>OX438908.1:20000000-21370000 GCA_949316265.1 Diarsia mendica
GATTCATGCCATTAGAAGCTAATGCCAGGCATTCATCACGGTGCTCGGCTCTCTCATTAGGTCCCGTCGCTCCCTCGTCCGTACGTCCCATTTCCCGTAACAAACATGGCATATAGGTATGTGTTTGTAGCTGTGATGATCAGTTTGGCATCCGCAGTAATTTTGACAGCTGAAATTGTGGAAGCTTTTGTACATTTAGCTGTATTCGGGGCTTCTAACATCATTACATCATTATGTCTTCTGCTGTAGTGTCTTGTTTGTATGGAATAACCTTATCGACGAGAAATTGAGCAAATTATGCATCGCCACATTTGTCGCGTTTAGTTTAGCGCGGTGTTGAGTCTCGTTGCTTGACTCGAAATGAAGAAACAGGTTTTTGCTTTTGTTGGGGACACAAAGATCTTCCTGACCAGATAAGCCGTACCCGCGTCACAATTGTATAAAAGCAGAAATTTCATTATTCCAAAATCAAATAAAGCGGTAAAGCCTGAGATTTGAATTTGCATTTCATCTACGGCGTACATATTTCATCCCATTTGCAGCTAATGCTAGCCATTCATAACTTTACTCGGCGCTCTCATTAGTCGTCGACGTTCCCTCTTTTAATATGAAACGATGTCCTCTGGAATGTTAGCTGGAGTTTATTTTAAATCTCTTTTACTTATTTCATGTAAGCCGATGTTCTTGCTAGGATTTTTAAACTCTCATAATTATGTTTCTTTGTCGTTGTTTGTACTAGCTTTCAGCTGTTTAAGCTATACATGTTACACTGTAAGTTCTGTTTAAAATTTGAAAAATATTCTTCCAATCTACCTTACACTGTTTCGAGCAGGCGATTTCGTACTGCCTACAGTTAAGTACATCTATCTCTATTCTCTGCGTTTTGTCTATTGCGTGGCATCCCCGTCTCCGCCTGCTCATTACTCCCCTTCGGTTTTTACTGTTTGTCGTGTTGTCTACTTCACGTGACAAAACTCTTTATCCCCTGGGGTGTACTAATGTCGCTGAGGTGACAATAGTTATTTACGTGATGTCTGTAGCGGTTGGTCTCTTAATGCTTTCTTTATGACATAGTATGTATGTAGTTTGACATAGATAATTTTGTTACTTTGATGCAGGTAAGTGTCATAAATTGAGGGTTATGTTAGAAAATGTACTTAAAATGTTTGTCTACACCTAAGTGCACTTTTATCTATTGCGTGGTATTTGTCGCCTGACTCCCATTGCTCCCCTTCGGTTTTCACGCCGAGTCGCGTTGTTAACGTCACGCGACACGAGTCACGAATCTTCATCCCCCCCGGGGCCTAGGGTGTCCTGGTGCCGCTGAAGTGATAATAGTTACGTGATGCCTTTAGCGTAGTTGTCTTAAATACTTTCTTTATGACTTAGTATAGTGATGTATGCGTATAGCTAAGAATGAATAGTTTTATGACTAAGGTATTCTTCGAGCTAGATTAGTGTCTTTGAGGATTATATTCGTGAGTAAAAGCGGTACAAATGTAGCCTAAATTGATTTGGTTGCTGTTTTCGGTATGTAGTCATTTAAATGCGCTTGTATGACAAAATATTTTCTAGATGATATCTTTTATCATAGAAAACGGGGCGGTGGGTGCAGGCTGACTTGAGCCTTATTATTACAACGTTAAGGTTTAAGCTAGCTTGTACCCGCCGTGCTAAATAAAATTGTTATTAAATTTAATGATATGTAAGTATGTAATGTGACTGTGTGAATGTAATATTATTGATGATTAAACGAACTTACCTGTAAGTGAAGTTCTATCCCAATTATATGAGTACGTTTCATTCGAAGATAAATATTAGACACACGTAGTACCTTCATTGTACTGGCAACTTCGCACTTTTAAAATATTCGGGTAGATTGAAAAATGCCCCTGTACGCGCTCCGTCCGGCCCGCCAGCGCGGGCGCCACCGCTCTGCCTCATTCTTTAGAGTCCTATTTCTATTACAAAATTTTTAGATTATGGGCTATGGGAAGGGAGGGAACTTTATCTTCGAATGAAACGTACTCATATAATTGGGATAGAACTTCACTTACAGGTAAGTTCGTTTAATCATCAATTATATTTCGTACGTTTCATTCTTCAGATAAATATTAGACACATGTAGATGTTTAGAGACCAAAAATTTTGTAACTAGATAGGTATTAAATGTCTAAGATGAAAACTACTGTTTTTCTACTTGAAATAATTTAATTACTCAACACAACTCCAACCATTTTAAAGTACAAAACAAAACGTATATTAATTATTACCTATTATTATAGGACACTGTCTTGTTAAGAAAATCAGGATCAATTAGATTATTTAATACTCTAACCGCAGGTTATAATGGTTGTCAACCAGGAAGAAAAACTGATCTTGCGAAACTAGCATCATTGCTTACTCGACGATTATAAAATTTTGCAAACGTCTGTGATGATTGCGACCAACCAACAGTCTTCCTGATAACAATATTGACTCCGTTAGGACAAAAATGAATGTTTTTAATTTGAATAGATGTTATTGTTTGCGCTCTGTGAGCTGTGCATAAAGCTATTAAGATAACAAGTTTCTGGGAAATCTTTTTTAAAGGTAATTCTGTATTAGGGCTCCATTGAGCGATGTGTTCTAAAACTATTTGAGGGTTCCACGTAGATGCATATTTTGGGGTGTTTGGCCTTAATTTATAGGTTCCTTTTAATAACCTTTTGATTTGCTCATGAGGACTTAGATCATTACCAAAATAATAAACTTAAAGCCGAACGGAAACTATTAAGAGAGCCGTAAGCTGCACCTTCATGAAACTGTTTCGTTAAGAATGATAATACTGACGGTATACAAGATTTATATGGATCTATTTCATTGATAAGGCAATACTGCCACCAATTTTTTAAGGCCACACTATATTGTTTCAATGTGTTCTTGGATAAAGATGCCATCATTAAATCCAAAGAGGCCATAGGGACACTTCGTTTTATGAACGCGTTCCTGAGAGCTTCGCTGCAACCAGGGAAACTCCTTTTATTTGTGGGTTCCTAGAGGAAGACCATAAAATGTTATTTTCAGAATTTATAAATATAATATCTGAAGCGAGTAGTTTTTGTAACAAAGGGAACCAGGGCTGCGACGGCCAATAAGGAAAGACAAGTATGCCTTCAGCCTTATCTATTATGATTTTTTCCAGACATTTTAATATTAGGGAAAAAGGTGGGAAGGCGTAAAAGAATATGTTATCCCATGGAATTGTGAACGCGTCTATCGCTACGGCATCTGGGTCTGGTTTCCATGCTACGTATCGATGACATTTGGCATTGGTGCGAGAAGCGAATAAATCGATATCTGGTTTGCCCAATCTGGTAATAATATTATCGAATACTTCATCTGACAATTCTAGTTCTATGTCTTTGTTAATCTTGCGAGATTCTTCATCAGCTTCTTTATTATCTTTACTTTTAATATAAGAGGCAGTTAAAAGTAAATTTCGCTCCTCGCACCAACGCCAGATTTCTCGTGTCAAGTCGTTTAAATGGGGGTATTGGATGCCACCCATACGATTAATATAGCTTAATGCTGTGGTATTATCAATGCGTAATAAAATGGTTTTATCGCGTATTTCGCGTGCAAAGCATTTGAGACCGAAAAACACTGCCAACAACTCTAAATAGTTAATATGGAATTTTAACTCAGTTGACTTCCATTTACCGTTAACTCTTTTATTATTGCAAAATGCGCCCCAGCCAGACCTGGAGGCGTCAGTAAAGATTTCTAGTTGGAATTTATCTGGTCTTAAGGAAGTAGATGTCGAAAAAATGTTCTGAGACCACCATTCCAGATCCTGTAGTATTACAGGCGAAGGAATAAATTTAGATTCGTATGTTTTAGTCTTTAACGCTAAGTACTTTTGTCTCTCAAGCCGTTTAGTATACACCCAACCGTATTTTACCGCAGGACAGGCGGATGTTAAAACACCGATTAAACTGGCAAACTCCTTAATAGTGCATCGTGGCAAGGGAATACATTTTTTTACTAATTTTGAAATGTGAACTCGTTTTTCATTCGGTAAGGATAAAGACATGTTATTAGTGTTAAAATTAAAACCTAGGAATTTAGTCTGTTGTGATGGTTGTAACGAACTTTTTTCGAAGTTTATCACGAATCCCAAACATTGCAAGAGTTTAACAGTCTCCTTTACGTTATTTAAACATTCATCATATGTATGGCCGATACATAACAAATCATCAAGGTAAATAACAGATGAATAGCCGCGATATCTGAGGTGAGCCACAACCTCTCTCATAATTTTCGTAAAAGTTCTTGGAGCCGATGACAAGCCGTAAGGCATTGCTTTGAATTCATAAAGTAAATTTTCACCGACTTCGTTATGAAAATGAAATCTAAAATATTTTCTGTGTAATGGACTAATAGGAACCAATAAATAAGATTCCTTTAAATCGATCGTGGCCATGAAGCCATTATGAGGAATTAATTTACAAGCTGTTCTATAGTCTTCCATTTTAAAATGATTATTAGTTACGAATGTATTGAACAATTTTAAGTTTAAAATAAAGCGTTTTCCGCCATTTGATTTTGAAGCCAAAAATATTTTAGAAATAAATTGGCCTGACTGTGGCTCACATTCCTGTATCGCGCCTAATTGTAACAAGTTGTCGATCGCTTCAGACATATCTCTTTGTTCTTCATTTGTAAATGTGTTAGAGGGTACAATATGTTGATAGACTTTCTTACAAAATGGTATCACATAACCATTTTTAATCCAATCTAGGATTGTACTATTGCTAGTGATATTCATCCAGCAATGGTAAAAATATTGTAAACGACCGGCGTGTACCTGTATTGCTAACGTCGATTCTGGGCACGGTGCTTGCCCTGGCCGGGGGAAGCTCGAGGTCGCGTGGTCGTCGGCTGCCGCCGGTATGCTGCTGCCCGCGGATATCCTCCTCGCCCCCCCCTGCTCGCCGAGGCATAACGAAGGGGGCCAGTCGCGTTTCCCGGAAACCGAGTCCTCGCGGTCGATGGTCCAGCTGTGGGTGCGGGTAAAGACGTCGCCCTTTGAGCGGATCCTTTTATCAATGATCCTTGTCGCTCAATAGCTTTAGAAGCTTTTATTGTATCTGAGAGCTTTTCTCCGAAAAGCATCTCGTCTCTTTCGTGATCTTTTAGAAGTGGTGTAAAATACTTGTCCAGACACGGAACTATGAGTTTTATCCTCACCTGAGTTTCGGTGTAATGTAGGTCGGTTAGGATCCTACAGCTATCAGAAAGAATCTTTATAGCCTGTATTTTATCGTCTCCTAGAAGGAGGTGGGTAATTGCTTTATTAAGCACGCTTATACCTAGGCCTAGCTGGTCTTGTTTTAACTGTATATTTTTATCACGGTTAAAAATTATTTCTGAGACCGCAGCCTTAATTTCCGGATTCAAAGTAGGTGCTCTAAGGAGTTTACAATTCTCCGGTATCTGATACTCTTTAAGTATTTTTTCTTTGAGATCCTTAGCAAGCCCTTTTTTTAGTAAAGGTATCCAACGTTGTGCTAAAGTGTGGTGTATATTTTCGCCGTAAATCGGCTGTTCATCCGTGGTATCGCCAAGCGCTGATAATAATTCCGGATCGAGCTGTGGAGAATCATCTTGCGCTAGTAGAATCGGCGCCTCTGGTGTCATATCAATGTTTTCTTGAACATGAGATTCAACTGGAGCGTTAAGCTGCAACACCGTGACATCATCTTGCATGGTTCCGTCGTCTGAAACGATTAATCGTTTCGAATGTAATTTAAATTGGCCAAGCGTTCGATTTTTAAACCGTCGTGTTGACCCGCAGTCAACCTCCAGGCATATTTTACACATCATGCTATACCTTCGTGATACCCTCAATGTGATATCCTCCAGGCTAGCTTAGAGATGTTTGATTATTTATTTTGAACCACATAAAATTGAGTTATTTTACGCATCATGCTACACCTTCGTGATACCCTCAATGTGATATCCTCCAGGCTAGCTTAGAGATGCTTTGTGACGTATTCACAGTTCTGTAGATCGTTGTAACTCATAGGTACACGAGATCACTTAATGGAAATAAAATATGTCATAACTAACCTTGATTTTTCTCGGAATCCGACGAAGATGAATATATAATCACACGACTTCGTTTCTTCGTTGCACGTTCTTTAAGTCTTTTAATTTTACTTTCATAGTAACTAACTTTTGTGTCACAGCTACGCTTGGACATGATGAAAGTAATTCGAAGATAACTTTAACGAAATATCACTAATATTTTATGAAATTTTGAAGAGCGAGTGCTTGTTGCCGCGCACAAAAAAAGAATGAGGCAGAGCGGTGGCGCCCGCGCTGGCGGGCCGGACGGAGCGCGTACAGGGGCATTTTTCAATCTACCCGAATATTTTAAAAGTGCGAAGTTGCCAGTACAATGAAGGTACTACGTGTGTCTAATATTTATCTGAAGAATGAAACGTACGAAATATAATTTCTATTATGAGTCAGTGATACTTGAATTAAATGATTTTATTATTTTATAGAGCTATCATCATCATCACACCAGCCCGGAATCACTCTATGTTGGGTAAAAAGCCTCCCCTTTCTTCTGTCACACTTCCCAGTTCTGTGCTTTCCTTATCCAGATACTTCCTGCGATGTTTACGACGAGAGCATACTAGAGATTTTTTATTATAATCTAAGTCCTGATTAACCTACTTTGAAATTTCTCTCAAATCTCGGACTATAATCGCATTATAGTTTAATTACCTCATAAATTATGATTATCGCTCACAACATATCATTTTCAAAACCACTATAATCAGTTTAAATCACGTACAATATCTCCCAAAGGACGTAATCATTACCTATTAATATTACCGTGAGCTGTCTGATCTGATATAAGTGATCCTTCGTCAAATCATCTTATAAACGTCTTCCCATCATTATATCATGATATGTTGTGACAGCAAAGCTGCGTAGTAAGCAGATTCATAGTATTATGGTAATTTGGGCGTTGACGCTGAAAATATATTCTCGTGTCGTTGGAAGATAGTGATTTTCCCCGCTGTGTACATAAAATGTGACTAAAGTTAGCTATACGTGGATGTTAGGATAGAAGATGGTTACTCCTTGCCTTTTTTTTTTTGGTGGGTGGAAAATCATCGAATGACCCCCCCCGCTCTTGGGCAGAGCGAAGGGGAGTGTCGGACTTCTACTGACTAAAAACCGAACCCATGTACCTTCTTTGCCCTTGCGCCGAGGCCACGTAATCTAGTACAAAATACCGCGGCCCCGACGGGCGTCGGCCCTTGCGGGCCCCTCCTTGCTGACATCTCTTTGAGGCGCGCGTGGAACACGAACGCGCCGCCGACACGGTCTGTTGCCGTCATGACGACGGCCGGACGGCGAGCTAGTTACTCCTTGCCTTGGTTACACTTTCAAACGGACTAAAATTGTAGCGTTAAAAAAAAACGAAAATAAATCAATGATGCTTACCTAATATGAAACTTCCAAATGTTGCTATATCTCTATCACTTGAAGATTGAATATTAACTTCCTGAAGAATATGTTTTAGTTTTTTTTTTTTTGTTTTTAGTCTTCTTTCTTACCAAATTAAGTAGCCATCAATACAGCCTATAAATATACTACATCTGCCATAAATTGAAAAGAAATAAATATACGAAAGTAAACGCAGAGTACTAAATCTTCCCTCTTATAAAGACCTTCTATCAAACAACCATGAAAAAAGCCTCTTCCACCATAAGCACTGGTTCATCCATCACAATTAAATCAATAGCCATCGTCGGCCATTTACGACCACTGCGCAGGACAATAAAAATGGTCACGGAACGACCAGATAAAGGAGAACCAATAAAACTGTGTGCTATTAAACAACGCTTCTCTTCAGATACACCTACGGTTATCTTGAGCAGTACTTGTGTTACTGGTTGTAAAAGCTGGAGTTGGGCGGTGTGAGGATGTACAGTCGGTAGCAGAGGTTTCGTTCTTGGAGATTTTATTGGTCTCATGTTGCTATTAATGAATGCTAGTTATAAGATTTCTTCTGGATTATTCTTTTAGTTAGCTTTAATTTTAAGACTATGCTGTAGGTGCTGCAGTTCGCATTATTCTTCTTTGGCCATCATCATTTTCATAATTGTCCCAAAAATATTGTTTTATTTTTACAATATTTTTGTCTTTTAAATTATTAGTAGTAGCGTCAAGTCTGTATTCGTTTACTTTCTCTTTATTTGTAATTTTCTCGTCATTACACTGTTTTATCATGTAAAAGGCACATCAAATCTACGTAAGGGACCCTAGAGATACACTTACCTGATTTACCGGTTTAATAAATGTTCTATACCTACCTAATGCTATTGCCGACACTTTCACACCACTTGATTAACTAACAATACGCTTCATCCAGAAGAATACGCTGCCTCATGTAATTTCGTCCGTAAATAATGACTACCTTTGTTGGCCCGAGAAGGAAAATGACGGACAATATATTAGAAGATAAGGAAGGAAGAAAGCTGTATTATTTCTTGCAGTCCTTTTTTCTAGGCGTAACTGGACTTGAAAAGATACAATAGGGTAGTCGACAAAAAAAAACTAATTAGTCCGTCAGATAGATTTCCAAAAAATATTGAACACGTATTTTTTCTTTTTTCACGTAAACAAAAAATGAAGACGATACAGTGCTTCGAAAAGTCGTGAAACGTCACAGCTTGGTCCAATTTTACCTAACTATGACGTCAAACGCCCCCTCTCCATGGTCTTTGACAAGCTTTATTTTCGTCAATTTTTATTAATTTTATAAAACAAAAAACACGTATCCAATATTTTTCAATAATCTGACTGACGGACTAAACAGAATCATATTTTTTTTAGTCGGTCGACTACCCTATTGTTGATCTTTATGATGTGTATGAATGAAGGGTACGAGAGTTTTTCTCTGTAGCACTAACTTGTTACTTCGTGTGCGTTTTTAACGATAAGACAGGCTAGTGTTTTGAATGCTGTTAGGTAAAATGGTTTGTTTTGATTATTTTGAGGACGATTTCTTGTGCTACTTGCTTTACTTTGAGTAAAGTATACAGGTCATCCATTCTCTTGTACCTTCCTAAGTTTATTAGGAGCTTAGGATTCGACGGCTCGTGTACAGTTTTTCTCCTCACATATCCATTAACAGTCGTCTTAGGTCACAAGAGCAACCTATTTTTTTCTGTATTATTTCCCATCTCTTAATTCATCCTTCGTTTCATACGTCTCCCAATTCTCTCATACGTCTACATTCCAAAACAAATTCGCATCAAGAAGCCAGAATTCAAAACCACTAATAAAGCTATCCTCTTCAGTGCACTCGAGCAAGCCTCCCCCAAGGACCTTACTTACGTTCGACGTGTTTTACGACTGCTTCTCTGCACTTACGTCTATACATCGTAATGGGCCATGAATCCTTCTTTCTAGATGTTTCTACGGCTACACTATTCAGCTCAACTCGTCTCTTAGGCTTTTCAATATGTTATTTTGGTTCGGGGATGTAAAGCGCAGTATCTAGGTTAGGCTTCGCTGGGAGAATAGTAGTTTTATTATTAAAATAGCTTTCAGTAGTGAAACTAAAAATGTTTGTTTGACGTAGCCTAAACCTTGCAGAGTGGATGATATTTTTACCACGGAAAGAGTTATATTGGCTATTTACAAATGGACTTGCTGATGTGGTGTGGTTTGGAACGAGCAGTGGACTTTAGTCAAAAAGATTTACGAAGTGGTTTTACAAAACGCCACAGATGCCTCGATTAATGTGGCTACTACCTTCTTGCTGGATACAAAATGAGATAAAGCAATACGAAAGAAGAGATCGAAATACCTCCACTGCTTGACTCCCTAAATTATAATGATGAGCTGTTCTTGTTCAAGATTTGTAGTAAGAAAAACAAGAATAATAGAAACACAAATCGAAGCTTTTAATTACTGAAACATCGTTAGGACTTCCGCAATAAAATCACAATTCCAGTCAGGGAATCGTAGAAAAGCAATCATTGCAGTGATCTAGTTATCTTAATTGGAAAACTGGATTCGTCTTCTGTGACTACAGATATGAATCTACGGATTTAATATTGGTCGAGAAGAAGGGTGTAATACAGGATAAATATTGGACGAAAAGAAGGATGTAATAAAGGGTCCAAGAATAGACAGGCAAATGGAGTAATTGTAAAAAACACATAATATTGACTATTTTTGTATGTTTTCCGAAGGGTTTGGGGGGTTTGTTGTTTTATGTTTTTCATCTCTTTATTGCTTATGTAACGAATTTTAATTGTCTGATTGAATTTTATTTTATTTTAAATTGTAAAACTTAATGTGTTGTGTTAGTTATAATATTTTCGATACAATGTAAAAATTGTTTATGAAATAAATGATATGATATGATATGGTTACGCAGTGTAGAACTATAGTACTCACACATCAGTTATGTTTAAATCACATGTTGTAGGCTGCGACTCTGTTGGCACCAACCGGACACTTGTTTTGACTTCTAACTGAATATGTTCTGAGTAGAAAGGAAAATAAATAATAGCTGAAATGGTGAAGGTTTTCACCACCACCAACCTCACTGAAAAGGGTACAACTTTAACTTCAAGATAGTCTTTTTTACGTATAGAATAAATCTGTGGAGTTTTAAAAAACGAAGAGATAAAAATGTTAACAACACAGCGATATTATGATAATTTAACCGTTTTCCGCTGGCTGGTCCTGAATCTACAATTTATGTGTTACGTTTTGGTGATCATGAAGAATTTAACGACATACATTCGGAGGTTTCCGGAGATTCACGGTACATTAGGTGGATCGTTAAAAATGTGAAACATTCTGTTTTTGAACCGGGTTTGTTGGGACCGATTTCAATTTGGATGTGAATTATTTTGTTTCGCTTTTGTAGATATATTTTACAATTATTTATGGTATGGCAGTTTTGTCAAGTTTATTTCCAATCTTATCTACTTGTTTTTGGATAATTTGTAGATTAACGAGGTCGCAGTATCATCCGTACATAATCAACTCATTTGTTGTTTGATTTATATCTAAGAAATTTACTGCGATATTCAGGCCTTTACGAAAAGTAAAGGCCTGAATATCGCAGTAAATTTAATATTTTACGGAAAAACATCTACCAAAAATCTTCACCGACCCGCAATTTTGAAATGAAAATTTCACTCCACAGAATTTGAAATGTCAGATTAATTAAGATGATATAGATATCTCCGCATGCTCCCACTGAATATGATCGAATTAGCGTTGGTTTAACGCGAATATATCGTAGGAACTGGGTTATCATGTTCAACTGTGCTTCTATGTGAATATATGGAGGTACTACCGGCGTATAATTGATGCTATTAAGCAGAATTGCTGACTCTAACGTGTGTGTAATTTATTGGTGCTGCAAGCTCTTTAATTAGATTATTTGATTGTGGTATAATATTTATAGTAACGGTTATACCATAGGAAACCTTTGCATTATTTATATTGACCTCATTATAAACTTCTTATAAACCTATTGCGTGCATGTTTTGCTTTATTTCTTGCACGACGGGTTTGTGGATAAAAAATATCAGTCACAAGAGTTGAACACCGAGGTTTAGCAACACTGACCCAGATTGATTCGAGGACTGATCGTCGATATCATACGAAAACCTGAACCTCGGGAATCGGGTACACTTGTTCCGAGGCCATCATCTTAGATTTTTGGCATTTGTCAAAACCCGAAGTCTGACCACCAGTCAAGAGCTCTTCTGCGTTTCACACCGCGGTCCGAACCGCTCGTGGTGCGAAACGACGAAAGACCCGTCTTGTCAAGAGGCTACCCAGTAAGGGAGTTGTAGAGACAGATGACAGTCGCTCCATGCTCAATATACCTACTGGTAGTCAACAGCATCTGGTTAGATTGGATGGCGAACCCAATCATCATCATAATCATCATTCTCCTGCCCTTATTCCAATTTTTTTGTGGTCGGCGCAGCAGGTCTTCTTCTTCCAAACTGCTCTTTTACTCGTCATCTCAGCAGTCACTTCTATGGGTGTAAAAAGGCTAATTAGATGGTGAAGTTAGCTAAACTTAATTAGCTTTAGCAGCTTTAATTGATGTAGGATCGGTTTTACTCAGTCAGAAAGAGCTTAATCCAAACCTTAACGTCTCGTTTAAGTTTAAGTCTGGGCGACGCGACTCTCCGTCTGCATCGCTTTTATTGCATAAATACAAAGCTATTTCTGACTGAGTCCAACCGATTCTGCATCAAAGTTTCATTGCGTTCAACACCGCGCCAAACAAACTAAATGCGACAAATGCCTCATAAAGTCAGAAATTATGACAATGGGTAAGGCATTTATGATTAAATATAAATCCAAACTATGCTGTAAGCATCTAGGCTGTAAATCGCAAGAGGATACTCCTATCTTCCTCTCTGAGCATCTCACTTCAAAGGGTTCCCGCTTACATTTCCTAGCTCGGGACTTAACCAAGTCTGGTGAATTTAAATTTTGCTGGACCGCCTATGGGAAAGTTTTATTAAAGAAGGACGAACATTCACCGACCATTATTGTTAGAAATGAGCAACAGATCCATCAGCTGAGAAACAGTAAATGACTAGGATATTATATCACTTTCCCTTTGAGTCCTGGATGGTTACTACTGCACGATATTGCGTTATTGTTTTTCTGTTTTTGTAAGTATTTGCCTGTTGTATTAATTGGTTTGTTTAGATTGGCTCGGTCTTGTTGCTATTTTACTCGGTCCCGAAGTAATCTCTTTGTCTGTGTACACAATAATTGTCTTTTATATTGTAAAAACAATAGCTTCGGACAAACATATCATATGTATACTTGCGCAGCTTGTTCTTTCGTTACCGTAAACTTATTACATTATAATAATTATTCATGCATGCAACGCTCAACATCCACATACTTTTACCTACTCAAAAACTTACCAACAACACTCATTCCACACATGAATACACTAAAAACAAACCGTTTCAAATTTTGTATAAAGCTAAGGAAATCCATCATATTCTTACACTTTTAATAACACAACTTGATAGCACGTCCTTTGTATCAAAAAAATTGTCTAATGGGTGACTCATTGCAAACCCTTAATGATATTGATAGCATTGAAATTGCGCGCAGTATTGAATGTGACTGTTCAGAGTTACCTAAGCGCATAAACATAAAAAGAAACGACTTCACTGTTGTCGCTCAAAATATAAGGAGTATTTCTTGCAACTTTGACGACTTCATACTTACTCTTTCGAATTTTAAGTTCGAAACCGATGTTATCATACTAACTGAATGTCGACTAACTTCTGGAATAATTATCCCTCATCTCAATAATTACTCGTCCTACAGCACGTCACACCGGCTGAATCAAAACGATGGGGTAGTTGTCTACATAAAAAATAATCTAAAATCTAAAATTAAGGAAATAAAAATATCCCAAGCGTCTTGTCTGCAGCTGGACATATTAAATAATATTTTACTCTGCATTTATAGATCCCCTTCTAACAGAAACACTGAAGCTTTCATCAGCTCCTTAAGTTCACATCTAGATACTCTACCAACCCAGAAAAACATTATCATTGCTGGAGACATCAATATAAACATTAGATCCAAAGATGTAGAATCTTCTCTTGAACACAAAAACAGAACTAATTACCTTAGCGCTCTGTCCCTGTACGGAATATTACCTGGGCATACTCTACCTACCAGAAATGAAAACTGTTTAGATCATTTTATGCTTAAGTTAAACAAACAAAAGATCTCAGCATCCATCGCTATATTACACACTAGTATTACAGATCACTACACTACACTTCTATCCTTATCAAAAATAAAATATACTCCAATTGTTAACAAAACTAAATCCACTGTGAATTTCGAGCAAGCACTTAAGTACATACAAGAAAGTAATATAGCAGATTTACTATTCTGTAATGATCCCGAAACTCTAACTAACCTTCTCGTAAACAAACTAGCTGAAACTCTAAATAAAAATACTATTATTACTAAAATCCCCAATAGCATGCGCATTATAAAACCATGGATAACCCCAGGAATTTTACGTTGTATTAAAAACCGTAACAAGCTCCAAAAAGATAATAAAAGAGATCCATTCAACGACATATTAAAAATTACATATATTAGGTATAGAAATCACTGTAACAATCTTATCAAAAAAATTAAAAGGAAATACGAAAGGGAATTAATTACAAAATCAGTCACTAACAATAAACTACTTTGGAAGAACATTAAAACCATAACATTTACAAATAAACCCAACAATTGTAATTCAGACTTACTTAGTATTAAATCGACTCCTTCAGAATCAGTTAATTATATTAATGAATATTTTGCGAATATTGGTAAGAACCTTGCTCAAAAGATTCAGCCAACCTTGGTCAATGATCACGATAACCTACACTCTACACAACCCAACTCCTTCGTTATGTTAGACACTGACGATGTTGAAGTGAATCATATCCTAATGAGTCTTAAATCGGACAGTGCGTCCGGTTGGGATAATGTTTCTACTGCATTTCTGAAACACATAAAAAAGGAGGTTGTCCCCATCATCACGCACCTTGCAAATCTTTGCTTTGGTAAAGGCATCTTCCCGACTTCCTTGAAACTGGCCATTATTACGCCAGTGTACAAGGGTGGGGACAGAGACGATGTCTCCAACTTCAGACCCATTTCTGTATTACCTTCTATATCCAAAGTAATGGAAAAACTTATCAATATAAGACTTTTGACATACCTGAATGACTACAATATAGTCTCTAAATCCCAATTTGGCTTTCGTCGAGGAGTCTCCACTGAGGATGCAGTTACTGAACTTAGTACTCATATTACTGAAATGCTTGATAAAGGTAAAAAATGCATAACTGCGTTCTTAGATTTAAAAAAAGCATTTGATACCGTCTCTGTCCCAATCCTAATAAGAAAACTGGAAGATATCGGAGTTCGCGGAATGCCTCTAAGCCTTTTCAAGGATTATCTTACAAGCAGGAAACAGAGGGTTAGAGTAGGTCAGTACACTAGTGAAGACGTAAGCACGACATATGGCGTCCCGCAGGGAAGCGTACTGGGACCTACACTGTTCCTTATTTATGTCAATGAACTCTGTAACATTAATGTCTCAAACGCGAAAGTCTTTTCTTACGCGGATGATACTGCTGTCGTCTTCACTGGTGATACTTGGCAGGATGTTAAGATTGGCGCTGAGAGATGCCTGACTAGAATTGCGAGGTGGTTAACAATTAATTTGCTTACGTTAAACATCACAAAAACAAATTACATTTGTTTCAGTGTCTGCCAACGTACACAACCAGACAAAGATTTTAATATAAGAATACACACTTGCAATAATAATAGGAATAGTTGTGACTGCTCGATAATCAACAAAGTGCCTTATATTAAGTATCTAGGTGTTATCGTGGACCAGAGACTAACTTGGTACCCACACATTGAGCAGGTTGCAAATAGAGTCAGGAAGCTAACCTGGATATTCAAAACTCTCAGATATGTCGTCCCTAAGACCACCGCTAATCATTCAGGCCACCAAAAAGACTTCCTTAAAACGATTTATGTCGCGCTAGTCCAGTCAGTACTTTCATATTGTATACCTGTCTGGGGTGGCGCAGCAAAAACGAAATTTGTAACGGTCGAAAGAGCACAACGCGCTCTTATAAAGTGCATGTATTTTAAAAGACGGAGATATCCCACTGAAGACCTGTTTCGACTTAGTAACCTGCTCTCAGTAAGGAAACTTTACATTATCCTAATTATATTAAAGAAACATAAGTCTCTTTCCTATGATTCTAACATACTCTTAAAAAGAAGGAAAGACTTGATATTTAACATACCCAGGACAAGGACTTTACTGGCCAGTATGCAATATAACAAACGATCTGCTGCGCTGTACAATAAAATCAATAAATATATTTATATCTATCCCAAAAACTCCTATGACACTAAAAAATTAATAATAGAATGGATACAAACCCTTACTTACAATGATACCGAAACATTTCTGAAACCCTGACACATTGACATACTCACACTCACTTACTCTCTGGCACACCTACCATATAGGCTACACACTCTATTACTCACATGTACACACACACACACACACACACACACATACATCACACCCAGTCCCAGTCATGCATACTTTTGATTTTAAGAAAAGATATTAATGTTTTTTTTCATGTTTTTAATTTTAATTTTAGTAATTAAGCTTTAGCATAATAATTATATTTTTGCTACCTATTTGTATTTCACGTCTTGATATGGAAGAGCGGACTCTCCTAATACAGGCACTATCTGCCTAAAAGGAGGATCCAATCACAAAATTTTGTTTAGACCTAAATTTGTTTTACCAATAAACTATTTTATTATTATTATTATTATAAATGTTGCTAAACGAGATCGATTAATGACCTTGACATTTTTTTAAATTACTGTTGAAAAACACCATTTTTTTTACAGCAATAAAAAATAAGTAACATATTTAACTGTATCTTAAGTGTAGGTCCTTCTACTATTGCATGCTAATATATATTGGCCATACTATATGTTTATTCATCAATAAATGAATTGAATTGTATTGAAAAATTCCTTTGTGTGTGTGGTTCAGCATGTGTATCAGACTATCAGTGTCCCTTCTACCCTGAACCACGAGTGAAGTAAACGCAGCTGTCTCCACGATCTACCATGCGAGAAATACGAGCGACACTAACTTTGGAGTGACGGTTGCTGACACGCCATCCCAAAATTAGTATCGTTTGTGTCTCGCGCACTCTCCGTCTTCAGCAACGAGACCTGCGTGTGCACATCGAAGAAGAACTCTCAACTTCAACAGAAGAAAAGTTTGGCAGCATACCCCTAATTCTTCAGACACCAAAAACCACAGATATAGATAGACCTAGATGCAAGAGCAACTACTTCGCGTGCCTCTTTTCGTGACTAGCTTACGTACAAAAATCGTAAGTGGCCACTTTCGCGCTCAATTTGCATCGGTGTATAGCGTTAGTCGGACGTCGGCGCTGGTGCAAAAGGCAGGGGTTGGGGCGAAGGAGGCGCCGTACGCGGCGGTGTCTTTAAATCGATTTGATTTTCCGATTTATAGTGATAGTGACGTCATAATAGGTATTGGATTGCGTTATCTATAGGTCTATATATATCTGTGCCAAAAACCTTTTAAAAAACTGATGAGCTGCGATAGAAAGATAAGTACCTTAAGAATTTCTGCCTCGCTCGCTGGAAAGTTAATAAGAAATTGATATGATTACGTGAAGACGCCTTCTTAATCTAACACCCCCACGCTTCGGGGCTGGGGGCTGGGGCGTGTATCAACACTAACACGAATATTTATTTAGGCCAATATACTGGCGAGAAAAAACCGACTACGTAGGTATATGAAATGTAATATTGTCAGATATTTTTGGGATGTAGTACCTATCAATGTAACTAGCAATAACATGACATCACGCATGTAACCTCCGAAGGGTTTGGCAGAAGTGTAACTAATAGTACACCCACATTTTGCCACCTAACTAACTTTGGTATCTAGTCATTTTGGTTAAAATGATTAATTTATAGAATACTACTTTTGCCCGCGATTTTGCCCACGTGGAAGTCAGAAAAGATCATAGGAAATGTAGTATCGGGATGTAAGTTATCCAATATCCTAATCTAGGTCATAGTAGAGTATCTATAATCTTGAGGAATTTTGGTGGAATTTGGAATAAACTTGCCTGTGTGTGAAATTGTGCGTTCATCCGATAGGGCGTGAAAAGGTAGTTAACAGAGTTACTCTAGCATTGACAGCATGTATCAGGGTGTGGTCATAAAATATGACCTTAAAACCGAACAACTTTCTCCATGGAATCACCATCGTAATAACGAAAAAAATACAGTTTTCCATACAAAAACTTCAATACCTACTCGATCCAAATGTATGGAACAGCTAATTTTTATGATCACGCTTTCCTGAAACGTGCTGTATATTGTATAATTTAAGGTATGCATTAATAGTGAAATTCAAAGTAAAAGTAGAGTGGTTCTTTATTAGGTTTTATTTTAGCAAAGTTCAGGAACATTAGATTTCCTGTAAAGCGGTTGAAAAGGCTTTATAGTAGGGGGCTTGCTAAGTGCTTTGTGTAGTCTTGAGGTACTTGCTACTTCTATGTTTAAAGCTATCGGCTTTAATAAGGAAGTCGCTGACACAGGACATATATAATAATAATAAAGGAAGTTCATGCAAATCGAGGAACATTTGATTTCCCCCTACGACTCGCACACACATACGCTACGTTAACTTGGTTTAGGCCCGTTAACGTAGTTAAAACTAGCTAAATAGCTAAGAAACTCTTCGAGTCTCTTCATCATCATCATCAGCCTATATTGTTCCAGCTGCATGGTCTCAGGCCTCCTCTCTAGGAGAGGGATGGGCTTTATTCCACCACGCGGGCCCAGTACGGGTTGGTAGATATCACATGTCTTCGATTTTTTTGGTTCTAAGACATGCCGGTTTCCTCACGATGTTTTCCTTCACCGTTTTGAGAGCAGTGGTGATGAAATAAATTACACAAAGTAATGCGCCTACCTGCGTTCGAACCCACGACTGTTCGTAAGTCGGGGCCAGTCTAGGGTTACCAACTTTTGTTCTATCAAATATAGTATTTTTGAAGTTATTAACTTAAAAATATAGTAGATGGCAAAAAAATGAAAAAGAAAATAGTATGTGGTCGAAATATGTACCTACTTTATTTTTTAAATGAATATTTTTTGCTAATCTGCACCTAAATTTTTATTTTTTTAAAAGCATTCTTATGATTGATTGCAATCTTTTAAGTTAAAAAATACCATTAATTTAGATTTAATTAAATTTAAAGTGGCCCTGTTGCGCTCGTCTCTCCATTTCGTCTTCATAACATAAAATATGCGTTCTCTGAACGCTGATGCTGTAGGAATTGAAATATAGTAGTTTCGCCTACTATATATATTTTTTAGAAATATAGTATTTGATCCCTTAAAATAGTAGGATACTATATTATATAGTAGGGTTGGCAACCCTAGGCCACAGCTGCTGCTGCTGTTTTGAGTCTAACCAGATGCAACTGAATACTAGTATTTTACATGGAGCGACTGGGTTAGGGGGCAACTGGCCTCTGCTCCGCGGCCCAGATTACACATTAGATTAGGTATTAGAAAGGAATAATTTATTTATTTATTTATTTAAACTTCATGTACAATAGTGGTACATAGGCGGACTTAATGCCACAAGGCATTCTCTACCAGTCAACCTTAGGGTCAAATAAGACAGCGTTGTGGTAGAGTACAAAAAAAATAAATAATAATAAGGAGTAAACTATTTTGTTATATAAATTGATATACATAAATAGGTACATACTAATACATATTATTATAGATACAGACAGAATATAATAAACTAATATATATTATAATACATACAAAACAGTCTAAGAGATTTGATTATTAGCAATAGCAATTTAGTCCGATTTTAAGAAGTACTTCCGAACTGCTCTTTTGAAAGCCATTTTGCTTTCGGCCTTTTTAATCCCAAGCGGTAGCGCGTTCCAAAGCTATAAAGTAATTTAGATTTGATTTAAAGATTCTAATACCTCCTTCTTACTGCTGTTCTCCTGGTAGTTTGTAGGACTTTACTACCTATCCTTAATTTTTCATCTTCAAAAATAAATGTTTTCAATACATATTTTGATACTTACGTTTTATTTCGCACCTTTTTTCAATTTAATGAAATTAAATCCCAATGCGTCGATTTAACTACGATAATTTTTTTCCATGGTATTCTAGTCCACGCATTCGGCCGAGTTTTCCACTACTGATCATACTCCGTGTAATCTGGGCCGCGGACCAGAGGCCAGTTGCTCCCTAACCCGAGCGACTGCCTTTCTGACCTGCATAATAGTACTGGGTTATACGATATTCCTTGACAAGACTGTCAGGCCTTGCCCCCTATTACATGGGTCCTAAATATAACTGACGCATTATGCATTATGGTTACACTTCTACCCAATCCTTACAGAATGGCAAACACTATTATTTATATTAAAAACGAAGTATTTACCATGTTTACTAATTGTTTCGAGTCCCTGATATTTCGGCGCTGTTACAAGCACCATGATCACGGATAAACTGAAGTCATGGCGGGTGGATGTTTATGAGCAGACAAATCGGTCTACCCTCTTTCTTGTTCGTTCCCGTTTTCAGTAAATCATAGTGTTAGTGACCAATTGACCATGTCAGTTTAAAATCTTATAGAATGCCAAACGTTCTGTTATGTTAAATCACGAAGAAGCAGTAGCTAAACAAGATTAACTCTCAGTGCTCTCAAGTTCATCCTCATATTTTCATGTAGACATCGTTCCAACTACACTAATACTATAATAAATAATACTATCTTTAAACCTACATAATACTAGAATAATATTCGCACAACACCTAGAGTTATTATCAACATTTCCCTCACGTCTCACCATTCGCAGCGTCAGGATCCAATCTCACCGGGGTTACGTGAACTATTTCACCTAAGCTTGATTTAATAAGGAGAAACGTATTATTTTTCGTATTTTCTTGAAGTGTTTCTCTTATTTTTGAAAGCTTTGCCTTTGGGAGCTGTGTAATTGTGTTTTTGAGTTTAATTTAAAATGGCAGAACAAAACGCAGGTGCGTAGTACTCGCAAACGGCGTGTGTGTATGATCAGTTGTATGAACGTGAACTAGGCAAAAAAAGTAGGTAAGTATCGAAATTCGCCCTAATAAGTCTAAAATGCGACTAAGTCCAATTGTCGTGTAGTTCTGTCATAACTTAGAACCGTGTCTGATATTAATAAGTCCTGGTTATCCATAAAATCGTATAAACCACAATAATATTTGTTACATTTGTTTGTCCTTTGTACGCAAACAATATTTATTCCTCGCTAAAAATTCTCTGTTGAAACGTTATCAAATTCAGTCCGCGTAGTGTGTTTATTCAAATGCTTTGTTTGGTTTACCTCGGTTCCTGTTTCCGCTGGTAACATACGAATAGTGAATGTACGAGTGTTACTGACAAGGCTTTCTTTGTTGGCAGCTTTGATTGCTGGAGTATTGGATTTACTGGTTTCGGTGAATGCTTCGTAGTCTTGATTTGTGCTCTCCTGAGCACACTTTTACGTCCGTGATGACAAGCCAAAAAGTACCTTATGCCTGTCGACTTAAGGTACTTTTTGGCTTGTCGTAAATCAACCATTATGAGATCAATGATCGACCATTCTGACACTATTGAATAGCAGACTTGGGGCCCTGGTACCCTTTTTTTTCGGAGGGTGGGATATCACCAAATGACTCCTCCCGCTCTGGGTGGAGCGGTAGGGAGTGTCAGACTTCTACTGACTAAAAACCACCCATGTTCCTTCTTAACCCTTGCTGGCCGGGGCTGCGGTATCTCTTTCGAACACCCCGCAGCCCACGATCAGGTCGTCTTCAACCAGTCTTGTTTTACACTCATTTCAGGGTGGAAAAGCGCCAGAGCCATACAGGGGGTCTAGCGGTATCTCTATTCCACACAAGAATAAAACTGCATCATTTCATGACTGACTGAACCATGGTGGGTCACCAGGAGTTGAAAGTAACTGATTCATTTGATTACTGTTTACTAAAACTACATATTACGTTTTGTAAAGATTACAGTTAATAATATCGTGACGCTTGACATGGAATGACGGAAGAAGAAAACGTGTTGCGCCGATCCCAAATTATGGGGTAAAGTCAGGAAGGAGATGACGATGAAAAAACACGGATTCGTTATTTAGATTTAAACACAAAACGTATAGCAACACATAACAAAAAGTACTACAGCGTCAAGAACTATCATCGAAATTCTTAAATCGCGCAGGTAAGTTACGCTAGACATAGCCGTCTAGTCGAATCCTCTTTTTCCATATGGGACGAAGAACTCTACAACCCTCTATACCTAAAAAGAATAAAACATATAGAAACAGCAGAATAACGACCCATCATTTAATTATTTAATTCAAGCTGAACACCTATTTTTTCTTTTTTCACATTAACAAAAAATGAAGACGATACAGTGCTTCGAAAACTCGTGAACTCCTCGAAAACGTTACATGTCAGTACATTTTTAACCCACAAGTGACGTCACGACGCTTTTTATCTTCGTCAATTTTCATTAATTCGTTATAACAAAAAACACGTATCCAATATTTTTCGATAATCTAACTGACGGACTAAACAGAATCATATTTTTTTGACTCAGTCCGATCCCCTATTACCTTGTTATGTTGAAGCATTCGCAGTTTTGTTTGACCGAGGTGAGATGTACGGCTCTCAACATCTCTCATATTTTTATTATTTAAGTTACTCTAGTTTCAGGATATTCAGCATTTTTTGCACAGTACGAAGTTATTTTCACTGGCTCATTTTATGTCATGTTTTCGTAGCCTGTATTATCAGATCATATCAAACAGAATTCTGTAGAAAAGGGTAAGGTCTTTTTAAAGGGCTGTCCCCTTCTGCTATTTTATTTAAATAAATAATGTATTTTTTTAACATCTGGTTTCTGATCATTTATTTATACATCTTAAATCTGTCTAATCGGTTACCCTAATCCGACAGTTCAGTTAAAATATTCTTACAGGAACTGCTTTAATTGCATTTTCCTTTTTTCCTCTCGCCATTATTTCAGAGATCCTCCTAAGAAGCTTACTAAGCTGACCTTAATTTGTTTACGAGTTCATCTTTATAAGCCGTAGCTGTCTTACGCTACAGCATCCTTTCATCATTCAACTACATTATTAATATCCCTTTTGCATTGTTCAACCTTTTTGCACAATTTCTCTCTTTCACTATCCTGTTTTAAAATAGTTTCCCGACCACGCCTTTATAGAAACTTTATCACAAAATGTCAGTGGCTGACATTTAAATGTATCCATGTAAATATAACAGTGTTGGTTGAAAATAGCGAGTGACGTGTGTTGGTAGCGAGTTACAAAATGGCGTCCATACAAAGCTCTTTGTAACTTGTGTTGTGAATAGTTGCAACGTTGCACTGTTTACCTGCCTTTTTAATATTTAAATGGATGAATGGAAATGGGGGCGTTTGCGTCAGTTTTTAATTCAACGACTTTTATTCAGCCGATGTAGGTCAATCAGGGGTTCGAACCGAATGGCCATGTTATTGGGTTCGTGCTCCAGAAGTGTCAACTGGACAGTTTTTGACACTGTGTGCGGTTAATGGCTTTTTGGCTTTGGCTAAGTAATAGATACTTGTGTTTCTTGTATACTTAAACTCACATCTTTGCTTCCTTCTCGGCGGAAACTACGAGTATAGATAGGAGCCACTTGCTACGATCCTTTTTTTTGGAGGGTTGTAGCTGGGAAGTCATTAAATGACTCCTCCAACTCTGTGCCGAGTGGAAGGGAGGGTCAGACTTCTACTGACTAAAAATGCACCCATGCTCCATGGCCGCGGTATCTCTTTCGAAGGACTCGCAGCCCCTACGATCCTCACATATTCTTTTGCCTTCATCCACGATCTCTTTCATTCAAGAAACATTTTGTACATTAAACTACGCAAAAACTGTAACTGTAAACGGTAACTGTACGCAAAAAAAATTGCTGAGAGACGACTTTTTGGGTTAAAAATTTACGATAGGACTCGATGTAACTCAAACCTATCAACACAATGCTGATAGATGCATTGAATAATATAGGGTTCATAGAGGTATTTAAAGTAAATATGATATCATTAAAAACCGACTTGGTCGGTTTTTAATGATATCATATTTACTTTAAACTCATCTGTATATTCATGTCAAATTGCAGCTTTCTAGTACTAGGATTATGTTAGCTACAGTGCAGACAGATAGACGGACATGGCTAAACTGTGTTGACTACGGAACCCTAAAAACTGGTATTTTTTACACTTGTAATAAGAAAAAACGTTGACTTTCAATATATTCGTAACTAAAAGGTAACCAGGGAGAACAAGTCCCTCCGCTCCGTTAAGAGTCTCTTTACACTCCTTATGCCGTTTTCAAAGTATTTAAGGGTTTCAATAGTCTAGCCGTCTGCGGTCCTCGGAATATTCGTGTTTTTGATATCTCTGTCTGGTTATATCATCACCACTTTACAATACTTATTGTGAAAGTCAATTAAAGATAGTAGAGATTAGTTCGGTCCTTATAGGCACTTGAGAGTAGGAAACTGTTAACGTATTATCGTGACTTGTGCCGATTGAAGATCTCTGACCCTCACTTAATTAGGTATATAAGAATACGAAAGTTTGTGAGGATGGATGAATGGTTAATCTTTTACGCAAGAACAGATTTAGATGCAATATGGTACACGGATAGTTTATAACCAGGATTAACACATAGAATAGGTACATTTTAGCTCAGTAATTCGAGTACACGACCACGAAGTCGCGAACAGAAGGCTATGGTTCACTACATAGCACATTTCAAACTTGTGACTATTAATTTTTACTACGCCCGTTTCCTATCTACGACCACGCCCGCTTTTACCATCGGTAGTGAAAAGCATTATTAGATTTATCAAGCTTTGGTTTGAAAATCCATCAGTGCGATTTTACCTATGGTGGGGGTTTAGTTAGTGACAACAGGCATAAATGCATTTTAAATCTGGTTCATGCTTATGTTTGAACTAGCTGTTGCCAGCGGCTTCACCCGCTACAACTCGAAAATTATCCCACGGGAAGATAAAATCGGGAAAAAACTATCCTATGTGTTAATCCAGGTTACTTATAAACTATATGTGTAACAATTTAAATCCAAATCCGTTCAGTCGTTTTTGCGTGAAGAAGTAACAAACATACACACTCACACAAGTCACACAGTCACACATTCAAAAACTTATAGTAGTTAAGGCTTATTCCACTTTTCCCCCCTGAGAAAATCCCCCTCAGGGGGGAAAACTGGACTCAGATGTAAAACATGTCCAGAAAGTCCCCTTGGCATTTTGAGTTCACATTTACCCAACCCCTCTATTTTTATTCAAATGGTCGGGATGTATTATATTAGCATAACATCACGCCTGTAATTTTCGATGGGTTAGGCAGACTGAGGTGAAACGCACTAGTACACCCGCATTTCGCCACTTATGTTTAAGTCCCATGCAAAAGTGGGCGAGCCTATTGCCATCAACCCGGCTGCTACTGAAAATTTCCTTATAGAACAACCCAATAACACTGCCCGACTCGAGAATCAAACCCAGGACCTCACGCTCAGCAGTCGTACTTGGGAACACTACACCAACAAGGCAAGGAGAGGATTTATAATAAAAACTTTTTAACAAAAAATAAAACCCACTTCAAAAAAAAAAACACAAAAAAGTGAAAAATTAAACAAACAAAACTCACCGACTTCAGAAACTGATTTTTCTTCTAAAGTTTATTGTATTACTCTTTAGTGGTTCACATGTTCATGGGCCATAATGTGGACAGTTTCAAAAACCGCTTGTCCGATTTCGATTAAAATAATATGGGACCATTTCGGAAGTATACCCTTTCCAACAAAAAAAGAATTTTTCAAATCGGTTAGCAAGCGACGGAGTTATGCCCCAACAAACATAAAAAAAACAAACATCCGAATTGAGAACCTCCTTCTTTTTTTAGAAGTCGGTTAAAAAGGGATAATTGCCGTTTTATGTTAACACCATTTTCCAGTGCCGCTACATGTCCCCTTGTGGGTGGGATGTCCGGGGGCGCCGCATAATAAATGGTCACACGACTTTACCCAATTTGCTTCCATATTATGTGACCGACATGTTTTAATCCTAGAAAGGGTTCAAAGCTGCTCTATCGAACAAACGCAGTTCTACTATCACTGTATAAAGCACCTTATTTACCCTTATACGAGTATTAGGTTAAATGTTTCATTCTTTGGTTGTGAATTTACTAATAGAATTTACCCAATTTAGGTCACTCTGAATTAATTTATTTTAAGAAAATCATGTATTTATAATAAAAAAACCAAGCTATAGTACAGGAATGATAAAAATACAAAATTAAATTCTCTCAGAACAAGCGCAGGAAAAAATGCTAAAATGAATTTGATGCGAATGTGGTGGCCATCTTTAATGCCATGATAAGGGAAGTGATATACTTGACGTCATGCAAAACCCTAGACCACGTCTGTGTGACCGGAGCCTCAGTAGATGATGAAGAAATTTTCATCTTCTTCCTCATTCTTCAATACATCATCGTTATCATCATTTCAGCCGAAAGACGTCCATTGACATAGGCCTCCCCCAAGTGTCGCCACATTGACCGGTCCCGTGCGTCTCGCATCCAGCGGATCCCCACAACCTTCATCAGGCCATCGGTCCACCTTGTGGGAGGCCTTCCAACGCAACATCTTCCGGTTCACGGTCGCCACTACAAAACTTTTCAGCAAAACAAGAAAAAGTAATTAAATTCATCCTTCCCATGTTTTAAATCTGTAAACCTATCCTTACTCAGTGTCATCAAGTTAAATCAAATTCTAATTGAAAAATACTAACTACGTCAAATCTTTTACGAACCTAAAACCCATTCTCCAACAAATTGGATTACGCAACCAATTTTTCTCCAGTCCTTTTCCCCATTAATTCTATTTAAAAGACTCGGACTAGATCTGGGTCATTAATTTAATTTACACAAAGGTCCTTTCTGTAGAAAGTTCTAGAAAAAGGCGCAACTTTATGAAATTCCTTTCCCTTTTGAATTTATTGATGAGTTATATAAGACTTGTGTAAAGGAAAGCTCACCTTTGTGAGTGGAAAATATAATTTAACGTTAGTTATAAAAGCTTTTATACACAGCCTTTTATCAAGTCCGCTTGGTATACATTTTTGTGGGAAAAATTTAATTTCCACATGATTTTGAGGGATGCTGATTTTTACATCACGTGTTGACGACGTCCCTGTCTTTACTGTCATCCTAGTACCTTTTAAATCAATAAAATGCTTCTCTCGTCCCATTTCACTTGGGGTCGGCACTAAACGTTTTTTTTTCACGTTTCTTCTATACTCACTGCATGTTTGCAGTCGTCAATAATAATTCTGCTCTACCGTTGAAGGTATCCGCCAGCCCACCATATCTTTTTCCCCTAACTTACTACATACGGCGACACATCAAGCCATATATTTCCAGTATTAAACGGCCTCTTTTTATATATATTTGCCATACAATGAGAGATCCGCATAAACTGGTTTTTATAGCGTAATTGGTCTCGTACTACTTAGTTCAAAAAAAATTCGAGTCCCTAACAAAAACATGAATAAAACTGTACATATACATTCTTGATTCCCAATTCGTCCAGACACCATATTGTAAGACCCGTTGAGCACTAGAGGGTCCTTCTGTCCGGTTATAAGGAGTCTAGTTAATTTTTACTGATATTGAGGACTTCTCTAGGACTTTCAAGAGGGATTACCACGAAGGTTTTGTGTAAGAGGGGGATGAATGGGTAGTACAAGGTCTATTCCCAATTGGTCATATTCCCAAGTAAAAATTTTTAACTGTTGTTAATTTTTAGTGTGTATTTATGGTTAGGTGCTAAGGACAAAAATCATATAGCCTTTCTAAATCTCATTGAGAATAGGAAATTTCTTAACTTTTAAAACATTGCATTCTTCCGACAATTTGAAGGAAAATAAAAGCAAAACAGAATATTCGCACTGCAAAATATTACGCCCATCCCATGTATGATGCACACAAAAAAAAATCTACATCGCATTCCAAACGCTATTGAATAAAAGAGTTAAGTTAAGTTACAGTACAGCTAAAATCGAAATCATAACGGAAGCACTAGACCATCCTCTAAACAATTCAGCCTCCCTGGCGCCACAAACGGCCTGAGTCTAGAACCAACTCGCGATCAATACCTACAACCACACATTCGTCCCCTAACTCGAGCACCGTTCCCCTTTCCAAACTAACCTCTTTGCCACGGAATACAAGCTCAAGCGACACGCGACTTGCGACAATAATAGCACAAAGATTGCAGACAATGAAATGAATTCCTGTCGATGTAAAGTATTTTTTCTGAGGCTTACTGTTCTCACGCGGGGGAAATCAATGAGACACGCGCGTGTAGTTTCGCAAGTGGCATCGCCCGAGGTTGTGAACGGAGCCTTAGCGCGGAATTCACGTCATTTCAAACAATTTTATATTCCACGCAGAATTACGACGCGTCGTGCATCGTCGCAATTTTATCGTAGCTATTTCCCAAAATTATTATGTGTTACTTTTAGCAATTTTCTAAATGATACGTTTCTTTATTAAATCTTCTTTAATTTTCTTGAGGAGGATATTTCTGTACTTGATTCAATTTCCTTAATTCTGGCTGATAGATGTCTGAGTATATAAAGATAAATATGTCTGTCTCCGGCGTTAAGTAGAAAAGTCTGTTTTCTGTTTACAGACTGAGTTGCTTACGAAAAGGGATTGGGTTAAGGTTCTGACGTTTTTCCTTCAGTTACCTAGTTCATTCTTAGAAATGGAATACCTTTTAGAAAACATTTGAGGTAAAAAGGGTTATGAACGTAACTACGTATTTCTATATAGATTTTTTTTCCGAGACTTCATTTCTTTACCGGATCTCAGTATCAAACTATCAATTTTTGTTTTTTTTTATGAATGGGTAGTTTTCCCATCTGTTTCGTTGGTATAGTGGCTCTACTGATGTCCATGAAATCTAAGGTTCGAATCCCAGGTCGGGCAAAGTATTATTAGGTTTTCCCCTCAGGAAATTTTCAGTAGCTACGGCCTACGCGTCTAGATTTTTGACGTTAAATGTAAATTGTAAAATGTCGGTGTGATATACTGTACATCTCTGGCTAACCCTTCGCCGATTACTAGCACGATGTTATGTTGTAAAAAGTTGAAAAGTTAATCATTTTAATGCCCAGTGTATAGTAGTAAACAAGGGCATTAATATAATTCTCTTTTTATTTCATATAAGGTATACAAACCAGTCGGGAGTTGAGTACATATATTTTGATGTTTGACGCCGTAAAAGTTGTAAACAGAGAGTGGCTTTCAGCAGGCTTTCAGGCCTTTTAGCAGTTATAAATGATGCTTCAACGGGCAGATAAAAGTTTACTAAAAGGGCAGTGAAACTTCTGACCTTTGTGGAAGTTTACAGGCGTTTCGTGTGAGGGTATGATATTAGTTGTGAGTAGGGTATCTTATGATATAGCGACATAATCAAATATTCAAATATGTAGCATTACGCCTACCTGTAGTCCCCCCAAAAGATAGGTTGTAAGCTCACATATTGCTAGTTATTAAGATCCATTATCCGAGGGGCTGCGTACACCTATACTCAACCATTCAGAAATAACGGCGCGAGATGTTAAAGACAGCCTTTTTCCAATTATATTGGGGTCGACCTACTTAATAGAGATGGTGACAGAAAATTAATTCAACCTTCAATAATTAATTTATCTGAACTCCACAAAAAGCTACCTTGAAGCTCCGAATCGAAGGCCGTGTCAAATGGCACAGCATATTTCACCCGTTGACCTATATTTAACTTATCGACCTTCATTTAACACCCTGACCTACATACGTACTCAAATCTCAATAATACTGAATTAACAAAACAACCCAATTCACACCTAATGAATGGCCACCCCATACGTTTTAAATAGAACCTCATTACTGCCCCCCTCCCCCCTTCCTTCCGGTAATCGGATGTCCGGATCAATCGACCGGATTACCCGGAGCTCCGGCTTGTGTGCGGTAGCGGGATTTACTTCCTGTTTGGTCATACATATGTTGTGTATTGACTCGAACTGTGGTATTGGTTTCAGGCTAGTCATACCACAGAGTAGTACGTTTAAGGGTAAACAGGCCAACGGCACGAATTATTTGGTGGGCGGGGCTAAAATGCATGCTATTTCATCCGACATCACGAGCGAAATGCATAGAGCGAAAGAGACACACCTAAAACGGGCGCGCGATTGTTTCTATCAGTTCAAAATAAAATAATTTGAATTCTTTAATAGCTAATCTATGTCTGTATGGTTTCGCTTTTTTCATTTTCGTACTATATACGTAACTTATTTACGCCCAAAGATGGTTAAAATTAGTGCTAAAATATGAAAGTTTTGATGCTCATAACTTCCAAACCAATATTTTTTCCAATTCTGCTTCCATACAGGGCTAGATAATGACAAGACCAGTTGATACAATTTTTAATTTTGAACCTACACCGTCAACCAGAGGAGAAATCACCATACTATGTTTGTATGGAAGAATGACTGGCTTGTGCAACCTTAAGGGATTTGATATTATCAAAATCAATCAATCATCAAAACCTAGCGGAGGAGTAGGAAAAACATAAATTGCACTTTTCGTTTCTCTGGGACTTCGTCGAGCTTCATTGTGTCAGCACTTTACTGTTGATTCTGGTTTTCAGGAGTTGGAGTTGTTTGGGAATAGTGTGGCGGGCTTATCCTAAAAAATAAAACCTTTGTTGAAAGGATTGGTTAGATAGACTTTGGGTTACCTAATGCTAACTGTCTAGGCTAGGGTATCATCATCATCAGCCTATAATGTTCCCACTGCAGGGACTCGGGCCTCCTCTCTACGAGAGGGATGGGCTATAATCCACCACACAGGCCCAGTGCGGATTGGTAGATGCCGCATATCTTCGAATTTTTGGTTCTAAGACATGCCGGTTTCCTCACGATGTTTTCCTTCACCGTTTTGAGAGTGAGTGGCTAGGGTATGCGTGTTTTAAATTGTAGTATGGTTTATTTATGTTAACGCCAGTCAGGGATGAGGAAGTCTCCTTTCGTGCACCCGGAGAACTTTGTTTTTGTCTTCTAGGTTGATCGCATTTCAATAGGAACATAATTAGCGACCTGCATCTGATTCGTACCTTCCCATTGTTTTTACGACTTGACAAAACTTTGCGAGTTCTTTAATATGAGAAATATCAATGATATTATTCAAAAATGTTTCAGCATAAATTGTCTAAAATGTTGTGAAAACTACATTTAAATCTGTTTCGTAGAATTTATTTATTTAATTTTAAAGAAAGCTTACAGACTAATAATAATTATAAATATCATGCTTATGTAGTTTCATTTGCTAATTACAAGCTTCCACAAATGTATAAAGAAGGTAGGTATAACGCGGCCATGTAGAGAAAGCAAAAAGTAACTTTAATTTATACGTGTCAGGAGGTACCTGCTCTTCTTCCCATCTTTTGAAATAATCCTTTTGCCTCTCACAGACAGTTACAAATGAATGCCTGTTGAATATCACATCACATCACGAAACAAAAGCGTTCAAAGATATAAATGTTGGGAAAAATCGGAAAATATCACCTCCGTGTGACCCACATCGGCACACTTTGTATGAGGCGAACGTAGCCCATTTCATATGAGAAACGTTTGGAGCCTTTCCGAACCGACTTTCCTTTGAGAACGTAGCCCATTTCGAACGAGCTAAGCGTTTTATACGTATCCAATTTTTGATTGCGAATGCGAACTTCAGTACCAAACTGCGAAATTAACCGTACAAAATTACTAGTGCCACCGACATCAGGAGAGAAACTTTATCCTAGTAATTTTGTACGGTTAACTTTCCGACTCACAGCTTCCGTTTAGTAGTTTGATGTCTGTATCGTGTGATTATTTATTTATTTAAACCTCATGTACAAGAGTGGTACATAGGCGGCGTGAATTCGTGTGGTAAGTGCTAACGTGCTGTCAGAGTTTTAATGCCGTTCACGGGTCTTCGACTTGGCTTAACACGCAGTCGAGAAATATGTCTGAGGCATGCTGTTTTCCTCACGAAAGTGATAATAATACATAACGCATATGAATCCGAAAATCAAAAGCCGATCTTGGGTTCGAACTTGAGACCTTTGAGCCCTATGTAGTAAATAATGATAGATTATGTTCTAGTAAAGAATACAATTAATTAACCTACCAGTAACGCTGTCGTTTCCTCGACCCGCTGAATAACCGACCCATTATAATCGATCTTTGACAGTCGTCACTAGTGATGTGCCAATATTGCCACTGCCGGTAAAATACAAAAATTACCAGCAGCATTGGAAATATTGCCAAAGTTGCCTGTCAATGTAGATTAGGGCCTATAAATGCTAATTATAAGTATATTACATAGTTTCCTTACTTCATTTGGCCTATAATTAAGTAATATTCCCGAATATTTCCATTCCCGGCAATATTCACGGCAATCTTGCCACTAAAATTCCCACTTCGGGCAATATTGCCTGCAACGGCACATCTCTAGTCGTCACCTGAAACCCGAAAGTAACAATCAAGACTGCTAGAAATACCTATCTGCCAGTCGGTCCTTGAAACTACATGTATTCAGCTGCATCCAGTTAGATTGAAAGCCAACACCAACAGTTGAGAAAAAGCTGAGCAGATGATGGTGATTACTAAACAACATGACTGACCTGTTGGTCTAGTGGTTAGTGACCCTAACTGCTATGCCGGAGGTCGTGGGTTCGATTCCCACCCAGGACAAATGTTTGTGTGATGAGCACGATCATTTGTTCTGTGTCTGGGTGTAATTTATCTATAATATGTATGTATTTAGAAATATATAAGTACATATGTTTATCAGTTGTCTAGTACCCATAACACAAGCTCTGCTTAGCTTGGGACTAGATGGCGTTGTGTGATAGTTGTGGAATATTATTATTAACATGCACTGTTTGTTTTGCCAAAAATACCTTAAAAATTATACAAAAACAGTTAAAACTAATAATGCCTCAGCTCAGCATAACATTCGCTGACCACCTGACGCTGTTTTCAGCTGCTTCCCACGAGTGCCATACGCTCGAAAATATCACTGTCGCATACTGAGAGTGAAACCTATTCCCGAATTCGTGACAATCATACCTCACTCGTTAGCGACTATCAAGGGTCCTCCAGCCAGTCGTCTCTCTGCCAGTAGCCAGTTAGAACGGGTGTGTGGACTCGTTTCGATAGCTCTTGCCACTGCGTCCAAAATCAAGAGTTTTTGATAGCTACGGGAACAGTCACTTTTATCTATATCCATTTTAAAGTGAGCAGAATTTTAGCAAACTAATTGTTTTATGAATTCCTTCTACAAATTGCATATAAATGTTGGCTTTATTTGATTAGTTTCAACCACAAGACATGTTTTTATGGCCTTCATTGATTTTATTATTAACACTGAAAAATGGATATAATAAACCATGTTTACTATTTTTAAAATATGGTTTGATTTTCATTGACTTGTTCATCATTCTGATCTTTTGAAGACGTTCCAGTTTCTTTTTTCCAGAGATTTTATTGATACTTTACATTTTGTTTTGAACTGTATAATATTCTATGCAAATATATGCTTTCCTTCTCAAGCTTCACCTCTATTGTGTCTATCTTCACCATACTATTACGCATTCTATTTGTGTCCATCTTCTTCATATGCATTCTATTTATGTCCATATTCTCCATAATTGCGCTCCATTTGTGTCTATATTCACCATTTGTGTGCTATTTCTTGCTATTGTCTGTATCTGCACTTATTTAATGTTTTTTTTCCACTTTTTCCATGCCAATCTCGGATAACAGAAAAACAAGACTGTAAGTAGACATGTTATAATTGTGGTCATCATCTAGCTATAACTTCATTTCTATTTATTCATTAGCTTTGAATTATATATGGTGTAAATATGTATTATATACCCATTCTCTTCGACATTTTCCTACTAAAGTGTGTTCCTATGCTGGAGTTTGCAATTTTGATGATATTGAAAAACTCAAAAGAAAATGAAGCTGTTGTCATTGCTTGTCTATCAAATATTGACTGGCAGTTCCAAGTTTAGATCTGTAAACGTTACCTATATTCTGACAAAGAAAGCAATATTTTTTCGTTTCACGAGCATCATGCCACTTGAAACTATCCGAACTTCTCAGAAAATTCCTCGAAGCTATAAAAGTGGTGAAACATTCTCTAAACTTCAATATTTTGTTGAAATTTCGAGTGTCGTACAGCTCGTGTTTCTCTCGCTTTTCACGGTTAAACCTGTGTGAACTATTTAAAAGCGGTTCCCGTCGTTTACAACTCACGAGGTTGAACTCATCAAAGCTCGTCAAACAGACCTCTCAAAGCGCTTTGAGCCCAAAGCGATCGCACGCTGCGTTCTATCGATATTCAACAGAGCGTCCACAAAACGATCAGTAATACCCGGACGGAATACACATGCCTGTAAATTACATGAAAACAGGGTTGTATGGACACAAACGGTAACTACCTAAAGAACACATCATTCTTAAGCCCCGGTAAACAATTATGGACCCTGTCGGGCACTGCAAAGTAAAAAGCGGACGTTTCTTGTCCATAGCTTAGTCCCAAACTGATCAATCAAGTCAAGCTGATCATTTCGAAATGATACACAATTTAATATTTCTAAATATGTGAATATCAAAAAGTATAAAGAATATGGTAAGCTCAGCGATAGAATACGCAATACCACAATACGCTCAAAAACTGGAATCGCTGATGTGGGAAAAAAGACTGCTGGCTTGAAGTGGGATTGGGCGGGCCATGTCTGTAGGATGGATCAAGACCGATGGGCCAGAGTCGTCACGCAGTGGATGCCAGAAGACGGGCGTCGTCGCCGAGGGACGTCTAGGAAACGCTGGCGTGACGACCTGGAAGCGTTTTTGCCCAATTGGATGGAGAAAACCTCACAGAGGAATGAGTGGAAGGCTATGGGAGAGGCTTTTGCCCAGCAATGGGACAATATAGGCTAAAAAAATAAAATAATGTTAATATCATTCATTACATTATCGATTAACGCTATATGGAACTTGCTCTACCAGCACTAGTTTCAGTTACTTAATTTTTTTCTTGGAGGGTCAAATGACTCCCTCCCGCTCTGGGCAGAGCGGTAGGCAGTGTCAGTCTTCTACTGGCTAAAAACCACCCATGTCCCTTCTTAGCTCTTTGTGTCGAGGCCGTGGTATCTCTTTCGAACAACGCGCAGCCCGACGGGAACAACCCGCAGCCCCTACTGGACAGTTATTCTCCTGAGTTACACTAAATATTATTACATAACATTTTCGACAAAACGCTTCCGCCTCTGAACATGATCACAGCCTTCTCTCGAATTTCTGAGTATTAATCATTACGGATTTATATTCTGTGAACAGAACGAAACATTCTGCAAAAACCTTTTGGCTGGATACCGTTCCAAACATGTGTTACTGGGGGCTGCAGTTTTTCATTTTTATTTGATAAACTGTTTCTGTTTCCATTGAACCGTTCTGTTTCCATTGAGTCCATTTACAGTTCTGTCTGAATTTTTGGTTGATAAAAGAAATAGCAATTTTTCGGCGCTTGTGAAAAGGATTTTTCCATTTTGCTGTTGGATTTTCGCCCGATATATTTGGTGTTTGGTGTTTACGAGATGTCCTGAGTATTTTGTCTGACTAGTATGTAGTACCTGGACAGCTCTGTCATTTGCCTCGTTTAATCGTGTAGGGTGAAGGCGGTTGATCATGACAGACGGAACAGAAGAGAAGATGAGACGAGACCGGACTTCGAATTCACACTGTTCAGGATGAGTTGATGTTACATCATTTGATAGTAATCGAATCTGCCTAACAAATCTATATGTATCATGAATAATCGCAGTACTTTCAAGTTCTATAAATACTTTGTGTAATCCTTATCAGCCGCCTTTAAAACGATAAGTGGTCTTTCATACAAATTACCTTCCATAGAAAACAAAATACTCCTATCACCTCTTTATACCAGCCCCATTGATGAGCTACAAATGATATTCTGATTACACTACACCCGATAGTAATCAACTCGTATTCCGTGAATGGTTTCAGCGTTCAGTCATACATTCATTCGTCCATACTCAGGTTTATCTTCAAAGAATAGGTTATTATGTGGCCAATGGTCTGTGTAACATATTATAGGTGTTTTACTACCTATGTATTCCCTCTGGCGTGACATTCACGTAAAAGATTTCAACTAAGAGAAAAGAGAGACAGAGAGAGAGGAATAGAGATAATAGTATACCCACATTTCGCCAGTTATGTTTAAGTCCCATGTAATAAGGGGCGTTGGGGCGAGCCTATTGCCATTAACGGCCACAAATCCAGACTCCGTGGCTACTACTGAGAATTTCATGATGCAAAATCCTCAGGAAATTCTATTTTCTTTTGCATCAGGAAATTCTAGAAAGAAGGTACAATAATGCTGGCCTTTTCATATTACTATTCCACTCAATTCGCTTGTTGAAATTTGCATAAAACTGTTGCATTATGCATAATGCTTTCACAGTATCAAAATGGAAGGTCGCCATTTTCATTTCGCCTTTAAATCTTTTCCCAATGTATACAAACGTTACCTGATAAATTAAATGAAAATACAATCATTCGTTGTTCCATATTCGGTAATTATATTTCGTCGAAATGGAAATTCATTGCAGCTGTAATTGCAATTAATAATAATTAATTGTGTTTGCTGCTCAACGCGAAACGTTGAACATTTTTAATGAGTGTTCGTGTCTTGGGCTGCGTTCACACCGAAGCATACAGTAAGTGACAGGGGCAGAAATCAGCTGTATTGTTTGCATTTCTGGAATTCAAGCCTCCTCTTTAAGAGATCTTGTGGATTATCGGCCGTAGTCTACCAGTAGAATTCATTGTGGGTTCTTCAATTTTTAATTCTAGGCTTCTGGGACTTGCCAGTTTATTCAAGATTGCCTCACCGTTTTTGAGAGCCACGTAATCAAATAATTGACACAAAGTAAACTCCTGGCTGGAGTTGAATCTACGCTCCTCTCGAATTTATCGTCCGGTACCTACAAAATGTATAAAAAATCAACTTATGTTATTAGTTGTCCTTTGTCTTCTTTTTCCTTACTTCTCTACATCGCTGCCATCACTGGGTACACTGTTAACACAGTAATAATCCTTAGAATTATATAGTTCGCCTTCATTTTGTACTTAAGTACCTAATTGAAATTCTATAGTACTGTGTGCAAACGTATGGGATTTTACAATTACATAAACCCACTTATCATTATGTATTTAGATTGGAAGATACATTGTACAATATTGACGGCAGGGTTGGCGTAGTAGCTCAAGCAATTGACTGCTGCGCTGTGTGTCGCGGGTCCGATCCCCGCACGGAACAAATATTTGTATGGCCTACATAGTTGTTTCGGGTCTGGGTGTTTGTGTATGTGAGTGTAAATATTTGAACGCACCCACGAAGAAATCCCTAGTGTAGGGCAACGTTTTTTTTTTTTTAAGAAAAGAGTACATACTTGCTTTTCACAAGTGAAACATTAAAAAAGAAACACAGTTGGACTGTAATTTTGGTGTGAATGCAGCCTTAAAGAGCCCTGTCTTGTCACGGAAAGCAACGGACTTAAAGTTCTTTATTACTTATTAAGGCAGACGTTTACGAGCCGTGTCAGAGTACACAAATGTATTTTGGTCCTTCGAGTCGTTCTGCGCGTGTTTATGGTGCTGTTCTCGACAAGAGCTGGCCAGTTGAATATTTTACATAATTTGTCAGATATTTTTGCAAGGGAAATTCTTTTTATAATGAGACGTGAATTCTTGTTGCATACCTTTACATCTTTTCTCGCAAAACATGATCCTTTGAAGTTAAGGTTATGAAGATTGGTCAAAGTTAAAAAAAACTAATTAAAACCAAATAGGTACTATTTTTTTACCTTGGTGCATAATATGTATGTATTCGTGGATATATTTCATGAAAGCCTTTTTACGAACAGCTCCGATCACAATATGCTTGGTTCAAGAGATTTTTTTTTTGTCTTTTTATAAACATTGCCCCACACTAGGAATTTCTCCTTTAGCGTGGGTGCGTTCACAAACATTTAAACTCACATACACAAATACCCAGACCCGGAACAACTATCTGTAGGTCATACAAATATTTGTTCCGTGCGGGGATCGAACCCGCAACACGCAGCGCAACAGTCCATTCATGGTTATTATTTTGCTCCATGAGTCCATTGCTTGAACCACTGCGCCAACCGTGCGCTAAATTGCCTAATTGGCAGAAATTCACACACGTTCCCATGTCTGGATTTATCCAGAAATATATGAATAATTATTATTGATGTATGTTTGACAAAATAATAACATCAGCAACGGCTCGACTGATTTCCACCATTCACCATTATAATAAAAAAAAAAAACTTTTTATTTCAGACAAAATTGGTCCATTTATTTGTTAGTAGCGACTTAAAACTATCCAACTAACTAACCATTATGGATGAATGAAAACGTCGCTTCTTTGGAACTGAAAATAGTTTTTTCCACGAATAAAACACTTACCTACTGTTATTGGAATGTATTTTCGTTTCTTAGTGCTTAGGTACACAATTAATGTAGTTCCAGTTATCGCTGTCATGGTTCTATAGAACATTTCGTGAAGGTTCTCTACTGTTTATGTCTAATGCATTGCGTACTAAATAGATACACGTTTCCTGTATTACTATTAACATACAGTATTTCGATTAACAATTAAAATGGCTGAAAACTTGTCCTCGTTCTACTTACAAAAGTCCCAGTAGTTACAAAATAGTATAGGTACATAGCATTCTCGCAATACGCTAGTAATTTTTAAATCCGATGTCATAGGGGACGCCACCAGGCAGGTACATATTTTTTTTTTAAACGTTGCTCCACACTAGGAATTTCTCCTGTATCGTGGGTGCGTTCACAAACATTTAAACTCACATACACAAATACCCAGACCCGGAACAACTATCTGTAGGTCTTACAAATATTTGTTCCGTGCGGGGATCGAACCCGCGACACGCAGCGCAGCAGTCCAATCGCTCAGCCACTGCGCCAACTGTGTCGTCAATTTTAGGTTTACAGAAACGTACTGTTTGTGAAAACCTAACCTTCTTCTTAGTCGTTATTTTCATTGTAGAAGGTCGTGTCTAGTACTGTAGTCTGAAGCATTGATCACTCGGTCCACTATGATCTTCCACGTAACTCTATCCTAGGCGGTCTCTAAGCTTCGGCTATTCATAGGCCAGTGCGCGTCTTTACTCGGTCTGACGAATAGGTAGGTGAGTGGTCTTTTCCCGTCTACTTGGCCAACTACCATAAGCTTCTCGAGGCTGTCAGGGTTTCTACGAGCGAAATGTCCAAAATAGTTAAGAATTAACTGAAATACATAATGGGGAAACTTAATTAAACTTTTCCCGAATTAGAATCGAAACCGATACGAGTGGTTGCCACCAACAAGGCAGTTAATCTCCCTCCATTTTGTTTTTTTATCGTCATCCCCATTATACGCAATCACATTTATATGAATTTTAATAACATCGTACAGCTCGTACCTTTTCATTTAATTACTTAATTGTTCGGTGTTCCCATAACAATAATAAATTGTGTTCAAAGTTGACCCAGTTTTCTCACAAACGAGTACGCCCCCCGTTCACCCCTTACACCCCCCCCCATCGTCACCCCAGTTGAGGTGCTAATGTGGAATTTAATTTGTTTTATCGCTATTGTGGTTCAGGTTTCCGTGTAGTAGTATTTCTGTGAAGCCTGGCTTCGATTTATGCTGTATTGTGTGTAGGATTAATATTCACGTTTAGGATTTTTTCCGGGGCTTCCCTTGAGTGAAGTTTTTTGATTACTGGTTTGATTTGTGACAAAACGTTACTTATTTATTTATTTATTAAAACTTTAGGCACAACAAAACGTACAAAGGCGGACTTAATGCCTTGGGCAATTTCTACCAGTCTACCTTAGGGTGATGCAGAGACAATACACACTTATTTCATGTCTTAGTTCTTATATCAGTTCGACTGAAGCCAACAGTTTGTTTCAAACGATTTGCGGAGCTATATTCTCTTAACTAAAATATGAAATCTGCAGGATGGGTTTTCGGGTGTTTCATATTACGTCTAATATGCGGTCAGTAGTGTTTGCAATTAAAATTTAAGGTATACATAAAGATGTCTTTAATGTTCCAACTAGTCTAGGGTCTTTTTAATTGTCCATAACATTACCCGCATAAGACCATTAATGGCTTTATTCCTGCCACAATATGTACCCAACCCTAACTCTGCATTAATGGGTAGTTTCATTTCATAATTCACACATAAGTACCAAAATACCCAGTCCCGCGTATAAAATAATAGCATTTCCAATAAAACAATTAATATCCGCTACATTTGAGTGATCGTTCAATATTAATACAGCATTAATTTTGTCGTTTATTTACAAAGGAAACACGAATTTCATTTTGACGTCAAACGTTTTGTTTAACATTCGTGCTAATCTGTTTTGATCGATTATTGTGACTCGTTGAACCGCAAAATTGTGTCCTTTTAGCTTATCCAATCAAATTAAAAGTTAAATCGCACAAGGAAATGTTACAACAAAAATAATACATTAGGCTTGTTCTAAAAAAATATCTTTATATTATAAATCTGCTTACTTAACCGATTACATTCGAAACTGTACACACTTATAGTCTAAAGAATAAACGTAAAAAATAACACAGTAGGTAACAATAATATCACTTCTCTAGCCCATTAACTAAAGAACAAACATAGAATAAATATGACTTATGCCCGGTTTCTGAGCACCTTTATCGGTGGTTTATCTATTCATATGAACAAGCCAAAAAGTGCCTTAATTCTGTCGACTTAAGGTACTTTTTGGTTTGTTCATATGAATAGATAAACCACCGATAAAGGTGCTCAGAAACCGGGCATTAGACAAACACAAACGTCAAAATTGACAGCTGCTGTCAGAATACACATCTTTTGACACAAAGAAGATCTCTACAAGCACTGTCTAAGACAAATGATCGGACAAGGATTTGCCCCTTGTCTCCGGTAAGAAGAAGCAGGTAATGGCACCAAGGATGGGAACAATAGCGAAGGCTGCTGGAGGTAGCCACATAGCGGTTATGCCCATGCCAGCCACGTAGGGGGCTATCATTGAGCCGACCCTGGATGTAGTGGAGGAAGCTCCCATAGCCATGTTACGGGCTACAGTCGGGAACAGTTCTGTGGTGTACATGTACCTGGAAAAGTGAGGAAAAATATTGAGGGATCGTTGTATTTGACAAGTAGCTTTGTAGATAAAAGAGGACTATAGTTATTCAAAATACAGGTAGAACAATTGGTTATTTTGAAGCGAATTTTGGATAGAAATCTTGGCTGTAAATTAGTTTTCTGAATTATTCTTATACTTCCATCGAAATCCAGACTAATTTTATGTGAGTGGATTAATTCATTAGTTTATTCTTAGACCATTCCAAGCAACTAAGCTATTCATCTGCCTTCTCTAAACAGACCGAGCTGGAAAGAAGCCTTTGTCCACTAATGGGACGAATATAGACTAGAAATATATTCCCTAGGAGCACTCTCAACTTAAAAGAAGAAATAATCAAATATACTCACATGGTAGCGAACGCTCCCGAAGCACAGCCCACACCAATGGCTCCCATGGTCAGTCTTACAGCGACCCAGTCTTCAGGTACAACGAGGAACGCATTGCTTCCTCCACACACGATGAACAAACTGATCATCGTTATTTTCCTTCCGAAGTATTTGCTCAGAAATCCGCTCAGCAGGATACCGGGGAACTGAAAAGAGTTGAGAAAGATGTTAGAAAAGAATTTGGTGATGTTTAAGATGATCAAATCACTGATTTGTCAAAACGCGGGCCCCACACCATTGAAAAGAAAGACAAAAAAGACTTGATGACAGACTAAAGAAAAAACTTAACGAAAAGATAACATGCAATAATGTGAATGAAAAGAAATACTAGTTTGCAGATAATAACAAACATGCGTGTAATCCAAAAATAATTTACGGCATCACGTGCACTGGTTAATATGGTTACAATATAATAAAGAGCTTATCTGTTTTAAATTCTGCAGATACTACGTCTGTATTTCAGGATGTCATAATACGCGTAACGTATGATCATAGTCAACATTTTAATCTAATATTATATCTGCAGACAGTATAACATTATAACCATGATAATAATATAAATATAATAGATTATAATTACCTGCAAAACTCCAGCCAAAGCAACAGAAATAAAGACGTTGGAACTAGTCTGGCCAATGTACTGGTTGCTTCCATAGTAGGCCATGCCTAGCACGAACCAGATGAGACAGGAACACAGGGTATTGATCCTGAGCTCCCGAGTCTTGAGCAAGTCCAAGTAGGTGGGTTTTCGTATCGGCTCGTTTAAGTTCACCTTTTCACTGGCTATACTTTTAGCTACGTCTAGCATGTTGTCTGCGGGGAGATTGTTCCTGAAAATTAATTAGTATAGGGTAAATATTTTGAATAACAGCCCACCAAGGGATCGCCTTCTTCAAGCTTCTCAAACGCTTAATGGCTTCCACGATAATATTTGGTCGTTTTTGTCTTTCTTATAGACACTGGAGTCTATAGTCAAAATATAGTGGTAACAGAATAATTGAATAAGTTTATCTCAATCCTTACCATTTTGCAGCCTGTGCCATCACTTTACTAGCTTCCTCCAGTTTCCCAACACTCAACAACCATTTTGGAGATTCGGGCAATATAAAGAAGTATGCTAGATAAAATACAAGAGGAATTGATACTCCCAAGCAGAATCTGTCCCAGGATCTCAAGTAAAACGCAAACAGTGGCATTAACATCTGCCCAACAGGCATTGGTAGGGCGCAGAGACAGTTCATCAGTTCTCTTCTCAATGGTCCTATGATTTCCATCATCAGAATGAAGGAGCATAGGATTGTTCCCGCTGTGGCGGCGCCAATGAGGAACCGAACTGTAGTGAACAGCCAGTAGGTTGGGCAGAAGGCTTCAACTAGGGTAGTTACTAGCTGCATCATACAAGCTATCAGTAATGCTGGACGTCTTCCAAATCTGTAATTAATAACATCATTTGTGTAATTGTGCATTACCAAAAATTATACTTTACTAAATCCTAATATGATACAGCAAATTTTAACACTCGTACAAATAGGGAATATAATTATTTTAATTCAAAACGTAAATGCTTTTGTTCGGGTTTAAGACGCTCTATAGTAAGCTAGAGTTATTCTTACTTCAATTTCTCTTTTTTTAGGTTGCAAAGCAAAGAATTTTAAAAATACTAACGAAGGACACAAGTTACACTAGCTATCATTATAAGTAACAAAACGATCTTGGCTTACCTGTCCGCAATATAACCGAAGACAATACTCCCGATCAGAACACCAAACATGCAAATAGTTTGAGTGAAGTTTGCTAACCAAGCATTTTCACAAATCAACTCCCACTCCGAAATGATCGTATTCTCAAAGTCCGTGTAGAACTCATAGCTAACACAATCACTATAACAGGTCCCGATCTCTATTACATTAGTTAGGTTCGTCTCCGTGCATCTATACGTAGTGGCTGGTGCTATGAACACTATTCCCAGTTGGTGCCATGCCGATGACATCTTCGTTGGTGCTGCGATTAGTAACCAGAGCATCACTTGCCATCTTCCGAATTCACCAATCGCCTTTATCAATTTATCCGGTTCTTCGGCTTTCGTTTCTATCTTCACATCCTTCGTGTCTGTCTTTTTATTTGATTCTGTATCCATGTTTGTTTCTTATTTTATGTTGTTTATTTCATTCACTTCTACCGTTCTGTCTTCATAATCTGTATGAATATTGTGAACTACTGTAGTAATTATACGACTATTGAGTGTTATCACAAGTGTAGCTGCGGATTGTATGAAATTATTGTTTGCATACAGACGCTTTTATAGTGGTAGTAGTGTTGTTAGTCTGGGTTTTATCATCTGAGATTTACTGTGCACGTGGCTTGAAGATCCGCAGACAGTTTGCCGTTGATCCAAAACTGTAACAAGGAGAATTTATAGATGAAGTACATGTTGAGATGAATTGATGGCAGTACTGGAATAGGTTTAATGGGCAATCTACAGTTTCGTTTTTAGCCTTGGTGGCTCAATTTTAGCACAGCATTATCAGCTTCTTTTATTCCACCTGCTGCTGCACACGATCTCTGTACTTAGTTAGTTTTTACCCGACTACGGCAAAACCAAAGGAGGGTGATGATTTTGACTGGTTATGTATGTATGTATGTTTGTATGTATGTATCTTCATCTGTTCCCTCATAGCTTCTAATCTACTTATCGGAACTCGACATATGAGGTATCGTTAGAACCGTCTTATTTTTTACGTGACGTGTCACAAAAAGCGATTTAGCGCCCTCTAGTATTTTTAGAGACATGCATTTAGATCCCTTTAACTCTATATTTGAAGAAAGTCAAAACAAAACCTTTTTCATAACTCCCCATTTAATTTTCAGATAAGATAAGATGTATAAATAGATTTAGGTATAACTTCAAATGTCGTACTAATACGCTCTATTATCTTAACTTTATTGACGGTTATGAGTTATGACTTAGGATATAATAATGTTAAGCCTACATAATAATTTATTACATTATTTCCTTTAATAAATCAATAGAGATGTCTGTAAATATAGCTCACTATCAGTTAAATACATAAAGAAATAAATGTACTTGGAAAAAAATAAAAATTACCGACCTATTTTACTAATCACGACTTTTGATTTATATTCTTACTTCCAGGTTAAGGTTCGAAGTAAATAAGATAGTGTATGAAGAATTAAAAAGTCTACACATATTGTAAAGTTCTTGCAAAAAAAAGAGTCCCTGTTGGTCTCTGTTTCTGAAGCCGCGTATTTGTTGAACGTGTATTCTATAAGACATTAATATTCACGTGGCATAGATATTTCATGCTTTATCTGCAAAAAAACCTTGCAAGGTTGGTTTCCAGTTTAAAATAAGACATAGATAACTTTTAAAAGTTATAAAATAAGTAGTAAAACTAAAACAAAACTTAAACTTGGCAACTTTCGTAGCTGCTGTAAAAACTCGCAGAAACTGGAAGCTAGCCAAGCAAAACATTTATTTTTCAGCTCGTTTATTATGCTAATAAAACAACTTGACTTCCACTTAGATTTCTGTTAAGTGCTAAACTAGCTATGAGATCCGTTAAAGTTTTGTTGAGTCAAACAGCGAACACAGCATGTTTACTGAGTCTTCCTCAAATCGAAGAAAAAATATATGCAGAGCAGAATATTGCAAATAGTTTAAAGAATTTTTGCTACATTTGTGGAAAGATATACGAAAAGAGCATGAAGAAGACATGGGACAAGCCCGAACCGAAAATAAAACTTGCTTGTAGATTACATAACCTCCTATTTTTTTCAGAAGTCTATTAAAAAGGATGTTACGCGACATGGCCATAATCAATTTAAGTACGCACCTAAAATATCCTTGTGGCAATGTGCACTGGATTGCTATGATGACTGGTAGATAGTGCTAATCTCTCTTTTTTGGTTATAGTAAAACAATCCATAGAGTCTGTCAAGCGAGTCTAGTCCCATGAAAAAGGCGGCAAATTCAAAAATCTTTCAGGTGTCAACACTGATATAGCACGCTGAAAACTTATTGATACTTGAATTTTAAAGTAAAAGGGTTGTGGACTCGACTCGCTTGACAGACTCTATCAATAAGTTTTCAGCGTGCTATATCAGTGTTGACACCTGAAAGATTTTTGAATTTGCCGCCTTTTTCATGGGACTAGACTCGCTTGACAGACTCTAGTATACCTGACTCGTGATGACTTCAATAAAGTGAACTAAGCCTCCAAAACGCATAAATATAAAACATGATTAAGTATACGATTTTCACCCATCGAAAAACAAACATAACAAAAGCACAACATAATAATGCACTCATACAAGTTATTTTTGACAGGGCAGATAAAACATTAGGTGCATTCGCATACAAATTACTATCCCTTATCAGAGATATCGAAATAAGAGTACCACCCGCTGTCAGATTATAAGATTTAACGGATTATTTGAAGATACTGTATCATCTGGTATCGATGAAGGTCAAGACGATTTTTTTCCCATGCATTTATTTACTATCTCCAGTAAGCAGACCGAGGCATCATTATATATACTGTAAATTCATCAAATGAGAAACAAATTGTTCCTCTTAATTTCGGTTTATTTAGCATCAAGAGGTTTTTGTATCAAAAGGACAAAATAATTACAGGGCTTCTTAAAATTCATCCGCATCCCCACTAACTTCAAAACTGCCCATAAGACTGTTAGCCTCATTCCTTGGTCACATGAAAGACCCGTCGGGGCTGCGGGTTGTTGATAGAGATACCGCGGCCTCGACACAAAGAAAAAAAAAGAATTAGTAGAAGTCTGACACTCTCTACCGCTCTGCCCAGCGGGAGCGGAGGAGTCATTTGATGATTTCCCACCGTCCAAAAAAAAGGTCATAATATAGTCTGCCAAACGTCTGGCGATACCCCGAAAGACGGCTCTAAAACTTGATAAAATAGATGTGAATGAACTAATTACTCATTATATTGATAACATAATGCTTCAGTATTAAAATTATAATTGATATACTGAGTAATTGTGTTCATCGACTCACCGATTGGCAGATACTATTTTCTTAGTTTAAAAAACAAACTATCAGAAAACCGTGTTTCTCTCTTCAATGCACATAATAGACTAAATACTAGTAATTACATTTAATACGCGATGAAACGACTGCTGCTCGTAAATTGTAAATTTGTAATACTTACCTACTCGTAAAATAGATACAGACATAATTATGTTTATTTGATAAGCAGCTGTCTATAACGTGAGCACAATGTCCTTGCACAATGTCCTTAAAAAGATTAACACTTCCTGCGTAGCTAAATAAATGCAGGTCATTTGCAATAAGTTGGTTTTTGGAATTAGAATTTTCAGTTGTAATTCAAGGACTTTTGTAGGAATCTTGGTCAATCGTGATAACTGGATAGATCCAGTAAGAGAAGATTGTGATTGGCAGTTATCTTAATAGTACTTACTTAATCTTGGAGATTAAAAAGTAATACATTATAACCCTAATATACTTAAAAAATCATGATAATACTAATCTGCTTAGGTGATTTTTCGTCATTATCGGTCATTATTTTTATTTAATGGTAGCTTTGGCAAACCCTGGTACCGATCTACCAAAATTTTCACCACCAGAAGAAATAATACATCGTGTACTCATAAGATCTTTCTTTTGTCCGACAGAGCATCCTGGGAGAGTTCAACCGTGAACAAGACGCCTTCATCAAGGGTCAGGAGGGTCGTGGCAGCGCCGCTGCTGTCCCTCCCTGGGTCGGAGCCCCCAATGAACCCGCCCTCAAGGAGGAGTGCCTCTCCTTGTCTACTGTAAGTATTGTTCTCTTTTTCTAATAGGCTTACTTTTGGCCTCAAACTCTCGTTATGTAGGATAAGATCTAAAATGGAGCGAGTATATAAGCTAAGAAGATGCCTCTTCAGTCTTTTGCGGTGTCTCTCGATGAAACTTAAACTTTCAGACTTTTTGTAGAAGCCATTGTGCAGCGTGCCCATCCGCTGAATGTGAGAGGATCATAACCTATTTGTGGATGATGACAAACGATGATAAAAGTTCTGGTGGGGCGAGTGCGTCGATACTGAATGGCGCAGCCAGATGAAGTATCAGACCGTATAACCCAGAAGACGTGACCAAGGAACATACACTAAGCTTCGATACAACTGATGATCTGGGTCCTGTGACATCGGAAGTTTTTCGAATGAAATGATGACTTGATGAAAATGTTGAAAATATGAATTATCTGAGACTTCGTTTGAAGAATTTGGGAAATTTTGAAGTGAATGTGTCGGAAAAAACCATTATTCCAGAGTAAATCTAACTCTGTGGTAAGATGCATCTAGATCTGTTCTAGCGTAATTGAGAAATAAACATCCATCCTAAGATGCTTTCAAATATCTGGGTAAGCTGCTTTTGGATATCAAGTGTCAGACTTCAAATTATAAAATCCGATAAAAGTGATATCTTCAGATGGTCGGCAAACACAAACACAATCGATTGAAAATCCTAGCAAAGCTTGGTCAATAAAGTTTCAATCCGCAGCATTAAGGAAGATCTTAGTAAAGATTACGAAGTTTGAATCACTTGATCGGTTCATCCTCATGAGTAATCACTGTTGATCCCACTGCGATTCAGTACCAGTTTCGACCGGTAACCAAGTCAAATAGAACAGCATCGCGGAGCATGCCTTACTGTTTCCACTTACCTGTGGCACACAGGAAAGATCCCGCAAAAGAGTTTTATAAGACTGGGACAAGTTATAGAATCAGGGCTTACTTTGCGGAAATTCATGGCAATAAATGAAATATTCAGTTTTCATTCAACGTTAAGATGGACTATGATGATGAGATGAAGATGGCAAATGCTTTTCGAACTTAATATTTCCATAACATTTAAAAAATAAGTAATAATAAACACTTGGACCACAATAACATGGCACGAAAGGAAGCTTATGCTTAGCAGTGATAAGAACAAGGTTGCGAATGATACTAGTAAACTTGAATGTTTGTCGTCACTGTCAAACTACACGTGCTAGGTAAAGATAGGAACAATTCTTAGAAAAAACACGTGCGTTAAAACATAGATCTCTGGGTTTTTTTTTTTTCTTATTGGGACAAGCCCGCCACACTATTCCCAAACCACTGTAACTCCTGTTAGCCAGAATCAACAGTGGCGACCACAAGAAAAGCGCCGAGACAATGAAGCTCGACGAAGTCCCAGAGAAATGATTTAACTGTCTTGGATCCCGCAACGAAGTTAATCAGAAAAGAATAGCGGAGGAGTAGGAAAAAACATAGTTTCCAAGATCTCTGGCTTATTCCGGCTGCATCTCACTACACCACAAAACTCAAAAGGCAAGGCGGGTGAGCCTTTCAAATAAATGACTGCTATCGTCAGTACCCCGCCGGCGATCCTCTGTCAGAAATATTGCTTCATCCTTATCAAAAACTTTGCACAAACTTTTGACGTGGAAACGTTATATGTTACTGACGTTAGGAATTTATGTAATAACACGACCTGTGTGTCCAACATGGTACAAATAAAATTTGTATGTGGATAGGCTTTTTACATTTTTTAACAAAATTGAAATGGGTTTCGTCGTTCCAGTTTTTTGATCGAGTATCGAAATTGAGTTTAAGCAGAAATGAAAAAATAACTGGTTCACCATTTTATATAATATAATATAATATAATAATATAATATTCCACAACTATCACACAACGCCATCTAGTCCCAAGCTAAGCAGAGCTTGTGTTATGGGTACTAGACAACTGATAAACATACTTATATATTTCTAAATACATACATATTATAGATAAATTACACCCAGACACAGAACAAATGATCGTGCTCATCACACAAACATTTGTCCTGGGTGGGAATCGAACCCACGACCTCCGGCATAGCAGTTAGGGTCACTAACCACTAGACCAACAGGCCAGTCAACTATATGTTTATATGTTTTTAAATACCAACTTTTGACTATTCTATTCAGTCAGTTCAGCTATACCTACTGTAAAAGAGTTTTTCGAGTCCCAGGCAAATGCGCATGCCACCGTTATGGTCTAATCCGGAATGGTCCGACATCACTCGTTTGAGTTCGACATTTATCCAATAAGAGGGTAGTTTACAAAAACACTACTTCAGCCTGTAATGTTCCCTCTGCAGGCTCAGGCCTCCTCTGTGAGAGGAAGCGAAGTATCGGTGTCGGTTGGTGAATGTTACTTGACGTCAAAGTTATGCTCTTGAATCTGTGGATACCATGTTTACTTTCACTGTATTCCTTTACCAAAGCAGACATTAATGGCACATATGTCCCCTTCCAGGACCGACGGAACTTCGTCCGGGCTCCGCCAGCGGGCGTGGAGTTCGACTTCGACTACGACAAGATGTACCCGGTTGCTGTGGCCATCATGGGTGAGGACCCCAACCTTGAGAAGATGCGGTTCGATCTCGTGCCAAAAGTGTAAGTTACTTTTATTTATTGGATTCTTTTTCTTTACGAGTCGTTCCAGTACCTGCAAAGCTCTAACATTTGCTCCAAGTCAATCTTGAAAGGTCCAAGTAGTTATGCAGGATAGGGAAAATAGGAGGTGGCGCATATCCTGCAGAGGGGCTTCACACTGGTGTTTTATTTGGGACGGATCGAGGTAACCCCTTTTGGCCAGATTATATCTACAGCGGCCAACCTGGACTCGCAATCGGTTAAGAGATTTTCAGTATGTGTCCGTAAATGGCTAGTAGGAACTAATTTTTTTTCGGTGACAAAAAAACTTAGATACATGTGTAAATCTTTATCAGGTCTCGACCTGATAAACGTATCTAGTAGAACAGCTAGTATTAGTTATTAATCTAACAAATAGATGAAGCGACAAGCTCAAGAAAGTCTAGATAGCGTCTACTTATTTGTTTGTTTAGATATCGGGGGGTTATCTTGGACACCACTTGACCGATTCTAAAAATATCTCTTCGTGAGGAATTAGATATAATACGAGTACCTATATGCGAGTAGGTACTATTAGATCTATATTTTGGAGTGATTTTTGTTATCGTTAATAAATGACTGATGATATAAAGCCAGTTTAATTAATTTTATTTTCATTTAAAATCAACCATATCTCCAAACTAGACAAAACTCACATCTTGAGCTACCTCCTAAGCCCCACGCTCGTGAGGGTAAGTTTTCAGGAAACCAGAGACTTCAGGATTTTTTTATTTATTTTTACATGATACTTAGGCACCCATGAAAAGGTCATATGAATTTCAAAGAAGTCTGAGTAAATTATTTTCGTCGGGTGTAAAGGGTTATGTCAAATCCGAAGATATAAAATTGCAGTGCATATTATTGTGATCGTTAACTGCAACCTAATTCACAGCATTTATTAAGGCCAAGATTTTCAGAAAACCATAAGCTAGGAATAAGTCCAGAAGACGCTTATTTTCCATTTTATTATTATTGTTTTTATGCAACACAAACGCTTTTTATAAGTGTTCCACACAAACTGATAAGAATTTTTACTTCTTTTTTAATACGACGAAGGTATTTAATAATATTTATAACCAATAATGATAAAAAGTAATTTAGTTTGGTCGAGCTCTACCTACCATTAAATTGCAATAAAAAATCTACTGTGTAAATTAATAAAAATCTAATTTTTGATTTAAAATAAACTTAATTTTAATTTACCTGCTCGGTTCTCCTGTAAAGTCACTGCACCAGTATCGTGAAAACTAATGAAATAATAAGATAACTTTCATATAAGAGCGCTTCCATGCAAGCACTTATCTCAACTCTGATAATACTAAATGTACTTTATGAGACTACTAGACGACCGTCCCTGCTTTTGCGATCCACTGATCTGGCGATTTGTTAAAAAAGTCAAGATATAAAATTAAAATATTAATTTCAAGTAGGTCAGTTACAGGCACTCTTATATTACCGAAACAAATACAACAATGAAATATAGCTACAGTCCCAGTCACAAGGCATAAACACTGTGAAAGTAGGTACTGTAGTTGCTCATTCCAAAGCGTAGATATCTATGGAGAAACACGGGCAAAACTCCATGGACACTGTTTTAAATCAAAATATTGTTACAAAGCCTTGGTAACATCATTCATGTTGAGATGGAGCATTACGATTTTTATCACTAATTGTATTATTCACATAACTCTTCCGGAACAAATTCTCTAAACTATTGTGAAACCCGAATCAATATCCGCTCTACAGTTTACAAGATCCGAGAGCACACACAAACACACGAAAGTGTCTTTGCTTGTTATATATTTTCATTGATAGCTTATTATTAGGTAAGGACTTGACATTAGATATGTTCGGATTACGTGTATCTATATACCCATTGAGTGGTTTGATGAACATAAGCCGAAAACTCACGATTATTTACCTTGGCATTGGCAATTTGTGAATAACACTAGGAGATAAGATTCCGATTGTAAATACATAAAGTTTACGGCGTTTTGTTTTCATTCGTGCTACTGTTTATCACTTTTTAACTGTTTTCTTTCGAAAGAGCGACCGACCCGACTAGCTAGTGACTACCTACTATTTTTAGATTTTTGATGATCCTGAAGTTGTTGATTTATTAAAAACTAGCTTTTGCCAGCGGCTTCGCCCGCGTGAAACTGACGATTTTCCATACAAACTTTCATTCCCTATTTAAGTCCCTTTGGGGTTGAATTTCGAAAAATCCTTCCTTATTCCTTGTCTACATTATAAAGGGAATCTCTGTGCAAAATTTCAGCTTTCTAGGTCCAAGGGTTTGGGCTGGGCGTCGATGAGTCAGTCAGTCAATCAGTCAGTCAGGACTTCTCTCTTTATTTATATAGATTTAACAACTATAAAATAATGACTGCAGCAACACAATTGCTTTCAGAAATGCCTCCCTAAGATGGGGTTGTCTCTCTGTGTCTCTCAATCTTTGTTACTATGTATATTACCAACTAAATGTACTGTGTAGTATAATGACGCTGCGCACTGCAGTTAAAGGACCCACACGAGGATGACCTTATCACAACTATCTGACAAGGAGTGGCAGAAGCGGTGATAAGTGATAGGCTATTAATATCGTAAATACGACCATCGAATTAAACGCAGCTTTGCTTGATCGGTGTTTGTATATGACATCATGACGTCAAAGTGCTGCTGACAGACACGTGACTGCAATAAATACCTCGAGCTTATTACTTGCAAGAAATCTTGTGAAAAAAGAAAATATTAAGAAGCTAGCTTTTGACCCCGTTTTCACTCTTGTTATGGCCGAAAGTTATCCCTCGGGAATGTTTTAGTTAAACAAGCCAGGAAGCCGCACTATTCCTAAACCACTGTAAAATAATAGCGGAGGAGTAAGAAAACATAATTTCCACTTACCATCATATGAGCAGGAGACAGAACAGGACAAGTAGGCACAAAGGGACATCTAACTGGGATAAGCCCAGTTGCCTAGCACCTCGAACAATACTATCATTAATATGAATGGCTCCTAAGTTGTGAGCTGTTATATTTAACTCCAATAATAATGGCATGACTAAAACGCTTAAAATTTAGAAATAGATATTATGTATACTATGACTATATGGGGCTTGAAGATGATGTAGGCTCCCATTAGTGAAATTAATCGTATCGTAATCGGATTAGTAGTTTCAAAGATTACCCCCTGTAGCGAGGGTTTAAGTTTGGATACATTCAAACTTACAAATAAGTATAGATTTCATCGAGCATTTTCTAAAATAAACGACGAGAAATCTTGTATATTGGGAAAAACTACAACTGTCACAGCAACTTCTTCTATTTCAAAATCCCAATAGCTCAACCTGTGCTCATAATCGGTTAATTCGTTTCCAGGATCACGGAGGAGAACTTCTGGCGGAACTACTTCTACCGCATGTCTCTCATCTGCCAGGCCAACGAGGCAGACGCAGCTGCCGGCCGTCAGAGCAGCGCTGACGACTCCCAGGGTATGAATACTATACAAATACATACTAGATCTAGCATACATCAATTCATACATTTTCATGATCACAAACATGGACCCACTGAAATTAAAGATTTTTTTCAAAGTTTTTTTATTTACACGAGAAAAATCTCTCTTATCAATTTGACGAAAACAGAGGCAAAAATCACCTATCTTTTCGTCTTGCGAAAGACATACCTACTGTTAACAAAAGTCAGCTATTGTACTCCTTTTGATAATGATCTATTCGAGACGAGAAACTCTCGTGTAAAAATCGCTGATACAAAAGTACAATATGATTTTGGATGGTGTGATTCATGACACGAGGAGCCATTCAAGATTGTTCTCTACGAACTTAACTGGACATTCATGGAAATAAGAAAATCTAGGTTTCCACATTGCAATCATTTCATTATTATTTTTTTAGTTACCATTTTGATTTTTATTATTTGTTTTATTTTTTGTTTTCTTACCAAATTAGACGATGATAAATCGGCAAGCGAGAATCTGATAGCGAATGAGAAATCGTCGCAAGAGTCGATCGATGACGCCAAGAAACTAATAAAGTCTTTGAAAGTCGATAGAGAAAACGAAGATGGTAAGACATGATTTTTTAGACCTTTATAAAAACAACCTTATTTGTAAGATGATTATATTATCACCAATTATTACTTATCCCTTTATAAGGCAGAACGATCTGGCAATCGGAAAATAAGGGCAAATTGGCATAGGTATAATTGGTAGAAAATAAATTTTAAGTTTTTTTTTTACTTTTTTTTTGAATATTTAATGAGTGTCTGATAAGTTTTTAAATATTCTCTGTACAACGATAGAGTACTTACCTGTAACAAATTATTTAATTTTTGAGCTGAAAAATATGGTGGCAAATATATTGCCATTGCCTTATAAAGGGTTATTACCAAGAAGTATTGTTATTTTAATAATGAAAGTATTTATTAGTTTTAAAAGCAAGTTACGGATGAAAAGCCTGTTAAAATCGAACAGGATTTTTTCTGTCTTTCCTTTTATCCTATTAATTAATTTAAGTTACTTTTAGGGATTTTTTTCTTTTTATTAATTTAATTTTTGTTGTCACACACATGGCCATATTATTTAGTTTTAATTTGTTTTATTTTCAAAAATTAAACTTCATCGTCCAACCGACATCATATTACGAATTGCCGCGAAAGCAATCAATGTTTTAAAAATTAGAACCAACTTTGAGGAATATAATATTGCATTGCATGTTTTCTGTATATATAAATTTTTGTCTGGCTATTACACTTTTAACTACCCACTTTTTAATTAAACCTACTTTGAAGAACCCTCCACCAATCCTACTTGACTAAAACATACTGAATGTTAAATTTCTTGAATAAGAGTAAAGTACATAAATGTTACCTCTTCCGTTAAAATATTCTCCCTACAAGATATATTAATTGCTAAACTAAAATATGCCTTGGTCTATGAGGACCTGGGTTCAATTCCCGGGTCGGACAAAGTGTTATTGGGTTTTACTATCAAGAATTTCTCAGTAGCGGCCATGGAGTCTCAATTTGTGGCCGGTTGGTGGCAAAAGGCTCGCCTCTTTTTTTGTTAGGACTTAAACATACCTGGTGAAATGTGGGCGTACTATTAGGTACACCTCTGCCTAAAGATTACAGGCATGCTGTTATGTTTTATGTTGAAATAAAATCAGTCGATATCAAAATCGAATGCATTAGAACCATTCAAATATCATTAGACCACTTAGTTAATAAATGTTAATATTGTTGCTAAACGCATATTTTTTCCCTCCCTGGAATGCAGCTTAAAGGACGACTTAACATCCACAGCACACAATATTATAACACCACTGTTCTATATATTATTCTCTAATTATATATGGTCTAGCTAGATATTTACTAAAGAAACTAGTGTACCTACTTTCCGTGATTCTTGTTACTATAATTGATGTTTAATATTAAATTGCATTGTACCCATTATTCATATATGCCTCTTCCAACACATATGTAAGAATGTAAAATCACTATAATATTGGAAATAGGTTTCTGAAGGTTCTAGCGTCGTAGACCGTTGAGTACTCCCTTATGTACTTGGGGGCGGGTAATGTATAGAACAGTAAATATCTAGTCGATACGATGCTTGCATCAAAGAATGTACTATGCTATTATCTTCATGAGAATTGTTTCAATCTTGATAAAATAATGCCATCACGATATAGCTAGCGGGTACGCACATGTAACGGTAGAAATCTAAAAATCGGTTTAAATGATAATATTAAACACTAAAGATATTATTTCGTTGTGACATATGTCAAATGGGTTTTTAAATCTCCGTATGATACACCTATGCTTAACTACCCTTTCTTGAACATTTATTTTCAAAGGATTTGGTATACCTCGATGATTTTATGGTTTGCTGATGCTGTAAGCTTGACGTCAAGTCATGGCATTATTGTGTCAAGCCCACATCACTGTTAATCCTCTCACACACTAAGTATAATTTGAAGCGTTATTACTTATATAGAATTTACCGCTGTTTGCATTTTGATTTGAACTTTTAAAGATATATCACTGTGTCATATCTTCATCCTTGTTGTTATCTCGTGTGTCGTATATATATACAAATTGAATGTTATATGACAATATAGCTTTTCTGTCCTTGATTTAAGGACTATAATAACTGTATATATAACCGTGTATTTATTTATAATCTGTTGTATGTCACTGGTAGCACGCTGGTCTGTATTTCAATAGCTAGCAGCATCATCTCAACAGATTGGAACATCTCCTGTTTGATTTCGCTATTGACGTAAAGACCACTACGGTTGAATTGTATACTTATCTATAAAAGAATAAAAATCAAAATAAAATTTTCTCAATGGAACCTATTTTAATGTCTACTAAATGTTATATATGTCTAAGTATCAATTAAGGTTATATAGCTGATAATATCACACAGTTCATTAAAATTTGGCTCAGTAGCGTTAAATGTAAGTACATATATATTGTTCAGGTTTTGACATTGCTACTTGTTTATCAACCCTCTTCCTTGAGCTTTGTGGTCTATAATTATTGCTTGTTTGTCTTGTGTTTTATTTATCTATCCGCTTACATATTTCTCAAAGTTGGTCGATACTTCTTCGCGTTTATTTCTCACTGCCTTCGAATTTATTTTCACGTAGCAATGTTGAAACTTTAAATCTTTTTGTACATAAACTTGTGTTGTCAGCCTATCTGAAATCTTTCATCTCATTGTAATGATTTTCACAACAAAATTGGACGTGCAAATGATGAAAGTTGGTTCTCAAATGATAAAGACCTAAATGAAAAAACATGAGGTCTTTTTGAAAAGAAGGGTATATTTACGGAATGCTTGATGTTTGATCAATAGTTTATAGAAGATACTGATGTTGTTTGTGCAGAATCCATTCACAGCCGCGACATATCACTTATTTGTGACAGTCAATTATAACTCCATACAAACTGCCGTCTTGCAACCCTTTGGAACATTTACTGACAACACACTATCTTCCCCGTTTATTTTGTAATTATTTACAATTAGCATTAGGTCTATAATTATTAATCAGGTGAATAATCCAATGTTATTAACGTTGTGTAGAACTAGTTGGACTCATTTATGATAGAGTTTGATGGTTATATCGATCGTGATTACAGGCCTAGTATGCTGTCGCCCGGGTTTCCTTGTTGTCCACTGTTTTAGTACTTGCTTTCTTGTTAGAGGCTTGAAGTTTGTCAAGAATAGCAGCATTTTTAAGTGTATTTATATCTAGATTATGGTCTTATTCATATTTATGTAATTATGACTGTGTGTCAGATATATTGACATATTTATCAGTGTCTATTTGTCATATATATATATAGATATCTATGTTATCTATAAATGGTATGTATTTATCTATAAAATATTTCTAAATATGTAATGTTTATTGATGAGTACTGCATATTGTATCGTAAAATAATTATGTATTTGTATAACTATACAAATATATCAACATATCTATATATTTAATATTTATACATTCCAATGAATTTCTTGACTGTCAACAGCAAGCCTCTAGCGATCCCAATCAAAATTATTAAGCAAAAAATTAGTCGTGATTATAATCGTGAATCGGTGTCCATTTAATCATATTCCCGAAAATATAACTAAATAATTTGGCTATCTGTGTGTCTTCGCGACTTTTCTCCAAAATTTTAGTTTTTTCCTCGTGATTGTGGTCAACTCTAGGGTAGTATTATCAAGTGTTAATGTCATTTTGGTTTCTAAGTGGAAAAGAGATGGTGCTATCGTACTTGAATAGCTCTGTCTTTCTCTTACACTGCATTCTCAATTATATTAAGACTTCATAATACGGTAACTGGTATGGCCTGCTTCTTCCTGTAGGTACCTTCAAAATGTAACTAGCGACAGTATATAATATACTCTTCGACACTCAAACATTGTTTAGTGAAATTACGACGTATAGTTAAAAATGAAAAATTGGCATTTATAGTTAGTTATTATGAATTGAAATAATTATATTATTCTAAAATAATATTGGTGTTGTTATTTTAGCTTTAAATTTTAGATAGTGCCTTTTAGTTTATTGAGAATAAGACTAGGTCAATAGTAATAAATACTTTCAGCTGCATGTGTGTTCTATACAAATAATAATAAAAGTATATTTATAGTAGGTAACTATCGTTCTTCAGAAAAGTAAGTATCTAACACTATAAATAAGATATGTTTCGAGAACTGAAGTACCATTTACTCCATATAGCAAAAAAAGTAAGTATACCAGACCTCCTCCAGGCATCTCTCCTACCGCACGTGATTAGGGTTAGGGAGAAGCAATTAGAGCTAAAAGGAACGTCCATCTAAAAACGAGTTCTTTGATTTTTTAGATCAGGGAGCAATCAATCTTTTGTACGTTTCTTAAGAGCATAGACGGGCTGCATTTTTCCATACAAATGTATTCCCCTATTCTCTTCCTGGATAATGCCTCTAGAGTAATCGTTTTTATTTATAAAAATCCAGGTCTATTGAAGGCATGCCCCTGTCATTTAAAAAAAAAAAAAAAATTATTACAAAAATAAATATGACTTACCAAAAACCTAAAAAAATACCCCGTTTTTACCTACGTAATCAGATGACTACCAAAGAAAATTGAAAAGTTTTTAAAATAAAAACAAGTAATAGGGGCATAGATCTATTCTTCCTTTAAATTTTGATACCAAATATAATTTAATTGGCTTAGGTTTCGAGGAGAAAACAGGAGAATACGAAACGTCGATCGGTCAAGGTTTTTTATAGGTACAATCGTTCTGAGCTGCAGTTGTCTCTATCGCACTCACATATTGATACCGCCCGGTTGCTAGAGCGCAGCGCGACGGCAATAGTTATATATACGTATATTATACGCAGCCCGTCTATGCTCTTAAATGAGTCAATAGTCGCCCGTGCACTTGCATCTCAATGAAAACTTAGCTACTACTCCGTCACATTAACTTGACGCGTCTCTGGAATCCCGCTTCCCCCCCGCATTCCCTTAGCTCGCCCGGCAAGTGTCAGTACGGTTAGCATCTTTGTTACTGATACGCGCGCCGATAATTTGGCTAGTTTTCTGTTGTTGTTGTATTGTTTTTGGACATTATTGTTACAACGCCAACCGTCAAGTTAATGTGAACGAGTAGTATAGGCACCTGCCTATAGCTAAGTTTTCACTGAGTCTTGTGCAATTTATTTTCATAGATGGGCACACGGAGGCCTATGTCCAGCAGTGGACGTCTTTCGGCTGAAATGATGATGGGCACACGTGCCAAATTTGATATCATACAAACTCAGTATTATTGTGAATTCGAAGTATTAAGTCCGATATCTATCTACTATCACGCGATAGTATTGCAGTACGTCAGAGAAAACTAAAATAAGCACGTGCAATTGATACGATAACGAGACGAAAATAATATATAAAGTAGCCTTTTCTCATTAGGCTTAAGTTGTCACGGAAATCTGTTCCAATAAGTGCAGCAAGATGGATTGAATGAAAAATGAATAACTTAGTCGATTATTGAGCCACAGATTTAGATACGATTTTGGAGTATTTGTAACTTATTTGAGATACAGAAAAAAAAACAATGTGATTTAATTAATAAAAAAATTATCTAAAAGTTTAAATCTACTAATCGATTAATTCATTCACAATTCTTATTTTTACTAAATACATACTAACAGCACAAAATTAACTTTTAGAACAATGGGAGAAAGAGCTAGAAGCTGAACTGAAAGAATACGAAGTAGTAGCAGAGAAGGCTGGCGACGACAAACAGTGGGAGAAGGAGTGCGAAGATCTGCTCGGAGACGATTTAGACCTCAAGTAGACCACGGTCTACTGGCAGAAGACCGGAGTAGACCGAGTAGACCAAGGACTTATGAGGCTGCGTAATTGATGTAGACTGGCCCCTTTAAGGTTTTTAATTGATATTATTTTTTAAATTAAGTTTTTGTTTTCTTTTAGATTTTTTTATTGTTTTTGTTATGAAAAGGATGTAACAACATTTTTATTTAATTTCAGTAATTTATAAGTCTGCTTATTGTTAAATAAATTCTATGTTTCTTTGTAAAGGGAAAATATAAAGGGGTCGGTCTCAATCCAAAGTTGGCAACGGAGCTCAATTAAATTCTTATGAAGACATAAAGTAAGGGTGTATTGACTTCACATTGCGATGCTTATGTTCGAGTATATGCTTGTGATTACACTCTTGTACACGATGGGCCATGGTTGTGGTAGGAATCGTTAAAAAGAGGTTAGTTAGGCCTTTGATAGGCTCTTTAGATTGGTAAAAAGGTAATATAGGGATTTTTGGGAAAACTATAGTTATCTTAGCTGGTCATACTCAGGAACTCGGACTTATGAAGAAGAAGTGGGACTGTAAAATATATTGAACTTGCTGATGCCCGCGGCTTTGACCGCGTGGATGTCGGTTATAGGAACTACTAGAAGTACTCCAGATTAGTGGATTATGGGAGTAACATGGCCCATTTAGTACAGGAGCTTAGGCCTAAAGCTTATGTTACAAAATTGTTAAAAGTACCTTATAATTAAATACTAAAGTCTACATTGTACGCCTTCTAACTAAATAGAGTTACACTGAACATAATAGTCCAATTTAATCTCAAAACTGAAAATGATTAATTAAATCTTCGATCATTTACAGGCACTTGTTATTGTTGCTTCTCACTACTTGTCTCGTGGGACCCTACAAATATTTTCACACACACACATACAAATAGCTAGATAGCTAGACCTAACATGACTACCTTTAGGTCATACAAGTATTTGTTCTCGTGCGGGCTTGAACCTGCGCCACACGCCACGCAGCGTAGCAGCCATTCGCTAAGCCACTGCCAAATTTTAAGCCCGTTTCTAAATGTAGCTCTTTATCTTTCAACAAAATATACTGCCAAACTAATTGGCTATGTTTAGTGCTAATTTTAATTAGTTAGGTGTCATGCAATCAGACCTTAGCATAAGATGTATTTCAGCTATATTTCGACTATAATAAATGCTAATTCTATATTTCGTGTTAGATTTTGTCAAATAAATAATAATTTGTAGTCGAATTTTAATGTCATCCAAAAACTTGTAATTAATTTTATTATTTAGTAGGCACATAATTATGTACATACCTACTTGAAAAATGGAAAAATAATAAATTGTTACACAATAGAAATATTAGATACATATATATTTAGGTTACCTAATCTTTTTAACTGAAAATGGTAAGGTATTTTTTGGGAATTCACACAGTGACCCCTTTTTTAGTTTTTGCCAAAAATGTCGGTCTTAATTTGATATTATAAGACAAAGATAGCAATACTTGAAACTAAAACCCTACAGAATCAGCGCTAATCCTAGGATTGGCTTTGGAACAGGTAAAAAACATTCTCAAAGCCATAAAAGACAAAAATTATATATTTATAGCGGTTATAATTTTGACGAACCATGTGTAATCTGATTATATAGTTTGACACCTATAAATGTCACTTTTAGATTTGCATTCCAATATAACTGGATATGACTTGATGATGACGTCACCTGGAACTTATACAGGATGTGAGGTGAAACATATATTTCTCATCATCATCATCTATAGCGTGAACTCAACCACTGCTGGATAAATGCCTCTCTATCCTGTGCCAATCTTTTCGATCCTGTGCCAGCCTCATCTAGGTTTTTCCCTCGATGGCAACTATGTCGTCTGCTCATCTACCCACATTTCCTGTGCCAGTTCCTGGGCGCCATTCGGTGACATGTTTAGTCCACCTGTCAGCTAGTATAATAGGCCTTTGTAGGTCTTCGGGTTTCCCCGTTTCGATCTACCTGTTTTATGCCGCGCATGGAAAGCTCAATGGCTCTGAACAACTGATGTCCTTTAAAATTGTTTTCCCCAATAAATAAAATAAAAATAAAATAAAAGTTTGTATCTCGTTTAACCTATCAGCCTGTTACTAAATCCTATAAACAAAGCGTGTAAAGCTAGTTTTTACATACAAATTATTCAGATAAGAAATGAGTTTTTGCGCGGGATTTTTCATAAGTAGGTACATATATGAAATAATAAACCCTTTTGGTACTTAATTGTTTTCAGAGCAGCGTTTCTTAGATTGTCGCCGTGAACTTGTGCAAAAGAAATTCTTATATTATACTGCCATTTCTTTTCTTCTTATATAAAATATACTTGCCTTATTTCAATGTCCTTGAAAATTCTTCTTAATTCTAGTGTTTTTGTAAATATTGTATAGTTTTTTTTTATTTGATTTGTATTTTGGGCATAATTGTGAAAGTTTTAGATTCCTAAGGATTGGAGATAATACAGATTTATAAAGTGGTTACAAAATATAAGAAAATTATAATGTGTTGTAGGGATATATTGGGAATTCATATCGTTCACGGCTGCGCCGTTTAGAGTCTTGTTTTTATTTACGAAATGTTATAAATAAATGTGCAACTATTTTATTTTATTGATGATACCATGTCAAAATTGCAACTCTCGCTAGTCTAACACCTACATCCACTTTTGCCGCTTCTGCATTTTTTTATTATTTTTAAGATTCTTTTCATTGTTAGTGAAGTAGTATAATTTAAGGTTATTGTATTATTATGTAAATACACGAATTATAATTTAGTTGCAAACGTGAGGAAGTGACGTCATCACATTTTATTACTTAGATTCAAGTTCATTTTACAATTTTATTATTTGTTTGAGTAAACGTTAAACAAAGTATTACCTTTATTACAATTTATTACACCATCTAATTTAGCTTATACTTAAAACTGCTCATGGCAATGACAAACAAGCTGATAATCTATTAAAACCCGTTTGAACAGTTGCAAGGATAAAGTGCATAACTAATTTATTCAAATAATTGTTACTGTGGAAAAACAAAAAACTATATTCCTAAATGTTGAGGCCACTTCTAGCCGTTCCTTGAGAATAAATATATACTTGTAGGTTATGTTAATTCATAATAACTAGGATATGTATCTAAATATAGATATTTGCAAAATTATTTTATCCGCAAGACTTTTCCTCAAGTCATCAATCAAATGGTGGAATAAAAACTCGAAGCACTTTAATTTTTTATAAATATTTATGTTTTGTTGATTATACCTAGTTTTGTACAAAAAATAGCATATAATGCATGCATTGGGTACTAGTGTTGCTCATCATACTATTTATCAAAACAGGCACGCGTGTGTCTTAGTAGACGCCTTTATTCAGCACAGACAGGCTGGGCGGCAAATTAAACAATCATACTTAAATACCTTAAGCACACCATAACAATGGCAATACCTATTACGATTGTCTTGCTTTTTTTTTAAATACAAGATCATAACAAAATAAGATTATTGTTACAAAATTCTGTTAAAATAACATAACTTGTGACATATTTGTCTTGTCACGACACAACTTGCAGAAGTGACAAATTTGTCACGCATTAGAAACCACGTTGTCACTATACCAATGTGTTATAGTGTCGCTAAATCGTATGTAGATAATAGAGTTATGTGTTCTTTAAATTGTAAACATTCCTATTTAATTGAAAATAAAATGATTGTTCATCTAAATATATGTTTTATTCACTTTTACCTGTAGGTACCATAATTTTAATTTTGAAGTTAGATAAATATAACATTTCATATTGTTAAATATTAACTGACTTGATTCTGCCGCAATATTATAAAGTACCTAACGATTATAATGAAGGTAAGGTAATATCGACCGAACTAAACAATCTTGTAGGTGGTGAAATTAAAGCCTGTTACAGTTTTCATAATTATGTAGGTATCATTGGCTTTGCTGCGGTATATGGATGTGGCCGTCTTTGGAATAATTTTTTTGGAGGTGGGAAATCTCCTCCCGCTCCGGGCAGAGTGGTAGGGAGTGTCAGACTTCTACTGACCAAAAACCACCCATGTTCCTTCTTAGCCCTTTGTGTTGAGGCCGCGGTATCTCTTTCGAACAACCCGCAGCTTGGAATTATACCTTTAATCCTGGCATCTATATTTGCAATGTACAACATATTCTGATCGTAACAGTAGTAGGTAACACAGATTACATCAGAGAAACAAATGCTTTTTAAAATAATAAAGGGTAAATGCAGAAGAAAACACTCTACCAAAGAAATGCGGCCGAAAGGATTGCTAGATCGTTCTAAAATCCAGATACTTACCTAGATTTAACAGTTGATATCAAAAAGCTTATAGCACTCCTTTGTTTTATATGACCCAGTCTTAAAAACAGGTAAAAATATTCCAAAATAAAAACACTTTATCTCTCTGGTTTCCTGTATACAGAATCGAATGTTTTAACATTTTATGAGTTTATTGTAACCTACTAGATTGACAAATACTTTAATCGTAGATATCTACTGTCGGCAGCGGTTATCTGATCCACTAAACTTGATCTCATCTATAATACTATATTGTATAGGGTAATATTAGTTTGTAAGTTTGTATGTAGGGGGCTAAGCCGCTGTTTCTCTAAACTCGAAAGGGAAGCTTCATAATCCCTGAGTGATGTAGGCTGTACCAACTTTCCCGAATAACGAAAGCACAGCCGCGACCAAAAACTAAAATTGAATAAAAAAATATTTCCTATTTTTATTTTTACAGGTTTGCGTTTGGCTGCAATTCGCCTGATATTAAGTAATGAATGATGCGGTCTAGGGTTTGCACGCGTGCCTGTATGAAACCGATTCACTCGAAATGTGAAGAAATCCAGGTTAGGTATAATGATCGGGAAAGCAGCTGTAAATTCCGCAGACTGACGGGTCGCACATTAATGTGGAAGCAAAGTGGTTTTTTCCAATCCTGAGGTCGTAGGTACTTACTATAGAATAGAATAGAATAGAATAATTTATTTAAGAAAAAAATAGTACAAAAGGTATACATTTAGGTACAATAGTGTTGTTTCTTATACAATTGTATAATTAGTGCTTATAGGTAAAATATAACTAAAATATATTTAAAATTTGCAAGTAGTGATAATTTTATAATTCAAATGTATGGTAGCGACCAGCCCGATGTAGGTTTATGTAAACCTGTGTTTCAGGCCATCACTTTACGTACAACAATATAATTAGGACAGTAAAATTAAAAATATAATAATGTAATAACAACTATAGAATAGTCTAGGCAACAAGTGCCTTTTTGATGAACTTTTTTCAGCAGTCTCCGAAAATTATGATTGAGGTGTCATTCGATTCGGAATGGCATCCCGATGATTTTTGAAAAAATTGAAGTTCCGCTTGCAAAAATTGCAAAAGTTATTAACAATTAACTAAAAAATTTAAAATGGTTTTAGTTTTTTGCAAATATCTCAAAACCTAATTAAAATTTTTCAAATTTGAAATAAGATTCAAAAAGGGGAGGAAATTTCCTAAAGAATGTTCTAACTTTCGGAATTGTAGGACCAATATTAATAACTTTCCGATCGGGTTGAAAATACGCCCGAAAACTGGTACTCCGTCTTGCGCAAGCTACGCTCCATTCGGACCTTTAATGGATAAATGTTATTTAAACTTATTAAATATGAAAATTAAAAATTGAAAAAATTCAGGCGCCTGCAGGATAGATCAATACACAATAATCTGTGATCTAAAAAATTTTATCGAGAATTTTCAATAAGTTATCCATTAATTAATTAACAATTTATTGTAGCACGAACACTGACATTGCAAGTGCGATAATTATAACACTATTCATCTGAGATTTTTTTCCTTTCGTGGAGCTATTTTTCAAAGGTCTTAGAATAGGCTCTCGTTGGAAAAATTAAAAAAATGTTAATTTTCGTTTTTTTATTAACAATTTACTGAAATGAAAAATTTCAAACCTTCATTAGACATTAAAAAAATCTTTTTTTTTATTATATTATTATTGAACCGTTTTTGTATGATCAGAAGCTACTTAAAAATGATTTTTTATATTTTTTATATCCTGTTTTTAAAAATATTTTATAAACAAATGCGTTGTTTATGAGATAATTTAATGTTTTTTTTTAATATCGTAATCTTTGATACAAATCATGATTTTTTTTTAAAAAACCGTTGCTTAAAAAAAATGTTTTATTGCTTAAAAACGCATTTGTTGATTAACAATTATTTTCTCCCACTTCTAATTAATATTAAGGTATAATTTTTTTTAAATCACCATTATTTGTTTTTTCTTTTCGATATATAAAAAAAAAAATTGTTTTATTAAAACTTTCATTGTTTATGTAATAAACAATTTGTAAAAAACAAATAAATTTTACCTTATATTTTTTTTCTTGTTTTACTTATTGTCACAAAAACAGAATGATTCTTTTTTTTTCATTTAATTTTTTTTACAGTTTTTTTTTTAATTTGAAAAAACAAAATCATATCTGTTTTTGTGACAATATTTACTTACTGTCACAAAAACAGATATGATTTTGTTTTTTTTTTCATTTAATTTTTTTTTCAACTTTTTTTTTAATTTGAAAAAAAAAATCATATCTGTTTTCGTGACAATAAGTGAAACAAGAAAAAAAATATAAAGTAAAAATTTATTTGTTTTTAACAAATTGTTTATTACATAAACAATGAAAGTTTTACTAAAACAATTTTTTTTTTTTTATATAACGAAAAGAAAAAACAAATAATGGTGATTTAAAAAAAATGATACCTTAATATTAATTAGAAGTGGGAGAAAATAATTGTTAATCAACAAATGCGTTTTTAAGCAATAAAACATTTTTTTTAAGAAACGGTTTTTCAAAAAAAAACATGATTATTATCAAAGATTACGATATTAAAAAAAAACATTAAATTATAACATAAACAACGCATTTGTTTATAAAAATATTTTAAAAAACAGGATATAAAAAATATAAAAAATCATTTTTAAGTAGCTTCTGATCATACAAAAACGGTTCAATAATAATATAATTAAAAAAAAGATTTTTTTAATGTCTAATGAAGGTTTGAAATTTTTCATTTCAGTAAATTGTTAATAAAAAAACGAAAATTATCATTTTTTTAATTTTTCCAACGAGAGCCTATTCTAAGACCTTTGAAAAATAGCTCCACGAAAGGAAAAAAATCTCAGATGAATAGTGTTATAATTATCGCACTTGCAATGTCAGTGTTCGTGCTACAAAAAATTTGTTAATTAATTAATGGATAACTTATTGAAAATTCGCGATAAAAATTTTTAGATCACAGATTATTGTGTATTGATCTATCCTGCAGGCGCCTGAATTTTTTCAATTTTTAATTTTCATATTTAATAAGTTTAAATAACATTTATTCATTATAGGTCCGAATGGAGCGTAGCTTGCGCAAGACGGAGTACCAGTTTTCGGGCGTATTTTCAACCCGATCGGAAAGTTATTAATATTGGTCCTACAATTCCGAAAGTTAGAATATTATTTAGGAAATTTCCTCCCCTTTTTGAATCTTATTTCAAATTTGAAAAAATTTAATTAGGTTTTGAGATATTTGCAAAAAACTAAAACCATTTTAAATTTTTTAGTTAATTGTTAATAACTTTTGCAATTTTTGCAAGCGGAACTTCATTTTTTTCAAAAATCATCGGGATGCCATTCCGAATCGAATGACACCTCAATTATAATTTTCGGAGACTGCTGAAAAAAGTTGATCAAAAAAGCACTTGTTGACTAGACTAAGAACAGTCAAATAGGTACAAACAACAATAAAACTAGCATAAGTATATATTTATTTCATTGTAAATAAAACGTATTTTGTTTTGTCAGCATTTAGTGTTGGGAGCAAGGTATGCGTTTTGTCCCCAGAATGCAGAAGGTGTTTACACAATAAAACTATCTAGATCACTGATTATTAGCTGATAACTCATTTTAATTACAAACTAATTCTGTGGCATTCTTAGGCGCCCTCATAGTCTATTGAATTACCTAATATAATTCGTCTCTGCATATTTACGTGCCGGGCAACTTGCGTCACCAGTTGGATGGTCACATTTCCTCTTGAACCTTTTGCACGTCGCACACTGGGGGGAAGAAGATTTGCTGCTGCATTCCTTTGAGGAGTGTCCAGTCTCTGCACAGTGGTTGCACGTAGGACTGGTTTCACGGCAAAACTTAGCTGCGTGGCCAAACTGCTGGCAATTGTAGCACCTGGTGACTATCGTAAAGTCTCTCACAGGGCATGAAGACCAATTAATAAAAATTCTGCCTTGGTTAATAAGCAGTTTCCTTATGCTAGCTGGTAGTTCCAAGATGTAGTTGCAAGTGGAAAGGCCTTTCTTACCCGATTTATGGCTCAATTTTATTTTCTCCAAGACGGACTCACGTGTTGTATCCGGCAACTTGTCAGACAGGTTTTGTTCGTAAATACAGTCAAATACCTCCGTCTCTGTAAGGGCTACGGGAACACCAATGACAGTAACTCTAGGGCGCCGTTGAGACGGTTCTTCTATGGTTAGGCCCGAGGTGAATATTTTCTCCGATTTTTTCAATTTCTCTATGTCGCCTTTATTTTCTGTGCTAATTATTACGCCCCCATTTTTCACTTTTTTGATGCCACGGACATGGAGTTTGAGTTCTTCAGGAGATATTAGCTTTTGAACAAGTGACTTGGTGTCGTCACTTGTTTTAGACCTGTCGCTGGGATAAATCGCTATCGAACTCAGGTTTGCAGGACGTACGAAATTGTCGGAGCCTTTTTTCACCATGCTAGCATAGGAGTTGTTCGGTATTGTTGGAGTCAGCTTAGATTCAATAACGTCTTTGAGCTGGTCCAGAGAGCTCGCCATGTTTAATTGAAGCTGTAGGTGCTGAACGGTGCTATGGGACTGGATCGTTTTCTGCTTCAGGGATTGGTAGAGAATGGCCATCTGAGAAGTCCCAGCTTGAACCTTCCGGCAAAGGGTTGAGACACGCTGTTTCTGGTCCGAGTTCATTTTTCCTTCATTAACTACAGTGGAGAGTTCGCTTAGAATGCCATCTATGGATACTACCCATTTCTGGATTTCTAACGTGCTAATGACTTCACTCGGCAAAACGTTCGCCGCAGGTGCCAAGTTCACTGGTGCTGCATTCATCGCTGGTGCTGGTGCTGGTGGTGGTATATTTGGTACACTGGGAGTAGGGCTTTCAAAATACCGGATGTTTTCAATACCGGTATCGATCCGGTATTGGACGTCAATACCGTGATCACGGTATTAATACCGGTATTACATACCAACATTTAAAGTATGTGTTTTTATTTGTGAAAACATTATTTTTGTTTTTTTTTTATTTTAAATAACTTTTATAAATAGCGCTCTATATAACAATTTGGTATTGGTTGATTATTTAATTAGATAGGACTAAGTAGGAACATAATCAAAACTTAGCTCAAGTCTTTTTGTAGGAAGGCATTTCACATAGCGTTTGAAAAGAATAAATATCAAAAAAATCGATTTTTATTATTATTGATATGTATCATGTACTCAACATAGCTACCTATCAATATTTGTAGAAACGTAAGTATAGCTTAATTAGCTATTAGCCATCATTCACAATAGCCTACTGAAAAAAAGCACGCTCTGCATCAATATTCGTAGGTATTACAGACAGTAAATATCTTTAGGCTGCCGGTAGGAATGGACGTGCCTTCATTTTCACACATCATCATTAATGATCATTTCAACCAAGACATCCACTGCTGGGCGTATAGGCCTCCCCCAGGTGTTGCCGCAGTGGCCTGTCCTATGGGCGCATTCAGCGTGACCCCGCAACCTTCACCAGGTCATCGTTCCACCTTGTTGGACGCCTTCCAACACAACGTCTTTCTGTTCGCGGTTGCCACTCCAAAACTTTTAGGCCCCATTGGCCATCTGTTCTGCGAGCAATGTGCAAATCGTCGTGGTGGGCAACCACGACGATTTCTACTCTTTCTCGAAGTTCGAACTGACTGACTGGTCGAACTGGCCCTATTTTACATCATTAGATCCAGGTAGACTTCGTCCACAACTTCGAGTGTAGAGTCTCCGATTTTGATAGGTGAGGGTGTTACGTGGACAGTCAACATGACCTTGGTTTTGTCCATGATTATTTTAAGACCCACTCTTTCGGAAGCTCTACTGCGGTCATCGAGCATTTTACTGAGGTCTCTTCAATCCAGAACCTTAAAGGTACCCTCCAGTGCAGGGTGAACAGTTTCGGAGATATGACGTCTCCCTGTCACACAAAAAAAGGTTCCGAGGTCTGGTCCTGAAGTCGAACTGACATGGTGGTGTTTTTGCCACCGTTGGAGACACTGCAGTACGGCCCAAGTCTCGGTCGAATTAAAGGGTTTCTCGTAGTCCACAACCGCTAATCAGAGAGGCAGGTTATACTCTTCGGTCTCTTGTATGACATCCAGCCACATAACCACGCAGCGTATGTAGGTATGCTGTCTACGGTACTAAAGCCTTTTCGGAATCTGGTTCGTTCGGGAGGCTGGAAATCGTCAACGCACTTCGTCTTCAAGGACCCACCAAGCAGACCCACTGGTGGGTCTCCGAATACTGATGTGTCTCCCAAGACCTACTAGTGGGTCCTCTGATCCTACCAGTCAGTAGGTCTTGGGAGACACATCAGTATGGTCTGCTTGGTGGGTCCTTGAAGACGAAGCGAAACCGCGCAGGTTTGACGATTTCCAGCCTCCCGATATCATTTCCACTGGTCGAATTCAATGAAGTAGAAGGTTCTTCTATGGTCATATCTTGTTCATTATCAGTCATTGTATCACTGTCTCTTTATATGTTTCGTGTGTCATTATTATATTTTAAAAACGGAATTTAATTTACGATAATACATGTAATGCTTGCAATACCGTGATCACGGTATTGAGGGCTTCAATACCGGTATTGAAAATGGCCCATATTTGTCCGGGATCACGGTATTACGGGATCCCGTAATACCGGTATTGAAAGCCCTAACTGGGAGGCAGTTGTTCGGTGGGCGTCGGTGGAGGACTTCGTCGTAGTAGTTGGCTACGGCCAAATGGGCTCGATCCTGGGTTAGACATACTACCCGTAAAACTTTAATATATAGTCAATAGAAACAAAATTAATCAGTTCATCTTGCACATATAATTTCGTATTGCACTAGTCACAAGTGACACACTTTACTCTGTGATTATCTGACGCCGCAAAAAAATTATTGATTTATTTAATCGTAATTGTTTATACTTAGTTATTTCATTTTAGCAACTTAGCAAGTACTTAAACACGTCCGATTAGTCTCGCGTCACGTATAGTGAATCGTGAACTATGTCTTTGCTGCAACACATTCCTTGTGTCACACAGGTCTCTGGATTACTTTTCATAGCTTATTTAGATCATTTTCACAAAGTTATCCGGAAAAGTACTGAAGTTAGCATAGCTTGCTAAAGTAAGCTAAAGTAGCAAGGAGCTGACCACTTTTGTGGAACGACCGGTAGCCGATGGAGCAAACAAGTCCTGGAGTGGAGACCGTGTTTCGAAAAGAATACAGTTGGACTCCTCCAGATAGTTGGACCGACAACCATAAAAAGGGTGGAGAGGATCAGACTGGAGGCGGAAAGAGGAGGGCAGGGTGTTGAGTTGTAGCTTGAGAGAGGCCTTTATCCAGTTATGGACTGCGATAGGCTATGTTATGTCCAGATAATTTGGAACAGTCAGCCTAGCTCCTTCCGATATTTTGATCCATCTGCCTAGGGGTTCTCAACTGAGTTGGTAACGGTTGCAGTTTACAATTGTCAGACTTTCAGGTCACTTACCTACCTGTCATCATCATTTCAGCCAAAAGACGTCCACTGCTGGACATAGGCCTCCCCCAGGTGTCGCCACATTGACCGGTCCCGTGCGTCTCTCATCCAGCGGGTTCCTGCAACCTTGACCAGGTCATCGGTCCACCTAGCGGGAGGCCTTCCAACGCAACGTCTTCCGGTTCGCGGTCGCCATTCCAGAACTTTTCGGCCCCATCGGCCATCCGTTCTGCGAGCAATGTGCCCTGCCCATTGCCACCTAAGTCTGGCGATTCTTCGGGCTATGTCGGTAACCTTGGTCGTTACCTACGACTTAAAAATAACAGTCGGGACCAAGGGCGTTAGCGTGCTTTCCGAGCCACGGAGGAAAAGTAGTTAACCTGAAAATCGACCTGTTGTTATTAAGCCACTAGCTCCGTTATTTTTATTGCTGAGTGGTAAATTTACGCTATCTTACGCGACTACTACATTTAGTAAGCTGTATGATATAATATTGTAGATAGGTATAAAGTAGGTTATATGAATGATACCTATAGATTACTAGATATATGGACTGTAAACAAAGAAATATCAGATAACACTAATCCTATTGAAGTGTCGTAGATATGTGGAGTATAGATTTGGGTTCTGTAGGTATCTTAGTATCTAGATACCTATAATACCTACCCTTACATCATCATTCTCCTGACCTTATTTATTTAAGGTCATCTTCTTCCTTAAACGTAGATAGACTTTTGCAAATTAATGACCTTTCAACATGTGAGATGACGAATAGAGAAGTACGACAGAAAAATATATGCTTGTGTCCGCGTCGTCGACCCCTGCGTTAAATGGGGAAAAGCGGCCCTATTTTTGAAACGATACTATATTTTAAGAAGAATGTGAAAATCATAATAGCAAAGTAGAGTTTTGTCTCTGTCTTGGACCTTTCTATCAGGAAAATCTCATTAGCAGCTACAGACTCTTAGATTTGTGTGCCCGGGTAATAGAAATAGGCGCGCTTATTACATGGGACTTAATGGCGATATAGGTGCACTTTTAGGTATACCTCTGCCTTCATCATCAGCCTATATTGTTCCCACTGCAGGGACTCAGGCCTCCTCTCTAGGAGAGGGATGGGCTATAATCCACCACGCGGGCCCCAACTGTTCGTAAGTCGGGGCCGCCACCACTGCTCTACCACTGCCTTACTATGCAGGCAAGATGTTATGTTATATTATATACCTACGCTCAATACCCAAAATAACCTGGGCATCCGATTACGCATAATACGCAATAGTTCATCATCATCATCATCATTTCAGCCAAAAGACGTCCACTGCTGAACATAGGCCTCCCCCAGGCGTCGCCACATTGACCGGTCCCGTGCGTCTCTCATCCAGCGGGTTCCTGCAACCTTGACCAGGTCATCGGTCCACCTAGTGGGAGGCCTTCCAACGCAACGTCTTCCGGTTCGCGGTCGCCATTCGAGAACTTTTCGGCCCCATCGGCCATCCGTTCTGCGAGCAATGTGCCCTGCCCATTGCCACTTAAGTCTGGCGATTCTTCGGGCTACGTCGGTAACCTTGGTTCTCATGCGGATGTCCTCATTTCTGATTCGATCACGCAAGGAAACTCCGAGCATAGCCCTCTCCATTGCCCTTTGGGTGACTTTGAGCTTTCTGATAAGGCCCATTGTGAGCGACCACGTTTCGGTCCCGTATGTAATCACTGGCAACACACACTGGTCATAGACTTTCGTCTTGAGACACTGGGGTAAGTTGGACGAGAAGATACCGCGCAGCTTCCCGAACGCTGCCCAGCCGAGTCGGATTCGACGATTGACCTCTTTCTCGAAGTTAGATCTACCCAACTGGACCGTTTGTCCCAGGTAGACATAATCGTCCACAACTTCGAGCGTAGAGTCTCCGATCTTGATAGGACGCAATAGTTATCATGACTATATTGCCTAATAATCTGTTTAAATTCATTTATGAATCTGCACCATTATCACGATTTCACCTTGATAGGTTGACTTCGACGTCAAACAATTGAATGTAATAATGATAGCAGAACTTTCCTCAATAATAGGTATATAAATATAACGTTTACGCGTGTGTACTCGTATCAATTGCTAAATAAAAAGGCATTAGAAAATGGTACCTAATAAAAATGTCTGAAAAAAGAAATACTTTATCATAACAACACTAGATACGGTTGTGTATCAACTTGTATAACTTTTATCTACTCCATGACACTTCCTGAACTCTGATACAAAAGTTGTATGAGGTCGCCAGACCTTACACACATTACTTTCTGCCCTTGTCTGATTTTACTTAGAGTAAGCACACAACACGTTAATTAGTTTTTTTTTTATGTGTCAAGCCCGCCACACTGTTCCCAAACCACTGTAACTCCGCCAAGCCAGAATCAACAGTGGCGACTACAAGAAAAGCGCTGAGACAATGAACCCTGACGAAGTCCCATAGAAACGATTTAACTGTCTTGGATCCCGTAACGAACGAACGTTGGAATTAACGTTCTTTTGATTGGTTCCCTTTACGTCCAGTCCCTCTACGTCGAGCCGAGAACCATGTCTCGCTTCTATTAGGTTCCTACCGCTTGTATTCTCGCTATGTCGAGTTTCTTTACCCCGCCTCTATTCCCTTTACGTCGAGTTTCTTCTATTCTTCCCTGTCAACCGTAACGCTATCATTAACACCTTTTTCTTTTATATCGTTCCTTTCACAGTCCATTCGTGTTCTTGGTCTTCCTCTTGATCTGTCAATATAAACATGTTCGGGGAAATACTAGGCAGGTGCTGAGCTGGTAACAGTAATTACTATCTTATATAAATAAAAAGAGAAGTCCTGACTGACTGACTGACTCATCAACGCCCAGCCCAAATCCTTGGACCTAGAAAGCTGAAATTTTGCACAGAGTTTCCCTTTATAACAAGGAATAAAAAAGGATTTTTCGAAATTCGACCCCTAAGGGAGTTAAATAGGGGATGAAAGTTTGTATGGAAAATCGTCATTTTCACGCGGGCGAATCCGCTGGCAAAAGCTAGTCGATAAATAAAGTTAAAAACGAAAACTAAAATAATTATAACCTGATTTAAAAACTAGGTAATTAAATGCCTCGTTGGTGTTGTGGTCGCAAGCGCGACTGCTGAGCGTGAGGTCCCAGATTCGATACTCGGGTCGAGCAAAACGTTTTGAGGATTCCGCTGCATCCGGTTAGACTGGAAGCCGACCCCAATATAATTAGGAAAAAAGACTACACAGATGATGATAGGACTTTAAAGATAAGTGATAACTGATTAATGTTCTTGCTTCATAATTAGGTGTTTTCACACGCTTATGTACTCAATCTATGTTTTCACGCCGTTATGATTCAATATTGGCTGACACGACAAGTTACATAGCTAGCCAAACATCAATAGATTGTCCAAATTTATTCGGTCTAGTTTTAAGTGATGCATACAAACATACATAAACGCAAGCCCTTTTCCTATGGGGGTAGACAGAAACCACAGAACACCATTACGATCCTTACATAGGTACTCCTTTTGCCTCGACCACTTCATACATCTGGTCTAACAATCCTTCAATTCGTTATTATGTAGTACTAAAGTAAATAACTAAGGAAATTTAGTAAATAATATGATTTTTAATGATAAAAAGAAAATCAGTTACCTTGCCGAGGCGAAGGGCGAAAATTTTCGAACTCGCTTCGCACTTGCATAATATGGTGCCCCATCTGAATATTACGTAAATCGTAAAAAAAAAATCTCTATTTGTATGAATTGTTGAAAGTAAATGTAATTTATCCGATGTGCGAATTGTAACATTTTCAAATAATATAAAACTTGACTTTTTGCTAGCTTTTTGACTAATAATGAAAATGCGGCCAAATTAAGCCTTTTCTCTTTCTCATACACTATTGTCTACATTTCTTCTTCATTTCTCCTTTAGCAGGTCTGCTGGCAGAAATTTCTTGAGAAACAAGCAGTAGGTACCTTTGTACAAGTATTATGTTATGTTAATTGCCTCTGCTGTCTACTGTGTGTAGGTACATAAATTGTAAAAAAAAAAAAATAAGATGGGTCCCCGGCAGTAAAAACCTACGCTACGCTACTGCTACGCACCGGCCGTTTCTGGAGAACCTCCCCAATAAGGTTAGTGTGCTTGAAGTGATGTTGGGTAAATATTGTTAGAAATATGGTTTTATTAGGTTCTACTTCTGGCCACCATACGTGCCGTACGAAGACAAAGCAAAAGGATCAAGTGTGTAAGTTCTACAGGGTAGGTAGAAGAGTCTGTTATGTGAAAACAATTTCCACGTAATCAGATTATTCTGACCCCTCCCCCCACATACATGCCCATTTTCTATCACACTAACTCAAAAAAAAATTCAAATTGTATTTCCGATCAAAAACTAGTAAACAAAAAAATGCAACAAGAAGTGACAAGCAAGGATTATGTAAATTCATAACTATAGTTACAATATAATATAACAAGTTGAACTTCGTGCGGCCGAGACCTTCCCAGTCGTGCTACACCGGTCCGATGTAACGAGCGTGAAGACTTTGTAGAAAAACAAAAAAAAAAACTAAATTGCCAAAGGATATTTTGTGTGTTAATTTATATTATTGTGAAGAAGATAGTGGATGTGCTATAATGAAGTGGCTTGTGGTTGTTTTTATTGGTGTGTATAGTTTTATTTTATTTTTTGACTAGTTATCATAGTCCGGTATATAGAATCCTTACCCTTTACTTACAAGGAGCTATATTTCTCTGTTCGATCGGCGTCTGGTTTTGCAAAAAAAAAACATTCTTTTTTTCAGACGTTACGGTTAACTTTACGGTTCTGAAACGTGCGGAGACAAAGCCTTCTGATTACGACTGTCTGTTATCTGGGAATGTAAATGTGTTTTTAATGATTGGTACAGAAAATAGCTCTTATGCTCATGTTGTTATAGTGATCACCAAAATCAATTCACCGCCAATAGCAACGAACGTACCAGTGTTCGCGCAATGTCTTACTATTTTCAAAGTTCTTCTCGCCAAACTATGGTACCTAGTAACACAGAAAACTGCAAAACTAGATGTAACTTGCTTGAGTTCCAACCCACGACCAGCAACTTTTAGGCTGAGGCCGTAAACCAGTGGGCCACCATTACCACAATACCACCACTGTTCTGGAGTTCATGGTATTGATGTGAAATGCAATCATAATGCAATCTCAACCAGGTCAGACCTTCGGAGTCCATTAACTACTTATCAAAGATAATAACCCCCAATTTTTTTGTTATTAAGTACATAAATTCGTTTTGTGAACATGTCAAAACTCTCAACTTTGTGGCCTTAACTTTTTGTTAAGTGCCAATTTGGTGTTAAATCGGTGGGCATATTATTGATCAATTTATTTAAGTACTAAGAAGCTTCTTGATGCCCAGGGTCAGTAGGACATCGGCCAGTTTTGTGAAAAATTATTTTCAAATCTAAACTTAACTTCTAGGCTTTCTGGTTTGTCCCTGGGGTCAGCAGAGGGGTCTATCAGACTCGTACTAGCTAAAAACCAATACTCCCTCCCCACACTTGCATCGGGGATCATGCATGGGTCACTAGTGCGCCTTTCACAATCCCCGGCTAGAGCTAGTTGAGCTCTACCTAACTCAATTAGGTTATATGAGAGGATCTACTGAGTCACTAGCCTATACAAGGTGTAAGAATTTTCACAAGTTATCGAAAGAACACAGGTGGCTTTTAGTCAGTACCTAGAAGTCTGACACTCCCTTCCACTCCACCCAGGATGCATTTTATAGTAAAGAGGTTAAGGAGGTATTTTAAATAAAGTTATGACATTATGAACAAAAACCTCCAATATCTCCGGATAACTTAAAGGTATGGTCCTGAAAAAAATATCGCATTGATGGGGAGAACCTTTCGACATTGCTAAGGGTTTTTTAAACCCATTTTTCTTATAATGGCTGCAGTGCTAGTAAAAATAAGCTTCGTAATCTTAACAACTACTCGTTGCGTAATGCAATAGGTAAATAGTTCAATTCCAAACCTTTGAAGTTTGGTAAAATCAGCTGTAGGATAAATAGAGCGCAGCAAAAAAACGCGGAAGCAACACGGAAGCTTAATAAATTATTAAAATATCTGAGCCGTATAATATCTTGCATACATTTAAATAATTAGCTGATAACAAATTCATTTTTAATATTACAAATACGAGAGTAAAAAATTTTGTCTGTCTGTTACATTTCCAAGGCAAGATAATGTTACATGCATTGGCTATAATCTGGGTTAGGAAATAGGACTCTCTTTACACCTTCAATTGGAATGATTTAAAAGGTCTATGCTGGCGAATAAAACCTGGTTTTATAAGTACGAGAGACCTTAAACTCTGTCCATCTAAAAGAGTGGCAATAGTTTCTTGCCGGGTCTTCACCGTAGGAAACCACCAACCCGAACCGTGCACCATTCTTTCCGTTTTTCAAGTACCTACATACTCATGTAGGCCTCTGTGAAGTAAAATATTTTGATTTTGATGACATCTATCTGACTATAAACCTACCTTTTTACATCTAAATGAATTCCAATTGGCAAACAAGTAGACATGGTGATCTATAAGGACATGAGCCATACGATACTCCTGTCGGAGCTGCGGGTTATTCGAAAGAGATACCGCTGCCTCGGCAACAAAGGGCTAAGAAAAAACATGGGTAGTTTTTAGTCAGTCAGAAGTCTGACACTCCCTACCGCTCCACCCAGAGCGGGAGGAGGAGTCATTTGATGATTTCAATCAATCAATCAATAAGCCCTTTATTCTGAACTTCAGTCTGTTTTAAGTATTTGTTTCCTCTTTTAGAGGATATCTCTAAGCTCAGTGTGCCTCTTGGCAAAGGCCTCCTCTAACAATTTCCATTGTGTTCTATCTCGTGCAACCCTTCTCCAGTAAGGGCCCGCTGTAAGCCTCAACTCATCTTCCCATCTCTTATTTATTTATTTATTTAAGGAAAAACAAACAGTAGCACAATAAAAATTAAACATAATATCTTAAAACTAACATTCTTAAACAACTATGCTACCCACTACGTTTTCCACGGATTACAAAAGAATTTTAAACTAGCTAGTAACAGAAGGTACAACACAAAGTACAAATATAAAACCTGTACACAATATATATATATATATATATATATTTTAGTATATATTATATTATTATTAACTTATCCCAAATCATCGGACATTAACCAGTAACTAATATCCGGATTTAACAGTATAAGAGAAAAAGTGAGCTTGTGTGCGTATTAAACATTAATTTATTATAATTAATTATAATATCTATGGTATTTTAGGTAATTTGCTGGTCCTTTAAAGTTGCGAGGATTTGCCTCTTAAATGCATTTTTACTTAAATACAGAATGTCAATTAAATGAAACTCATTGTTGTATGTTTCAACCAAGCGATGAAGTGGTGAACGCGAGCCAGCGTTAGATTTACAAAAACTAGTAGCAAATAGACGCCGAGTGCGTATCTCACGTACATGAACTGTTCGAGGAACCAGGTAACATAGACTCCTAACTAAGTCCAGACAATCAAAATGATTACGGCACACATTGAACAGAGTCATAACTTCCAGAAGTTTCCGTCTTGACTTTAAAGTCAAAAGATCATATTTTTTAAGAAGCAGGTGGTATGACATTTTTTTCCGATAACATCTAAAATTCATAGCGATTATGTTGTCTTCCCCGGTTCCTTTTTCCATCTCTGGGATACCAGTCCGTCACAATTTTACTCCACTTTTCCTGAGTACTCCTTAACATGTGGCCTGTCCATCTCCATTTTAGTTGATCTATCTTCGTAAGTACATCCATAATCCTTGTTTTGGCTCTTATATAGGTGTTTCGTTTCCTGTCTTGTTTCTTGATGCCCAACATGCTTCTCTCCATCCCTCTTTGACAGTATTTCAGCTTATCTCGGTGGTGTTTTGAAAGAGACCATGTTTCACAGCCATAAGTGATGCAAGGTAGGATGCAAGTGTTGTAGACTTTCCGTTTAGTACCGATGCTAAGGTCGCTGGCCTTCATGATTTCTTTGAGTGACCAGTATTTCTTCCAGCCGTTTGCTATTCGCCTTTGGACTTCCTTGTCTGTCTGATCTTTGAACGAGATGATCTGTCCCAAGTATATGTACTCTTCCACGTATTCAAGGGGTTCATTATTTATTGTTATGATTCTGTTTTCAGAGTTTGTCAGAAGCTTGGTCTTGGTGATATTTAAGGATAGCCCCACTCTCTCGCTTTCCCTGCTTAGGTCTTGGATCATTTTCTCTAATTTTCCGGGATTTTCGGACGACGACAATATCGTCTGCGAATCTCAGGTGGTTCAGTCTTCGTCCATCTATATTTAAACCAAGTTGGTCCCATTCCATCTTTCTGAATATATTTTCCAGTACTGCAGAGAAAAGAAAAGATTTGATGATTTACGAGCCTCTAAAAAAACCCATACGATGCTTTTTACTCCGTAAGCGAAGCCACGAGCAAACGCTAGTGTTTAGGTACGTGCTATTTGAGCATTCGACCTTTAACTAGACTTTTAATTCTGTAGACCGGAAAAAACATAACACACGGAACGTAAAGAGTTACCTTTAGTTCACACACGTTAAACACATCATCCTCTTTTTAATGCCGTCGTAATTGGGTAAACAAGCCGGTTTGAGGACACCGAGGTAAATGGCTATGGTTATAAAATAAAATGTAGTCGAGGGCAGTCGGCCCTGGCTTGCTATTTCAATGTAAATCCATAATAATATATTATTTAGTACGTAGTTATAGTGAAGTGACAACATGGTTCTACTGTGAGCTTCCAGGAAAAATTGCAAATCTACTTGGTATATAAGGTCCCATTAAAATAGGTGGACAAATTTTAACACAGCGTTCAGTATGTCTAACCAAAGATATCTAAACAAAAAAAACACTAAATGAAGTGTTTTTCTTACTTAAAATAATAAATTGCCGGAACTCTAAAACAAACTCATCCTGTAGGAGTAGGTACTTAAATGCTTTTTTCTTATTATTATTTTTTACCATCGTCCTTATTTTGGTGGTCTGAATGATTTCTAAAATTTTGTCCACCTATTTTAATGGGACCTTATATACAGCAACAGTCAGGCAACCACTCTTACCATGGGGTATCATATAACCCAATACTTACTGGGCTGCAGAAGTCAGGTAGGCAGTCGCTCCATATAATTCACTTGTTCAGATTCAGCTGCATCCTTTTAGACTGGAAGTCGACCCTTTGTAGTTGGGAAAACGCTATGCAGATGATGAAAGGAAGAAAGAAGACAGATGATGACATACAGAAACATGGCAGTCAAAACGTTTCTCGGACTCGGCAGTATTTGTTTTATTATTTTTATAGCGTACCGTGGGATTGAGTTTTTCGACATAGTCTATGTCTAGTATGTTACTGAAGTAAGTACCATTTGTAGTGCAACTGCAATCATACTAAAGCCAACCTTGACCTTTTAAGTACTCCTTTGTATTAAAAAGCGTGTCGCATTCGTATTAAGGACTCTGACAAAGTTTAACGGATAAACACCATGGACGTAGTACAGTCGTGGTCACAAATATCTTGCTCTCTGCACTCTTGGGGAAATTCACAAGTTCTTTTCTTGGGAAATTACTGTTTCTATTATTAATACTGAAAACGGAATATTTACCATGTTTACTTTATGTTTCGAGTTTCGGCGCTGTAATTACAAGCACCATGATCACGGATGAATTATTAATAATAGTGTACCTAATTGACCATGTCACTTTAAAAACTTTTAACGTTTTCTAGTTCGAGATAAGACCTATTTCGCATTAAGGTTGAACAAGCCAGTCATTCTTCCATACAAACTTACGAAGGTGATTACTCCTCTGTTTGACGGTGTAGGTTCAAAATTAAAAATTGTATCAACTGGTCTTATCATTATCTAGGTCTGTATGGAAGCAAAATTGGAAAAAAAATATTGATTTGGAAGTTATGAACGTCAAAACTTTCATATTATTTTTAGCAGTAATTTTAACTCATCTTTGGGCGTAAATAAGTAACGTATATAGTATGAAAAAGAAAAAAGTGAAACCATACGGACATAGATTAGTTAAAAATTTAAATAATTTGATTTTGAACAGATACATTCAATAGATTTTTCATGAAACCAAATATACCAAAGGTCTGCTTAGAAACAATCGCGCGCCCGTTTTAGTTGTGTCTCTTTCGCTCTATGCATTTCGCTCGTGATGTCGGGTGAAATAGCATGCATTTTAGCCCCGCCCACCAACTAGTTCGTGCCGTTGGCTTGTTTACCCTTAATATGGATTCTAAAATTCGTAAAAACATAAAAATCAACATAGCAGAAGAAAATCACTTTTAAAATTACTGACTGGACCTACAAACATAATACTAGCGGGCTACACAGGTACTACAAAAACCATGAATGTATTATTGAGTATTGACTAAATCTTTTTTGTATGATCTATTTAAGTGACGCTTTCGTGTGAGGGACAGCGGCCACCCTCCCTACCGCTTTCCGCAACGAGCTTCCGACAGCTACAACGAGGTTTCAGCTGTAAGTATTCACCTTCTCGTACTCGTCATCTCTAAAGGCTCGTTTACGGAGACGCGGGGCGTTGCGCGGCGCGTGCAAGATGCTCTTTTCGTGCTTTTTAGGGTTCCGTACCTCAAAAGGAAAAAACGGAACCCTTATAGGATCACTTTGTTGTCCGTCTGTCCGTCCGTCCGTCCGTCTGTCAAGACCCTTTTTCTCAGGAACGCGTGGAGGTATGAAGCTGAAATTTATATCATTTACTCAGGTCTACTGTCCCTTGAAGCTGTGAAAAAATCAAACTTCTAAGCCAACGCAATCAAAAGATACAGCCGTTTATGCCGCAAATTTTCGACACTTGCAAGGGAATCAAAACCTACAGGGTGCTTCCCGTGAACTCAGAATCTTGAAATTTGGTACGAAGCAACGTCTTATAGCATAGATAAAGGAAAAATTACGAAAACCATAAATTTTTAGTTACATCACATAATATATTTTTTTTACGGAACCCTCGGTGCGCGAGTCCGACTCGCACTTGGCCGGTTTTTTATTAATTTACTGAGAGACGAGCCCACCGCAACAAACGCTGCATTTTAAACAAACGAGCGAAAAATCGCTTCTCGTAACATCAAGTTTTGAAATCGTTAACTTTTTCATACATTGCCAAGTGTTTGAAATAAAAACGCTGCACGTGCCGCGCGACGCCCCGCCTGTACGTAAACATGCACTTAGTTGCCATGGTTTATTATGTATTTTTTTATTAATATATCTTTTTTCTCCGGACGCTCTTAAGTTGCACGTCTTGCTACATAGAATTCTCACATAGTATACCATCTCAACATGAATGATGTAATGTACCAAGATTTTGTAACAATATTCTGATTTAAAAGAGGTTCCATGGAGTTTCTTGCCCGTTCTTCTCCATAGATAGGTATATCTACGCCAGGGAATTAGCAACTACAGTACTTTCACAAGTTATTATGCCTTTTGATGACTGTGACTTTGACTGTAGCTTCGTTTTGTGATTTTTTCTTCTGACATTCAAAAGTGCCTGTAATGGTTTAATTGAAATAAATGCTTTGAGTTTGAGTTCGTCCCAAAGTGGTGCACAAGGTGGTGGTGCCAAATCAAGGTGGCACCAACGTATCTATGTAAGTTCAAGAAGTTCGTTTTGATGTACAAAATGATTGGTTATCGAGTTCGCGAAGGATCCGTTTACACTTTGTGTATTTATGATGGTACACGAAGTTGGTCACTTACTGAACAACAGAAGACCAAACTCAAGATTTGCCAGCGAGCAATGGAGAAACACCACCCTGCGCTCCATAACTCTAATAGCTGATGTTGGAGAACAAACAGTCAGCAGGCTGAAGTGGGAGTGGGCAGGCCACGTAGCACGGATGCACCCGTAGAGATGGGCAAATATCGCCACATACTGGACGCCTGAGGCAGGACAGCGCCGTCGAGGTAGACCGCGGCGAAGGTGGCGTGGCGATCTGATCATGCTTCCGGGGCTAACATGGACAGAGATCGCACAGAATATAAAGGTATGGAAGGAGAAAGGGGAGGCCTTTGCTCAGTAGGGGGACGCAATGTAGGCTAGCAAAAAAAAAATATCATAACCACACATTGCATTTTTCAGCGGTTCCCGGCAGGTCTCCAGTTGTGTCTGACATAATCATCCGACATTACAGGTGGGTCATGCAACAATCTACTAAATTACATTTTGATGACTCTAATGCCTCACTCTTTTCATTGTCTTGGTCAAGTGGGTTAAACCATCTCGTAATAATCTAAGTACTTAGATAATTTGACAAATCTCTGTTGCAAATGTAGGTGATTCGTTGCTTCCTTGTTGAAGTCTTATGCAATAAACAAAATATTATCTACATTTCTAAAACTTCATTGCAAAATGACCAAGTTCTTTTAATTGACCAAATGCCCTGTTAATCTTCAATCTCTCATTAATCATTATTTTATTTAAAATGTCAATACGTCTTCTAAATCTTGAATTTGAACACCACTGCAATTAATTGCCACGCTTGCTTGACGTGTGTATTGATGATCGCATTATGTATTTAAAATAAAAAAATCTGGATGATCTGAATGCACGGTAAAATACAAAGTGACTAGTGTAATTATTGTACTCGAAAATATGTTGGACTAGCTTATGCTTGCGGCTTCGCCTGTGTGGAGTTCCATTATTGTCCCACGGGATCATACTACCGGGATAAAAAGTATCCCATGTGACCCGTGGTAGATTATAGCCCATTCCCTCTCAAAGAGAGGAGGCCTGTGTCCCAGCAGTGGGAACATTAATAGGCTGTTGATGATGATGATGACCTATTTCCAGGACAAATCTGACATCTCCATCATCTTACCGCATCGGTAACGTCAAGGCTTTGCTGACTGACCCTGAGTTTGACGTCAAGAGACCTACAGTCGTCTACGCTCATGGGTGAGTGAAATTAATGTAATTTCAAAGATCTTCACAGCCACTGCTGCGAGAGAGAGAGAGAGAGAGATAGACGTCTCCATTGTTACCGATGGACTTCTTCCACCGGCCTCTCAGAATTAGTGGCTTCACCTTACCACTGAAGTGTGGTGCAATTATCTGCCACTAATTCTAGTAAAGTTAGAATAAGTCCTTAAAGTACCTGTAAAATTTATTGAATTGATTAAAATGTTAGTATTTATCCCGTTGCACTTTGCTTATCCGCAAAATACGCGTCGTGAGTGTGAACTTACAGATACCACAGCCCGAAAAACAGTGTTAAAAAAAGAAGACTCTTGCTCAATCAAAGGCTTTATCTTTGAATCAGCAGGGTCGAACCATTACTCTTAAAACATAACAACTCATTCTTCTATCTTCCAGTTACGTGGAACTACTAACAGACGAGAGCATATCCACGGTGGTGTCCGCGTACCTTCGCCGTGGTGGATATAACGTGCTGCTTCTGGACTGGTCCAACATCGCCTTCGGGAACTACGTCATCATCGCTAAGACCTTGCCCGATGTGAGAGAGTCATTTTCATTATCATTCTCGTGCCCTTAACCCAATTCATTTGGAGTCGGCGCAGCATGTCTTCTTCCTCCATACTTCTCTGTTTCTCGTTATCTCATGAGACACCTCCTTTCCTAACATATCATTCGTAACAGTCCATGTGAGAAAACGATTATTGTTAAACCTATACACGGTGTAAGGGAAAATAAGTTTACAAAACTGCAACACGGAAAATTTTATAGATAAGCCATTACGTTTTTTTTTTATACCTGTCGAACTATAATTCCATTTTAAATGTGCGTGTCCCTTACGCTCTGTATTAACAGGTTCCCGGTCCATAATCGTACTGATTCTTGCGAATGTGTTCAAGGTTGCACAACATGTAACAAAAGGTCAGTTTTTTCTGTGCCTTCTTACTGGCAGAATATTCACATAAAATCACATTTTTTCTAGCCAAGGACCTAAGAAAGCGAAGAGATGGAAAGCCTATGCACTTTTGCAAAGGAGCTAACGTTCAAAAATGTATTTTTCAGGCAGGCCAGAACGTAGGCAAGGCGCTGCTGAAGCTGGTGAAGCGAGGACTACCCGTGAAGACTCTGCACCTGGTCGGACACTCCATGGGCAGTCACCTCGTGGCGTATGCTGCTAGGTATCTCAAGTCCAGGAAATTTACTGTGCCGAGGTAAGAATATCAACAGTGGATACTCATAAGTCTTCAGAAAGACGGCATAAAAGCCAAAAACGAACTCCGAAAGGCTTACTCCACAAATCCCCCTTCAAAATCGTGTGTGGAAGTGGAATTGAAAAAATAATTATTCCACAAATCCCTCCTAAGGGGGAAGTGGAAGGGCCTGTGGACGGTGAGTAATGGGCTAGCTCGCCGTCCGGCCGTCGTCATGACGACAACAGACCGTGTCGGCGGCGCGTTCGTGTTCCACGCGCGCCTCAAAGAGATGTCAGCAAGGAGGGGCCCGCGGATTTTTGTACTAGATGACGTGGCCTCGGCGCACGGGCAAAGAAGGAACATGGGTTCGGTTTTTAGTCAGTAGAAGTCTGACACTCACCTTCGCTCTGTTGATGATTTTCCACCGCCCAAAAAAAAAAGGGGGAAGTGGCATCTAAAAAAATACAAGTCTACAATTCCCCCCTTGAAAATCCCCCATAAGAGGAAAGGTTAATTTCACGTCCCTCTACAGTCAAAACACAGTAAAGCGGTCCAGTCGAGTAGGTAATACTCGTAGGTAATAAAAAGAAGTTAGAAATGTTTTAGTTTTTCCGTCATTCGAGCTAAATCATAATAGTACGGTCCCTATCTCATTCATAAACGCAAGATCTTACGCGATCCGCTCTGTGATACACCCACAGTCCTACATATTCATTGACCGCATTTCATTATTTCACAGAAAAATGTTAATTTTCGTGATTTTTTAAACGGTTTTATTTAGCTCACCCCGTTTGTGGTGACAATACAATTATGTTTATTCATTATCATTATAAATTCAAGATGGCCGCCGCTACAAAATGGCGGATAATTTATGTTTTATTAATCCCATCAATATGGGTATCAAATGAAAGGGCTCAACAAGCAGAATACAATATACTATATAAAATTAAAATCCAAGATGGCGGCTAAAAACTAGAAAATAAAAATAGGTAAAAAAACTTTTTAAGTTAAACGGTTTTATGTTAAACATACATTGCAATGTTTAAGATAAATGTACTAAAAACCAAAAAATAACAAAATAGATACAGTCGTGGGAAAAAACCGTGGGGCACGTCAATTCGGAACTGTCGTGCTGCGGAAATTACAATTTAAAAAAACCCAAGAATGTCCGTCGGGAGCTGAACATTGCAAAACTAGTTCATTTAATGGCAGCCCCCGACGGACATTCTTGGGTTTTTTTAAGGCGGGTGTTTTATGTTATTTTTTCAATTAATTTTTAACAGTCGTGGGTTTTTTCAAAATTTTTAATTTTGCTTTTTGATAATCAAACATTATTAGGCGCAATGAAAAGCACCCGAATCACTGAAATCCGCGAGTTATTTATTGAACTGGCAGTTCCGCGAGTTATTTTTCATCGCTTACCATTAAAACTAGTGAGAGGTAATTTAACGATACAGCAGAACAATATTTACTGGTCAACATTGATCATCTGACTAGCCTTTTCCTAGCTAGGTTTTTTCCTGATAATGAAAACAGTTTTCGTAGAAGTTTTTGTCTTTATTCCAGATTAACCGGCTTAGACCCAGCATACCCTCTCTTCTACCCACCCTTAGCCGCACCCCCTATGAAAGCATCAGACGCGAGCTTCGTGGATGTCATCCACACGGATGGTGGAGGGTACGGCACCCCCGCAGCGACGGGGCACGCTGACTTCTGGCCCAATGGGGGGCAGGCCAAGCAGCCTGGATGTCTGTCTGCTACTATACCGCTTACTAATGAAGGTAGGATCAGGGGAGATATAAAAAGAATATCGAGTGGAATCGTAAACAGTTGCAAATTATTTCTGGCTTTATTATACCATCACACGTGCAAGATAATCAACAAGGTCGACAATGTGGGGCTATTTCAACTCTTATCAATTTTTAAGGTCTTTTAGAGTTATTTATGCGGTTAGCTCTGTTATCTCTTAATTTTTCGACATACCTAACATGAAACGTAAGTTTGCGGAAGTCCCCTGTTAAAACTTACTAGCAATGTGTGAACTGCCTTCACAAAGTAGAGTAACCTCGTTTCAATCGTAAGTTTCAAACTAGTATCGATTCGAGAAAAAGACGACTTTTCTAGTGCAACTTCTACAGACATCCATAGCAGATTGGTCTACTATTTGAAAGTGAAAATTAACTTGTTCGTAGGCCATTTTCACAGAATATGTTCATTTGATGTTTTGAAATCTTATACATGCGCAGATAACATCGCCATTTAAAGTTACTAAGTTAAACTCCTGTCTTTCCCCAGATTTCTGTAGCCACTGGCGCTCTTGGGGGTTCTGGTCGGAGTCCCTCCTGACAGAGGACGCACTCCTGGCCCGCAGGTGTGAGGACTACGACCAGTTCCTCAGAGGACAGTGCATGGAGGAACCTGTCGTGTCCATGGGTATCAGAGCTACGCCTGAGTGAGTGATCATGTTGCTTTAAAGTTTTGATCAGGCGTTGTTGGTTTTATGGTTTGTATGTAGAACAAACCATAAAACCAACAACGCCTTGATCCAGGTAGGTAGGTATAAGAAACAGGGTATAAAGATACTAATCCTTGACAAAAAAGGATGAATCCTGTAATCCTCCAACCAGACAGGACTATAGGAGTAATTTTACCAGACGTTTGTTGTCGATGACTGCTTCGTTGGTCTAGTGTTCTAAGTACAACTGCTGTACATGGTCGGACAGAGTGTTATTAGGTTTTTTCCATCAGAAATTTCTACATAGCAGTCACGGACAGGGTGTACACTTGATGGCAATACACTTGCCCGTTATTAGCAGCAGCTTGTGAACTTAAAGCTCTCTGTTCTTGCAGTTTACGTGGAAACTTCTACTTAAGGACTGGAGCGAAGTCACCCTACGGACTTAACTTGAGGGGATCTAGCTGATGACAACGATTTAAATACTGTTATTTATTGGCGTAGTCAGACGGAAGGATGGATCATCCGGCCCGAAGGACGAAAGGAAGTCTAAAAAGGCAGCCTAAGTTATTAGGAGTTAAAACTTGCATAGTTTTCAAATGCATTCTTGAAAACTATGCAAGTATTAATTATTAATTAGAATAATAAGTCTTATGTAAGTTACTTTTTTTGTGCTGATATTGTCAAATGACTCCTCCCGCTCTGGACAGAGTGGTAGGGAGTGGCAGACTTCTACTGACTAAAAACCACCCATGTTCCTTCTAAGCCCTTGTGCCGAGGTCGCGGGGTCTCTTTGGAACAAACCGCAGCCCCGACGACGGGTTGTATATGATAGGTACGATCGAAGACAGTTACGCCTGATCATTTAAAAAAAAATTCGCCTAAATCGTGCCGAGGCGCTGCCACGGGCTAGCGAGCGATTCTATTTCTTGAGTGCAAGCAAAAATGAGCTTAGTGGTGATCAGGCGCATAAGACCGCCATAGTACCTTATGATTGAAATACAAAAGCACCTAGAGAGTCACTAGCATTTACAGATAGCGCGCGAGTTGAATGCAGAGCTTAGGAATGCGGTAGGCTGTGACAGCACTACCGCATTACACTAGTGTGAATAGCACAGCACTACACTGCTCCCGCTCTTTACCTCAGACCCCGACTGCATTCAACTCGCGCGCTATCTGTAGTTATGTCCTGAGTATTGTGTCATATTGATAGAATTAAAATATACAAATTGCTGTTTTAAAATAGTTTTATTAAAATTTTCTAGCATATTCGTCATCGAAGATTTAGTTATAAAATAAATGAATGGCAACACAATATGTATATCAATTATAGCTAAGTCAAATGATTGCTTACAAAACTTTTAAAGCTTTATTGTACTTCATGTAGGTAGGCAGTATTCATTGAATTACGTAACACGTTTTTATAATCACAATTCGAAAACTTTTCAATGATATTACTAATCAATGCTTTATAAGTTTTATAACGCAATAAAAGTTGTTTATTTGTCAAAATAAATGACATTGCAATTTTGGAGGCATTAAGCAATTTACCTACACGGTTTACAATTGAATTCAATAAGATTAAAACATTCAGTGGAGGTGCCACATCAATTATATGAACTTAATTTGATGCAATTTCTGTAATCTTATATCTATCTTTATAAAATAAAATAACCTATTACTTACATTAATTTCTTACTGTTACCTTATTCTTATTACCTATCCTTAGTAATAATTACGGAATGCTACGTTAAAATATCACATTTAGTACTGTAGTTATCACAAATTGCAGTGAACACAAGTTATACTTGTAAAATTGTTTGGCACGTGGTCTTAATCGGTGCAAATGCCGCCATCTTGATTTTCCATAGACATTTTCTACTTCTTCTATTTTCTCCTTCTTCACCTTTTCATCTCATAGCAAAACTGTATTCAATCAATTTCTCCAGTCATAATATCATTAGTCATTTCATTATCATTATATTTCACAATGATCTTAAATCTATCCTCAATCAACAGTCCTAATATCTTCAATACTGTCAGGCAAGCTCCGGCCTTTTGTCTCAGGCAGTAATAGACATACCAGACCAGCTAGAATGGGTGTTAACCCAAAGATCAACGTAGGTAGCCATGGGATAGTCGTTGAAGTATTCGAGATGAAGGGAGCAGCCATGGACCCTATCCTCATGGCTGTTGAACAAGCTCCCATACCCATATTCCTAATCACAGTGGGGTATAATTCTGAGGTATAAATATAGATGGTTGAGGCGACGATAGCAGCGCAGCTGACCCCCAAAGTCCCGAGCGTGAGGGTCAACGCGAAGATCTGGGGGACAAAGTAGAGGACAATCACGAAGACACCTCCGAGGGTGACGAATACGGTGGTAGTCATCCTTCGGCCTAGCTTCTTGATGAGCCAGATGGAGGCTAGGTTTGATGGTATCTGGAATTTAGTAGAAGACTTGTTAGTCTTATTAACTATGGAAAACACGGAAGTTATATAGAACTGGTTAATAAAATAAAACATTAACTTCGTCTTGATAGAGATGCCATTTGAATTCCTAACAGGGTTATCTATTCTCTACTAATAATTACCTTGAACTTAGTGGAAATATATTCATCGGCCTAGCATGTCTTGAATAGCAATATATTCTGAGAGCCTGTTGAATTCTGCACATTGCGCTTAATATTCATCATTAGCTTATAATCCCCTGTAGAGAGGGCATAGAGCCATAAACATCTCCAATCGAACGCTATATGGGCATTGAAATGTTATTCACTTCTATGCACTAGCAGCTATGAAGATTATTAAATTATACGCAATAATGCAAATATGATGGTGGTTGCATCCACTCCAAAAGTCGTGTAAGTACTTGACAAATAGAGTAGTTTGTTTCTATCTACCCGTTGTTTCACTTTTTACCTACGTTCGCATACATATCTAGGATCATAGCTCGTTCTTATCTAAAAGTGTCTTATAAAATAAAAGATTTGAAGAATCATTACCTGTATAGCCCCAGCCAAGGCCACACTGATGAACGGATCCGAGCTGGTCTGACTGATGTACTGGTTGAAGCCGAAGTAGAAGACCCCCGTGATGAGCCACATGACGCAGCAGCAGGTGGTCTTCAGCAGTAAGGACTTCTGGAACAGCGCTGTGTAGTTCAACTTGGGCTCGTCGGCTTTCGCGCAGATCTCCTTCGATAGCTGTGTTAGGGTTTCTTCGATTTTCGCTGTTGGTAGTTTGTTTCTGGAAAGTGAGAGAAGGTTAGTTTGTGGTTGTGGCGTCTATTTTACGTTTCTTTCTTACATGCTGCAGCAATTAAAAGCGTTGGGGAGAATGCAATTAACATAACTAAAGTGGACATAATTTATCTTTCATTTGCGTCTCATAATGCTTATGGTTATTATTTTGAAGGTTTCCGATTATTCTAAGGTGTCTTAGAGCACACAGTGATCCAAAACACGGATTACTGTTTTACTCAAAACAACAGCAGTAATGAAACAAGGCAGGCTTAGTCTACCGTTCATCTATTAATTGCAGGCTAAAATAGACATAGCTAGAAGGCATCACGGCTTTCCTGATGTAACATTTTGGGACATAGGTACTGTAGGTCACGTTAGATCAATCGAATGTCTCCATTATTCAAAACAGTAGACTAACAATGTTTCAATTACCTACTATCTGTCATTGTGTTTTGGTACACGATAAAAAAGAGAATCAAGATGTCCTACTAACAGTAAAACTTGTAATAAAACTCGGTCAAAATATTTGCCCGAGTCCATGTATTTTATATCGACTTGTTTATATTTCGCAAACAAGAGCTCACTAAGATTAATAAATTATGTTAATAGAGTATTTGCTCAACTCATCCTGCCAGAATCTAAGCCTCGTTTTATTTTGTTACTTAATTAGGCAATGATAGGTATATTTCCTAATGAATTTTGTTATGTATACCTACCTGTTATGTCTCACTTTAACACTAGGGTGGTTTAATGAAACACTGTTATATTTCTATTAGAGTGTGTGCGACACGTCCGCTCGCCGCGACTTCTGTCAACGTAATGCCGAGCGGGCGGGTCGCAGAGGCACATATTTATTTAATAATTTTACAGTACATCACATCTCTCCCTTTCAATAATTTTTTTAATCATTTAAATCCTCTAGTTTTAATCTCTTAGTTTTAATCATGATCTTAATAATTTATCACAATACCAATTTAGTCATCCGTGTCTATTTCTACATCACCGTCGTCTTTTTCCCCGTTTTCATTGTGAATTCTCCATTGTCCCTCTATTTTCTTGAGGTGAACTATGTTTATTCTTATTTTTGACCTGTTTCATCATTTTTTATATTTGATTGTGAACATGTCGTATTTCACATGTTGAAATTTTACATTTTACGTTTTGACATTTTAAATTCTGCCATTTTACATTTTGACATGAACATTACATTATTTTGATTTTTTGACACAAGTATTTTTATTTCAATTGTAATTTTAAAATGAATTTTGTTTTATGAATTTAGATAATTATATACAATATGAATAATTATTTATTTTATGATTATGCATTTTTGGTAGTATGTGTTGTGTATTGGCCTCCAAATATTATGATTATTTTTGCTAACACTATTCTTTAAGTATACCTACTAACAAAATATGGATCACTGTTATCTAATTTGAATAAATAAATAATTATTATTATTATTTTCTTTTATGATTTTATCTCTATCATATACTTCTAGGTCCATACTTCGGTTTTCGACATCTACAGCAGGATTTTGGACGGGATTTTGTCTCTAAATTGTCTATTAAAAATAATTCTGAAGGCGTCTTTCCTTTCCGTACTATGGAGAGTGATATTGTACATCATGAGATAGCGAAGGAGATCATCCTTCCAATCAGACTTCTGGCATTGGATTTATTGCCCCAAAATTTTGTATTGTTTTTTTTTTTTTTTTTTTTTTTTATTGAAAACACATTTATTTTTATTGGGTAAAACATTGTTTTGTTTTAGTTTTGCCGTTTGTATCGGTAAATCCCTTTGCTTGCAATAAACGTTGTGATTTCACTACGTTTTTTCACAACGTGTCGAATTTGGAGTAAAGTATTGCTTTTTTTTTTTTTTTTTTTTTTTTTTACAAGACCATTAATTGAATTTATTTTGGTCTTATCAAACTCAAACTCTATTCCATTCACTAGGTCCCTAGGTCTTCGTGGAGAAGAATGGACAAGAAACTCCACGGGAACATCTTTTAAAGTATTATACAAGGACAAGCCGACGTTTTCCCCAACTGTCTCAAGTTATAGCAATTTATAAGTGTACATAAACAATAAGCAATATAAACCCCATTATTGTACACATTTCTAACAGATAGGTATCAGGAATATTCATAGCTTAATATCAAATAACTTACATAAACATTGTGGATCCTTTAGAGTAACACAAATAGGTTTCCGCTTTTACACATTTGGTATCTTCATAACTAAGTTACAATTTTATATGTAAACTTAATTCTTTCTTTATACAATTAGGTATCGTTACCTCCTTCATTCGAAGGTAACGTTAATTTCATAGGTAACGCTAAGTCTGGCATCGATAGTTGGGTGGACTTTTACCGGTAATTTGACTTAACGTTATCAATGATTCACCGTTAAATGATAGTGTTATCAGGTAACGATACTTGATACCGATACCAAATTAACCCTATAAGTAACGGTATTTTTCTTTCATCTCTTTCTTACGACGCATTTATGTCGTCATAATAGCTTTTTTTTTCTGTTTTCACTTGCTGTGAGTTTAGTCGCCACCCAAAACCGAACGCAAACGGTTTATCTGTTCATTTAGTATATAAAATTACCTACGTGGGTTAACCGAAATGGAAGGTAAGTGACTGTAACGGTAAAAGTATCGATACTTTTACCGTTACCAGGGAACATTAATAAACTGATCCGATACCAAATTACCGATACCAGTGATAACGTTAATAAATTAACATTATGAAAATATCGTTACTTACCGATACTTTTATCGTGAATTTGGTAACGTTAACAAGCCCTGAAGTAAATCAACGACTACCGCCATAATACACCAATGGCAAATGGTTATACATTGTTATGTCTCTTTTTTTTAATGTGTTAGTTTTTATTATAATTTTCATGACCATGTTTTTATGTATAGATGTATAATTTCAAACACAATGAGAATTGTTATATGAAATAAATAAATAGAATAGAATACCAAATTTAGGAATCAGTTGCTCTATTGACCATGATGGCTTTGTTGGCTCTACGCATTTATCTAAACAAATACGAATATCATTATCAGGCTTTAGAATCGGTACCATTGGTGAAACCCAAGTGGATGGTTTATTTACTGATTCAATAATGTCCATTGTAAGTAACCAGTTCTAATTTTTTAATTATCTTTGTTTCCAGAGGAATTGGAACTCGTCGATAAAACTGACACACATGTGTAATTTGTTGTATCTATTGTAATTTCTAAGAGAATATCTATATCTTTGAATTTTGGAAATGGTTTGTCATCAATGGAATTTAGGATATAACCAATTTTTTATTATTTTTTATTTTTTGTTTCTTAACCCAAAAGATTCCTTGACCCATTTCCTATGACATGATATTTTGTTACTGATTTTGAACCAGCTTTTATCTGTGCATCAAAACAACACAACACTTTAAGTGGGTGTGTAAATTTAGCACCGTAACCCATGAATGTTTGGTTTGGGAACGTTTACTGGTTGGAGACTATGACTTTGGAATTTTTTATGTGTTTCTAAGTTGTATCACTTATTGAGGAACATTGGATTGGATTCACTCATTGGAGGTACTACCGGAATCAATGAGCAGTTTAATGTTTGTTCCTCTACAGAGGTGGGCTCTTCATTGGTGTTTTCCAGTTAGGTTTTCTTAATTTGCCTGTTGTTATTTGGTTGTGTTTGTTGTTTTGCCAAATATGAGCAGTGTTTCTTTTTTTTTTTTTTTTTTTTTTTTTTTTTTTTTTTTTTTTGTTGGCCCTTGTTCTGCAGTGTTTCGGGTAATGTCCTTTGAATCCACATTTCCTGCAAATTGTATTAATTGCAGGGCAGGAACTTATATCACCTTTGTGATTTCTGCTGCCACATTGGCTGCAAGGGAACTGTTATCACCTTTGTGATTTTTGCTGCCACATTGGCTGCAGGGAAGCTGTATCACCTTTGTGATTTCCACTTCTTTTTTTTTTTTTTTTTTTTTATTGTACATTTTGTACTTTTTTATCACCTTTGTGATTTTTGCTGCCACATTGGCTGCAGGGAAGCTGTATCACCTTTGTGATTTCCACTTCTTTTTTTTATTGTACATTTTGTACTTTTTTATCACCTTTGTGATTTCAACCTCTTTTTTGTTAAGGCGGGAACTTGTGGCATTTGTGCTCTGGCTATCGTGGAAATTGTTCATTTGCCGTTCTACGGCTTCTAACAATTTGCTTCTACTGTGATATTTTTAACTGTTGCTAAAATGTTTTTTTTTTTTTCCGAAATACACTTTTGTTATAAATTTGATCGATTATATTTTCATCTTCATTAGCAAAGTTGCATTTTGAGCTTTGACGCTTCAATCGAATCAGGAATGTTTCAAATTTTCTTTCCGATTCTTGGCTCATTAATCGGAAAAAGTGTCTTTCAAATAAATAACTTTGTGTCTTTTTAACCGCGATATCTATCGTAAATGTCAGTCACGCTTGGATCAGTCGAATGAGCTCCAGGTAAATTAAAATATAATATATGACTTGAAATGCTATGCCTCCGGCATGCAGTAAAATTGCACGTTTATTATTTTGATCCCTGGTATTTATTGCTATAAAATATATTTCTAAAACACGTTTCCATTTTACTCAACGGGAGCCTTGGAGATTGAATTTGGCTCTTCACAATTGAATGGAGAGATCTATTGCAGGGATTTGTAATTGGGACATGTTGATCGATCTGTAAATAATGGAGAGGAAACCTCACCATAATAGTAATAAATCGATTCAAGATCAAGATCGATTCGACAAGTTCACTATAACTTTAACACAAATTTGTTGTTTGGTGTTAAAATGAACAAGCCCAGTCTTTATTAAAGGAATCACGTAACAACTTTGTTTATTAAGTTTTAAATTTATCGTATCCGGCTAAAGAGCTTTGTGACTTCATTTAGCACTTACGATAAAGAAACTCTACTTTATTCGACAAATTATAAAAGTAACAGACCCTTATTATACTCTTCAAGTGTACCGTTATACTTGTTACTAAGCTAAACGGGTACCTGACACAGAGGTGATTTATTTTTAGGTGACGATAGCCAGTGCAAAAATGCATTCTAGATTTTGTTAAAATCATTAGCCTTAACGGATTTCAGTTTTAATAGCAGATAACATATTATGTATCTACTTTGCTTCGGGTTGTCGAAGTGGCACTTGTTTAAAACTGGGGAACTTTGCGAGTAGTGTGCTCGTGGCACATATCAAACACTTGTTCAGTTTTAATAGCAGATAACATATTATGTATCTACTTTGCTTCGGGTTGTCGAAGTGGCACTTGTTTAAAACTGGAATTTACGAGTAATTTTCTCGTGGGAACATTATTTTTATTGAAATTTATTTCAATAGTGCGAACGGATTTGGTCAACAATACGTAGGTCAGGGCAGTATATTTAATGACAAAATAAATGGATTATTAAAGCATTGTACTCGTCACACACACGATCCTGTTTCAAGTTATAAATTAGTGAGTTGTTAAATGAGTAAATGATGTTTAGTTTGTATTTTGTTTCACAAACACCTTTACACGTCAAAATGTTACGCAGTATCTACGTCGGTGTATGCAGCACACCAGCTGACAGTCGACGTAGATTTTGCATTTAAAACAAACAAATAATATTTTAATAACAAATTGTAATTATAAGTTGTTATAATTAACCATACAAGGAAGTATATTCGTTAATAGTATTTTTTGCTACACCATCACACCAGTTATCCATGAAGGAATAGGCAGAGGTGTATCAAATATTATTCGACCAAACGCATTTTTTTTTCTTTATAATAAACTATAATTTATTGTTGTTGACCAATTCCGGAAGCAGGTATAGAACTTGATGGGTGCTTACCCATTGGAATTGTGTACAGTATGTATTTTGTCATTGTCTTTCGACTTGGCCAATACTTACAGGCACGATCGGTTGTTGTTGTGTAGTCGGTAGCTTATTGAAAAAGAGCAAAAGTCAAGTCTACTCGCAATAGATTGTTTTTAAAGAAATCTGTGCACTAATCATATTATCTTTCTTAAGTATATTAATTTATTACCTGTTACTTGCATACAAATAAAATTAAGATTCTATGAACGATAATAATTACTGTTTACATAAGCACTTAGTCGTGCGGTATTACTCACAATGTAAACAGTGATAGTTAAATTTGATGTGGGTAAGTCGAGAATCGCACGGAGAATATCTCAATTCGATTTGGTAGTGATAGTTCTGCGGTATTTGTACAATGTGGGTATATAGTTATAGTGGAATGTGCACACAGCTACACAACAACATTTTATTGGTAAGTATTAGCAGGCACTGGTTTTAAGGCTATTTTGACCGAAGATATCAATCGTCAATAAGTAAGTTGCTTACACTTTAAATATTTCTGATTTTACTAAACAATATGTTTATTTATGTCCATATTCCTTTTTAAAATAGATTAAGTGAAAATCAAAAACAATATTTAATTGTGACGAAAGATAACCTCGGTCATTTGCATTTTTTTTTTTTTTTTTTTTTTTTTTTTTATCCTCACGTTCTTTATCCTCGTCGCCAATGTTATGTCTCACTTTAACACTAGGGTGGTTTAATGAAACACTGTTATATTTCTATTAGAGTGTGTGCGACACGTCCGCTCGCCGCGACTTCTGTCAACGTAATGCCGAGCGGGCGGGTCGCAGAGGCACATATTTATTTAATAATTTTACAGTACATCACACTACCTATAATTAACTATGAGTTGCTTGAACTTGTTTATTTTTTACATTAATTAGTCATTCAGTAGATTTGAATTTAGATGAATGGTAACGTTATGTTATGATCAATGTTCGCTTCGATGGCAAGACAAATCTTCCTTAGTGTCAAAGCTCATTGCTTTGACAATATGGAGTTTCGAGTTCGATTCCTATGACGGGTAGTGTTTTTGAATAAAATAGAACTTCTCTGTTGTGGAAATATAGACCATACTTTACTAACTCCTTCGGTTTACCTACACATGAACACATAGGTACATTATGTTTTGAATACTCAAACGACAATCCTTCTACTAGATAGACGGTGCCTGGGGTTTCGGAATTTGTTCGAAGGAAGACCAATGGATTTAGTCAGTAAGAGTCTGACATTATTTATATTTGATTACATCCCATCCTTAAAAAAGAGGTGTTGTCTACTCACAACATAGCTGCCCTCGTCACGATGTCCGTGGCCTCCTTAACCCTGCCGACGCTGACGAGCCACCGCGGCGACTCCGTGATGACAAAGAAGTAGCCCAGGTAGACCAGCGGCGGCAGACCCAGGGCCAGCAGGTACGTGTTCCAACTCCTGAAGTAGTACGCGAACAGGGGGACTGTCATGTGTCCTGGAACGAAGTATTGTTTCGTTATCGACTTTATCGTCATCAAAAAGGTGACGAGATCATGATGTAGGAGTCTTTGGGCAACTGGACCCGCTTGCTACTGAACCGACATTAAAACTGGGTACCATTTAACTGGCAGAAACTTGATGCTCCGAAATTTATTTGGCATAACACACTTGACATATTCTTCTTTGAACGAATGTGTTTATGGCAGAACAATTATTTATTAGAATACTCATTTCGCAAAATGTTTAAATAGCCGAATTTTCAATGGCATACTTTTAAGATGGCAGAATTTTATTTGGTAGATTTTTATAAGGTATAACGACCGTCTCGCGAAAATATCCTTTATGGGCGGCATGGGCACCGGGGCGGAGGCCCGGCACTTCGGGGACAGAAGATATTAGTGTTATTTAATATGCGAGCGAAGCGAGCGCGCGTCATGGAGTACATGCGTTGCATGTATGAGTGACATTATTATTATTATTATTATTGAAATACATTTAATGTTCTCAGCTAGAAATTTTAGCCGGGGTGAGCTGATAATAATAATTATTATAATTATTGCATGTTACACGTATGTATGAAATGAAATGCGTGCTTAAAGACGATTCTGATTATGAATTTTCGGCGAAATGATGGTTCTGGAAATGAAGTTCAAAGATGATTCTGACTTACAAAATTATGCGTTTTGAATTTATGGTTAGTGTACATGCCAAATGATTTTCTGCGAAATGAAGTTTCTGCCATCCACTGTTATGCAAAACAAAATTCGGGTATAAAAAATTCTGCTAAAAAAGGTAGACCCATTAAAACTATGAAAAAAAAATTTTTGAATGTGATTTGTTCGACTAATCCTGTAGGTCAATTTCGAGTGGGTCCAGTTGACCAAATACTTGTAGATAGGGGAAAACAGTGTGTTGTATCGCAGTTTGAGGAGAAGCATTTATTCAGTTATGGGGCTGCCATAGGCCAAATAATTTTAATGTTGAGGTCTCTTTGAACAATCAGTTCCTTCCAATATTTTGTTTATTCATCATCTGTCTAGCCTTTTCCCTAATATGTTTGGAGTCGACTTCCAGTTTTACGAAAATCAGCTGAATAGGTACCAGTGTTTTTGATATATTTTTTTATTTTTTTTATTTATACGTTGAAGGTAGGTACGCGGAGAAAATGAAACGAGTGTCGTCCTTGATAGCTAGTTTATTACTGATTTTGGAAGGGTTACATCTAGGGAATGCAATCTCGATCTCGCGAGATCCCGAAAACCCGAGATCCCGCCTCATTTTTCGAGATCAATCTCGAAGCATAAAATGTCGAGATCTCGGCCGAGATTGACGGGATCGAGTGGCAGTAGTCGCGAGGCATGTCGCGTGTTCTCTGCGCGTGAGCGAGTCGGGATTCCCCGAAATTCACCGATTTATGTTATTCCCCAGGCTCTCCACGCGCTAACCTTCAATTCCCCGCAAATCGGGGGTTTCCCCGCGATGCACTGTGTCGGACTGCATTCGCTTACGCTGTTTTAGTTGTTACGCAAGTGCTAGACTGTTAGTTAATACTTTTAAAATGTCGACAAACAATCAGCTAGGTATTTAGAACAGAAGCTATTTCCAAAATCACTCTTAGTTTAGGAGTGATTTTGGAAATAGGATTTTTTGTGTTCACTATCAATATCTTTTCAATATAAAATAAGTACTTTCTATAAAAGAGATTTTACGGGTCTGAAATTTTGTGTTCGTTAACATAGGTACCTAACACAAGTAAAAATAAAGGGTTTTTTAATCATTCATGTTGTATTTTACTCGCGTCGTAATCACAACTACTAAGCAGTTTCAATCATGTTTCAGTCATCTAATTAAAACAATAATTTTTGAAATCCATTCGAGATCTCGAAAATGCCGAGATCTCGCCGAGATTGAATTTCTGATCCCTCGAGATCTCGACTTAGCGATCTCGTCTCGAGATTGCATTCCCTAGTTACATCATTGACACATTTATTATACCGTAGGTATATGTATGTGTGCGTGCGCGCATACACATCAGTTTATGTATGTGTGCGTGCGCGCATACACATCAGTTTTACAAGGAGCGACTGTCGATCTGACCTCCACATCCCAGTTGGTATTGGGTAATATGATACCCCCTTGGTAAGACTGGTTGTCAGTCTATCGGGCTACTCACTACCTAAGCTGTTACGAACTTACGACTGTCAAATATCTAAAAACGAGCGCTAACGATTTAACGTGCTTTCGGTAAAAATCGGTATTTAATGGGTGGTCATCCATCCACAGACCAGCCTAGGCAAGCGCGGCTTGACCTGAAGATTGATCCGAGCGATTGTTGGTATCTAGCCCCGAGCTCTTCCTTTCATTATCAACTTATCAGGCATAAAATTTCCTCTGCAAGACATTGGCTAAGCATCCGCTGGTTGCGACCTTCATTATTAAAGTTTAGAAAGACACGTCTTGTAGTAGGTACCTATGTGTAATGTGTGGTAGAATGTCTATAGAACACTAGCTGACCCCGGCAAACGTTGTTTTGCCATATAAATAATTTCAGAAAAAAAAAAAAAAATGAAAAATAGATGTTGGCCGATTCTCATAGATACCGGATAAGCACAAAAAATTTCATCAAAATCGGTCAAGCCGTTTCGGAGGAGTTTGGCATCGAAAACTGTGACACGAGAATTTTATATATTAGATAAATATTCTGTACACACACATTTCCTCAGTACAGGCCTATTGTTCAAGTCCGTTACCTAGGTACGACGCAAGCTACTAAGAAATTGATAATTATAAACCTCTAATAACACTTGACTTGACCTAAGCTAGGGTGAACTCATCTAATTCTGTGATTCGCCTAATTCCAAATGCCTTTATTTATCACGAAGTGTTCACTCCTTATACAAGCTCAGGATTATGTCTAGCAATCACACTTGGTCCTATAAACTAGATCAAAAAGGCACCCACATAATTACTATCAGGCTACTCAGTGTATAGGCTGAACATACAGAGCTGTTCGTCCCAATTACATGGGACTTAAAATAACTGCCTTTTTTAAGGATGGGAAATACCTCAAGTGACTCCTCCCGCTTTGGGTGGAGGAGAGGAGGAGAGGGGAGTGTCAGACTCTTTTACTGACTAAAACTCATCCGTGTTCCTTTTGGTCTTTGCGTTCCAGGGTCGCGATGGCTCTTTCGATCAAATAGGGTACCTAGTTGACTAAAAAAAACTAAAGATTTCCAAAAAATATTGAACACATATTTTTTCTTTTTTCACGTTTAACAAAAAATTAAGACGATACAGTGCTTCGAAAAGTCGTGAAACGTCGCAGATTGGTCCATTTTTACCAGGCTATGACGTCAAAACCTCCCTCTCAATGAAGTTGACTAAAAAAAACTAATTAGTCCGTCTGATAGATTTCCAAAAAATATTGAACACATATATTTTTTCTTTTTTCACGTAAACAAAAAATGAAGACGATACAGTGCTTCGAAAAGTCGTGAAACGTCGCAGATTGGTCCATTTTTACCAGACTATGACGTCTAAAGCCCCCTCTCCATGATCTTTGACAAGCTTTATTTTCGTCAATTTTTATTAATTTGATAAAACAAAAAACACGTATCCAATATTTTTCGATAATCTAACTGACGGACTAAACAGAATCATATTTTTTTTAGTAAGTCAACTACCCTATTGCAACCCTGGAACAACCCTGGTAGCCGAAGGTCTACTTCCAAAGTGAGATCGAACATCCGTGAGCCAAGTCTAGCGTAGTAGTTGCAATATCCTTTGGTCGTCCATTCATAATTTATTACAAAACAGCGACGTATTTTTGCGCATTAGAAGAATATGTCGTAGTCGTAGTACGAAATATCTACTTAGTATGTTAATGAACGTAAATGAACCCATTTAAATAAATGCCAGCGACTATATTAAAACACGTTTGACACGTGTATGATGCGGTTATTTTATTTTTATAATAGCTAATGCCTGCGGCTTCGCCCACGTGAATGTCGGTTTTCGCGACCTATGTCGGTTATCGCGACCAAAACTATTATGTCCTCCCCCCTTTCAACCCCTTTTTTGCATCAAAAATATAGCCTATGTCTTTTCTAAGGCTCTACCCTATCTGTGTACCAATCAAAATAATCGGTTCAGTAGTTTTGGTGAAAACGCGACAGACGGACAAAGCTACTTTTGCATTTATAATATTAAGTAAGGAAGTAAGGATAACTCTACTTTATAACATCATACAGTATATTAATAATAGAAATATAACCGCATTATTGGAAGATTTATGTGTTCTCGAATCGCTAAATTAACTGGTTTTTATCTGAATAGCTAAGCAGATTACACCCGTGGAGCTATTTACGAGTCGAGTAAGTCCGTCTAACTAAAATATCATTTTTTTTTTAATATACTCACAATTTTGAATAATGCCTAAAAGACGCGTAAAAAGTCTAATTTCGTAAAAATAATTAAAAAAAAATCAATTGTTTGAGTAAAACATAGTAAGTATCCCGTTACTGTATGATTTGTTTTCTAGTATAAAATATAGCCAATATATGCTATACCATACTGTACCTTTGTCCTAATAGGATATTTTTTTACTCCAGTAGCATGGCCGTCTGGGAGTTACAGCCTCCAAACTAATGAAGCCACGGTCAAATACAAATAAATAATTTCTCTCTTACCAATAATAAAAGGTATCTGGAACAGGCATCCAGTGACTTCTCGATACCGAGGACCGACGGACTCCATCACGATCACGAAGGACACCACCATGGTGCCCGAAGTAGCCATGCCGACCAGGAACCGGAGTGTGGTGAACACCCAGTAGTTCGGAGAGAATGGCATGCCAAGCCCGAAGATGATGAGCGTCAGGATCGCGACTAGGAAGGTGTGCTTGCGGCCGTATCTGAAAATTTTTGGAAAAGAAGAATAAAAGAAAATAAATGGCAAATCTGGAAATCTCTTAACCGATTGCGAACCTAGGTTGGCCTGTAGATATAATCGAGCCAAATGGAGTGTCCTCCGTGTCATACAAATGGCCAGTGTGGAGCCTGGGCTCTGCAGTGCGCCACCTTCTATCCTGGCCATCTTGCACAATCGCACTTGCACCTTTCAAGATTTACTACATACTGGTCTAATACTAGTTCAGCTAATCGACCAGTATTTTGTACTCTACCACAAGACCACAATGCTGTCTATTTGAATGTCTGACTGGTAGAGAATGCCTTGTGGCATTAAGTCCGCCTATGCACCACTCTTGTACATGACGTTTATAAAAATAAATAAGAGAAGCGTATTGTTAATAATTTTGTTCCTTAAGTCATTTGATTAATTTACGCGATCGCTACATTATGTCAATTGCGTAAAGTGTATATAATTTACGCGGCTTTGCCCGCCTTGAGTTCCGTAATTTTTCGCACACATACCGTTTTTGCAACTGTCTGTCCTATTTATGTATATCAATTTATATAACAAAATAGTTTTCTCCTTATTATATTTTTTTTGTACTCTACCACAGTACTGTCTTATTTGACCCTAAGGTTGACTGGTAGAGAATGCCTTGTGGCATTAAGTCCGCCTATGTACCACTATTGTAGTTACATAAAGTTTAAATAAATAATAAACCTTCGTTCTTGAGAAATAATTATAAAATATTTCTTTCCCTGTTTGTATCGCTTTTCTATAGTAAAAGTATCCTATTTAAGACCTTCTAGCATCAGCTATCTGCCAGTAAGGGCGCCTTCAAATATGCCGCGCGGTGGCAGCGTGACTGCAGCGCTGCAGCCGCGCTGTTTTGTTAATCCATATAAATAAAGCACGCGCGACTGCAGCGCTACATCCGCGCTGCGGGTGTGCGGTTTTAAATCCGCGATTTTTATATGGATTAACAAAGCAGCGCGGCGGCAGCGCTGCAGCCGCGCTGCCACCGCGCGGCTCTTTGCGGCTAATTTGAAGGCGCCCTAAATCTGCAGTTTCGCCAGAACATACAAAAGCCAATATTTTTTGTCATAATTAACGTGCTTATGTACTTTCATATTGATTCAGTAAAAGTACTATTTTGATATTACAAACAGAAATTAATTTAAATTTAATTTATTTATATGGACTAAGGGTATTGAACTGAAAAAGTTAGAAACCCTATGATTCAGTTGCACATAAGCGCATATTTTCATCAACACAAATTCAGTATGAACAACAAGAGCAGCAGCAGAAGTCTTCCTTATCAAACTAGCAAGTGCGGGTTCGAATCCAAATGCTTTTACTGTCAAAAGTACAAAAAAATACATAATTTATTGTTGAAAAAAACTAAAAAAATCAGCATGTAAGGTAAAATAGAAAATGTTAATCAATGGAAAATTATAATTGTTCTGTCAAGGTTTCAAACCCGCATGCATGCGTATGTAGTTTCAACCTCAAAGCCATAACGATCTAATTAAAATCATAATACGAGTACGTTATTATATTATCACTAACCTGTCAGACATAAATCCAAATATCGTGCTCCCGATCAGGATACCAACTTGCAGCATCATCTGGTTCAAGCTGGCCAGCCATCTTCTCTCACAAATAAGGTCCCACTCCGACACTATGGTGTTCACAAACGGGCTTGCATCATACTCATATCCAGTACAGCCTTTGTAACACGTAGAATTTTGAATCACCTCCGTAGAATTTTCTATACCCATACACCGAAAAGATGCCAAGTTTGGTGTCAGGAATAAAATCGCCATTTGCACCCATCCTGAACTCAATTTCACTAACGACACTGTTCCGAAAACTAAAAACTGCCATTTTCCGAAGTCCCCCAATAGTTTCGCGAAACTGTCCTCTTTTTTCGCACTGTTTGTCACTTGGTTCGCTAATTTGATCACCATTTTGAAAATGGAAAAGTTCTATGTCTATTTCATGAGCACTTGGACTTTTATTATTTTCTAGTTTGGCTATTCCATGACCACGATTTATTGCACCTTTGTTTTTCCGACCGTCGTATGTTTTTTTTTGCTTGTTTCTTGAGACGTGTGTTCTCGTCCGTGGTCGGCCTCGTATTACCTGTCGTATAGCAATGTTTTAGATTAGACATAGATTGATACGTTTAGAGGTTATCAATGTAACTGTTGTTTCTAGGATTAGTCTGTTTATGGGTTCATGATGTATTGTTTAAAGTGGTTAGTAAATAGGGTTAGTTATATTTTAATGATGGGAAAATAGTTTTATTTGATCTGTGCATTGTGAGGTATTTTATTTGTTTTTGGAATTTGGTTTATTTATAGGTATTATGAAAGAAATTTCTTTAATTAAGTAGCCGACTTTTTTGTTCAAAATAAAAATTTAATAACTCTGCCTATTGACTTGGCCGAAGCCGGGTAAAAGATTTTCTTAACCTATTTTGTGATTATTTATATAAATTCATGTTACGATGGAGGCGCTGGTTCGCAACTGAATGAAAGTGGTATTGTTTTCAACGATGAAGCAAGACTGATTGGTTCGTAAATCAATCTTCATTTAAATACACGTTTTTAACTTCCATCCCAAAGAACGGGGAAAGCCCAAGTTTGGCAGTACACGAGTATGGTCTGACGTCATCATCGGTCCTTAAATTACGAGCCACTGAATACGAGTTTCTCTGTATACCGGTTGTATAATACGTATTCTACCTACCTATCCTATTTATACAGGAAATGGTACCTTAATTATATTCTCCGAAGATGAATTGGATGTTGTAGTGATGTGGTAACATAAAATAAAATAGATTAACTATCAATATTTAACGTTTGGTTGTCTTTCGCCTTCATTGGATATTTTTCATATAAGCTGGTGACCCCGAATTACGAGCAGTAAGCTGTGGGTTCGAAGCCAGGCAGGCGCATTACTTTGTAATTTATTTCATCACCAGGGCTCTCACTATAAAGGGAAACATCGAGAGGAAGGAAACTAACATACCTATCTTAGAATCAATAACTCGAACACATGTGACATCTACCACCCTACACTGGGCCCGCGTGGTGGATTGTAATACATTTCCTCTCATCTCGTAGAGAGGAGGCCTGTGTCTCAGTATAAGTGACAACATTAGAGACTGATTTAAATGCTTATGCTATAAAAAGATTGGCTCATTGAAAATAGGAAATGACATGAATTAGTTTGTTGACCTACATGATTATTAGTAAAACAGTAGGTAAACATTTTAGTTATTAAGTGTAGTATTATGAATATGGTGCTAATCGTATAATATAGGTAATCGTTCATTGTTCTACTGATACGGTTAACAGATAAGTGGTCTAGTCGGCTTCTTCAGAGACTGTGCAAATAGTTATAGGTAGGTACTAATAAAACATACTTAGAGACAACAGTAATCTTTTTATGAATGGAATCTCTGGATGGTTCGAGAGGAGAAGCAGTAAACCTCGTTACCATCTAGGCCTAGCCTATTTCTAACTATGTTGATATTAGTTTCCAATCTAATCGGAATCTACCGGCTGAATACTGATGTGCCCTAAAAGAACGTCTACATGAAATTGCACAGCTTGCAAAATATGTGAAAATTGCAAATGTGCCAGCTTAAATGATGAAGATGACAGACTTATAGTGGATGACATTGCACTTAAACTGAAGCAGCCGAAAGAAGAGATCAAGAGAAGTGATCTTTTTATACAGTAAAAATTGCCAGTAAGCCTTAATCTCGATCAATTTCTATTATCTTTCTTTCAGCTATTTGGACAGTCAGCCATATTACTGGCTGATGGGCCATTGCCCAGGATATCACAACTAAATCTCTCAAAATGATGAAGGAACATATCGTGAGGAAACCAGCATGTCATTAAACCAAAAAATTCGAAGGCATGTGAGATGTCACATACCTTCGAATACCATACCAACCCGCACTGGGCACCCTTGGTGGATTACAGCCCATCCCTCTCCTAGAGAGGAGGCCTGAGTCCCTGCGGTGGGAACATTATGGCTGTTGATGATGATGATCGCCGATATCAAGTCTGCGTGAATAGAAGACTTAAAACTTGACCAAGCATGTGGACAGAAAAACAACTTTAACAATGTTGCTAAGACAATAATTTTTTTGTGAAACTAGATTATAATGTCAAGGTTTGTTGGTGAATATAGTTTAAATTGGTTTGAAATATTTTGGAATCACGGTAGACTTCAATGTCTTCCTATTCTAAATCGAAAGTGTTTTTTGAAACCTATATTTCAAACAAAAATATGATATTTAAAGCGTTCTTAGATACACCACTGCCTACTAAACTATACTTTTATACCTAATATAGATATAAAACTAGTCTTATCTAAAATTTGGTTCATTATGTGTTCTAATTATGTAGAAAATTGCTTCGCTCTACATTAGGAAAATGGACACAAATTCCTTGAGTTTTTCCTTATTCTTGCCAGTAATATAATAAGTACTACTGCGACATAGTACAAAAATTACTCGAGTGACATTATTACACAAATGAAGGGCTAAAATCGAAATTCTTAACCACGCTATTAAAATAATCTGCGACATAGAAAAATTCGACAACAACTTTACCTACTGTCGGGCAGCTGTAGCCCATCAGACACAGCATCCATCTGGTAGGAGAATCCTCCCTTTTCAATGGGGGAAGATGATCCTTACACCTCCACCACATAACCAGACGTGACGTGTCACCATCTGATTATAAGAAATGTCTTTAATGGAAATCGACATTTCTTTCCCAAACTAGAACTAAAATTGATCAATACATGGCAAAATCCCTAGATTTGCAAAGTTTGCAAATATTGCCTACAACATAACACACAGTCTTATATGCGTGAGTTGAGGTCACGCAATATTTTATAGCAGAAAATTTAGCAAAACTTGTAATGCAATAAACGCAAAACTGTAATCATCGTGGCTACTTGTTTATTAATTTATTTACAGGTTTAGTAATAGTTTTGATCTGGTTTAGCCGTGGCCGAGTTCGCACTACCGAATCTCGAAAAGCAAACCTAGCCATAGCTTTGCGATTGTCGCATGGCTTGCGTGTATACGTTCCGTCGATACGTTATAGCTCAATTAGATGTTGATTGCGTGTTTCTTCAATTTACCATAGCATGGGAGATACAGTTTCTTACATGGTGTAGGTAATACACATGTCTGTAATCCCCGCAGTATTAGGTAGAGGTTTACCTTAAAGTACACCCGCATTAATTCCCTTGCTATATTTTTAAATCCCATGTAACCTGGCTAGCCTATTGGCATGAACCAGGCACATGCCCAGACTCCATGGTTGCTCCGTGCTTGCAGTCGCTCCATGCTGTAAAATGTATTATGAACTATTATGTTCAGCTGCATTTCGTTACACTGGAAGCCACCAATATTTGTAGTTGGGCAAAGGCTAGGCAGAAGATGACGTACGGCGAATAAATGTTAAGACTATTCTGAATAAAATTATGAAATAGCATGCATTTGAGGTCACTGCAACTTGCATTCCTAACTTCAGACGTTAGAATCACGAAGAGGCTGTAAACCCTGCCTACAGATGACAGATGACTAAGTTTAAACCTTATTACCTTGATAATGTGACGACTATGCTAATCTTATTTCATTGCTGTTTGAATATTCTAATATGAATGTCCAATGCGTGCACACATTCACACATCAGTGCTCGCACGATGACGACAACAATGTGCGCCTGTGTAGGTACTTGTACTTACAACTTGGATATCTCTGAGTGCCGCAGTTAGTTTAATTCGACTATTCAAAAGTGCCTGTTACTGGCCTACTTGAAATAAATATTTTTGACTTTGACTTTGAACTAAATAAACATCAATGGCAAAAATTAATACATTTAATGCTAGAATTTTTGCTCTCGGTTCTTGGACAAGTCTTGAAAACCAGAAAGAGACTAGCAAAATGTGGGGTGTTATGTACAGTACACCGTGTAAGACTAAGTACTATAAGGTACACCACTGCCAAAGTCGTAGGGAATTGCAGGATTGTTTTTTTTTTTAAAACGTTGCCCCGCACTAGGAATTTCTCCTGTATCGTGGGTGCGTTCACAAACATAGAAAGTCACGTACACAAATACCCAGACCCGAAACAACTATCTGCAGGTCATACAAATATTTGTTCTGTGCGGGGATCGAACCCGCGACACGCAGCGCAGCAGTCCAGTGCCGTCTTGTCGATTGTTAGATGTCCCTCAATGTTATGTAAGCGGGCATTACAAATTGGGCATACATTACTGTAATTATGTCTTTATGATTGGGTACGAAATAAGATGATGAATTTGCCCATTTAAGACCAAACGTGGGTGAATGTCATTGGTTCTCCCGCTATGGGAAGTAGCCAAAAGAATAAGTCAAATACCATAAGAAGCAGGATTTGGGTCATATGATCCGAAATCAATCAAAGTAACCCAGACGATACGGATATGGTAAGTCAAATTTGCAAATTTTTGGCAAACGCTCCAAATGGCAACATTATTCAATGTTTGTGTTTTGTAAACGATTTTCAAAATGTTAAATAGAGACGACACTTTTGTAAAACTAGTATTTTCTATGTATTGTTTCATAATTTAGATAATTTGGTGCTTGTTATAATTGTTATTACTTATTATTACTTATACTCTAAAATTTTCTAAATGATTGCTTCAACCGCTTGGTGTGGCGAGGGTTTTATTTCCGACGAATGACGAATTTCTCAATAGTACCCTTTTTTTTTTGGTGTGTGGAAAATCATCGAATATCGCTCTTGGGTAGAGCGAAGGGGAGTGTCAGACTTCTACTGACTAAAAACCAAACCCATGTTCCTTCTTCACCCTTGTGTCGGAGCCGCGTCATCCTTTCGATAATCCACTGCCCCGACGGGATCCACAGCCCCGACGGGGTCCACAGCCCCAACGGGATCCACAGCCCCGACGGGATCCACAGCCCCGACGGGATCCACAGCCCCGACGGGCTCAATAGTACCCTGAAGTTTGAATTTGTTCCCGGTTGATGGCAACAGGCTCGCCTTCTATTACTGTATAGAACTAATGTAACGTGGGCTTACTGTACATACTACAACCTCTACCTAACCATTTGAGGATTAAGTGTGATGATGATGATATTATGTACTTATGATAAGTCGAATACCGTAAGTTATGAAGTCTGTACGAAATCAATACCAAACATAGTAACCTAGACGTTAGGGATATTGCAATTTTTGAATATGCTAATAAAATAACTTATTAGGTAGTTCTGTTTTGTTCCAATTTGGCAATTTTTCTATCTTTTTTAGTAGTTTTTTGCAAATGTCAATTATGGAGAGGGTTTCGTAAAGATATATTATCCTTTTCGTTGTGTTGTGTCTAAACTTTCAATAAGTGCTGGAACCGCATTTCGTTTAAATTCAATCTCATCTTTAATATACTCGACCTCCAGTCTATAAATAACACCTGTCTAATGCATTAACAAAACCAACTATTTTATTACGTAGGTACTTAGTTACAGTCGAACAAGCTAATAAGTATAAATGCAGAAATCTTTATAATTTTATTGCACTTAAAATATTGATTGCAATTTTGTTTAGCGTTTCGCATTAGGTAAGTGACTGATAAGAAACGCTGTATCGTTTGACTGTCTTGATCAGTCTTTTAATTTATCTGTATAATCTTAAAAGTAAGCAAATTAGCTGGCTGTACCTATACTTATTAGCTTGTTCAAGTGTACATCAATTAATAAAATTTAATTGTAAAATTGACAGCCCAATCCCTTCACAAGGTGAAACCATTCACATCATAAAAGCTATTTATTTTTATATTTTATTTGAAGTTCCATTGACTTACCTAAGTGCATTAACTTAATAACATAGAAACAAAAGATAGTCCTATTTATTATTTATTTATTATAAATGGGCTTGCTCTTGACTTCAATCTTGCCCTAAGGGCATAGATGATGTCGACGATGGAACGAGCTTACCCAGTAGAAGCCTGTTTACTCGCGACTTAAACAGATTAGGGTTATATGAACTCGGAAAAACCGACGCAGGCAGGGAATTCCACTCCTTGGCTGTGCGCATAATAAAGGACCCAGCAAAGCGCTTCGTTCGAATGTGTGGAATGCCTTCACCTACAGATGTACCGAAAAGAGATGAGAGGTCATGAAACTATGTTTGACCATCATGGACCATTGATGTTAGAATTGTTAGAATATATAGTGACACCTTGACTATATTGACTATGGTGTGTGTCAATTATAAAATTAAGAGAGTTTGTTTTGTAATAAGATGTGGGTGTAGTGAGGTAGGTCACTTGTAATAGATTTAGCCCTGATGTTTCCGAAAATAAAAAAAAATTGATATTATATTTGTTTTATTTAAGTTCTTCTTTTTGTTTTTCTTTTCTAAAACTAGATTTAAATATGATAATAATATGTCGTTTTAAAACAAATAAAGTGATTTTTTCCTCTTTTCTAATTTCTCCTCCAAAAACCGCCTACAGTCTGATCTTTAGCCCAATGCAATCAATCAGGCTGGATACCGAAAATATTTATTAGCCACCTAGAAAATATTCTTAATTCCACTTTCACCTTGAATTATTCAACGTTCGACGCACCGATAAAGGTTAATCCTAACGTCGCAACAATATATTTAAAAAAAATTGGTTGTCTGTAAAGTCGGTTTACGGACGATAATTTTACGTAACAACGTCATATTGCAACGCAAGCGTACAATGAGCGTAACGGGACAATGAGCATAACGGGACAATGAGCGTAACAGGACAATGAGCGTAACAGGACAATTAGCGTAACGGGACAATGAGTCATCCTTTTTCGTGCATGCAGTAAGCGTTCATTGATTTATTAGACGTTGTTACGTCAAAAACGAGAGTGCCGAAAGAGAAATAACAACTTAGGTCACTGCTCACCTTGTCGCAAGTATCAGTTTTTGCACTATTTATTTATCTTCGTCTTCAAGGCAAGGTTGATGATATTAAATCTAATCTACACTCAAATATTGCTGCTTCCGAATTGTCTCAGTAAATAATCGTAAACGAAACGGAAGAACGAAAAGTAAATAGCTTGATGAACACGTTCCTTGGTTGACACCATGTTGACACTTACAATAATGGCAGTATTTTCATTCATTTGTTTACTACAGGCATAGTAATAATGGTACTTTGGACATAATACCCTTGGAAAACTGTCAATCAGGTTTTGGTCTATGTCGTCTATATCCTACTCTCTGTCTTTGTCTAAGTTTAAAAGTCTTAAGAAAACTATCAACCTAGGTAGCTAATGGTTGGACATTTTTTAATTTCAGTACTTTTTGAAACGTGTCTTCAGACAAACATAACACCATGTCCGTAAGCTCCGAAAAGTAAACGTTAACATCTTCGACAGTTAATATAATAGGGGACCTGTTGCCATAAACCGGGCACAACTGGGGCGCTGAGAAATGCCCAAGGAAAAACCCTAGAAACACCTTACCCGAGCTAGGAATCGAACTTCTGCCTCAGCAGTAGTGCTTACTATCACTAGACATACCTGTAAGGCACCCGTGGAGTCGGTCACGGCAGACGCAATAAGGAAGAAAGAAACAATTGCCTATTATTGTCAAGATATGCGAACTTATTACTATTACCCCTATCAAATTGAAGAGGACGGGTTCTCACCAAAATGCACTATCATAGTCATACATTATGATAACTAATTACACTAAGTTATCATCTAAATGAACCATTAACATGGGAAATATCACCAAAAACTAGCAAACAAATTGTTTCTTGTTCGTTGTTCAAGTTTTATTGACCGTAAACAATTAATATTTAAGTATGATAACTTATTTCTTAAGTTCTCATGCTCTTTTTGATAGAAACGAACTAATATGACTGTATTGTATAATATTTTATATCAGATATATTTGGGTCAACGATAGGTTTAGTGTCCTCATTTCACCCGGGTGACATAGTTTCACCCAGGTGAATTGACGACCTACTTTAGTCTGAAATCGCGTCTGGTTCAAAAGACTGCGTTGATGACATTCATTTCTCAGAATTATCTATTTTTGAACTTCTTTTGTTTTAATCTTTTTTATTAATTTCATTGTTTACTGTGTAGAGTCAAGTTATTTCATAGTTGTTTTATGGTTTATTCTAAACCAAAAAAATATGTTATTTTGTACGCCATACATGGCAAAACATGCAGATCGACCTGTTTATTTTAAGACCTTGCACATATTATTTGATGTATACTCATGTTTTACAATAAAAAATACAATACAATACAATACAATCACAAGAGGTACAAATAATTCTGAATGCACTGCCAAGTGCGGTCTTTGGTCACGTTAAGAAGACTGAGTGTGCCAGTCTGATAACTATGTTTATGTAATTCAAGGAAAATTGAAGACACGTGTAGTTGCCATTTATTATGAGCAATGTACTTATATTATGTTATTGTTAGTCAGCTGTTTTCTCATGGAATACCAACTGAAGTTTACCGTAAAACAGTCTACTTGTACACGATGACGACAACTTTGGAAAAGCGGGTGCAAATTTCCAAACAATGCGTGAAATATATCTTGGATTAAGCTATGTGCTTGATAGAGTAGGTACTTATATTTCCTGTCCTAACCCCAAGTTACTTGGGGTAGGTGAAACAAGGTTTTTTTCTTCCATTCTCCTCTGTCAATCGTCATCATCATCATCATTTCAGCCAAAAGACGTCCACTGCTGGACATAGGCCTCCCCCAGGTGTCGCCACATTGACCGGTCCCGTGCATCTCTCATCCAGCGGGTTTCTGCAACCTTGACCAGGTCATCGGTCCACCTAGTGAGAGGCCTTCCAACGCAACGTCTTCCGGTTCGCGGTCGCCATTCCAGAACTTTTCGGCCCCATCGGCCATCCGTTCCATCGTAACGTCCGTTCGTCCTGTCAATCGTAACGCTTTTTTATTTAGGTTCTCCTTTCCTTTTATATCATTCCTCATAGTCCATTCATCATCGTGTCTTTAGTCTTCCGTCTTCCTCTCTCTCTCCATCCACCATTCATTTTCCATTGGTAGGTCATAGTTAGGTACGGACTCTCATATAAATTGACATACGTATTAGTCGTATTCATTGGAATATACACTGTTACCTAGTTTCATCAATTGAATATCAACAAAAGATTCCTAGTGTGGGGCACGTTTTGTAAAAAAAAATGATTACTTAGGCCATCACTAAGTAAAGGTTTTGGACAGTTTTGTCCTATTAATTCCCTTTGAAGTTCGAGGAATGAATTTCGTAGGTTTAGGTTGTACCTGGGGTGCGGTGCCAGAAGACCTCCTCGTGGTGCATCCTGGGTGCGGGCGGTAGTCTTTTCAGGATTGTGGGATTACTGTCTGTAGCTAACTTCTGGACAAGGGAGGGGACCAGCTGTGGTCAAACGTTCTCTAGCCCTTTGGAGTGTACAGTGGAGACAATGGGCAAAAATTCCAATACGGGATCTCTAACATTCCGCAAGACAAGCTTCAGGGGATATTCCAAGACCCCGCATTTAGGAAGGATAGCTTTACGCTAAAGTTCAGGAAGAGCTAGCGCGGAGAATTAGCAATAGGCCGAGTAGGGCCAAAGAGGAGTAAGTAGGTTCTCTACCAGTATCTTATTGCAAGGTTACTTTGTGGAGGGCCAGAGGCGAGGCTCGTTGTGCACTTATCCTGCTAATGAGCATGCAGAAGAGGTTCTCTCGACTGCACTCGTCAATCTCGTAATCCGGAAAGAGGATCATGGTCATGTCTCATGCCTTTGAACGGAACGAGGGTCTTGGCTTTACCGCCCGGGCCACGAGGAAGACAACCTCTTCAAAAATTACCTCTAATGCCAAGTTTGGTGCGCGGCGAGGGTATGAATGGCTGAGGAGTAGTACCACCTGCAATTGACGTTTTCAGTTGCAGATGGTGCTTCAGTTACTAGCGCATCTCCAGCCAGGGTACTAGTGGACCCCCTGGTTGGGTTAAAAATGTACACTTGCCTAGGAACAGGGGGTGCCCCTAGGTGTACTTTTTAGATCCCCCATATTCGTGGGACGTAATATGGATAAAAGAAACAAAACAAAAACATTAAATAATCAGGAAGCGGATGTTGCGTTAGAGTCTGACGCCACATCAGTGGTGAGCATGGGAAGTGCGGTGAGTGTAGGGAGTAATGGGCAGTGCAAGGGCAAGCTCTGGCGCAAGCGCACACGCAAGGAGGCGAAGAGCTTGGAGTCCGATTCGACATCAGGTGAAGAGGCAGCACCAGCTTCTAAAGTTGGTACTGCTGGAATAGGTAGAGAACGCCCTGCGACAGCAGATAAGTACTTAAGGAACAATATGGAAGTTAAGGTACTTGCAGAGGTGGAACAGGGTGAAATTGCTGAAATATCGGCAAAAGATTTAAACAACAAGGTGCAGAATGCCGTGGTAACGGTGCAGAGGGTGCGCAAGGTATCCAAAGACTTAAGTGGGCCCGACCAACGTGCACTTAAGATGGCGTTAGCGACAATAGCAGAGGCTGCAGAAGCGCTCATGAAGCGGACATCTTCCGATGAGGCTAGTCGGCTTCAGGTGGAAAATGACCGCCTTAATAAGCAGTTAGCGCTACAACAGAAGGAGCTCGACGACATACGAGCTCATCTAGCGAGACTGGATCAAGGACAGCGAAGAGAGTCACAGGTGGAAGAACGACAACCTACACCAACAGTTGACAGGATTGCCAGACTGGAAGAAGCCATTAAGAGCATTAACTTCAAATACTCCACTTTGGAAAGTAGGCTTTATCGCCCACCCTTAGCAGCGGATCGAAGATCGCAGCAAGCATCTGAAGCATCTGCACCTACTCTTGCTGAGGGTGCGTCACAGAAGCCGGTACCATTAGTTTCAGAGACCTTGATCGTACCAAAATCTAAAAAAGGAAAGAAGGCAGGTACTAGTAGTCAGGTGGCACTGAGTACATCTAATACTCCGGACACTGATCTTCAGCAAAATCAATGGCAGACTGTAGGGGCAAAAAAGTCGGAGAAAAAGGCTCGCAAGAAGGCTAAAAAGAAGGTAGCTAAACAGAAAAAAGACGCAAAAAAACAGGCTGCCAGGCTACAGGCACCCCGATCTACTGCTGTGGTGATTACGCTGAAGCCTGATGCAGTAGCGAGAAATATATCTTACGCAGATGTGCTAGGTAGAGCAAAGGGCGTCATTAAAATCGAGGATCTTGGCATCCCGGGATTACGCACTAAGAATGCAATGACTGGTGCTCGCATACTGCTGGTACCCGGTACCGCCAGTGGCCCACTTGCGGATGCGCTGGCTGATAAATTAAGACTATCTTTCGGTGAGGACATTCAAGTAACCAGGCCAATCAAATGCGTTGATCTTCGGATATCGGGCCTGGACGATTCCGTAACAACTGAAGAAGTGGTGAATGCAATCGTTAAAGACGGAGAGTGTTCCCCAGAGCACATTAAAGCTTCGGAGATCCGTACAGGCGTAGCCGGCTTGCGGTCAACAGTGGTCAGATGCCCTGTATCAGCGGCAAACAAAATTATGAAAAACCGTAGAATACTTGTGGGCTGGGTATGGTCGCAGGTGAAACTACTCGCCGCCAGACCACTGAGGTGCTATAAATGCCTTGAAGATGGACACCTTGCAGTTCGATGTAGCTCAACGGTTGATTACAGAAACCAGTGCTATTGTTGCGGTCAGGCCGGACACATAGCCAAGACTTGCGAGGCCACGCCGCACTGTTTAATATGTGCGGCAGCAGGAATTGCGTCGGAACATTGGGTGGGCAGTAAAGCCTGTGCTGCGCCCAATAGCAGTGCCAAGGGTCAGTCGAGAGCTAGTGCAGCAACACTTGCTTCACAGTCGTCGTCATCGCAGCAAGCTGCGACAAAGGCCACGCAAAAGGCCTTTGAGGTGGAAAATACAGATATGGACTGTGTATAATGGCCCCATATCTAAATGTACTGCAGAGTAATATTAACCATTGTGCTAGAGCTCAAGACTTACTTCTCCAAAGCATGGCACAGTGGTCAATTCATGTTGCCGTGGTTGCGGAGCCTTATTTTGTCATACCCAGAGTTGACTGGGTGAGTGACATCAGCGGCACTGTAGCTCTAATATTACGGGCATCCGTTGATTTTCCATCCTTCGATAATGTTACAAGGGGGCGGGGCTTTGTGGTAGCACATCTTGGAGAGTTGGTAGTGGTTGGAGTATACCATTCTCCAAACAGGTCTCTCGCCGACTTTCGGAGCCTAGTAGCGGAGTTAGGCACTATCGTCAGTCGTTGCCATCCTGTCCCTGTGATGGTCCTAGGAGACTTTAATGCCAAATCTACAGCCTGGGGTTCGCGAAGAACAGATGCAAGGGGTCAGGTATTGGAGCAGTGGGCCGTAGAAACCGGCTTGCTACTCCTAAACCGAGGATCAGTGCTCACGTGTGTACGTCAGCGAGGCGGGTCGATAGTGGATGTTTCATTTGCTAGCCCCGCTATAGCAAATAGAGTACAGGGATGGCGTGTGATGGAAGAAGTGGAGACATTGTCGGACCACCGATATATTCAATTTAACGTCGCCGGCCAAACTATCAGTAATCCAGCCCAGACGACCTTTAGAGGGGTAGGTCCGCGTTGGGCTCTTAAAAAGTTAGATCGCGAGGTGCTTATGGAAGCCTCTATCGTCCAGGCTTGGGTGTCTGCACCAGACAGGCCTCAAGATATCAACGTGGAGGTGGAACGGCTTCAGGTGGCTCTGTACCATATATGTGATGCGGCCATGCCACGGTCACAGCCAACATCTGCCAAACGCCAGGTGTACTGGTGGTCGGTGGAAATTGCGCAGTTGCGCGAAAACTGTGTAGCGTCACGACGTCGGTATGCCAGGCACCGCAGGAGACGCATTCGCATCCCTAATGCAGAAGCCATTGAGGCAGAACTTTACGAGGGCTACAGAGCTGCAAAGGAAGCTATGAAGATAGCTATTGGTAGGGCCAAAACTCAAGCCCGTGAGGAACTGCTGTCGACTCTGAATCGCGATCCGTGGGGGCGCCCTTATCTTTTGGTTAGGAATAAACTTCGCCCGTGGGCTCCACCACTTACTCAGAGTCTCCAGCCACAACTACTTGATCAGGTGGTCTGCGCTCTATTCCCTGCAAGAGCAGAACACATCCCACCACCAATGATTCCACCTCCTGCAGAGCACGGTGACGATACTGTTGGAGTTGATGGCGATGATGATGAAGTGCCTGCAGTAACCCAGGCAGAAATGAAAGCAGGAGTGTTGCGGCTACAAGCCAAAAACACCGCTCCAGGACCAGACGGTATACCGGGTCGAGCACTTGCATTGTCTATGCGTGCTCTCTGGCCCCGTTTTGTAAGCCTCTTTAGTGCATGCCTTGAGCGTGGTCAGTTCCCACGACGGTGGAAAGCCGGCAAGCTAGTTCTGCTGAAGAAAGAAGGGCGTCCTGCTGACTCTCCGTCGGCGTACAGGCCTATTGTACTTCTGGACGAGGCGAGCAAGTTATTAGAAAGAATAATTGCTGACCGCCTTGTCAGACATCTGAATGGTATGGGGCCAGATCTGGCAGATAATCAGTTTGGTTTCCGCCGGGGACGTTCAACTGTGGACGCCATCGTTCGCGTTAAAGTTCTAGCGGAGGAAGCAGTTGCCCAGGGTGAAGTCGTCTTGGCGGTATCTCTGGATATCGCCAACGCCTTTAACACCTTGCCCTGGAGTTGCATCAGAGAGGCACTTGTCTACCATCGTGTGCCAGCCTACCTCCGCCGTATTATCGAGGACTATCTGAGGGAGAGAGCCGTTATATACCCAGGGCGGGAGGAATGGAGTCAGCGAGAGATTTCGTGCGGTGTTCCACAGGGATCGGTGCTAGGGCCGTTGTTGTGGAACATCGGTTACGATTGGGTGCTGCGCGGTGCACTCCACGAAGGCGTCAACGTCACTTGTTACGCCGATGACACGCTGGTGACGGCCCGGGGGCGAACGCACAGGGAGGCGGCCATATTGGCCACGGCAGGGGTTGCGCAGGTCGTTGCAAGGATCCGGCGTTTGGGTCTAGAAGTGGCTTTGCACAAGACAGAGGCCCTCTGTTTCCATGGACCTCGGAACAAACCACCACGGGATTTCAACATAGTAGTAGGAGGTGTCCAAATCGTTGTCAAGTCGACGATGAGGTATCTGGGGCTCATCCTGGACAGCCGATGGGATTTCGGGCCGCACATTCAGCAGTTAGTCCCCAGATTGATGAGAACTGCAGCTGCTCTTACGCGGTTGCTTCCTAATTTGGGAGGTCCCAACAACTCGTGCCGTAAACTGTACGTGGGGATCGTGCGGTCCATGGCTCTCTACGGGGCTCCCGTGTGGGCAGACACCCTGACGGCGCGGAACGTCGCAATACTTCGAAGACCGCAGAGAGCAATGGCTGTTAGAGTGATAAGGGGATACCGTACGATCTCCTACGAGGCAGCAACTCTCTTGGCTGGATCGACACCCTGGGATATGGACGCTAAAATCCTTGCGTCCCTATATCGCTGGCTTAAGGCGGAACTAATGTGTGGTCACGGCCAGTTCCCCGGGAAATCGAGTTACGAAGGACCGAGCTCCGTCAGCTCTTAGTAGTTGAATGGAAGGAGCGACTTGCGCAACCCAGATGGGGGCTCGCTACAATAGAGGCGGTAAGACCAGTTATGGAGGAGTGGCTGGAGAGGCGGCATGGCGCCCTCAGCTTTCGGTTGACGCAGGTGCTTACGGGACATGGATGCTTCGGAAAGTACTTGCGTCGCATAGGTCGGGAGCGGACGCCCGCTTGTCATCACTGTGTGGACTGTCCCGAGGACACAGCGCAGCATACCCTGGTTGACTGCTCGGCCTGGGCTCAGCAGCGCTGTGCCCTCGTTGCAGCACTTGGTTCGGGTGATCTTTCGCTTCCGACTGTGGTCCAAGCAATGCTTACAAGCGAAAACGCGTGGAATGTCGTCTCCTCTTTTTGCGAGGATGTGATGCATGCAAAGGAGGCAGCGGAGAGGGAAAGAGAGCATGCCTCTCACTCAACCCGCACCAGAAGGGTGGCCGGGCGTCGAAGGGCGCTGAACGATCTCCGGCCACCGTAAGGTGGGGCCTGCGGGTGGCAAAGTTAGGGCTGAGATGTCACCCGACCAGCCAGGCCCAAAGAAGGGGCGCGCAGTGGACTCTGTGCGCTTTCATGGAGAACGTGCGGTTGCTGGCCGCACTTGGTGATGAGGCCCGCCCGAAAGGTGGGCTGATACCAGTCGGGGGTGTGCGCGAATGTACTTGTATCTCCCGGGCCCCCGACACATGGTATTAGTAGGAACAGTGGGTTTTTAGTCGGTTAGAGTCCGACATAACCCCCGCTCGCCCCAGGCGGAGGGTATCCATGAGGATTTTCCCACTCAAAAAAAAAAAAAAAAAGGTTTAGGTTGTACCTATACATTCATTCATTTGGAATAAATTGAATATGTGAATGAATTATTGATTATGATGGTAATAATTTGATTAACTAACGCGACTGCGGTCTCGTGGTAGACATATAAATATACTACTTATGTCACTCGGATAATAATAAAGCTTACCATTGGATTAAGAATTTCTGAAATAAGACGAGTAATCCACAAAGATTATCTCCTACATCTAGGTAAACTTAAACTCACCTCTTTGTAATATTAGTGTGGATAGTGTTGGAAACAACGCAAAAATATTAATGTGAAACATAACATTCTTTATGTTTTTATTTTCGGCTTTAGGAAACCGTTGATTAATAGTTCTTTCATTATAAATTATTCAAATCTTTCTAGAATTTTACAAGGTTAGTCCTGTTATTATTTTCATGTTGTTCGGACTCTTATTTTTATTATGTTAAATAGATTATGTACTTACAATACAACTATTTTTGTATAAGAATGTAAATATCTATTTTATTTTCTTCAGTACCTATAGTCTGTGATGGACTGATAGGACTAAAGCGAACTAAATATTTGTTGTGTAAAAAGGCTCTATTAGGCGGTGCAAAGATTAGCATTAAATGTGTTGTGTTTGGTAATTTACACTAATATAGATTAAGATATAAGTGTTACAACTTTAATGTAACAGTAAACAGACATTACGTGCAAAACTTACCACGAAATCAAACGATGTCGATGGGTGGGCGTTTTGGGGGACTGTCTTATAAAAATGTAAATAGTAAAGTAAAGTAAATTTTGACCTTCGAAAAGTGCTGATTATCAGCCTAGTTTAAATAAATGAGTTTTGATTTTGAAACGTATTTTAGTTTGGCGATCCATACAAAAGTACCTACAACACTAGTTAAAAATGTCTGGAAATGCAGTTTTTTTTTCGGGAGGCATGTGACTGTTTCTAAATTATCCCAGACTGATAAAACTTTAGTTTTTCCTAAATTATAGTAAATTAGTACCTACTGTCGGTTTCCGAAGAATGATGTTTCAAGTGTTGAATTATGTATGTATGGTAGCTGTTTATTTTCTGTTTATGTATGTATGATTTAATAAACTGTTACTTTTTATGTTAGAACATAAAATCTATTTTGTAAGAAGACATTATTGACTTAATGGAATGGTAAAAACAGCATTTATCCTTGAAGTAGCTACCTAACTACTTACGAGTATGTCCTAATAAATATTGAGACATATTTATAACTAGTTTAAATGCAAATAAACATTATTGTAATGTCGGTATTACATGTTGTCTACACGTGGAGGTTTTGATAGCTGCGCAGGTTTGTTCCATCTCATCATCATTTCAGACAAAAGACGTCCACTGCTGGACATAGGCCTCCCCCAGGTGTCGCCACATTGACCGGTCCCGTGCGTCTCTCATCCAGCGGGTTCCTGCAACCTTGACCAGGTCATCGGTCCACCTAGTGGGAGGCCTTCCAACGCAACGTCTTCCGGTTCGCAGTCGCCATTCCAGAACTTTTCGGCCTCATCGGCCATCCGTTCTGCGAGCAATGTGCCCTGCCCATTGCCACTTAAGTCTGGCGATTCTTCGGGCTACGTCGGTAACCTTGGTCCTTTTCCATCTACTTCATAAAAATCTTCTGTAATCGTCGAGTCTAGGGGCATGAAATTATGAGCAAATTTTTTTTATTTGACCATATTGAGCACTCATCATAATCTGCCCTTATCCCAATTTATTTGGTGTCGCCGCAACATGTATTCTTCTTCCATACTTTCCTATTTCTCGTCATGTCAGCAGTCACCTCCTTTCTAGCCATATCATCCTTCACACAGTCCATCCATCGTGTCTGTAGTCTTCCTCTACTCTTATTGAGCACTAAGAATAGATATCGGCAAAATAATCTGATAACTTCGATACGAATTTTCATCATAGTTGCAACCTTTAAGAGCATAGACGGGCTGCGTATAATATACGTCTAAATAACTATTGCCGTCGCGCTGCGCTCTAGCAACCGGGCGGTATATATGTGAGTGCGATAGAGACAACTGCAGCTCAGAACGATTTTACCTATAAAAAACCTTGACCGATCGACGTTTCGTATTCTCCTGTTTTCTCCTCGAAACCTAAGCCAATTAAATTATATTTGGTATCAAAATTTAAAGGAAGAATAGATCTATGCCCCTATTACTTGTTTTTATTTTAAAAACTTTTCAATTTTCTTTGGTAGTCATCTGATTACGTAGGTAAAAACGGGGTATTTTTTTTTGGTTTTTGGTGTCATATTTATTTTTGTAATAAATTTTTTGAAAAAAAAAAATACAACAACAACAACAATGTTCTGAAATAAATGGATTTATTATTATTATTAAAATGACAGGGGCATGCCTTCAATAGACCTGGATTTTTATAAATAAAAACGATTACTCTAGAGGCATTATCCAGGAAGAGAATAGGGGAATACATTTGTATGGAAAAATGCAGCCCGTCTACGCTCTTAAAAAACATCCTGAAATTGACTTAGGTATACCTAATAGAAAAAAAAATGTATAACGTCTCTTATTCTAATAGAATCAGTTATTATATTTATCAAAAACTACCACAAAAACAGCTAATCAAACCAAATCGCTAGTTGTCAAAAGGTTAAGGCTAAAAAGTGGTTTAGTATAAAAAAACTCACGGTTATAATATTGATTGCCAATGTCAAGGTTGCGAACCAATCATCTGCGATCAGCGATTAGTTTTTCTATACAAGCGTATTGGCATTATTTTATATCATCTCTCAAATCAGTGATTAGGGTTCCGTGCTAAAAAGACGTTACTATTTATGCTGCTCATAGGGCGGTAAGATGGGCAGACCATTTATTAAAAACCTGGATACGGATGGGACATTAACGTGGAAATTAGTGTAAGCAAAGAGAGGTTTTATACTCAGCAGTGAATAGAATGAATCTACTTGTCAGAATCTTGTAAAAAACTACTAAGTACTAAGTGTATTATTTAATATGGTTTGTAAAATTCTGTATGGATGACCGTTACATTAAAATTAAGACGTGATTAATTTTAATGTTACGATGAACGAATTATAGCCCATCCCTCTCTAAGAGAGGAGGCCTGAGTCCCTGTAGTGGGAACATTATAGGCTGATGATAATGATTAATCATTAGAATTACAACAAATAATATAGTGGGGAGAGTCGAGCTGTAGATGATGTAAATTATGCACTATTAACTTCTGATTTGAGTATAATTGGTAACATACAGGTACTTAGGTAGGTATATCTTTAGACGCTTAAGTTTGACAGAATTGTATAGAACTTTATTTGAATAGACGGAACCCTTAGCCCGTGTCTACGACTCATAAATTAATAAATATATAAGTAACACACAATTTGTTATAATTGTTATTATTGTTTCAGATGGATGATGATTCACAGAGTTTTTCAATCGGTGTCGTGATCGAGTTCATACCCTAAGTCGGACAACAATAATTTTGTTCATCATCATCCTCTCATCAAATCGTGAATGTGATTTGTTGAAACGATATTTTTTTCTCATTTTATGTAGCACGACTATCTCGTTGGTCTAGTGCTTACAAGCGCGTCTAGATTCCATACACAGTTCGACAAAAAAATTATTGGGTTTTTCCTTGTCAGGTCGCTCCCATAACTTTTAAGTAAACCTGATCCATGGATGGGGTAAAATAAGCAAGGTACGAGTATATCTGTGTCCTTCGAGGATTACAGTCATGCGTGATTTCTCGTTGATGTAAATCCGGTAAATTGACCCGAATTCGTGTAAAAACAGGTTTAGCATTCAGGTCAGTGATCCTCGATGGTCTTATGCGATGTTTATAAAAACTGACCAATTGCATATAGCCAGACCCTTGAATTAAATAGTTGTATGTTTATTCATAGTTTCATACATATAGAATAGAATTTGCACACGAAAACCATACGTTTATCACACATTAGTTAGACGCACGCAGTTCTACATACCATCACGCCTGTAATCCCTAAAGGGTTAGGTAGAGGAACAGATATTATAATACTGTAGAGGTGACGTACCCATTAGTAGATTCACCCGCATTTCGCCAGTTTAAATGTCGCCGGGATGTCGAAAGAGATACGGCGAAGAAGGAACATGAGTGGTTTTTAGTCAGTAGAAGTCTGACACTCCCTTTCGCTCTGCCCAAAAGCGGGAGGAGTTATTTGATGAATTCCCACCCCCGAAAAAAAAAGATTATGGCCCTGTGCCGTTTTTTTAGGACTTTTGGTTTCCTCAAGATGTTTTCCTTCACCGTTTTGAGAACGGTATAGATTAAATCACCAAAAGTAATGTGGCTTGGGTGGAACAATGGTGATCCAGTGGTAACGGCCGTGCCGTTACCACTGGATCACCATTGTTCCATCAAAAACTTTTTATTTGTGTTCGATCATAAAAAGATCTACGAAATCTTTTGTTATAATATTATTATGTCAAATCAACTCACATGAATGATTGTTTAATGAGCATTTTAATTAAGATGTCTATACCAGTAATAAACTAAATGGTTATTGATTATTATACCTCTTAGGTACCTATCTATAAATACATCGTTGGCTCCATGAAATTAAGGACCTAAACCATTTTTTTTTTTTCAATCACTCATGACGTAAAAACACACAACTAAAATAACATTAAAATAACAGTAATTTTGTTTACAAATTGGACCACAGTTGCATACCAGCCAGTTATAATAAAGAAATTAAATTATGAAGCAAATTGTTACCAACACAAATGGCAACTGTCAGACGTCACATTGAAAATATTTAATTTTCTTTCAATTTGCATAAAAATTAATTTCTCTAAAACGGTACCTACCTGACCTGACACAGACTTGTGTCAGGTCAGGTAGGTACCAGAAAAAAAAACAAAATGCATTCACACGTTTCTTCACAATAGTTCAAATTCTACCATCACTTAATTAAAAGTAATAATTAACATAAAAAGTAGGTACATTTATAAAATAACACGTACCTTATGTAACGGTCCGGATTTTTCACAATAATAAAACCTCACTTTATTTTAATGTTTTTTTTTAATCCTCGTGACCACGACAACTCGTCAAAGTGACAGTCAAACTAACACTGAGAAGAAAATGAGACAACGCATCATCGCAACCATGAAATTAGACTATAAGCAAAATAGCTGGGCTCTTGTCTGTTTGACGTAATAGATTGAAGATTCCTACGTAGTTTGTAAGTAACGGGTTCTATTAGTCCATAAAAAAGTGGTTTTTGAGTTGCTGGTTTTGTACCATAAATCACAAGTCATCATCATCTAGAAAGCCACTCAGGCCCTTTTTAAACACGTAAACACGCACAAGCACACCACAATGCACACACGCTTAAGAATATTCTAATTAATAACTTAATAATAAGTATAGTAATAATTACCTTTGCTTTTTTTTAATTCGAAGGTATGTGACATCTACCAATCCGCACTGGGCCCGCGTGGTAGATTATATAGCCCATCCCTCTCCTAGAGAGGAGGCCTGAGTCCCTGCAGTGGGAACATTATAGGCTGCTGATGATGAATTACCTTTGCGCCGCACCACACTTGTAATGGCAGCTCGATCACGGTGGTGATGAAAGTAACTGGGTATAGGATTCCTCCTAGTATACTCGTATTAGCCCATACACACGTTTTACATATTGCTACTTATTTTGAAATTCTCAATTGCAAATTGAGAGTAAATGTATATTGCAAAATAAATTTTAATAAATAGATCTGCTAAACCTTTTCCCAATAATGTCGGTCGGCTTCCAGTCTAACCGGATGTAGCTGAATATCAGTTATGTCAATAGATCGATAAATTCAAAGTTAAAAATTGATAAAAAAAAAATGCATATTTTTAGTTAGAATCGGCTCATTCATAGATAAATTTCTCAAAATTCACAACCAGTTAAAATCTGTTAATTTATAACCAATAAATAAAATAGTTGACTAGGTGATGAATGCATTATGGTTAATATTATTTTTATAAACAACCAGTGAATGTCAGCTATTGCATTTGGATATAAATAACTTATTTAACTGGTCCGTAACAAGTTGCATTTTAACCTAGACACACTGGCGCCAAAAATCTGTGAATGGGTTTAGCAAGCTAACGTGTTCAACACATAATTAATTTAGCTCTACCAATAACTTGAACCTTGAACGTTACAGAGACAAGCATTATATATTATTTTGTTATAAAAAGCCGCTAAACTGAAGTGGGACTGGGCTGGACATGTCTGTCGTATGCCCAACGAGCTGTGGGCCAAAAGAACCACGTTGTGGAACCCTGTCACAGCCAGAAGACGACGTGGTAGACCTCGTAGGAGATGGCGGGACGAGCTTGACAGAACTAACGACCAGTGGTCCACATTGGCCCTGGATCGCAAAGTTTGGAAATCATGGGGGGAGGACTTTGCCCAGCTGTGGGATGACACAGGCTAACAGTAACATAACATTACGCCTGTTATCCCCGTAGAGTTAGGTAGAGATGTACGTAGCAAACTTTCGGAGTAACGTACATCGGAGTGACGAACATTATGAGTACAGTACTTCGTAGTAGCAAACTTTCGGAGTAACGTACATCGGAGTAACGAACATTCTGAATACCGTACTTCGTCATAGCGTACATTCTGACTAACGTAATTCGGAATCACAAACTTTCTGTATACCGTACTTCGGTATTCCGAACTTCGGAGTAACGAAATACAGTCCATCAATCGCGCACAAATTCAGACTCCATGGCTGCTACTGAGAGCTTCCTAATGGAAAAACCGAATATCACTTTGCCCGACCGGGAATTGATCCCAGGCCCTCATGCTCAGTCACTGGACCTAAAGGGCAGTCTATTATTATTTTGTATGTACTTACTTAGCCTTTGCCAGCGGCTTCGCCCGCGTGAAAATGACGATTTTCCATACAAACTTTCATCCCCTATTTAACTACCTTAAGGGTTGAATTTCGAAAAATCCTTCCTTATTCCTTGTCTACATTATAAAGGGAACCTCTGGGCAAAATATTAGCTTTCTAGGTCCAAGGGTCTGGGCTGGGTGTTGATGAGTCAGTCAGTCAGGACTTCTCTTTTTTATTATTTAAATAGATTGTATGTTAGATTCAAAACTCTATTTTCATACATATGCGGATCTTAGTTTATCACGTATGTATTACGTCACACATCATATCATCATTAATCAATTTGATAAATTGTGAGTCACAATTAGAGGCTGTACGCAGAATAGACGGTTCTTCTTTTGAATGACGTATTTAGACAATAAACTTACGTAGGTGATTAGTAACGGATCTCGATATAGCTTTTTGTTTTTGGAGGATGGGAATCATCAAAGGACTCCTCCCACTTTGGTCCGTAGGGAGTGACAGACTTCCACTGATTAAAAATCACCCATATTCCTTCTTAGCCCTTTGTGTCGGAGGCTGTGGTATCTCTTTCGAACAACCCGCAGTCCTTCGAACAACCTGCAGCCCCAATCTCGATATAGCTCACATAATTTATTAGGGTTTCATAAAAATAGTTTTTAAATGTGTTTTAACTCGTGGGCATATATACATATTAATTTTTAATACAATTTGCGAACGTAAACTTAGGTATGTCTGTGTGTATTATTGATAGTGTACCACTGCTTGCAAATGCTTGCTATTATATCCCACGACTGACTTGCTATTGTAGTCCAATCCTTATGACTTAAACAAACTAGAAAAAATGGGATACCTACTTCACTGCGACAAACGTATCATCGAATATCATTTCTTCGAAAACCTTTCATCGATATCACTATACTGCGACGGTTTGTTAAATCGCCGCCTTGTTACTGCGATGTTTCATTACATCGAAAAACTGTACTGCGAACGATTTTACTTCGTGAGTATCATGCTGCGAAGGTCTTGTTACTGAGGTGTTTTGTTACCTAGGAAAACTAGGCAGTGAGGTAGGTATCCCAGAAAAAATAGGTCTTATTAGGGATATTTCATGTCTATGTGAAAGTGAGTTGGTTGATTCTTTTGGCTCACCTTCAGATCCATCATGGATCTCACCAATGGATCTACTGAGAATTATCCTCATGGTTTATTAGCTACACGGATTTCGATGGGCCGCAGATCGTGACCTGAATTAGGACATTTTTTTATAATCCTGGTGTAGGACGTCCTCTGGGATATTACATGCGCTGGCAATGGCTAGCTAAAAATATCTCACAACACAATGTGATACTGATAACACAATAAAAACTAGTTTTTTTTTTTAATATCACCTAGCCCATTATGACAACACTCATATAATTATCATATTATTTGTCTGTTCAAACGTTTGCGATGTTTTAATGCTGTGTTTTAAAAGTCTTTGTCAACGAAAATTGCGTTAAATGACGATCATTAAGTAAATTATGCAAACGATATAATAATATTAAACAACACGGTTTACGTAAACGAATATAATTTAAAATGTAAATGTCATCTAGTGGTCGCAAGTGACTGCTGTGCACGAGGTCCTGGGTTTGATTCCCGTGTTGGGCGAAATATTATTGGGGTTTCCATCAGAAATTTCTCATAAGCAGCTACAGAATCTGGATTTGTACCCCGGTTGATGATAGGCTATTACATACCCTATTACATGGGAACTTGAAACATAACTGGTGAAATGTCACGTCTATCTAAACCTTTTTGAAGTGAAAACTTCTTTAGCGGTGTTGAGCACTTTGGGAAATTGTTCTGTGATGGGTATAAAATCTTAAACTCGCGTCAGGATACGTGACCACGTGACCCTGATCGAAAATTCGTCAGGACACGTGACCACGTGACCCTGATCGAAAAAGCGTAAGACGGATGGAGAGTAGACAGCTATCCCCTCTCTACGGCGCGGCGAAAATGTATGCCTGGGCCTACTGTTTCGTTTAGGCAGCGCAGGGCGCTTAATAATAATAATAATTATTATTAATAATAATATAATTAATAATAATAATAATAATAAAATTATTAATAATAATAATATAATTAATAATAATAATAATAATAAAATTATTAATAATAATAATATAATTAATAACACAAATAGTAAGACTAGTTGTGTGTAGGGACAAGTGATAGGTCTCAATGAGATCTACATTTCAGATGACAGCTGTCAAAATTGAAACGGCTATATCTCGGAAACTATCGACCTTAGACTAGTTGTGTGTAGGGACAAGTGATAGGTCTCAATGAGATCTACATTTCGGATGACAGCTGTCAAAATTGAAACAGCTATATCTCGGAAACTATCGACCTTAGACTAGTTGTGTGTAGGGACAAGTGATAGGTCTCAATGAGATCTACATTTCGGATGACAGCTGTCAAAATTGAAACGGCTATATCTCGGAAACTATCGACCTTAGACTAGTTGTGTGTAGGGACAAGTGATAGGTCTCAATGAGATCTACATTTCAGATGACAGCTGTCAAAATTGAAACGGCTATATCTCGGAAACTATCGACCTTAGACTAGTTGTGTGTAGGGACAAGTGATAGGTCTCAATGAGATCTACATTTCGGATGACAGCTGTCAAAATTGAAACAGCTATATCTCGGAAACTATCGACCTTAGACTAGTTGTGTGTAGGGACAAGTGATAGATCTCAATGAGATCTACATTTCGGATGACAGCTGTCAAAATTGAAACGGCTATATCTCGGAAACTATCGATCTTAGACTAGTCGTGTGGGAGTTGGACATTTTGACCCTGAACGTTAACGATGTCGACTGTACAGTCAATAAAATACAAAAATAATTTATTTTGAACTAGACTGTACAATGTTTTTATGATGCTTAATCGGAGGCATGGGAAAAAATATTCCCGCTCCTCCTACCAATCGGAGTTCCGATCGGAGGACAGGGAAAGACAACATAAATGGGTTAGCATAGTTATGGCGGAATAATTGAATTTTTAAATAATGAATTTGGTTTAACTATGTCGAATGATCGCAATCTTAGCACAACGAAATACAAAACTACTATTGATGCGGTCTTTATTAGACATTTAAATAGGTTCGAATCAAAACTGTTCGTTTCTTACTTCAGCTACCATAAACCTATCGTATCAGTTTTAGAGATTGGCGATGATAGTTCTGGTAATGTTGATGGTGAAAAAGTCGTTGAAATTATGGATGAAAGTTGATTTTTCGGAGAGATAAACTTTTTAATGTAAAATAATTGTAATAGTTTTAAAGTGTTAAATTTTTAATGTAATATAAATTGTCATGTTTGTGTACGATAGCGCAATAAATCAATATTGTATTCTACCACATAAATGATAGTACTTTTATAAATACTGTTAAAGCAATTGGTGCAAAATTATTCCCTAACCATTCCAAAATATCAAACTTGCTCAACGTTAATAATCAAGTTTTCACTTCTGCCGGCACTCCCGGAGTGCAAACCGTCTTTTTTTTTTTTGTTTGGACGGTAGGAAATCATCTACTTTATTTATTTATTTAAACTTCATGCACAAACGTGGTACAAAGGCGGACTTAATGCCACAAGGCATTCTCTACCAGTCAACCTTAGGGTCAAATAGGACAGCATTGTGGTAGAGTACAGAAATAAATAAATTAGGAGAATACTATTTTGTTTACTCACTTTTTTTTTAAAACGTTGCTTCACTTTAGGACCCACAAACCCCAAACCAATGACTCCTCCCACTCTGGGCAGAGCGGTAGGGAGTGGCAGACTTCTACTGACTAAAAAACACCCATGTTACTCATTAGCCCTTTGTGTCCGGGGCCGCGGTATCTCTTTCGAACAACACGCAGCCTGTCTTACCTTTCCGGGATGTTATAAAATGTCCGATACCCTACTTGCCCCGCACCATACCGTAACATTGAACGTAGCTGTCCGCGAGTAAGGCCGCGTATTGTGATGTGATCTTCCTGCACACTACGTGATGTGCATGGCTTTCCTCGAACTGGTACAGATACGAGTTTGTATCATTAGGTACCTGATGTATATAAGTACAGATCTAGTGATTGGTCGGAAAAAAAGAAAAAAATAATTTAATGATCTTCGGTAAAGTAAACTCATTTGCCAGTTTTTCAGTTTCGCTGGCGAGTAAGATTTTACCCTGTATATGGTCTATGTACCTACAAACTTTACGTTTACTATTAAATAATTTCACCTGAATGTAGGTTGGGACACGAGAATCTAACATTACTGGATAAATGCGGGATAACTATATATTTATGTAACCCCGATGGGCCTCCGCTTAACCCTTCGAGGATAACCGGCGTGATGGTTACTTTACTTTGTAGGCGCCTATGTTATCTTCTATCTATCTATCTATATAAATAAAAAAGAGAAGTCCTGACTGACTGACTCATCAACGCCCAGCCCAAACCCTTCGACCTAGAAAGCTGAAATTTTGCACAGAGGTTCCCTTTATAATGTAGACAAGGAATAAGGAAGGATTTTTCGAAATTCAACCCATATGGGAGTTAGATAGGGGATGAAAGTTTGTATGGAAAATCGTAATTTTCACGCGGGCGAAGCCGCTGGCAAAAGCTAGTGAAGAATATGACTACAAAGAAGGTACGAGTTTCATGTTGGAATCAAACCTGCACCCAAAAGTTCTTTCAACCTAAGCGCCCAGGCACTGCACGTATGTTACCTATACTATAACTGAAGTTTAAGACTAACTTAAGTTTTATAGAACTTCAAGTAAGTACTAGATTAGAGTTTAAGTAGTTCTATAATTAAATTCAAACCAACTCAGAAGACCAACTAACTCAAATCATAAATTGAGAAAACTTTTCTATCTGCTAGCGCCCTCTGTACCTAGCGACATAAACTAAATAGTACATTACTGCAGAATCCAGTAAGTAAGCCTTCCTGGCCAAGTATGAGTTAACCGGACCGAACCGCAGGTGAGGTCTGGTTATATACGAGGCCAGGATGGCTTTCTTACTGGTTGAGGTTTGTATAACGCTTTTCTCAAAAATTAAAGAAAGTTTAACAACAAATTCGTTTAATTAATATTGAAGGTTACAGTCATATGTGAAAAACACAATAGCACTTTTTGGCCGACCCGGGAATCGAACCAAGGACCTCACGCTCTGCAGTCGAGCTTGCGACCACTAGACCAACGAGGCAGTTTAGGAAACAACTTTAGAAAAAACTTTTTAATAAACTGAAATTACCAAATACAATCATAAAATCCCACACTATAAATGTCATACCAAAAAGAGAGATAGATATATATTTGGAACCTCCCTTCTATAACCATGTTATAATGGCTAAACTCTAATCTGTGTCTGGTACTATGTTTTTTTTCTAAGCAGATCTAAAGAGGATGACCTAGTGTCCAGTAAGTAAATTACATACTTACTTACTGGACAGTAGGAGATTCCAAATTTAAAATCTCGCTTCTTACTGGACAGTTGTGAATAAGTCTCCGGTAAAGTTCACTTTCTGGATACTTTTTAGAGATGTTATGGCAACATTACATACCATTTTTGAGAAAACATATTTAGTGTAGCCACTACCAACTAGATGTCGCTCCATGTAGCATTTTACATGACTGTTACAATATTAAATAGACTTTTGCCTAAAGTCACGAAAAAAGGTAAGTTTTCCTTTACAAACATCACGGTTGTTTATCCTCTAAGGGAAAGTCAGAGGTATAGGTGCTATGAAACCTGGCGAAATGTAATAATTGTTCAAAATCCAGGTGTGTGTGATGTGAGGGGCAAAGTGTGCTTAGTGTGACCCGGTGGTCGTGGGTTCGATTCCCACCAGAAGCATACTATGTAAAGTTGTTCCCAGTTTGGCTAGGACTTTGCAGGCTTGAATCACCTGATTGTCTAATAAAAAGATGATTCCGTGTTTCGGAAGGAACGCATTAAGCCGGTTGTTTTTTGTTTTGGAGAGTGGGAAATCATCAAATATTCTTCCCGCTTCCGCTGGGCAGAGCGGTAGGGAGTGTCAGACTTCTACTGACTAAAAACCACCCATGTTCCTTCATAGCCCTTTGTGTCGAGGCCGCAGTATCTCTTTTGAACAACCCCGAAGCATGTCAGAGGCCCTCGAAGGGGTTTAGAAACCTGACACTAGGGTGTGTAGGGTCGTTTGACTTTACTGCCCACACGAATAGAAAGAAAACATATTTATTTAGCACAATATGCCACAAGTGCACACAACAAACAATAAAAAATAAAATGAACAAAAAAAAAGAGTGTGTGCATCTCACGGCTGCGCCAAATAGGACCAGTTCAGCAAACTGCCGAGCAGCTAGTGCCCGACGCTGGTTTTCAACTGGCCCTGAGATGGTGATGTAATGAACGAAGAAGATTCGAAGAAGAACCAACCTAGGATTGGAATATGAGCTCTCGCTCAGCAGTGTCGCTTGCGAAGTTGCGACTGTAAGGTATCCACACGGAGAAATCTCAGTATGATAAGGATCCAGGATCAGATGTACCCATCTTAGTTAAGTATGTGTTATTTGGTTCCGGGTCAAGAAGCTGACAAATATCTCCATACTTGGGCCCTTGCCCATAACTGTATTTACAAAAACAACTGACGTAGCACACACATATAAGTTAGATGTCGGTAGTCCAACGCCCACTAGAAGTAAATGGCACACTTTTCCTTTGACATAATACACATTTAACGTTTGTTGGCGACCATACTGACCATATTGACCATGGGTAATGGGACCCATAGAAAAAGTTGAAAATTGAACCTTCAATATCTCCATAACTAAAAGGTTTTGAGGTAGCAATCCTGAAAAAAATTATCGCATTGACGGGAAGGATACGTGTTTATCATGCGTTTATGAAACCCTCCGGTAAAAACAATGTCGTCTGCCCATCATCTCTACCGGACGACTAACATTTCTCTTTCTATTCCTTGGACGCCACTCGATCACAGCTTTACTCCACCTACCATTACTGCGTCGTCATGATGTCCTGCTGCCCAGTGCTATTTGAGTTCGATAACACGATTTCCAATATCAAAGACCTTTGTAGTATACGTATCCGGATTTCGATATTTGGAACTCGAACTTACTTTTAATAAAATGTCGTGTGATGCAAGTAAACTTTTGGAGTAATTTGATGCACAACAGATCTTATTTTTTAAGCCTAAATACATGCTCTGAGTTTGACCAGACATTAAATGAACTTATTTACTCAATCAACCATTTTTACAACGTTTTAATTCAACCCAAATAAACAAATAAATCTTTTCAGACTTTTACATCAGGACTTGGTCTTATCCAAAGACTTCGCCGACCCATCCCGGGAGATTCCAAAATAATGAAACAAACATTTCACAGAATCCGGGCAGTTTGTTGATGTGCATTCACTTAGCATACCTACACATTTGCATAAACAATCCAACTCCAGACATAATTCGTGGATGATGCATACTTTTTCAGGGAATCGAACCCGTGTCTCAGAGTAAACAAGACAAAGGAACTCTTGGTCGTTGAAAGACTTGAACCGTCGTTGTTGAAAGTTAGGTATTTGTAATTTTGTTCATCGTTCAATATTCAGTGATCGTAACTATATTCAATTCCTGGGTAGGGCGAATTCGAAATACCGAAACAGAAAGGGCTAAGAAGGAACATGGGTGTGGATATAAGTCAGTAGGTACAAGTCTGACACACCCTTCCATTCCGCCCAGAGCAGGAGTCGTCATTTGATGATTTTCCTATCCGTAAAAGAATCGGGGCGGGCAAATTCGACCAAAAGTCAAGGTGTTAAAATAGTTTACTTGACTCCACGAGCTGATCCCACCATCTCCCTTCTTCCATCGGGAGATTAGACGTACTGCAGGGTATCACCGATACCTAGTCGACATTCCACACATTCGAACGAAGCGCTTTGCTGGGTCCTTTATTATGCGCACAGCCAAGGAGTGGAATTCCCTGCCTGCGTCGGTTTTTCCGAGTTCATATAACCCTAATCTGTTTAAGTCGCGAGTAAACAGGCTTCTACTGGGTAAGCTCGTTCCATCGTCGACATCATGTCTGCCCTTAGGGCAAGATTGAAGTCAAGAGCAAGCCCATTTATAATAAAAAAAAAAGTTTATTTTTTCATTAATTTTCTGCATTCCTCAGCTTATTATGTTATTTTTTTGTTATCTTTTCATGCAAAGAAGAGCTGCACCTAAACGATATCCATAATCCTATCAGCTGACAGCTGTTCAATGATTGTTTATCCAACACGATACACATCGTGCTCACACTATACCTACCTACATGCACCCACCATACCGCAGAGCACTTCAAACCACACTTAAATCTGTCACTAGCAGAGTAGTGCGTCCACGAGGCTGTCAAACCGTCAATAGAGTTGCCCAACGATTCTCGTTAGCCGATTATTATCGATACCGGCTGGGCCAGTTGTGATGAAACTGTCGATACCATGTGAAGGTCAATGTGAAGCTTTGTTCCAATTTATTTGAAGTCGTGTTTGGGTTGTGAAATAGTTTGTGGGTAGATCCTGGTGCGGTGGTCAGGTATAATACATATTATTTGACGACTCGAAACATTTCACGTTTCACATCCTTACATAGTATAAAACAAAGTCGCGTCTGTTTGTTTGTTTGTTTATTTGTTTGTTTGTCTGTATGCTTAAATCTTTAAAACTACGCAACGGATTTTGATGCGGTTTTTTTTAATAGATAGAGTGATTCAAGAGGAAGGTTTTAATACCTTTTTTGTACCCGTGCGAAGCCGGGGCGGGTCACTAGTTTTTTCATAAAAAGTAATGGATCTGAGTTTTTCTGGCCCGTTTTTCTAGTCCGGTATCCACCAAAGCGGTGAGGATATGTGCCAAATTCGACCAATCGCAGGAAGGGCGAAAGACCACAGGGCCCCGAGTCTGCTATTCAATAGTGTCAGAATGGTCAATCATTGATCTCATTGAATAATTGTTGATTTTGACAACACCAAACTTGTCAAAATCAACAATTATGAGATCAATCATTGACCATTCTGACACTATTGAATAGCAGACTTGGGGCTCTTTAACTAATGTGATTGGCCGATTTCCGCACAATAACTCCCGTCGTCTTCGCTCCTCTCTGCTTTGGTAGAAACAGGGCCTAATTCGTTGGAAGACGTCAAAGAGGCTCTTGCTGTCTGGGAAAAATTGATACTCATCTACATCCGGTTTATTTTAAAAACAGATTCAACATCGTCGTGAAAAGGATACTGTACATGAATTGTACACAGGGTGCCTTATATCTTGGGTTGATGGAAGGTTACGTACAATAATCTCACGGGTCCTCCAGCGGTACACTAACAAAAAACACTTAATTTAAATGGCCCATACACTTAGGTACATATCATAAACTAACATTATAAAAAGTAAATACAAAACTTTTAGTAATAAATAAAACTTTTAAGATTATGGAACTTTTCTTTTATTCAAGAACGTCTGTCTAGCCATAGTGAATAGATAACATTCATCATAAATAATTATATTCGTAATATTACTTTCAATAATGTTAATTTAGCCTTTAGTCTAAATCTAAGTTTTTTTTTAAATAAAATAGCAAGGGATACAACTTGATAAACCTGCAGGTTATATAATCTGGTTAAAATCTTTAAACCGGTATCGAAATGGTTGTCCGAAATCATAACAGCTTGTGAATTAGTTAATTATGCAATTTTATTAATATGAATGATGATTTTTACATGAATTTTTATGTTAAAGAGTCAGAAGACAAGCAGAGGCATGTAGCATGCATATGTAAAATTGTTATAGATAACTTTTAGTATTATGCTGAGTAGATGCTGTATCTGCTCAAGCGTTGGAAAAGCTTAGGACCACGGAAAAAAGTTCTACCCAAATCCAATAGGCCAAACCCTTCGGGCTAGAAACTTAAAATTTCACACACGTGTTCCTCTTATGACGTAGGCTTCATCTAAGGAAGGGTTTTACAAAACTAAACCCCCAAGGGGTTGAAACAAGGGATGAAAGTTTGTGTGGAAAATCTTAATTTTTTGATGATAAATTATTTCAATTGCACTTTTCTAACCAAAATCAAAATTTTAAGGAAATTTGCAATGTAGGTTTTCTTCATACAAACAATAAAGTAAAGAACGCAATGATATCGATAACTTCTCAAAATTAATAGAGTTAGAGAACTGAGATTGTCGACTTCCGTAATTACTTATCACAGAAATGTAATATAATTATGACTACCTACTTATCACACTTTGAACCGCACCAAACACTAAAATTTCGAAAAAATCTATGTAAAAATGCCTTAAAATCTACATGATTACCATAAAATCTATATGAATAAAAAGAGAAGTCCTGACTGACTGACTGACTCATCAACGCCCAGCCCAAACCCTTGAACCTAGAAAGCTGAAATTTTGCACAGAGGTTCCCTTTATAATGTAGACAAGGAATAAGGAAGGATTTTTCGAAATTTAGCCCCTAAGAGAGTTAAATAGGGGATGAAAGTTTGTATGGAATATCGTCATTTTCACGCGGGCGAAGCCGCTGGCAAAAGCTAGTACCAATATAAATGCAACACATGACAGGTATAATATTATCGATATTACAATTTCTGCCAATAACTCCGCGTTAAGAGTATAAGCAGACAGTGAAAATTTTTCAAAAAAGAAAAATGGGAACGCTTTCCTTTTCATATCGGGAAGTTTTGATGGTATTATTACACCATAAGTTACCGTAACGTTTATTATTTAACTATGACCATTTACAACAAGGATCCTCCATAAAAGCCGGCCGCGTCAGCTACCCTTATTAGCAATGCATAGTGGGCAACTTTCGTTAACCAAATGACAAAGTGAAATTTGTCATTTTTGATCGCATTTGGTCGTAGAAGCTTTGAGAAGCTACACAGTTTGTGAGTGTTCGAAGGATTTTAGAAAGTAAGTATTAAATTTTTTGTGTTTAATTTGTTTTGTCTGTTTTTTTTTCTTTTAAATTATGTGAATCATTTAATCCCCTGTAATATATTATAGTCACTATAGTATATTACAGGGCTAAAGCTCATTGATAAAATTACACTATATTATAGTGTAATTTTATCAATGAGCTTTCCGGTAATTATTGTTGTGATGTGAAAATACAGTCTCGGTGTCTCCTTTGTATGTTTTAATGCGAAAATAAATAATTAGCGTATATTAAAAAGCTCGTCTACAAGTAGATACGACGACATACTACGTGGATAAAGTGGGGTTTGGCTTCAGACTTGACGTACCATAACAATATTACGTATTTCTATGTACACTGTTGTTTAAATTGAAGATTTCGAAAACGAATGTTAGTACTAACATTCGTTTTCGAAATCTTCAATTTAAACAACAGAGAATTTATCTAAATATTTTCTATAGTCTGAATTAAGTTCGTTCGTTCGTTCGTTTCGTTTTCTAAGGTAAGTATGATTTATAATTTCTCTCATCGTAACTTATTAATATGCCTCACACATAGTTTTCCAAATTCCTGAAAGACATATTTTCAGGTTAGGTTACAATGTTTTGTGTGCAACAAATGAAAGCTCTTAGTTCACGGGTTCGTTCAATTCATTTTATTTCAGATCCTCGTAAGAAAATAGTTTGGCCTTTTTGTCTGCGACGCAGACTCATGAATACTCATGCAATTTGTACGCAAATATTTTGTATGCAAAATTACCTGGATTTCGCGGATGGCGCTTAAATATTTCTATAAATAATATTTTATGCATCAATGTTATTAAACGAACAACAATTTATTTTTTAACAATCCGTAGTTTGTTCAATAACTTTTTATTTAATTTTATTGTATTCGAACTTTTATATAACAAACAGACATCTCTTGAATACCAACTCTATTGAACTCGGCTTTCAATCTAACCCTAGAGTACAACGTGCAATCAAATTATCTTGGCAGGTCCGAACTTCGTGCAGGTTATTTTGTTGCAACTAATGTCTAAAAGTGTTTTGATATTTATTTTATTTGTATTTCTCACTGTATTTATTAGATATTTTCTGATCGTATAGGTATTGGTTTATTTGGCAATAACAGTTTTATTCACAAGTTTACATGCGTAAAAGTTCGCAGAGCCTATGTTCAGACCTCCTGCCAAGATAATTTGATCGTACTGTACTACTACTAGTATTTGACATCATCATCAGCAGCCTATTAGAATAGAATAGAATTTATTTATTTTCAGGTAACAAAGACCCATAGATAAATTAAAATATAGGTATAATAATTATATTCTCTTCATTTGCCAGCCTCCTTACGGATATCGTCGCTCCACCTAGCCTGGAAGCATCCCACCTTACTCTCATCGATTCCCGATCTCCACCCAAGAACACGTCTTCTCCAACGGTCATCGGTTCTACTGGCCGGTCCAATGCCACTTTAGCATTAAATTCTCTGAGATAGGTCAATAATTTTGTTTCTCTGTCCCAATACCGACCGATGGACAAAAGCATTCCCGCATATCAGATTAATTTATTTTTGCTGAACCAACTGGAACCAGCCCTTGCGTTAAATAAGTCGTCTAGACTTGCAAGTCGTTTTGCTATCTTTGGGATGAAGGAACCTTCACATTAAATGTGAAGGTTCCTTCATCCCAAAGATAGCAAAACGACTTGCAAGTCTAGAATTTATTGTCTTAGCAAACATTTAAAGCACTAAAAAAAGATAGGTATTAAACTTTGTTACTAAATACCTACTTTGACAAAAAACGTAATCAGCGAAAGCGCATTTTAAACTGATTATAAAAACAACGTAACATTTCTAGACAAGTTCTAAACTTGTTTTTTTTTGGCTAATTCCTTGCATTGGGTGCCTGAGCGTCATCCGATAGCAATAGGCCGCAAGATGCTAATTTTCATAATAATTTTTCCGGCACTTTTGCAAAGTGAATGGTGCTATTAATCTTTAAAAAAAGAAGATGAGCTGCGCAACTTTATAATTATACAGTGAAGTTTTTGGTTATAAAATCAAAATCAAAAAATCAAAATCAAAATTCATTTATTCAAACTAGGCTGATAATCAGCACTTTTCGAAGGTCAAAATTTACTTTACTTTACTTTACTTTACTACAGTGAAATTTGGCATATTAATTTTATTAACATAACAAAACGTACCTTAAGTCGACCGACTTAGGGCACTTTTTTGCTTGTTCGGCTTGTCGTCTATACGTGACTGTGGCGCTAAAAAGGTTAAGCTGGTTGCAAAGCTACATAGCCTAGCCCACCGCCGCAAAGTTGCATGTATGTCGGTGTTCTACAGACTGAACTTCGGAGCTCCACGGGCTGATTCCACCATCTCCCTTCTTCCATCGGAAGACTAGACGTATTGCTGGTTATCACCCATACCTTGTCGATGTTCCACACATTCGAACGAAGCGCTTTGCCAATTCTTTTATTAAACGGAGTGGAACTCCCTGCCTGCGTCGGTTTTCCAGAGTTCATATAACCCCAATCTATTTAAGTCGCGAGTAAATAGGCTTCCTCTGGGTAAGTTCATTCCATCGTCGACATCATCTCTGCGCTTAGGGCAAGATTGAGGTCAAGAGTAAGCCCATTACAAATAAAAAAAAAAACAAAAAGCTCAACCCGCTCACTTACTACATAAGTCTTTAAACAACATATCCGTCGAAATGTGGAAGATAATTAGTGTGATCTTAGTTCGTCTTATTAACATCAGTAAAATTATAATTTTCAGATAAGAAAACATGAAAAGATGTATACTGTGTGCTGTCATCATTGTTTTACTGACAAACGCCGCACGTGCAGACGAGAAGACCGAGCAGGAGAATTTGATTACAGCTTACGACCCTGGAGAGGATACATCGTAAGTATTCACCTTGACTACTTCTTTGGTCTAACGATCGCAATCACGACTGCTATGCGTGTGGTCTTAGGTTTGATTCCCAGGTTTGGTAATGTGTTATTGGGAATTTGCTGGATCACCCTTATAACATGAGACTTGAAGATAAAGTGCGAAATTTGGGTAGTACCTGTAGCACATACAGACATTATGTACGACAATTACCTTGTTTTTGATATTATTAAAATGAATCGGCCGATTTTAGAATTTGACAATTTAATCGACAGACTTTCTTTTTACGATTAGATCACAATATTTGGTAACTTAAATATTGTTTTGTAAATTTTTCAGAGAATCTCCAAATTTTCCCCGTCTTCGCGATGATAAACCGAATCATCACGTTGAAAACCAAGATCACGTCAGGTTTGAGCGCCAAACTCCTAAACGTCCCATCAAATTTGAAGATGATACGAAGGAACAGGGATATGGTGATATTGACAAAGCTGACCCAAGTTCACTCCTTGCAGACATATCTTTTGAAAATGACGAAGGTTTTAACAAAAATGATCGTATTTCAAATACAGGAACACATGATAGTGAATCCAATGGTGCTGAGAACAAGATAAAATTTGAAGGAAGCAATGATGAGCAAGAAAATTCGGATGACCAAGACAGTAATGATGAAGAGGTTGAACCTCAAAATGGTGGAAGTCAAGTAGTATTCGAAGACGATGGTAAAAGTGATGAAAATGATTCTGATTACTCAGACGAATCCGAAATCGAAGCAGAAACTAGTGACAAACCAATAAAATTCGAAAATCAAGATATTGAATCGAATAATAACAATCGGGATTCAGAAAGGAATACGGTTACTGAGCGGGTTGTTTTTAAAGATGATAATCAGAGTAATCAGAGTGAACAACCTGTACAAAACAAGAAAAGAAAACCAAAAAGAAAGCCACACTTTGAAGGAAAACAAACAAATCCTGCACCATCGGCTCCAAACTCTCCTTATCCCGGTTTAGGTTACCCTGGATATCCAGGAGTTGGTTACCCCGGCCCTGGTTACCCAGGTCCAGGAGACCCGAATGCAGGGTATCCAGGCTATGGCACACCCGGTTACCCAGCCCCCGGATATCCTTATCCTAATTACCCTAACCCATACCCAAGCATGACAGTTCCTACTTCTGGTTATCCAGGATACCCGCCTTACCCAAATATGTACCCACCTATGGGTCAAGGATATGGTGGATATCCAGCTTCAGGATATCCAATGCCTGGAGATCAAAGACCTCCAACAAATCCAATTGGGTATCCAAGTCCTGGTCAGGTTGACCCAAGTGGGCATACTGATACGCGGTATCCCAATCCCGACTATGGTGGTTCTCCATCTCCTATTGCTCCTTCTCCTACAGCTCCACAAAATGGCCAGCCAGGACACCCATATCCAGGACTAGAATACCCATATTATCAGGGTTATCCAATGGCCGGGTATCCTCCGCCTTATCCAAACGATCCAAATGCACAATACCCTCCTCAAAATCAGGCGCAGTATAGACCTCCTGTTTATCCAGGGAGTCCTCCTCATCAACCCGGATATCCAAGTGGACCTCAGAGTAAGTACACTATCTTTATTAATTTAGTGTACTCATTTTATTGAGTAGGTGTGTGTAATGACGAAGCTTGGGAGAGCTTAGTATTTATTCAGGCCCTTCGACTGAAACATGAATCTTCAAATTAACTTTTTCGCATTTGTATTTATTTAATTTCTCGGTAAAGGGTAATTTAATCAAGGTGCACATCCATTTAATCAAGGTGTGGTAGATGCTTTCAAAATGTATCGCTTTTTCAATGACCTTAAAAAATAAACGACGAGCACTCACTGGGCCCAAATCTTTAAAATGTAGGTAATAAAAATTGATTATTACATTATAAAGACTGGAAGAGACACCGAATCTAAAACAGTTACCAAGTATTCAGTACAGTAGAGAAAAATCCCACACTCCCCGGTCTTCTTACTTCTTCGTTTCCCTCCGATAACAAAAACGCTACACCTTTCAGTAGCTTTATGATGTAATTTTTTACTTCTCCTTAACTTTTAAAGCCTGTCACAATGACATTATCTGCATTCTCTGGTCTATCTAGATTAAAAACAATACACACATAATCTAGCTCCATAAATTCCGATAGGATCGCACTAAAGCCTTTCGCACAATAACAATGCGTCCATTTGATCTCGCCCTGTTAGGTCGCGGTCAACTGGCGAACTGGATGAAACAATGCATCGGTGAGAGGTGCCAACTGCCAATGGTCACCAGGTGACTAAGTCAGCTTGGAGTTAAGATGTCGCTGATCGATAGTGTTTTAAAAAGCAGTCGTGTAAATGGATCTTGGGGTCTAGACATGACATTACGAGTATAGCAACGTTAAAGATGATAGATCATACGTATTTTACATAACTTCAGTATTCCTCGAAGGGCTTTCTTTTCGACCTCATCTCTGCCCCTAAGGCAAGATTGAGGTCAAGAGTAAGCCCATATAAAAAAAAAAAAATGGGCTCGGCAGAGGTGTAACTAATAGTACACCCACGTTTCACCAGTTATGTTTAAGTGCCGTGTAATAGGGAGCGACCCTAATGTCATTAACCAGCTACAAGTGTATCTTACAGGAACATAAGTGAATAATTTCCAAAAGTGTCTCTACGAGGAATAACACACTTCTCTTCTCTACGAGGAGGAACACTTTCCCTGACCTTGGAATCCCACCCAGCACTTAATGCTCAGCCGATGATGTCGATGATAGATCTCAATATTGTGAAGCATTTTTATAAAATTAACAACAAAGTTTCTTGCCCATTCGAATCTACCTTTGTCTAAACACTCTCATTAAACTTGAACGTTAATTATAGATCTACCGTTGTTTTAATCTTATGGCCACACCGAGTATTTGTCTTAATTCAAACGTGTGCCGCCCGACGACTGTCTGTCATACCTGTGAAACTGCTCTGCTTTTTCTTAAGTTCGACGCAGCCTTTCCACGACCACGATACTTCTTGCTCACTATTTTAATTGATCTAAAGATTCAGTTATTTCCCTTACTATTTCAGGACCATCCCGCCGTCCGAAGTCGTTAACCCAGCGAGCAGTATCAGCAGTGGCCGAAGCCTTGACTTCAATAGCGTTGTATGATGATCAGCAATGTGTGCCAAGGATACTATGCGAGGTGGCTGGAGGCAGTACAGCATCATCACCTACGCTGATAAAGGCTTCTGCTAGTCTGCAGCCTTTGCTTTCGTAAGTTTTTGTAGCATTTCCTAGAAAATATTTATTGTGTTTAGAAATTTCCTTCCTTGGAGTATCTATCTTAACAGTTATTATATCGTTTCACGAATTCGTCGATAAAAATTAATGGAAATCCATTGTTTGGTTTTATTATGTGGTTGATGTAATATAGTGTAGGCGTTGAACGCACAGTAAACGATTGCTAAGAGTCTTGAATTAGGCGTTTTACTACAAAATATTTATGACTTACACAAGACGAAAGATATTCTAATAATGATATACCACATTGTAAGTTTTTTAATTTTGTATTTCAGGCTTCTACAAGCATACAATGGAGTAAGTACGTCTCCTCTCTTTGTATTTGGTCGCGCCACTGTCACGGGAATCACCGCAAAGGGAAACCCTTCGGCCTGCTACCATGCCTACCCACAATGCCCCAGTGATCCTGAAAAACTCATCAACTACCTCAACAACCACAACGGAGGCTTCTTCAGGTTCTTCGGGCAACCAGAAACACCCCAGCAAACACATAACTTGGAGCAATTTTATAATTATTTATCTGGACTGAATGGTTCGCCGCCACAACAACCACAGCAACCACAACAACCACAACAAAACTATGGGTTTCTTAGGCCATACAGTTATGGTTTTCCACCACAAAACCTCTATGCAACTATGCCTTACAATTATGGACACAATTACTACAATGAACGGATTGGATACAGAAACGCCAAAAACATCGACAGTGAGGTGGAAGCGAGGATACAGAATAAACCAGGAGTTGATGTTATAGAAGCTGAAAGTGATTCAAATACTGACGAAAGTCAAAACACAGCTTCAAAGTGGGCGTTCCCAGATGAGGGAAATAAAAAGAATAGTGATAGAGATAAAGTTAAAACAAAGCAACCAAAGAGACCACGGCGACCGGAGAGACAACAGCAACCAGAGAGGCAACATCAACCGGAGAGACAACAGCAACCAGAGCGAGGAAGTAAAACTTTAAAATTCCCTGATGACAGATCTGATGATAGGCGAGAAATAAAAATGCTTAAAGATTATCCAAGAAAGGAAAAACATATATTCTTTCCTGGACAAAGTAATTTTCAAAAGTACACTACAAACTATAACTATCAAACCACTACTCCTGTGAATTCTGAAGAGTATTATTTTGACCACAAAAACAATTTCTATGTAAAAAGACCGAAAGCCTTGAAAACAGATGATGTAGTGTATGTTGTTAGAGGGAACGGTGATCCAAATCACCCTGAAGTTATAAAAGTTAGACCTGGACAAAGTATTTGAATGAAAACAAAAAATAATAAATTATGAAAAGTACAAAACATGCACAGGGATTTGAAAAACGGAAAGTCAACTAAAATATTACTAATCGTCCCATGCAAGACGTCATTTATGCATTTAAAGCTTAACTAACATCAAAGGTTTAAGGTTTTAGTTAAAGTTTTAACTTAACTTAAAATATCTCCACTACCCCGTACTATCCAGTACATCCATGAGCACAATGTTTTGAGATCTACCGTAAAATGTGATTTTTAACCCAAAAAAAATTGTATCGAGTTAACAACTTATTTTGTGGTGTACAGAATGCGTGACTGACGGCTTCGTTAAAGATCCTACTAACTCTTTAAATTCTCATTAGTATTTGCCACTGTTACGTTCTGTATCTTGCATTTTCAACGCAACCATCTGTTTAATGAAATAGTTCGAAAAAAATGTATTTTTATGAATCTTGTAAAATCTATTTATTGCCTACTAAAATCAACATTGATTTTACAATTCTTAAGTTAATTTATAAAATGTCATCAGGTTTATTAATTTCGAATGTATACGTTAAGTGTAATAAGTTAATTAAATTATAATAATTTATTGAAACACAATGCGTTTGTATTTACCTCCATTTGACCAGCATAAATAAGCTTCAGCCTCAAGAGAAACTAGCGTACCAGGTACGCCGTACTACTGCAACTGAGTTGAAAAAACCAGATTTCAGAATCAGTTCTCGTTGGGTTTCATGTCTTTCGGTTTCAATCAAATAGGTATTAATTTTATTTTTATTATTAAAATTGCTGCCTACTACATCGTTTTTCTGAGCAAATAGCATGCAGATAATAAATTGTCACATACAACCCGTTTAGAATTCGCCTCCTTCAATCTTAAACAAAAGACCGATGAACTTGAACAATTAAACCCGAACTTATCAAACGAGAATCTTCGCCATCTCCAACAATACATACCCTTCTGCCGACCTCCACAGATTAACAATTACATGACAATAAAAGTCCTTACAAAGCAATTAATGTAACGTCGGCCTTAACTTTATTTTTACACGGTCCGATCGTTCACCTTATGGCATGTCTTGCTACCATTTATATGATGCGATACGATTATTTTATGATTTGATTGTTTTTCTCAAATGGTGTTGCGTGATAAATAACTATTATTTATCTATTGTTTTTGTTTTTTGGATTTATGTTACCGCCTATTGAGTTGGTTTCATTGCGATGATAATTGGCTGTATCTTTTAGATGGTTGTCAATACGAGTCAATTTAATTTAATGTCAGGGCCTATGGACTGCGGGAAGACCAAAGAAACGATGGATTGACTGTGTGAAAGATGATAGGACTAGATATATGTGACAACGGAGATGAAGACTAACACTGCCGTGGTATAACTATAATGCCGTTATCTGCTAAAGTCATTTTTTTCAATATCACAGAAAAACCGTGGCAAATTTTTAAACCGATGCCATTTTTCGATGACGACACCTATCAGAGATTTGGAAGTACCAAAATATAGATGAAATCGCATACTTTTGAACTACTTACCCTATCATGTCGTAAAGATAATTTAATTTTATGAAAAAGCTTTTTTTGTGTTTTAGTTTATCAGAGATGTAACCGAAATCATAATGGATCATCGACTAAAACGCCGCTACGTAAAGCGTAACGGCGTTTTAGTGTATCTTTTTACCCGACTACGGCGAAGCCAAAAGGAAGGGTAATGATTTTGGCAGTCTATGTATGTATGTATGTATGTATGTATGTATGTATGTATGTATGTATGTTCCACCGTAGCGCCTAATCTACTGAACGGATTTTAATAAATTAGGTGTCAATAGATTCGTAAGAATAGCCCGGGTGACATAGGCTATATAAATTTTATAAATTCTTTTTATGACGGAATTTAAATGTCAAAAACTTACCTCAAAAAATATTAAATTGAGATAATCATAGCAAGTTTGGTATCAAATGAAAGGTCTTGGCGAGCACATTACAAATATGTATTATATTATAGTTTAAGTACACACAAAAATAAAATTCAAATAAAAAAATTAAGTTCAAAAATCTAAAACCCGACTACTAACAAAATCGCGGTCTTAAAAGTAGAAAACAAGAAAATAATTCTTATCTGATATTCTTCGTAGTCGCATGCCACCTTGTATCAATGAGAACGCCATGAAGGAGCATCAGGTATCAGTGGCATGCGACTACGAAGAATATCAGATAAGAATTATTTTCTTGTTTTCTACTTTTAAGACCGCGATTTTGTTAGTAGTCGGGTTTTAGATTTTTGAACTTAATTTTTTTATTCATAGAAAATTATTGTTTATTAAAATGCTAAAATTTCATGACTTCATTGATTAACTTAAACGGCGTTATTTGCACATAACGACAATTTAGCTTACGATTATGTATTATAGAACAGATTCATGTTAAACTTTAGTGCGTTTAACGTTACTTTACTGCTTTTAAGTCTGGTAACCTTTAGAAGCGTATTAATTAAAAGGATAAACTTGAATCATTGTTTAGCTAAAACGTGGTTAAACTAAAAACCTTACAGTTTAACGACACTATAGCGTAATAATATAAAACAAATTGTGAACTATTTTCTTGCACAAAATAAAATAGATTTGTTGAAATTAAAGATAATTTTTAAATAAAAGTCAAAGATTTATCAATCAACTAGTCTTGATTGACAATATTTTTTTATTGCTTTTCAAATAATATGTTATTATGCTTAAACTTATAACTTTCACAAAACTTTACTTATAACTAGATTTTTTAGGAATTTTCAGTTCTATGGAATAACACTAAAATCACATCAGTTATTATGTACTACTTGTACTTTAAAATAAGATAACATTAAACAAAAATTACATACAAACTTCAGTCTTTCATTTAACCTGTGATAACAAACAATCAAAACTAATTCTAATCTTCTTCTTGAACTCAGAACTTTATATTTCTAGTATCATTTAAAAACAATCATCAACTGAAAAAACAAAAATATTTTTCCTTATTTAAATTTTAGTTCTATCTTTTATCTACATTTAGTAAAGCCTTCTTGATAAAATATATATATTCTTAAAAACACAGTATTAAAAATCGTGGGAAAGTCTTGAGTAGCCCTCAAGGCATACCTGGAATTTATATCGAATTGATCAAAACTATATTATGCAACCAGTAAAGCAAAAATACAGTCAGAACAGACGGGGCCCGAATTTGAAGTAAGACGAGGCGTCAGACGATTGTGACCCAATGTCACCCAAATTATTCTCCGCAGAACTGGAAAATATATTCCGGAAACTGGATTGGTCTCATCTGGGTCTCAACATCGATGGTCAAAAACTAAATCACCTTAGATTCACAGACGACTTAGTCGTATTTGAGGAAAACCGAAGTCATCTGGAGCTTAAGCAAGGAAAGTGCTTTGGTGGGATTGTCCATAACCACAAAAAAAAAAAAAAAACTTTTGACCAATTCAGAAAAAAAACCGACACTGATAGATTCAATCCGGGGTGGGATTGAATCTGTTGATGAATACATATAATTATCTTGGCCACTTTATATCACCTTATGAACAAATAACTAAGGAAGTCAACACAAGCATAGCAAGTGGTTGGAGAAAGTATTGCTCATTAAAAGAGGTCATGAAATCCAGAGACTTAGGAATGGCTGTTAAGAGATTTTTTTTAATATCTGCATACTACCCTGTATAACATACGGATGCGAAACATGGGCACTTACAAAACAGCACAGAAATAAACTGCAGTACTGCCAAAGAGCCATGGAACGGAGCATGACAAATATACGTAAAGCAGATCATGTAAGAAATGAACAGTTGAGAGCAAAAACTAAGCAAGACATCTTGACCAGGATTGACCAACAAAAATGGAGATGGACTGGCCACATGATGAGAGCAAGCACAGAGAAATGAAGTAAAATAATAACTGGACTGGTATCCAAGGGAAAGTAAACGCAGCAAGGGTAAACAGATAAGGAGATGGGAAGATGAGCTGAAACAAACAGCGGGTCCCAGTGGAGGAGAGTGGCTCGGGACAGAAAGCAATGGAAGGAGCTAGAGGAGGCCTTTGCCAAAAGACACACTGAATTTGGACATTCTGTAACAACTTTACAGTAACAAACAAGATGTAATTCAGAAAATAAAGGGCAATTTATTTATTTATTCAAAATCGTATCACAGTTACATTACAAAATTAAAAGTTATTATTTGAAATTATTAATTAGTCAAAATTGATAAAACTAATAAATACAGATCTTTAGAGAGTGCAACTATTTAATTTTATTTAAATTCAACTGTATAAAACAATATTATATTTTGACACATTTTTCACAAGACAAGTGACACGTCTTCTTTTTAAACTTAATGAGGTCGCATATTGCACCAACCTTAACATCTTCTCTCAATAGAGACCCATTAGGTTTAAGAGCTTCTGCAGCCTTGGTCTAGCTAATGCCTTAGTAAAAGTATCAGCAAGCTGATTCTCCGTGGTCACCTTGCTAACTTTCAGTTCTCCATTAGTTACCATCTCTCTTACAAAGAAGTGTCGAATCCGGATGTGCTTGGTACGTTTATGGTACTCTGGATTCTCTGCTAACTTGATAGCAGCTTCGTTATCAACTTTGAGTTCAGGGACACCCTTCAATTTTGTCATATCTCCTATTAATCTATGGAGCCAAATTGATTCCCGAGCCCCTTCACTAGCTGCTACGACTTCAGCTTCTGTAGTTGATATAGCCACGCTTGTTTGACGCTGGCTCATCCATGACACAGCACCTCCAGCATACATGCATAATACACCAGTGGTTGAACGACCTGTGTTCAAATCACCTCCATGATCAGCATCACTGTAGCTTTGAAGAATGCCAGTCTTAAAGCTTCTTTTGTAGAGGATTCCTCTTTCTGGTGCGTATTGCAAATAGCGTAGTATTCTTTTAAGTTTGACACAATCCTGTTCTTTTGGATTTTCAAGACTTCTAGAAACCACACTGACTGCATATGCAATATCAGGCCTAGTTCCAACCATTAGGTAAGCCAATCCACCAACGACTTGTCTGTAATTATTTAGCAAATTTCTTACATCACATGACTGGTCTTGACATTGGTCTTCAGTTACGATTGGTGTCATTACTGGTCTGCAATTTTCCATACCAAATCTCTTAAGCAATTTCTTTGCATAACTACCCTGAGATATCTTGGTGCCTTCATCAGTCTTCTCTATTTCAATACCGAGGAAATATGACGCTGTCTTCGTGGTTATTTTAAACTTAGTCTTCATTTGTGCTATAAACTCATGAATAAGGTTCTGACTTGTTGCAGCCACCAAACCATCATCAACATATAGTGCAACTATAAGCTTTCCTCCAGACGACGTTTTCCTGATGAATAAGCAAGGATCTGAATCACTGACTTTGAATCCAATCTCCTTGAAAAAGTCCAAGATCCGCTTGTTCCAGCATCTTGGAGCCTGTTTCAAGCCGTAAAGGCTCTTCTTCAATAAGCATACCCGACCAGAACTATCATCATAGCCTTCAGGCTGCTTCATGAAGATTTCTTCATCAAGTGTTCCATACAAAAATGCCGTAGAAACATCGAATTGCAACATCGACATGTTCTCATTAGCTGCGACAGCCAACACACTTCTCACAGTTGCCATTTTCGCTACTGGACTGAATGTTTGTTCATAGTCGATACCTTTCTTTTGACTAAAGCCCTTTATTACAAGTCTGGCTTTATATTTGTCCACTGACCCGTCAGCATTCAGCTTCACTCTATACACCCATTTACATGGTATAGCCTTCCTGTTCTTAGGAAGTGGCACAAGGACCCAAGTTCGATTTTCTTTTAGAGAATTCATCTCACAATCCATTGCCTGTTCCCAAAGATCCTGTTCAGAGCTTTTGATGGCCTCTTTGTAACAACTTGGTTCTTGGTAACCACAGCTAGCCATATTTAAAACATAGTCCTTGAGTTTCTCAGGTGGACGAAGCAACGATCTATCTCTAAGAACCCTACCACCATGTTCCATAATTTCCCGTTCAGGAATTTCAATTTTCAATTTCAATTTCAATTTGTATTTTAGCGAGATCCATGTCCGGAGCATGTCCGATTATTTCTGGGTAAAAGGGCCCATAACCTGATGAAACTAATAAATACAGATCTTTAGAGAGTGCAACTATTTAATTTTATTTAAATTCAACTGTATAAAACAATATTATATTTTGACACATTTTTCACAAGACAAGTGACACGTCTTCTTTTTAAACTTAATGAGGTCGCATATTGCACCAACCTTAACAAAAATAAGTCTCAATAAACTGACACTACTCTATATTATTATTCTAATCAGAACTTGTACCGGAATGCTTATTTTTGCTTGTTGGTAAGTTTTTCCAAAAGAACAATTTGCGAAGGGGAGTTATGTTCGATAGGTTTTTAAGGAAATTTGCTTTCCTTCTTATGTTCGATACCTTTCGGTTCAGTTTTAAATACCATTGTGCGTGGGTTTTTTAAATATCTATCGTTCATGAAACGAAGAGTTGTATAATAATATGATGCATCATCGAAATTATTTTTATTTATGTACAGTCGCCAGCGCATCAAGCTACCCCACATTGACCTTGAACGCGTTATGAGCAGCAACAGCGAGAATCGAGCGAAAGAGATAGATATCTTTTTGTGTGTTCTTGCTTGTAATGTTTGGTGCTGCGGTGCGTCCGTGAGGATGTATGCGTATTCGCGTCTTTGTGTTGAATAACTATCCACAAAAACTAGTTTAGCAGGTTGAATACTTGAAATGAATTGAAAGAATGGCATGGTAATAAAAATAGGTTGGCCGTCACAGGTGGCCAGGCAGATGTGAAACATTAGTAGTAATATTAGAAAAGGGATGATTCCTGAGCAAAATAAATACGATTCTATTTGGTCCGTCAGTTAGATTATCGAAAAATATTGAATACGTATTTTTGATGTGAAACATTTAATTTTACATAATTATAGCGGCGGGATAGACCGACTGTTGGTGTAGCGCCGCGTCGCCACTGCATGCGTCGCAGCAAAAATTCTTTTACAGGAAATTGACCCGTGACTTTGTATAAATAAGGACCACAATCGCGTTTACAAATAAATATCTACTTACAGACGATTAAACTTTCTAAGTTCCTACTTCTATTCCAAGCCCAGTTGGAAGAAAACATAGTTGCATAGGAAATTGACCCGTGCCGTGCTATAAATAAGGAGCACAATCGCCTTTAATAAATAAAAATACTTGCATTTGAAATTGTTCCGTAGACTTACAGATAAGGAGCATGAATGATCGCATTAGCGAAAACAAACGTGGTAATTCAACTATCGAAGAGAGAAATATATAAATGAATAAACCTCTGACGAAATATGGAGTAAAATAAAGAAAAATATGAGTTTATTTTTACTTTAGTTATAATAATAATCTATACTTATCACTACATAGGTAGTATAAAATAAAATCGCTTTCTCTGTCCCTATATCCCTATGTAAGTATGCTTAAATCTTTAAAACTACGCAATGAATTTTGATGCGGTTTTTTAATAGATTAGAGTGATCCAAGAGGAAGGTTTATATGTATATAATATGCACCCGTGCGAAGCCGGGGCGGGTCGCTAGTATTATTATAAAGCTGAAGGGTTTTTTTTGTGGTTGAATGCGCTAATCACAGGAACCGGTTCCAATTGAAAAAATCTTTACTTGGCTACAGGTTAAAAGGTGTGTCCAGATTTAAGTAACATTTTACAAAACTTGTGTTATATAACACGTCTACATTACATAACATTGCTAATTTTTCTATTGAATATTGTTAAGTAACAATGTTTTATAACATGTTAGGTTTCAAGTGTGGATCCACCTTAACATCACGCTATGACCAGAAAGAAAGAAGCTCCTTCTGGTGTTCTAAAAGCGAGGGAATTTATTCCTTTTGAGAGCTTTAGTTGCGTGCGCTGCGTAAACGGCTAAAGTTACGCAACAATCATTATAACGGCATTGTTCCGCTTAAAAAGTAAAAAAAAGTTGTCATTGACGAGCTCGTCGACGAAACTACAGTTTGTTTTTAATAGATTTTCAACTTTAAACTCTAGAACATAAAGTTGAAAATCTATTATAGACTAAAAATACTCGGGAGTAGGGACGGTTGCGCAGGGGCAAGGAGGTGTGGCCTATTATTAGTAAGACATGATTATTGGCTCCTAATTGTTAGTATGCGCAACCATTGGGCAATTTCAGAAACGTTGAAAAATCCACCAATCACGCTAAGGATACTTTCTTTCTAACATGCCATGCCGCGTCGTAGTTATAGTTATGTATAGCGTTTCGCTTGACGTGCTGCCGACTGTACATAAGATCATAACTTTTACGTAGGAAACATACCCCAACTATATTTTTTAAATAAACTCTTGGATTGGATGTTTGAATCCTTCTTTGGGACAAAAATGATGGAAATTGATGGTTCGCCATATCGCAATCGTTGCAAAATTGGCGGGAACAAACCTGGAGCGACACACTTCCTCACCCCCAAGCTCCTGGCGATGCACTAGTTTCACCCCGACAGCTTAATTTCGGTACGGGATCGTTACGTAGTCGGTGTCCCCCGCCCCGCGCGAGATCAGTTAACGGCTTTGTAGTGTGTTAGTGTGAGATAACGTCGTTTTAGTCTAATAATGACGGACAATACATTTTTGTTTAGGTTTGAAAATGCCGCTACGGGCTTGTAACGTACGTTAAGTCAAAATATAAGTATCTCAAATATGAAGCAATAATGCCGTTAAACATCTTTAGTCAAGTTTAAGTCTAACATTTTCAATTAACGACGTTATAGTTTAAAAAAAGCAAACTTCTTTATTAAAAAAAGAATACCTATAAAACAGTTACAGTACCTTAACCGCTTTGTAGTGTACAAAAGACTGCTAACGGCAATCTAGACAAGTAACCATATACATTTTTTGTGATAAAAATATGAGTTAATGAACTTTAGTGGCTTTATAGACTCACAAAGTTACTTAACGTTATTTTTGCTTATTTCACACGTGAGAAATATGCGCTTAACGGCATTTTTAAAATTATTATTTCCAAAACTATTCAAGATATTGAAAATTCGCAAACACAGATCGATAGATTTTTTTTTTCTCATTAATATGGTATCAAAAGTTGAAAATCGACCAGATGTTGGATAACGGCATTTTAGTTATACCACGGCAGAACAGCTAATGCAACAAGATATGCTATGCAGACCCGAATTGGCATAATAGCAGGAAAATGATGCTGATTATGTATCGGTGTACTAATTTGGCGGGTGCGACTGTGTAACGTGCTATTGGTGTAGCTTACAAACTATTCCAGGGTTCGATTCTGATTTCGCACAAAAGTGTATTTGTAAATCTTGTAATGCACTCTTAGACCTTTCCGTTAGAAGGGTCATGTTTTGCAGACGACCCCATTTCCCCATCTTGTAATCTTGAAGCTTGCTTGTACTACCCGACTTTTAAGAGCAAATGGCCTTCCTTAATTCCTTTCATCCATCTTGGTTTTGCGGAACTTCTAAGTCGTCCTGCCTTCTGGTTCGTGGTCTGTTGCGTCCTCGTCCTTGTTTTCAGGCACTTATGTCAAGCTCAATTCCAAGTTGGGTAACCTTTGGAGTCAACCGCCCTGAAGCGCGTTGAGTGGATGATATCGTCAGGAGCTTGGGAAACGGATGGATGAGAGACGCACAGAACAGAGAAGAGTGGGAGAAGAAAGGGGAGGCCTTTATCCAACAGTGGGTGATTCCGGGCTGAAATGTTGATGATGATGATACGTCAACGAACCTAATATATTAATTATCTAATTTGACAACCTCAGTTGACAACCTTGTTATTTTCCGTAACCATATTAGCAACCTGGTTTAATACTGAATCTTGAATATTTTCGTTAGGGAATTTCTGGATTCGCTCTCCACGCTCAAGGCCCGCGATAGAAGCTATGCAATAGCTTAATAAGTAAGTAGCAAACTAAACTCATCAGCATGCGGTTAGTCAGAGACCACGCTAGCTGAGCACGCGGAAGACTTTAATGAATGCGCAATTAGCGGATACAGGCAAGGTCGCGTCATTACACTAGTCTAATGCTTATATTATTGCGTATTTAGGTCGGATGGCGGATTCTTAATTGTTGAGTAAAGGTATGCGCGTGCAATTTGAAGTAAATAGAGCCTGCAGTCGGAGGTTTGTTTAAGTAAGCGATGGGAAGATATGGAGGGAATTCAAGATTGGAAATTGTAACGGTGTTTAATGTAAATGAGTCTGGTGTAATAACTGAGCATTTGAGACTAAAAGATTATTTAAAACTAGCTTTTGCCAGCGGCTTCGCCCGCGTGAAAATGTCCATTTTCCATACAAACTTTCATCCCCTATTTAACTCCCTTAGGGGTTGAATTTCAAAAAATCCTTCCTTATTCCTTGTCTACATTATTTATAAAGGAAACCTCTGTACAAAATTTCAGCTTTCTAGGTCCAAGCGTTTGGGCTGGGCGTTGATGAGTCAGTCAGTCAGGACTTCTCTCTTTATTTATATAGATTGAAACATGAACTCTGGCAGTGTAGCTACCTTAGTAGCTACCTACCATTTATGTTAGAAATTAATTGTTTTCTATAGGACATCAAGTTTTTGAACAGTAATGACATCGCTTTTAAAGTGTTTCATATTTCTACAAGAACTTTCAACAGGATTAGTATTTTTTTTCATAAAATACCAACATCCTTTATTTCCGGTCGTTTATGCCAAATATCTATCATATGTATTTTTGTTGTCAGTATCATTAATTGATTCCGGTGACAGAATGCCACTTAATCTGGGCCGTCAATACCTGTCAAACTTAAATAACGTAAGATACCTTTGCCTAGTATAGCTCATTCATAATACTTGAAGGTCTGCATAGCAAACCTGTGATATTATTATTATCAATTAATAAATCACTTACCTACATCCATTTCCGTGCCAGTAGTCCAACCACTAACCAGAATGAATGGGTCGCAAGCCATAAATAAACAACTTGTCAATATTAGAATCACTAATTATGTACCTATTGCAATTCAAATCCTGTTGAGTGCTGAGAGCTAGTCTATGAATGGATCTAGCGTTTGTATCGTGGGGAGCGCTACTTGGCTGATTATCAGGTATCAGACACGTGAGACACTTTACTTGGAATGTCTTAACATAACTTTACGAATGTAACCCACGATGGGTTAGGCAGAGGTTTAGGCCATAAATCCACACTTTGCCAGTTATGCTTAAGTCCCGTTTAATATGGTAGAGCCTTTTGACATCAACCATCAACTTGAATCGAATTAGGCCAAACGAGGCAGTTGCACATTTATTCTTTAGTATTTAATACTTTAGCGACTCGACCTTCACGAAGAAATCCGCTTGTGTGCGTTGTATCAAAACATCTAGAACTGTTAATTTCCAAGACACAATAATTTTCTAACCCAGACCCGTTACTTGGGACTGAACTATTAATGTATGACTACTTTTGTTAGCTTGGGTCTTACCTGTTACAACAAATGTATGTGATAATCAATGAATAAATAAATAAATAAATTTTACATAATAAACTCTCAGAATTAGGGTGAAATCGCATCAAAATTCTCTTCGCTAAAACAGACGGCTATAGCTTTCGTACAAGAAGTTCAGCATCATCTGCCTGTTTTTTTTTCCAACTACTTTGGGGTCGGTTTCTAGTACAACTGGATGCAGCTGAATACTAGTACTTTATATGGAGCGACTGGATATCTGATCTCCACAACCCAGTTTGTACTGGGTACGATATTCATTAGTAAGACTGTTTGTCTGACTTTCAGGCCACTGACTTCTTGTAACAACTGTCAAACATCTAAAAAAGACAGCCTAGATTCCTAGAACTACATATTGGCTAATAGATGGGTGGGTAGGTAATAAAAGTTTCAATTTCTTTGGTGATGACAATTTCATCAGAATCTGTACCTATAAATATATTATAAAAACAAAAAACCCGACTGCTTAAAAACAAAACTAAAAAGAATAAAATAAGCCTCAGAATTTAAAAGCAGAATAGAAGGATCAACAGTCGGGACCCATTCATTTTTGTGACTTATCAAGGAGCTCCGTAAAATTTAAATGGGTCCCGACTGTTGATCCTTCTATTCTGCTTTTAAATTCTGAGGCTTATTTTATTCTTTTTAGTTTTGTTTTTAAGCAGTCGGGTTTTTTGTTTTTATAATATATTTTTTTATTTAACACTTTTTAGTCAGTTTTCATTAACTTCGTTATTACTATTATAAGACGGTAGATTTCGATTCGATTTTATATTCATTCCGTACACGTAAAAAAATCCGGTTTTAAGTAAGAAATGCGAAATTGTTTGTTCTAATAACTTTAAATCGTTATATATCCTAAACGGTTTTATAAAATGAAAAATGATAAAGGAAACCTAATATTCATTTTCAAATACCTATTCGACGATACCCCACTTGACGTGGTGCGTCGTTTTTTTTTTTTTTCATTTTGACAATATGGCGACTAGTTGTTACTATAGTGAGTATTGTTTACTGTAATGTTTTTAGTGACACTCGCGAGGTCAAGACGAATCGATTGACATACGGATCATCAAAATCGGCCAAGGCGTTTGGCCTCTACAGTGCCACATAGGAACAAACATACATACATACATACATAGACTGATAAACACATAACCCTTCTTTGCTTTGCGCAGTCGGGTAAAAATAAATTACGTTAGACTCTAAAAGAAATCACGTCGACGAGTCGTCCACGGCTTAAATAACATATTCAAAAAGTCGGCCATTATAAATAGCCCTGCCTGTTATGTTCATGACATTATGCCGTTTTTGGGAAAAGCAAGAATTTTCTCGACTCCGGCTAAATGAACACCTTGAACTTAATAATTTTTGTCCACGCCTGATATTTTTTAATAGTCTTCCGTGTTTAAATCGTTAAAAGTAAGGATATTTTTCTTCTTTGTCCTGGCGTTTCGTTTGTCTTTAGGTACAGTCACAGAATACTGTTCCAGTTCTGATGACAGTATAGCAGAATATTCCAAATTCTAAGTTATTTACATGTTGAGGACGTTATGCATGAGACTTTAGTTATTATAAACATTTTCTGCTCTTTAAGGATTTCTATCTGATTTTCTTTTAAACTAATCTGCATGTTCTAGAATAAGCAAAACTTGCTGAAGTCGCACCCGGCTGCCATTTGCAGACTTTTGGCAGTTGACAATCATATGCCTGAAAGTCGAAACTAGCCAATGGGTGTCGTGTTATTCAGATACTGAAATAAGCAGTTCAGATAGGGAGTTGGTCCATGCGAAATACTTCTATTCAGCTGCAACCAGTTAGACTGGAAGCCGACCCCAATATAGTTGGGAAAAGTATATGTAGATGATGATTTAAAAGATGAATTAGTGTCTCCTTCGTAATACTGTTGATGACAATAGATTCATAATTATTATCATTTCAGCCGAGGGACGTTCACTGCTGAACATAGGCCTGCAAATGCTGCCACATTTACCGGTCCCGTGCTTCTCGCATTCAACGTTTCCCGCAATCTTTACCAGGGGCCCTACTATGACGTCTTAAAACAGTCCTAACTTATTCTTAATCCAGTGTGAAAACGTGACAGAACTATATATGGTGTCACCTGGATTAAGAATAAGTTAAGACTGTTTTTTCTGTTTTTTTTTTTTGACAGGCTCCTGGTCATCGGTCCACTTAGTGGGAGGCCTATGTCAAAAGATTGCATCACGAATATATGCACTTACCAACATGTGCATTATGAGCAACTGCATCTACATTGGACACTTGAACACAAGAGTAAGAGGATGACTCATTGACTACGAATCGATCAATTTAGATAGAAAGGTTTATTCTTAGTAGTGTACTGCTCTGGAGTATTCTCTTATATAAATCATAGTAGCTATTATTAGCAGATAAGTTCATTATCAAATAACGCTTCAAATCTAAATATAATTTGCTTATTACATTAGTTTGAGAGGTTTATACATCAGCTGTTTTTGATAGGTGCTTATGGCAATTGTTGGTTTAAACACGTATGAAGAACAGGAACTTTTGATTGAATTCTTTTGGAGGGAACATTTTGACGCGCGGAACTAACTTTTAACGTATTGATAGCAATCTAAACTGATTCAACCCAATTTTTTTTAGGGTTTCGCACTTTCAGTCCATCAAGGTTCCTGTAATGTGCAACTGCATCAACAGGCAGGACACGTTTTCAAGTGACCCAGCGTAGTTCCCCTGACCCTGACTTACCTGCGAGCAGTATGTCGTGGGTTCAAATCCAGACCGAGGCGCAACACGTCTTGTGTGATTTATTTCATTGCCTCTCCTCTCAAAACGGTGAAAGAAAACACCGTGAGGAAACCGGCATGTCTTATAACAAAAAATTGGTAGAGCTGTGACATCTACCACCAACCTACTGGCACTGACCCTGAGCCCTAGTGGTGGATTAAAGCCTATTCCCTCTCATAGAGTGTAGGCCTGTGTCCCAACAGTGTGATTTTAGACTAATCTTTCTATATATATAAAAGGAGAACTGACTGACTGACATATCAACGTACAGCTACTGGGGCTAGGAATGTGAAATTTTGCACACGGCTTCATATTATAATGTAGGGGAGCACAGCTACGAAGGGGTTTTTGGAAATTTAACCTTTAAGGGGGTGAAAAGGGGGATGAAAGTTTGCATGGAAAATCGTCACTTTTGTAGTTGAACCGACATCCACGCGGGCGAAGCCGTGGGCAAAGTGCTAGTAATATATAAGCGTAGTTCTTATGCGGCGTTGTAGATGCAGCCACAAGCTCTTTGCAAAATAAATGAGTTGTATCCGGATTGACAGCTGTTCGATCATATTACCATTTATAATAAATAATATTCAATGAAGTCATCTCAATAAATATTATAAATTAGAGCTGCTTAATCATTAGTTGCATAACTGAAGTAATAGAAACATAAAAATGTCAAAATAATTTCTAATCAATGATAATGAGTTCGTCATTGGGAAGTCAAATATCAAAGCAATTAAAGTGGTTCCTTTCGTTAGTCTCATTAGGTTTTGATTTATGCGATGACAAATTGAAAGTCTTTATATTTAGACTTCGTAATTTGTGACGATCTAATCTTGTTTGCGGAGTGAACATTGCCAAAGATCGTATTGGAAGGAAAAAGGGCAGGCCTTTACCCAAGAGTAGGACACTCGACTAACAATAAAAACAATTAGGTACGTAGATGTTTCCATTTTATCTTTTTATACAAAGAACCAAGAGACGTCCAGATACTGAATAAGAAGTTTCTCCCAAGCGTAACAGATTCTCGTGTCTTCATCAAGTTATCGGTCCTTCGGGCATTCCAACATAATTATCTAACTCTACGAAAGGCGTACAATTTTTAAAGTCGTTTTGTAATGACATTAATTAAAAAGTTCTATTTCAGGCAGTATATCTCGTGCAAAACAAATGTTCTCTTTTCTTTTGCCTCTCAACTCCATCCTGAACTCATATGAACTTGCCGCTCCTGTATATAGCCATTAAGCTTCTCCGGCCTTCTACACTACACCTGAGTCTGCAGTGACCTAATTTCTAGATAGATATAGGTCGCAATTTGTAATTCGTGTCTACACACCTTCTACAAATACTTAGGATATCATAATTTTTTTCCTTAGCCTCTTTGTGGAACATTAAAGGTTGGGCCAAGGCCTCCCTCATAGCCTTCCACTCTTCTCAGATCGCAAACGCCTATATTAATATTACCTCCTTCGGCAACGAAAACACTTTCCCTGGCACCCACTGCGTGACGACTCTACGTGGCCCATCACTCCTGATAAATCTTACAGACATGCGCCGCAAAATCTCACTACCACCCAGCAGTCTTATTAGTACCCCCATCAGCAATTCCATATTTTGAATTTAGTTGCTGAGCTTAATAGCCAAAACGCAGCCATAGCCAGTTTGCCCATTAAATTGAATTTGAGGACCTTGGATATTTCTCTGACTCTTTTCTCGTATTGTTTAGTCAGCAAACAAATTAAGTTAACAAAATAAGAAATAATACAGTTGATTTGCCAGTAAAACAGAAGTTTCCTGACAATAGTCACGCGCCGACCATGCTGGGTACACTTAAGTAAATTGTGTGCAATGCCAACTACAAGGCTTTACAGCTAGTATTACTTGACCCCTCTTCTGACAACACTTGCCCTCTTATCGCACCTTCAGAATGATATGAACTAAACTCATAAAACGCCGTTTCTATAATGTTCTCATCTAAAAGTGCGTACCTTTTAGTGACCCTCTATGACCGTAACTCAATCCATCCATCCATCCATCCATCTTAGATTTGTGAGCTGAGTTAATATCAGTCTGAAGGTTTTTGTAGGTTTAATCTTTATACAAGGGGTCAGGTTATGCTGGGTACAGACTGTACTATACAGTAAATATTGCTCTGCGGTTACACTTGCTTTTAATACTATTTGTGATGCATTATTATTTGGATTTGTAGCGTTTTTATTGGTCCTTTGAGTCATACTCTATTATTATGATTTTAATGTTAATTTCAGGAAATAACGTCGGTGTATTTTATTGTTGTTATAGTAAATCTAATGGGATTTTGATATTATTGTGAGTAGGAAATCTAATCTTTAATTATCATATTGTAAGTTGAAAACGTAAATTAGTAGCCAAATACGTGCGGTAGGTTAGGTGCTATTTACCCAGACTCTTTCTAAATCGGTTCAGCAAAAGTTTAAAATGTGTATGAAAGTTCATGAAATAAGGGGTATTAGTTTTCTTAAGGCAATGTGTGTTGTTAAAGTTTTAATTACAATAAACTTGGCCCTGAATTATTGTTTCTAAAGTTACGTTTGTCGGTAAGTTCACGTCCTACAATTAATAGGAATCTTCTACTGAATTTTCCGAAAGCGTAACCACCCTACAATTTTCCCGCCTCTCATTGTCGCCTTGAAGGTTAAATTAACACATCCAAAGCAAATAAACAATTAAGCCAAGGCGGTCATAAATTCAAGATTAAAATCTTCGCGCCCGAGGAAAATTCTAAACAAAACAAACTTTACATTATGCAAGTACACCACACCCTCGACAAAAGGACCAGTACCGTAACACCCGACTAGATTGAAAATACTAGGCAAGGGAAGGAAGAGCTAGGTTCTAAGATGCAGTTGAAATTGGTAGTGTTTTAGTATTATCATTTGCAGTGAAAGTCGGCAGTCGAAGGACGCTTGACGCGGCGCCATCAGTGCGCTGTTGACGCTCGACCCGAGAGCACGCGTTCCTGTCAAACGAACTCTCACGCGTGTGTTGTGCTACGATATTACGATACTGAATGGAATACGACGAAAAACAACTGATTTAAGTATGTCAGTCTTATTTTTGTTGTTGTTATAAGTTGTTCCGGAAGGTTTTTGTTGTTGGTTTGTGTTGTGGTTTGAATTTAACGGTCGTCGTTTAGAATTGGTTGTCGGTAATGTGGCTTCAAGGCGTGCATATATTAGGCTTTCGGCAAGTTAATGTTTACCTTGACGGCCTACTTTTGGCATGAGATTTCAAGGAACTAAATATGCATAATCTTGTTAATGAATATTTTTCAGGAGGCTCAAATTTACTTAGGTTGCTCAACCAACAAAAAAAAGTCCCGAAAAGCGAGCGAATCACAAAGTTTTCATTCGCTATCGGAAGATTCGCATTCCTCGTACCAAGCTTTAATGAATTACCTACCTAAGCACTTTTTGGTTTATCAACCGATAAAAAATATTTCCTTGTTTAATCTAAACATGATTGATTTTGATCGATTGGTTATCTTGCTTCCCAAAAATCTTTGCTTTTTAGACATCTACATAAATATTCTGTTACTGCATTATATATCTCTCTAATTGATCAATACTTGCTTCATTAGGCACTCCTTCATTCGTTGGTAACATTACAATAATTATTTTATCTTTAAAAATTAATTACAGAAGTACATTTATTATAAAGCCCTTCCTCGGTTTTTGCTATAGGTAAATTAACTCCATATTACGTTAGACAACATTCAACAACAACAAGTATTTGTGTTGGATTAAGGAACTAATAAAATACACGTAAGGCTTTATAGTAATAAAGACCTTTGCCGGTTCCCATTAACTGAAGCTGATCATTAATTAACGTAACTCCATATTAGATAAATATTAATTATAACAAAGTAACTCAGTTGGTCGCCTTAATTGAAATTAGGAAGGTAAATAAAATACCAAGGAAATACGGAAAAACCATAAATCTAAAAATAGAAGGAAATCACAATCATACGACGAACTTATCAAAAGATTTCAATGTTCAATTAATTATAAAAATCAAAGATATCAAACAGTTACTAGATACTGCTACTGATAGAAATCTAACATTTAAATTCAATAACAAATGCACTCTCGGTAACAGCTCTGCTATTATCTATGGTACTCAACCAAAATGAGCTGCAATTACAGCCATTACACATCAAAGAGAACTACTCTATAACTAGAGTCTACATTGTCTATGCAGTCAGCAAACATAAGATCGAAACGACGTGGGATTTTGGTCAAGGGCAAGCAATGAGGCCAATGGATACAATAAGGGCAGAGACCATATTACTAATGATCTACTAGCAGATCATAAGCCTAATATAACTGCTACAGCATAAGATTAATCAGTCTCTAACGTAACTGAAGACATAGACCCTGTGAGAAGGAGATGATTACGGACCCAGTGCGGGTTGCAGTTGATCTCATCAATTTTATTGATTCTAGGGCATGATCCTCGTGGTATATTTCACATCACCTTTTTGAGGAATAAGTGATGAACAATGAAATAGGTGAAACGATATAGGTAGTAATAAATCAACAAGATAATTCAGTGACAGATTAAAAACGGCAATGAAACCAATGCTACATGTATTTCATTAAATTTATTTTCGCCTCTAAGGACGCACTAAATGATTACTACCTGAAAAGACAAGGGCGCTAATTTATGACAAAAGTTGAAAAACGTGTTAAATTGTAATGTAAAACACTTAATTGTATCAAATTATACATTAATTTCGTATATTGACCTTTGTCAAAGTAGTACAGGTTTGTGAAGTAGGTAAAGAAAATAACAAAATCGTCGTTAACAATAAATTAAGGATTATTATAAAACTGGATAGATTAAATTAATTCTAATGATTCGATTATTTCTCTAATCAACTGTAAAATAACGATTGAAGCAAACATTCTGGTTCTGGATAGATTAAATTGTAATAGGATTGGAAACACACTCCATAAAAAGCTATCTTATTCGTTTCTTTTAATTAGTTGGGTTTTTTTACTTTAAAAGAAGTTGATCCTGTTGTATTGTTAAAACTAAATTATCTTCCTCTACACAATAATACTACATACAGCTTCTGATATCCCGATACCATCATCTCCATCGTCATTAATAACATCATCAACATGACATTTAATCAATCTTCTTTCTTTCTTTACATCCTTTTCATTAATAACCCTTTCTTTTCTGGAATCATTTCTCCCGGCCCTATGCTCATCCCATCCTCCCCTGTAATTATAATTTGCAATATTCTTTGTTAGACCTCCCACGTTCCTTCCAATAACTCGTTCCTTACTTTTGTAGCCCTGTTTTGTTCCAGAACAGGTTTTGTTATAAATATTTTTAGTCTGTTGTTATTTACCTCATCTTCTGATTTGAGCGAATTCAACGTCGGAGTGCCCTTTGATGTGGTCTAATTACCCGTATAATTATGGCAGTTTTTTTGTTATTATAATAATGTATTTCTGTTGTAATAACTATTGTATTACTAGGCACTTGACTTGGCACTTCATGTTTTGGAAATAGCATAGGAATTCGAAAACAAAATCGTCATACTTAAACAGTAAACAGTAAAATGAAACTCTTCAAGGTCCTACAATAGGACCCATTATTATTTTTATCACAATCTGTAAATATAGGTATAGAAGAATAATATAAGCAGAGATGAATAAATCGTCGAAAAAGAATCTATTATACAAAGATAATTAGATATCAATTTAAAATTCTCTATCTGGTAAGGCTTGAAAGATACTTCGAATCTTATAAACAATGCTCGTAATAACAGACAACGGCTTAAGAATTTACCTTGACACGAACTCTTAGTCAATAATACTCCGGTCATTTTGTCACAAAACCATTAAAATACAAACGTTAAAAACTCTCTAAATACCAGTAATAGATTTATAACATTACAAGAGTGAGAAAGTAAAAATTAAAGATGTCAACTTTCTTTTACATAACAATAATATATCTGATAACACATTTAGAGACCTGTTAACCCTAAAACTATATCCGATTTGTGTAAAAAACAAGGTTTTAATGAATTATTCATGGGCCCTTCGAGGTATCGGGAGCATCCGATGGTTAGACGAGAACTCGACTAAATTAAGATGACTCTCTCTCAGGAGGAACCAGAGCGTTTGATTGCCTTTTCAAATTGGTAAGGTTGTTCTAAACAAGTTTTGTAACCGTGTTCCGAGATGTCACAGCTAAGGGTCACCTAGTCGACGTACTGTTCGTGTTTGATTTTGGTTGATTGTATTTATTTATCGACTTGCTCTTTTCCCTTTTGGGATTAGTGGAACTGTCAGCTGTGCCCAATGAGAGAGGCGGCAATCTACTTTTAAAGTTATAAGAAACTGACTCGTTCAGCCCCTAAGAAATGTCAATGTTTATTTGTCGACTGACATTAATTCTATTAGAATTCAGCAGTTTTGCTGTTTTATTTTTATTCAATGCGTCTCGTACGTTGTGTCCTATAATCAGGTGTAACGTTCTCAAGTCTAATTTGCATGTGAACTTAGTCCAATTTAGCCAAACTATTATAATTATGATTTCCAGCATAAGACATGACGAAATCGATTGCGTATAATAAAGCAGTATTTTTTCTAAGAAACTATAAATCGCGACTGCCAACATATCGGCAGGATCATATTAAAATAATGATTTTATGGATCAACGCTCTAACAATAATAAGTGTGGGTGTTAGTATATTCGTGATAAAATATGATAATCTAGATAACACAATCATAAATGTCATTACATATTCCTAAAGTGGTGTAGCACGGAATAATTTAAATGATGTTTATCATACTGCCCAAGTTAAACCTATTCTAGATGGATTTGAAACACGGGAAGTAAATAACGCAGACAGAAATATAAGTGGCGTGAAAAAAGCGACAGGATTCTAAGAACTTGGGGTGGGAAGATTAGTATTATAGGTGGAGTGTGCTTTCCAAGGTTACAATTCGTGCGAATTAGACGCAAGAAAACGATCGTAGCATCTTTAGTATCGAGAAATTCACTAACCGTAAGAGTCTTACGAAATTAACACGAAACGGGTGATTATTAATTCTCTCATTGATTGTAGAAGGATTGTAAACCTTGCCAAATGGTAATAACTGCAGTCGTAAAACGCTTCGTCTGGACAAGTTCTTACATTGAATTTAGTAAGACGGGTAACTTAATAAGTTCCGTGGGCGGATAAGCCAGTCTGATACTATTTCTGCAGTATTGCAAATTATTTAAATCCGTGTTATTTCTGTACTGGCCAAAGTTCCAGACATAGATTATCTTTTGGTATCAACGACTTCCTACACCTTATCTAGTATCTAGTCGAAAATAATATGTTAACAAATATTGGTTCTCCGAAGTTTATGTTTGTGGACGCAATTTTTGTTTGCAAATACCGCCATGATGATAGGAAGTTTGCTTACAGAAATATTCAATACCTAACGGTTTGAAATTCACAAGGTTACAATTTAGAATATTAGTTAAACTTGTTATAAGTACATACATATTTTGTATCTGACCTGCCTTTTCAAGTTTATCAAATACATTTTCTTTTGCATTGTCATGCTTGTCGTTGGCAGTAGTAGTATTTGCAACGTCGAATACTTAATCTACTTTGTTAAAACTTTAAGCTTATTTAATAACAAATACATAATCAGTTTCTTCATTCATAACACCGCTAGATTTCTTGTCATATGCGCTAAACACATTGTATTTATGAATAAAAATGCACTTTATACGCCAAGCGCCAGTAAACATAACAAGAGATTGTAGCAATTACATAATTACGCCTACAAGATAATGTTTTATCTTAGATATGTTAATATTACGCTCCGTATCTCGTGTTTTATCTAGTTTTCTACATCTTAATAATCCATTATTTACTTATTATCTGATATGTACTGGACCGGCCCACTTTGTATTGTTGCGTTGGGATCTGTTTTTATTTTAATATTGTTTGTTCGTTTATTACTTCACGTATCTATAAAGTGTCGAAATGTGGGTGTAGGTACTTTAGTTGCAACCCTTCAGGGCTTACAGACGTGCTAAGTGACTCAATTATGTATTGTATTTTATAATTCTTAATCATAATGTAATTGGCATTTTTGTCATGGCAGCAGCTTTAGTACTTATTTAATCCTTTGGTCCGTTTCTTAAATGTTTTGAATACTTATAATTTAAGCTTGTTGGTTGTGCTAAAAATATAACGCCATAAAAATGAATGCAAGTGCCAAGTCAGTATTGTAATCTAAATTAATAATGACAAATACACTGTATCGAATATCTAATGAAGTCCATAGAACCGTCAACATTCTAAAACTGCATTTAAACTAGAATATCCACAGCAACAAACAGATTGTTGTTTTGAACGTACGCCTAGTTAAAATTCCAAACTGATTTAGAATACATGGAAAGCCGGAAAATGGCCGAAATTAAATAAAAGACAGACATTTCGGTCGCAAAGTCTCCGTCACTTCCTAGTCAGGAAATAGATCAAAGATAATGTATTCAGCAAGAGATTAATTTTCACCATAATTATGCTTAATAACTTTGTAATAACTGCACCTATTTACGTTCAGTTTCGTAATACTGTGGCGCCATCTTATGGCACTTTATGGCGTGTTGTTACATTTTAGTGCCTTTGATGTTCGTCAGTTTTTTATGGGTTTCAGTAGCATTCCTTTTGGTATGTTTTTGTCGTTATTTTACTAGGCTGTGTCAAGTGATTTGAAATAAGCTGATTTGATTTATGGCGTCTCTTCTGCGAATATAATGGCGCCCATGTGTTCAATTCTACAAGCATGGCGTTGATTAATAATGTTTAACATAGTTATGAATAAAAAAAAGGTTTTGTTTGGCTTCAACTGCCAGTCATCAAGTTTTTTTTTACTAAATTCAAACAATGGTTTGTTCAAAAAAACGTTGTTTAATTTGCGAAGAAAAAAAGTGAACAACGGCTTTTCTAACCACAGACAAACTTAAATAGCCGATTGGTATTTGAAACACATAAAAAACATAACGCTTTATATTTTAAAGGTATGGGGACTAATTAATCCCCCTAATTCTGTCCGCGTCACGGGTTCACCCAATTTCGCGGCATAACTGTTTCTATTTTAAAATGGCGGTCTGACACGAACTTCCTGGATTCAAGATGGCGACGATTCAACTGTCACACACAATAACAACCGATTTTAATCTCTAGTCCGTTATCGTAGGACGCTGTTCGAATAAAAATGCTTTCGGAATGAAAATTTAAGTATAATTTAACTGTCTGGAGGAGTTAAAAATAAATTATGAAGGAATGCCTCGTAAGGGAAGTGGTATGATGGAATGCATATTGCATTTGCAGTTTGGGTTTTTATAATTAAGTGTTTTATATGCGGTGGCACATACATTTTTGATGGTGTTATTGTATTTGGTTGTATAAAGTTATGAATCCTTCCAAAATTATGGTTGATTTTAAAGCTTTTTCAAAAACGTGCTTTTCGAAGTAAACAGATACCATATTCACATAAGGGTTATTGTTAGTTGTGTTTGAGTAATTTTATTGTGATTTTAAAATACAGGGTATTTAAATCGGCAGTCACTTTGTCTAACAATAGATTTCCATGACTTTACAGTGATTAAATCTCAAAAGTCACCAAAGTAATGATAGTTTAATACAGTGGCTTGATAACTCTATCGATAACTGTCGATGTTACCATAGATTGCGAGTCATTGTTTATAAGATTTACTAGTACTAATAAACAAATCTTACTTTAGAATGAAACAACCTATTTTACTGTAGGACCAGCAAGTCCTCGTAAATTAGACCGATTAAAAACATTTTTTTTTTGTTTTAAGTATATGCCACTTATTAATGTCTATGGGTGGTCCTAATAACGTGCTTATCACAAAATCATAACCCTGCTGCGGTAGTCGAGAAATGCTATAGTATAGCTGAAGTCGTTGTTGCAGGCATTCGGTGGCGTGTGGTTCGGCGTGGTGGCTTTCGGAATGACGTATTGCACTCGTAGTTTCGTTCTTCTTCCGTCCTTCTGACATTCAAAAGTGCCTGTAATGGCTTAATTGAAATAAAATATTTGAGTTTGAAGGCATCAAATTCCTTCTTTCTGACTCTGATTCAGTCATTGCCACTTCTCACAAACAACTGATTGTCAAAGAACTTTCAGTGCAAACAAAACAAAACCGATGTTTTCAAGTGACACCCTGAAACTTACAAACACACCCAACAATTCAGTTTCAAACTCTATTCGTCTTCAACATAAGGTTGTATTTCCATAATACTATGGCTTCTTATGTCAGTGGCATGAACAGCAGTTGACACCTGACGTGAATGAATAATGCTGGCTTTGAATGATGCTTCGACGTATTGATGTAATAAAATGGAGGCATTGTTCAGAGTAGTCCGGGAGACCGACTGTGTTCATGTTAGCTTTATGTTTGACGGAACAGCTTATTAATTTTCTAGGAACTGCAAGTAGATTTAAAAACCTTATGATTGTATAATTTATGCTCACATGTAGCACACAAGCCACAGGCCTAGGTGGTCTAGTAAGCGCTACTGCTAAGCACAACGTCGCGCGTCGTGTTCGATTCCGATGATAGATCGTGTCAAGAAATAGGTTTTCTATTAGGGATTTCTCTTCCACTGAGTCTAGATTTGTGTCTGGTTTATTTTATTTGTGTTCAGTTGATGGACCTCATGCTTGGCAGTCCTTCTTGTATCCTCTAGACTAAAATAGCAGTTATGTTGTACATACCTTTAGTTTAAAATATTCATAGTTATCAAAAATTTCGTAATAATTATCACGCATTACATTATGAATTTATGACTGCACGATTTAAATCTCGGTAGATCCAACAATTTTAAAATTTGTTATTGTGAAATGGGCATTATAAAAATACCGACATTTGTGAACTTACTTAATCATAATCACGTTTCCGTTTCAGTTGAAATGAATGGCCGGATGTTAATAGTAATGCGTGTTCATATATTCAAAGTGTTCATCATAACATATTGCTGAATTCAATGGAACTTGACTCATATTTCATAAACAATTTATTGCATACGAGCTTAACCAATACTACTAACTAGCATTACTATTAAACTACTGTATGTTCTATCACGCTATTACATGGCGCTGAAAGACACGAATGTGGGAATGTGTGTGGGACTCTCAACACTCAAACTCAAAGCATTTATTCCAATTAAACCATTACAGGCACTTTTGTATGTCAGACTACCGTTAGGACCATATCTGCCTAACTCTAAGGAGGTTACAGGCATGATGTTAGATGTACTATTCTTTCTGTATTCTGTGTACTATCGCCGTCTTCTTTTTCTCACAGTTGTTTTTGCATCCAAAACTAAATGATTATTTAACAATAGTCCTTTGACTCACGCTTAAATGGACCAAAATCGGAAAATTAACTGACTGTTATTTTACGAAGCAATTTTAGGTAAATTTTTTTTTTTTTTTTAATATAAAATTTATAAATAATTATTTTTTTAATACTTGTAGAAATCTAGATACCTATAAAGATTTTATCAGTGTACCGAAATACACTTCAAAACTAACTTCAATTAAGCTACTTATTAGCGAAAAGTTATTAAGACTACCACTAATTACTATTACTAGCAATAATAAAACTAATAACATCCGGTAAATTATAAGAATTAGGTAACATTTTCAATCTTAAAATAATATTAAATCAAGTTACAAATGTTAAGGGCCGGCTCCGGAAATCGAAGGTTGGGAATGTCATAGAAATAGATAGAAAACGATGCTCCACAACCTTGAAATAAATCACACAGCTAGCCAATGAATGTAACTTGTTATTGAAACTTTCTAATTTAAGATAATGCTTATGGATAAGTGTAAAAAAAAATCAGAAAATCACTAAAAACGAGTAAATCGCACTCCCGTATTGTAACAACTGAGTCGTAATTATTGAGAATTTTTAAATGAATTTTATTAAATAATAAAGTTAAAAGTATAAAGTAGTCACTGAAAGCTTCATTTTTTAATAAACATACTCTCATTTTGTGTAAAAAAATCACAAACTTGCCCATGTTTTTCGCTCAAAATCTTCATACAAATTACTATGAAGCGGAGCGCTTTCTTAGCAAGCGTCGACGGACCCACTCGTGGCTCAGTCTGCCACGCGCCTCCAACGTGAGAGCACGTCGGTTTGCGCCGCATCGGCAGATCGCAGTCGAACCGTGTACGTACACAAAATCAGTGCACAGTGGTCTCGCGACAAACTTTTGTGATACCATAATAGTTTTGAAATTGAGTAAGTATACTTTTTATATTATTGTGAATTTGCATTATATTACTCGTAAATTAGATAGTAGGCAATGTACTGGTAGGTATGTGTTTCTTATTGTGTATTTGTGTTTTTTTTTTGTGCATCTGATTTGACATTACATTTCGTTCGTAGAACAAAAACATCAAAAATTCTGGTTGTTTACATTTTCATTATACTAATTCTTAATTATCTGATAAACGCGTGGACCGATTTATATGATTCAAACGGATAGAATGGTTTTATACATAGAATTTTCATTTGACAAAAAGTCGTTAAGATATCTCAACAAACAAAAAATCTCATTTTCAAGTTGCTCTCGTAATTATCCAACAAAAAAGATACCTACTATGGCGCACAGATATAAGCCGCGCGCGGTGCGTTTGTATGTATGAAGATACCGTACTTCCCCCTTTTTAGAGTTCCGTAGTCAACTAGGAACCCTTAAAGTTTCGCCATGTCTGTCTGTCCGTCCGTCTGTCCGTCCTCGCTTAATCTCTGTGACCGTTAACACTAGAAAGCTGAAATTTGGTACCAATATGTGTATCAATCACGCCGACAAAGCGGTTAAATAAAAATTGGAAAAAATGTTTTATTAGGGTAGCCCCCCTATATGTAAAGTGGGAAGTGTTTTTTTTTTTAATTTCAACCTTAAGGGTAAACAAGCCAACGGTACGAACTAGTTGGTGGGCGGGGCTAAAATGCATGCTATTTCATCCGACGTCACGAGCGAAATGCATAGAGCGAAAGAGACACAACTAAAACGGGCGCGCGATTGTTTCTATGCAGACCTTTGGTAGTATGGATACCATGAAAAATCCATTGAATGTATCTGTTCAAAATAGAATTATTTGAATTCTTTAATAACTAATCTATGTCTGTATGGTTTTACTTTTTTAATTTTCGTACTATATACGTTACTTATTTACGTCCAAAGATGGTTAAAATTAGTGCTAAAATATGAAAGTTTCGACGCTCATAACTTTCAAACCAATATTTTTTTTCCAATTCTGCTTCCATAGAGACCTAGATAATGACAAGACTAGTTGATACAATTTTTAATTTTAAACCTACACCGTCAACCAGAGGAGTAATCACCATACTACGTTTGTATGGAAGAATGACTTGCTTGTGCAACCTTAACGTGCGATATATCGTTGGAAAGGTATTTAAAAATGAATAGGGGTTTACTAAAATCATTTTTTGATAATGTCAATAATTTCGGAAATAATCGCTCCAAAAGTAAAAAACAATGTGTCCCCCTCCCCCCCTCTAACTTTTGAACCATAAGTTTAGAAAATATGAAAAAAAACTGAAAAGTAGAACTTTATAAGGACTTTCTAGGAAAATAATTTTGAACTTGGATGGAAACAACAGTTTTTGTACAAAAAAGACAAAAAGTTGCACAAAATAATTTCTGGACTAAGTTTGTAGTATAATCGTATATATGCAAGCATTTTTTTTTAACTTCGTTTACATATTTTACGGACGGACGGACGGGAAACTATGGAACCCTACACTGAGCGTGGCCCGACACGCTCTTGGCCGGTTTTTTTATAGGTACTATCATAGATAACAGAAACAACAGGAGATATGGCAAGGAGGCGTGGTACATGCGAACTCATTTGGCTGCGACGCGGCCTGATGCCACTTTCATTAATGAGTCGAATGTCAACTTGCGACGTCTTCACTGCTCGTGATTTTTTACAAAATGCCGCGTTGTTCAGTGAATGTTTGTGAAAATAATAGCTGTATTGTGAATTACACGAAAGATGGTATCTCATTTCACACATAAGTACTATAACATCTGTTATCTATGGGTACTATGGTTAAACCATAGGTTAAACGTATCAAATTTTATTTGTGAATAACAGTGTAGGCATTTATCGTTGTATCCCTGTAGGTCCGGCCGTGTGGAGAGGAGCCCTGCACATTGTGTGTGTGTGTGTGCTTGTCTGTCTTCATTTTATTTCATTAGGTATCTGATATGTTATATTTATTGCAGAATCAAGAATATCCGGCACTAATCATGGAACCGGAGCTGCAGCCTGATGAACATGAACTGGTTGTTGGCCGCAGATTGGTCGACGTTGACTTTGTTTTTAAGCAATTGCAAGATTTATGTGATCACGGTTTTCAGTACAATATATTATTTTTGTAATTGGGAATAACAATTTCATTTTGTATTGTGCATCTAAAATAATAAAATTCTATAGTACAATTTAATATATGTACATTATTAATCTCGCTATGCTAATAAATCTAATAATCACTAATAATCACATATTTGACCACATATCAAAATCAGTGACAATAAAGTTACAATTTAGTTGGCGAGTCAAAGTCTGACGTGGCGACCCACTGTGCATACGTACATGTGTGCGTGTGCGGTGCGCGAGCCTCGATCGTTGTGAGTGTAGCGCTAAAAACCTAAACTTCGCGCGGCGCGTCCGCGAAGCTGGCCCTTAAGGCCGCGGTCTCCTCGACTATAGTGGAAGTAACTTTAACAATGCTTTGTCAGACAATGTCAGCGTCTTTGATTGATGTTATGGCACCGACAGTCTGACAGGTTTGCGTATATTTTGATCTTTCCTTGTCGAATTTGAGATCGAATTCTTGAGGGGTTAGATCAGTGTTTGATGATTTGGGTTTTAAGCTAACAAAGAAGCTTTAAAAATAAACATTTAGTTGCTATCGGCTTATAGTATACTGGTACATGCAAATTAGGAAATGTTACATTTGTACGTAATCAGTCGTGCTACGGTTCCTAAGGTTGGTTTGTGGATGGGTTGACGACCGAGTTCATACAGAGTTTCCTCCGCGTGTCTCGGAAAGCACGTTATCCTGTTGACCGGACTGTCACTGCCCGAAAGACTGACAACATGGGTATCGTAATACCCAGTACTAATTGGGTTGTGGAGGTCAGATAGGCAGTCGCTCCATGTAAAATAATAGTATTCAGCATCAGGTTAAATTGGAGGCTGACCCCAACGTGGTTGCAGGGAAATGATTATGCGGATGATGACAATGCTGCGAGTCAGCCCTCCTCTTTATAAGAAGAGGCCTAAATTCATCACGTGGCCCTAGTGCGTGTTGGCGAACTAAGTATTCTAAGTTTACTGTTTGATTTTTGAATAATCGTGCCATTTTCCGCACGGTGGTTTTTGACTTTTTTTTTTTTTATAAAAAACGTTGCCCCACACTAGGAATTTCTCCTGTATCGTGGGTGCGTTCACAAACATATAAACTCACATACACAAATACCCAGACCCGAAACAACTATCTGCAGGTCATACAAATATTTGTTCCGTGCGGGGATCGAACCCGCGACACGCAACGCAGCAGTCCAATCGCTTAGCCACTGCGCCAACCGTGCCGTCGAACTGTAGTTGTGAAGCAAATTGCCTAGACCGACACTAACAATTAATATCAAATTCTGGTCCATCACAAATTCCCAACTAATGATAATAATGCCAATTTCCCCTTCACACATCCATTCTAGATTTATACCCAGCAAGAATATTCACGACATCTTTGAGACCTAATAAATCTTAAATTCACCAATCACGCATCCGGTCTAACAACTAATAGAGATATCAAACATAATGATAATGTTCCACTAATTCAATTTTATAATTAAGTAGTTCTTCACGCCATTCGCTGAGTTAATTAATCACCGGTAGAAATCGGTGATAAAGTTTATGATCGATGGGATGGTGATAAAATTGTTGACTTCACAGAGGCCGATGTTTTTGGTGAAGTTAAGCTTAGTTCACCTGATTGTTGTTTTGGTTTCTGTGCTAGAAAGTTTCGATAAATTAAATAAACTTACCTAAATTATGAGCTCATACGCCTTATTATAGACACAATTAAAAAATAAAACCGACTTCGACAAAAATAAAACACAAAAAAGTGAAAAATAAAAAATCAGCTTCTGAAGTCGGTGACTTTTGTTTGTTTGATTTCATGTTTTTGCCACCACTTTTTTGTGTTTTATTTTTGTCGAAGTCGGTTTTATTTTTTGTAAAAAAGTCCCTTCACAACGTACCGGCGTGATGTTATGTTATGAACTGGTGTAAACAATAGACAGTCATGAGATTTCAGCAATCCCAGTCCATTTGCTATCATTAATTGAGGAGTTCCGTTGCCTATCTCCGAAGTTCTTCATCAGATCTTCACCAAATAGTTTTTATAACCTTTGTAGTGAGTACAGGCGTGATATTATGTTGTTGTGTGTGTGTTATGGCGTAAACAATGCTTAGATATGCTATAGCAACAATCGCGGTTAATCTGCTGTTATTTATTGAAGAGTTCCCCCGATTTCTACAAGATCCCATCATCAGATATTGAAATGGTGACAGCACGGGACGCACCAGCTTTCAAATGAAAAAAGAATCATGAAAATCAGTTCACCCAGTCGCAAGTTAGGTATGAGCAAACAAACATAAAAAATAAATACAGTCGAATGGATAACCTCCTCCTTTTTTTGAAGTCGGTTAAAAAGCCATTGTTATAAATCTCCTGGAGATTTATTAGCGGACGGAAGGCTATAAGGTAATAGAGCAGCAGTGGTCAAACTCCACGGCTTTAAAAAAGATATTTTCACCAATGCTGTTGTTATGCCAAAGGGTACCTATTGGCCCTCTTACTCAATATGACCATTTTTTGGTCAATGAAACACATTGTACACGAAATGTAAATGAATAAGTAAATGAGGGCAAGAAAAAAACTTGTTCCGCCGACCCAAAATAACATGGAACAAGAGTTGAAGATGATGATGATGAAGCACATGCTTCACCTAAAATTTCTCTCTGGTAACTTATAAGCTTGTTCAGTTCATGAACCAACCCTGTAGAAAACGTGAACTTTGAAGTGACCTCAGTGGCCACTTCAAAGTTCTCACTAAAAATCAAAAATCAATCAAAATCAAAACTCATTTATTCAAACTAGGCTGATAATCAGCACTTTTCGAACGTCAAAAATTTACTTTACTTTACCATTTACATTTTTATAAGACAGTCCCCCAAAACGCCCACCCATCGACACTTCCTAGTGTTTAGCTGGAAAGAAGAAGTGGCGGAACAAACTCCCCAGCACACATCTGTCTGTTAGGTTGGATAAAAGAACCAGACTCGATACAATAGCAAGGTGTCAGTTTTTAAGATTTACTACAGACATAATCAGTAATAAACAAAAGTATTCAACAATAAACAATGTAAAATAAAATAATAAATACATAAAAAAAAATACATAAAGTTATGTTAACACACACGCCTTTCCTACAGAACGCCACTTGCAATGATCCGATACTCAATTGCCACATTTGCCACCGCCACGTCCATACGTCTGATCATTAACAACGACGCCGACGCTTTCTGATTACCTGCCTAAATACTATCTAGTGTGCCTTTTTTTTTTTATCTAGTGTGCCTACCTCTTTATTGTCAACATCCGTCACACATAACTTCTAAAACATAATCAGCGTCAGTGAAAGTGTAGCGTGACTTACCGACGACGCTACTTCAAATGAATCACTTTCTTCTTCACAATAGATTCCAAATTAACTACTTAATGAGGTTCTCAAAGAAGCCGGATCAGCTGTGAAGGCTGTTGGGGGTATAGATGTTGGTTTGTAGAAGGAGTTCTGATACGTTGAAGATTTATACACCTTTCTGCAGTCAGTCTTGCTGATAGACATGAATGCATGACTGACTGCAAATGGTACGATGGACGTATTTGATGCTTCAGTCAAAATTAATTTTAACAAAAATAAACTAGAGAGTTTGAATTTAAGTATGAAATAATATTAGAATTTTGAAGAACCATGTCCGTGACACACTATCGGTGTAATAAAATGACGCTTTTCAATTAAAAGATAACAGTGTTGAAATCAACAATTTCGGTGTCAATGATCGGATTTTCTTCAGCTTCAGATGATGGCCCTGGGGCCATCTGAGCCGGGGTCATCTGTGCTACTGGTAGCACAGTTCCTAGTAAAATAATTTATCTCGGAAATAACGATAGCTGCACAACAAGCTATTTCTGCCTTCAGGCAGCATTCCTACATTTTGATAAATTGGATGCCAGTCAGACAGACTCCTCGTCATTTCTGTCGGTGAGAATCTTTTCGCAGTTAATTGACACTTTAACCACGTTATAAGCAGACGAGACAAGGTATCGCAATAATTAGACGTAACTACTTACTGCAAAGCAACATCTGGGCAAACTGCCAATGCCGTTACTTATTTAAATAAAAGATAAAATCGAAAGGTGATGCCCTAAATCTTATAGTCTTGCTTAAGAGGCATCACATGAACAGAATCGATATTAGATTGTAATACATTACACCTCATCAGTCATTACCATTTGTCTAGTTTATCTGGTTGCAATGGCCACTGCTAAGAATGTCTTGGATTCGATTTTAAAGCCTCGAACTAAGTCATCATTATTCTCTAGCCCTTATTCTAATTCATTTGCAGTCGGCGCAGCATGTCTTTTTTCTATACTTCATTGTTACCCCTCATCTCATGAGACACCTCCTTTCTTCATCCTTTCTTTGGTCTCGGATCAAGTGTCTCTGGGTTTTCCATCAATGTTCCCAGTTGCAACCAAAAGCTGGGATCTGTAATAATCTGTATCCAATTCATGGCAATAGGCCCGCCCGCTTAAAAGGTCCATAAAAGTGTAAATAAAAGTGTAAGTGTTACTTAAAGGTGTAAAGGACCTTAAAATCATATCTGGCCTAATGGTGACGTAGGCCTTTTCCTTATTCTTTGGGAAATTCAAGCCTATTCGTATTCAACCATCGTACTGCATCCATTATAATGAAGAGATCGTTCTTTACCAGACACCTTTCGACCTAGGTATTTTCTTCGCGTCCGCGTTGATTGATCAGTCAACCCGTCCGCGTACTCATTAACACTTTAACGAGCATTTCCTTAATCAGCGACATCCGTAGCTGATTAATGTGTTTAATTAAACACTAGTACATTGTCATGGTCTTTTACTGAGGATAATAGTTCAATCAAGATAACTGTAGGACGCGTTCTCGATTTTCTACGAATGTAAGTGGTTTTTAGGTACCATTTTAACGTTTAAGCAATCACAAATGTGAAGATATCGTGGTCTTCATTTAAAGATAATTTATTCGTCTACAGATTGGCATCAAAAGAATTGTATGACTTCATACAAAAATTTCGCACAAATACGTTTTTCCCATCACAATAATCGCAGAAAATGTAAAAAAGTAGGGTCCGAATAGGTACCATTTTAGGTAGATTTACAGCATATTATAACTCCAAAATTATAATGAATTGCGGTACATATAGTCCTTTAGATGTTTAGATATTTTTTTTGTATTTAAATCAATGTATTTTTCAAATTATTACCTACAATAAAAACACTTGTCAATTTCTTCATACATTTTGCTCTCGGGATAACTGAAATGCAAAATTTAGTCTGCGCCGTGGACCTATGTCGGATTTTACCAGAAATTCGTGTTGAAAAAGATCGCTGTACGTACACAAAATATTTGACTGACCAAACATGATACTTTACGTATTTTGTAGGGACTACGGACAACCAAGATTTTATTCATCGTTTTTTTTTAGAAGTAGAAACACATAACGCTCCCTTTGGGATTCGCCACAGTCGGGTAGAAAGGGATTATAAAATTCGAATTTCGTTTCGAACTTGATGGAGTGACCTCATGATATACTGGAACTAATAAACGAGTTGAGCTAGGTATGCCGTGTTTGGGCTCGTTTTGTTAGTTACTTTGAGATCTTACCTCCGGACTCCATGGAGTGACCTGAAGGTATAATTTGAAGACTTTTACTGGAACTAATAAACGAGTTGAGCTAGGTATGCCGTGTTTGGGCTCGTTTTGTTAGTTACTTTGAGATCTTACCTCCGGACTCCATGGAGTGACCTGAAGGTATACTTTGAAGACTTTTACTGGAACTAATAAACGAGTTGAGCTAGGTATGCCGTGTTTGGGCTCGTTTTGTTAGTTACTTTGAGATCTTACCTCCGGACTCCATGGAGTGACCTGAAGGTATACTTTGAAGACTTTTACTGGAACTAATAAACGAGTTGAGCTAGGTATGCCGTGTTTGGGCTCGTTTTGTTAGTTACTTTGAGATCTTACCTCCGGACTCCATGGAGTAATCTGAAGGTATACTTTGAAGACTTTTACTGGAACTAATAAACGAGTTGAGCTAGGTATGCCGTGTTTGGGCTCGTTTTGTTAGTTACTTTGTGATCTTACCTCCGGACTCCATGGAGTGATCTGAAGGGGTATTTTGAAGACTTTTACTGGAACTAATAAACGAGTTGAGCTAGGTATGCCGTGTTTGGGCTCGTTTTGTTAGTTACTTTGAGATCTTACCTCCGGACTCCATGGATTGATCTGAAGGTATACTTTGAAGACTTTTACTGGAACTAATAAACGAGTTGAGCTAGGTATGCCGTGTTTGGGCTCGTTTTGTTCGTTACTTTGAGATCTTACCTCCGCATTCAATGTAATGACCTGAAGGTATACTTTAGGACAGATGCGGGAATAGACACTTGCGCGACTGAACTTTTACGCGACTTAATGGCCACTGAGCTTTACTCTGTAAAGTAAGCATAACATCACGCTTGTTCATCAACTTGAAGGTGGATTTTTTTGGTCTTTTCGTCATGGGTGTCGTTTTCATGGTTTTTGGGGTCGCTGATTACGAAAATGAGGTAAAAATGAAAATTCAAGATGGCGCCGACGAAAATTTCTGGTTTTTCCGTCATGGGTGTTTTTATGGTTTTCAGAGTCGCTGATAACGAAAATAAAGTCATAAATTATTTATTTCAATTCAGTCTTTTAAATACAACTGGAATGACCAATATGGAAATCGATTTAATTATTTACCTTGCCTATGGTTAAATCTTAATCACTTCAACAAAAATCACGCAAAACACGCACGCATTACGAAACGCATTTACGAAATAATTTGGAAACGATTTGGCACAAAAAACGTTTGTGCAAAAGTAGCGCAAACAAACCCCCGATAACCCTTTTGTTCTTCTTTTATCGCAAAGCTGCTACCTCGATAAAAATGAAACAGTAACAACATAAGCTGGAAGTACCTCCAAGCGGTGAAGGTGGTAACAGTATAAGGCCCGTTTGCACCACCATGTATGACACAAAATATTTTGCAAAAGCTAGTTTAAGATATTTATTTTAAACACCTCCACGACCCCTGTACTATTCAATCCATCCATCAGCACAATGTTTTGAGTGCGTTACATTGAGTTCTACCACAAAACATGATTTTTTACCCCAAAAAAAAGTTACTTAAGTTACTTTTCTTCATCATTGGATAGGGATAACTGGAAAGAGGGAAGGGAGGCCTTTGCCCTGCAGTGGGACACAAATGGCTGATATATTAATAATAAAGTTACTTAGTATGATGTACAGAATGTTTGGTTGACGGCTTCATGATGAGTTGGTTTACACCTTGTCTAATTAACATTTTTATGGAAAAACCAAAAAAAATCCTGGCCGCCATCTCGGATTTTCATTTTGACCTCAATTTTGTAATCAGCGACCCCGAAAACCATAAAAACGACACCCATGAAGGAAAAACCAAAATATGTCCTGTCTGCCATCTTGAATTTTCATTTTGAACTCATTTTCGTAATCAGCGACCCCAAAAACCATGGAAACGACACCCATGACGGAAAAACCAAAAATTTTCCTGACCGCCATCTTGGATTTTCATTTTGACCTCATTTTCGTAATCAGCTACCCCTATAGCCATGAAAACGACACCCATGACGGAAAAACCAAAAAATTTTGTCGGCGCCATCTTGAATTTTCATTTTGACCTCATTTTCGTAATCAGCGACCCCGAAAACCATGAAAACGACACCCATGACGGAAAACCCAAAAAATGTCCTCCTTCAATTAATAACAAGCGTGATGTTATGTTTACTCTACAGAGTAAACTTTAGTGGCCATTAAGTCGCGCAAAAGTTCAGTCGCGCAAGTGTCCATTCGCGCATCTGTCATTTCGCGCAAAAGTCCATTCGCGCAAGTGTCTTGGCGCGCAAAAGTACATGCGCGCATTTGCCTTTTCGCGCAAGTGGGTTCGCGCAAATGTCTTTCACGCAAGTGTCCTGATACCGCTTACCAACCAACCAATGTCCAGTAGTATAATCTACTTTTATATTAGTCATTAGTAATTTATTCATAAACAATAAATTGTAGGTATTTGAAATTACATGTTAATAAAATGAAAATTAAATTATATACACACATCAACACGGTCTAGGGATATTTTTAAAAAAGCGAATTACTATCAATGTGTTAATTATTTATATGACATGTATATATTTAAAATATACGTTATTTAATATTCTACCATTTTTTAATAATGGTTAAGGTACTGATTAAAATTTCAGGATTTTATGAAAAAAAAATGAAGCATAGACGGAAACCGTATATGAATTAACTTTTAATTTGTGAGTAAAAACTGAAAAAAATATAAAAATCATTTAATTTGTGTTTATAAACTTGAAGTTAGTAGTCTGAGAAAGCGCCCATGATGTTCATAACACATCGGCAACGATTCGGCATGCTCAGAACAAGGTTGTCAATGTCTTGCTGCGGAATATTGTCCCATGTCCTTCTGAGGTGCGCAAAAAGTTGATCTTCTGTAGCCAAATTTTCAGGAACTTCCTTCAGAGCTCTTCTTTGCAGCATATCCCACGCATGCTCAATGGGATTTAGATCTGGCGATTGAGCAGGCCAGTCTAAGGCCCTAACATTATGTGTATGTAACCAAGCTGCTACCGTTCTCGCCGTGTGTGCCCGGGCATTGTCGTGCATGAGCAGGAAATCTTGCCCCATTTGTGTTCTGTGGGGCAAGATTACGGGCCCCAGCACCTGTTAGACGTATCGTTCTGCCGTCATATTGCCCCGCACCCAAACGAGATCCGTCCGTCCTCCAAAACGAATTCCTGCCCAAACCATAATTGTTCCTCCTTGGTATGAGTGAACTTCCTGAGGGTTCTGGAGACGGCTCCATCGTCCAGGAACTCGCCAAACACGCGTCCTTCGTGAATCTGGATGGAAGCCGAACCTGGATTCATCCGTGAACAGCACATTGGACCATTGCTCACGGCCCCAGTCCACGTGGTTCCGAACCCATTCTAATCGTCGTCCAAGATTGCCTCTCCGTAAAGGTGGGACCCGGAGTGGTCTACGAGAGCGTAGATTGCTTTCATGCAGTCGCCTTCTTACAGTTTGGTCACTCACAAGCACTTGGTGTTCCACTCGCAGCCTTTGGACCAATTGAGTCGCCGTTGCATTTGGTTGAGCTCGCGCAGTAATTTGCAAAAATCGGTCTTGTCTGGGGGTAGTGATGCGACTTGGCCCCCGGTACCTCTCCGCTACTTCACCTGTGGCACGATAGCGTGTCCACAATCTTGAAATTACATTTTGATGGGTCCCTATGGCCTCAGCAACATTACGCTGAACAGATCCAGCTTCCAGCATTCCCACAGCACGTAACATCTCCGCCCTCGTCAAATGTCGGCGTTGCATGGCTACAATACCTCAATTTTAACTTTATCTTTCGTTTAAAAATGAAAAAAAACTGTAACTAAACGTAATTCGTATTGTTTTTTACCCGACTGCGCCAAGCAAAGAAGGGTTATGTGTTTATCAGTCTATGTATTTAAATTTCGCACAAATGAAAATTCCCTCTCCTATACATCAATACATTTTTATGCCACCGAAACAAAAGAATTTTCAAAAATTTGAATTTGGAATTAGCCTGAGATAAATTACAAACAAATCGGTGTATTAAAGATTCCAATGCGGCCAGTACTTTTCGAGTTATTTAATTGAGTATGAATTATCCCTAGACCGTGTTGATGTGAAAGAGAAAACATATTGTTCCATTTCACAGTACAAACTTTTTAAAAACATAATATTATCACAGTAACATAAAAAACTACTCGGCAAAAAATAAACAAAAGACTCAAGAATCAAGTCGTGTCACTTCGCTCATAATTCCGCCGCGGCGAGCTTGTCGCTGTGTGTGTGACCAGTGCACGTGTAGTAGTAAGCCTCAATACCTAAAATTGAACCGCGAGAATTCGTAAACGCGTCCTTAATGGCCATTTCTTTTTTATGACCTACAGTTAGTTCGATCGGTTGTAGTTCACGTTTAAACTCTTTTGATACTTACGGCATTGATAGTGTGGTGGTTATTTCGTCTTTCCTAGTTTTTGTCATCGGGTGATCAGATTTTGGTACAGAATAATTATAATAATGACTGTATAGGCGAGTAACAATTAAAGATGGTAAAACATTGGAAAATTATGACTGTGGTATAATTATCGCAAGTTCATTCATTTCTAAAGTGACTGATTCATAATCTTTACCTAAGACGGATCTGGCAGCTGTATCTTTTTCTATTCTCAAACTCAGCACATCTTTCTTAACTCTACAAGGAGGTATATTTACCTATGTCTGGGTCTTACCGAAACTGGGTCTTATCGCAGATCTTATCTTTCACAAAAAACCCCTTTCCGTTAAAAAAAAAAGTTCCTTGACAATTTCCTCACATCAACAAACCTAGAAAATAACCCCGACTTTACCATTTCGTCCCTTTTAAAACATATCGCTAGTTATAAAACTGTATTCTTCCATGGAGCTGCTACATCATCATATACCACTTCCACCTCTCCTACCTTTGGTACACGGTCTACAATCGCATGTATATGACTAGATGCTGTATATGGAGCTCGACCGTGAGTGTGCCTGTGACTAATCGGACGAGGTTCAGCCGACCTTACTGGCTCAGCTGGACAACTATTAAATAATTTTGTGCCCGATGCGAAGTAAATGTTGAGGTTTTGTTGCTTTGAATGAGGATCGAGTCCTTTTGTGTTTGGATATGAGCGGTATTGTGTTGATTTCAATCGAATGGAAGAAGAAATATTTAGGATAAAAAGAATATACCTACGAAAATCCTTCATCATGTTTGAAATATAATATAATTCGTAATATCTTCTGTCCCTGAAGTGCCGGGCCTCCGCCGGCCTCCTTCGTCGGCCTACGGCCCGGTGCCCATGCCGCCCATAAAGGATATTTTCGCATGCTTCTCTATCCCTATGTCGGTAGTTTACATATCAACGAAGGTTTACGAAAAAATCTGGGTGTACTGTCTGTACACTACCGTCTACAGTAAAACTTAACGTGAAAGCTTTACAATTGAAATTTTTATTGGAAACAGCCGGGAAAGAGATTTTCTTGATTTCTACCTCCTTCCATCTTTCTTTCTTTAATAGGGTAACTCCCCATCACAGCGATAGTTACAAACCTTTTCATGGATTGTTTGTATCCTTAGGTAATATTTTAACGTTCCGGACACCTAGATCTAGTCTCTTGTCATTCCGTAATATTAGTTCATGATCCTAATTATTTGTTTTTTTTTTCTTCTTACACAACATAAACAGTTCCACAAATTCCCCTGAATTCGATCAGACTGGAAGTCAATCCAACATGGTATTGAAAAGGCTAGGCAGCTGATGATGAATAACAGGTGCTATCAGCCACTAATTCTTCAAAATCCTTCAGCACATATTAAGCAAGGTGTCCCAGTTGCCAACAAAACTGACGTCAGTAGGCACCTGCTCGTCATCGCGATGTATAAGCCCGACAATACCTGCCGTGCCTTGAATAATACATACATTATCGAAATATTTCTATTGTATTGTTATCATTATGTTCTTGTGCTGTATGGTTCGATGATGACTTATTGATTTTAATGTTAACTAGTGTAACCAGAGTTTAATCGGGGAAATTAGCTTTAGCTATTTGTTTGATTAGCGTCATCATAAAATTATGTTCGTAGGTACTTTCTTTATTCTTTACGAGAATTCTAATGAATTTAGTAGATAAATCATCATCTGCGCTACCTTTCCCAGCTATGTTGGGGTTGATTTCCATCCAATGGCCGATAGTTCAAAAAGTATCGTTTCCATTTTTGGCTGAATCGCAGTCTTCTTTAATAAATATAACACTATTATTATATTTTGTCCGAAATTGAGCTCTTCATAAAATTCCTTTAAAAAATCTTGATCATGTAATTTCAACGCTGGCGCACCGCCAGTAAAACTCAGCGTTTAATTGCATATACTTTGAGGAACTTTATGAAACTGAACTTGAAAAAATGAACTTTAGTTTACGATAACCATTTTACTTTGAATATCGTCAAGTATCGGTAATCATTATATTTGTATCTCCTATTAAATCCCACACAATGAATACCTAATATACCTACTTACCTATAACTAAAACATAGGTTCCACAATCAATTACTTTTAATAACTTAATTCCCATACACATACCTACACCATGGGACCTTGAGTCACTTTATCCAATACCCAGAACCAATACACCATGATCGATGGTACCATTGATACGCAACGTAATTGGCGTATAGCGTGCGTCTAATATGGCCTATCATATATAATTTAGTGTTTTGAAAATTAGCTTGACATGACAAACTAGATAAAACTTCTAAGTTTTGTAACAATATCAATAAAAGTCTATAAAGCCGAATTCAAAATCGAACATGCAATAATTTCAATAAGGTCGTTAAAAGGTACTTTTGAATGTTACAATTTACAAGGCAATTGATTTTACCTAGTTCCTAACCCCGGTCTCTCTTTGCTTGTGGCAAGCTTCACCTCTGTTGTGCCAACCTCATCAAAGGTATTCCCACAATTATTTATTCTTCCTTAGTCCACCAAGCATGACTGTGTGAGATCAAGGAAATGTTGCTTCTGTTACGACAATTATTCATATGCGACTTTCATCGTAAGATATCGTGTTTCAATAAGAATAAATCACAAAAACTAAATTTTTTCATCAAAAACTAATCACATTAATCACCGTGAGCAAAGCCACGGGCAACACGTAACGAACGGCGTTAAAATAAAATATTGCCACAATAAAAAATATCAACACTTTCCACTATTTTATTTGTCTTAGAAAAGTGTTCATTTATATGGTAATTTTTATGATAAACATGCCATATTGATGGTGCTGGTTAGCGAGAGGTCACGCTAACGAAGTGAGGTATGTTTGTATGTTTGACATGACTGTTTCTGGTAACGAGGGCGCAAAATACCGGTGTTTATGTTGGTAGCTTCTTGAGATACATTTTCGTTTTCTTTTGGAGTAACTGGGACATCTTTTTGGCCAGGTTGTCCTTCGAGGTGGTAAAGTAAGATGTAGGCACTTTCTCCGAGTAAGCTAGGTTAATCTTATAAAGCTTTATTAAAAATGCTTTAAGAGGAGCACCGACGAAGTTTTTTAAGTATCAAATAAAATATCGTAATTGATCATTTGATGGTTCGTCGAAAAATTACTTGGATTGATAGATGTGCGAGACTGAAAAGCTAGTTTTAAGGTGTGCTTTCTTAAGTTTGGCTCTTCACGACATGTGGCAAAGAGTTGACAGCCTTTAGCATTTCATGAAGTGCCTATTCCGACTTTGATTTTCTCGGTATTTTCAGATTCCGTCTTGCAAAAGTAATCATTATAAATATTGCTATCCAACGCGGCAAAGCTGCCAGCTTTCTGGGCACTATTCTTATTGGCAGGGATGTGGATGAATTTTTGAAGCCCTGTAATATTTTCACCTTTTAATACCGGCAAAAGTGAAATTACTTTCCTTACCAAACGGCTCATACCAATCCAATAGCACCTATCACAAAATAAAATATTACAATTTCAAATAACTCCGTCCATCCGCAGCGCCGATCTCGGAACCTGCCACTGGCGACACTCGCTGGCCAAGGTAACGCGTGGGTTTGCCGCACCTACCACTACTTTTGCCTAGTTACCTACGAGGTACGGGTGTTGGGTGGCTGCGTCCACATACTTTCCGGTTACCGGCTTATATTTGATGGAAATGTTTCTTTTATTGGTTCGTCTTGTTGGTGACCTAGCTTTGGAATTAGGACAGTTGTGACTACAATAACGCGAGACTTCTATTACTTACGTCTATACTGGAAATCAAAATCGAATCAAATCAAAAGTCATTTATTGAAACTAGGCTGATAAATCAGCACTTTTCGCACGTTAAAATTAAAAGAAAAGAGTATGGTAGCGGGATTTAAGTATGTTTTAGTTTCACCTGTAAAACCTACCTATGTCAAACATAACCTATCCTGTCTTTTCGTATCCGTACCTTATTTGGGGTCGACACCACATTGATATAAAGCTTCAAACGCATAAAGATTATTATTTGTAACGTTTAAATATCATTTGAAGTAACTTAGTGTTCTGTTTCAATGAATTCCTATTTCTCAATTGATTATTTTACTCTCAAATAAACATAACATTCTCACAGACTAGCAGTATCTCACAGATATCTTTATTTGCGAGAAGTCTTCTTTGAATATCTTAAGACTAGTTTCCATATTGGCAAGAGAGTCTTAATTTGATCACCAAACAATCGATGAATATAAATCTATCTAAATTATTAAGTAGATTATATTTATGGAAATCGTTTCGTTACATAAACAAAACCTAGCGTGTGTGTATTAAAAATTGTCTAATAAGGACAATAAATTAGAAATATAATATCATTATTAATCTGAAATGATTTTCGATTAAAATAATGTAAAACCTGACATTTTGCGAATCTGTCTTTTTGCGAACCTGTCATTTTGCGTTTCTGTCTTTTCGCGAACCTGACATTTTGCGTTTCTGTCTTTTCGCGAACCTGACATTTTGCGTTTCTGTCATTTTGCGTTTCTGACCATTTGAGAAAAAAATCTCACACCTGACGATTTGCTAATCTGGCATTTTGCGTTTCTGACATTCTGCGCCTAAACCATCCTATATATTGCATGCAACATGCCCATCGATTTTAAAAACTTTCGATAATTTATTAAAGATTATACTTTTATTTTCATTGTTTTTGAGGGGATTAACGTATAATTTATGAATAGAATGAGGTAACAAGGATTTCTCCTGTTTTGCATAAAATAAGTAACTGAAAAACTAATTTATCCTTGTTAAATAAAAAAAAAACATTATTTATCTGATCATTTTAATTTGAAAACTACGTTCAATACATTGTAAAGTATGTGATGACAAACACAATGGCCAATATCAATGCTAATAATAAAAATAAAACAACAAACAAATCAGTATTCAAGCCACAAACCACAGACACAAAAGCATCTCAAAATAATTTTAACGAAGCCCACATTATCTGTGCATGCATTAACCGTAGATAAGTAATAAATATAAGGGCTAACTAGCAGACTCTTTGGTGAGGCCGCTCCGAGAACTGAAGCTATTATTAGCAAGGATTTGATAAGAATCGACTTAGTCATTCCTTGTGAGCTCGAGAGAGACTGGAAGGATCGAGGGTTCGGTGGAACAAAGGATTCGCGTATAATATCTGGGGATTTGTATATAAAGACGGGTTGGATGAGTTTTGTTTTTGAGACAGACGGACAGACGCAAATCAAAGTCGAAAAGATGTTTGAATGCAACTGCAAAAAAAAACTGTGAAGTAGGGCTTTTTGGATTTTTGTTTTCAGAATAGAGCATTCATGATCTTATCGCTAACAACGAAACCGCATCATCAAATAATAACCTTGGAACTGTAGCATAGAAATAAAGAACTTTGACTGACTGTCTTCCAGACGATAAGTACCTGAATACCTTGTACTTTCTTTATTGAGAGTGTAGTCATCTTTATCTCAACTAATGGTTTGGGACGATGCTGCTTTAAAGTAAGTTTTGTTTCATGTGACTCCAGGTCATTCATAGTTCATCCATAATTCCTTGCCCACAAAAATCTGACTCATCACATAAAAGCTGTCACTTCCCAAGCAACTAACAACAAGTTTACTAACCTCTCACATACTACAATGTATCAAAACAAACAGTTTAGTAACCTACTCACTACGCGGTCAAGTGACATTAGGCCTAGGTTTAAGTCTAACTAGGCAGTTCAAATAGCGCTAATCGTCTTAAATCTCTAGGTCAACTGAGTACTTGAAAAGAGGCCAACCGGTGCCCGTCGGGGCTGTGGATATCGAAAAGTTACCGCGGCTCCAACACAAGGGCGAAGAAGAAGGAACATGGGTTTGGTTTTTAGTCAGTAGAAGTCTGACACTCCCCTTCGCTCTGCCCAAGAGCGGGGGGGGTTATTCGATGATTTTCCACCCACCAAAAAAAAAAAAAAAAAAAAAAAGGCCAACCGGTGCCGTGGCTTTATGTAGTTGAAGCAATAATCTGTAAAAGGCTTCTTCATGAGTAAATCATTACAAAGAACATGAATATTGGTTTGTTGACTGTAGTGAGGAAAAAGTCCATGCGTCTTTTTGCTGCAAGTTAATCGACACAGGGCTTAGATCTTTTAGCCTGTCCCAAAGCATGTTGCTCTTCCCTGTACGTTGCCGTTGCCTTCTCCAGCCAGACTCCCGTAAAGGCTTTTACTAATTTTATTATTCGTGTATCAGTATCTATTTATCTCTACATATTTAATTCTTGTTTGATTGCGGAGGTCAACTAGTAGTAAAGCTATTAGAAGCTTAACGTGGGTTCAAATTAATTTGACAGTTAACGTCCGTGACAAAATGGCGAACAACTAACTGACATTTTGAAGCATTAATTGGTCCTTTTGACATCAAAATATCAGAACCAAACGAGATGTATAAGCCCCCAAACATTAATTATAATTATTAGCATATCCTGCCCCCAGCTCCTAATGGTTTTCAAATACATACTGAGATTTCTGTATTGAGTAGATACACGAATTAGGTACACAATACCTATTGATTGTTTAACATAGAACTTTCTGAAAAAAATGCATAAATTTATGTAAATATCATGCAGTTTACACGAAACAAGTAAACTTACATACATACACACATTGTTTTATAATAATATGTACAGATATAAATACTAATTTTCCTTTTATTTGTTTCAGGTTTACTAAAACTTATGCCCAGTGACGTGTTCCGTTTATACCGACCGGCGCGGTTGCGAAGATGCCGTGACTATTAACTAACTATTACGAATTGATTACTAATAATATTAATAAGTGAGTGTTAGTGTGAGTGTTGTGATAAGTGTCCATGTGTATCGGATTTTACTGTATTGGTGAGTACAGCTTTTTTTCTAGATTTAATATAAGGATACTATGTAAATATTTTCTACACAAACGGCCATACAGTAGCCTAAAACGAAATGTTTCTATTGTGATTTATCTAAGGCTTTTGATTGAGAAAATCACAAAAAAATAGAAGCTATGACGGTTCCCAAATAATAGCGTTTGTTATGGTTTGTTCTCTTTATTTCTAAAAACGAATCATAAACTTTTTATTCAGATTTAGAGTAAAAGCGCATTAAGGTCCGGAATAGAAAAAGGGGTTCCACAAGGCTCTCTCCTAAACCCTTTTATTTTCTTAAAAATATAATCATAGTCATTATTTTGTTGTTACCCAGTTTCAATAGACAACTTGACAAATAAAATCAGAAATCTATGTAGAACTCCCTTATTTATGCGGTAATAGCAAACGCATGATTTGATAAGAACTACGACGCAAAATGAATACACTAATGTGCAATTTGAAGTCGGAAAATCGATTAAAAACAATTGCAAACGTTAGAGTTCTAGCGTAAAATTAGGACACGTGCAGGCAGTTAGAAAATACACTTACTACTTGAACCTTACGTCGTTTCTAAACGTAATGACATCTTCAAACCTAATAACAATAACTTTGACCTGGCAGAGTGACTAGCCCTTCGAGAGGCTGTAAGTGTGTCAATAGAAACTGACTTAGGTAGCTACATGTAGGTCATCCTAATGCTTATGACATACAGACATACGGCTGCACCGTGGGCGATATTGGTTTCTGTCATATTCCATATTTATGGAAGCTATTGACGATTTTATAGGAAGTTTTGTTCTTAATGCTTATTTTATAGATGGTATTTGAAATGTTATTAAAGATGAAGAGTTTGTTGTGGGAATGATGAAGGTGGGAATTTATGATTGAATCGTGTAAATAATATTTATTAAAGAGCTGACGTTCAACATAGTATAATTGCTAAGCTATAGCAATGTTTTGACTGAGTCAAATCCCTTTTACTTCATTCGATTTACCTGATTAAAAAAAAACCTCTTCTCCTTTTATTGATTGAATAAGACTCCAACTAGAACCTTTCCCAACATTGCAACTTCGTATCCGCGTTTCCTGTGTTACCATTCTTGATTCCATTGCCAGTTACACACCCTACTTGTCCAAAACTAAACACTCTTTTCTTGTATTTCATCACCATCATTCGAAAGACGTCCACTGCTGTACATAGGACTATAGGCCTCTCCCAAGTGTCACATTGACCGGTCTCGTGCGTCTCACATCCAGTGGCATCCCTTGCCAGGTTATCGGCCTTCCCGTATTTACTTAACTTCTAATAATTATTGAACCATTTAAAACAAAATACCGCTCCCAAATCATCACCATACTTACTAAACATAAGCATCCGAGTCTACTCTTATAATAATAGCACATAAGTGAGTGTCGCCTCTTCACATTCAATTACACGTCGCTCCCATTGATTGGTGTTGCACAATTGAGCCGGTTAGCACGCTCATCGATTTGGGTGTTGAAAGGCATAAGCATACAGCGGTTGTAGCTTTTACTTTCTTACCAAAAGTGAGCTAAATCACTGAAAATCTTTTGAACCAGTCTGAAATTGAAAAATTGTTAAAGACAATTGTTAACTTAACGATATTTAGTGTGGTAAAACTGCTGAAATAGAGATGTGATAATAATTATGAAAGTATCCGTATTATCTATAGATATTTGCTTAAAATAACAAAGTAACGCACTCCACAATTCATCATTCATCAGTACCTACACAAATGATTTGTGCTTCCGAAAAGCTACTACAGTTAATAACGATATTAACTGCATACCACAGCAGCACTTTAGTGAGAGAGTGGGTGAATAATAATTAAAATTACACTTCTCAATAAGACAAATCAATAAAAACTTTAGAATCGCTTTCTCTCATACCTCACACCACATCATAACTCAAGTTAGTGTTAAACAAATTGGCAACGAGTGAAGTAACGCTCAGTATTAAACTAATTGACTTATTGCTTTCTGACTGGCTGCACAGGTCTATTGTAAATTGATACAGAATGCCCACTTTTATCAATATTTTCAGTAAAACAAAAAATACGACCTACTAGAATACTTTTGATCACTCTTTATTTGATCTGTGGTACGGTACACAGAAAAATTACAAAAAGGACAAGAGACAAATCTGTTCCACAAAGAAGACTTTCAGAATAATTGGGATCGTTTTGGGCAGGAGTGGCCTTATTCCTGTGTATTATATAGACCTACTGACTGAGGAAGCAGATTAATTTTCATTCTTTCTACAATTATTATATTATTAACATCAATTCAGCATAATTTAATGTCATATCCCTTGATAATAATTCTCATAACCATTACTTACGTTACAATAAATTGATCATAATGCTCTTGTTTATTGTTCTTTTTATCTTCATTTATTGGGTCCATTATGTAATGCAGCAGAGGGCCACTCAACTTAGTAGTTAGTATTAGAACACTCGAAGAGCAACAGATTACAGAGTGTTCCATAAATTTGTTCGCTATTCCTATTTACTACGAATTGGTCAGCATCACTCCCTTACTTTGAGATGATTTGATCACCACCCTGGATGATCCTTTATAGAACAGTATCAGTAGGTAGTAATAATAGATTTCTTTACATCGCTATCTTGTTTATGTCTGATCGGGTCTTCTGTGTTTTATTTTATATCTCAACGTCGTGTCTAGAGACAGTGACATTGGCGCCTCTCCAGTAATCATGATTGAGTAGCGCATAATAAACGTCATTACGAATATAACAACATTTCCTAACATGAACATTCTTTATATTTTATCCAATGATACGCATCATTAGATATAGGGGCACCAAACTTATATTATCAAGTTATAATTTTGTAATTTTTTGATCGTTTTGCACCTTATTTACGACCTCATGCAATGCAACGCGATTTGCATCAAACGATACACGTGTTTAATTTGTTTCCTTCGTCATTGTCGTCGCAGCATAAGGTTGCATCCTCATTCGGCGAGTTGTTTGTTAGTTTCATCTCCCTTCTCTCTTCTTCTTCTATCCTATAATTTAAATGGATTGTTCATACAACGCGTACTGTACGCAGTTTACAGGGATTCGCTTGCCGAGTTGCCGATTCTGTCAATGAGCGGCCAATTCTTAACGAAATTACCCGCGAAAGCTCCAGTCGGCAAAGAGCGTTCTTTACCAAGACTTTGACAGCGAGTTGTGCTAATTGCCTAGGTGCTGAGTTTACGACCGATCCGCGGATTAGAGTCAGTCAGCTGACAGTCAACCGCTCAGTATCCGCTCAAATTGGCCTAAGCAATTACTATTCTATTTTCTCCGCAGCTGTTAGCAGTGAGCGGCTATACTGACATTAATCTGAACAATGCGTCCAATATTAATAATCCCATATAAATAACAATCAATATTGTTATTAATATCAGGTAAACATCATGCCATATCATGAGGTAAACATAGTGTCCTTTTTATAGATTTCATACTGGTTTCAGCGACCTTTACTGACTTCCATGATCTTTTATTGCGATGTAAATAACTCGTTGTCATTAAATTGACAGAGGCTAAAGAAAATACAATCTCTTTATGAAATTCGCCGTCAAACATGTTTTGGCGTTTGAGGAAGTATAACTTGAACTTCAGCGGTGCCATCTAGAGGGGTAGACAGAGCTATCACTTTCAATGCGTGTCGTATTTTGTACTACGATTTTCAATAGGATTGACTTTAGGTTTTTGGTACCTAATGAGAACTCTGTTTTGCTTTGACTATTGAGTCCTACTGTAAACGCTGATTTTTCTCAGATTGAATGCAATCTTTTTCAGTCCTCCTGCTCTGCTCACAACAAAGTCAACATATGTTGTAACTTAGTTGAAGTCAAGCTTACAAGTATTTATCCGGAAGTAAATAATAGGGTATCCAAGAAAAATTAGACATCGAAAGTCATTTATTTATATTAAGCTAAAAATTTGCAAAATCAGAATTCCCCGCCCTTTCGCGATTTCCTAGTATTTTAGCTGAGAAGAAGAAGTGGTAGAACAAACTCCCCAGCGTCCAGTCTTACCTTCCGAATACCATGGAAATGTTGCTCTATGACTGTCCCACAAAATATCTCCAACCGAAATCTTCTCGTAACTACATCTCAGATCATATTACTTCCTTAGTCAGCTACCTTCAGATCAACAAGGTACGGAGCAACCAGTAGGCTGCAACCTTCACCGGCGAACATCTGTTGACGGGAATGTTAAGGTGTCGTTTCGCAACCACTCCTTTATATGGAGAAACGGGTCATTGCTATTGGAACTCGACCTTAAGCGCACGCATTATAGCCGTGGTTATTTTACTTTGATTTGATTTAATAATTGTATTAATTGTTGTGTTTTCTGGTGTTGGAAACAGGTGTGACATTTTCTTTGGTAGTTTTCGTGAACTGAAAATTGATAGGTTGCTTTGGTTTAAACAGATATATTGTAATTGCTTATGTTAGTTGTATAGTTGAAATTAAACCCAATCTATATAAAAAAAAGAGAAGTCCTGACTGATTGATTGACTCATCAACGCCCAGCCCAAACCCTTGGACCTGGAAAGCTAAAATTTTGCACAGAGGTTCCCTTTATAATGTAGACAAGGAATAAGGAAGGATTTTTCGAAATTCAACCCCTAAGGGAGTTAAATAGGGGATGAAAGTTTATATGGAAAGTCGTCATTTTCACGCGGGTGAAGCCGCTGGCAAAAGCTAGTTAGTCAATAAAAAATAAAAAGCTTCTCAATGAGAGGGAAATGATAAAACCTTCATCATCATCATCGTCCTGCCCTTATCCCATTCTAAATATTTGGGGTCGGCGCAAAACGTTTTCATATTCCAAATGAGATAAGTTTCGTAACTCCCTGATTTTAATCGTTTCTTTCAATATTTTCAGTTATCTCTCGTAATAGTAGGTACTGTATATTTCCATGCCCTGAAAAGAAAAAAAAGAAAAAAAATCAGTGTATAAACTCCCCAGCAACACATTTAACAGTAGTTTACTACAAAATTAAGAAAACGATTGACAATATTTACTTAAAAAACCAGCTGCTCAATACGGAACTGAAAAACAACTACATACGGTGACCACGAAAACAAGAGTCGTAAGCATTGCTTACAGTGACGGCCTTGACCTGAAATGAGTTATAATAATATGAGCAATAATAATAAGGTGAGTAATAATAATTGATGAGAACACTACGCGGGCGTGAGTTGAGGAAAATGGTGGTTTATGGCGAATTTATTGAATGCTACGTCATTTATATGGCGCCTAAGTGACGTATGGTGTATTTTGTAATTGTTTTTAGTGGTGCAGGCACAATTTTAAGATTTAATGTAGGTGTGGTTCAATTTGACATTGGTTAAAACAGACACAATTTGCATAAAAGGAATGGAAGGATGAGGAAAATGGTCAATTATTGTGAAATTTGGTGCACTATCGAGCTTGACCTAAAATGAGTTATAATAAAAGTTACATGACTCATAATAATAATGAATTGATGTTTATGTGTACCTAGAGGAAATATGGGCTTTATTTTATAGTGAATTAAGTTTTCGGAAGTGAGCTCATATTCTGGCGTCTAGTTGATGACGAATGATTGACTGTAATAACGATATTGGTTTTTTACACGAATAAAGTTTTGTGTTTGGCAACAAATCGCCCGCTGTGAAGCGGTGCCAAGGTGGAGCATGCTTTTCTAGAATAGGATTCATTTGAACGTTGAACTCGGGTTATCAAATTGAGTCTTAAAGCTACACGACAACCAAGGGGAATTAAAATTGATCACGTGGAGATTTACAGAATTACCTTGGACTGCCCTGGACTGCCCTGGAGTGTAAACGTAGTGCTCTTTTACATTCAATGCAGAGGTTCTCAATTACATATTGTTTTGACTTTGTGAGTGTCCTATTGTTTCCCCGTCGAGGCTGTGGGTTGTTCGAAAGAGATACCGCGGCCTCGACACAAAGGGCTAAGAAGAAACATGGGAGGTTTTTAGTCAGTAGAAGTCTGACACTCCCTACCGCTCTGCCCAGAGTGGGAGGAGTCATTTGATAATTTCCCACGCACCAATAGTCGTTAAAAAAAAACTGTCCTATTGTTTGTTCATTACAAGAACTGAAGATGCTAATAAGCTGCTGAAGGCACTTAAAATCACTCAGCAGAAGAAAGGGCATTTAATAACTTATTTCTGTCACAGTATTTATAAGGTCACACGCAAGGAAACAACAAGGGTCGTTGTTATCGAACCCGTTAAGGAAACTCCTATAATTACCTGTAAAAAATCACAGGGTAAAATAATTATCGTGGTGACCTGACGCGGAAAGTTAGGTCAACAGGTGACCTTTTACCTTACTTACAGGTGACCTTGACCTAAAAGAGACCAATTGTAAGTTATTAAGGAAAACCCTGAAAGGTAAATTTAAGTTAAATTAAGTTGAATGTAAAGTTGGCGCCATTGGATGACGTATTTATATTATCATGCTGTTCTGCGGTGTAGGACGAACAGTAATTTAGGTCGATGGCTTGGTGTGTGTGTAGCTTGTAATAGCTGTTATGTTGTTTCTTGATTGAAGTAAGGATTGTTAGGTAATTTATTTCGGTTTTTGAAGATTTAGCGTTTCTAAAATTATTTTTATGACATTGTGTAAAATTGAATGTCCCTTAAGTTTTGTAGGACTCTTGCTCTTTAGTGTATTTTTATCACTTACATATACGTTTACGTAGGTTAATTTCGACTATAACGGAAGCGAAGCTGTGGCCAGAAAGCTAGTATGTAGTATATTATGCCTAAAACATTTTTAAAAGGCATAATTTATTATAAGATTTCTTATTTTAACTTCTTTGCCTTGTTTAGTTGTTGCTTTGTCTAGTTGTGCGCTTTTATACAGGTATTCATTTAGATGTCACCTAGTGTTAGAGAAATAACTTCATTGTCAAAGTCAGGTCATCGATTGCTTTTTTAGTGTTTCCATTATGTTTCTCAATATTGAATCTATGATTGTTTTATAAATCTACTATTGAACCTCTGCATTTGCTTGCTCCTATTTTCCTTTACCAAATTCCGATGACATCATTCTAACTCGAAATCCAGACCCTCTGCAAGTTCCCGCAAGTATTACTGCCCGATCTATATTCAGTCCTGGCCAGTAAGCACTAAGTCACGTCTAAGTTATAAATAAACATTTTTGTGCCATCACTCAGTAACTTAAGTTCTAAGAAACAATAACTTGATACCGTCGAGTGTGGGACGATGGCACTGAGTCAGTCAACTTGTGTTCATTGACCATAATATGCTGTAGGTTTTTTAAAGTGAAGAAGGACCATTAATGGGCTATTTATTTTAATTTATTATAGCCTTATTATAACGATAGTCGCGCTTCGTAAAAAACGGATATTCACCTGCAAAATAAGTCGGTATGTAATAAAATGGAGTATTTTATTTCTAGTCGTAACGATTTTCATATATTAGGAGCCTTTTCCCAACTATGTTGGGGTCGGCTTCCAGTCTAACCGGATGCAGCTGAATACCAGTATTTTACATGGAGCGACTGCCTATCTGACCTCCACTGTGATACGATAACCTTTGGTATATAAGACTGGTTGTCAGACTTTCAGGTCACTGACTACCTGTAACGACTGCCAAAGATCTATATACGGCAGCCGGGACCAACAGCTTAACGTGCTTTCCGAAGCACGGAGGAAAACTCGGTACTGGTAATGGGCGGGGTAATGGGCGGTCACCCATCCACAGACCAACCGAGGCAAGCATAACCTAAAGATTATATTAAAACACGTTATTATTAAAACATGAGGTAATAAATAGCATGTCTACGCTACAAAGATGAATTTTAAACTTTAAATACCCGATACCACATTTTTCTCTTCACTCTCCCCATGGATATAAATTCTAATTATGTTTAAATAGTCATCGTATTTGGGCATGTATTTTCTATAACTAGGGGAAAACTGGTCTTGACCACTTTTAGCATTGATTTATCACCAGTGATTCCGACGTCTCCCACTTTTTGTGTATTTTTAGATTCAATAATAGTATGACCAGGTAAATTATAGATAGCATGGGGACGCAACAAAATTGCATAGATCAAACTTTGGTATTGAATTTTAATCTATATAAATAAAAAAGAGAAGTCCTGACTGACTGACTGACTCATCAACGCCCAGCCCAAACCCCTGGACCTGAAAAGCTGAAACACAGAGGTTCCCTTTATAATGTAGACAAGGAATAAGGAAGGATTTTTTGAGATTCAACCCCTAAGGGAGTTAAATAGGGGATGAAAGTTTGTATGGAAAATTGACATTTTCACGCGGGCGGAGCCGCTGGCAAAATCTACCGTTTGTTTGGTCTTTGGCTGGAGCCAAAGACCAAACAAACGGTAGATTTGAAAGCACATTAAGTAAAATTATATTACCCATTTTTATACCAAAGATACGACCATCAATTTAAATACTTCAAAAACAAAATTGGTTTTAATCCTGACTATTCCTGACCTACCCAAACATTCTCTATTTCCTTTGTAGAGGATTAAAAAGGTATTTTAGTCACGTTTATAAAAGAAGAGGATTGAATCCATGGCGATAATAAATTGTTATCTATTGTGTGAGGAATTACCGTGATAACTTATTGGTTTATAGTGTTTTGAAGTTTAAAGAGGTTGAGTTAGGTCGTATTTTTATTGAAATGTTCGAATATACATAATAACAAGGATTATTTTTGAAGACATTTTAATGTCATTTGACTTGGTGTGGTCCTAAGCTCCATTTCTGTGATTTCCTGTCCTGCTAGTAAATAAATAGTAGAAGAAGAGATTATTTAAATGGCCAGAAACCTAAAAGGTTGGTGTTACGTTATTTTGATGTTTGCAAAGTAATAGTTCTGATGTTTATCAGCTAGTAGTTTTTTATTCAAATCAGTAGATATTTTTAATTGATTTTGACCTTAAAAGGCCAGTGTGGCATAACAGAATATTTGAAATTCAAGTAAAACAGCATTTTTTCTAATACTTATCACGAGAAACCAGGACCAGATCATAAAAAAAAAACATGTTTGTATGACGAATTTAAGTTCAAAGATTCTGCGCACATCACCTTAATCGAATATTCATAAAGTATTTACCTGCCAGATCCATTAAAAAATATAAGCAAAATAAATAATTATCGCCAGGCTAAGCTTTTTATGATTATTTGGATCGGTTCTCAAGACTTCCAGTTAATTACGAAAGAGTTTTAACAGATTAAATAATCAACACATCTTCAGGTGTAATCAATTTGCATAAATACACACGTTTTAATTACTGACGAGTATTAATTAATATAAATCGTGCCATCGATATTCGCAAACATTCCTCCGTTTATTTTCTTATGTAAGTAACAAAATAATATCATATTTCTTTACATAACATAGCGACTGTTTTTGTCGAAGGCTTCGGTAGAGGTCCCGTCGGGGCCGCGGCTTATTTCCGTCGGGGCTGCGGGTTGTTCGAAAGAGATACCGTAGCCTAGACACAAACGGCTAAGAAGGAACATGGGTGGTTTTTAGTCAGTAGAAGTCTGACACTCCCTACCGCTCTGCCCAGAGCGGGAGGAGTCATTTGATGATTGCCCACCTACCAAAAAAAGAGGTGTACTTATCTTCTTTTGTTTCTGACACATTTGATTCCCCTGTCCTATCTGAGTCTTATGTAGAAGTTGAAAGGGAATCAAACTGTTTTAGTATTAAACTGTGATCACGAGTGACGAATGACATGATTGTGTCTCAAAGAGTTATGATTATAAATGTTGATAGATGGAGAGGAAGGTCAAGGAAACGATGGATGGATTTTGGGAGGAATGATATGTAAGAAAAAGGAGTTAATGATAACGTCACGGTTGACACGGGAGGATGATACAAAAAAACGTGTTGCGCCGACCTCAAGGCTCAAATGACATGGGACAGGAAGATACCTATATTATAATTATATGAAACGGAGGGAACCTGTTGACATCAGCACAAATCTAGACTCCGAGCTAATACACATACAGTAATTACATACATAAACTCACGCCTTTTTCCCATGGGGGTAGGACGAAACCACAGAACGCCACCTGCTACGATCCTATAATAACATACTATTTTTGCCTCGTCCACATTCATACATCTGGGCCCCGAGTCTGCTATTCAATAGTATCAGAATGGTCTATCATTGATCTCATAATTGTTGATTTTGACAAGTAGACGACAAGCCAAAAAGTACTTTTTGACTTGTCATCAATCAACAATTATGAGATCAATGATAGACCATTCTGACACTATTGAATAATAATAATAATAATATTCCACAACTATCACACAACGCCATCTAGTCCCAAGCTAAGCAGAACTTGTGTTATGGGTACTAGACAACTGATAAACATACTTATATATTTCTAAATACATACATATTATAGATAAATTACACCCAGACACAGAACAAATGATCGTGCTCATCACACAAACATTTGCCCTGGGTGGGAATCGAACCCACGACCTCCGGCATAGCAGTTAGGGTCACTAACCACTAGACCAACAGGCCAGTCAATAACAAACTCGGAATAGCAGACTCGGGGCCCTGGTCATACACGCACGCCGGTTACGAGTACCCACTATGCACCTGTCTTTTCTGAAGAACAGCGCTAATAAGATCAGTGTATGTCTTTCTAGGGCTAATACTGCTAGAAAATCTTTGTCAAAAAAATACCCAACACTATGCCCGACGTGAGAATCGGACCTAGAACCACATGCACAGAAGTAGTGTTTGAGCATTTGTGACCGCTAAGTATTCCAACGGGTCACTAGAAATATTTTTATTGACTTTATAAGCAGATAAAATTGGCAAGATTCCATCACAGTTCTCTCAATTAAAATAACTTAATAGCCTACAGAATAATTTCGTAAAATGATACTTCCTTTTGCGGTCAAAAGAGTTTAGTCACCTTTATGGTAATTTAGAATGAAGTTATTTTTAAGTAAAGATTTTAATCTAGGATCAAGCTTTTCTCGTTATGGTTGAAAAAAACTTAATCCATGAGATTTCAAAGTACCTATCCTTTGACATTTCTGTTAAAATAATTTGATTTTGATCAAAACTCTTATAACCTAAGCCTAGAGAAAATTCTTTTACAGCGTTTCGTATTATTGAGACGATTTGCAATAGTATGACTTATAGCTAGATTATAATAAGCTTTTACACAACGTATATCAATCCAAAATATACCTATTTGACTTTAAAGCGTACCTAGTTGACTCTAATAGAATTTTCATTTTCATCTTTTTAGCCCATCCCGTTTTGAAATTTTGACTCCGTATTTTTTATCTTCAAATTCAATATACTTGTCGCATCGACGAGAAATCAGATAGTTTAGGTAGCGTAATAAATAATAAGTATATTTAGCTTGTTTTGTGGGGAAAACCCAAAACTGTTATTTTTAAACGTATCTTTACCACCGCCAGGTGGTAAAGATACGTTTAAAAATAACAGGTGAAATATACACGTATTTTTTGTTATTTAAACTACATTGTATCTTATTTATTTTGTTCACGGTGTATTTTGGTTTGTTGACGTCTGCCTTTCATTGATATTTAAATTAAATAAATAAAAGACACTGACACTTGTGGATAATTTTCCTTAATTTTGGAACGGACGTTTTTTTTTTTAATATTAAAGTAAACGGAGAATCTGCCGACCAGGTGAATCTTGTGACTGTAGGTTCGGCTTTTTCCATTTAAGAGCGTATGATACCTCAAACGCGAGTTTTATAATGCGTAAAAGTATATGATTCACTGCAGTAATCAACATCAGAAAAATATATGATATTCTTCAGGATATATGCTAGTGTCATAGTGTTGTGAAAACATAATACAACTAACTTTGCTCGATAGAAAAAAATCGCGAAGATACCTCTAAAAATTTCTTTTAACGAGTAAAAACCATACTAAAATACATGTCATCGTTCTGATTTTTTTGCCAAATAATTCTACAAGCAACAAACTAAAGTCATAGTGTTTTACTTTTTTAGTCCAATCAATAGTTTTTTTGTAAATCGCAAAATACCACTAATTTCGCACTATTCGGCCGCAGCGAAAGACGTAACAACCGCTTTGTAGTGCAAGCTGATTTGAACTTTATTCTAACAGTATTTCAAGCGAAGTTTGAACCACCACAAATAGGGTTGCTAATCTGAGGTAGCATACGCTCTTAACAGTGAAAAGGCCAGTGTCAAAGCTGTGGGAATGTTATAGGCTGATAATGTATAAATGATAACCGCATAGATAACTCCGAAATTATTATCGCGATATAGGATACGTCACTTTAGTTCATATGTGGCAGTATAGATGTCGCTCAACAACCAAATCTGATTCAATGTTGTCTTGCACCTAATCTTAACCTCGAACACGTCATTATCGATCTAGTCACATAAGTTAGTCATACTCAATCGGTGTTTACATCTAAATCCAAGTTTTTATTAGAAATACTAAGAAACGATAGCCATCGAGGTAATTTTTGGCTAAAAATAAACATATTATTATGAGTCAAATCTGACCTAGTTTAACAATTGGATATAGTTAATCCCACACTGATTTGTGTGACTCATTGGTTTTCCAAAACGTGAAAGCGTGCCTACATTTCCCTGAACAATAAAACAGTGCTGTATTTTCTACAATCATCATTATCTGCTTAGCCTTTTCCCAACTATGTTGGGGTCGACTACCACTCTACTAGTCTAACCGGATAAAGCTGAATTCCAGTATTTTACATGTAGGTAAATCTGACCTCCACAACCCGGTTAGATCTGGGTAATAATAATATTATGAAACCCCTTGGTCAGAGTTAAATAGCAATCCGATGTACGGTCAGCATCAGAAGTATATTAACATTACTCAAAGTTTCGAAGCTGTTTTTTTTTAATAAAAACTTGTTAGATATTACTCGTTACTACATGTTATTGGAGTGTAAGGACTATTTTAACGAATAATCTTCTGAAACATTAAAAATAATAGCTAGAGTCCTGTACATAAAAGAATTAAAATTCCGAAATGTTCAGCTACTTCTGATGCTGACCGTACTAGAACTAGCATAACATTACATGATTTAGATACTAACATCAGGCTTGTATTTTGATTACAAATTCACTTAGATCTGAATTTTTGGGTTATTATAAAAAATATATACATGACGATCTGGATGCGTACACGAGGGCTGGTTCGAGACGGCACAGGACAAAAGCTCATGGAAAGAATTGGAGAAGGCCTTTGAAGGACAGCGCAGGCTAACAAAAAAATATTAAAAAGAAGTGGATGCTGTTAATTTTAAAGTTACCAGTTTCGTAGTACACCGAAACTATTGTTATTGTTTCTATAACTATTCTATATGTGCCTTCTCACCACTCATAATTTCCACAATCAACGCATCATGCAAACAAACAAAACGCATTCTCAGGAATGCAGTCCTCAATTAAAGCAACAAGCAATTAAAACAAATGAATGGGTGTTAAAAGCGGCGACAGTGACGGGAGCGCGAGCTAAATGCGCTTGTGCTTCGGGGAATGAGGCGTGTCGAGTGACCGCGAGATGTGAGCTATGGGCGCAACGTCATCTGCTGTGTTTGGGGCTACTGTTACGAATTTTGTACCGAGACTGTTCTGCAAAGAGAATTGGAATAACTAGATAAAGCCTGGGGATTTTGATCTACGCTACATCATCTATATAAATAATCTATATAAATAAAGGGAGAAGTCCTGACTGACTGACTGACTGACTCATCAACGCCCAGCCCAAACCCTTGGACCTAGAAAGCTGAAATTTTGCACAGAGGTTCCCTTTTTAATGTAGACATGTAATAAGGAAGGATTTTTCGAAATTCAACCCATATGGGAGTCAAATAGAGGATGAAAGTTTGTATGGAAAATCGTAATTTTCACGCGGGCGAAGCCGCTGGCAAAAGCTAGTATTTGAAATAATTCCCTTACCATCATAGCAACTCTGGCAATCTGTATAATTATGCAGTCTGTATAGCGCCACTTTTCCTTCTGACCCTGGCAGGAATAGAGTCTTCTTTAGCTAATTGCTTTACATTGATTAATGAGCCATTAAAAACGATTTTTACGCTACTAAAAAGCTATCGAAAACATGGCTATTTTCTAAGAAGAAATAGAATTGAACTGGGTAAAATAGGTCAGTATTCCTATTCAGTAAACTATAAAAGCTTACTTTGTCTCCGCATACAATATTGTGGAGCTAAATCACAGAGAATTATCGCGTTGAGTAATATTCTGGTATTTAGGAACATTGCTCTGGATTTAGAAGCATGAGTTTCTAACCACAAAGTCTTTGTATAAATTTCAGTAAGACTGACGCATGAGACCTAGATGTCTGAACAAAGTCAAAGTCTGGAACCAGAGGGTACAGAGTGTACATAGTAAGAGGCGGTATCTCTTTCGAACAACCCGCAGCCCGTCGTCGGCCCCTGCAAAGTTTCTGACATCTCTTTGAGGCACTTTTTCTCCTGGCCCCGTCATTGCGCATTTTTTGAAGTGAAAACTTCTTTAGCGGCGTTGAGCACTTTGGGAAATTGTTCTGTGATGGGTATAAAATCTTAAACTCGCGTCAGGAAAAGTGACCACGTGACCCTGATCGAAAATTCGTCAGGACACGTGACCACGTGACCCTGATCGAAAAAGCGTAATGCGGGCGCCACACACTCGACGAGTGGTATGGGAAGTAGCGAGGAAAGGAGGCAGAGACATAGTGTGGCAACGTTACTCGTCATGCCGCACGTCATGCTCCTCGTCCTGCCCATCGCTCCCTATTTTGTCGGCTTTTGCGCGCGAGTCAAAGGGCCGGCAATACGAGAGCGAGTGGCTGGCCACATAATCGCGCGGTCGCAGTCCGCATCGAGCGCTCACGCAAGACGCACGCTTCATATGCATGTCCTCGCCAAGCGCCGTAGAATAAAGGGGTAGGGTAAAACGATAAAGTGTTATTATTTATTGATTTGTTGTCTGCGCAGCCAATTATTTGGGATCCACAACACAAAAATCATCATTTGAAACATAAGATATGTTTATTTATTTGAAAGCTTGTTTTTAAATGATAAACTTTGGCTTATTATTTTTAACGACTTACGAAAAATGTAGGGTACGTATCATAATAGTTATATTGTTAAAATTACACTATCAAGAAATAGAGAAATATTAAGTAGTCGGCCGGTAGGTAGATACCTAGTCTACTATTTTATTAAATACCTATTAGGCCGGGATTATTTACCCACGCGTTGCCTGCACTTAAAGTCGGCTACTCGATTTTTTTCTAATTTAATTATAATTTTGTAGGTACACGATGCTTGGGTGAGGCTTGGAGAAATAATGAAAATAGGAGTAGAAGAGTTGAAAGCCAAAAAAAAATCATTAATGGCATTTTTTAGATCATTAGTCAATAAAAAAAAGCTATGCTAAAAATGCATAGCGCGCACGCTGCCAAAGTTTCGTCGTCCATTCTCCACCAAAGGCAAATGCCAAGTGAGGAGCGTCGCGATTATTTGCGCGAGTAGAGCAGTGTGTGGGCAGAGCGGGCGACATCGCGGCAAATAGCGGCAGCGCGAGGAGCAAAGCGATGAGCAGCGCAAGGAGCATAGTGTGGCGCCCGCATAAGACGGATGGAGAGTAGACAGCTATCCCCTCTCTACGGCGCGGCGAAAATGTATGCCTGGGCCCTGTTTAATAAACATTACAAGTCTACAATCTTGTAGATAACTGACTTAATTGTAAAAATTTCTTACAAGTGCTGTTTAATAAACCTTACAATTTGTAAAAATTCTACAAGTAAAAACTTTACAAATTGTACAATTGTAAATGCTGTTTAATAAACGTTTACAATTGTAAAAAACGCCTGTAGATTTTGATGACAATTTTGTAGCTACAAATTTGTAATTGTAAGTTACAATTTTACATAAAAATGTAAGTTTTGTTGAATATTCTTAAATCGCTCGGTAATTTAATTTCATAAATCTTACACATTTAGAATTTGGTTTAACTTCTTTTATATTTGTTTGATTCATAATACATTTGCCGAGTGGATGTAAGAGCTGCATTTCTTTTAAAATCGAATTTAAGATTATGTCCTGTCTTATTTATCAAAAACAAAAAAAAACCGCCGAAAAGTTTCAAATTTTACGTAAAATTTGACGATTTAAAAGTAAAATTTAACCCTTTATAAAAAAATTCACCGTTACCGTTCACTCATATTATTCATCATCACTATTTGTGCGAACCATATTTTAAACAATAACAACAAAATTTCTTCATTTAGTTAATTGAGGTCCAAAATTGTAAGTTTCTGACACGCGGTGCGTCCACCTGTCGAAATTTTTCTACAATTTACAAAATTATGTAAACTTGTAGCTACAATTATGCGTTCAATAAAACAGTTTTCCCTACAAATTTGTAAATTGTCACCTGTAGAGAGAAAATGTTTATTGAACAGAAATATGTAGATTTGTAGCTACAAGTCTACAAATTTGTCAGTTTTCCACCATGGTAAAATTGTAACTTGTAGTTTTTATTAAACAGAAACTTGTAGAATTGTAACTTGTAGCCTACATTTACAATTTACAATTTGTAAGTTTTATTAAACAGGGCCCTGGGCCTACTGTTTCGTTTAGGCAGCGCAGGGCGCTTAATAATAATAATAATTATTATTAATAATAATATAATTAATAATAATAATAAAATTATTAATAATAATAATATAATTAATAATAATAATAATAATTAATAATAATAATAATAATAATGATGACAGCTGTCAAAATTGAAACAGCTATATCTCGGAAACTATCGACCTTAGACTAGTTGTGTGTAGGGACAATTGATAGGTCTCAATGAGATCTACATTTCGGATGACAGCTGTCAAAATTGAAACGGCTATATCTCGGAAACTATCGACCTTAGACTAGTTGTGTGTAGGGACAAGTGATAGGTCTCAATGAGATCTACATTTCAGATGACAGCTGTCAAAATTGAAACGGCTATATCTCGGAAACTATCGACCTTAGACTAGTTGTGTGTAGGGACAAGTGATAGGTCTCAATGAGATCTACATTTCGGATGACAGCTGTCAAAATTGAAACAGCTATATCTCGGAAACTATCGACCTTAGACTAGTTGTGTGTAGGGACAAGTGATAGGTCTCAATGAGATCTACATTTCGGATGACAGCTGTCAAAATTGAAACGGCTATATCTCGGAAACTATCGACCTAAGACTAGTTGTGTGTAGGGACAAGTGATAGGTCTCAATGAGATCTACATTTCGGATGACAGCTGTCAAAATTGAAACGGCTATATCTCGGAAACTATCGACCTTAGACTAGTTGTGTGTAGGGACAAGTGATAGGTCTCAATGAGATCTACATTTCAGATGACAGCTGTCAAAATTGAAACGGCTATATCTCGGAAACTATCGACCTTAGACTAGTTGTGTGTAGGGACAAGTGATAGGTCTCAATGAGATCTACATTTCGGATGACAGCTGTCAAAATTGAAACAGCTATATCTCGGAAACTATCGACCTTAGACTAGTTGTGTGTAGGGACAAGTGATAGATCTCAATGAGATCTACATTTCGGATGACAGCTGTCAAAATTGAAACGGCTATATCTCGGAAACTATCGATCTTAGACTAGTCGTGTGGGAGTTGGACATTTTGACCCTGAACGTTAACGATGTCGACTGTACAGTCAATAAAATACAAAAATAATTTATTTTGAACTAGACTGTACAATGTTTTTATGATGCTTAATCGGAGGCATGGGAAAAAATATTCCCGCTCCTCCTACCAATCGGAGTTCCGATCGGAGGACAGGGAAAGACAAAATAAATGGGTTAGCATAGTTATGGCGGAATAATTGAATTTTTAAATAATGAATTTGGTTTAACTATGTCGAATGATCGCAATCTTAGCACAACGAAATACAAAACTACTATTGATGCGGTCTTTATTAGACATTTAAATAGGTTCGAATCAAAACTGTTCGTTTCTTACTTCAGCTACCATAAACCTATCGTATCAGTTTTAGAGATTGGCGATGATAGTTCTGGTAATGATGATGGTGAAAAAGTCGTTGAAATTATGGATGAAAGTTGATTTTTCGGAGAGATAAACTTTTTAATGTAAAATAATTGTAATAGTTTTAAAGTGTTAAATTTTTAATGTAATATAAATTGTCATGTTTGTGTACGATAGCGCAATAAATCAATATTGTATTCTACCACATAAATGATAGTACTTTTATACTGTTAAAAGCAATTGGTGCAAAATTATTCCCTAACCATTCCAAAATATCAAACATGCTCAACGTTAATAATCAAGTTTTCACTTCTGCCGGCACTCCCGGAGTGCAACCCGTCTTTTTTTTTTATTCTAGACTATGGTCTAGAACCTGAAGAATCTGAAGACGTAGCCCGAAGAATCGCCAGACTTAAGTGGCAATGGGCAGGGCACATTGCTCGCAGAACGGATGGCCGATGGGGCCGAAAAGTTCTGGAATGGCGACCGCGAACCGGAAGACGTTGCGCTGGAAGGCCTCCCACTAGGTGGACCGATGACCTGGTCAAGGTTGCAGGAAACCGCTGGATGAGAGACGCACGGGACCGGTCAATGTGGCGACGCCTGGGGGAGGCCTATGTTCAGCAGTGGACGTCTTTTGGCTGAAATGATGATGATGATGGTCTAGAACCTATTATATCTCCGTGATTAGAAGGTTCCCAGGTATGCCTGGGAACCTTCTAATCACGGAGATATAATAGGTCCGAGTTCCTACTTGTTCACAGTTTGACGCTTCAAATTTTTACCCACAAAGTGACGTCAAAAACCCCCACTCATGATCTTTGACACGATTTATTTTCGTAAATTTTTATTCATTTGAGAAAACAAAAAACACGTAAGTATGCAATATTTTTCGGTAATCTAACAGACGGACTAATTAGATTTTTATGGTGAAATACCCTATTGTATTAGATCTTACGATATTATTTCGATTTTCGATTATATCATCTTCTAGACTCATGACTTTATAAATAGTCAAACGTGTTTAACCGTCCAACCATAGTATCATCTCATCAAACCATTCCTTTTAAGGGAAATATATATCTTTAAAGGTGATTAATAAACAACTAACCACACTGAACCGACAGCCTATTATTAACGTTACCGGGAATCGAACCAAGGACGCCCACGGAGACGTGTTGATGTACGAGCCTCATTAATTACTAAGCTATTGTGTGTGTGAGTCGTGTTCGGTGGTTTAATTAAAAGGACTAAAAGAAGTAGGTGTGATGTTAATTGTATCTAAGGCTATTGTGGGAAAAGATTAGGTAGGTATACTAGTTAAGGTTTAGAATAAAACCACCAAATTATCAGTAAGTAGATATATTACTTTAAGGGTAATTTAGCCTGTAGGTACTATCAAAGTAAAGGCCTACCCCAATTCCTTCCGAGGTATATTTTCCTATATACTTACCTATCACAAGATATTTTTCATTAATGAAAATGAAGTGACTGACTGAGTCTGACTACAGTGACTACCGCATTGGTCTAGTCAGACGAAAGTGAGAATGTTGAGCATGAGGTCTTTAGCTAGATTTCCAGACTGGGCAAAGCGTTATTGAGTTTTCAAGAAGAATATCTCAGAAATAGAATAGAAATACATATTTTAGAGACTGAATTTCTCATTAGCTGCCACGGAGTTTGGATTTGTGTCGATTTATCTCGCTCTTTATAATATGGGACTTATAGCTACGTAACCGACGACATGTGAGTACACTTAAGGTACAAGTTAGTAGCCGACTACACGCAGCAGCAGCAGACGACATGTCGTCGCTTCATGTCGTCACGACACGTCGTCACGTCATGTGCGGTCGGACAACACGTGCGTCTGCCGCTTGACGACGCGTCGCTAGCTTCATGTCGTTAACTACGGAGGGAATTTCATAGAAATACGTAGAAACCAGTCGTGTCGCTGCGACACGTCGTCTGCTGCTGCTGCGTGCAGTCGGCTACCAACTTGTACCTTTACTGTAATTTCTCAATGACTTGAAAAAGCAAATCTTCACTACATAAACTTGCACAGAAAATTAGCTCTCACTACACTTAATTTATTAATTTACAATATTTTTCATCCAAATAAAACGCAACGAACATTGAATCCTACACTATTTAATTACAATATCTCAGATGAGTTGATTACCTTCACCTCAGCGCACTTATCTACAGGTAACGTGAATCATTGATAATCGACAAAAAGTTTTATTGTACACAATCATAACTTGACAACATTGTATAAAAAACTTAACAACGTGTATGTATTACTGTTATTACAGCATACACTTATGTACAATATGATGTTGAATTGGGTAAAAAAGTGTAATTGTTTCATGTCATATTGAATTGCCAATAAAAAGTATCAAGTTTCAATTGGTTGTCAAAATATTGATGTGGTTTTATAAAAACTTAAGATGAAAGGTACATGCTCTTGAAATATAATGTGATGTTGAAGTTCCCTTAGTGATTAGGAATGAAAGTTCATCTAAAGCTTTTATTTGCATACGATACGAGTAAATGTTCTAGTTTCAACCGAAAGCTCATGAAAAATTTTAAGATTTACGAGAGAACGATGCCTTCGCTCCTGCGTTTGCAGGAATTCGGAAATTTTCGTTGAATTCAAATCTACGTACTCAACATTAGACTCAGCGTATGGGCAACATTACACACCCGGTAACTATAATTACAAGCCTATCATCCACACCTGTTCAAAATAACTTCACAGCCAGGACCACCCATCTTCTTACAGACCGTAGAACAAAGGTAAGTAATAACCCGCGTCGTATACAGCAATAAATTCCATAGTTTTATGACAGGTTCACAACTTAGGCACATGAGTAGATAAGTAAATGGCAGAGACCTAGCTTTAAGTTATTCTGCGGTAGCTGTGGTTACTTTCACACTGGGCCCGCGTATTGTGGCCCACCCAAATTACAGAGAACAGACTGCAGGTATCTTGGCAGTGGGTAAAAGGCAAGAAATTATTTTTCGCTTTGTCTCTGGGAGTGAACTTCTGCAATGCTTCTGGTATTTTAAATGTCTGTGGGTGGCGGGGACTTGCAACATCAACATTCCTGACCTTGACCCATGTTATTTGAGGTCGCCGCAACATACTTTTCGACAACAATACTGTCAGTCGTCACGCTTACATTTACACTTCTTTCCTCCATATTATTCCTTACATAACCCATCCATCTTTCATTTGGTCTTCCTCTCCGTGTCCGTCCATCAGCATTAATATATATCACTTTTTTAGTCACATGACTGTGATTCATCCCTCCTCATCACATGCCCATGATGCGACAGTCGGTTCCCTTGCGGTGGGGGCTTGTAATGAGGTGAGCAATTTAAAATCACCGACAAAGATGTGCAACGCTTGGTGACTGATCAGTGTGTTTTGACTCTACCGACTGTACAAAGCTTGGTCTCCATTTTCTTGTCTACTCTATGTCAAAGCTTAGTCAACAACTGTCAACCTTTTGTGTGGACATTAGCACGCGTGTTACGAGCTTACTCACTGTTCACAGTTCCTCTTGGCTAAACTTGTGAGTTTGCGGTGACACTTTTGAATACAAAATTGAACTGGAATTCCGAGGGCCTACCTACACAAGGGTAAATTGTTGTCAAAACGTTTCATAAATAAAACATGCAACCATTGGTCTAAGTGATTATTCATCTTTGATAATAATTATCTTGTTAATTATCATAAACAATCCATTCCACGTGTATCCGAACGCGATTAGCCACTTCCGTGCGTAGTGTCAAAAAATGGCGCAGTGATTGTTCAAGAAACAAACAGAATATTAAATCACATGCTTTGTTCCATAAAATGTTTTATCCTAAACAAGTAAACAAGATCTAAGAGTTCTTGGCGTTAACAGTTCTCTGTTTATGGCGTTGTATCACATATTTTACACAATGATAGAGTCATACCAATTACACAAACAATTCTAATAGAACCATCAACTTCAATCTATCGTTAATAAGACGATGATTTTATCAGATAGTTCTGTAACAATAACGAATTTACTTTGTTTGCCAAGTAGGTTGTTGCAAATAACCATATTCTTCAATCTTAAAAACTACTTGAACAATATAATTTTCAATGCAAGCTAAACTGGTCGTTTAATTTAAGTGATATTTTAAAAGTTTCACGCTTGACTGTCAGTTATTATTAAAAGGTATAACCGTAGCAGCATCTTGACAACTTTATTTAAGTGCCAAATCAAGATTTTATGTCGCAGTCAGGCTTGTCATACGATTGTTAATAGTGTTTGTGGTCTTCTTGCCCTGTAAAGACTGATTGTCATTTGTTGATTTTTGACTGTCATTGCAATGTACCGATTACCAAAGATCTACAATAATTGTCAGCCGAAACCAACTGCTTACCTCGCTTTCCGAGGTGCAGGGTTGTCACCAATCCCCGAACGAACTAGCTGAATGATGACAGCCGTATACAGGGTTACACAGCAAGGTAAAACAGCAGCGTTTACCGAGGTCGCCGGTCCGTGTTGTGAGTGTTCCCTCCTGTGTCTTGGAGTAGATCATCAAATAGTATGGTAGTTTGAAACACGATTTGACAGTCTCAACGGGTATAGATCAGATAGGCAGTCAGTCCGATAGGCAGTTCCTATGAGCAATGGTATTTGGTTGTAACATAGAAATAAACTAGTCACTATTAGGACGAGTTTTCTACAAAATAGCACTACAATTCATTTTTATTTCTGCTGTGTTTATAGAATATTTATATACTGTAGTTTCAATCAAGTGCCAATTGGAATACCATAGGTACATCGCACTCTACGTCGATCGGTGCCTAGCACGAACTTAGTGTCTACCTGTGCCAGGCAATCAGTCAGTGGTTAGTCTAACAGAAGGAAGTATTCCTAAATAAATAATATCGGGCAGAACTACCATCATTTGCCATAGTTTTGATGTTTTGGGAAACTTTATGATTACTAAATGGGGACTATTAGAAGCTAATGACCCTTGTAAGTTAACTACTTACCATAATATCTGCTTTTTGAATCCTAAAACTTGTTTGTTTGTTAGTGCTTAGCTTAGCGACGAAATTCAGATAGAGCTTTTTATCTGTCAGTATGCAGTGCTCTGTGCTCTCTCTCTTATACGAGTAACACTGCATACAACAGATAGTGTTTCTTAATTTCATAATCGCATTGAAGTAAATAATGAGTATAATAAAGGAAGTTTAAAAGTTGCGCATACAGAAAAGTTAAAAGGGAATCGACTGTCATCATATTATTATGTCATGATGGATCGATGATCGAGGGACGAATCGCGTGTTCAATGAATAATGGATGGATTGTAATGATCATTGAGAGTGGAGAATGGAACAAAAAAATACGTGTTGTGCCGACCCCAAATAAAATAGGACAAAGGTAGGAAGATGGTACACACGGCAACACATCAAGCTATACAAAACCAGTATAATCTGATCGTTCATTGTGCGAAAAGATCTAGTAAAGAGGCCAAGATTAACTGGTTTTGTATAGCTTGATGTGTAGCCGAGTGTACAAGCTACTGCCAGGTATAAAAAAAGCAAAATTAAAAATTTTGAAAAAACCCACGACTGTTAAAAATTAATTGAAAAAAGGATTAAATGAACTAGTTTTGCAATGTTCAGCTCCCGACGGACATTCTTGGGTTTTTTTAGGGTGGGTGTTTTATGTTATTTTATCCTTTTTTCAATTAATTTTTAACAGTCGTGGGTATTTTCAAAATTTTTAATTTTGCTTTTTATTTTAAACTTTTTACTTTTGTTTTTATTTTTTTTATCTAAGAAAATCCACCAATCAAACCTTAACCCATAACTGAAAACTGAATCAAAATCGAACTTGTAGTTTTGGAGAAAACTGGCAACTTTGATTTGCACAAAAAATGTTTGCTGCAGCGCCCGCTGGTGAGTTGTCACCGTAACACCTATCTAAGAAAATGCACCAATCAAGAGTCAGGAACGCCAGCAGGGCGGCCTGGCGGAAATTCTGCGAAGAAATTGAATCAAACAGCGAAGCCGCGCGTGTGAGAAAGATCCTATCTACCGATCAAGATCGCACCCTCGGGTCGCTGAAAACCCCAGACAACACATACACCAAGTCTGACCACGAAACAAGTAAAGTTCTTTTGGAGACCCACTTCCCGGACTGCAGTCTATCTGAGGACAGAACCTGGACAAGTGAGCCAACGCACACCCCAAATGACCAAGACTGGGCCAGAGCCCGCACCATAGTAACCGCAGAGAGAATAAAATGGGCGATAAAGACCTTTAAACCATACAAGTCCGCAGGCTTAGACACAATCTTTCCCGCCCTACTGCAATGGGGAGTAGAAGCTCTAACGCCATGGCTGATTGTCATCTACCAAGCCTGCATAGCACAGAAATACATACCACTAGCATGGCGAGAGGTGAAAGTCATTTTTATCCCTAAACCAGGCAAACCAGACTACACACAACCCAAGGCGTACAGACCGATAAGCCTAACATCATTCTTACTGAAAACCCTAGAGAGACTCTGTGACCGACACATTCGGGACGGACCTCTTCGTGAACGACCACTCCACAAACAACAACACGCGTATTCCACAGGCAAATCAACAGAATCTGCGCTGCATAGTGTGATCTCCAAGATCGAATGTGCAGTGGACCACAAATGCTCGTCACTAGCTGTCTTCATTGACATAGAAGGCGCTTTTGACAAAACCATCTTCCATAGCATCAACGCAGCCCTCGAGGAATACGGTGTGGACTCGACACTGCGAGGATGGATCACAAACATGCTCAGACTGAGAGCCGTACAAGTTACGGTAAACGACACTACTAGAGCCATAGTGGCCAAGGGCTGCCCCCAAGGAGGTGTCCTCTCGCCACTACTGTGGAACCTCGTAGTAGACAGCCTCATTAAACGTCTAAATAGCGGAGGCTTCTACACGGTGGGTTATGCGGACGACCTGACCATAATATTAAACGGCACACACGAAAACACACTATGCAACCTTATGCGCCAAGCACTAAGAATAGTTGAGGACTGGTGCAAGGAATACAAACTAGCTGTGAACCCTACCAAAACGGAACTCGTCCTCTTCACAAAGAAAAGGAAGCTGGCAACGTTACAATTGCCAAGCTTCTTTGGGACAACCCTAAGCCTATCGACTGAAACCAAATACCTGGGCATCTTTTTGGACAAACAGCTGAACTGGGCAAAGCACACTGATTACACCATCACAAAAGCCAGTATAGCTCTATGGCAATGTAAGAGACTCCTGGGAAGAAATTGGGGCTTAAGCCCCAAAATAACCTACTGGCTATACACCACAGTTATCCGACCAATCATCACATACGGCTCTTTAGTTTGGTGGCCTAGGACCAACCTAAGTACAACCCAAAAGGATCTCGAGAAACTACAAAGATTGGCCTGCGTAGCAATCACCGGCAGCATGAGAACTTCCCCCACTGCCGCCTTACAGGTGATGCTGGGGCTACCTCCCCTGCACCTCGTCATAAGAGAGGAGGCGGCCCTAGCGACTTTCAGACTCGAAGTATCCGGTATCCTAAGAAATGATTCGAGAATTAAACACACACGCATCAGAGAAGATGCAATCAAAGAACAGCCAATGATGGTATCACCCATCGACAGAACCCTGAAGACCCATTGCTTCCAAAAACATTACAACATAGAGCTCATAGAGGAGTGGTGTGACTACTCAGGTACAAATGAGCTTAGGATTTACACCGATGGATCAAAAACCGACCATGGGACAGGCGTCGGGGTGTTCTCCGACGACCTAAACATCAAGATATCCAAACCACTTGGAAAACTTAACTCTGTTTACCAAGCAGAGTGTGTAGGTATCATCCAAGCGGCACACGCTATAGAGGCCAGGGAGGTTACGGATACTAATATTCGGATACTCTCCGACAGTGCCTCAGTCCTTCAATCCCTGAAGAGTAATCAGATCACGTCGAGACTGATACTGGAATGCCACAAAGCCCTGGAACGAATAACGGAAATAAATCACAACAAGGTAACGCTGCAATGGATTAGAGGTCACAGCGGATCACTTGGAAAAGATGCGGCCGACGAACTTGCCAGAAGAGGATCCAGCACAAAACCTTACGGACCCGAACCCATTGTGCCCATCCCTTTTAAGCAGCTAAGAAGCTGGCTAAAAGATCATACTCGAATACAAGCGGAGAAATGGTGGAGCTCGACACCAGGATGTAGGCAATCCAAGGAGGCTATGCCATCCCTGGATATAAAACTGACCAGGCGCCTTCTGCGCCTGGACAGAGATAGCCTGTGCCTGGTGGCGGGGACCATCACCGGACATTGTTCACTGAATAAACACTTCCACACCCTAGGAATCACTGACAGTCCCCTGTGCAGGGCATGCATGGAGGCGGAGGAAACTGTGGCGCATGTACTCCTTGAGTGCACAGGCGTTACCAAGATTCGTGAGGAGACCCTGGGAACACCACGATCCCTTGCGGATGCCCTGAGGAGACCGGGAAGTCTGATCTGCTTCTGGAGGGAGGTGGGCTGGTTGGAGTAATCGGCGGCCACGGCTCACGCACAATGGTCCTTAAGGACTAAGTGCGGAAACCAATAACCCCATAAAGAAGAAGAAGATGCACCAATCAAACCCGAACCCATAACTGAAAACTGCATCAAAATCGGACTTGTAGTTTTGGAGAAAAATGGCAACATGTATTTGCACAAACAAACAAACAAACACACAAACAAACAAACAAACAACCTCTCACCCCAAACGCGTCTACACCGTCTCCGTTCCGTCGTGGGTAAAAATACAGAATAGGCGATATTAGAGCATGTTTACTGTATGTAATATTCTAGGTAAACTAGACATAATATATATGAACAGTTTAATTCAGGTCACCTATTTTCTACAATTTAAAATAGGTGTTTCTCAAAACTCACGTTTTACTGTTTATTCAGCTGTTGCATAATATTAGTTAAATTAAATAGGTCTGTTAATAAAGACTGGGAGCGTCACTGGAATTTCCTGTTCTGCTGAAAGTTTTTAAACAATCTTTATTTAGAAACACAAATTGCTGATGAGTCAGTCTATCAAGGAATCATTTAATTTGTCTGATCCTGAAGAGTCTGAATGTTTATGTTGAAATTTTAGGCTGCCTTCAAACTGTGGGAAAGTTATACAGAACATAAATAATTATCATCTTCAGATGATGATGATTTTGATGATGTTCCCAACTTTGGTGGATCGGCTTCCAGACCAACCGAATGCAGCTGAATAACTATCAGTATTTTTCGTCGAACTTTTGCTTATCTGACCGACACATCCCGGTTACTCTGTAATATGATAGGTACTCCTTGATTAGGCTAAATTTTAATTTCACAAAATATAAAAAATAGGTAAAAAAACTTTTTAAGTTAAACGGTTTTATGTTAAACATACATTGCAATGTTTAAGATAAATGTACTAAAAACCAAAAAATAATAAAATAGAAAACCGTGGGGCACGTCAATTGTCTAGGTACAAATTATCGACTTAATTATTATTAATATGATTTTAATCAACGATTGTAGACAATTGACGTGCCCCACGGTTTTCTATTTTATTATTTTTTGGTTTTTAGTACATTTATCTTAAACATTGCAATGTATGTTTAACATAAAACCGTTTAACTTAAAAAGTTTTTTTACCTATTTTTTTATTTTCTAGTTTTTAGTTTTTATTTCGCATTCTGTTTAAAGGGGCCGCCATCTTGGATTTTAATTTTATATAGTATATTGTATTATACTGGTTGAGCACTTTCATTTGATACCCATATTGATGGGATCGATAAAACCTACGTTATCCGCCATTTTGTAGCGGCCGCCATCTTGTATTTCAATTTTTTATAGTATATTGTATTCTGCTTGTTGAGCCCTTTCATTTGATACCCATATTGATGGGATTGATAAAACCTACGTTATCCGCCATTTTGTAGCGGCCGCCATCTTGGATTTCAATTTTTATAGTATATTGTATTCTGCTTGTTGAGCCCTTTCATTTGATACCCATATTGATGGGATTAATAAAACATAAATAAATTATCCGCCATTTTGTAGCGGCCGCCATCTTGGATTTCAATTTTTTATAGTATATTGTATTCTGCTTGTTGAGCCCTTTCATTTGATACCCATATTGATGGGATTAATAAAACATAAATTATCCGCCATTTTGTAGCGGCGGCCATCTTGAATTTATAATGATAATGAATAAACATAATTGTATTGTCACCAAAATCCAAAGTGTATACAAAATTTCAGATTAATCGGTTGACTGGAAGTGGGTGAAATTTGAATTACTAAATTTGATCCAAGAAAAAAACAAACGGGGTGAGCTAAATAAAACCGTTTAAAAACCGTTTAATAAAAACATCACGTCTGTCTTCCCCGAAGGATTTGACAGAGGTGTAGGTACCTAATGGAACACCTACATTTCGCTAGTTATGTTTGATACGAGTATTAGTCATATTATACTATATAAAGCTTTAGCATATAATATCAGTGCTTGCCGTCAGTAGACGATCTCAAATCTGTATCTCTATTAGATACCTACCTGTTTATAGTACATGAAACTGGCGTCAGCAATAAGACCACGTCCTCTCGTAAATTCCCCGCCTATTTGCCGACAAACGTATTAGTGGAAACATTCGAAAAAACACAAAAAGTGCGCGTGAGTGCAAGTGTCACGATCCCTGAATGAGCGGCGCGCGTTATATCGGGAAGGAAAAAAGAAAAAACGAACGCATTCGGCCACCTTCGTACACCTTCGGCGGTGGTCGGGCGAGCTCGGGCGGTCTCGAGCACCTGTCGCGTGCCGGGTATTCGGAAGCTTTTTGTGCTCTTTTGAATTTTGTTTACATTGTTGACGGTATAAACGTAATTGATTTATGTAGTGATGTTTAAACGTATGTTATTATTATCACATAACGTTTTTTTGTAAGAATTCAAAGCTACATATTTTGTTAGCATTTCCTTTTTGAATAAACATTAGGTAAGTACGTACCTAAAAGTGTTAGGAAACACTTAATTTCATGCACATAATTATCTAAGAAAACAATAGCATACAAGAAAGTAACATTACAAAACATCTTTTCTCTTTTTCAACACTTCCTACTTCAAAAAAAAAAACTTATTTCAAGCCTAAAGTGGCCCAAGTAATGTTTTGATAGGTATTTATCCTATTTATCCGGTTCCCATGATAACGGGCCCATGAGAAAGGGCCAGCCATTGTCCATCAGTGTCATTGAGATTTATGTGACATTTAGTGCGTTTCAATTGAATAATACTCTAAACAGCGGACATGGTTGCTATTGGGTGGGGACCAATTAGTTACGATACACGGTATTGCAATTTTTTGTATGGTTTTTGTTGGTTTGAAAAGTTAAGTTTGTTTTTAATGTTAAAAGTTTAAGAGGCAATGAGTAATGTGTTTAAACAAATATGGTTTGAATAAGGAGTAAGCGTCAGGGTAGCTAGCGGATACAAATTTATTACGTTAAAAAAAATAGGTAAATTTGAATTCCACTACCTTTAACGCATCCATCTTAACTCATTTGTTTAAAGAATTCAATAGCTATAAAGGTGCTATAAAGCTTTCAGCCACTGAAAGACCATTAATTTATTAAACATCTATTGATTTACCTAGTCCTGCCGCCTTTGCATCTCAATAAAGTTTTTATTTGTAATTTCAACTTAGGTACATCTTTCAGGATAAAGCAAGAGAAATAACAATATTTCTCGTCTATATTGTGAGTTGTGATGACACTGAAAAGTATCTGTTTGTGACTAATGTCGGGAGCATGCCTGTCGGAGTGGCCGGACACTCACTGTTTATTTTCGCTTCATCGCATTTCTGTCGGTGACAAACTGACAAAGTACGTAACTAAATGATTAACTTTCAGGACTGTATCTAAAAGTTCCAACTCTAAAATTTATGTTAAAAAAAAATCACGTCTGATTGAAAATCAAGGAATCTTATGAGATAAAGTTATTAATTTAATGAAAATTTGCCATTGACACGCTAAGAAGAAGAAAAAGTTTCGTGTATGAGTGCTTTTTGATAGCAATAGAGCCCCCATTGTTAAGGGACTTAAGCATAGCCAGTTAAGTTTGGTGTATAAACTTCATAAAGGTAGAGTTACACTTCTGCCTAAATCTTCAAGGATTACAGGCGTCATGGTTTAACTACGCAACATAAAATGTGCACATTACCCACGAGTGTTAAGAAACACTTAATTTCATGCACAAAACAGCCCCAACCTTCCTTATTTTAAATTATCAAATGACTCCTACCGCTGTGAGCGGAAGGGAGTGTCAGACTTTTACTGACTAAAAATCACCCCTGTTCCTACTTAGCCCTTTGTGTCCGGGGCCGCGGTATCTCTTTCGAACAACCCGCAGACCAAGACTCCAACCTTACGTCAAGAAGGTGCTGAGTAGCTTTAGTTTAGATGATAAATAAGAAGGTCTGTGTTTCCACTGTTCCTTCATTTTCAAAAATAGTAACTAGTAGTTTATAAATAATCATTTCATAATTTTGCCCTCCACGAGGGTCGTTCGACGGTGGAGAATCTTAACACCGCGATTCAGGAAAAGGGCCGAACGGTACAACGCCATCTAGTTACGAGACAGGAACGAAATTACGAATTAGGGTTGGGGTGAATACGTTAGGGGTTATACGTTAGGTACCTATGTCGGGAGAATAAAATATTACTTAGGTAGGTACTACAATGCGAAAAACGATGAAAAGTAAATACTATTTCAATGCAATTAATAGAACTCTACTTATCATTACTTTATTGATTCTTATACATGAAATATTATTTTTTACTACAAATAAGATGGTCTATGTGCTATTCCAGACTATAATTTATCTCTGTGAACTTTCATCAAATTTCATCCAGATCTGTTAAGCCATTTTTTCGTAAATGTGTAACAAACATCGATTGAAACCTTCGTCGAGTACCACTCTATCCATTGGTGAAAACAGTAGCTCTACCATGAGTTGTCATCGAAAACTTAATCGCTAGCGTTGTACTCGCTAGCGTGCTAACGTGGATCAAATAGATTACGATTATGTTTGCACCATGAGATTTACGGAGTCTTACGCAGGCGCTAAGGTAAGCTCGATAGATTGTGTCGTATTGCTAACTTCACTCTACTCATGTTTTGTTTCTTTCTTTCCCACTAATAAGAAGAGAGAACGGTATCTACACAAATAAACCGACGAAATTGAAAAGTTGACAGATAGTAGACTACACATAGTGTTAAGTGGTTTCTGAATTTTTATTCCTTATAATATGTCACTGTCGTGTATTCAATTTGTAATTTTGATAGTTGACCTTGAGTGACAGAGCTGCGTTGTGTAGTTTAAAAGTTTACTATAGATTCAAACAGATTATTTAATACAATGAGGACCAGTGTCACACAGTTCCTATTGTTGGTACAGTTTATAGAAAGGTAAGTTTGAACTTTCCTCAAAATTATATTTTCCAATTGGTATCTAACATTTTGGAATTAAATTCATGTTATTCAAGTCGTTGGGCTTCAAATTTAGTGACCACTGACATATTCCGTTCTAAATAACCACTTGCAGACATTATTTTGACTATATTAGACTCAAAAATGTATATCATTTTAATGTAAACATATGTTTCACTCGCCGAAATGCTAGTGAGCTACGTAACTACTAAAGTAAGCGTCTTACTCGGTAGGTTCAGTGAAATTAGTGACTCATGGTACCGTTTTGTATGGTGACAGCTGAAGAACGTTAGTGACTATCGAATAGATTACGTTAGGTGTTTAACCTATCGTAATCTATAGTGCTCATGGTATGAATTTTAATTCTTTCTGTGACCGCTAGGGGCGCTGTACAATATTTCATACAACTAATTTACGGAGACGCTAGCGAGTTTTTGCTGTGTAAACTCATGGTAGAGCTACAGCATAACAATCGGTGCAGTAATTTTTGAGTTTATCGCGAACAGACAGAGGACTTTGTTATAAAATAATTATAGTGATAGTAGTAAGATAGGTAGGTACCTTCATGTATGGGATACTTCTTATCTCGAATCCTTGAAATCTAGGCCATACAAGCACAGAAAACAGCCGTTTTATTAAGAGCTAGTTTTGGTGAAAACTTAACATTTATGATAAGATCTACCGGAACATGTGAACAAAATATAATATGGCCAGTGGAACTTGTTGAATGTCTTGAGTTATGACCTGTTGGTCACTGAACAGGCTAGTTTTGGTGGCCATGTATGGGATGAGATTAATGTGAATTAGCATTGGCACACAGTGAGAGGCTTTTTTTTTGTTTTATTTTTTATTTTTATTGTTGTTGATACTTTTAAATTTATTTCAACTTTCTTTGCAACATTGAGCTTGTAAATGTCACCTCCGTGCTTGTAGTTTAGGCAAAGGTTTTTTTCTTGAGTCCCAAGTAATAGGGGTGAGCTGTTTTCCAGCAACTGACAGTTGTAATCGGGACCAATGACGCACTTATTATTATTTTGTGTTTTGAGTATTCAATGAAAACCAATTTGCTTAGAATTAGTTTAATTAATATAAAGAAATTATATGACTAAAGATATGAAATGTTTTTATACTTAATTAAAAGTTAATTTTAAATATAAGTAAATGGGATATTAGCTATTCTGTATCGAACACAAAGATACCTTTTTAATGTTTATACATATTATTAAATACCGACTTGTATGATAAAATACTAGACAAAGTACTGTCAATATAATTCCAAGTGACCGTAATGAATTGTTCACTGTTCATCGATCATTTTATAGCTCAATCTATCTTAGTACGAGTAGTAAAACAACCTGTTGCTGAAGGTTGCTCACGATAGGCCTACCTACGATTACATCGATATCATTATTGTTTTAATGATGTTTGATTTATTGTTTATTAACCGACGCAACGTAAAATGAAGTATGATGTAGTAAAAAAAATATTACGGCCTCATGTTATCTTTATAGAAGAAGCACTAAAGAAATGAAGAACCTGTATAAAACTGTAACAAGATAATTTCTAAATTAATCTTAAGATTGTTTCTGACAGGAATCTAAAAGGGATAAAAAGTATTAGCACATTCGTGAAAACTATGTCTGCCCCATCGTCGAAGAAAAATGAGTAACGCCTTTTGCAAATAGATCCAAATTATATTTCCTTGTAAATTCTGGCATTTAAAAGACCCTTTAACAGCCATAAAAATATATAGAAAAAAAAACATATTTTGGCTTTTTTTTGCATGCGCGTCATACTTCAGAAAAATACATAATTATGTTTATTAATTTATTTCATTGTCTTTTTTTCTTTCCATAAACATTTTGACCTAGCCTAAAATAATCACGAGAGGCACGGAGGGAATTTTAATGACCAAAACAAAAAGTTAGCCAACATTTTCAGCCATGTCTGACCTTCGTAATTTTCGCACATATTCGCTACTTAGTTCAAACTTAGTGCTTATTTATTTGACATTGGCATTTATTACCCTTTCTTCGTTTGCAAGACAGACAAACATTTCGTAATCTTTGTACACTAATATAACCTAATTCCCGGCAGTCGGTTGAGATAAGTTGACGAGAGTAGATGTGCATTGTGCAGTGATTTTAAAGGTGTAATTATTTTCAGTGTGTTCAAGGATATATTTTTTTTTATAATGTTTTGCTTTTTTGTTGCTAGTCAAGTGTTTTGTACGGGAGAAAGGTAAAGGTGAGGTAGTGTTTTTATTTTGTTAAATTATTCGTAGAACTTACAATTTTACATAAACGGTTTTTTTTATACTTGACAAAAATTTGAAAATCATCCAGATTTTATTTTGAAATAGTTTGTTTCTTCGTTATCATTATAATCACTCTCCATACCTTATCACGACTAATTTGAGGTCAGCATGCTAATCTTCTATCTATCTATATAAATAAAGAGAGAAGTCCTGACTGACTGACTCATCAACGCCCAGCCCAAACCCTTGGACCTAGAAAGCTGAAATTTTGCACAGAGGTTCCCTTTATAATGTAGACAAGGAATAAGGAAGGATTTTTCGAAATTCGTAAAAAAAGTTTGTATGGAAAATCGTTATTTTCACGCGGGCGAAGCCGCTGGCAAAAGCTAGTAGATACTATTCATAATATGTCATCATCTCCGTTGTATTACTCTACGTCTATAGTAAAAATTAATTAACCTCCCTATTTATATTCCTCTAATCAGCATTTGATTAGACTGGAAGCCGACCCCAACAGAGTTGTAAAAAGGCTAGTCAGATGATGAATTAGCTTTTTCTTGTTATAATAAGGTCCCATTAAAATAGGTGGACAAATTTTAACACAGGGTTCAGTACGTCTAACCAAAGATATCCAATTAAAAAAAACACTGATTAATTAAAGTGATTTTTTTTGACATTAAATGTTGGGTAACTAACATTTTTAGTGTATTTTCGTTAGCTGTTTTATTTTCTTGTAAGTATTGTCCTTATTTTGGTGGTCTGAATGATTTCTAAAATTTTGTCACCTATTTTAATGGGACCTTATATTCTTGTCAAAATTTAACATTGGTATTTTATATGTTTCTCAACAAAAATGTGACCTTACAGCAACTCGTAACTATTTCAGCAGACTTACACGACTGTAACTTTGATATCGGACACTTTTCTTTTAACTCTAACTATGCTAATCACTGTTATGTAAAGTGTGTGAAAATGAAAGTGTTTTGGTTTAAAAGCTCCACTTTCACTAGGTACTTACATTTTGAAAAACATAGATTTCTTTGTTTTCTTCTGCATTGTTTGTTATTTAAAATCTTAATCCTAAGTTTGGCATAATCAGTTTGAGCCGTTCCCACTGGTGGGGCGCAGAGTCTTCTTACTGTAAGATGCAGTGGGTACCAACTTACCAAGTTACCAACCAAGTACCTACGGGTTGAAGGATGATATTAAAATACTAGCTTTTGCTCGCGGTTTCGCTCGCGTGGATGCCGGAAATATCAATTTTCCATACAAACTTTCATCCCCTATTTCACCCCCTTGCGGGTTGAATTTTGAAAAATGCCTCATGAGGAATACGTGAGCGAAGTTTTAAATTTGTAGTTCGAAGGGTTTGGCCTGATCTAAGATCAACGCACAGGCGTAAAAATGTATTGTCTTATGTAGGTATACATGTAAAAGGCATTCGATTTCATACTCAAAATATAACCTACATTTAATTATTTTATTCCATATTTTTTCAGGTCTTTTTTATATAAATAATTTTTTTTTTTGTTTTTTTGAGACCCCATTGACCCCACTGTGTGCCAAACCTTAGCGCCGATCGCAAAAAACTGACCCAGATGTTATTTACAAGGTGAATGACACTCGGTGGGGTCACTGTACAAATGTGCTATTTGAATCAAGTACCCGCATCCTGTGACTGAAATATATATAAAATATTATATAGGTGATGTAACTAGGACAAACCGCTGCTCTAATCCGGTGTGGTTTTCAGAACTATTTTTGAGAGAATTTGTGGTAGAATTATTTGCCTGTTTTAAAGATGATGACTGGAACCTATTTCTTGTTTCTAATCATTACCTCTGCCTTTACCCAACTATATTGGGGACGGCTTCCAGTCTATCCGGATGTTAGTAACTGAATACCAGTATTTAGCATAGATTAGTAGATTATGCCAGCGGCTTCGCCCGCGTGAAAATGTCGATTTTACATACAAACTTTCATCCCCTATTTAAATACCTACCTTAGGGGTTGAATTTCGAAAAATCCTTCCTTATTCCTTGTCTACATTATAAAGGGAACCTCTGTGCAAAATTTCAGCTTTCTAGGTCCAAGGGTTTGGGCTGGGCGTTGATGAGTCAGTCAGTCAGATGGAGCGACTGCCTATCTGACCTCCACAGCCTAGGTAATACTAGGTAACACGATACCCTTTGGCAAGTTGTTAAGTGCTGTAATGACTGCCAAAGATCTATATATGGCAGCCGGGATCAAAAGCTTAATGTGCTTTCCGAGGCACGGAGGAAACTCAGTACCTATGAAATGGGCGGTCACCCATCCACAGACCAACCTAGGCAAGCGCGGCTTAACCTAGTGGCATTTATTATTGAGCCACGAGCTCCTCTAAAGAAAAAAGAAAAAGACGCGAGCTTCTATTTTTTTCAAGTTTTCTTTTCGGGGATCAGTTAACCAAGAAATACCGACGTCATCTAGTTTTAAGTCAGACCTATTTGTTCTTTCATCAGGAATTTCCCAGTAGCAGCCAGCCAGTCTGGATATATGCCCGCTTGATGGTGACAAGCTCGTCCCTTATTACATGGGACTAAAACATAGTTGTCGAAATGTGGGTGTACTGTAAAGTACACCCCTGTCTAGCCCTACTAGGTTTACTGGCGTGATGTTATGAATTTGTCTAGTTTCAAAAAAAATTATGCCAAAAAAAACATCATTTCAACTGCATCGACATCGGATATTTCTCGGATACTCTCTTCGGGGTCGTTAAACACAATATTTTTCCTTTATTACCCGACTGAGGCGATTATTTCTTGAGAAAGTTATGCTTCATTACATCTTAATATTATATTAACAGGCGTGCCTACATTTCACTGTAGATAAAAACAATCCCTAACTAGATGTAAATATTAGTCAAAATTGCCTAAACAAGAGAATGGTACATACAAACTCATACAACTCACTAATATGGCAACACCCACAATCTTCAATGGACTCTTACAACTGCCAAATATAAGTTTTAATAAGTAGTTCTAATTAGACGTTACGTTCCATGTAAGTGAAACTTTCTTTTTATACGTTTTTTGCCATAATATTTTCACTATTTGGAGGCCAGCAATGCAATAAGGCTGGTCAGCTATGTCGGGGCTAAGGGTTGTTCTTCACAAGAAAAATCGCGGCCTCGACATAAAGGGCTACGAAGGAACATGGGTAGTGTTTAGTAGGTTTAGTTGGTAGTAGAAGTCTGACACTCCTTTTCGCTCTGCCCTTTTGGGCAGAGCGAAAGGGAATGTGAGAGTTCTGAAAAATAGGCTGGTCAACTACACGAAGTCTTCTTTTAAAAACACATGATTTACAAGACAATGTTGCTCATTATCCTACATAATTTCATCAAAAAACACCAGCGTATAATTTTCAGTATGGTTTTAAACACTTTCAGGGGAGTCTCAAACTTAATCTACGCAATACTAAAGTTTGATGGTTGAAATTTAAGCAGATAAAGGCAAAATTCATCACAATAGTGGATATACTTAGGGCACCATCATTATCATTTTAACCAAAAGACGCCCTGGATATAGGTCTCCCCCAGGTGTCGCCACTTTCACCGGTCCCGTGCGTCTCGCATCCAGCGGGTCCCCGCAACCTTCACCAGGACATCGGTACACCTTGTGGCAGGCTTTCCAAAGCTTAGGGCACCATACTTAAAAGATTTAAATTCTGGTATTCAGCTGCATCATTATTTAATATATAATTTTTTTATTCAATAATGATATTAATAATTATTATAAAACTTAAATTTATTCATCTAAACTAAATTTATTAATTAATTGTGATTATTTATTTTTAAAGGTTCTATTTAAATAATTGTTAGATTGTGGTAGAATAAAGGCTATTTTTATTTTATTTATTCAGCTGCATCCAGTAAAACTGGAAGTCGAATTCAACATAATTGTGAAAATGCTAGGCGGATGATGACTTAAAAGTTTCAAATTAGTCCTTTACCAAAGGAGTTAGCTTCACATTAAAATACCAATTCTAAAACGACTTATGTAGATAAATCCGTGATAGACCACACCTTCAAAACAAATCGACGGGAAGGTCAAACATATTGACTGTTACAACATTATTAAAACAACATTTATCAGCGATGCAATATCTTTCTTATCTGCGTTCACGATTTTGTTTCCAAACATATAAACAAATATGTGTTTCTGGAAAAGCAACTTTAACGCCCACACTTTTAAGTAGTAGTTAAGTTTATTTTGTAGTCGCTCCGGTATTTAGCTGCATCCGGTTTAACTCGAAGTTGACCACAACACAGTTGGTAAAAGAAGAGACAAGTGGAATAAAGTTTAGTTAACACTCATCATTCCTCTGCCCCTAACCCAATTTGTTTCGGGTCGGCGTAGAATGTCTTCCCTATTGCTCGTCATCTCAGCTGTCACCTCATTTCTAGTCATATCATCCTTCACACAGTCCATCCATCGTTTCTTTAATCTTCCTCTACTCATAATAAGATCCGCATCACATGCCCATGCCACGATAACTGATAACCACTTTTCGGTTACAGTAACTTTCAGACTTCCTCTTACGTACTCGTTCCTGATTTTATTCATTCGCGTTACACAACACTTTAGCATTCTCATCAACTCAGCCTCATGCATACCTTTCATTATACACTAAATCTACATCTAAATAGCTTTTGCAACCATTTTACTGATCATTCTAAAAGCTAGTTTATTTTGACTGGTATTAAGTTGATAATAACCGAAGCAATACTATTAATACTGAAAAAGTGAAAACGGAATATTTACCATGTTTACTTATTGTTTCGACTTCGAGTTCCCGATATTCCCGAACTGAAGCAATCATTGGAAACAAGGTTTTGAACAGACTTTAACTCATTATCGTCGGATTATTACTTGCATCTTTTATTGTCGTCATTTGGGTAATCCGGAGATGTTATCAGTTTCTTATCACGTGAAATGGGTGAAGGTGATTAGTTAGCTGAGTACCTACTAGTATACATTATTGCAGTGTCTTTCATAATCTTTTGAAAATTGGACATTCTAGACCTAAACAGCATTAGCTGAATCTACAGAAGTACCTACCTACTCATTGGAGATCGGTTTTGTTCTCAATAATGGTCGACTCTTCAAGTGACCCCAGGGCTGGCGCATCAGCAGTGCCATCCTAAGAGGCCATGTTGCAAGGCTTTTGGGCACTTGTATTTTAAGCGATGAATCACGAATTTTCCATGCCCAGTGAGCTGTAAGCTTCTTTTATTTTATTACCCGACTATGGCGAAGCCCAAAAGGAGAGTTATGTGTTTCTCAATACTAGTAGATTATTTTATTATTTTGAGACTATAATAAAGCCTCATTTAAAGCCCTTCAAATCCTTTCCATTAATTTGTGTAGATGTCATTACCCTTTCAAATAAAAGTCCCAATCTTATCAGAACCAGCCATCTATATCAAAACAAATTAAAACATTAAAAAAGGCAATCTTACATAAACACAGACAGTTAAAAACAAAATGTCGCAAAATTGCCCGTTTCAAAATTAAGGCCACTTCGAACGCATGTTTAATCAATTTGACTCATGCATTCCACTCGGTGGGTACCGCGGTATACTGGTGTACTGGCTTTTAGTTCAACATCTATTGTTGTATAGATTAGGTGGTAGAAGAGACAGAAGATAAAGGAATTATCGCCAGAAGGGAATATTGGTTCTGTGAATCTTTTGGGGAGTCTTCAAGTTTTCAATCTCGAAGTATGTATATTATTTCAGTTACATAGAGTATTATCTAATATACTTTTCTCTTTGCTTCTAGGTAAGGGTCCTGGAAATTACCTACGAAAACATACAGGGTGAAAGGTACACCAACGCACAAAGGCTTACACTACAGTATTCTGTACATCAATTTGAACTTCTTATAATTATTTACTCTACTTTGGCTTCATATTTTTTTTCGATTTTAATCTAAAGTTAAGCAAATGTTTTTTTTTTTTAAATTGTCGTTTGTCCCTGAATAATGGTAAAGTGAACAATCAAACCAATTTTTGCTTTACTTTGCGAGACTTAAAAGTAGAGCTGAGATCACGAAACGATATCTATATTTGAAACAAGATAATAAGCTGCTCTTAGGATGTTAAGGAAACTGATGGAAAGTTAATCCAGAGATAACATACATCTCATGTTTTCACAAAATCCCTGTGATATTGGCTTTAAAGATTTAGTTTAGACACTTTCGACTGAAAAATTAAAAAATCCGAATTACTACTTACTTACTTAAAGAAAAAATTAATGACTGATATATAAACCAGCTGGTAACAATCATGAAAAATTGCACAAAAATGGTGTCAAAAGTATGCACTAGCTGTCAAATATCACGGAAATGTGTCAAATGTTTCGGAAATGTGTCAATTTGTGAGCAACCATGATTAGTGTTGAATGTGATGTGTCATAATATTTGTAACTGTTCGTCAAATATTTGGTCTTGTGTAGTTTTATGATGCAATTTGTCATTATTATAATACATCATTCTGTGTTGCCAGTTATTAATTTCCTTAACATCTAACCGCAGGATGTGAAAGTGAAGTAAAAACTAACAGATAGACGCTGTAATGTTTTTCGAGCTAGTTAAGAAATTGACATTAAAAAAACAAACAAGACACTTAACACCTCACATTGCAAATTCCGGTGGAGCAATTCTTCTTGGATTTCTAACTCTGTAATATTTGAAGTAAGAAATAATAGAAGTTAGAATAAGTGTAAGTGTTACAACCTTAGTTCGGCGTCTTGAATCGTTACCCAGGACTTGCTTTATTTTACCCTGGTGTAGAATCTATTTACTTTACGTGTCAATGAGCCAGCCCAAAAATTGGTGACGACTTTGGCACTTTCAGTAGCGTTCATCAGTAATTTAAGTAATAATTCATCTTTAAGCAATAGAAGAGAATATGAATGAAGTTAGAACCGTCAATGAAAGCAACTATTGACAGTTCTAACTTCAAGCAATTATTAAACTACGAAATAAATTGTTTCCGTATCTATCTTGCTGTAATTTGACCGTTATATTAGACAGTGTTTCTATGAAAAAAAACCAATTTCAATTGTAGGTTTTTTTTCACCTACTTAAATATTATTCAATCAATACAATTTCTTCCAAACCAAGTGTCCCATCTGTTCCATGCCTCGTTCAAACTCTAATTTTAGTCGAGTTAATACGTATGAGTAACTGCTATCATTTGGTATGACGAATTATATTGAGACTCGTAATGCAAGTGGACGTTATTTTCGACTAGTTGAGTAGCTAAGCGTTCGGTTAATAATCTTGTCATGAATTTATGGGAATAAGATGAGTTTATTATGCGTGTTTGGAATATTAAAGACGGTAAACTTAGAGGGAATTTTTATTGTTTTAAAATTTAGTTTGGTGGCGAGACGTAAAGCCATAAGTTTTTTTATTAGCTTATTAGTATGTAGTGTCTTTAGTAGCTTTGTTACTGGCTTACCGCGCTTAGTTTATGGTTTGGTTATAGGTTTATTCGTAGTTATTGTGGTATTGGGTTTTTCTACTGGATCATCATCAGTCTCTTGTCCATAACCCAATTCATTTGGGGTCAGTGTAGCTTGCCTTTTTCTTTCATTCTGGTCTATTACTTTTAGCCTCATTAGACTCCCCCTTTCTTGCCCTTTCATCCTTCACACAGTCAGTCTATCCATCGTTTCTTTCGTGTCTTCCTCTGCTATTGTACCTATATCAGACAGATATTGAAAATGTGTGGTCACCAACATTTACTCAATTAGAATGGGATATCAATTCTTTCTTTCTTTTTTTAAAAAACGTTGCCCCACACTAGGAATTTCTCCTGTATCGTGGGTGCGTTCACAAACATTTAAACTCACATACACAACTTAACACCCAGACCCAGAATCCAGAATTGGTATGATTCATCATCATCAGCCATTGGAATTCCGGTGTACAAATAACACCCTTTCTCATCATCTGCCTTACTATCACCAACTATGTTGGGGGCGACTTTCAGTTCAAGAATAGGTACCCGTATTTGATATAGAGCAAATGTTTATCGAACCTCACAGCCCAGTAACTGGGTAGCCCGATAAACCTTGATGGCACTAGTTGTTAGACTTTCGGGCTTCTGAGAACTCGTTAGTGGTACACACGGCTACACATCAACCTATACATTTCCAGTTTACGCTGATCTCGCACCGTACGGAAATCCTATACAATGCAAGACCAGCTTATACTGGAAATGTATAGCTTGATGTGTAGCCGTGTGTACACCAATAATATGGGGTACAAAATTACTCAGAGGTAATTGTAGACCTCAGAATTATTAAGGGTTAAAATTAGAACCTTCTAAGTTATAATATAACACGAAGTAGATAATGTTATATTTAGTAGGTAGCTAAGTAATGGTGCATTTGCTTCATAAACGTTGCTAAGTGATGCTCGTGTGATACGATCAGAACTTGATGCCAGACTATAGATTAGTCACCGTGACTGGTTTATGCATTAAAGTGTCTGCAAATGTTATTTATTATTTTCAGTGGTACCTAAGTACCCAGTAACTAACTCATCTAGTTATATATTAGATTCTAAACTAATAATATCAAACTTGGATATCCCAAAAGGTTGACCAGTGGTTTTTCTACCGGTCACCCACTGATTATGTCTCGTCTTATAGGGGGTGAGCCTATGCTATCAACCGGGCACAAATACAGATTCCAACCTTTAAGCGAAATACTAAAGTATTTTTGATGATGAGTTCACCATTCGCCCAACCTGAGGATCAACCCTGAGACCCCGTCCTCTGCAGTGTAGCGCTACTTGTGTTTTATAATTCTAACGAAGTTAACTAACTCCTGCATATACATAATAATTACTTTGTTTATTCATAAAATAATTACCCAGTAATTAAAGCGTAACTAACCTTAAAACCAACCATTTTAACGAACCAAAAACTATGCGCAATCACGTAAATTTACCTAACATTCACAAAAAAAAAAACTAAATCATACTAGGCCAAGGTTCGTCAAAAGGACGAACACACGCGAAGTGCGCGCGCGCAACTGTCTCATCTCCGCATAACGCATGCGCCGGGCATTGAACCCGCGATGCGCGCGACTTGACCGACTGACTATATTTGTATTTGGTCCATAGTGCCACTATAATGGGTATGGTAACGATTAAGTGCGTCTGATTAAAGTTTTAATCGGTAAGTTTCGATCTGAAGATGGTATGAGGTATGAATTGTTTTGGTTGGTATTAGGGTTAGCTGGTATTGGAGGGTTTACGTCATCAATTGTTATATAATTCTAAATAATTCATCAAATGATCTCATAACCCTTTACCAATCAACGCCTAAATGTTAAATTAGATTCATTCCGCTATTGGCACGCAAAAACATTGATAAAACTGTTTTGTTAAAACTTACAGTCAAGCGAACTGACTTCTTACAAAGATTGGCTGAAAATGGGGAGCTCTTAGTTTTGTACTCCTTTTTCTTTGGCCACTTTTGTGCACTTGTATGTAGAAAATTATGCTAAAAAAAAAACACTTATCAGAAACAAAAACGCTGCATTGTCGCGTGTTACGATAAAATTACATTAATTAACGCAATACCTCTATCAAATTGCCTAATGCGACACTTAGACCAATCACTAATTAATTTATCACAATGCACTATTCCGTCCCAACGCATGTTAATACTCAACCTACTGAAAGAATAAATAAAAAAATCTACAGCTGGAAAGCCTGAGTCACACTCACATGACATTTCTATTATTATAATATAAACCTTATCGGTATATTGATAAGATTGATTCATGGATTGCTCATAGCTAGTTCTCACGTACGCCAAAGTACGGATGAAGGAACTTTTGATTTTGGACTTTAGTCTTTTCATCATCATCTGTGTAGCCTTTTCACAACTATGTTGTATTAACATAGGGTATATTTTGGTACCAAACTAATCTTAAAGCTGCGGAGATTCGTAGATTTAGCTACCAAAAAAGAAAGAAAGAAGGAACATAATATTTATTAGGCACGTGACACAAGTACAAACAACAAAAAAAAAACTTAAACTGTCTAAACAGAAATAAACGAGATAGGTAATATTGTATCTCACGGCTGAGCAAAAAGCTAAGTTCAATCTTCTTGAAAGCTGTTGTACAAATATGAAAAGCTTTAGAAGCTAACATCAATTGTTCCAATCTTCATCTTTTCTCAATTTCAATGTTTAAATTATGTAGAAACAATTGATAGATTTTCAATGTTTATCAAGTGAAGTTAAACTTATTATTTAGGTATAAAGAACCGGGCACTGCCTGACGACAATACCGTGGTTACTACTTACCTACGCTACGTTATTACATGATACAAATTATATAATTTATAACCGCTGGATTTCCCCGTGATAACCTAACTATCAGCCGTATCACAAGAAAACAAAATTCTTTCATAATCCCCTTTTGATTGATATATCGTTAATGCGTTTTGTGACTTTGTGGCTGTTTACGATCGTTAATCTAAATACCAAGTAAGTATATGACCGATAGAAAAATGTAACATTTGATAAAAAACAATAGAGATTGGGAAAATCGGAAGATAACAGATATTCATATAATGTTTTCCTTTTGCGTCATAAGTACCTAATCACTATCTATCTTATGTAGGTATTGTATAAGAACTTGCAAATAAGTATTTTTTCATAAACTCTATCTAATAACTTTTTCAAGTATTATCAGCTGCAGGTTCGTACTACCCTGATATTAAAGTAATACTTTAATATCCGGGTAGTACGAACCCGTGTGATTATAAGACCACTTGTATTTTATAAACAAAATTATCATTACCTTAATTTTGTACTAAAAGGTGTAATGTATAGGTACATTAAAGTCACGTGCGATCAACAAAAAACCCAAGGCCTTTCATGAAACATCCGTCAAAATCCGCAACAATTGGCGTCACAATCTGCAGTACGGATTAAAACATATATAATTAGCTGAAAAAAAAAACAATTATCAATTTCAAAATCACAATAATATCAGTTGAAACAACTTGGGAAGGTCGTTCGTTATCATATTATATTATCTATTATCAGTCACCCGCGTCATAACAGATAGGGCTTAATTTATCCGTGTTTATTACCTTTTCACTATCTTTTAGCTGAAAATTTTCAGTATTGTGCCGTTACTCGAAAGAAACATACATGAACTGCAAAAGTACAAGACATTCGGATAATTCTTGCAGTTCATAAAAGTACAGTGCGTTCAGTTAATTAATTATTGCAGCTCGAAAGTTTCGAGCTACATTCTGTTTATAAATTGTTTATTTGTTTAATAAATATGAAAAAACTTAAGTTTAAAGACGAAAAAAGACAGTGATTAAGTGGGTTTTTTGTGATAGTGATAGTGATGTGATTAAGTATTATTTCCTAGTTGAAATATTATTTTAGTCAAAAATGTGTCAAATGTGCATAAAAGAGGATGATATAGAGGGTGGCAGGTCAGACCATTATCCCCCCGGGATAATGAGTCTGAAGCAGAGATCACGGTAACAGTTATTTTGAGAAGGATTTCTTCCTTACATAGTATAAAACAAAGTCGCGTCTGTTTGTTTGTTTGTCTGTATGCTTAAATCTTTAAAACTACGCAACGGATTTTGATGCGGTTTTTTTTAATAGATAGAGTGATTCAAGAGGAAGGTTTTAGTATATAATTTGACGCGGGTGAAGCCGCGGGCATCAGCTAGTTTTATATAATAATAATAATATAATAATTTATTCAATGTCAGACATCAATGATCCATTATGGTTAGTAACAATGAGAACTTATAAACTATGTTAGTAGGCACAAAAATCAATCATAAAATATATATCCATTATGGTTAGTAACAATTGCAACATACGAACTATGTTAGTAGGCACATTAAAACAATCATAAAATATATTACCTACTGAATTGAAATGTTTTTATATAATTTATTTACAATACGGGCAAAGAGGGCTGTTTGTCCACACAAACAATATTATTAATAGAATCGTCTTTTTTCTTTTATTGAATGATTATAATCATTAGAAGTCTTATCATGTTCGGTTTGGCCCAAGCCTATCCGGCAACGAAATCTGCGGCCATGATAAATTAAGTTTGACTATGTAGGATATTGTTGTAGTTTAAGTCAAATTGTGGATGATGATGATGGTCTTCAAACGGTGATGGAAGATGATGTTCCTCTACAGGAACATGGATTTAGTTTTAAAGCAATGTCTGTTTGGGCTGAAAATGGTGCTCAAATACATATTTATGGTAAGTACTTATTATTTATTTTAAGGAGTAAATTATACTGTGACAATTGACAGCGGAGAATGAAAGAAAAAGCCTGTTGCGTAGATCGAAAAGTTGATGACTTATTTATTTATTTTAAGTTAAGACTAGCAACAACGCGACTTCTTTCTTAGATACTGTGTTCTTCAAAATACACTTGAAGACATAATAAAATGATGTTTATTTAACTGAACTGAAACATAATTATGTAACGCACATGGCAATTAAAAATAAAATAACCCAGCTGTATCTACTGTTACCGGAACTCTAGAATTATTCTCAATAACATCACTGTATATTTCAACTAGTATTGTTCGATACCGTAGTTTCTTCAGCTAAACTGTTAAGAGAGCCATCTTTTATTCCCTTAAACAATATCTACAGTAAAGTCAGGAAGGTTTAAAGACATGAACATCGTGACTTGTATATAAACAAGTTAGAAACATCATTACATAATAAATAACTATAACCAACATAATTTTCTCCGTCATCCATACCACACTGTTCGCTACGAGAGGTCTTTGTACACTGGTGGAACCACCAGTATAACGTGACCTGTTCAGCCAAAGAGTTTGTTTGAAAATTATTACAATGCATAGGTCTACGTTGAATGGTTGTATAGTTCACGTGTTTTAAGTTATGTGCATACTTAATATTGACAATAGTTTGTTAGGATGTCGGTCCAGTGAATGGCGGTGCTATGTGAGGCGAATAATAAAGTTTAATAATGAAAGGTGTTTGAAATAGGTTTAATGACTGTTACTGGGTAATTTGTCTAGGCCTCTCCTTATGAAGCAAATAAAGGCCTCAATGATGCCGACTTGGATTTCATAAATGCTGTTCAAGACCTAAAATTTTATTTGTAGAGCTTTGACAGTCGTAAGGGTAGCCCGAACTTGTCAAGCCAACCAAGAAAAGAAAGACGGCGCGCCGCGAACAGTGAACACCAAAGTGAAGTCACAAAACCACGCGCCTGTAAGTAGCAAGTAAACATACAAGCTCACGCACACACCTACACTAAAACCACACGCATTTCTCCTAGTACGTCACGACTTCACGAGACATTGTCTACACACATAGATAAAAAGTTGGCTTCACTTTTGATGTTCGTGGCGCGCTGTCTTCCTTTTTTTGTTGGTCTGAGTACAAAGGTGTATCGTATTATTCGCTTAATGGGTCGCGCATGTCAGGTAGACGGTTGCTCCATGGTAACTAATGCGATTAGCAAATCCTTCCCCTAAATTATACAGAAATAGTATAAGAGGATGAGCTTAAAAGATTCAAAAATCTCTTTATTTTATCTTTTTTTTTTCAGGCTTCTATTGGGTAAGCTCGTTCCATCGTCGACATCATCATCTCTGCCCTTAGGGCAAGATTGAAGTCAAGAGAAAGCCCATTTATAATAAAAAAAAAACCAAATTAAAACATAGCATCATGCATGTAATCCCCAAAGACATAGACAGAGGCGTTCGCCATTTATATTTAAGTCCCATCATCATCATCATCATCATCAGCCTTTAATTGTTCCCACTGCAGGGACTCAGGCCTCCTCTCTAGGAGAGGGATGGGCTATAATCCACCACGCAGGCCCAGTGCGGATTGGTAGATGTCGCATATCTTCGAATTTTTGGTTCTAAGACATGCCGATGTTTGATCTTTTAAGTCCCATGTAATGTAATAAAAAGCGAGCCTATTGCCAATTTGCCATCTACTGTGCACAAATTCATACTCCGTGGCCGTTACTGTGAAATTCCTGGTGGAAAACCCCAATTTTTTTTTTTCCAAACCGGGAATCGAACCCAGGACCGTAACCTATGTAAAAACTCTACTAAAAAGATCGTGATGTACAACTTCTAGCTTTTAAAACCCTTAACTTTGCTAAAAATGAAAGCTCATAACGTTACACATTTGTCTGCAGTTTACAAATCAATAAAACTTTGAAGTACGCTGTTAATAAACCTGTCAAATTAATTCTGACAAGTCGTAATAGACGTAAAACTTGACATCCTTCCGTCTTACAACCTTGCTTGTTAATCAACGCATGAATGAAACTTTTACAACACACGTACCGACACTTTTTATCTAATAATGACACATAATTATAAGCGATCTTCTTTTATTTAGGGTTGCCGTTTCGAAATTTTAAAGACTTGACGAAAAGCTCACCGACCGACAAACAGGTCCACGGATGACAATAGGGGGGGGGGATCATCAAATGACTCCTCAGAGAGTCAGTGTCAGACTTCTACTGACTAAAAACCACCCGTGATCCTTCGTAGCCTTTCGAACAACCCGCATCCCCACAGAGATCCCCTTGGGTCTAGATCTCTATAATTTTTGCACAAAAGACCATTTTTTTTGTTTATTGGGCCTGCTCTTGACGTCACTTCTTAACGCTTGATGGCAAGCGATGGACCAGGCTGAGAATGAGCTGTTCACTCCAGCTTTGAAGACAGTCGGGTTAAATGTAGAAGGGAACACACACTTCAAGGGATGTTTGAAAACTTTCCTCTAAAGGGGCTAAATTACAGTTGAAAGTTGGTCTAGAAGTGTGTAATTTTTTGCCAATGGCTTGTTTTACTTTGAATTTATCCCCTATGTCGAAAAGTCCGGCCAGTACATAGGGCTGAAAAAGCGGCCAGCCAAATAGCCGCACATGTCCAGAAAAAATCGACCTTGTCTTTGTCCGAACTTTAAGGCACGATGACAACCCTACTCCAAACCCTACAATTTGACCACCATATTCATAAACCCATTATTTTTTATCTCACCATCGCATCAAAAGTCACAAGTATAGCTTTCGATGCTGTATAAGGCGCGAACAATCACTGTCCCTGTGTGAGTGGCTTTATAGTGGACGTATAAGGGTGGTGTGTTGCCCAATGGAAAGTTGAGGTTTTTGTCAAGGCCATGTTATGGGGAACGGTGGTGTTCGGTGTCTGTTATGGTTGAAAGTGAAGGTTATAATGAAATATTCAAAAAATATCGGCTAGAAATCATTTTTAAAAGGGCATGTGATGATATCCTGGTCCTCTTAAGAGTTCGTCAAACCCAGAATGCTTTAGAACGTTTAATTCTTGAATTATGCATCATCATAAGTCCACTACACTACTAAAATACTAGTATTCAGGTTAGACTGGAAGCCGACCCCAATATAGTTGGGAAAAGGCTAGGCAGTTTTTTTTTTTTTATAAAACGTTGCCCCACACTAGGAATTTCTCCTGTATCGTGGGTGCGTTTACAAACATTGAAACTCACATACACAAACACACCCAGACCCGAAACAACTATCTGTAGGCCATACAAATACTTGTTCCGTGCGGGGATCGAACCCGCGACACGTAGCGCAGCAGTCCAATCGCTTAGCCACTGCGACAACAAATGTCGTCAACTAGATGATGATGATGATGATCAGTCCACTACCACCATTCTCAGGTATGTGGGGTCGGTGCACCAATTCTCCTTCTTCTATCTCTCTCTTAAACCTTTGGCCACCCAACGCTGAGTGTGACTCTCTTCCTTATATCTCCACTTTTGGCGGTTTTGTGTCTTGATTATCCAGTTTGTTCTGGCCATTTTAATAGGTTCATCTGTCCACTTACCGTTTGTGTTTACTTATTCAATACTTCTCTATTAGACCCCATCTCAACAGTAATCTACAGTTAGATTTTGTTATCCTGACTCGTCTCAGAAAATCACTCACGGGGTCTATTGATCTAATATTTCAATTGAAAGTAAAACTAAACAGTTTTTGTTACATAAACTAACAACGAAATCCCAAAATGCTGTATGTAACACAACAACATTTGCTACATACATTTAAACCTCAGAAACAAACATGTAACGACAGAGATACCACAAAGCAACCTTACACATACAAAAGTGAGACGGACGCAGGCATGTCAAATCGACAAGTTTTCTCAAATGATTCGTTTTACTCGCAATACCGTTTACATAATTACATTCATATTACTAAACGTTGCCTAATGCCACGGAAAAGTAATGAATGGAGTGTAACATACGCTTATTTCTTCTATTTACGTTAACTTCATTCTGTTGGTCGCCACTGTTGGTTCTGGCTATCAGGAGTTGCAGTGGTATGGGAATCGTGAGGCTGGTCCCGAAAAAAAACTATTACCTCTGTCTGTGTAGGATCTGTAACCAAATGTCTTCTTTTTTCTTAAAGTGCGTTTGACTTTAAATAAAGCGAGTGATTGCTCATTCTGCGTTTGTTTGTCGTTATAATTATCATTGTACTCTCGTAGATAAGATAGGTATTGTAAAAGATAGCGAATAAAGTAAGATTGATGCATTTTTCAACTCATCATGAGCTTTGCAATATTTATGTGGCTTAGATGATTTAATTTTCCTGATTATCTTGTAATAATAACACCCCAAATCAGAGTTGCTTAATCACAAATAGGTAGCATTACACCTTTAATCCTCACATGGTAACACAAAAGGTTTTTTTCGGTTCGTAAAATACATGCTTCGACGTGCAGTTGCGGACACCTGCCCGTTACACAATACAAAGGATTACTCTATTGTACACATTTCACAAGTTACACATAATTGACGACCAGCACAATACGCTCCACCCGCCTACGATCATTCCGTTTACTCTCTACTCCATGCTAAACATTAACACTTGCAAATTCTCACGCTGCGGTGCCCGGGAGTGGATTTCTGTATATTTTTTGTAGACGCTGTAGTGGGCCTAATGTCACTAAACTATAAGTTAGTGAAAGTATAAGTTTAAAGTCATCTTTATTGACGTTTGAGACGATAATATTTACAAGACGTCAAGTGATTTTGAAGGAGGTTATTTTTTATTCCTCAGTTTTTTTTTGTTTGATGATAGGTGTTACATGGTACTTCAAGATTTTGATGTGGGTGGTAGATACCACTCGAGTTTTTATTTAAAAGGATAATGTTTTAGAGAAAACAGCGCTATGTTGAAGTGTTGCCATTGTATTCCAAATTCGCAAAGTTTAATTGATATTACTCAATTTTCTGCTATTACGTTGGTATAATAATATAGTAGTTAGTGATAGGAGGAGCTCGTGACTAAAATATAACAGCCGATGGGGTCGAACAACCTCTTATCAAGGGTAAGTCTGACAACCAGTCTTACCAAGGGGTATCTTATTACCCTGTGTTGCGGAGGTCAGATATAGGCAGTCGCTTCATGTAAAATACTGGTGTTCAGCTGCATCCAGTTAGACTGGATGCCGACCCCTATAGGCGAAAACGCTAGACGATCAAAGGGACAGGAATATTTGAGGCAAAATACTTAATAATATCTGCCTACTAAAAACCGTTTCTTTAATCTTAGTCCAAGATAATGATTATGAAGACCTCTTAAACTTACGGAAGGCATCACATGTCAACGTGGCTAGGTTTCTCTAGGCACATGAACAAACACTAAGGTCTTAGGCCAACGGGTCGTACCTAAGACTACACAGCTCACTTTCACAAGCACTCTGTATAAACAGACATCAGGCTGTATCAGTGACTGTCTCGTGTGTGTAGTGGTGATAAGTGCGATTGCTGAGCTTGAGGACCGAGGTTCGATTCCGTGATAACAAGTCGTTCCTCTCTCTCATTACATTCTTCAAGCATTTTCCGACACCAACATAGTTGGGAATATGCTAGACTTCTGATGATGATGAGCTGTCTGAAACTGGTTTTAAATGGAAAATAAGACAGGGACTAGCTATTTCTCACAGTAGCAGTGAGGGAGTGTGATGTGCCCGCCTGATGTGAATAGGCTCGCCCCCTATTACATGGAACTTCAACAAAACTAGCGAAACGTGGGTGTACTTATGGGTCCTCTGCCTATAGCCCTTCAGGAATTACATGTGTGACGTTATTTAATGTTAATAAGACAGGACAGGGTCTATATAGTTGCTTATTTTCGTAAATCATCCCATAATCACTAATACTTTATGGCACCATTAGCATATATATATTGAAGGGCTACCTATGCAATTATTATTCCTCAATAAATACTTCCCTACGGAAATAAACCCAGTCAACCTATAAATAAATCAGATCAATATATCGACTACACACATGAACTATGATTCTGAATAAGCCCGAAGCAAAAAACCAAACGATATTTAAAAATAAAACATGATTCCGATTAATGACTGTCGCATATAATTAAATAGTTTAAGTCAAGTGTTAAATGGTTCTAACCGCGGTGGTCTTGACCTATAACGAGAATTGTAAATAAATAATTAGTTTCTTGTGAACTGTAACAAAGTTTGGTTGAACTTGACATGAAATTAGTACAGGAAAAATGTTTATTTACTCATTATTTCAAAGGAAACACAATTGGAGACTACCTTTGTGTCGTTCATTATTTTCTTTTATATTCTGGCTGATTATAATAATTTTTACTGCCAAATAAACACATTTTTTTTTTTTTTCACTATGGAAGTTTGTAGACGGACACAATATTATCTAAGTTATTGATGTGCCCATTTGATGGTATTCTGCTAACCAAATGTGTAGTTGTTATTTCGGATAATAGTAAATTGCATTTAGCGATATGTATCTTCTTTAGCTCCAGTTCTTTAACTTTATAATATGACAACGTCTCTTAACGACTACAAAATTATTTATTTAAACAATCATATCATTCCATCGGAACAGCAAAAGAAACGTAACACAAACGGACCGCTTTAAAACAAACAAAAAACACCGTCAATTTTTTCCTAAGAAATCGATCCCAGACTATAACCAGCTACAAAAAGAAAGATAGACAAAAGAGGTGCTTATTAATGACGTCATAAGCTCTTATTTGGTTTATCACCGGCCACAATCAGCGCGGTGATAAAAGGAAGTGTCGGCACAATCGTATTGATTACCGTAGGCTGATGGTCGCAGGAAGTATTGACGCATGTCAGAGTGTGGTCACGCCTAGCAGGGCTGTCCGTCTGTCAGTGCATTGCATGGTACAGTTTGATTGATTAGATGGATATGCAGGAAGTTGGGAAAGTGGTGTTGAGATCTCGTTAGGAGCTGCTTAATAGGGGATCGGACTGACTCAAAAAAATATAATTCTGTTTAGCTCGTCAGTTAGATTAAGTATCGAAAAATATTGGATACGTGTTTTTTGTTTTATCAAATCAATAAAAATTTACGAAGCTACAACGCGTCAAAGATCATGGAGTGGGGCTTGAAACGTCACTTGAAGGTACAAAACGAGTTTTCGAAGCACTGTATCGTGTTCATTTTTTGTTTACGTGAAAAAAGAATAAATAATTATGTGGTCAATATTTTTTGGAAATCTATCTGACGGACTAATTAGTTTTTTTTTGTCCGATCCCATATTGTGGCTAAGAGTATCCATACTGTGTGATTCGAAAGATCTGATTAAATTTGCTCATTGATAAATGATATCGAATTACAAACAAACAACATCAAAATACAATCAATATGATGCTTTCATCTATTTCGAGCTGATCCGCATCTAACAGGAAAAAACATTATACTTAGCTCTATCGGAACAATGGAAAATGCTATATTAATAATATCACTAACTACGCAACTATTTAGAATATCCTCCTCCTGCGTATAAATATTTATCACTGTCATTTGTAAACCATTACAAAATAGTTGACACATATTACCATAGTGTCATCGACCGCCATAACTTTCCTTTTAATCAAAATTCATCAAACGAACACTGAAACCCTAAGTAATCCTAATAAGTCAATTATAGTATCGTTTCCCACTTTCCCCAACCCTAGGTTACATAAAGGCGTGTCCGGAGGAGCGATTTAAAAACGCATTATGTTAGGACGCGCGATGCGCGGAGACATGGAAACGTTGCTATAGAGGTGGCACTGCCTACACTTCTTGTCAATTTCTATTACCTAAAATATTAGCGTTAAGAAACAGATGGTTTTGAAATTATAATGCAGTCTGTAAAGGAACAATTCCAAAAGTGGTGGAAAATCGCAGCGGCAAACTCGCCTAGCCGCAATGGCAGTCCTTTTTTTTTGGAGTGTGGGAAATCAAATGACTATTCCCACCGAGCGAGCAGAGCAGTAGGGAGAGCGGTAGGGAGTGTCAGACTTCTACTGACTAAAAACCACCCATGTTCCTTCTTAGCTCTTTGTTTCGAGGCCACGGTATCTCTTTCAAACAACCCACAACCCACTCTTTAAAACTTTACATTCGTTAACTTGTGTTGATTACATTGACGACTGTTGCTGTTTTCATAGACTGAAAAAAAATGTAATTCTGTCATCACGAGTTGCTACCTATTTTCAGAACCACGAGTTTTATTATAACTGCTGTGTCTAGACGGTGCAGCACTGCCCGTGCTCTATGGTATGGTACGAGTATAATAGAAATGTGGCACGCCCTTGCATTGTCTTGCTTTCTATGCTATTAGTCATAGGTAACTGACAGGGTCTGCTACTGAGCGCTACTTTAAAATGGACTACGTTTTAGTAACCGATAAACAAACAGGCATTGAAGTACAACTGGAAATAATAAGAGTACTATTTGCTACTGTTTTTTAAAAACAATGCAATGCGCGACCATCTCACCGGGGTAACAAACGGATAAATAATGATGTAAAGATGTAAACGATAATGGTGATGGAATAGTCAAAAAAGTACTGCATTGATATACATAAGACATAAGCTATCGAAAAATCAAAAATGGCCAAGATTGATATAAGCTATCGGAAAATCAGATATGTCCAAGATTGACATAAGCAATCGAAAAACTAATTCCAATATTGCATTTTGAAAATCGAAACGGTTCAAAACCGACCACCATTTGTTTTGGCCCTAAAGTAGGTACCTACTTATATATTTTTTATTAACTTTTCGATAACGTAAAAGAATATAGCAATTTTGATTGTGTACTAGTATGATGAGGTAGTACAGTCTCGGATTAATGATAATATAAGCTATTTTTAGCAATCACCGATAAAAGAACATGATAATTAATCATTACCCAAAATTATCAATGTCTTGACAGCAATTTATTTTTAAACTACGCAGTTTTATTCTGTCTTTTTTTTGTTTTGTCTTGTTGATACATAACTTCTGCAATTTGATTGGTCCCTTCTGCCTCAATACCAACTACAATCGTATTTCAGTAAAGTAGGCAGAATAGTTCATAGAATCATAATCTATGTTTTGGGAGCTACATCCTGTTTTGCAATGATGTTATAGTCATAATATTTAGAAGTAGAAATGGATTAAATTACAAAACTAGCTGATACCCGCGGTCTCACCCGCGTTGATGCCGGTCAAATTATATTCTAAAACCTTTTTCGAGAACCACTCTATCCATTGGTGAAAAGAGTATGAAAATCGGTGCAGTAGTTTTTGAGTAAATCGCGAACAGACTGACAGACGCGGCGTAGGACTTTGTTATATACGAGTATAATAATGTGTTATAGTGTTAAACGACTGTACTCGAATAATGTACGACAGAATTTAAATATGAATTCATTCCCCAAACTTATTTTTTTTTTGAACTTGCTCTCTAATTTATGGGACTTAAACATAACCTATGAAAAGTCATTGTACATTTCTGTCAAACCCTTGAGCAATAACAGACGTAATGTTATATTGTTAGATTCTTGCCACCTCCTCCTTCTAACACTTCTGCTATTTGCAATACGATTTCTAACATTACAACGATTAAAACAAACAGTAAAAACGATTGCCAAAACGATACCTAAACACTACACTTATCCTTCACCTAAAATTCAAGTGACACATCGACGAAAGTATTTATTAAAAGTTGACAAACAATACATAAAACTTCACTTATCTGTATATACAATACAATACATAAAAGTTCCCTATATAAAGAACTATTATCTTCTACCAAGGAAGCTGAAGAGGTCCATTCATTGGGTGCCAAAAGCGACGCGAATGCGCGCGCGCAGGTTTGCGTGCTACATAAATTAGTGGTGGCATTGTTATTGGGGACTAATGTGATGTTGTGACTTTGCTTGTTAAGGTGCTAGGTCGGGTTTATAGCTTATTTATTGGTGGTCGGAGATTAGCCAGTCTGAGGCCAAGGTTGTTTTATGTGACTCTCGCAAGAATTTTGGGAACTCCTTTCAAGTGTTAAAGATTAAGCTCCCTCGGTAGTATTTTTTTACCTCAGTTATTATCATAATTTCCTGTCAATATTAAATTTTATTGCGGCATGTCTTCTTCTTCTTCCATACTTCTCTATTGTTTATCATGTTAGCAGTCCCTTCTTTCTAGCTACGTCAATCCTTCACACAGTTTCATCGCTTCCTATGAGGTAATCAGTAGGGTCTACTAATCTGTGTTTCCAGAGATGTTCACTGCTCTTTCTGTCTAGTTTTAGTTCTACGATAGGATTTGGTTTCTCTTCTCTGATTCTCTCTACTTTGCTCATTACTAAACTTATTGCGTCTTGTGACACATGCCCAAAAGCGAGCATCATTCTTTTCTTTCAAAGTCCTGGAGTTAGAATATATTACCTTCAATTTCCACTCAAACCTACGATTGTCGAAATCTCAAAGAGACAAAAACACCTTACGTTCATGACACAATAACTAAAGTACCTACATATGTACTACATATGTTTTATGTATGTTATTGCGTCTGTCTGTCTGTCTACGTTTGGGCTTTGGGTTAATTGTGTGCTAATCACATTTGTTTTACGTATCATTGCGGGGGAGGTGACGGAGGCCGGGTTGTATCAATGAATTTATTAACGTAAGCAAAAATGAAAGTTATTTGCACCAAGGCTTGGTAGTAATTCTTGCCAATATAGATTTACCTATCTGTCATATTATGAGAAACTGAAAAGATAAGATAAGAGTTAAATATTTAATAATTTCTCAACCGGTTTTCAAAGGATCAAACAAACAGACTTATTAGTTACCTGCTTTTGATGAATATTCTTACTTCAGCTTGGACCACACATAGTTGAATTTAATGCCAAGATGCAGGAATAACTCTGGTGACATTATTCTTGAAAATAGTTGACTCTCGCAGTCACCTGCATCCCTCACGAGATTCGCCTTAGTGTGTTAGAGCTCAATGATACCTCTCAGGCTATTGACACTTGATACTTCAGCAATTTGCCTTTCATCTCAGATCAAAGACAAAGTCCAAAGATTCATTTGTCTGCAATTCTTACATAGTTAGTAGATACTTGCCCTCTCCAACTCTTCAAGTAGCTCTATTACTAACCATTTACAAATTGATTTTTCAAGTATTTACTAACTTTTACAACCATTTAAGTAGCTAACGTAACTTAAATCGCTAAGTTACTCACAAGAGGTACTTGAGGCTAAGTGACACTTGCAAGTATACACGTACACTGTCTTGTGCTTACCCAACAAAACAGTAAGTTTGCTCAAGTTAACTATGTTTGATGTAACTCACTGAGCTAACAGGAAGCAAAGTATGTATAATATAATAACGCTTTGTGACAATATTGTGTGTTTGTAGTGTATAAGCAGGGATTGAGGTAGTACCTATAATACCCGGGTGATATCCCATCTATAATAATTATGTAGTATTCAAGTTCAGGATAAAATTGCTCAATACAGCGATCTAGATACATGGCAAACGTTTTGAAAGAAATTCTTAGTTCCACAACTCACGATATTCAAGACACAAGCCAGGAAAAAAATCCGCTGTGTTTGAAAAAAACCAAACGGTATTATTTTGCCATTCGATTGTATCGCTAATATGGAACTACCTACATAAATGGAGGAATAAGATTGTTTTTAAGTTAAATGACTCAGTTCTAGTTTTTTATCAAAATCAGCCCCGAAACTCTTTTTGCTATGCCTCATAGTTTCGGATATACAATGTATAAGAGTTCACGATACTACTAATATTGATTTATTGTTGTGTTTCCAAAGCTAAATATAACCTGCTCCCTCTACAACAGAAATCTCAGGGGGACATTACAATTACGTGCTCGTTTGGTCACTGATTTGATGATTGCAGCTCGTCGCTGCATAGGCCATCTTCCGGATAATGCCAACTAACTGACTAACGTCAGTTATACTTATAAACTGGGGTGGTGTGTTCTTGACCTTTTGGTAAGATATGTAAAAATAATATCATCATGTAATTCCCGAAGGATTAGGTACACCTACATTTCGCCAGTTTTGTTTACTTCTCATGTAATTGGAGGCAAGCTTATTGCCATCTACCAGGTACAAATTCAGACTACGTGGCTTTTACTGAGAAATTCCTGATTTAAAAACCTATTAACACTTCGCTCGACCAAGAAACCAATGACCTCACGCACAATGTGACCACTAGACCAATAAGGCAGTACTATTGTCGACACCTTTTTTAAAACACCAACCCATTCTAAAAGCTATTTATACCCAAAAAAATTCAAAACTCAAATACAAAATTGCTTATTAATTACCGTCTCAACCTTGACACTCCGTACAGTGGCGATATGTATGTCATAATAATCAAGAGATCATCAGATCTATGCAAATGAAATGCAGCTCAAAGATGCCGCCTACGAGAGAAATCTGTGACTGACCTACTGGTTCACTCAGAGAAATTTTATGCGATTCGGAATAGGTAGCGTGTAAAGGGCGGTATGTAGATATGGATGAATTTGCATATAGATGATGTAGAGAATAGTTTTTTGATTTAATCCAGCACAACTCTGCACAACGTAGGTTCGGTCGAAAGTGGCCTTAAAGTCTAAAGACTTACCAAGGGATATGACAATCAGTTTTACCAAGAGTTTCACATTACCCTGTACTTACTGAATTATAGAGGGCAGATAGGCTGTCGCTCCATGTAAAATTCTGGTATTCAGCTACAGCAGTAAGATTGGAAGCCAACTCCAGCATAATTGGGAAAAAGCTCGGCAAATGATGATGAACGTAGGGGTCCGAATCGGTCTGCAAACAAAAGCTTGTCGAGGTCGGTCTGCGTAAGGGTGTCATCCATTATAGGTAGGTATGTCCCGTTCGGATCTCGTTGTTTTTTGCAATTTTTTACAGTCGTTAGTCCGAAAATCTGACAACTGTGTTGTGGAAATAAGGTAGGCAGCCGATATTATACGTAAAACAATAGTCGTGAAGGACCTAACGCACTTCACAAAGTGACTAATCATTAGTAATTATTCAAGTTTCATTATTACTCAACTCTTCAACTCTAATGAGTAGCTGTTAGGATCCCATAATCTTAATTTACAACCTTATCAATTACCCACTTACCTTCCTTATAGTAGAAAGTATAGATATACGGCCGTACCTACATAAAAAGGAAAGTAGGTCCCAATGTTCCCATACCACCATGGGAGCCCTTATCTTCCTCTATTGCCCCATATAAATTCCTCACCTATATCGTCCTCATTAGGAGACGGTATGTCCCCATCACATCATGAGATCCCGTGTTACGCCATGGGATGGGAGGTCGTTGATCTGTCCCCTTGGTTTTATTGCGTTATCTAATAAGGTGGGACATTGTTAGGATGTGACATGAATGAGAATAAAATATGATAGGATGGTCCACATAAAATGTAAGTAGCTAGATTCAGTAGGTACAGCTTCTTTCTTACTCGCTTTCTTTCAAGCTTGCATTTTTTCTTTCTTTGTTACTTACTCTCCGTGCTGTTTTATTTACACACGGTAGTTATCACTTTGATTGCCCTATGCCCGTTTTTGAACTGAGACCAAATGACCTAGGCTAGGTTAAAAAAATACTTACAAGCTGAGAAAAATAGTTTTTCTAAGCGTTTTTTACGAGTTTCCCTTTGGAAACTTTACCAAAATTGTATGGGAAAACGAGGGGAGTACGTCGAAATCTTGAGTTTTTCAGTCATCATTTATTACCCCGTTTTCACTAAACACCGTATTACACAATACTCACCTTTATCACAATTCTACAAAAGATAACGTTATTATATATTTATTAAAAGATAAAATAATATTTGTTTTAAAGCACGTTACTTCCACACGTGCTACTGAGAGCCTCTTGAACGGTGACAATAAGATTTGGTCATAGCAATTGAAATCTTAACTATCTGGACTTAAATGCACATATGCTAAGTGCATTGGTGTGCGTATGCGGACCAGAGGTTTCAAATTGGTAGATTTACTCAGAATTTTGTCTCTAAGGCTAAGTTAGTACCTAGTTGTTTTTAGGTCAAAAATATAGTATTTGCAAATAATTGTATAGTACTTTATAAGGCCAGACGTCGCATGAATTGTTGAGAACTGGCTAAATATCTTGTCTTTTTGACCTATACGAATCGAAACTGTAAATGATAAAGAGTGATAATTCGATAAATATTATCATGATAACCATATCAGTTTAATCCCAAATAAATTGACTTCTAATAAGCCCAAAAATAAAAAAATAAAGTAGAAGTTTTAAGTTAACCTTTCGTTTGATCATAGAAATGAACGAATTAATATTCTTAACAGTATGTGCGCTTTCAATGTCATTACCACTTACCAAACATTTCACATTCTCCTGTTTTAATCAATATTCTACAGCGACAACTCCGTAAAACTTTAAAAACTCATTTATTTAACATCAAACACGGTAATTTTGTCGTATTTGCACACGATATGCAAAATTTAAAGTGATGCAGCCTTCGGGCAGACTGACTGAGGTCAGACTCGTGTTCCGTGTTCTAACCTCACAGGTGTTAAATATATTTGATATATTTGACAAATATATACTTGGTATATGTCGTTTTAGTGTAGATTGGGCTTCCGGTGGTTTTAAAGCAAATATTACGTATATAAGATTTAACCCCCGGTTTATAAGTAAACGAACATTTTGCTCTTTTGACTTGACTTACAAATATTATTAATATGATATGTGTATTGAGAGAACATATCATAACGTCATGCCTTGTATTCCTTCCTTTAACAAATACACCCACACTATAATAGCATATCGTGGACAGATAGACAAAAAGTGTAATTTTTTGCTCTGGTTTATACATATTGGCAATAGGTCTCAAAATTATAAAATAAGCAACACTCTCGTACACACGTGCATTGTACTCATTTCATATTCCTTCATATGTGACTCACGTGCATTCATATTATAGTTAACAGCATTATTATCAACTCACGGAACCTTATCTTATATAAGACTAGTGACCCGCCCCGGCTTCGCACGGGTGCAAAAAAGGTATTAAAACCTTCCTCTTGAATCACTCTATCTATTAAAAAAAACCGCATCAAAATCCGTTGCGTAGTTTTAAAGATTTAAGCATACAGACAAACAAATAAACAAACAAACAAACAGACGCGACTTTGTTTTATACTATATATATAAGGATAATACTGTTTATTAACAGCGTTTTAAACTTCAGAGTTAGAGAGATATGTTGGCGCCATGACACATGTTACAATTATCGTTTAGAAATATGAAAGTGATGACTAAGTAAATAATTTAAAGTTAATGGTAGTGAACAAAGATAAACATACTTATGATATACGGGATCTAAAGAACAAAATCCCAAATAAAGAACAGTGTGTGAAGTTCTTCATCCTCATAGCGAAAGGGTTGATCCTCTAACCAGACGGGTTTGGGTGAGGTGGACTACTGCCCGAAAGAATTACATAACTCATCATCAGCCTATAATGTTCCCACTGCAGGGACTTAGGAGAGGGATTGGCTATAATCATGCTATAATCCACCACGCGAGCCCAGTGCGGATTGGCAGATGTCACATATCTTCGATTTTTTTGGTTCTAAGACATGCCGGTTTCCTAACATAACTAACTACATATTATACTGTCAAAACCTTTACTAAGTTATGGCCTAAGTAATCAAAACTCTCTGAGTACGGCTGTAAGAATTAAATCTATCTATCTATATAAATAAAAAGAGAAGTCCTGACTGACTGACTGACTGACTGATTGACTGACTCATCAACGCCCAGCCCAAACCCTTGGACCTAGAAAGCTGAAATTTTGCACAGAGGTTCTCTTTATAATGTAGACAAGGAATAAGGAAGGATTTTTCGAAATTCAACCCCTAAGGGAGTTAAATAGGGGATGAAAGTTTGTATGGAGAATCGTTATTTTCACGCGGGCGAAGCCGCTGGCAAAAGCTAGTCATATCTATTTATCTGACTATTGGAGACAAGTCTTTCAAAACATAGCCCCCCACTGCAGACACCATTTATTATCAAAACAGCATCCATGCTTGACCATCTGTACCACGACCTGATTAATGATCAACATGCCATTGAAATAAGATTACTAAAACCATCCCTGCCCCAAAAGGACATACTTCAAATATAGTCGCAAAACATTAATCATTGAAACAAGTGCGTTACGCTTACGACCAGACCGATCGCCAAAGTGATATATAGAGCAGAAGATTCACTACTGTTACACTAGTAGAAACTTCTATGTATCTAAAGTATTTATTTTTATTGTAAATCAATAAAATTAAATACTATAGGTAGGTATATCTAAGATGTCATGGACAGCCTCACTGGTTGTCTTGTCGCAAGCGCGCCTGTGCGTGAGGTTCAATTCCCAGGTCGCATAAAATGCCATTGGGTCGTTCAATCAAGATTATTTCAGTAGCAGCGACAGAGTTCAGATTTGTACCCGATTGATGGCAGTAGACTTCGTCTTACACGTACCTGGCAAAATGTGGATTACCGATTTAAAAGACGTGCTAATTGCTTGCAAAGGATTGTAATGGGGTTGGCAAGTGAAAGCTGATTGTAGATGGCGTGTCCATAGCTTGTCCCAATCCGACCAATGAGGTCAAGCTATTTTGAAATATAAAATGACATTGACAGATATTCAACCAATGAAGAGCTTAGGTTCATGCGGTGCTAGCGCCATTAGTTCCACCAGTTGCCCGTCCCATTGAGACTCCGATTGAACTTCGACTTAATGTTGTCCCTAAATTCGCTGTTAATTGACTATACGTTCCATTCGTGAGGACGACAGCAACAAGCCTTCTGAGTAATTCCAACGGTGGCATCGACAACTAAACACATGTCAGCAAGTAGGTTTGATTGATTGATTGATTGATTGATAGGTCAGAACCTTGCGTCAGGGTCGCGGAGACAATCGCTCACAGTCATGTGTGGCGCTAAGCAGACGAGGATGACATTGCGGTAATGTTCAATTTGCATGCTCAGGAAATAGAGGAAATGATAAATTAACTTGTATGCATTGTCGATTAAAAATAGCTCGAATTGGAACAGTCACAGTGTTGATATATATCTGACTGTCAAATATTTTTACCTGTCATGGCGGTTCGTGTGTATTTTTGGAGGAAAAGGATAAATAAGTAGTGTGTCTTTTTATGAAATTATACTCTTGTTCAGGTCGCTTGATTTGAAACAACCGACAGCAAAATAATTAACATCACTCTCTTGCCTTTATCCCAATTCATCATCTATGAGACACCTCCTTTTTACCCGACTGCGCAAAGCAAAGAAGGGTTATGTGTTTATTACCCACGACGGAACGGAGACGGTATATGCGTTTGGGGTGAGAGGTTGTTTGTTTGTTTGTTTGTGTGTTTGTTTGTGCAAATATATGTTGCCATTTTTCTCAAAAACCACTAGTCCGATTTTGATGCAATTTTCAGTTATGGGTTCGGGTTTGATTGGTGCATGTTCTTAGATTGGTGTTACGGTGACAACTCACCAGGGGGCGCTGCAGCAAACATTTTTTGTGCAAATCAAAGTTGCCATTTTTCTTAAAAACTACAAGTCCGATTTTGATTCAGTTTTCAGTTATGGATTTAGGTTTGATTGGTGCATGTTCTTAGATAAAAAAATAAAAGTTTAAAAAAAATTTACAATAAAAAGCAAAATTAAAATTTTTTAATTTTGCTTATTTTACCATATCATTTTTAACACAGTCCATCTATAGTTTCTTTGGGCTTCCTCTACTCTTATACCCATTATATTGTATGGAATTCAACTGTGAAGGTGGCAATAGTTGACTTCGATCACAACCTTAAAGTGACGTCGGTATCTGAAACTCACCACTAACAACACGTGGTGGTGAGGATCCCTACCAGCGCCTGGGAAATCGCAGTAGTCTTCTTCTACCTTGAACCACACCAGTCTATTACATACGTTTGGGTATGGGGCGCAGAATGAAAACATATGAAGAAATTGATTCGGGTCGGCTTTCTTAAGGTTGCACAAGCCAGTCATTCTTCCATACAAACGTAGTATGGTGATTACTCCTCTGGTTGACGATGTATCAACTGGTCTTGTCATTATCTAGGTCTCTATGGAAGCAGAATTGGAAAAAAATATATAGGTTTGGAAGTTATGAGCGTCGAAACATTCATATTTTAGCACTAATTTTAACCATCTTTGGGCGTAAATAAGTTACGTATATAGTACGAAAATGAAAAAAGCGAAACCATACAGACATAGATTAGTTATTAAAGAATTCAAATTATTTTATTTTGAACTGATACATTCAATGGATTTTTCATGGTATCCATACTACCAAAGGTCTGCATAGAAACAATCGTGCGCCCGTTTTAGTTGTGTCTCTTTCGCTCTATGCATTTCGCTCGTGATGTCGGATGAAATAGCATGCATTTTAGCCCCGCCCACCAACTAGTTCGTGCCGTTGGCTTGTTTACACTTAATCCCTTCGAATCGACCTAATAAAAAAATAATAAACACCCGATGCCCGTTTACCTAGTTAAGTAGAAAAATATGATGTTATTCAACTGGTTTAGATGAATGTATCAAGTTGCAGCTTTTAAAAGAAATCACAGATAAGTCACGTCATGGCAAGTAACCGGTGGAAAGTGTTCCTATGTCGTTTTCTACGGAGCCTGTTTAAACCATACGATTTATCGTGAAGGCAAACTGTGGTATTCAGCCATAGTTTGTCGATGCAACTACTGTAACTATTATTCCAAACTGAAGATTTATGATTGGGTTCGGGTTACTTGTAATTACTTTATAATAAAACAACGGAGTGAAAAATAGTTCAACTGTATTACGTGGCAAACAAACAGAGAAGGGATTTTCAATATGTCACTTTGACGTTGACACAATATGACATAATTAATGTAGCTAATAAATACAAAGACAATGTTGCGTTCATTACTTAACACCCCCTTTAGAATGCAATCCCATTTCCTTTGTACAATAATTATGTTTATTAAAAGTAGTTCCCTTAGTCAATATGTCCGCCACCATATTACTACCTTTGCAATTTACAAAGTTTACATTTCCATTGTGATAATTATCTCTTAAAAAATGAAATCTAATATCTATATGCTTCGTTTTAGGTTTATAACAATCAGTGGAAGCTAAACGTATTGCACTCTGATTATCACAATATATGGGTAAGGGACCTTCTTCACGCAGACCAAGTTCCAGTTGCAGCTGACGGAGCCATAACGCTTCCTGTGTCGCAGACGCCATGGCCATATATTCTGCCTCGGCTGTAGACAGGGCAACTGTTGGTTGTTTGCAGGAGTTCCACGCTATACCACCATTCTGAAAAATAAAAATGTAACCTGTGCAGGACCTTCTGTCCTCTGGGCTGCTGGCCCAGTCTGCATCGCAGTAGCCTCTTATTCCATTCGACTCATCTTTACTGAAGCATAGCTTTATATCTTTTGTTCCTTGGAGATATCTCAGTATTCTTTTGATACCGAGCCAATGTTGATGTCCAGGATTGTTAACATATCTGCTGAGTTTATTTACTGCAAACCCAATATCTGGTCTAGTTGCCTGGGCTAGATACAATAAACATCCCACTGCCTGTCGATAAGGAATATTCTCATTACTTTCAGTATCAACTGTATCAAATTTAGCATTCACCTCTATAGGTGTTTTCACAGGTTTTGATTCTGACATTCCGAAACGCTCTAATGTTTCTGTAATGTAATTTTCTTGATCAAGCATGACAATTCTTTCCTTACGATTTCTAGTGATGTTCAATCCAATAAACTGTTTTGATTCTCCAAGATCTTTCATGTGAAATTCCCCTTTTAATTTTTCTTTAATTTCTGACTTTAAATTAATATCATTTGAAAATATAATGAGATCATCAACCCATACAGCAACAAAAATCATTGTTTGTTGTTTCACATAATAATAGATGCATGGATCTATTTTTGATCTAGAAAGACCAATTTTCTGTAGCACACTATCTAGTTTGACATTCCATTGCCGGCTGGCCTGCTTTAGACCGTAAATTGATTTCTGTAACAAGCATACTTTTGTTCCTTCTTCATACAACTCGGGTTGAATCATATAAATTTCATTTTCTATATCTCCTTGCAGAAATGCTGTTATGGCATCCATCTGGTCAATATCTAGGTCATATTTTGCAGCCAGTGCAATCAGGTATCTTACAGAAGTGTATCTTACAACCGGTGAGTATATTTCGTCATAATCAATGCCTCTTTTCTGTGCGTAGCCTTTAACTACAAGTCTAGCTTTATATCTGTTCACAGCCCCTGTTTCATCAGTTTTAGTCTTAAAAATCCATTTACAAGGAAGAGCTTTCTTTCCCGGAGGAAGGTCAGTAAGCGTCCAGGTCATGTTTCTTTTCAGAGATTGATATTCTTCATCCATGGCATTTCTCCATTTATCTGCATTTTCTGAGGATAAAGCTTCTTTTACAGTTTCCGGATCTCTTGGATATTTAATCGAACAATAATAACTAGGTTTTGAATTACTTTCAGATTCTTTAGGTATGTTTCTTGGGCGTAAGGTGACGTTACTGTCTGGTAAGTTCTTATAAATTTTATCTGATTTTCTACTGGGAACATAAACATCATCTTCGTCTGAAATTGTTCCATATTCATCGGAGCTTTCACTAACATATACGTCTGCTGAAGATTCTAATTCCAATTGTTGTTTTTTTGTTTCAGGTTCAGGTGCTGATGAAGCAGGTGATGACTGTACGACGGTAGAGCTGTCAACATCACAAGGTAAGTATACATTGTTGTTTTTCATAACATTCTCCAAAAATTCAACATCTCTACTCTTGATAATTCTGTTTGTTTCAGGATCAGCGAGGCGGTATCCTTTGGTGTTATCACAATAGCCTATAAAAATCATTTTCCGTGACTTCGGGTCCCATTTCTTACGTTTCTCCTTGGGAACTTGTGTCATGACTTCAGAACCAAAGATACGCATGTTTGACAAATTAGGCACCTTACCATACCATAATTGATATGGGGTCTTTTTGTTTATAGCAGTAGTAGGCGAGCGGTTAATTACATATGCCGCAGTAGCTGTTGCCTCGGCCCAATAAGGTTTTGGTAAGTTAGCATCCAACAACATACACTTGGCCCTCTCTACAAGAGTGCGGTTCATTCGCTCTGCGAGACCATTTTGTTGCGGTGAATATGGTGTAGTGGTTTGATGCTGTATGCCATACTGACTCAAATAACTATCAAAATCTTTATTACAGTACTCTAAACCGTTATCAGTACGTATAACCTTAATTTTCTTATTACATTCATTTTCTACCTTCTTTTGGAAATCTTTGAATGCATTTAAAACACTGAGCTTGTCTTTGAGGAAGTATACATACACTAATCTTGAGAAGTCGTCTATGAAAGTTATAAAATATCTCATACCTCCCAGTGACGGAGTCTCCATTGGACCACATAAGTCAGAATGTATCACCTCTAGTTGTTCTGAAGCTCTGGAACCGACATGGTTGAAAGGTAGTCTCGACTGCTTTCCCTCTATACAAGTCGTGCAGGTCACAGGTAGCTTGACCTTTTCTGAAGACAGGCTCACTCCCTCAGTGCATTCTGGTAGTCTGTTTACATCTGGAAAGTTTAAATGTCCCATGCGTCGATGCCACAAGACAACATCATTTGAAATATCAGAAATACACAGATTGCTATTTATTTCTCTGTTTACATTAAGTAAATATAAGTTGTTTTCTAATTTAGCTGAACAGATAAAATCTCCTTTACTGTTGAAAATTTCACAACTATTTCCATGAAAGTTAACTTTGCAACCATTCTTTACTATTGCACTGACAGACAATAAGTTTCCAGCTAGTTCAGGTATGTACAAAACATCTCTTACCTGTATTGTATTTTTATTTTTATCATGCAACACCAGATTAACTTTTCCTATTCCTTTCACAGGTAACGGAGTCTTGTTAGCGACTGTAATGGTAGAAATCGGGGGACATTTCATGTCATACATCCAATCACTGCGATTTGTCATATGCATTGACGCGCCTGAGTCCACATACCATTTATCATGCTCTGTTGTTACAGAAGAAGCTGTAAATGCTGCTACAAAACTTTTATCTTCACTTTTATTTGGTGTTTTCTTCTGTGCACGACAATGTTTACCCAAGTGACCATACTTATTGCAATTGAAACACCTTGGTCCTTTGTGTTTTCCATTATTCTGTTTTTCAGAAGTTTTCTTCTTAACTGAATAAAAAGCAGTAGTTTCTGAACTCTGAACTTCTTGTAAAAGTTTAGTTTTAATAATATCTGCACTGATTTTTACTCCTGAGCTCTCTATTGCCATAATCATGGGTTTGTATAAGTCCGGCAAACCCGCAAGCATTAATGTGCCAAGCCATTCGTCGTCGACGGAAAAACCTATGTTTCTCAGCTTGTGTGCAGACGTCATAATTTTATTTACATAATCTTCGACACTTTTTGAGGATTCCAATGTTGTTGTAATTAAATCCTTCAACAATGCTACTTTTCTTGTTAAACCGTTATCATCAAACGCTCGTTCTAAGTTCGACCAGACTTCCTTCGAAGTTTTCGCATCTTGAATGTGAACATAATTGATAGCATCCACTAATAATATCAGTTTTGATTTCGCTTTAATGTCTTTTGCGGGATCAACTTTGGCGGTATCTTTAGTTTCTATGCACTGCCAAAGATCTTCAAGTTCGAGATACGCCTTTACTGCGAACTTCCAATTGGCATAGTTATCACGGCCAACAAGTTTTTCAATATTAAATAATGAATTTGTAGACATTTCTTCCGATTATGTATTCCGACAAAATGTATGACGCCACGTCGGTGGTAATTTTTCGACGGCGGTTATTGTTCGGATTTTCACTATTATGCCGAGTAATCACTATCAGGTAACCAAACTAAACGAACCACTCTCTGCTACCATGAAGATTTATGATTGGGTTCGGGTTACTTGTAATTACTTTATAATAAAACAACGGAGTGAAAAATAGTTCAACTGTATTACGTGGCAAACAAACAGAGAAGGGATTTTCAATATGTCACTTTGACGTTGACACAATATGACATAATTAATGTAGCTAATAAATACAAAGACAATGTTGCGTTCATTACTTAACACAAACTAACTTCAGAATTTTCTGCGGCCTCGTAGTTAAGTAGTCGATAGCAAAGTAATAGTAGCTGTTTTGTAAGTTAACACTTAGACTATTGAATTAGGTGACCTCTTCACCAGTTTTGTGTTTAGCTATCTTATTATTAATATGAACTAAGATGTATCTTTAATATATATTTTTCCAATCTGTTGCTAAAATTGATGAAAATATTTCCAAATAGAATTTACGTTTGATAGGTAAATTTTTGCAAAAACACTAATTTGCAAACCGCAGAATGGTGCACACTTACCGTTAGAATAGCAGCCATTGACATCTATTTATCATATAATTTACATAAAATACTAATTTCCAGCACGTTTTCATTGTTGATTTCAAAATAAAGCCGCATGCTAATTTGCATGTTTCCGAGATATGACATTCTCTAGATATTCATAATATTTTGGGTGCATTTACTGCCGGATTAGTTCTTTTATGATTTCGTTGATAAATTGTTTGAAACCAGTTAGAACTGTTTCATTGTTATTGTAATTTTTTACAGCTAAATATGTCGGAATAAATATTCTAAACTTATATATAAACACTAGATCAAAATTAAAAATACATTAAAGGTCGTATAGTGTAAATAGAACCTGATTGAACATGCTTTTTTCTAAGATAGTGTAATTGAGAATGAATTATCAGCTATTGATAAAGCTTGTGGGCCACTGAAAGCTTCTTCTTCAATGAGTACCAAAGTAGTTTTATAGATCAACCCCAACATCCCATCTACCAAACTTTACCTATTTATAATACTAGAATCGATCAAGAAAAACCCAGTAGTGTTGTTTTATCGGCAACCTGACCTTTCCCAATTTATTTAAATAATAGAAAATTACATTTATTTTGTATCTCCTGCGCTGCATTTACGACATGGATTTTAACACAAAGCTATAGCTTAAAATTCCAAACACTGTAATTTGATATCATACAAAAAATATTTGATATCAAAGTACAATTACTATCTTTATAGATATATACTTTTACGTTACTAATCAATTTACAGTATGATAAATATATAATTTATGAAAGATTGTCTTGCTACTATTGACTACTTTGACAGAAGTCAATGAAATTGTTTATAATTGATAATATAAAATGAAGAATTTGGTCTTTCATCAATGTAAAATGAATTTTAATGCACAAAATAATAACTAGTGATAAATTTAGATAATCTTCATCTAGTCGTAAAAAACTGCTGATTAAATAAGCTGAAAAAAAAAATGTTTATTTACTAGCGACTAGCCCATGTTCAGCAACGTTATAAGACACCTCTTTTATCTGTTCTGTGAAAGACATAACAAAACAAACTATAGATTTATTTATTATGCGCCAGTTTAGGGGTTTTTTTTTTATTCTCGCATATATGTTTCACCGCTAAGGGTCCACAATATTATAGCTAGCAGTACACCACAATCCTTATCACTATGCATGCAATCACGATTCCTACTACAGTGTCGCCCACTGCCGCGGTACCTTTGAAGTCGCCGCCCTGCGCAGGAGTCGAGATATAAGCCACTTATCGGTTATGTTCGCGCGAGCATGTAGTGTACTTAGACTGGTTCCTGAAATTATGTTGTTTGTTGACGTTTAGATTTTGTTTTTTTTTACCTTAAATTATTTACACGATTAACATCCATATTTTATAACCGTGGGAATTGACTTTCCAAGTAGGTGGTGACGCTAATCATATTTAAAGCCTGATTCTGTGTCTAGCTCTGCCATGTTCATACAATTCACAGGAATAGAACGAAGTTTTAGACTCGTTTTATGTTAACTGCTCGCATTTTTTTTGGTTTATGTTCTTTTATTTATAATTGGAACATTAGTAGGTAACCCGTTATATATTCACAAATGCACCTAATCTCGCATCACTTAAAAATACCTTTTTTTCAAGACATCATCTGCCTAGCCTTTTCCCAAATATATTGGGGTCGGCTTCCAGTCTAACCGGATGCAGCTGAATACCAGTATTTTACATGGAGCGACTGCCTATCTGACCCCCACAACCCAGTTAATACTATAATGTTTTATCTATAATATGTATGTATTTAGAAATATATAAGTATGTTTATCAGTTGTCTAGTACCCATAACACAAGCTCTGCTTAGCTTGGGACTAGATGGCGTTGTGTGATAGTTGTGGAATATTATTATTATAAAAAAAAAAAAAAAAAAAAAAAAAAAATACTAGGTAATACGATACCCTTTGGTAAGACTGGATGTCATAATTTCAGGTCACTGACTACCTGTAACGACTGCCAAAGTCTATGTATATGGCAGCCGGGACCAACAGCTTATAACGTGCTTTCCGAGGCACGGAGGAAACCCGGTATGTTGGGCGGTCACCCATCCACAGACCGACCTAGGCAAGCACAGCTTTATCGACCTGAGTGGCAGTTCTTATTAAGCCACGAGCTCCTCCACCTTTTTTTCAAGACGTCAATGAAAATTAATCACATCGAAGCACAGATGCACATTACACATAACTTCCTACCAATAAGTTTCCGGTGCGATCACACACACATCACTGCCGGTGACCACAAGAGAGTTAGTAGGTAGCTCTTCTGGTTACATACATTGCAAGCTTTGAAGTCGCCGACGCTTCTAACGTTACATAAGGTTTACATTACTTCCTATATGTGTTTGGAAAATTTTAATTAATTCGGTTATATAAATAATGACAGAAATCGATTGTTGGTAAAAGAACATTTTCCTAAACAACAACTTAACTTTATTTATTTAAACTTCATGTAAAAGAGTGGTACGTTAGGCGGACTTAATGCCACAAGGTAATTTTACGAAAATATGCTCTAGCTGAGCCCAAAAAAAGAAAACTTTCTAATAGTTTCATCATGATTAAATCGATACCCGTCACGATTACAATAAAAAAATATATACTTACTTAAAATAATAAATAAAAAAAGAATATTAAATTATTTTAACCCTGTTAACACCAAAGAATCGTAGACATGTGACACACCTGCACTGCTCTCGTGGCATATTACGACCCACACCCTCTGACAGACAGGATACTTGAATTCCAGCAGTGGGAACGATAACAACTGATTATATTATGTAGTAATTATGTATGAAATAAGCATAAGGAAAAGACTATCGATTACATATCCACTTAATAAATACATAAAATTATACTGTACTCTATTAAATTCCTGATCCATATGGAGCAAAAAATGTTACTAACTTCCAATGTTATTCAACACTGTGATATCTGTCTACCCTATATGGTAATACAGGCTTGAATATAAATATTCCTGTCAATATACAAGATTCCTTTAAGGTCCTCGGATTATGATTAAGTAATTCAAGATTTTTTTTAGAATTCCGAAACCAAATCGGATCACCATTTTGGTGTGTTTGCTTATCACAGACGGTTTTCTCTGAAAGAATAATCTTTTTTGACGCTTCAATAGTCCAAATTAAGATATTAAAAATATTTTGTCGGGCCTACGTTATCCCGCTATACCTTAGTACAGTCGAACAAGCTAATAAGTATACAGGGTAGAGATCTTTATAATTCTGTAACATTGGAAATATTGATTCTAATTTTGTTTTATTAAGTGTTTCGCATTAAGCGACTGATGTCAAACGCTGTATCGTTTGACATCAGTCTCTAAATGTATCTGTATAATCTTAAAAGTAAATACAAGTAGCTGGTAGTATACTTATTAGCTTGTTCGACTGTACTAATACAACATGAAGTTTCTTGCCAATTCTTCTCTAAGATAAACTACCAACACAAACCGTGAAACTTTGCTCGACGTTTTGACCATGGGTCAATGTGAAATAAAATACTTTTATTTTTTATTTTGACCTAGGGCTTATTAATATTCCTGATTTAGACCGAACCACAGATTGGCCGAACTACCTACTAATTTTTATCAATTTAAAGCTTTTGTTTAGAGTTTCAGACTATCTTTTTTATGGTCAAACAATACTTCTTTATACATAAGTACTTACATACCTACACATACTCACTTCATAAAAACACTTAAATTTAAAATGTCAATAACTAGTTTATAGAAACTATTAACACCATTACGTTGTTAAATATGATCTATTATCGCCATTAAAAGTGACACATGTTAATAAAAACAATGTTTTCTTGTTGCAGATTTCCTCATGTTATCCTGTGTAAGATAATTATTGTAAGTGCTTTGGAACACATGCGTCTGGGTATATAAATAATACATAAAACAACAGATGGCTTCTACTAACATAGTATTAAATAAATATCTAGTTTTTTGTTTCCAACAAAACACTTACATGTTTTGTTGGAGTTTAAGATAGGTAATAAAAGTTGGTTTAAAATTCGGATGTCTTAGGTTCAGAAGCTAAGTCTGTTTTGTGCCTCTTTTTGGGAAAAAATATACTTAGTGGTCTAGTTTTGGAAATTTTGATATTTTATTCACAAAATAGCGACACTGATTTGCCTTATTATCGAAAGAGATTTTTAATTCAATTCACTTCATGTTTCTATTTAGAGACAAATCACTTGAAATAACATGTAGCAAAAAGCTTTACAAACTAAACTAACATTAAAATCTTTCAAAACTTGCGCTTTTTTAAATTAACCTCTGCCTAATATTTCGGGGCTTTTAAACAACCATGCCTTAAGCGCCAAATTTTACCAAAACAAAACATTTACGACGATATTAGCACAACATATGGCGTTATAAAAACCAGTAATTAATCTCTGAGATACGCCACTATGCGCCTTTTGTTTCTATCTAGATCGGGCCTAGGAAGCGCGCGCGCATGCTCCCGTTAAGGCGCATAAGTGCTGTTTGTGTAAACCTTGGTGTTGCGCGCAAAAACGTCGCTTTGCCTTTTGTTGGCAATGTGTAATAGATTTTTATTTTGTTGTTTATAAGGTTGCTTGTTAATGGTTCCTGCCTTCCTGGTGACCGGAGTAGGTAGGTGTAGGTATATGCTTTTTAATAAGTGTCGCTTACTTAATTATGAAAACAGTTAAACTTTATGAAACGGCGGTTTTTTTTAATGACCGTCGAAAAATTTCTATATAATGGGTTTAATTTTTGAACATAGGATACTTCTTATCCCGGTAGTATGATCCCGTGGGACAGTCATCGAACTCCACGCCGGCGAAGCCGCTGGCACAAGCTAGTTTAAAATAATAAATAAATACCAACAGTGCACCAAGTGGTTTTACATTACCTTGGAAGCCTAGTTATAGAACTATAGGAGTCACGGGGATGATGCCTTTTTCTAGCTGTTGAAATGATTCGGGCTAACAATATAAATAGTTTGGTTGATCAGTTTTGCAACCATATCATATTGCGAGTGACCCTCCCAAATGTAATGTACCGGCGGCGGCGGTGTACCTATGCTGGATATTCTGAGCTAAGCTATAGGTACTTTCTTAAACTTCGTTGACAATTATTTTCCTTGCAAGGAAAAATACTTGAAATACTTCCACAAATGTTTTGTATCAAGAACAACGAGAAAATAACTCATTAACTTCGTAACGACGTAAATATTTTTGCATAATATGGCGACAACACACCAGAGTATCTCATTATTTTTAAAAGTAAACAATAAATGTATTTTTATAAGTTCAACCGCAAAATATACCAGATAATTGACCTTATGTTGTGGTATTTATTTTTTGAAGTAATGTAAATAAGACAACTCAATCTTGTAGTTTTCCTTTAGTAATAATTAGACAATTGATTTACTTTAACTTTTGGATAACAAATGATGATTCTTATAACTTCCTTTACATATAACATTATCATCACGTATATAATTCCGAAGGGCTAGTAGCTATCCATAATACACCTATCAAACGACTTAAAAGTACAAAATGTAATTGTCACAGATGTTTTGTTGCTAGACAAGGTAAAAAATACAAATTCTTCTTCTTAGCGTGTCGATGTCAATTCAAGTCCAGTCAGCCCAAAACTTGGCTACGAGCCTGGCACTTTCAGTAGTGTCCCACAGCTTCTGTGATGTGCAAGCAACAGGACAGGCAGGACACAATATCAAGTGTCCCATAGTTTATGAGGCAACACCGCATTTACACTCCAAGGCAGAGTCACCTAAACAAACACCATACAAAAGACCGAAAAAAAATTTACTTACTGTGACTCGTACCAACTTGGAGTCATCTAGAGTTAGAACATAGATGTCTCTTACCAAAACACAACAAACTCATCTGATTAACCGCTACTCCAAACAAAGCATTCACATCAAATCATAAGCCGGAAGCTCCCAACACCTATTTACCAACATAAGCCCACTAATCGCCGCCATGACACATGGTAATCGATAGAATCGTCTGGATGTCCGGTGAGTTTGGTCACGGCGCGGCTCATCGATGGATGGCCGTTAATGGACGTAGATGGCCATAGATGGACATAAAGGCTTATTGTTTGAAGTGACACTTGATTTAGGGATGGCAGGAATAGGTATATAGAAGGGATAAGAAAGTTTAGGTCACATTACGACATAATCTAAATTCTACTGTAACTTCTACTTTCGATCTTGGAACGCTTTTTGATCATCTGCCTAGCCTTTTCCCAACTATATTGGAGTCGGCTTCCCGTCTTGCTGAACTTAGATTTAGATGAATACCAGTATTTTACATGGAGCGACTGCCTATCTGACCACCACAACCCAATTAGTACCGGGCAAAAAGATACCCCTTGGAAAACCTGATTGTCAGATTTTCGGACCACCTCTAAAGCAAACAATAACTATAATTATTATCGTTTCTTACAGTTGGAATAGTGCCTTAAAAAGTATACTTCACCTCAGAATCTTCCCATAGTGAACACGACTTAAAACTCTTTTATTTATACATAGATCATGACAGAAATCCATTCCTGGCCATGTCATTATTTCAATCAAAAAGTTGTCCACTAACTCCTAACTTCTCAATTACCTCTATAAACTACATCTCTAACTAGCACCCCTGCCAGTCCTGCCATAAGACAGGAAGCGTCTACTTGTGCAGTGAGACAACGCCTGCCAACCGGACACATCAACGACCTACACAACTGCGTTAATATGCACTGTGACATCTTTATTGCTTCAAAATCATTTGAGGATGCCGATTGACTTGCGTTGGTTTATTGTTTCAACTTTATTAGGTTTGATGAGGTCTGTTTATTTAGAAACGATAATGTAGGCAATAAATAATTAGCTACTTTACTATTACTTTTAGTAGTGTCTGGCGCATGTCTACTAAACGTTTTATGAACCTGAATTATTTGTCAAAAACATTGGGGAACGCGTTCTCGTTTCACTAGATTTTGGAACATTTAGCAAACATTAAAAAACATTATTGCAAAACTCGTGCTCGAAGAATCATGTACTCGGAATCTTATCTATGATTCTACAACCACGAATTATGGAATATTTTCTTCGGATAAATTCTGACTGAGTCTGGAAGTATAATATTGTTTATTATGCTGAACCATGAAAACCAATTAAGCCATCGATGATCCGCAAACTGCTTCAAAACTGCTCAAAATTTGAGTAATGCGTTCGATAAGAAAGAAGAAGGTCTCAAAGGTCATAGGTAAATAAAACAAAAAGCCAATATAAAAGTGTAATTGAAGACAAAACCACATACACAATAAATCATTAAACCTGCACACTATGTCAAGTCCATATCATTATTAATATGATTAAGCTGGACAGCATCGTGGAGCCCCCGGCACACATGTCAACAAGATAATCCATTGAATACACGACACCGATCTGGTGATACCCAAGGTCTATGTCCTCTTATACGTTACTTATCAAAGGGACTGGTTCTTGAGGTATGGTTGAACATGTCCTTGAATTAAGTTGTCAGGAGTGCGGTGGACCTGTCAGAAGAATTATGGTGTTTAGTGTCTTGACTTTATCTAAGATATTGTTTTAAAGATTTTTCTTAAGTATGATCTTGTTACATGGATATTTCGGAATGTGCTGTTCAACATTTTTAAGATAGATTCATATTTATGGTCATTGTTTACAAAGTATTTCGTATCTTTACAACTAATTTCAATGTTTGACATAAGTTGTAAATATCCAGTACTTGTTTGATTAGTTTATCCCTGTTGACACTGATGAAATCCCATCTCTCTAGGCTTTCTGGATCATTTTGATAGCAGTTATGGCAGCTGTCGAGGTAAAAAGATTTATTTTTTAAGTATTTTGGTTTGCGAGTTAAAATCAAATCAATTAACAAAACCTGAGAGTATTAGTCATACAAAACTACGTTAAGGTAGAATACTCACGCTTTATCTAAGACAAACACTCTGAACGATATAAAAAAGCCTTAGAAACCATCTAGTTTACTTAGCCTCTTTTGGCACCTAAAATCTAAATCATCCAATTATTGACCATGTCAATATTTCTAGCTCCTCAAACACTTTAATCATAAAAGAATGACTATCACAAATATTGTACGAGTCCCCTGATCTATCGTTAACTGGTCGGCTTGCGCGTGCGCCGGCGGCAGAGCTGTCAATATTATAATCCGTTGCATAACACACCGGTCCGTTTCAAGGTCTAGTCTACTGGCAGTGGGTGAAGCAATTGTGTTAGTATTTGTATTTGAAGTATTTGTTTAATAGGTTATGTACTTGATAAGGTATGTCTGTAGAAGTAGGTCGTCCTCTTTGTCAATGAGTTTTGGACTAGTTTCAATCATCTTTAAAGTTATCTCCGGAATGACCACAGCCTTATTCTTTTTACCAGCTTCTCTCTATCACTGTAAAGTTTTGAGTATTTTCGCTCTCCTCCTAATCTCTTTTTTTGTGGCAATCTAAAGTAAATTATCTTCTATCAACAATTTTGAAATTGCTTGTGCTTCTTAGTCTTACACAAAAATCATCAAAATCTTTAAATGTTCGTCCCTAGAGGCAGTCCTTGTACATTCATTGCATAACGCGAACAGTTTGAAGGTCACTGTCCAATCCGCTACCTACTACATCTTCTCCTTTTACACCATCCTTCATTTCAATCCTTATCTTTCAAAATAAACTGCCATCTAAAAACAATAAACAAATGATCTGAGTATAGATCTTTGCCCGGAGGCTGCTGTTAATATAATATCCGTTGCATAACGTACCGCGCCGATTTGAAGGTCACTGTCGGATGCACACACGCTGCTTGTAACGTTAATGGACGTTTTTGTTTAGATTGTCATGCTATTAATTGTTCGTTTGCTGACGAGATTCTTCATCGGTTATGTGATTTTGTTGAGTATGAAGGAAAGAGAGACATTATGGTAGCAGATAATAAAAGGACAGGTTTTGTTCAAACTTGCAAATTATGAAAATAATATGTTTACTTCTTGCTCATTATGAAACAATGCATACGGCATCAATCCTTGCGGTTGCAGGATGTCACTCTAATGACTGAAGTAGATATACAAATATATGAACACAACTAGTATGTAGCTCTAAATATATGACTATGTTTTAATCTGCAGTGCTAAATCAAGTGAAACGTCCGAGTTTAAAATCTAAGTTGGGACAAAAAGTTAATAGTCATCAATTGTTAGTAAAAACCCGTAGATAAGCCACTTCCTTACCATTACTATTGTAGATAGGTATTACGTAGAATCCACAATGACTAATGTAAAAAGCTTTTGCATTTAGGTGAAGTTAAATATTAGCCTGTCACTTTGTGTTTTAAAACGACTGTTTGGTTCTTTTAGCTACCTAAAAGAACAAAACTAATAATAATACGGAAAGAGAAACAGAGGCATAGACCTACAGTACCCGATATAATATATTGGTCATAGACTCCTTACATCGCTGTTCGATCCGGCTCGAGGGACCAAATAATTATTTTAACAGGCGTATTGCCTGTTTTGCCATGTCTTTGTTCCTATATCTAGACTGCTTCCGACATTAAGTACATCTGGTCTTAAATACTCCACATCCTCAAAACAACCATTACTCACATAAAAACAATCCAGCCAGTCTATTTATAACTTCATTCAGAGACCTCAGTTGAACCCATCTGGCCTACTCTTTTTATAAGCTCTGAATCAGTCCTCCTCAGATTAAGTCGCTTCCTTTCAACTCATTCACAAAGTTTTAACTGACAGTAACTTAATATTTTAAGCCATCAATGTAAACAAATCTCTGGGATCAATCGTCTACGCTTCACTACGTTTAAAAACAAAATACTTGAGGATATAAAAAATAATCTCTTCAGCATCGTCTATCCATATTTTGAAGCTGAAGTTTTGTTTGTTTGTCCAAGATTAACACCACAAAACAGTATGGGAAAAATGCGTCAGAATTTCAAAATCATCGAAACATAGGACATTCCTCAAAAAAGAATATTTGTATCTTTAACCTAGAGAACTCTCGTTAATTTAAAAGATTGTAACTCTCCGCGACTAAAACGTAACGTAGAGGAAATACTATAGACTATCTGAGGATCAAATACAGAATCATCCAAGTACGCAACTCATACAAAAGTACCCAAGCCAAGCCAGGACGCGTAACTAGTGCTCAATTAACCCAAAACAAAGCCACATCGTCTGCTCGATCCCGGATCATTGAACTAACCATTAGTTACCCGATATCTTCACAAGTGGAATAATATGTGGGTAGGCCGACATTGATACTACCGTCAAAAACAACAGTTAAGAGTAACTGAGACAGTTTGTGATGCTGATATTGTTGCTAACTGGCTTTTCCTGTGGCTAACGATCTGTGCTGTAGATTTTAATATTGATAATGATTGTAGGCTGGGTAATATTCATTCGGAAGAACTATATAGTAATCGTTGTCTGCCAAGATGTCCTCTCCAAAGAGTCCTTCTTGATCTATTATTTTTCTATTCCTAGCTTAAGTAGAGTAGTCTTATATTCGTATACTTCACTTAAGTTCATTAGAATCCAAGCATTCGTTGTTCACATGATCTTATCCTGTATTTTGAAACTAATACTGGTTATAATATTAGTTTGTACATTTTGTTCCTCATGCCAGCATTTTGACGTTTTGGCTGTTCGCTCCATTTCGCATGGACTATAAACTTTTTTCGCTTTGCTCGATTCTTCAACAAAATCATCCACAAATCATAACAATAACCATAAACTTAGAACCAGAAGAACAGTTACATAACTCAAAATCCATTGTTCCCGAGGATTCAATCCGCCATATTGGATCTGAGCAATGGCGTCGCGCATGCGCCGTGGGTGAAAGTGACCCGCGGCTTTGACCTTTGGCAATGCAGTGTAAAGGGCTTGCTTGTGCAATACTGATCTATATTCAAGGTTCATACTCTTACTTGATGGGAAATTGAATTATTTTTGACGTATTTGGGTCTTTTGAAAGGTTTTGTTTGCTGCGACAGTTATTGGCGAAAGGTTAATTGAGATAATTTCGAGATATTATTTTAATTGGAGTACAATTCGAAAAAACTTATAATTCGAAAAAACTTATAATTAACTAAGTTGCTGAGTATAAAATATGAAGGCTGTTGGTTCTCTCAAACATGTTCTCTTCCTCTCAATCATTTTCACAAGACTTTTCATTTTCATTAGCATTTGTCGTGGCTTCAAGCCCATCTGAATTCAGTTGTAAAACACTGATTGTTTTACATGGAGCTGTCTCTGATCTGACCTCTACAACTCAATTACTGGTAAGTAATACGATAACAACAATTGTAGTTCTCGTTTGCCCAATTTTTTTTTCAAGATACTCTGGTTATTCTACCGTTGAAATTTGCATCTCCTAGATTTGTGACTATAATTTTTACGCTGCACTCTCATATAAATTCCCACACAAGCTTGTACTGATTTCTTACGAAATAAGATTACAGTCTCAAAGCTCTCATTAGCTCTGTTATTCGGTAAACATATAATTTATACAATTACAGAACTGTAAGCATCAAAGTAAAACAAACCTGTATTTTTTACCTTCCAGTATGTAAATGTTTTTGTAGTACTTTTTTTGAGAAGCTAATTTGGTTTGTATGTATTTTACGCCTCTAATTGGTTTGTATGATTTCTTTTTACGTTGATCGGTATTTCATTTTGACTGATCGTTTTATTTACTATTCAACACTGAGTGAACAGTAATTTTAGCGCCTTAAATTGAAATAATATGTATTTCATAACTTTGTATAACACATTTTTTTTCGTATAAGACTAAGAAACTACTGGTTGACTCATAATATTAAATACACTTATAGTCATATGATTAATAAGTACAATACATAATTAAAATTGAAATCGAACGTCATTAATTAAAATGCTCTATAAAAACGAATCGTAACTCGATTTGTTTTTCTAAAGCATTTTAATATAATTACAGATTTTTTATTCGAATAGAATAATACAATTGATATTATAACCTGAGAACAGTAGACTGACAAGTAGACTGTTTTGAAACATTATGTACCATTAATAAAGACAAGCAATCAACAAACAACACAGTCAACTGAAGAGCTTGAATAGTAAATTATATCCCGAACATCTCCTTCAAAACCACTACCAATCTACTAGTAATCTTCCATTCATCATACACTCATGCACAGGCCTGCATACACATGTCAATGCTACTCGCCATAAGGGCACAACCCGGCCAGACCAAATCTGGCAAGGCTGGTCAGATCGGAGGTCGGCCAGAAATATTCCAACAGTTTTAGGCTCGGTCATAATATATCCGTAAATATCTGAAAACCTGATGGTGCTTGATGATTCAGAGGAGTTATTTTTGGATATTAATTGGCTTTTTTTCTTGGTTTGTTGTAAAAAGTTGGATGGTTGACCTGGAATCGGATGTTGACTTGTTGACAAGAGTATTTTCTTGAAACTTTAGTCTTTCTTATATAGAAAAGTGCTTTCAAGAGACTTTTTTGTCTGGTCCTTATCCAATAACTGAAGGTTGACCATCAACTCCCCTCTGGAACAGTTGAGCAGCTCTCGTAATTTTCAACTCACACTAACCTTGACTTGACCATCAGTCTAACTGGTTTAAGGTGGTCCTTTAAAAAAAACTACTTAATGACAGTACTTCAAAACACATTAGGTAAATTCCCAAAAAAATCTTAAAAAGGAAAAGGACACCATATAACGTCTGATTAACATCAAAAGTCCAAAAAGGCTTAACTTTAGGACAGGAACATCGTTAGGACTATAATCTTACTTTAAAATCGCCTTGAGGATTTCTTGAAACTTTTATTAATACCTTGAAATCTTCCATGGAATATTTGTATCTAAGAATCAAAGAAATATACAATACGCTTTGCTTGATGATAAGTATGCAACTGAATAAGACTTACCTACATAAATATAGTAGTATATATCATTGTATTAGTCATTGCTAAGAACTTCTAGAGGTCTACAACTAATCGTTGGTCGTTTATCGAGTATTCGTGACAAGTTTTATAACTTTTAATTAATTTTTTAACAGGATAGCTGTAGTTTGTGCATCTATAAACTATGTTATCTATTGTCATGTACCTGATTTTTCACATGGTCTTCAAATCAATGGCTTTGTACCATATTTTCTTGGTTTTCCGCGCAATACGTTTTCTTATTCTTCTCTGTGTTAGCCGTTATGCGTAAATTGAGTCCCTTTTCTTGCATTTGGTCTCTCACAATTCATTAGTATTTCTTTGGTCTTTTAGTCCTTCTCGACTCATTCATCTCTCTTTGCCAAGCATACTGATGCAGTAGTATTTGCATTTTTTAAGCTAGATTACAGAAATTTCTGATATTGTTAGTAAGTAAATAAAAAAAACTGAAGTAGTTTAAACTTTAAACCCTAAGCAGCCTCCAAGTGTTTAATTACTCATTACCCAATCATTTACAAATCAACCGAAAAACAATCAATTATTCTAATCCTTTTTTTCCTCCAAAAATCCACAAAAACTTAATTGAAGTTAAAGCTAGGCTTGCAAACGATTCAATGGTTGATTCCTATGTGGGTGGTTGACTGGTTGCCAAGGTCAATCATTACGGTTGATGGTTAATTTATAACCATGATGGCGGTTGTTTAATGCTATTAGAATAAGTGAAGATCGTAATGAGATGGTGGGTGTTTCGCATGCTCGGCAGTTCTTTGATGAGATGTTACGTTAGCTATGTTGTGCATACAAAGTGTGGTTATGTAGTGTTATATCATGTTTGAGAATAATTAAATAGCTAAATGATGAACAGATATTAGCGTGTCATTGTTCCAATATGACAAGGCAAAGTAGTATAAAATGAAGCACAAGCATAGGTACAGTTAGTGGGTGCCGTACTGCTCTCCTACAAAGTAACCAGGCTTTAGGAGAATCATTTACGATTTCCGAATTCACACACACACATAATAATATATTAAACAAATTTTAATATTACTAAGAAAGTTGCTTATATTATTAGAATGATTCAAGGGGATGAAGAACTTTACAACCTGTTCCAGTGTCCTCGTACGATTAAGACCAGATTTTCTCAAAAGCGAACATAATTATTTGGAAAAAGCTAAGTAGTTGAAAATTGTGATATTGAAACGCAAAAGATCTGTAATGACCTGATTATAAGCTAAGATCTACATTATGAATCATAATCAATGGTAAGATCAAACCAATTAAAATTCAACACACATAAAACGCACTACGCAAAAACCAAAACTCAAAAAACAAGTTCAAACATGTCAACGTTTTTGTCTCACTGAATCGAATTATTGACAATTAATCGATTAGTGATCGTTGCCAGACGGCGGAGGCTCGCGTTATCAATCAACATTACTGCAATGAGCCGTCGGCAAGGTTGCTGATTGGGCCGCGTGAGATGAGGGTTAGATCGAGTTAGAGGATTTAAGTCGTTAGAGAATTGAGTGTGGAAGTGAGGATTAAAGGTGCGGTTATACCGACACTGAACTGGATTGCAAACTCGCTGTGGACCCCAGACTTTGTCAGCTAAGTACTCCAGTCTTCAGTCTTCAGTCTTTTATCTGTCAAAATTCGATGACCGGAGTCCTGTTCCTCCTCCAGTCCGCTCTAGTTTGACCACACCTTTCAGGTATTGTGAAATTGACATTATTATGATGAAATTTGAGCACATTACGTCTCAAAACCCGGAGTGTTAAGTACGATCCTGACAGTTGCGGTGACTGCACCTTCAGATGTATTAAGTTGTTGAAAGAATCGGATGGTGGAAGTAAGGATTAATAAAGTTCGCGGACATTCGAATTAAGAGAGTTTCCGCCTCTGTATTCTGTGCTTAAAGTATTAAATTAATTACCTATCATTAAGTAAGAGAAGCAGCGTAAGACATAAATAAAATATTAAGAGTCTATAATAGTGTAAAGGATTAAATTATTCGAGTATGGCGTGGATTTGGATTTTAAGGCGATGATTTCATAATGCATTATTAATTTTACAATAAAAATAAAAAAAATATTAAAATATATTATTAAATATATTATTTTTATTATTTAAATATTTTATTTATATTCAATATTAAAGTTCAAAATAACAACGCAAAGAGAAAAGAAAGGAGAAGAAATCAGATTTATCTATCCCTAAGAATCGATCTAAGAGACGATGCCTAAAACGTATGTCAAACTTTGCAAGCTTAAAATGAAGTTATTGTCAATAGTTAAACAGAGTCTAGAAGTGCCTTACAAAGCTCTACAGCACAAAAGGATTAAGAAATGCTAGAGACCCTTAAGTTTTGGTATGCCACATCATTCGGACACACCTTTATTAAATCAAACCACAGTATTGCACTTCCACTTCACTTTTACGACAATTACAAAATGTTTGATGATGCCAAATGTCAGATGTGTGACAATCTGATGCTGCTGGGATAATAAATAGTAGGTACTGAGGAAGGATTGGGTAAGCTTCGACTGTGTGTGGTCTTTTGTAAATAAAATAAATGACACTCTCTTTGTAGAAAAAAAAACAATTGGTGTAGGCAACATAACACTCCCTTGTCCTATATGAATTTCTGACTTGCCAATACGCTTCACCAGTTTTGGGGTCGTTAATTATTCTACTGGAACGTACAAACGTACATGCCTTTGGGATAAAAAAAATATCCTATGTCGTTAATATCCGTTGGTGTGAAAAGTTTAGAGATATTCAGAGATACAATGACAATAAAGAGTTAGTTATGAATATCTATGCTGTATTTGCCATGGCCGAAACCGACAGATATTAGGTGAAATAATGGCTATAATGATCCAGTTTCATATCACATACCGAACTATTACTTAAGTCTCACCACACAGGGAGACAATTTTTTGCCTCAGTTTCATAAACCTGCTTACAATCGTTGAATAACATTATAATAAACACCTTGAGACCTCACATAATCCGTAAAAAACACGATCAAGATCTTTTGATTCTCACTTTGTAAAACCATCAGGTAATTTGACTTGATCAATAATATCTTAGATCGACATCTGTAGATCTACAAAATCAAAAGTAATAAACTTAATATCTTAGATCAAGATTGCTCTATGAGCTTTAAAGTTTTTGCCTTTTGACATATTAAAATGGATGTGTGAATTCCCCAGATTGTATTGTATATTAGCTACTTGCTATGATCAGTTCGTTGATTGTTTTATTTATCATTTTTTTTTGGCAAGAGTAACAGATTTTTTCTAATAGTTATGAACTTCATTAACTTCCTGACCCTTAACCTCTGTCACTTGATGTCCGATTAACTTGTTTTTCTTCTACTCCCTGTCAAATGTGTCTCTCTAGAAAAAAACTATTGCTGCACGGAAGATAAGGAACAAAATGTTTTAGCGATAACACAATATTTCTAATTCAGAATTCTTTCGTCAGAACCGGAAAAGGGAGCCTCCCACCGGAACTAAGACGGAAATAAAACCGCCACCAACTGTGATAAGACCTCCATACAAAAACACTCCATAACTAATGCTACCTGACACTTACATCATGCAACCTTATCATAGACTTATCGTTATCAGTGATCGATCTCCACGTTCGTTGTAGAGCTACATGATCTGAACTTGTCAACGCCTTGCCAATGACAGTTGAAAGCTTTGTTAGTCATGCTAGCCACGCGTTGGTCAAGGTTCTGCGAAATGACGATTATGGTTTTTTATTGGGTACTTATGTGCTTCCTTTATTATTGGAAATATCTTGAAATAGGTAGGTCTGCAAAGACGTGGGTGGCAAAGGTTGTAAAATATTTTCTAGTTATCTAGGTGTCAAGGTTCTTGTCAGAATTTGTCATTTCCTGCTCTTGGTTTGTCAAAATTCAAAAAAATTCAAAATTCAAAGCATTTATTTCAAGTAGGCCATTACAGGCACTTTTGAATAGTCGAATTAAACTAACTGCGGCACTCAGAGATATCCAACGATTACTCAAGCCGCCACCCAGCAAAGGCTTGACATACTTTTGTATGACAAAACTGCCAAAAACCTTTACCAAGCGACGTCCCAAGCAACCACTGAAGCTCTCCGAGTGCGGCAGTAAACTACTGAAGCTAAATAAACTAAGCTACAGTCCCAGTCACAAGGCATAATAACTCGTGATTGTACTGTAGTTGCCCATTCCAAAGCGTTGGTCTCATGAGAAGAATGGCAAGAAACTTCATGGACACTCTTTTAAAATCGTTTGGGTTTACAATATGTTGAAGGTACAGACATAATCTTGGTATAATACACACATGAAGACTATGCAAATTAGCGTCTGAGATGGTCTTTTGAAGAAAGCACCACACAGATTTGAGTGGACCCGTCCAGTCAGTGCAAGCTTTTGTCAGTTATCGTGGAGCTCGACTTATAACTCAAGGAGCTCAACGTCACGACGAACAATACCAAAGAAAGGACATTTGGGTGGGTCGCATAGAATACTCAAACTGCCAGACAATCGTTAAAATTACATAAAAACCCACACGGTCCTCACATTCACAATATAAAAATAATAAAATACATGAAGACTATGCAGATTAGTGTCTGAGATGGTCTTTTGAAGAAATCACCACACAGATTTGAGTGGACCCGTCCAGTCAGTGCAAGCATTTGTCAGTTATCGTGGAGCTCAACTTATAACGCAAGGAGCTCAACGTCACGACGAACAGTACCAAAGAAAGGACATTTGGGTGGGTCGCTTATAGTACTCAAACTGCCAGACAGTCGTTAAAATTAAAGAAAGACCCACATGATCCTCACATTCACAATATTAAAAAATTAAATATTAAGCATATGAAATTATAATGTCAAACTATTAAAACATGTCAAAAATACGCAAAAATAATAAAAATATTTAACAATGTAAATATTCATCAAAAAATAATAATATCATACTTGAAAAAGTAAATAATGTCAATTTGTATAAAGAAAATTAATAAAATGTCAATTTGTATAAAGAAAATTAATAAAATGTCAAATTGTAAAAGTAAAAATAAAAAATAAAATAGGTATAAAGTCAATTCAGATTGGAGCAGTTCAATCCCAAGCTTTTTTGTCCTCTATATAATCTTTAACAGCATAAAAAGCTTTCTGGCAAAGTTTTCGTTTTATGAAGGATTTGAATTTATTTAGGCTTAAATTTTGAACGTGGCTTGGTAGTTTGTTATAAAAACGAATACATTGGCATTTAAATGATCCACCTATTTTCTTGAGCCTTGTTGTGGGTACAATAAATTTATGCTTATTTCTAGTATTTATATTGTGAATATCACTATATTTCTTAAACATCTTTATATTTTTGTGAGCATACATAAGATTTTCATAAATATACTGAGAAGGAACAGTCATTACATTAATTTCCTTAAACTTTTCTCTGAGTGAGTGTCGGGGGCTCAATTTATAAATTGATCTAACCGCCCGTTTCTGCAAAACAAAGATAGTCTGAATGTCGGCGGCATTCCCCCACAACAAAATGCCGTACGACATTACGCTATGAAAATAACTGAAGTACACTAATCGGGCTGTCTCTACATCGGTTAAGTTACGAATCTTTCTAACTGCGTATGCTGCGGAACTCAGCTTTTTCGATAATTTATCTATATGAGGTCCCCACTGAAGCTTAGCGTCTAAAGTTAAGCCCAAGAACACCGTGCTATCATCAGGATTCAACTCTTCGCCCTTTACCAACACACAAGTTTTCAGCTGCCTAACGTTAGGTAGTGTAAACCTAATGCATTTGGTTTTCTTTTCATTGAGAAGCAAATTATTAGCGTTAAACCAATGTACTACTTTCGAAATCGCGATATTTACGTCGTCAATAACTAGCTGCTGACGTTTGACTTTAAACAAAAGCGAAGTGTCATCCGCAAATAACACTATGTCATGGTTATCCTTTATGAGGTAAGGCAAATCATTAATATAAATAAGAAACAAGAAAGGACCAAGAATCGAGCCCTGTGGGACTCCCATTGTTACAATAGAACCGGGAGATCTTTCCCCGTTGACATCAACTCTTTGGATCCTATTACTCAGGTATGAGATAAGAAGATCCAGAGCGCCGTTCCGGATTCCGTAGTGGCGGAGTTTCCTGATTAACGTGTCATGAAGAACACAATCAAATGCCTTGGACAAATCGCAAAAAATGCCCAAGGCATCGCACTTATCTTCCCATGCACTGTAAATATGTCCTAAAAGTTCGACTCCGGCATCAGTCGTTGAACAACCCTTCGTAAAACCGAACTGTTTACTATGTAATAATTTATGTTTACTAAAAAATCTTTGCAATTGGTCTAGTATTAATTTCTCAAAAACTTTACTAAAAGTAGGCAGCACTGAAATAGGTCTATAATTTGTGGGGTCTGAAGTACTACCCGCTTTGAATAAAGGAATAACTTTACTACTTTTCATAAGGTCAGGAAACTCCCCACAATCAATACAATTATTAAAAATAGAAGCTAAGGTAGGTGCCACAATCTCAATAATAGACTTGACAACTTCTACAGAATTACCCCACAGATCTGCCGTCTTCTTAACATTTAAGGTGTGAAAGGTTTTGACTATATCTCTACTTGTGACATACTCAAAATGAAATTCCGAGTCGCAAGCTTTAACATTTTCCTTTAGCAAAGATTCGGCAACAGTAGGTGACATACGTACGTGTCATTTAATTAAGTCTAAATACTTACCTTTGAGTATTCAAAATGTCTACCTACCTGCAAAAGTTGAATACCACATCCTAAACCTGATCCTGTTTACCTGATACTAAAAGATTCACAGACAGTTTAATTACGGATTGCTAACCCGAAATATGAGACCACTTTTGGACTCTGATAAATCTTACTATTTACCAACCAATAACAGTCAGTAAGCAAGCTTACACCCAGGAATTTGATCAGGCAATAATATTTAGAATTCACCCTTGATTTATCTCTAAAGTCTAAACTTCATATTGGAATGTAATACACAAACAAGTACATTTATTGCACCTTACAGTAACGATATAACTTGATGTATTGGTAAGCAGGCGACTAGGTAAACTTGTAACCCTTTATGAGATAAGGGACTGAATAGACAGATCATTCTTCATGTTGAAGCACTCGGAATGCGTGGGTAGGCAGACAGCATGCCTGTGTAGCGAGGAACTGAGTTGTGGGACAGGCATTGAACGGCAGCGTTAAATAGTTATAAGACGCATGAATTTCTGGACACGAAATTTTGGTTACTTACTATCAGATAAGTAGCTAAACGTTAAATTCAGTTTCATGATTTTCTGTTTTAGCCTAGGCCTGGTCAAAGATGTAAATTCAAGCAGAGACTCCTAGGGTATGTTAAATACAGAGAGTCAGTTGCATCTGGCTAGCTTTTAATTCAACCCAAACATAGTTGGAAAAAAACTAGGCAGGTATGCGAGAGGTTTTGGATCATCAGTCAACCCTATTAAATCTTTAGACAATGCAACATCTTGTAAGTTAACTTTTGAAAATAAACAGATAGCGGGCGCAACAGTCGCTTTAGACTCGCATAAACTTGTAACTTAAACCGTTCACCAATCAGTCTCCGAGCATAACTTAACGCCGTTCAGTTACAACCTCTCGACCGAACCCAGATAAAGTGCCACTGAGCAAATTGCTCGCATACCGCCACATTTTGTAACAACCGGGATAATCTGTTTAATTCCTACAGTTAGCTCATAGTACTCTATTTGAATAGAAATGCTTGAATACTGGAATGTGGTTATTTGAATAAAATTGTTGGAGTCAGATCCGGTAGTCTGGGTCTTCATCTACTAGCTATTTCTGTAGCTGAAATATTGTACCATAATAATAATAAATCGAATAACCTTCTATTTGAAGTAGCTCTGTTTGTATAGAAACTACGATTTGTAGTTTAGGGATTATGGTAGCAGTCACAAATTTAATTTTGCCTTAGCAAACACTGTATCTACAGTAATCATGTACCTAAAGTTTCAGTTGTTTATGTGTAGGGTCTTCTTCTGCATGAACCTTTACTATTGATTCGATTCGAAAATTACAGTATCCCCGAGTATCATAAGATTATGTTTATATCTTTGGCACGTACGAAGTCGCAGTCTCAAGCCAGGTTTACATAAAATCCATTCATCTCCAATAACACAATTGAACTCACACAATCGCCCATGTAATAATTAATCATTATTAAACCACCAGACCACAACCACAGTCCAAGGTCAAACCAACGACACTTCATTCCCAACTGCCCGAGGCGACAAGACCACCATTAAAAGTAACCAGTAGCGTTACAAACCATAGATATTGATCAGTGAACTTTGGTGCGCGGGCGCAAACGTGGTCGCGCAACGCGACGCCGGATCATCAGCTGTCCCCTATTGGTCCACCTTGGCATAGTAATGGGGGAGCTTCTATGAGTTTTAGATAGGGTTGAGGAACTCGAAAGCTTGTCGCAAAAGTGTGGATTTTAATGGAACGAGGAAAGATTTCGTTGTTTTGTTTTTGAAAGTAGTAAAAGTGTTGATTATGTTAAATCGGCTTAAATTCGAAAGTATTCAAGTAAGAAGTGAGTCAGTCAAGTCAAGGAAAGACTGATGGGAACAAGGGTTGATGTCAAGAGGTTACCAGAGAGACTCAGATGAAACTCTGACAAAACAGAAAGAAAATGGGGGAAACCTTCTGCTTTGCACTTGGATAAAATTAAGCAATTGTCTGGTATTTCGCTAAAAGACTGAATTATTTGAAATAGTATATATTGTATAGTAATTAAGTCAAAGTAAATACTAATTGCGTAGAACTTCAAACGCAATTCAAAAGCACACACGATAACGAAGAGTCGTACAACAGTAGTAATTTCTAATTGATAAACCACGCCTCCATTCGCATCAAAACGTGTGAAGTTATATCAATCGAAAATGTTCGTGCCTCTATAAAATATATTGTAGCTGATGTTACGTCAATTTTACGATGTGAAGCTATTCGATATCGCGTAACGTTTGTGGGATTACAGCTTAGCGGTAATCGTAGGAGATTGCCCGCTTGATTGTGGTTGCTAATGTGGTCGTTGAGTGTGAGGTCGTAAGATTTTATTCCTAGTGCGAGGCAAGGTGGAATTTGATTAGCTTTCATTGATATCTGTTGCTTCGTTAGGATCTGTGGCTACCGCATTTGGATGCTGTGCATAATACGCTCCAAATCTTGAATGCTGTCAAAAGACGCGGCTGTTTTGAGATATTTTTCTTTGTGCTTTCGAACATAATGTAGGTACTGCTCTCAAACATGTTACAAGCCTCAACGAACAAACACAATTACTTATTTAAACTCGAGTATCGTCCTTAGCCATAATTTATGTAATACACAATTAACATAAACATGGTACACAAACGTAGTAAACAATGTAATGGTTACAAGGAGATGACGGTAGGCTTGGTGTCAATATTATAATCAGACTTATAGGCCTTTCTAAAAGAATAATTTTTGGTCATGAATGGATCCAAACTGGCTGAAAACGACGTAGAAGCAGCTGCAGAAGGAGTTGGCGATGCATTTATTAGAAAATATTGGAAATCAAAAGAAAGATGCCTTGCCATTATAATGATTTCTATAACTTGCCCTTTTAATCAGCTTGAAAACATCCCAAAATACCACTTAAGTCGTCAAAACATAATTATCATGTTATTATCTTCATCGCTATAAGCTCATTTATCAGATGCACTGCACATAAAAACAGTATCAACACTAGATACGAGCCAAGCCACGTGCATCCCTATCGTATTACATTCGACACCACGTTTAGTAATAACGCTTTCAGTTAAAAGAACATAATTATTCATAACTAGAGACATCAGGGTGATCAATATTCTCATGATTGTTAGTTAAAATGGTCTGATTAGTTGTAGAATATTTAGTGTTTTAGGACTAATACAGACATTGCAGTTAAACGAGTAAAACTCTAGCTACGTGCTAAAAAGTTAACTAAATGTAAGAAAATAATGAGGTCTTGTTTCCTTTATTAGTAGGTATATTATTTTTAGCTTCTGGGAGGCTTTTTGGTTTCTGGGAGACTTCGACGTGAAGCCTGTGACGATCAAAATAACAACAATTTCTAAATGGACAGAGCAGCAAAGATATTCATATAGCCCCGTAACCAATTTAACCCACCCAGTTGAACTATGCGAAACGATAAAGGAAAACTCTGTCGACTCTCATTGTTTATACAAAATAATAATAATATGTCATCTAAATAATAAAATCAATAGCTTCACTGAAAACTTCCTCTCCAAGGTAAACCACATACCAAAAACTTATGCAAGAAAAATTGTCTCTTCAATAACTGTTTAAACAATAAACAATATCGTTAAAATAGCCGACAGCTTGTTTCGTAAGTTTAATAAACATAATATATTAACGGACACTATCGGCGAAGTGCGAGCCGGTTCTAAATACCAAGTTACCAATGAATGGTAGATGGTATCTGGTATTTGACAAATGGTGATCAAAGCAGGTGGTCTACTGGTTGTCAATGGTAATAATTGGCTGGGCAATATGTTTGTTTTCCTATTAGAGGATGATAAATCTTGTGTCAAACGTAGAAATAAATGTAGAAAAGTTGCCAAACGTCGATATAAAATGTTTTGTAATTATGAGATAATAGTGGCTGTTTACTTTTAGGGGGGACTAAGAAAAAAGTCACTCTTATATAATCTCTGATTTTAGATCTTTCTATAGCATTCGACGATGTGTGTTGATTGATCAAGCTATACAAATAAGGGAGACTAATAAGGAATACCTTTAAAACTATTTTAGGATATCTAGGATATTGTTCACACGTAATGATGTCAAATAGATTTTATTTTCAGTGAGTCTTTTCTAAATCTCGTTTAGGGTTCCTCAAGGGTGTATCTAAGGTCTTGTACTTTGCAGAGAATAGTATTAATTTACCTTAGATACTACATATATTTTATAAAATAACTGTATCAAGTATTTAAATACCTATTACATGTTGTTAAAATAATAACGGCAGTCAGCAAGCAATGTTTAATACTTCCTTAGTTCCATAAAAACAATGCTCTTCATCTACCTAGTAGAAAGTCAATTAACGTTCATGATTATGAAGCAAACTTTATGAAACAAATGTAATAAAATCGAATAGTTATAGTGTTAAATTTTATTAACAAGCTAATATTGTTAACTGTTCCATGTTGATGTGACTTTTAGAGTTCTAGATAAAACGTTGAATAGTATGTTAGGTAACTTAAGTATCCAATGTATCCAGGATACTTCCATATTTCATTTCCATTACTAATCTTTTTTTATAGACATTTACATTGCGAAAAATTTGTACCATTTCTCTTTCTTAAGCTTCAATTAAAATACAGACTATCTTGTTTCTCTAAATATAACATAGGGCCTAAAAACTACGCACAAAACATTTCGCCACATTCTGCGAATATTTTAAATGAAATAAAATTGCTTCATAGAAACACGATTAAGTAACGAACATTCGCTTAATAATAAAATCATGCCAACTGTTGATTTAGGCAAAACGACCGTTTTATTGAAAAAAAAAAAAAACAACTTTGTGACAAAAATTTGCATAAAATTAATCAGTATTCTTAACATTTACCCGTAAATAACATATCACAAGTATTTGAAGACTTTTATAGCAGCGTACTAATAAATTATTGACTTTTTTGAAGAATAAATACTTAGACGTATGCCTGTCACAGAATAAGAAAGAACAGAAGTATAATTTTTGGTGATATTAAAAAAAAACTATTTTATGTAAAAATGCCCATTTGCAAAATTACATGTTTGAATATAAAAACTTTTTAACAAAAAATAAAACCGACTTCAGAAAAAAAACACAAAAAAGTGAAAAATAAACTTTAGAAGAAAAACCAGTCTCTGAAGTCGGTGACTTTTGTTTGTTTGATTTCATTTTTTTGCCACCGACTTCAGAGACTGGTTTTTCTTCTAAAGTTTATTTTTCACTTTTTTGTGTTTTTTTTTGAAGTCGGTTTTATTTTTTGTTAAAAAGTTTTTATTTTTCACTTTTTAGTGGTTCACATGTTCAATTGTTCATGGGTCAATGTGGACAGTGTAGTTTCTTTTTTGAGTTTTGTTGATTTTTCAAAAACCGCTTTTCCGATTTCGAAAAAAAAATTATGGGACCATTTCGGAAGTATACCCTTTCCAACAAAGAAAGAATTTTTCAAATCGGTTAGCAAGTGATGGAGTTATGCCCGAACAAACATAAAAAAAAAAAAAAAAAAATACAAACATCCGAATTGAGAACCTCCTTCTTTTTTAGAAGTCGGTTAAAAAGTGGTGCTAATAAGTTTCCTGAACGGGTAACTCCGCTACTAATGTTTATGATAACACTTACGAATGCAAAATGCATTTATACTACGCACGACTAGGCTGCACTATAATTTTTATACCGTTAGTTTTTAACACGGCTTAAATGGAATATCAATTAAGTCTTCCACTGCTTACTTACATAATTATGTGGCACATAATGCACGTTGGACAGTTTTAGGGCTCACGTTCTGCAAAGTACCGTAAGGACTGTAAAACAAATGACGTAGCACAGGATGGGCTTCCTTATGTGCAAAAAACGGCCACTATGCCACCTACTGGGCTAATTTAATTCAGCGACGTAATAAGAAGAAGCGATCTGATAATATTCATTGAATATTTTTCACATTTGGAGGCCAGAAAATCTGATAACCGGCTGGGTATTGAAAAACGATCGCTCAATATAAAATATTCTGGTATTCAACTGCATCCGGTTAGACTGGAAGCAAATCCTAACATAGATGAAAGAAGACTACGCAGATAATGATGATCTGACATACTTCTTCTCCAGGTGACTTACAGCCGTATCCTATAGTCAATTTAAAGTAATTACTTGAACTTAAGTAATTACTTATGCAAATTTTTTTATGCAATGGGCAAGAATTTAAACGAAGTTAGAACCGTCAATGAAAGCAAACCTAAGAATTCTAACCTTTAACAGTTCTTTTCAAGAAATTACTAAACTACAGAGAAAAAATCGTATCTTAAACAATGACTTTTACTCAATTAATCACTATGACTTGTTTATGAATACAGGTGTTAGAATATTAGTTCAAAAAAATGACGATTATTAAATTTATTTATAGTGTAGAGGTAGTAATTATGTGGGACTTCTCATTATTTTACTCTGTGGTGATGTCAATGTATGTTTACGTAATACCTATCGGTTAATGACTGATGTAGAACTGGTTTTGAACCACAAAAAAGAGGGAAACCTGATCTGATCTTATTTTCTACCATTATTGTTTTACATTAAATGCAAATTTTGATAAATGGAGTAAAGAAATTGGTCAGACATTGCTAAACAAGACCAAATGAAATGTATTATTCTTATTCATCCTTAGAGATATCTTTCTTGTTTCGGTACATGTATAAAGACTAAAGAGATACCTAAACCCCAGCTGTGGGTGCAATCAGCCTGTAGATGATGATGATTATGACGATAAAAAGTTTCTGAAAGATACAAAATACCAAAATCTCTGTCTTAATAAAATATATCTCTAGTAAATAAACGATTTTGGAGACAAGAAGTCATTGCTTTATCGATCCTCCTCGCAGGCAGGATGCTGGATGTAGGTTTATTTTGTTAATGGAGCGTGGGCATAGCGTAGGGAGTGTCAGGCTTCTACTGACTAAAAACCACCCATGTTCTTTCTTAGCCCTTTGTGTCAAGGCTGCGGTATCTCTTTCGAACAACCCGCAGCCACGATGGGAATCTCTGTAAACCATCCCTCAAGGTTGCAACAATGTACTGCAAATACTATTAACTAGTAGATTGGTAATCAAAGATATGCTGTCATCAATATTCATTAAAACACACAGGTGGAATAATGAGCATCGTGAGTATTTCTTATTATGTGAATAATGATTAGACTTGCGAAACGTAGGCAGATTCATTGAAGGCTTGAATAGGTCAGAAGCAAAGATCTTGGCTTTAGGGTTTGTGGCTTGAGTTTCTAATTTTGAACTTTTGTCCAGTACTAACTCGGTTTTTGGAAATCATAATTGCTCCATATCAAATACTAGTATTCAGCTACATCGCCAATCCCGAATATAAACTATACAGATGATGTATTTTTTTGTCAATTAGTGACAAAATTCAGATGTTGTGCAGATGGTTCATCTGGTCTACTTAACCTTTTTAGGTTCCTTATGGAACTTGCTTAATATTAGAGTAAAATACAAATTGTAGAGAATTTTTGACCAGGACGGCAAGTTTAGATAGAGGTCATTATCTATCTCCTAGCCTTTAAAGTATTGTAGCCTAACCTAGACACCTATAATCTTATCAAAATGATTTATCTGCCACAAAATTAATAGAACTTAGCCAACGTTGCTGCCCCCGGCTAGTAAATAAGTAATTTACATAGATTTCTTAGTAAATAGGCAGAGACGTTGCAACAGTATACAGTGCTCTTTGAATATAGTTTGCATATGTATCCGCTTGGCCACGACGCCCACGACCTCCACGCTAAATTGCCGCGCGAACGCGACTGCGGAGAAGCGATGCACTCTAGGGCTAAGCGAACGCTCCATCGTACACTCTCGCAGTCGCTCTACCTCGGAGTGTCTCAGCAAGAGTATCTACAGACGTTTTGTTATGTTATGTTTTCTCCGCAGTCACGCAGTGAACCCCGAGGGTAATGACGGCACGGTTGGCGCAGTGGCTCAAGCAGTTGACTGCTGCGCTCAGTGTCGCGGGCTCGATCCCCGCACGGAACAAATATTTGTATGTCCTACAGATAGTTGTTTCGGGTCTGGGTATTTGTGTATGTGAGTTTAAATGTCTGTGAACGCACCCACGATACAGGAGAAATTCCTAGTGTGGGGTAACGTTTTTTTTTAAACAAAAAAAATGCGGATATGTAGGTACAATGTACACACGGCTACACATCAAGCTATACAAAACCAGTATAATCTGATCGTTCATTGTGCGAAAAGATCTAGTAAAGTGAGGCCAAGATTAACTGGTTTTGTATAGCTTGATGTGTAGCCGTGTGTACACATAAATACAGGAAACCCACATTATGCCAGTTATGTTAAAGTTCCATATAAAAGAGGCGATCTTTTTGCCATCAACCGGGTACAAAGCCAAACAGATTGAAAGAAGCTGAGAGCATGCCAGTGATGGGACTCGCGACGCCACGTTCTTACACAAATTAAATAAATGAAAAACGCGCGTGTCGCTGGACGAAAGTTGCATCGTCTGAGGTCGTGTACGAAGCGTTAGAATTAGTTTGCATATGTGAGTGCTTCGATTGATTACGATGCTTATCTCCTTCTGATGAAACTATCAATTACTTGCGTGAATTAACTTATTGGTAATCGGTTAGCGCTTAATTCATGGCTAGGTTCGTTGATGAAGAAATTATGTTGGCCACACACGGTTTGGCGGATTCATGCAAAAAATTCAGCTCCTTCATTTAAAAACGCTGCAAATATTTTTAATACGCGCTAACCGTATATATGCAAGATAATAATAATAAAAAAATGAAAATTCAATTTTTTTTTTTTAAATTCATTGAATCAGAATAATGGTGACTAGTAAAGGTTTTCATAATAATAGCTAGTATCTTCGGTAAATTACTTGAAACAACAACACGAATTAAGTGCAGATTTTAGTAAACATTAGAAGAAGGAAAACCAACTAAATACTGTAACAAACACCATCAAATAGTAATAATTGACAAACAATTAAACTGAAAAAAAACTTGTTGATTTACAACCACAAAAACCGAAGATTGCTGTTCACCACCCGTGGCTTATACAGATTAACTTTTTTCTAATAATAATTACATAATATTATTAGAGCCAATAATATCGATACTATTAATGTTATTGAATTATTGACATTGGAAACATCTGCGTTTTAAAACGTGTTTCTTTAATTGCTATTTATGGTTCTACCGGCTGCATTAATTATTATTTTATTATAATTTATTGGGAGACGATAATTATTATTTACTTCCCTACACGTAAATACCATTGGTGCCATGGGCCTTATTGTATCAAGCTTTGATAATTAATCTTTAAAAACATTTTTTTTAGGTGGAATTTCATTACATGACTCCTCCCACTCTGGGCAGAGCGGTAGGGAGTGTCAGACTTCTACTGACTAAAAACCACTCACGTTCTTTCTTAGCCCTTTGTGTCGAGGCCGCGGTATCTCTTATCTTTTTAATACCTGCAGTCTACACTACGTTACCTACTTCGAAACCCGTTTCAATGTTATGGCTAACATACAATCCTCATCTGCCTTGCCCTGTCCCAAGTATTCCAGTCCAACTGTATACAGTCCCTAAAGTCTGACCAGCACTTGGAGAGACTGCCTATCTATCCTCTAAAGTCTGAGTAACATGATACACCTTGGCGAGACGCAGGGAAAAAACGTGTAACATAAAATTAAGAAAACCCAAACATCCCAGGTGTTAATTTTGAATAATTTAATTAAAAATAAAATATAAAAAAGTAGTAATTTATCGATGTTGGTTTCATTTACATACCTACTAAGTTCATCTCGTTTGACATGTTCCTTTAATTTCTATTTATGTACCAATTTACATTAATTACTGTGAAGCTGAGTAGGTATTTATTTGTTAAAAAACCGAAATGGATTTTAAATCTAATAATTTTAATTTTTAATTGATATAAATTTAACACTTAACTTGATTTATTTTAATTCTTATATAATTCTGACTTTAATAGAAACCACACAGGCTAAAAAAGCTACTATGTCAATTTCCTCAACACGTGCATTAGAATTAAATACTAAACGATTCCACAGGTGTCTATATTGCACAGGTGTGTATAGGCCCACTGTTCAAAGAAGCAGCCGTCTCTCAGAAAAGGCTTGTAAACGACGTAAACAAAGCTTCACATGAACTAACTACACATAATCGAAGTATTGACAATACGTCAATGTATTCCTGACGAGACCACTAAGTTCCTACCATAAAAGCACCGACCATCGCAAACGGAATACAAAGCATTTATCTGTAAGATTATATTTTCCATTCGCTATCATTCGGATTATTCCTTACTCCTAAGCAGCATATTTATAAACTGTTCAACATTATTAGCAAAGTTCATTTGAGGAAACGTCATGATTGTGACAATACCCTTGCTTTTGCTAATTACCAAATTCCTAAGTTTCAAGTGATTGTTTTAACTTTCGACTAAAGAACAGGGCCCCGAGTCTGCTATTCAATAGTGTCAGAATGGTCGATCATTGATCTCATAATGGTTGATTTACGACAAGCCAAAAAGTACCTTAAGTCGACAGGCATAAGGTACTTTTTGGCTTGTCATCAATCAACCATTATGAGATCAATGATCGACCATTCTGACACTATTGAATAGCAGACTCGGGGCCCTGGTGTTGAAAAAGTGTTAGAAATGTGTATAACACCTGTATCAAAACGAGCTGTTCCAAATAGCTCATGTCGTGGTAATCGTGGTGAAAAGGGCAGCCATGTAGCGGAGTTGGTAGCTAAGCTAACTAAGCATGGTGTACCTGACGAACTAAGGTATTCGCGCCCGTGGGCTTGTTTATTTTGCGAACAATATCACGAATTTATTGGTGGAGCCATGCAAATTATCGGTGACGAGCCCCCATACTCGAAATTATGATTCGGAAACCTATGTTTATTGGCATAGGTAATGCGGCGAGCGTGATATACCAAGCGTTTGTGTAATGTGCAGTAGAGTTGCAGAATAAGAACTAGGTCGTGCAAGTTGACCATCATCGTCATCCACTCGCAAGTCTGCCTTAATTGGATGTAGTTGAGTGTCTAGGATAATATTTTACTGCCTGTAACTGCCAAAATGATTGTGTTAAAATTATTTGTTTCTAAACCAGTTGTTATTTCCAGTGAGGCGATGGAGAGCCGAGTGGGCTTGGACTACATCGTAGAACATGCAGAGTACACGGGCAAGCTCGCCGCCGCGCTCACATCACCAGCCGCGCCTGTTAAGAAACAGGTAAGATGTAAACTCCTTCTAGATTCTGCCAGCCTGGTAGAAGATACGGTATGACATTAGTAAAGGTGTCTGAAAAGTGCGGTAGTCGATTGTTATGGTATGTATGAGCCTGTAATGTGGAGGAATGAGGATAGTGTCGTAAGGACAGTTTTAAGTAATATTTAATATCATATTTCTTTATTTATATAAAAAACAGATTGTAGCAGTTTATTATATAACAAATTTCACATGGTGGGTAGATAATATAAAATCTCGGACAATCCAGTGGGTGACGTGCTGTTCTCCTTGCTGGGCTATGTAATAGCCTGTATTAAGAAGCAACAGTGCCAGAAGCAGAAGTACGAATGGGATGGCTATGAGTATTAGTAAGGAAGAAGAGAAAGGTTGCTTTGCATTGGTGCACTACAGTCAATTAATAATAACAGGTGGTAGAGTGTGTAAAGATGATAAAATAAAAAACCGATCGCAAATAAATTATTAAGGGCAGTGACCTGACGGTGGTGGAGGAAACTCAGGTCGAAAACAAATTACGATTCAAAACAGGTTAGAGGCACTTATTTAGAGCGAAACGAAAAGGTGCTATATGATTAGGACATAGGAGCAAACGGTTCTCAATTTTGGAAGCATGATATTTGAAATTTATGGTGTGAAAATTATACACCAATTTAAGAACTGCCTAAGTCTCTCCTACATCGAGCAAGAAGGCACAATTCTCAAATAGTCTAATGTTCCTTTAACAGTCTGTTATTTTCTCCAGGTGTTCGAGCTGTTATCAGCGTTGTGCGTCTACAATGCTGATGGCTACGCAAGAGCTGCTGACACCCTAGAGAGATATAAGGTAAGTCCTAAAACCACCGTCTACTTTAAACCTTTTCAGGGTTAGCATTCATCCCACTAGCATTTTGACCGCATTAGCCCGCAGCCCTTCATTCGGTTAAAGAAAGAGTTTGGTAATGTGGAGCGTTGTCTCTAGCACTCATACTATTATACCAATGTGATATTCTCTGTCTAAACCGACGCAGGCAGGGAATTCCACTCCTTGGCTGTGCGCATAATACAGGACTTAGCAAAGCGCTTCGTTCGAATGTGTGGAATTCGATGTCCTTTATCAAAGGTAGGTTCTGCGTTCGATAGATTATCATTAGGTGTGCTGCTGGTGAAATTGCGTTGTTATGAATTCAAAATCATCTACCGTCGAGCTGTTCAACTAAAAAGCAAAGTATCATGAAATAATTTATAATATACTGATGATCAACTCAACTCCTCAAAAGACATAAAATAACATGTTTATCTATCAAAACTGCTAATGAATTCCATAATGAATCACTAGAAGTAAACACCGGTGATGAGAAGCCAATGGCCATATTAAGTAAAAGATCTGTATCTTTGACTACTTATGCAGATTTCCGATGTTGATCTCAACACGTGGTCGCGTGTGACACATGCATCTACTTTGCATTGATATTAATCGAGGTCCGGGATCCCTACTTCGTAGCGTAGACCCTGATAAATTGTTGTACGTGCAATGAATTCATTGTTCAGTTTATAAGCTACTGGTCTCCAGTGAAGCATTTCAGCTAGGTGTTAATGACAATCCTCAAAACAAATGATCGTTGTGATGACGATGATGACATCGAGGTTTTTTTTAAAATCCGTTGGGTCGGCTTTCCGTCTAAGTTAAATCTGGCTAAGCAGTCAGCCCAGCAGATTTTCTGACTGTAACGTCGTCTTTTTTCTTTTCAATTGAACCTGCAATGAGTTCTTTTCTATCGCCATTATTATCACTCTATCCATAATCATTATTCTTGCGGCATATAAAGTGAATTCCTGTAATGTATGTGAATTTTAAATGTATCCTCTTCTTCCAGTCCTTGAAAGGCGAGCGCTACCGCTTGGGCGTGGTGGTGGAAGAGCTCAAGAATGCGACCACCACGGACTACAAGACGGCGCTGGTAGCGTTCATCAACTGCCTCATCATATCCGCACCGAGGTTGCCCGACAGGATCCGAGTCAGGAACGAGTTTATTGGTAAGAAGAAGTGACTGTTGGTTTGTTTTGACTACCGATTATTTGGTATGAGTTTGTAATAGTACATTGTTACCTTAGGGGTGAAAGGAACTTATTTAGTGCCCGAGACGGGGTTTGGCGCCTGAGCGCAGCGAGGGCGCTAATAGTTCGAGGGACTAAATAAGTCTTTAACCCGAGGTAAACACTGTGCTTTTCATTACGAATACAAGGAAAGTTGATGGGAATAGGCTTGCGCCCAATTACCTAAATCGAAAGAATGAAGAACGAAAAGGTACCTATTTATTGGTTTCACAAAGGACAAAAAAAATTGACAACAAAATTAAAAAAGTAAACTTATGAGAAACACTTAAAATCGGTTAAATCTAATCGGTGGATGGCAATAGGCTTGCTCCTAATTACATCGGTTGATGGCAATAGGATTGCTCCTAATTAGATTGGTTGATGGCAATAGTCTTGGTCCTAATTACATCGGTTGAAGGCAATAGGCTTGCCCCCAATTACATCAGTTGATGGCAATAGGCTTGCTCCTAAATACATTGGTTGATGGCAATAGGCTTGCTCCCAATTACTCAAATCGGTGGATGGCAATAGGCTTTCCCCCAATTACATCAGTTGATGGCAATAGGATTGCTCCTAATTACATCGGTTGAAGGCAATAGGCTTGCTCCTAATTATATCGGTTGATGGCAATAGGTTTGCTCTTAATTAGCTTGGTTGATGGCAATAGGCTTGCTCCTAATTAGATTAGTTGATGGCAATAGGCTTGCTCCTAATTACATCGGTTAATGGCAATAGCTTGCTCCTAATTACATTGGTTGATGGCAATAGGCTTGCTCCTAATTACATTGGTTGATGGCAATAGGCTTGCTCCTAATTAGATCGGTTGATGGCAATAGCTTGCTCCTAATAACATCGGTTGATGGCAATAGGCTTGCCCCCAATTACATCAGTTGATGTCAATAGGCTTGTTCCTAATTACATTGGTTGTTGCTCCTAATTAGATTAGTTGATGGCAATAGGCTTGCTCCTAATTACATCGGTTAGGGGCAATAGGCTTTCCCCCAATTACATCAGTTGATGGCAATAGGCTTGCTCCTAATTACATCGGTTGATGGCAATAGGCTTGCCCCCAATTACATCAGTTGATGGCAATAGACTTGCTCCTAAATACATTGTTTGATGGCAATAGGCTTGGTCCCAATTACATCAGTTGATGCTAACTGGCTTGCTCCTAATTACATTTGTTGATGGTAATAGGCTTGCTCCTAATCACATCGGTTGGTGGCAATCCCCTTGCTCCTAATTACATTGGTTGATGGCAATAGGTTTGCTCCCAATTACAACAAATAATTTGACAGCTGTCAGTAGAAAGCGATTCTCCCTAGGGCTGAAAAGTAGTACTTTCAACCCGCTCCGCAGGCATGTTCTGACCTACTTTCAGAGTATGAGTAATGAAAAGGAGATTTACAGAGCAAGCAACTTTAGGTTTTCAGTAATGGAGACTTTTGTCCCCATGTGCACTCTTGTTCCACTAACTTCTTGAAATGTAAGCCAGTCCTCCAGCTAATTAATTATAGTTCTTGGCCATTATCGAAACGTAATACGTCCATATTCCTAATCTACAAAGACTTAAAATGTTCAAACAACATACTCTATGTACAAATTCCAAATAGCATTAGCGACGTTTCTGAACTTTAGAACTTCCAAACCAGTGATGTTATTTTAAATAGATTGATGACACTTTATTTCTGCTTTCAGGACTGGGTCTACTACCAACACTAAACAACTTAAGGTAAGGAACATCTTTAATTCTTCCTTTACTTAGGTACACCATCCTACAACCATTTTCCTCAATAGGGGATCGGACAAAAAAAAACTAATTAGTCCGTCAGATAGATTTCCAAAAAATATTGGACACGTATTTTTTCTTTTTCCACGTAAACTTAAAATGAAGACGATACAGTGCTTCGAAAACTCGTGTGACGTCTTAAGATAGTACATTTTGGGGTCTACCTTTTTTGGCAGAATTTTGTATGCCCGAATTTTGTTTTGCATAACAGTGGATGGCAGAAACTTCATTTCGCAGAATGTCATTTGGCATACACTCATTTACCATAAATTCAAAACGCATAATTTTGTAAGTCAGAATCATCTTTGAGCATAAACTTCATTTCCAGAACCATAATTTCCCCGAAAATTCATAATCAGAATCGTCTTTTGGCACGCATTTCATTTCATACATACGTGTAACATGCAATAATAATAATAATTATTATTATTAATTATAGTTTCTAGCTGAGAACATTAAATGTTGGTATGTCAAAAAATAATAATAATTATTATTAATAATAATAATAATGACGTCACTCATACATGCAACGCATGTACACACGGCTACACATCAAGCTATACAAAACCAGTTAATCTTGGCCTCACTTTACTAGATCTTTTCGCACAATGAACGATCAGATTATACTGGTTTTGTATAGCTTGATGTGTAGCCGTGTGTACTCCATGACGCGCGCTCGCTTCGCTCGCATATTAAATAACACTAATATCTTCTGTCCCCGAAGTGCCGGGCCTCCGCCGGCCTCCTTCGTCGGCCTACGGCCCGGTGCCCATGCCGCCCATAAAGGATACCTTCGCGAGACGGTAGTTTTATCTTAAAAAAAACTACCAAATAAAATTCTGCCATCGTAAAAGGATGCCATTGAAAATTCGGCTATATAAACATTCTGCGAAATGAGTATTCTATTAAATAATTGTTCTGCCATAAACACATTCGTTCAAAGAAGAATATGCCAAGTGTGTTATGCCAAATAAGTTTCGGAGCGTCAAGTTTCTGCCAGATAGATGGTACCCTACATTTTGACGACACAAGTGACGTTTCAAGCCCCACTCCAAGATCTTTGACGCGTTTTATCTTCGTCATTTTTTATTGATTTGATAAAACAAAAACACGTATTCAATATTTTTCGATAATCTAACTTACGGACTAAACAGAATCATATTATTTTGACCCAGTCCGATCCCCTATTACAAAAATACTTCTTTAAAAAATATATAATCTACCTAATGGTAGGCAGGTGGACAGATCACGTTCACAAGATAGGCCCTTTTTAAGAAAATCACCGTTAGGTAAGACTTAACCTTCCCATAAAGGACACTCATAAAGATCATATGAAACAAATAAGGATCTACAATACATAATCATATTATATTAACATATATTTATCTCAGCCGGGCAGTGTGCAAAACGCATAAATCTACCACATTATACTAAAAACTATACTAAAAATATGGTCAAATAAGAAATATGTTGTTTTAAAAATAATTAAGTCACTGCCTAGTTGGTTTAGTGATTGCAAACTTACAAGCGCCATTCTTTAACATGTGAGATCTTGGGTTCGGCCATTCGGGCAAAGTCTTTTTCAACCTTTGACCACCCAATGCTAAGCGTAGATCTATTCCAAATCTTTCCACTATTGGTAGTTTTGTGTTTTGGTTATCCAGTATCTTCTGGCGACTTTAATTAGATCGTCTGTCCACCTAGTCCGTGGCCTCCATTCTAGCAGTTTTTCTTCCCACCTGCCACCCAATCTACGGCATATATGGCTCGCTACTTCCACTTTCTTTTTGCTTCTGATTTTGCTATGGCCGTCAGTATATACTAGTGGTCGGCCAAAGTACTATTGGGTTATCTATCATGGTTTAAAGTAGCCAAGATTTGTTTCTGATAATGTAGCAATTTACTCTCTCCTAATAGTTGGGATTTAAACGTTACTTAATTTGTCAAACAACTACTGTACTGAACCCCTGCACTGCTTCGTTGGTCTTGACGTTAACAATGTGAACTAATTGTTAGGTTGTGTATTCTCAGTAAATCAGCCAGTCAGTCAGTCAACAATTTTATATGTATCAACCAATTACATCGATACGCCGTTTTTTGTCCGTCTCGGTTGATCAAGCACGGCAATTTGAGTGATACAAAAAACATTTGATACATTTATGTTTTTGTCGATCGTTATTTAGTAATATAATAATTTATGTGTGCATTGTGAAGTTTTTGGATTAAGCAATTTGGCTAATTTGATAGATGTGGAGGTAAACGGTAGCTATTAGCAGGTTTTTTGTTGTTGTTTGATTTAGAGCTTTTTGGAGCACTATTTTCAAAGATCTAATATATAAAGAGACTAGTCTTACCAAAACGGTGAAGGAAAACATCGTGAGGAAACCGGCATATCTTAGAACCAAAAAATTCGAAGACATGTGACATCTGCCAATCCGCACTGGGCCCGCGTGGTGGATTATAGCCCATCCCTCTCCTAAAGAGGAGGCCTGAGTCCCTGCAGTGGGAACATTATAGGCTGATGATGAGTGATGAGTCTTACCAAAAGGGAAGGTTAGGAAGGGAGGTAGTGTAATTGGGTTTCTCCAACAGGAACTTCTCAGGAGTAGCCACGGAGCCTGGAATTATAATAATAATAATAATATTCCACAACTATCACACAACGCCATCTAGTCCCAAGCTAAGCAGAGCTTGTGTTATGGGTACTAGACAACTGATAAACATACTTATATATTTCTAAATACATACATATTATAGATAAATTACACCCAGGCACAGAACAAATGATCGTGCTCATCACACAAACATTTGTCCTGGGTGGGAATCGAACCCACGACCTCCGGCATAGCAGTTAGGGTCACTAACCACTAGACCAACAGGCCAGTCGAAATTGTGCCCCGTTGATGGCAATAGGCTCCCCTATTACGTGTGGCTTAAAGATAACTGGAAATGTGGGTGTATTGGTTGGTACACCATGGTAATACCCAGTAGCTGATTTGTGTAGATAGGCAGTCGCTCCGTTTACACTGGAAACCAAACCTATGGCAGATTCAGAAAATATTAGACAGATTCACTTTTAAAAACGACTGTTTTACAAAATAGGAATCAAATTCGATACAAAATCTCGACTAACTAAGAGTGATTGTACTCTACCGTCTCGGGTCTCTTAATTTCAAATCTCATGATGCATGTTGTTAACAGTCTGTCAGTTCATAAAATTATGACCAATTTCGTTCTGAATTGCCTAAGGTTGAACAACTTGACGTCAGGCCAATAAACTCTTAAACAACATCACTTTTTTAGCAAAACAAGTAATCTTCCGATTAACTTATGATACATTAAAGTTTATTACAGCCACAGATCTATACTTACTTTAACACGTTCAGACCGGCGTGTAATACCACCGGTGGAGCACGGAGTATTTGCTGCCACGGCGGCGGGGTGTACCACCGGTGGCCACGTCACACTATACTTTCAATGTAGGTACTAATAATGCGCGCCGCCATGAGAGAAAATGTTGTATTTACCTTCCCCGCCTAGTAAAATAGACAAATTTTCATAGTGCAGCTCAGGAGGTGGATGTAATTTGGCAAGACTTTTGGTTCATGGGGCGGTGATGTACCACCGGTGGCCATATGAACATTTGCGCCGTAGGATACCAAGTACCTACTCATGAGGTGCCGGTCTGAACGTGTTAATTAATGCAAAAACAACCTATCCACCAGTTAAATTAAAGCATTGACATCGTAAGTTTTGTAAAAAACTCTACCTAATGGCGATATACCTACTGATGTGTGAACACAAAAAGACACTGTGTCTAGAACTCATTAAACCATTTAGAATTGAAAAGTAATGATCATGAATCGTCTATCTATATATATAAAAGGAGAACTGACTGGGTGACAACCGAAACTACTGGGGCTAGGAATGTGAAATTTTGCACACGGCTTCCTATTAAAATGTAGGGGAGCACTAAGAAGGGGTTTTTGGAAATTTAACCTTTAAGGGGGTGAAAAGGGGGATGAAAGTTTGTATGGAAAATCGTCACTTTTGTAGTTGAACCGACATCCACGCGGGCGAAGCCGTGGGCAAAGTGCTAGTCAATTATAAGATTTTTTTGAGATTCGGAGATTATTGTACCTATCTACCTACTTGTTGATAAATAAACATGTAATTATTTCAAGGCAATTCAGTGATTACAGTCAAATTACACCATATTATGAAACAGAAAGTAGGTAGGTACATACAAATTCGACTTATCAGTTATCAAAAAAACAATACACAATTTATGAAACACAGAGAATTATAAAATGTTGTTTTACTACAACTGGACCAATTAGGACCAATTTGAAAAAAAAGTAAAAAAAAAATGGAAAGTAATTTATTTCCAAGACTGTAAGTACACGTATTTAAATAAGACAATATTAATATCATTAACAAATACGATATCAGATATCATAAATATTCATAATATATAAGGTCCCATTAAAATAGGTGGACAAATTTTAACACAGCGTTCAGTAGGTCTAACCAAACATATCTGAACAAAAAAAACATTAAATAAACTGATTTTTTTTAACTTAAAATAATAAATTGCCGGCACTCTAGAACAAACTCATCCTCTATGAGTAGGTACTTAAATGCGTTTTTCTTATTATTTTTTTACCATCGTCCTTATTCTGGTGGTCTGAATGATTTCTGAAATTTTGTCCACCTACTTTAATGGGACCTTATATTGGACCCCAAAGTAAGAACCCAATACATAATCCATCTACCTGCAACCCTTCTGCAAGGTACTTAACACTCAACAAACCACAGAGTTCGTTTGAAAAACGAACGTAACTGCCACTTGCGTAGGCGCCATCTTTTGGTCGTACCGCTCCAAATATGGCGTCGTATCCGCCGTGAATAATGCCAGTCTTTAAAATATTAGCCTCAACGGATAATGTGACTAAACCCCTTCGAACCGGTTCGTGATTATATTTAGCTGATTCAGTTTGCTTAGGTATAGTAATAATGTTTTATGCAATTATTATTGTGTGTCATATTTGCTGGAAATAGATGGTAGATACCTCTACCTAAGACTAAATAAGGTCTCAAGAAAATAAAGCGGTTATTTCTTAACAGAGTCCAATTAATGAAGCACCAAATTTGCGTTCTTATACACTCCAAGGGCTGATACGATTATGAAAATCGTGAATAATCAAACAAAATTACCTCTAAGTAACTATAATCTATGGCTTACGCAAATAGGCAAATCTTCATTTATTCTACTCTTTCCCATTTTTAATGCCAAATCTGCTTACAAATACTTCAGCATCATTTCCAGTACTGCTGTTCCTAATATGGGCCCCAAGCGTGTTACGTGAACTACCGTAATATTTGCAGTTTGACCATAACTCACACTGAAGTGGTGCTTGTATGCACCACTTCTCTCTCAAGCTATATTGCCCGAAGGCATAGTTTCTATTACTTTCCCTCAAATCCATATTTTTGTATTCCTTCCGTGTGAAACACTAGGTACTTGAAGCTAGCTTAATGTGTGGGCTATTGATTATAGAATTACGTCATTATTCCAAAACACTGCTCGATACTTCTATGTTGATAGAAAGTAAGTATGTGAACAAAATTTTAACAATTAATGGAAGCATTCGTCAAATGGTTACGAAGTGACTATTCATAATAAAATATGTAGTAACTGCGTCTGTGAAAATACGAATTTAAACGCAATTCGTATTATTTTCCTAATAAGATCTGCTAAAAGGGTTATTTTAAACCCCCCTTCAGCATTAAAAAACCTCTGTTCGAGGACTGTTTTGATTTATTATTATCTCAATAACAGGCTGTAACTATCTTCAATGTTCACATTGGACCGAAATTTTAAAATAAAAATTCCCAATACTGCCTAAAATTCGATCTAAGGTCATGTGAGTATAGTCGCAGTTCGAAATTTTGAATACGTCTTCAACCACATCTTACCTACCTCCCTCATCATCTAAAACTGACCATCCTTCTTCCAGACATGAAGCAGCCAGCCACCCGGACCTGGGCGTCCAACTGGACGTGTTTGAGGAACAGCGAGAGAGTGATGAGGCGCAGGGTCCAGGAGGCATCAACCTCAACTCGCATCTCGATGTCTTCTATGCGATACTTAAACAGGTGAGAGCTTTTAGATAGGTAGTTTATGAAACTTTGAAAATATATTTTTTTCAATTCCTGAAGTGTGTTAGACTTTGCACAGGCCAATGCAACATGAGATCCGAGCACTGTGAGAATTGCTTGTAAGACCCTATTGTATTGACTCAAATAGGTAGGTATCCTGCTCTATATGCTGTTCCACAAAAGAAAATTGCAGAGGCATTCCACCTAACTCGCACAAAATTCGCAAGATTGCAGTATCAAAGAGTTCTTCTAAAATTCATTGACACAAAAATACAACATTTCTTCTTCAAATTTCAGGTGGCAGAAACTCCTCAAGAGATCCCATTTCTGAGCATCCTGCAGCACCTACTGCGGATAGACCCTAAGGAGCCAGTCAGTGATATCGTTTGGGACACGGCAGAGACCCTGGTGCACCGAGCTACACTGTTGGAAACCAGGGAAGATGCTGCCAAGCTGCTGAGAGCTCCGAGTGTACAGGTACGTTTGTTTATCATTGTTGGAAATTTGAAAACTATCATACCTGATGGTAAGCGATGATGTGGCTGATGAAGTCATAGTAAGAACTCTTTCATCTCAAATCTGGGAGCGTACAACAACCAGTTAAGCTTCTGTTTATATGCAAGATCCTAAGGCCGCGATTTTGTAAAGAGCCGTTGATGTAGCAAAGAGGCGTCTTTAGGATTTAAGAAAATAAATCCGTTTCGTCTTTTACATCATAAAAGTAGGTGCCTACTCTGTGGTTTACATTGACTTATGACGGGAGTTGTCATTAGTAATGTCTATTTTTCGAATCCTTTACAACGTTTGGTATAAGTATTCTACTCTTTGCCTTTACATAAACAGTTGTTTACGAGGTTTTCTCAATCAAATTCGGGTTTTATTGTCTCATAGGATAATAAAAAAATGGTTCTCTCTTCTCTTGCAGGCGAAGGTCGGCTGCACATGTCAGCACCGCGACATGTCTGGTGGTGGCAGGAAGCAGAGCCTCCAGCGAGCGTTATCCCCACCGCCACCACCACCACCGCCTGTCATGATGCCTGCAGGTGAGCTTGACTGGAAATCTTTGACAGTTTCTTCAGTATTGAGAAATCTCCTTTAAAATCTGCAATTAGGGCACTGTAGACCTACAAGAAGGTGTGGACCTTGCGACTCTAGGATGAAGAACCAATTATGACGAACCGTACATGAAAGACCGTATGATAGAATACCTTCCGATTCTTCTAAGACTTCACAAGTTTTCACTAAACAATTTCTTACCAAAATACGGTTTTAGCTATAAATACGCCATATTGAACCCAACTATTTATGTATGTTCCAGCTATCCCACCGCCCCCGGCACCGATGCTTCCACCGCCGCCCCCCTGTGGTCCCCCTCCCCCGCCCGTCCCGCCACCTCCGTCCGCCTGCCCCCCCTCCCCACCTGCGCCCGCGCTGGACATCAAACTGCCGCAGCAGGAGACGCCCATACCGAAGACTAAGATGAAAACTATCAATTGGAATAAAATTCCTAATAACAAAGTAAGTGAATCTGATTTTTTTTCTTCTAAGTGTAATCAGATAGGAAATCAGAAAATTCTTAATTGTATTGTTTTTTAGCATTAATCAGTAGGTAGTGACAATCAGAATCAGTAGAGTCCTACTTCTAATTATAATTGGTTTTTCAAGGTTATAGAATTTTCTAGACGTGCTAGCTTGCATCGTCGCGAGTCGTCATAATTCAGCCGAAAAACGTTCACCGTTGCGTCTTCTTGCATTTAATTGATTTCGACTACTTCCACTAAAATATCGATCCCGACCATGTTTTGGTAGCTCAATCAAATAACGTTTCTTTTTATTATGTCTCCAGGTCATCGGTCAAAACAACATCTGGTCACTAGTAGCATCGAGTCACAAACACTCTCCGAAGGTCGATCTCGACTGGACGGAGATCGAAGGACTCTTCTGTCAACAGGTTAGTAAATATACGCTACCATAAAAATAGCTCGATGAAAAGTCAGGTCAATAAAGGATGTGAAGTGTCTGGAAAGATGATTGACTTTTTCGAATGATGTTGTTGTCAAATTGAAAACCAAAAATTATGTGGAATTCCAAATTCACAGTAACAGAGCACTGTACAGTCACGTCCTATCATCATCATAACTATCTAAATTACCTAATCTCTCACACGCTCTTCTTCTTGGTAAAATATTTTTTTTGAGTCAGATAATCATAATATAATATAGCATTTGACTATACTAGCAACTGTTCCTTACACTGAAAATAATCGTTGTATTTAAATTTCCAGATTCAACCAACAGGATCAGCAGGTTCCTCACCTAGGTTAGGTCGTAGCCCCATCTGTGACAGCTCAGGAGAGAGGAAACCCAGGAAGGAGTCTTCTGAAATCACACTCTTGGATGGCAAGAGGAGTCTTAACGTTAACATATTCTTGAAGCAGTTCAGAAGGTAAAAACTTTAAAAATGAGCTCTATTTCTAACCTTAAAAAACCCATAATAGAACATAAAAAATTGGGCAGCCTGATTTATGGTTCGCGGAAATAGAAGGAGCTGCTGTCAACTGGGAACATTTATCATTATTTACTACCTACTTACAATTAAGATTATTACGCCTACTTTTTAAATATGCACGTTTGTAAAACATAGTTGGTCGGCGAGTAGAATCAGATCGTCATTTAGGTACTACCCACCTAGAAACCACAAAATTAAAAAGCCTTTACGATGCATGTAGTCTTTTTGTCTGCCTACCCAGATTCTAATAATTTTTAAACCAATTTCCAGTTCCAATGAGGACATAATCCAGCTGATCCGCGAAGGTGCTCATGACGACATCGGCACAGAGAAGTTGCGCGGTCTTCTCAAGATTTTACCTGAAGTAGATGAGTCAGAGATGCTGAAGGCCTTTACTGGTGACGTCACAAAGCTGGGTACAGCTGAGAAGTTCCTGCTGCAGCTTATACAGCTTCCTAAGTAAGTGGTCTTTTTGGTCTACTGAGTAGACGTTTGATTTTAATTTGGCAAGAACAATGTTTTTAAGCCGTCAATTATTCGAGTCACAGTTTTCTGCATCTTTCCTTTCTTTTTATTGCTAGCTTTGGTGTATCATTAGTACGTCGTTTTCATATGTTTTGTTATTTTTATTTCAACACACTTGCTCATAAAGTGGCTAAAATTTCACCGCAATTAGGCACATAATGACACCTATAATCAAACTGTGAATTTTTCATTACTATTATTCACTAGTGAGTTATAGGTTTTTTTTTTTTAATTTAATTGGTTGAGTTGCTATGTTCTTAAAAAAGTTTCGATACAAAAAAGATCGTGTTCAATAGTAAAAATTAATTAATGTACCTAGTGCTTGCTCATTTCATGAAACTTTGTATTTAAATAGATAATTTAAACTTAGTACGTTTTTATTAAATAAAACTTTCACTCAAATATAATTTTTGTTTTCTCTGTGATAAATAAAAATTTGAATTCCCCATTTTGTACGTGGCTCAAACACTATCCACGACAAACAAAAAAAAAAAAAACCTCTTTTAGTCTATGGCTGATCGCTTATAAAAAAAACATAATATTTTCCCGCTACTGCGAAAAAAATACACAACTCGTTTTTATAGTTATTTTATTAGTTAAAATGTCTAGTTTTGAAGAAAATGATTCATGTTGTACGCCGCCCGATGTAAGATTTGAAGCCCTTAATTACCGTTATGGAAAATTAGCTACCCGAAAACTCCAAGGAGAAATATCTATTAGCGTACCAAAATTTCAAGCAGTGGCAAAACACCAAGAAATCGCAGTCATTTTCTGAAAATGTGTTCTTGGCGTACTTAGTACAAACCTAGCTCTTTGTGGTGTATGTACTCAATGTTAAAAAGTACAGTCCGAACGAAGGCTTATCTAAAAGGACTGTCAGATGGATTTAGAAGCAAGAAATCAAAGGTTTTATCGTCTAACGATGTTGAAAAATTTATAAAAGATTCTCCAGATAACCATTAACTGGTTACTAAGGTTAGTTAAACTAATTTTAAATATCTATCTACGTGACTTCAGCTTCAGCGTGTTGTGTGTTAAACTTAATAATTATTTTTTTTCTTGTTTTCAGGTTCCTTTAATATTTGGTGTAACTGATGCATGTAGGATACAAGAATTAACAAATATAACTGTAAAAGACATACAGAACCATGGCCAGATGCTTTTAGTGAAGATACCTATCACGAAGAATAAAATACCAAGGTCATTCACCATACACGGTCCATTACTAATTGTTTCTCTAAATAAACTTTTTATCTACTAAATAAAATGTTTTTTCTTGTATTATTAAGCTATTGCATAGCTTCTATCGCGGGCCTTGAGCGTGTAGAGCGAATCCAGAAATTCCGTAATGAAAATATTTCAACCAGGTTGCTATGGTTACGGAAAATAACAAGGTTGTCAACTGAGGTTGTCAAATTAAATAATTAAAAAAAAAGCTATGCAATAGCTTTACCGCGGCAGTCTCCGAGTGCCACACGTTTTTTTTTATTCGCAAGTGTGTTGAAAAACGTCGTATGATACACGTGTGTATTGATGATTACCGTCCTCGGCTTTCTTAAGACCCTCACCTGACGGCTCGGGTCTCAATGCCGCCTCGGCGGTAATCACCAACGTTACACACTTATACCATAATGTACTATTACAGTTACAAACTGCGTATTGAATGCATGCTGCTAAAAGAAGAATGGGCTTCAACATCAGGTTACCTAGAGAGTGCCATCAACGCTATCCTTGTCGCTGGAGATGACCTGATGTCTTCGAGGGCTTTACAGGTAATATTTTCATATCCTTTTGTAATGTAGACTAATGTTAATAATATGTTTAGTAAAATTAAATAATTCAACCCACCATGTGTCTCTTTCTCAACAAGCCTGAAAGTCTGACATCCGAAACACCGGGTATCATGCTACCCAGTTGAAGGTCAGGTCGAGAATCATCCGAATGGACTGGAAGTCGTACCGAACACATGTCATTGAGAAAAGGCTAGCCAACTTATAATGATGATCTAACATTCATAGGACTAGTAAAAATTGTTCCTGAATGGCTAACTGATTTAACCCTTTTTGTCTTTGCAGGAGGTGCTATACATAGCTTTGATCGCCGGTAACTTCTTGAACGCTGGAGGTTACGCCGGAGGGGCGGCAGGAGTGAAACTGTCTTCTCTGCAGAAACTACCCGACATCAGGGCTAACAAGCCTGGGATGACGCTCATGCACTATGTCGCGATGGTAAGGAAATCCTTCATAACAAATAACTATAGGTATGGGATAGAAGTACAGTAAAGAACCATCAGTAGTGTTGTAACTTGGGAAAGGCAGCAACTAGACTGAGCTGATTGATTGAGGAATGAGATTCTCTCTTTTATTTCATTTAATGACGATCAGAAGGCAGTAGGCGTTCTGAACACCACAGACGCTATCTTTGGAAAACAATAGTTGTACAAATCCATCACTGGACCCCAAGTATAAGCAAAAACAACTTTTTCCAACCCCTTATAGAACTGAAATTCGCTTATCGCTAATTCACAATGTTGTCTCTTCTACAGCAAGCAGAACGCAAGAATAAAGAACTAATCCACTTCGCTGACGATACCCGCGTGCTAGAGGAAGCAGCTAAGGCTAGCGTAGACCAGGTCCACAATGAGATCAAGACTCTGGCCAACAGGATACTGGGGCTGAAGAAGGAGACACAGATGCCCAGTACGCAGCAGGATATTAAGGAACAGATGGGAGATTTCTTGCAGGTACGAAAATCGTAGATGATGTAGATAGTTAGACTGAAATATTTTCTATAGAGTACTCAAGTATATTCTCTAAAGACCCATTCGAGCGCCACTCACGCCTTATATAATCATATATAATCTAGATACATATGCAATGGATACATTGCATATGTATCTAGATTCAAAGTGCTATAACGCTAAAGGAGAGAATATTCAGACAGATCTATCGATCTATTACCTAGAATAGCAAAACGATAACAGCAGTGTATCAAATAACTCTCAGAATAAGTAGAGATATATCTGGCTTCACACACTTGAGACTGGTGTAGCTTAAACTATATTTAACTGAAAATACTAATAAAAACTTTAACTTTACTTTGTGTAATTTATTTCATCACCACTGCTCTCAAAACGGTAAAGGAAAACATCGTGAGGAAACCGGCATGTCTTAGACTCGAAAATTCGAAGACATGTGACGTTTACCAATCCGCAATGGGCCCGCGTGGTCGATTATAGCCCATCCCTCTCCTAGAGAGGAGGCCGAGTCCCTGCAGTGGGAACATTATAGGCTGATGATGACTAATAAAATCTGATATTTTCTACTCCAAATTGTTTTATCGTTACAGGTAGCAGAACAGGAAGTGTCAGCTCTCAATAAAGACATGGAAGAGGTGGAGAGCATACGGAAACAGCTTGCGGAATTCTTCTGCGAAGACCCTGTGTCTTTCAAGTTAGAGGAGTGCTTCAAGGTAAGCCTTCTTCTCCCACACAAATTTTAAAGTTTTGATAATGGTAAGGATGACTTTTGGACAGTTTTCTTGAAATTGGTAACATAATGGCTTCAGTCGCTAAGATCCTTTTGTGATCTCGAATTTTAAACTTTAATGTTTTGGTTAAAACGATCTATGTTCCTTTACAGTTGTTCGTATGGTTCTGCAGTAAGTTCAGATCAGCTGTCAGTGACAATGAACGGCGGAGAGCTAATGAAGAACAGGCTGCTGCCAGGAGAAGGGCAAGAGACATGGCTGCAGCCAGGGTTAAGACCGGTAAGTTGAACATTATTATATTCAGTCGTCCGCAGATCAAGCCCATCAGATAGTACAGAAGACCCTTTCTGACACAAGCAGCCTATGATAGTCCCTTTTCTGGACAAAGAAAGACCTTCATTTTGTGATAAAGTGTGAACCATAAAATCAACACGAGGTCACCTTAGGGATCCCCTCTTTAATTTTTTAAAGCGTGCAGTAGGGCCGGTATGAACGCATCGGGGCATTTTCTAGACATTTGTCCTGTACTCATGTTAACTACTTACTTGGTCAATCAACTTCAAAAGACACTGCAGTTTGAATGTGGTGGTCTAAATCTCACATAGCCCTTCAAAAACTCACACTCCGCTCTTGTCCATGCAGGTACAAGCAGCGTATCCAGTACACCTGTATCAGAGTGCGAGTCTCTCATGGAGTCGCTACTGCTGGACATCAGGAACGGTCTGGGCAGGAGATCGCTCAGGAAGCCACACGATCCATCTCCGTCACCTGGTTAGTAGCTATCAGCTTGTTTATCGAATATTATCGGCTCTGTCAATCGGTCAAAATGGCTTAAATTTTCAATGATGATGATGATCGAAGAGTATAAATAATGCGGGTCTGTGGACGGTGAGTAACGGGCTAGCTCGCCGTCCGGCCGTCGTCATGACGGCAACAGACCGTGTCGGCGGCGCGTACGTGTTCCACGCGCGCCTCAAAGAGATGTCAGATGGGGCCCGCAAGGGCTGTGGCTTGTCGAAAGGATAACGCGGCTCCGACACAAGGGCGAAGAAGGAACATGGGTTTGGTTTTTAGTCAGTAGAAGTCTGACACTCCCCTTCGCTCTGCCCCAGAGCGGGTGCCCTCATTTGATGATTATCCACCCACCAAAAAAAAAAAAAGTATTAATAATGACACTTCTTGGCGTTTGGATAATGTAGACTGACAGCCCAGAGGCGACCACAAAAAATTGTCTGAGTTTTGCTCTATCAGTACCTAATTCAGAACTACGTTGGAACTATTATTTACTTTCATGGTAACAATAGGGGATCGGACTGACTCAAAAAAATATGATTCTGTTTAGTCAGTCAGTTAGATTATCGAAAAATATTGGATACGTGTTTTTTATTTTATCAAATCAATAAAAATTGACGAAGATAAAGCGCGTCAAAGATCATGGAGTGGGGCTTGAAACGTCACTTGTAGGTTCAAAATGTACTAGCATATGACGTCACACGAGTTTTCGAAGCACTGTATGACCTCATTTTTTATTTACGTGAAAAAAGAAAAAATCTGACGGACTAATTAGTTTTTTTTTGTCCGATCCCCTATTGGACATCGACAGCACCTTTACGTCTTAGCTCTTTAGCAGTAAGGGCGGCCTTGGCACTTCAAGTCACTGTCTTGCAAAAACTTTTGGACAAACTCAATTTCGCTTCCCGTTGCCCAAAACTCGACTTCTACCCTTAATTTAGGTAGTTATTAATATTTTTTTTAATGAATTGTGTTTTATTTCCAGATGTAACTCCTACAGGCAGCCTCCGTCGCAGAAGCAGGGCAAGTCCGGGTGATGATGAGGAAGGTCTGCTGGAGTTCCTCCGACACTCGTCACCAGCCGCCAACGACCTGAGGGAGAGAAGTGCTTGGGGCAGTCTAGGTAAGATACCGTTATTTCTTGACTTATGTAAGTAGTTAGGCTATGCTAGCTTCTAATTGCAGATAGGTCCTTCAAGCTACTTCTGGCACGAAGAGTTTGTCGTGTAAACATTAATTAACCTTTTTAGCGCCACAGTCACGTATAGACGACAAGCCGAACAAGCAAACTAGTGCTCTAAGTCTGTCGACATAAGTTACTTTTTGGCTTGTCGTCTTACTTGACCGTGGCGGTCAATGGGTTAATGTGAATGACTAAAGCAACTAAAATATACATTTAGAAAAGAGCTGCAGAATGATTCTCTTGACAAGACCCCGCTGGTTAAAAGGTAGCTTCACGGATCATTTTAGCACCTTTTGACCGCCACAGTCAAGTAAGACGACAAGCCAAAAAGTACCTTAAGTCGACAGACTTAAGGTACTTTTTTGCTTGTTCGGTTTGTCGTCTATACTTGACTGTGGCGGTCAAAAGGTTAAAGCAGTTATTTGGTAGTAGCTGGACGAGAGGAACCCAGGATCGAGTTGAATAGGTTGTGATTGTAGATGTATGTGTTTGACGTGAACATTTATATCGTTTTTATGTTTTCTTTTTGGCATCGAATAACACCATGTTCTCCCCTCAGATCGCTCATGGTCCAGACGCGGCGCGGCCCGAGCGCGGCTGGAGATACCCGAGCCCAGCCGAGAGCGCGCGCCCTCCCCCCGCGCGCCCCCCGCCCCCGCCCCCGCCCCCGCCTCGCCCGCACCTGCGTCGCCTGACACCGCGCCCGCCAAGCCCAAGTAACTACACCGAGCTTAACCACGTATCACCAGAAGAAAGAGTGATGTCACGATTCATGTAATTGAATGCTATTATTTTCCCCAGGGAGTGGCGACAGAAGATCGAGTCATGGTTGCGCGCGAGCAGCCAGGAGGACGCGCGGCCACGCCGGCCCGCGCATCGCCTGCACTCTGACAAGCGCTCCTTGGAAAACGACTCCGGTATGTATCGCTAACCTCTTTGTCAGGGAAATATCTCATATCTTTATATGAGACATTTCCCTGACAAAGAAAGAGGTTAGCGAAGCGAAGCTTCTAAAGAGGTTCTCAACTCGACTGTTTTTAAAAGTCATAAATGTTGTTTTGGTATTAGAAACCGAAGAGCTTATATTAATCTTTTCAATAATCGAAGAACGCTTCGAAAGCGATTTTCACTGGTTAAAGCCCATAGAACTCTCTGAGAAGAGTGGGGAATTTTTAGCGTCACTAATCGTACCATAATTTTATTGTATTCCTCGTCCCTAAAAGCTGGTGTACCCGTGTACCTATATCAGTTCTTGTTCAATTCAACAATTATAATATTAATATTGGAGTCACCGATCTACCTTCCCTTCCACCATTTACATAAATATTATTCAGTTTAGTTGCAGTTGATAATAAGATGTCTGGTATTACAGAGAGCGAGCGTAGCGCTACCCTCGAGCCCCTGCCGGAGGGCCGCGCGGACTGGAGGCCTGCAGTCCTGCCTGACAGCGATGTCGTCAAGGCGCTCGAGACTGTCGAAGGTAACTATCAATACCTTCTTTAGAACGCTAAAATATTTTATACTCGGTATTACCATTTCAAAAGCAAAGAGGTAAAAAATTAACAAGAGCATCTCCAAAGACCAACTAGCCAATGTGTACTAATTTATTGTTTAATTATTTCCAGATGTACAACCACAAAAGAAGGACACGAGAGTCCCATGGAGGAAAACAGAGGAGAACGAGGAGATGAGAAGACTCAGGAGACAACGTTCACGGCAGCAGATAGAATCCCCGCAACCGCTCATATCCATCACTGAAGAACAGCGAAAACTACCAGATATAAAGGTCTCGAGTGACCGGGATGTAAAAGTTGTCAGACCAGAAAGATTAGCAAAGTCCGACAAAGTTGAAATTGACTCCGATAACATTGAAACCCCACCAGCTCAGAGGAAGTTCACCTCAACCTTCAATCCCCCACCAGAGAGAGAACCCTGCCGGAAGTTCCAACCATCCTTACCAACCCGTACCAACCTCGGTGACAAAGGTACTGCCGAAATGAAAGATCTCTGTCAAGAAATCTTAGGAGATGGCCAGTTTGACAGGTTTTCTGCTGCCAGAAGGACAAGAAGGTATAAGAGGAACACAGATTCCACCAGTTCCCCTGAAGAAGAGAAGAAACCTGAGCCAGCGGCCGAATTGGTAGCTGAAACTCAAGTCATCAGACCTTCTAAACTAGATGTCCAAGCGTCATACAAAGTGGAGACGCCGAAAGAAGTGGCGAAACCGATTGAAGTCAATAAGGATGACAAGGAAACCAGGTTGAAGAGGTGGCAGGATAGACTAAAGAACCAAAGCACAGACAAACCGACCAAAGATACAAAGCCATACCTTCGGATGAGGCGGCAGACTTCCATAAACCAGGAGGATGTGCAGAAAGCGATAAGGGAACTGAAGTCTCCTGCTGACACCCCTACCGGAGTCTGGTCGAGGGATGGGTATAGAAAATCTCTCAATACCCGGACAGAGAAAGCTTCAGAAAAGGTTCCAGAAAGAACAACCTCACCTAGAATGTCGAAAGTCAAAAGTGAGCACGAATTGAACGACGAAGGATTTGAAGAAACCCAGAGTCTTAATTCAGAAAGTGCATCCCAGGGTGCTTCTTCGGGTTGCAATGTTGAATGCGAGTCACCTGTGCCGAAAATCTCCAAGTCCCCGATCCCTAAAGTGGGACAACCAAAGAAGATTCCTACCAAAGAGACGAGGACACCGCCTCGGACGCCCATAGACCCCAAACGGGTGATCCCAAAACGGGCTAATTCTTTAAGAGTGGAGAGATCTGCTTCCAGAGCATCACTGAGGAGTTCCAGGAGTTCTTTGAACAGTTCTACATCTGTGTCGACTGTGAAGAGAGTCCCACCAGCGCCTGTGAAGCCAGTGCCAAAGCCAGTACCGAAACCTGTCTCCAGAATGCCAGCATCAAGGTCATCTTCCAGTGGCAGCTCAGTGGGTACCACCAGGCCACCGTTGAAGAGCGTCAACAGTCGGACGACGACGTCAGGCTTCATGAGGCCTACTGCAGCCTCTAAAAGCAAGGTCGGCCTCACCGCGCAACAAGTCTTGAGAGCAAGTGTCAAGTAAAGTGCTATTTTCTGACTATAGGAGAACTGTCAGGACGACGCGTCTTTGACAGTTCGTCTATGTGTTATGGTGCTAATTCTAATCAGTTTGGAAAGACAAAAAGTCAGGACCAAAACTTTACCGCGGGAAAAACGTAAACCAGTGAAAAAGCGAAAAAAAATTGTTGTAATTTTATTATGTTATATTTTTAACCTTTAAATTTACTTTTCGCCGCGGTACTTTATTTATAGGTAAGTGAGAATCCAGTGCCTTGTTTTCCAACCAGACTTGTTAGTATTAATTTAAATAAAATACAAAAATATTAATCTTTAAATAAACAGGTAATTATTGGAAACTTCAGATGACATTAGGCGCTAGAATCTCAACTGAAACAAAATCTGAAGTTTTCAATGACTGATTATTTTAATATAAGTTTTATTATTAGATCTGTTTACAAAGAAAGTTGTCATATACGTAATGAACCCGTACGTAATTTTTATTATTATAATAAATTATATGTTTTATTTAATTTAATAAAAATATAAATTCAATTAATGTGCCACGAAATAGTACGGGTATTTTATTTAAATTACCATTTTTAATTAAATAAAAAAGGGCAAAACCGAGATAGCAATTTTTGGAAATTCGCAATTTAAACAAATGCGGTAGTCGAGTTTTCGTAAACTGTAAAATGTTGTTTTCTACGAAAAAGCACATTTTTTAATTTTTATAAAGTTTTTGCTATCCTTAGCCCACTTACTCAGTCGTAGTAAGTGAAAAAGTGATAGATTAGTTCGGCAGCGCGCTTTACTCAAAAGAAAAACATTCTACAGTTTTCGAAAAATATGAATTTAATTTTTAGTTTACGGGAAATTGAAAATTACCACAAATTGTACCTACCGGAAGAATCCCAGCTATCGAAGTCATTAATTTTTTTATTGAATTATTTACTAATAATATTAAATATTTTATGAAACTAGATCAGATAAGTATTAAAGACATTTTTTAATTCAAAGACGTACATACAAAAAATGATCTGATTTTATCATAATATTCAATAGATCTTGATCAAAGGGACACAGTGTCACAAAGTATAATACAAATAATTTTAAGGCCCTAACCCAATATTTTATTGTACGTGTTTATTAACTAAACGATATACAATAAATTGACATACCTACGACATACAAATAGTTTTTTATTTCTTAAACATTAGGCTTGATATTTTAAAATCACAAAAATAATTAATCGAAAAAACATGCTAAAAAATTAATTTACAAATACAATGACAGGAACTCTTCCAACAATAATCATTTGAGTGAGATACATAGGTACTCCTTGCAGTCTTATAAAACCCCGATTACAATCCTTCTCTTTCCTCAGCCCTCCTCACATTCTTCGTACCTTCCGTACTCTCCATTTTGTCCACCCACATCAGAAGGAGAAATAAGAAGAATATCCTCCTCCCTTCCTTCTTTCCTCCTTTCTATATTCGATATTCGTCTTTATCACAGGATCCCATTATCGACCAGCTCTATCACCAACTCCGTCATCTTCTTGCTGCAAGCCGCACTGCTGGTCTGCACTGGCTGGACCCGAGACGTTGACGATGACTCGTTGTCCAGATTCTAGAAAAATAGTCACATTTACTGCTGCTGGAGTACGAAGAAAATCGGAAGAGTTTATTATTGGGAAGTGGATCTTAAGACCTAAATTTTATGATAGATCAAAGTAGGTAGAAAGAAATCTGGAGTAAAAAATAGTAGCAATTAACTAAAGGATACTCTTTAGTAATTAATTGCAGCAGTAAGGCTGACAAGGCCTGAAGAAACATTGAATCGAAGCATAAGTCGTCATTATATTCAGTTTACAAGTTTGTCAAGATGAAAATGTGGCTTTACCTAATTCATAGAGTCTTTGGCTTTTCCTTATGATGTAGATGTACATTTTTTTTTTTTTATTATAAATGGGCTTGCTCTTGACTTCAATCTTGCCCTAAGGGCAGAGATGATGTCGACGATGGAACGAGCTTACCCAGTAGATGCCTGTTTACTCGCGACTTAAACAGATGAGGGTTATATGAACTCGGAAAAACCGACGCAGGCAGGGAACCTTGGCTGTGCGCATAATATAAAGGACCCAGCAAAGCGCTTCGTTCGAATGTGTGGAATGTCGACTAGGTATCGGTGATACCCTGCAGTACGTCTAGTCTCCCGATGGAAGAAGGGAGATGGTGGGATCAGCTCGTGGAGCTCTTGCGCACACTCTCCGAAGTACAGTCTGTAGAAGACCGACAGACATGCGACTTTGCGACGGTAGGCCAGGCTATGTAGCTTGATAACCAGCTTACATGCGGGAACACCCAAATACTCCGAAATATTTTATTCCGAATTTCAATATTCCGATGTTCAAAAGTCCGAAAGTCTTAATTCCTAAAATTTATAATCTCTATTATTCAAAATCACGAAGTTTATTTTACCGAAATTCATAAATGCGATTTGTTTGTTTTCCGATGTTCATATGTCCGAAGGGTCAAGTGCCAGACGAGATGTCTGTCCGAAAAACGGCATTCCGATTTCCAGTATTCCGAATGGCAACACCCAAATATTCCGAAATATTTTATTCCGAATTTCAATATTCCGATGTTCAAAAGTCCGAAAGTCATAATATTTAAAAATTATAATCACTATTATTCAAAATCACGAAGGTTATTTTACCGAAATTCATAAATGCGATTTGCTTCTTTTCCGATATTCATATGTCCGAAGAGTCAAGTGCCCGACGAGATGTCTATCCGAAAAACGACGTTCCGATTGACAGTATTCCGAATAAACTGCTAATATTTTGATTCTATACATAGGATATTAGTGACAGAAACGAATCGTAGTCTTGTCTGCCCTACCCCAAGAGAGTAGTTTAATCCGCGTAGGCGCGGAGAGGCAAGACGGGCCCCGAGCTGAGGATCAGGTTTAGACGACACTAACCTTAGACGGTCAACGTTAGGGGCACCCCGAGGATCAGTTAGTTAGGTCCCTTTAAACCCTGCAGACAGAAATCGGAGCCCCGTGCAGCGGGGCTCCGTCGACCTGCTGACGGAAATACTAACCTTAGACGGTCAACGTCAGGGGCACCCTGACTTGCTGACAGAAACGCTAACCCTAGACAGTCGACGTCAGAGGCACCCCGAGGTTCTGTTAGTTAGGTCCCTTTAAACCCTGCAGACAGAAATAGGTGCAACGCGAAGCGGGGCTCCGTCAACCTGCTGACGGAAACGCTAACCTTAGACGGTCAACGTCAGGGACACCCCGAGGTTCGGTTAGTTAGGTCCCTTTAAACCCTGCATACAGAAATAGGTGCCCCGCGAAGCGGGGCTCCGTCAACCTGCTGACGGAAACGCTAACCTTAGACGGTCAACGTCAAGGGCACCCCGAGGTTCGGTTAGTTAGGTCCCTTGAAACCCTGCAGGCAGAAATAGGTGCCCCGCGAAGCGGGGCTCCGTCAACCTGCTGACGGAAACGCTAACCCTAGACGGTCAACGTCAGGGACACCCCGAGGTTCGGTTAGTTAGGTCCCTTGAAACCCTGCAGACAGAAATAGGTGCCCCGCGAAGCGGGGCTCCGTCAACCTGCTGACGGAAACGCTAACCTTAGACGGTCAACGTCAGGGACACCCCGAGGTTCGGTTAGTTAGGTCCCTTTAAACCCTGCATACAGAAATAGGTGCCCCGCGAAGCGGGGCTCCGTCAACCTGCTGACGGAAACGCTAACCTTAGACGGTCAACGTCAAGGGCACCCCGAGGTTCGGTTAGTTAGGTCCCTTGAAACCCTGCAGGCAGAAATAGGTGCCCCGCGAAGCGGGGCTCCGTCAACCTGCTGACGGAAACGCTAACCCTAGACGGTCAACGTCAGGGACACCCCGAGGTTCGGTTAGTTAGGTCCCTTTAAACCCTGCAGACAGAAATAGTTGCCCCGCGAAGCGGGGCTCCGTCAACCTGCTGACGAAAACGCTAACCTTAGACGGTCAACGTCAAGGGCACCCCGAGGTTCGGTTAGTTAGGTCCCTTGAAACCCTGCAGACAGAAATAGGTGCCCCGCGAAGCGGGGCTCCGTCAACCTGCTGACGGAAACGCTAACCTTAGACGGTCAACGTCAGGGACACCCCGAGGATCGGTTAGTTAGGTCCCTTTAAACCCTGCATACAGAAATAGGTGCCCCCCGAAGCGGGGCTCCGTCAACCTGCTGACGGAAACGCTAACCTTAGACGGTCAACGTCAAGGGCACCCCGAGGTTCGGTTAGTTAGGTCCCTTTAAACCCTGCAGACAGAAATAGGTGCCCCGCGAAGCGGGGCTCCGTCAACCTGCTGACGGAAACGCTAACCTTAGATGGTCAACGTCAGTGACACCCTTAGGTTCGGTTAGTTAGGTCCCTTTAAACCCTGCAGACAGAAATAGGTGCCCCGCGAAGCGGGGCTCCGTCAACCTGCTGACGAAAACGTTAACCTTAGACGGTCAACGTCAAGGGCACCATAAGGTTCGGTTAGTCAGGCAGGTCCCTTTAAACCCTGCAGACAGAAATAGGTGCCCCGCGAAGCGGGGCTCCGTCAACCTGCTGACGGAAACGCTAACCTTAGATGGTCAACGTCAGTGACACCCTTAGGTTCGGTTAGTTAGGTCCCTTTAAACCCTGCAGACAGAAATAGGTGCCCCGCGAAGCGGGGCTCCGTCAACCTGCTGACGAAAACGTTAACCTTAGACGGTCAACGTCAAGGGCACCATAAGGTTCGGTTAGTCAGGTCCCTTGAAACCCTGCAGACAGGAACAGGTGCCTGGTTCAATTATGAGTAAGATAACGCTATCTGTCATTAAATTTTTAATTCTAGCTCCTCATACTAAATACAAAATATTATACTTCTCTTTCACGAGCAAATTGTGTTGGTGTCTTTGTTGCTTTTCCGTTTTACTAGGCGTTCCTATGAATTCGGAGTTTTAAATGATCGGTACTTTAATAATCGGAATTCGTATTTTTGATGATTCGAGTTATCATTAAGTCGGATTTCTTGTTTTTCGATTAATTGAAACTCGGCATTTTGAGAATAGTAATTATAAATGATAGGAGTTTAGTAAATTCGGAATTATAAAAATATTATGAATGATAAATCGGAGTTGTTAAATTAGGAATTTTGAATCATTCGGAATTATGAAAATCGGTATTTTGAAATTTGTACTTGTGAATATCGGAATAAAGTTTTTCGTACTATTGTAGTGCACCCATTTTTGATGATTCGAATTATCATTACGTCGGAATTTTTGTAATTCGATCAATTGAAACTCGGCATTTTGAGAATAGTAATTATAAACGTTACTAATTTTGAAATTTTGGAGTTATAAAAATAGGATGAATAATAAATCGGAGTTGTTAAAATAGGAATTTTGAATCATTCGGAATTACGAAAATCGGTATTTTGAAATTCGTACTTGTGAATATCGGAATATAGTTTTTCGTATTATTGTAGTGTACCCCTTACATGCAGAAGTTGTTGTTGTTGTAGTTGTTTATATTAAAAAGTCAGTTACCAACCTCATGTTGATACAAATCCGGAGCCTCATCGCTTTCGCACGTCATGATGGGGTACATGTCTACCGCTATGCCGAGTCCAAACTTGCCAGCGCGTTTGAACTCTTCTTGCAATCTGTTGAAAATAAAACTAGTGACTAGTTTGTCACAGCTTTTGTGGTGAGCCCCCAGATGATAAATTTTCGTGCGAATCATCCAGAAGAAGAGCATTTATCTTTTTTAATGGAGGCTCCTCGAATGAGTCGAAGGGGTACGCCATTATTTTAAGGAATAGTTCGTTGTTATTTTATTAGCAGTTAGGTACTTGATTTGAGAGCTGTTCAAAATCAGAGTTTACTTCTACTTCACATAGAAAGAACCTCTTCACTTACAGTTCATACAACGTATCCCTATTCAAGCTGGTATTGAACACAGAGTCCTCATCGCCCATCTGCACCAGTCTCCGATGCAGTTCATCCGTGTAGTACTCCAGCAGCGAGGACAGGTGCTCCGCCCTCTGCTGCCGGTCAAGGCACAAGTACATCACGTACGCCAGGTCGAGGGCTGGGGATGCGTAGCGAACTACTTGGAAATCTACGATGTACATCTGAAAAAGATAGGATTTTTGGGTCTTCCCCTTAATGGTAACAAGAAAAATCAGGCAAGACAAAGGCCGCAAATTCGAAAAGGCGTACTTGCAGCGTGCAGTGGGGCGTTATATACATGGACAGTTCCATTAAACGCCCCGCTGCACGCTGCAAGAAACGCCGACACGAATTTGCGGCCATAGTATTATTGGGGTCTTGCATCAGGATTTTCTTAGTAGCCCGATCGATGGCACTAGGTTCGGCTCTTATCATATTTGACTATGGATTTGCCTTGAACATATCTGGCGAAAGTGGGTGTACCTGCGATAGGAAGAGGAACACGCCTATCATTTTCTTTGGTTTAACTGAATAAATACTAGGACTTCAACTTACATCAGCAATATCCCCATCCGCATACTTAAACAAAAAGTTATTGGTCCAGCAGTCACCATGTCCAATCACAGCTAGTGGTTCCTTAGGAGAAACCAGATCCACCATGGTGTGGAAGAAGGTCTCTTCGCTGCAAAAACTCTTGAACTTCTCCAGGTAGACCTGCTTGTCTTCTGCGCCAGCTAACTCCTGTTCCACCATGGCTATGGCGTTGGCTGTGGCTTCTATGTAGTAGTTCTTGTAGTAATCGATGTTTTCTTCCACATAGAAAACTACAAAGTAACAAGAAATAACAAAAATTCATTGTTTTCGTTAATTAATTCTGAATTTGTAAATATTTAATAATTTTCTGTTTCGGAAAATGGAATGAAAAGTGATATTCGTTCTACATAGACCCATCTCTTTCATGGCATTCACTAATGCCTCCGATTGGTATAGAAAATCAAATTTCAGCGCTAATAAACCAGTATGAGCTGAACTATTATTACATTTAAACTCTTACTTTGCTTGGAATCCGTATTACAAGGTTAAAACTCGCGTGCCGCCTACTGACACTGCGTGTCATTTGATACTAAATTGGACCAATACAAATAGCAAATAAGGAACAACTTACCTTCCGAAATCCCATCCTGAATATTCAACAGCTCATAAAACGCCTCAGGGTTATGGCACTTCATGGCCAATGACAGCGCGTGGAACTGCGACAAATGCTTCAAGACGAAGTAGCACTGCTCCACTGTCAGACCCTGACGCCTCTCGGGCATGGCATACCCTTCCCTCTTCAGATCCTTCAACACCACGCAGTCATTCTGGGCCAAGTAACATTTGGGGATCGATTTGAACGGATTATGAACATTCCATTGTTTCTGGAAGTTGAGTAAAGCCGGCCAGATCTTGTTGTAGAACGCGACTTCGTTGCAGAACAGCTCATCACTCTTGAAGGCTTCCCTTCGCAGGATGCTTTCGGGAAGGCACTTGTAGATGATGGAGCTCTCCCATGGTTCGTCGGTTTGGCTCGAGCCGTCAGGTTCCTCGTGCCTTTGGGTGCCTTTTAAGGTGATCCGGTATACCATAGAGGTGTAGTTGTCGCCTCGTTTGGAGCCTGGTGCCCCCTGAGGACATAGTTTTTGTTTTGATTTACTAATATTATAAAGAAATCGGACCCTTGTTTAGTATCTAATAATAATGGGTAATAAATCGAACTTTGATGGGAGCGTGACAACTTCTTGCTCGAAAATACTTTGCTAATAATGGGGCTACCACACGCAATAGGCTTCACCACACTTTTGCCTGCGCGATTACATGGTGCATACGGTACATCGCGCGTGGGGTTGGTAAAACTGTTTACCATTACCAGCCACACGTGCGATGTATGTACTGTGTGTAGTGTACCGTGCAATCGCGCATGTAAAAGTGTGGTGAAGCTTGAGTGTGTCGTAGGCCCATAAGTCTGATGCATTACACTATTACCGGGAGCAACCAGTTCACTCTTCAGGTAGAAGGATTTTGTTCGTGCACTACACTTACTTCAAAGTGCTGTATACTGACGTCAGGGTACTCATCTTTGAGCAGACTCTGCAGGAAATCAAGGGTGATCTCCGACATGACACAGCGATCAGTCAGCAGGACCTCCTAGCTGGATAGACGACGGAATTCAACTGAAGAGCTGCTCCTATCATTATCTAGTTGTGGGCCTAGGATGGCCGTCATTGCAGGTGAGTTTGGGACTAAATATTTTTTTTTTAATCGAAAAAATATTTTGAGCGTAAAAATATTCTATCTCGTCTGTGCACTATATATGACTATTTCGATAGATTTTAATACTAATTAAGTATTAGAGAGCAGCAGTGGCCCCGATTTACGAGCAGTAAGTGGTGTGTTTGAAGTTGAACCCAGGAAGGTGCATTACTATAATTTTACCTCTACTCTCGGATATCTAACGGTACCTAAAGGAAATAATCGTAAGGGAACCGGTCAAAACAAAAACTCGAAGACATACTGACATCTACCAACCTGCACTTCTTCTTCTTAGCGTGTCGATGACAATTCAAATTGAGTCGGCCCAAAATTTGGCGACGAGTTTGGCACTTTCAGTAGCCTCCATCAACTCCTGTGATGTGCAAGTAGCAGGACAGGCTGGACACGATATCAAGTGCTCCATAGTCTGTGGGGCAAGACCACATTTACACTCCAGGGCAGAGTCACAACAACAACCTGCACTGACCCGTGGGGTGGATTATAATAGCCCATTTCCTGTCATAAAGAGGAGCCCGATGTCCTAGCAGTGCCACACGGCCGGTGTTCTATCATAGCTTAAAATAATGTACCCACAGTCGGGGCCGCCTAAGGCAACACTCTGACCATAGATACTCTGACTTAAGTTTACCCAAACGACATACTTGTAAAAATAATTTCCTATGCATTACCCTTCCGGATGTACTAGCTAAAAAATGCAACATGGTCACTCTAGTGGTGTGGGGCGCATATTGAATTGTTACCTACAGCGGTTGGGGTCGCCGTGATTGGATAATATCACCGGTTGTTTCAGTATTAACGTACACTCAGCTGTCCATCATCTGCCCTTCCCGCTTGCGCAAGATTGTCCCCGACCGTAGATAGAAACGTGCCAGTCTGTAGTTTCCATCGTTTTTAGGGTTCCGTACCTCAAAAGGAAAAAACGGAACCCTTATAGGATCACTTTGTTGTCTGTCTGTCTGTCTGTCAAGACCTTTTTTCTCAGGAACGCGTGGAGGTATCAAGCTGAAATTCATATCAAATACTCAAGTCTATGGTCTCTTGGAGCTGTGAAAAAATCAAACTTCTAAGTCAACGCGATCAAAAGATACTCCCGTTTATGCCGCAAAGGGGTTTGGCTAAAGTTGGCGTCGTTTTGAAGTTGCGCGGCCAGTAATGAAACTTGGATATTTTGAAAGAACAGAATAAAGCGATCAAAAAATATTATGGATGTATTTCTCTAAATCTAATCGGAACGGAGATATTTGGTTTTGAATTGCTTATTAAAATCGAAACAGTTATTAGTTATTACAGTCTATTGCACTGTTTAAGGTTCCAGTCGTATTTTTTTCAGAATTCAGACGACACGGTAGGCGCAGTGGCTCAAGCAGTTGACTGCTGCGCTACGTGTCGCGGGTTCGATTCCCACACGGGGCAAATATTTGTATGACCTACAGATAGTTGTTTCGGGTCTGGGTATTTGTGTGTTTGAGTTTAAATGTTTGTGAATGCACCCACGATACAGCAGAAGTTCCTATTGCTGGCCAACAATAAAAAAAAAAAATACGTACGTAGATTGCATGGCTCGATGTCTCTTAGACCCCTCTTATATGTTTAAGATTTGGATGTATAACACCATGGATGTAATTAACAGTGCATTTTGCATTTGTAGCCAACGAAGTCTGAATCGTGTCGGCGGGACTCGTATTACACATTCATCTAGACGGACATTTACGTGTACATTCTCGTAGAAACTGCTACACAAGGGCTGGATGCAATATTGCTCTTGTATTATTTATTCCTTTTCCCAACTATGTTGGGGTCGGTTTCCAGTCTAACCGGATGCAGCTGAATACCAGTATTTTACATGGAGCGACAGCCTATCTGACCTCCACGTCCCAGTTAATACTAGGTAATACGATACCCTTTGGTAAGACTGGTTGTCAGACTTTCAGGGCCCCGAGTCTGCTATTCAATAGTGTCAGAATGGTCGATCATTGATCTCATAATGGTTGATTGACGACAAGCCAAAAAGTACCTTAAGTCGACAGGCATAAGGTACTTTTTGGCTCAATCAACCATTATGAGATCAATGATCGACCATTCTGACACTATTGAATAGCAGACTCGGGGCCCAGGTCACTGACAACCAGTAACGACTGCAAAAGATCTATGGACCAACAGCTTAACGAGATTTCCAAGGCACGGAGGAAACTCGGTATATAATCCACACCCACCCATCTACAGACCAACCTAGGCAAGCGTGGCCTAACCTAAAGATCGACCCGAGTAGCAGTTATTATTAAGCCAGCTCTAATATCAACCTTCTAAACACATAACTAAGATTTCTTTACGCAGAACAGTAATTGAAGAAGACATTTTTATAATCTTGAAACGCAAATATCTCAGCTTAGAAATGACTTAGGACAAAAATAATTTAACATGTATGTGTATTTGACACAGCACAACAAAATAACATGAAAATTAAAATTGGCCGCTGAAAAAAAAAATGACGCCACTAACAAAGTTAGCCAAACCCCTTTTCGACACTCGCAAGGGAATCAAAACCTACAGGGTACTTCCCGTGAACTCAGAATCTTGAAATTTGGTACGAAGCAACGTCTTATAGCATAGATAAAGGAATAATTACGAAAACCATAAATTTTTAGTTACATCAAGATACTCCCGTTTATGCCGCAAATTTTCGACACTCGCAAGGGAATCAAAACCTACAGGGTACTTCCCGTGAACTCAGAATCTTGAAATTTGGTACGAAGCAACGTCTTATAGCATAGATAAAGGAATAATTACGAAAACCATAAATTTTTAGTTACATCACATAATATATTTTTTTTACGGAACCCTCGGTGCGCGAGTCCGACTCGCACTTGGCCGGTTTTTTGCTATTAGTCATTTATTTAAGTTGTTAGAAGAAGTACTACCTATACCTGACCATTGGTGTACGTAATAGTTTACAAAACCTATTTTTAAGAACAAAGACTTTCTTTTTATAAAACGTTGCCTTTTTTTTTTTTGGTGGGTGGAATGGTGGAAAATCATTGAATAACTCCCCCGCTCTTGGGCAGAGCGAAGGAGAGTGTCAGACTTCTACTGACTAAAAACCAAACCCATGTTCCTTCTTCGCCCTTGTGTCGGAGCCGCGTTATCCTTTCGATAATCCACAGCCCCTTCCATGTTGCTGACATCTCTTTGAGGCGCGCGTGAAACACGAACGCGCCGCCGTCACGGTCTGTTGCCGTCATGACGACGGCCGGACGGCGAGCTAGCCCGTTACTCACCGTCCACAGGCCCGCGTCTACGGTGGCCGGAGGTCATCGCGTGACCCCCGACGCCCGGAGCGCCTTCCGCGGCGGCTGGGACGTTGATCAGAGGTTCTCTCCCTCTCTCGTTCCGCCACCTCCTTCGCTAGCATCACTGCTTCGCACAAGGAGGCGACGGCGTCCCATTCCTCTTCGCCCCGGACCATGGCTTGCACCAGGGCCGGACGCAAGAGGTCGCCGCCGCCGATCGCCGCTACGAGAACACGGCGGGGCTCTGCCCAAGCAGGGCACGCCTCCACAGTGTGCTCCACCGTGTCCTCCGGTCGATCCTCGCAGTGGAAGCATCCGGGCGTTTCCTCCCGCCTGATTCGGTACAGGTACCTCCCGAAACACCCGTGTCCGGTGAGGACCTGCGTCAGACGGTAGGTGAGGGTGCCGTGGCGCCTCTCCAGCCACTCCTCAAAGAGGGGACTTACCGCCACAATCGCGGCGTGCCCTGCGCTGGGTTGCGACACTCGCTGTCTCCATGCCGCCATGAGATCGCACCGAAGGTCCGTCCGCAGAGCGGCAATTTGCCGAGGCAACGGAGTGCCCCTCGGTGTAGCACCTCCACGCGCCATTCATGCAGGACGTTGCCTCACACTAGGAATTTCTCGTGTATTGTAAGTGCGTTTACAAACGTTTAAAGTGACATATATTATACTTACACAAATACCCAGACCCAGAACAATAATAATTACTGTAGACCATAAAAATATGAATTGTTCCGTGCGGGAATCGAGCCCGCGACACGCAGCGCAACAGTCCAATCGCTCAGCCACTGCGCCAACCGTGCCGAGTGGAGATGATAATTTGCTGGAGTGCAACAATTACAGAAGAAGCTGTCATACAGTATAAAGCTCAGGAGAAACTAATTGAAAGGCAACTAAGAGTTGAGAGCGAAATTTCGCAGAGTCAATTCGGTTTTATTGACGGGTGTGCGAGAAATGCAGAGATGCACAAGACATAATTATAAAACTTGCACTTGTCTTGGCATTCGTCGACGAAAAAGCATACGTTCAGGAATCCCGTGAGGTAATGTGGTGCCTGTGGTGGACTGTTGTGACTTACGGAGGAAGGTATGCCTCAGAAGTATCCGTGCGTTGTAAAGTCATAAGCGAGATGAGAATGTGTGAAGAATGTTTAGGATCCGCGATATAAAAATAAATCAATAATGCTAAACACAATCTTAGAAGTCCACAGTGGATTTATTCGTTTAATTGTCTACTTTTTTTTTCCTGTAACCTGTGTGTGTTCAATCAGTAGGTACGCTAATTGTTAGTTACAATTATTATTAACATATTACTTAGGTCTTTACCTATGAAATTGCCGTTCTGCAGTACTGGCCATTTTAAATCAAAATAATTTTTGTTAAAGAAGCTGATGATACACAATCTACGGCTGAATTAGCAGCAGCTTTCGACGTTAGCGTCAAAACAATATTGGTCCATTTGCGTCAAATTGGCAAGGTAAAAAAGCTTGACAAATGGGTGCCCCACGAACTCAATGATCGCCAGCGCGAAGTACGCGTCGAGACGTGCCTTGCACTGCTCAACAGACACACAAATGAAGGAATTTTGAACCGCATTTTTACCTGCGATGAAAAATGGATCCTGTACGATAACCGTAAGCGCTCAGCAAGTTGGTTGGATCCTGGTTCAGCACCTAAACAATGCCCTAAACGAAAACTTACCCCTAGAAAAGTGATGGTCACTGTTTGGTGGTCGGGGTGAGCATTACTGCAGATGTGTACCTACTGTGAAGAACTGAACACAATGATGGAGAAGCTGGCACATCTCCAACCAGCATTGGTCAATCGCTCGTCTCCGCTGCTGGTAAAAATTTCCATTAAGACCCAAATTTTAGAAGGGGGAGGGGGTGGGGGTGGGGAGGGGGGGGGAGGGGGGCTACCCCCAGTACAACTCCCATTCCTCGGAGCCCCGTGGTTTCCGAGATATCCATGGTCAAAGTTTTGAGGTTAGAATAGCGCTAAAACGCGAAACGGGTACAAATTTTGTGTCGTTTGACAGGGGAAGGGTGAGGGGGTGGTGCCCACTGTGCCCTGGCACCACTCCCATGTAAAGGCGACGCACCATTCTTGAGAAAAATTCATTTTTTGGAACCCAGTCGACGGAGCCCCGCTTCGCGGGGCTCCTACTTCTGGGTGGTTTTTAAAAAAAATAACCACGAAGGGGATGGCGGGGTCTATTCGCTCGCTTCGCTCGCTCATTCGACCCCGCCATCCCCTTCTAACCTAACCTGTCCGTGTCGGGGTGCCCCAAGTCCCGAACTCGCTTCGCTCGCTCTTGCATCCAAGTTTTCCTAGTTACGTGTTCGGTACCCTACAAACCTAACCGCTCCGCTGTTTTTGGTATTATAATACAGCAACAATTATTATGCACACTCTTAATACATCCAAAAATACAACAAAAAAAAATTAAAAAAAAAAAAAAAATAACTGTTACTTGACAATTTGCAAAAAGCTTTCTAATAATGAGTACTATCTACAAAAAAAAAATGAACTTCCTAAAGAACAGTGGCTATATTATAGCTGATGGAATTAATAAGCGTCTACTTAAGTCACCGTGATAGATACCGACGAAATAATTTACTTAGTTTTATCAAATCAAGCTTAAGGCCTATCAATCGCTGGAAAAAAAAAACATCATAATTATGAGCTCAATTGACTAGATTACAGGTGATAATAAATAATCATAGCTTAATTTATTTTTTCTATCTGACTTGACTTTACAACTTTTGACTTAGCTATGCTTTTAATATTGGCATGTAATAAACCTTTGTAAGTTAAAAGACATTTCAATTGTCAACTGTACTGAACTGACAGCTTGTCATAGTCTGCACGAGCATCTCATAATATTATATTATCTTCAATCGATTCTCCGTGATTTTCTAATTCATCGACTAGTTCTGCTTATGAACTCTGATATTTACTGTTCCCTGTGTGACTTGCCTAAGGATGACTCTGGATTCCGATTCTGCCTCTTTACTTTGGACTTTATTGTGTGTACATCGAATTGAATATCACGATGGGTAGCCGTGTAAGGCCTACAAGCATTATACAACGTGTTTGCCATGCGTGCTGGTTACGCACAAGAAGAGAAGTCCTAACGTATGAATAGTCAAGATGAAAGTAGTCCTCAGCTAGACACAACTGACGATGTGCAACCACAAGAAAATGTAATCCAGAACCTGAGCCAACACAAGTTGTGGAGTTAACCAATTACAGACGAATAGCAAAGATGTTTAGTTTTCTATTACACATTTTATTTCTATAACTTTACGATGATACAGCTTTATTGTACCTACTTAGGAGAGTTATGCAATTGATACCATAACATCCCTAGCCTGCATATTGTCATGAATGATTGTGAAATGTGCATACCTACCTACTATTTGGTGTACCTATTCTAAATAAATAAATTGTGTTACACGTGTTTTTCTGTATCTACTAAAATGGTAAGGGTAGGTAAACCTTTTTTTTTGGGGTGGTTGGGAAATCAACAAATAACCCTTCCCGCTCTTGGACAGCGAAAAGGAGTGTCAGACTTCTACTGACTAAAAACCACCCATGTTCCTTCTTAGCCCTTTATGTCGAGGCCGCGGTATCTTGCATCGGTTGGACTTAGTATTCTGAATACGGTAGTCCGTAGTTTATAATGTGTAAATGCATTTCTATCTAGGTATATTTAAAGGGTAAGTAGGGTGATTAGTCCGTTGTTTGTACGACATAACCTCTAAAACTTTAAACAGGAATATCTTTAATTCTGGCGTAGTAGAGCAAGCTCATTTTTACTCGTTTCCGCTCGACTCTTTAATTGTTGGTGTTTCGTTAGTGTTTGTGTAAACACACACTTAGGCAGTTTTCTATTGCGAGGTAGGTAAAAGAAGTAATTAATGGGTCCACTCAGCTTGCGACCGACACCGGGCTTTAACATTCCGAAAACGTCCGTAGTTTATTTTGGATTTCTATAGTTCTTTTTCGATTAGTCCATTGTTAATACAACATAACCTCTAAAACTTTAACAGGAATATCTTTAATTCTGGAGTACCTATAAAAATATAACTTAAGACAAAACTGTTCAGGAATTATAACTCTATACAAATATATTTTTTCCATAGGCTGACGCAAAAAAAAAATGTCAACAAAAATTTGTTCGAGCGTTTGCCACTATTCTTTGGGTCTTAATGGAAATTCTATCCCCGCTGCTTCTGCACGACAACGCGCGACCTCATACTGCACAGCAGACGGTCTCCAAGTTGCAAGAACTGGGGTTGGAAGCTCTCCGTCATCCGCCCTACTCACCAGACCTTGCGCCTACAGACTAGGTAATACTTTTTCCAGAATTTGGATAACTTCTTGGCGGGAAAAAAATTCAATACCCGAGAGGCAGTACAAAATGCCTTTGAAGAATTTGTTGCCTCCCGACCAGCTGATTTCTTTAAGAAGGGCATCAATAAACTGCCACTGCGTTGGCAAAGATGCATTGATTGCATGGGTGATTACTTCGATTAATACAAATAAAAAATACATGAAAAAAATTCGTTTAAATTTTTTCAAACAAAACGGCAATTTCATAGGTAAAGACCTATTAAATATAAATAATAATGTCTTGCAGCATAGCATCATTATTGACAGACATCTTTTCACGCATCCAACCCGTAGTGCTGCATAGAACGAAACGTTTCTGCAAGGTTGGTTGACAGTGACATTCCCGCCTGAACGTGCGTTCAAATTGCTTTTATTTTATCCAGTTTTGCATTGGACCAAATGACTTGTTTAAAATAATTGATAAAAGCTTACAATATAGATATTTTTACTCAAAATTACTAATAAAAATACTTACAAAATGGTTTTTAGAATGAGAATCTGCCATTGCTCAGTAGAATAATGAAATAGTTTCACTGCTTCGAACGCAAACAAACGCAAACGTCAATGTCAAATTGAAATTTGATTTTTCTGCGTTACAAAATTCCGCATTGTTCTCCAGGAATAGAATGAATACAGGTTCTCTATCCATTTCATTTGGATTATAATTACCCGTATTCTGATTTAACAGTGCTGATAACCTATCGTTCAAAATGCCTGTGGATCAAATTCAATACTCGGAAAGGTATACTGATGACGTCTATGAGTACAGGTGAGCTTTTTTCATTTTTCTTACAAGTTTTCTTCACAATATGTTTCAAGATTCCCTGCCTGGAACTCATAAGTGTACCTTATGTGTTTTCATTGCACTTTTTGCCTGTAATTTGCTTCCGTACGAGTGTTTCGTTGCACAATATGGCTGCACTTTCCGTCAGTCGTTTTGCGTCATTTTAACAGAATAAGATTACGTTCATGCGTATAAAATTGTTTGGTGAATCACAATCACACATTCATCTTTTCAATCATCCTTTTAAATTAAGGTGGTTAAGACTTCAAAACAGCAGCTGACACAATGAAACTTAAGCTAAGTATGTTGGTTATATGCATCAGCTGTTCACAGCTGTTTCCAATAATAGTCGTGTCTTTACATTTTATTTAGTTCAGAGCAATTTTAAATGGGATTAGAGTGTAGTGTAACACATCACAAGAAATAACAAATATAATGTAATGGCAATATAATTAAAAAGCAAAATGAAAAATTATAAAAAGACTAAAAAATTAAAAAGTAAGCAATATTATTTGCTATACTTATCTTATTTTCACCACTACATCACAATGCATTTATGATTCCAGACATGTCCTCCTGCCACCAGACATCGCCCGCCTGGTACCAAAGTCCCACCTCATGACTGAGACAGAATGGCGCAACCTCGGAGTCCAACAGAGCCCTGGCTGGATGCACTTCATGGTCCACAACCCTGAGCCTCACGTCTTGCTGTTCAGACGACCACGAACTGACAACCAGGCCCCTGTGAATGGCCTCGATAGTAATACGAACTCATCGGTCAAAGTATAAGGTCAGAGCAGCTAGGTAATTTAATAATTTATGTAGTTGGAGATAGAATTTTGAGGTTTTAACAAGATGTTTGACTTATATAGTACCTTTATTTTAAATAAGAAATGGCAGCAATAGAAATATTGCTCAAATATCAAATTGTTATTGATTTATACAAAAAATTGTCCTAGTTACTTGCTGTAACTTATTCCAAGAACCATAACAAACAATACATGTTCTATTATTTGCTAATAATTGCATACTTTTTCTTTAAATACATAGAATAATGGAAAATCAGTTGAACATCAGAAGGGCAATCTAGCTTCTTTATTATCTTAATGTCACATTTATGACTTTGAGATTATAAATTTTGCAAATTCACCTTCAGAATGGCTTTATTGTTATCTGGCTTGATAGTTACAGATTCAATACAATGGACATTGCTCAAAATAAATACTCAATTGTAAAATTTCATGCCTTTGATGAATGAAACCTCATAAATTCTATCAGCAGTTATGTATCCTAAAACAAACAAAAAAATATATGATATGATATGATATTTAAGCAAATTAATGTAGTTAGCCTATATGCAATTACTATGATTACTAAACTAAAGTATGATAACATAATTGTTTTCACCATGAAAGACTAATATAAAGAATATTTAGTATTATGACCAAAATACATGTCCAAAAAACTATTTGCTATTTATAAGAACTGTGTGAACGAAGGACAAAGATAGTGTTGTGATAGATGAACAGATAATAATTTTTAGTGTGGTCCCGTTGACCTTTAAAAAGTCTTATTGCAGGGGCAACGGCACACCGCACCAACACAACTAGCTCTATGTAATTCAGTGAAATTGGTAGCAGGCTGCAAATTTGCCATCTGAGGAATCATTAAGCTTTCTCGTTTTTTAACTAAACTGGTTGCCTAGGGGATATCTTCATCAGTTAGAAGTTCAGAAGAGACTGATGGTGTTGACACGTTGTATGGCCACGTTTAACCTCTGACCGCGGTTAAAGCCATCCCTAAAATTCCAATTAAAATGATTAATATTCCAGTACAATTTATTGCCATTTTGTTGGATAATCATGGAAGATATCTTGTAAGTGACAGTATATAAAGTTACATAGGCTAGTAGTGTTGTGGTTTACTGTTGACGTTGCCTTCAGGTTTGTATCTTTAATTAGTATACATAATTGTAACAGATAACCTAGAAAGATAAAATGTTTATCAAACTCTTGATACTATTCCTCTTATCTATTGGACAATTAGCACACTGCAAAAACTAATATTTATGAACCTAGTTTATTTCATAATTAAATACTTTTGTTAGATTGCATTACGCAGAGATAATTATTTTATTTAGTTATTCTTCTTACCCACCAAAAGTAAATATTTGTTTATTTTTACGTGCATATACATGTTATGCAAATATTTAAAATGAAATAAAATTTTATTAAAAGGTTGTTCCTATTCCCGACTGAGAATTTATTTATTTACTAGCTTTTGCCCGCGACTTCGTCCGCGTTTCCGTCGTTTTTCGTAAAAAAGTACCATATGTCCTTCCTCACGGTTCAGTGGTTTTGATGTAACAGACAGATTAACTTTCGTATTTTAGTAGGGAAATATAATATGTCAATCCACAATACTGTTGAAAAATACCGCAATAAGGAACCGCAGAATATTATTATTAATAGCTGTGCCCGCGACTCCGTCAGCGTGTAACTCCTTGTTTGTTATTTAGTTAATGTATTGGTAATATTATATTAATATTGAAAATACTTCAGCGCAAAGCTTCCGGGTAAACTATGTTGAAAGTTGACCCGTCCGGCACGTGAACATATAGATTTCTAGAACTGCTAACCCGGGAAAGAGCGACATATAACTGACCATGCGAGAAACAACTGACACCGAGATCTACTCCAGCAACACGAAAAGTCTGCCCTTGTGCCTTATTAATTGTCATTGCATAACACACTGATACTGGGAATTGCGTTCTTTTAAATTGAAATGGAAAATTATTTGGTATTATGGGAATTCTGGGAATAAAGACGGTCTCTCCTGCACCGCAGCCTGTTAAAATTTGAGCCTCGATTACATTTTGTTGCAACTGGGTTATTTTTAGCCGAGTTCCATTGCAAAGTTGTGGTGGTCTTAAATTTCGGAGCAGAATAATCGGAATGCCAATTTTTAAACAAATTTCATGAGAAGGAAGTCCGGGCATATTTAAAGAATTTAAAAATTCTATGGGGTAATTAGTGGTTTCTTGTTCATCGACCATTCTATTAATTGAACTATAAACTTTGCTTTCCCCCTGGATATTCGACAGTATTTTATTATTAATTTCAGATGCCTGGTCATTGCGAGGAGTTAAAATGGACCTTTCGCATAGCCAAGAATTGTGCCTATTTAATATATTTGTTACGTCACCGTAAACCGACGATATAAGATGTTGTTGGGATTGCACTATAAAACATAACTCAGGTGTCAGAATAAGTTTTCCTTGGTGTAGTTGTGGATAGGTACCTTCACCAATCTTTAATAATATATCAGAAAATTCACGATCATCCGGGTTATCTCCAGTTCTCACTCGCATGTTTATAGTCAAATGCACCGATTGTATATCACGCCACAAATAAGAGCTTTTCAGGCAAGCCCTAACCTCATCAGCTCGGGTTCCCCGTGGTATTACCGGTAAGGTTTGTCGGAAATCACCACAAAATAAAACTGTGATACCGCCCATTGGTCGATCATTTTGTCTTAGATCCCTTAAAGTTCTGTCTACCGCTTCTACTCCTTTTCGATGGGCCATCGTACATTCATCCCATATGATTAAATTACACTCACGTAATACCTTAGCTTTGTCGCTATTTCTTGAAATACTACAGGTTGGACTTTCCGTGCGATCTAAATCAATTGGTATTTTGAACATAGTGTGAGCAGTTTTACCTCCTGGTAGCAATGTTGCAGCTATACCTGATGAAGCCACGGCAAGAGCAATTTTACGCTGATTTCGAACAAAAGCTAATATTAATTTAGTCAAAAAGGTTTTCCCAGTTCCTCCAGGTGCATCTAAAAACCATATTGTTCCCAAATTATTCTGAACACTCTCGCACACGCGATCATAGACTGAACGCTGTTCTGCAGTCATCATTGGGACACCGTTTTCTAATGTTGCCAGCAGTTCCATTGAGTTGTAACCAATCTCTGCGGAATATTCCCTATTGGTAACCTCTCCGACTAAGGTTGGTGTTGGCAAACCATATTCACAGAGAGATTTACCGCTTACTGCTGTTAAGTCTTCCTGAAGAGCTATTAAGCACTGATTTATGGCAAGATCACGGAAATTATCACTAATTGCGCCTTCATCATTGTGAGATATATTCCGAAGAAAGTCTTCTGCAAATTTTTCTTTATATTTTTCCCATAATTGGACAGGATCTGACAAATTGCAAAATGTGAGCAATGTTACAAATAAATGGCGTAACCGTCGTGGATTATCACTAACACAGGATTCTGCTAAAGCGTCATCCCAATGCTGATCATTTTCAAGCAAACGACGCGCTTGGCAAGCTGCATGGTAAGTTGGATAAACAACATCGTCTACTTTTCTCAAATCTATAAATGATGTTGGTCCTCGCACTGTATGTAATAATAATCTCAAATAGAAACACTCGGCGTTGTTAGGATGAACGGTATACACTCTACCAAGAACATGTTCTTTGAAAATACCTGACTCGCCATCTACAGGCCTGCCACGGCGTCTACGGTTAAAGACACCTCGTTGCTTATCGTAGGTATAATACGACGGAACTTCCTAGTACAAAAGAGATTTTGCATAATTATCAGTTTGGCAAAGTCGAAAGAATGCTAATAAAGTTGTTTGTCTAGGGTTCTCTAATCGTTCTGTAACATTTTCGGCGTTGAAATATATACGTTGACCGCCTTCGAGATGAACATCCAGATGGGTCACAGGTGGATATCTTTCGTGAATATTGAAACTTAAGATCCGCCACACAGCTTCTGAAGAGCTGATATATCTGCCTGACTGAAATCTAGTAACTTCATCATGTTCATTTCTCAACGCAAACGTAGCTTGGTCACTGCCCTTATTAATATACTTACAAATATATTTTATTGACTCTACACTATTACACATTTCTACATTTATGTGAGCTTGAAATGCTCTAGACAACACAGGCGAATACGGAACGACCCACCTATTATCTAAAGTAACCTGTTGTCCAGACACTCGCTTTTCAACAGTAAAACCACCATTGTCTCTTGAACGGCGACGATATAATGGGTATCCATCATGTCCTGTTACAGTTTCATCTACTAATGCTTTTGGATATCTTTTAGTGCAACGACCGTCTTGCATGCAAGGAGCATTCCTGTTTAATGCACCACATGGACCATGTATCATATGAGTTTTAACAATGTCATATAACAGGGGATCTGCAATCGGATCTGGAATTTCAGCACTGATTGAACTGTCTACATCATTAGGTCGAACCTTATCTTTTAACCAAAGCAAGATATGTGCGTGAGGTAAGCCGCGTTTTTGCCACTCAACACTATACATATAACACAATACTTCTCCAAAAATGTTATCTTTTGTAAGTAGATCTATCATTGATTTTAATTTTAAATGAAAAACTCTTGCGATTATATCATGGCGGTCATGCGGTGCTTGACCCTCAAGAAGCTCCCGAGTGATTTCATCCCACTTGGGATTGGTAGTTACAGTAATAAATAAGTCGGGACGTCCATATTTTCTTACGTAACAAAAAGCGTCTTGAGTACGTTCGTGCATGTAGCGTGGACCACCAGTAAAAGAAGAGGGTAAAATAACTAAACGGCCCATATTCACAGTATCATTATCTTGCTGCATGGCGTCGCGAAGGTGCACGTATTCTTCAGCGCGCAGCTGCCTTTGATTAGATCGTATATAAACTAATCTTTCGGTTTCAATTTTTGCATACATGTCAACAATAAACTGATTAAATATGCCACGAAAACGTTGAAAGTATACAAATCTATTCCGTCTCACTTGCAAGTGGTAACAATAAAATTGAAGGCAAGACACCTTTTTATTATAATTAGGTGCGCCTGTACGCGGATCAGTTTGGTATACAGCGAAATTATAACCATCTTCCCCTCGACAGTATATCAAAGGATATTGCAAACTATCGTAAGCCCTGTGGGTTTCGAAAATACGTTGCAAACGATTGTCTCTGGAACGTATAACGATATCACGCCTATCACATTCCTGGTCGACCAATACTACAGCAACTTCATTCGTGGATGGAACGTTATAACGCCCAGGGTGTTCCTGAGTTGGACGCCTATCGGCATTTATAACAATTTTATAATTGTTATCACCATCTTGAGGAAGAGCTTCTAATGCCGATTTAAAACTGCATACATACGAATTAACCTGATGCAACATGTTCTGAAGTTGTGAAATGAGTTCAGTATTTAAATTCGGGAAATATTGATTTCTTATATTCGACTGTTCGTTGTAGTCGGATACAAAATATATTTGAAGAAATTTAGGTTGGTCTTCCGGCAAAAGGGACCCTATCAAATGGTAAACCTGACCTTGTATCTTAAAAGTAGGCATGAAAGGACCTTCTGAGATTTGTTGAGCACCAAAGGATGTCATTTGAAATGCACTATTATAAGTTCGAATATTGTCTAAGAACTGTTTAGATTGCACATGTTCCCCTAAAAGTAGTGATTTCAAAGGTTCCGGTGGGTCTTCGAACAAAGGCAAATTTATTTTACCTCCAGAACAACAGAAACCAGCAGACTCCTTACTCCACTTTGAAGCATTACAAAAAGAACATACTACGTTCATATCGCCTATTACAGAAGATGATCTGTAATCAATTGAGAGGTTATAAGCAAACCCACTTTTATATTTGTCGGACCACGCCACCGAATTTGTAGATTGATCTTCTATGTGTACATCTAAGTCATTAAGACTATGTCGAAATCTGTCTGCAGTAAGACGGGCCTCTCGCTGATCGTCTGTTTCAAGAGACCGAATATTTTCAATTCTTAATCTTTCATTAGACAAAGTTATTAATCGTTCTTGTCTCAAAGAATTGTAATAATCGCGTCCCGACTCTAGTCGTTGTTCATGCTCATGTTCGTCTTCAAGAGATCGAATAATATTATGGTGCACCCTATCATTTGTCATACGGTCTTGATATTGAGTAAAAGTTTCAGATTCTCGAGATAAAATATGCCGTTCGCGGTCAGCTGTAAGACGTAATTCCCTCTCAGTGAAGGTTTCGGACTCGCGAGATAATGTATGCCGTTCGCGGTCAGCTGTGAGACGTAATTCCCTCTCAGTGAAGGTTTCGGACTCGCGAGATAGTGTATGCCGTTCGCGGTCACCTGTGAGACGTAATTCCCTCTCAGTGAAGGTTTCGGACTCGCGAGATAATGTATGCCGTTCGCGGTCAGCTGTGAGACGTAATTCCCTCTCAGTGAAGGTTTCGGACTCGCGAGATAATGTATGCCGTTCGCGGTCACCTGTGAGACGTAATTCCCTCTCAGTGAAGGTTTCGGACTCGCGAGATAATGTATGCCGTTCGCGGTCACCTGTGAGACGTAATTCCCTCTCAGTGAACGTTTCGGACTCGCGAGATAGTGTATGCCGTTCGCGGTCAGCTGTAAGACGTAATTCCCTCTCAGTGAAGGTTTCGGACTCGCGAGATAATGCATGTCGTTCGCGGTCAGCTGTGAGACGTAATTCCCTCTCAGTGTAAGTTTCAGACTCGTGAGATAAAGTATGCCGTTCGCGGTCAGCTGTGAGACGTAATTCCCTCTCAGTGAAGGTTTCGGACTCGCGAGATAATGTATGCCGTTCGCGGTCAGCTGTCAGACGTAATTCCCTCTCAGTGAAGGTTTCGGACTCGCGAGATAATGTATGCCGTTCGCGGTCAGCTGTAAGCCGTAATTCTCGTTGTTCAGCAGTTTCAGCTTCTCGGGATAACGCATATTGTTCTCGGTCAATGGTACGCCTTAGCTCTCGTTGAGAAGAGCTTTGAGACGCCCGTGATGTAGCTCGTCTCGCTCTGTCAGCTGCTAATCGCATTCCTCTCTCTGGAGAGCTTTCATTGGCTCGAGAAGTTGAGGCACCAAGTCTCATAGAGTTTAACCGATGTGCTCTTTCCTCTGCCGATTCTTGAGAACGCGTTATTCTCATGCTCTTAGCTTTACTCGAAGTTCGAGATAAAGATAATCGTTTTTTAGGAGGCATTGTGTGTTTTATTTTTAATCGACGGTAACGGAAAGGCTGTCAGTTACCTAACAAAATAACCTACGTTAGAGGTCCTAACTATAGCTATCTTACACTTAAAATCTAAGTGCCTATTTAAACTAAAATATTCTAATAGAATTTACAGAATAGAAATATGTACAACTTACAACAAAAAAGAAATGAAAATAAAGCTGAAACGCCTGTGCAAAAAAAGAAAAAATACTATCTACCTATACCTACTTCACTTAAAAATAAATACCTATAACTACTGTAATTAATAAAAGTATCTACACTAATACCTATTTTATAAAATAACAACAAAAGAAATTCTAATAAACTATTTAAAGACTAAAAGTCGCGCTGATAAGCACGGTTTGATAATATCAATTATTGTCTGTCAATAAGGTCGAACGCTCTGAACGCATCAACAGCCAAATTTTGAATGAAGCTCGCGCTCGGACCCCCGCCTTTTTATACCCTACCGCCACGACCCGCGTCGAGCGCGGCAACCGTTACACAAAAATAATCCCTATGGCATGATTCAGTATTCACGCGCGATGGCTTATTAGCGTATTTCATGTATAGGTTTGGTGTTTCTATACCGATTACTATGATTCTTTTTTTATTGAATAGGTAATAATATTAACTTCTTTTAATTACGTATGAGTGAGAGTATTATAAACGTAAGAGTAAACAAATATAATCAGAAAGCTCCGAACTGCTAAGCTATCGGGAGTTACACGTGTTATAGTGAGTCAACCATAAAATATAGACATATGCTGTTGTGGGATATTTTTTAGATAATTTTATGTAGAACATTTCCGTCATAAATGATTTCTACGTAGCTTTAACCATTAAGGCTGCACACGCGACGGAAGCTTAAAAAATGGAGCAACTTCTCCCGTTTTCCCAACATTTCCCTTCACTGCTCTGCTCCTATTGATTGTAGCGTGATGAAAAGTATACTATAACCTCCCCAGGAGTATGAAGAATAATTGTACCAAGTTTCGTTAAAATCCGTCAAGTAGTTTTTGTTTCTATAAGGAACATACAGACAGGAAGACAGACAGAAAGACAGACAGACAGACAGACAGACAGACAGACAAAAATTTTACTGATTGCATTTTTGGCATCACTATCGATCACTAATTACCCCCTGATAGTTATTTTGAAAATATATATCATGTACAGAATTGACCTCTCTACAGATTTATTATAAGTATAGATGTATGTATATATATAATAATTGTTAAAGTGCCTTTAAGCTGTTTGCTAAAAAAGAAAAATATAATTATTGTTTGGTAATTAGGGATTCGGCCATGATTCGGCTCATGAATTCGTTAAAAAAATAAATCAAAATTACCCTGATGATTTCAGAAACTATGGTCTAGGAAAAATCTTATGTTTGTCAATTGATTGAAAAGCTAAGACTAAGGATAGCAAGGATAGGTGGGGATTGCTAAGGGTCTAAGGGAGCATAGCCTCTTAAATATGAATGTTTGGTAACTGTTACTCATTTTAAGGCTATAAATACACTATATAATGGTACACAATTGGGTGTTGCATTGCAGAAAACCTCTCTCATCACTTTTGTACATTTTGTATAAACCATCATACACTACACTCTACAGGACACAGTTGTAATGTGTGCTTACTTTTATTAATTGGGCATGAAATTATATGAATATTAATAATTCCTATTACCACAAGATGCCTTTGCCTGTTTAAATATTATATGTATGTAATACAATGTAGAAATAATAATGGCTATGTGTATGCATATTATTCATATTATAATGGTGCAAATTTCAATTGACTTATATGTAATTTAAGTTAGTGTATGAAGTTTAATTTAATTATAATGTTTGTTAACTAAATAAAGGTTTATACGGGAAAGACGTTGTAGTATAATTATATCTTATCTATTCCTTTATTTAACAAAATATGTTCAATGATTTCTCGGTGATCAATTCGGTGAAAACCGGAAGCAATCACCGCATGGTAAAGAGGCACATTGAACTTTATTAAAAAACTTGAAAGGTCACGACTGATGAAGTCTAGTCTACGCTCCGTCCAGCACACTGCACAGATCCAAATCCAAAACTCCGAGAGCTTTCAGCTTGAACTACAGAGTCGCTTCGAATACCTAGGAAGCTCAGTAGACGGTTACAATGACGGGTTCGTAGAAACTGTCCAAATTCGCGATGCAACGATCTAAATTCTTTAAGATACGTGGTGCAAAAGCAAATAAGATCAAAAAACTCCCAGATCACACTCAAGCTCATGATGGAGCGGCGTGAGATGATCCTGCAGGTTTCAGAAGAGGCTAGACGAACCGGCAACTAAATAGACAGGTCTCCAAATGTCCAATCCAAATTTAAAATAAAAATCTTTGAAAGCTAACCTCCGCCGCTTTAATACCGGTGTATTAAAGACATAAGTGAACTGAACAAAGAGTCCCAAGAGAACAAGAGGTATTTGCAATAGATCTTGCTAGAGCCAGCTCACAAAACTGAAGACCAACGATGGTAGGATGGACCGTATCCGCCAAACCGGACATCAGATCGAGAGTTTTTTTTTTTTATCTTATATGGGCTTACTCTTGACCTCAATCTTGCCCTAAGGGCAGAGATGAGGTCGACGATGGAACGAGTTTACCCAGAAGAAGCCTATTTACTCGCGACTTAAATAGATTGGGGTTATATGAACTCGGGAATACCGACGCAGGCAGGGTGTTCCACTCCTTGGCTGTACGAATAATGAAAGACTTAGCAAAACGCTTCGTACGAATGTGTGGAACATCGATAAGGTATGGGTGATAACCCGCAGTACGTCTAGTCTCTCGATGGAAGAAGGGCGATGGTGGAATAAGCTCGTGGCGCTCTTGAGTTTCTATGGACCCGTCGAAAATCTAGGTAACAATCCAAGAGCCCACCCGAGAATATATCGAAGTCAGCCTGTGGTACGAGATTAGGGTGGCTCTGAAACAGCTTAAAAACACGGGTGATGATAGAATTACGGCCGAACTCCTGAAGGCTGGTGGCCAACCGATCGTTAAGGCCCTTCAGAAGCTGTTTTGATTCCGTCATACTCGAGGGGAAAACGCCACAGGCATGATGCAGGGGTGTGGTGGTGCTCTTCTTCAAAGGGCTGACAATACCCGACTGAAGAACTATAGGCTCATCTCACTTCTAAGCCATGTCTACAAGTTGTTTTCGTCTCGCGCGTAGACGATTTCCAGCCTCCCGAACAAGTCAGAATCCGAAAAGGCTAGTAGGTACCTACCCATACCTAATTATACTACGGCAGATTCTATCTACATATATTATAACCTGCCTCTCTATTGGGCGTTTGTGCAGCGCGGTGTGAGACAGGGAGACGTCATAATGATCATATCTCCGAAACTGCCATGTTCACCGCTGCACTGGAGGATGTCTTCAAGGTTCAGGATTGGAGATGGAGATGACTTCCTTCGGTTTGCTGACGATATAGTCGTCATGGCTGAGACCATGTAGGACCTCAGTACAATGCTCGATGACCTCAGTGGAGCTTCCGGAAGGTGGATCTAACTTAGAGAAAAAGGTCTGTGGCGTCACGTAATATGCAGTATGAACGCACCATAGATAGATTACGTGTCGCCGCATGTATGTTTTTGTTAAGTGGCAAAGTCAAGCTTCGGTCCCGAGTGCTTCCTATAGCGTCCCTCGACTGTTACTTGTCGATCGTCGCGAGACACACCACGCACACGCGTGTTGTATAGTTTAATTAGTTTTTAGTAGTTATTAGTGTACATATACATAACCATAACTGTTTATTGTGATTCTCCAAATATACCACTCTACTGCAAGTTGGACCTTTAATTTCTCTCGTCATCAACTACCTTCTCTTCGAGACGACAAAAGGACACAGGTAGTAACCCATCTACCTGGGTCTCCAAAGGTCAATCGTCGCATCCGACTTAGCTCTGCAGAGTTCGAGAAGTTTCGCGGTATCTTGTCCAACTTACCGCTGTGTCTCAAACAGACGAAAGAAATTATAATAATAATATAGATTATGTATTTAGTATAGTAAGTTAAATTTTGTTAAAGTTTAAACGAACGGCTCGCCAGCACTCAGATAAGCCCTGAGAGGCTTTCGATGTGTGGCTTAAACATAATTGTTATAGAATAAGTTTTTTAGACAATAAATAAAAAAAATAAAAAAAAATTGGGAAGTTTTATTCATTTTTGCTTTCGCACGTCGGGGGCCCAGAATACTGATACGGCAGATACGGTGGTAGCTATACGCCCCTGCATCCGCAAGAGAACCAAGGTTACCAACTAAGAATTGCCAAACTTAAGTGCCAGTGGACAGGGTACTTAAGTTGCTGGCAGAACGGATGGCCGATCGGGCCGAAAAGTCCTGGAGTGGCGACCGCGAACCAGAAGACGTTGTGTTGCAAAGCCTCCCACGTGGACCGCCGACCTGGTGAAGGTTGCGGGGACTCGCTGGATGCGAGACGCACGGGACCGATCAATGCGGTGACGTCATCTGGGGGCGGCTTTTAGCTGAAATGATGATGATGATTCAGGTCATGGTACTGAATATGTACCTACCTATAGCTTAATGTGTAGCGTATGTTTACCAATCTCTACATATTATAGTTTCGCTTTGTATAAAGACGTGGTCATATAATTGCTGGTGACATACAGTGGCTGTGGTCATATAGTGCTACTAGCTGACCCGTGCCCACTTCGTTGGGCCTAATTAGTCGAAAGTGTGCTAATTACGTTTCGAAAAATTCAATTTCAGGGACGTCCGCTGCGTAAGGAGCCGACCTCGCGACTGAGCCGCGCGGGTACCTAAAAGCGGCTACACACGGCCCTAAAATCAGAGGCAATATCGGGAGAGTGGTGGGGAGCACCCTAGATCGCTCCCTTGATCGCCTCGTGAGTAGGCAAATCGTAATCATTATTATTATTATTACCCCTAACTCGAAATTGGTTCGGGCGAGCTTACGATTTAGGGACGATTATCGTCTAGGGAGCGTTGGTCGGTGCGTGTGTAGCGAAATCGGAACCGATTTCACCGCAGTCACAGTGCGCGTGCGACTGTAGTGGCAACAAGACGTGTTTTTGTAAATAAAATTTTATTTCGTGCGGAGATATTATGGCGAAGGAACGAGAGGGCTGGACGAAAACAATTGATCTTTTCAAGGATTTGTCGTATTTATGGGATAAAAAACATAAAGAAGAGTATTTTAACCGCGACATGAGGCAGGAGGCCTATAAAATGCTATTACAACTGTACAATGAAAAGGTCGTCGGTAAAGACAATACGACGACGGCCGACTTTAAGAAAATTATTTATTTAGCCCATTTTTTTATTTTTCGAGAGTATAGGCGACATATTGGATAGACGAGCGCTTTGCTGCACGGTGGATTACGAACTAAGTGGCAGGGACGTGTGTAGAGTAGGGGCCGATTTCATCCCCACCACCACTCTCCCGATATTGCCTCTGATTTTAGGGCCGTGTGTAGGCGCTTTACCTCTCAGATCAGATGTAAAAGGCCACGCCCCTTTCTCCCGAAGCGAGCACGAACGCGAACCGAAATAAACCCGAAACCATCCCGTGTCCTCCTCTGCTTTGGATTTTTCTCCGATTCACTTTGCAAAACGGACTACCACGTAAAAGCCTTTTTATTTTTCGGTTTTTTATATAGCCTATGACACTCAGCAATAATGTGGCTCTCTATTGGTGAAAGAATTTTTAAAATCGGTTCAGTAGATCCCGAGATTACCCCTTACAATTTAACAAATATACAAACACACAAACTTTACCTCTTTATAATATTAGTATAGACTAGCTGACCCGTGCCCACTTCGTTGGGCATAATTAGTCGAAAGTAAGCTAATTACGTTTCGAAAAATTCAATTTCGAGGACGTCCGCTGCGTAAGGAGCCGACCACGCGACTGAGCCGCGCGTGTACCTACCTCTCAGATCAGATGTAAAAGGCCACGCCCCTTTCTCCCAAAGCGGGCACGAACGCGAACCGAATTAAACCCGAAACCATCCCGCGCCCGCCGGAAAGCAGGCTTTTTTCTCCGATTCACTTTGCAAAACGGACTACCACGTAAAAGCCTTTTTATTTTTCGGTTTTTTATATAGCCTATGACACTCAGCAATAATGTGGCTTTCTATTGGTGAAAGAATTTTTAAAATCGGTTCAGTAGATCCCGAGATTACCCCTTACAATTTAACAAATATACAAACATACTTTACCTCTTTATAATATTAGTATAGAAGATTAGAAGTATAGATTATCAGCCTGAAGCACACCGTCAAGTACTACACCATAAGGAGGACGCGTGTTTCCTTGACATGTCGAAAGCTTTCGACCTTGTCTTCTATGATGTGCTATGGGACAAGTTGAGGGGTAGGTACCTACGGGTGTGCCGGTGGAGTACACAGTGCTTCTCCGGTACTGGTATGCTCACCAGACAAAATCGGGTGAGATGGGTCGGTACTCTGTCGAATGAGTATCGAATGGAATGCGGTGTGAGGCAGGGGGGGGGGGGGGGTTAAGCTCCCTCCTGTTATTTAATTTATTAAGTAAATGCTGCTCATAGAGCAGCTGAGCAGCACACATGTCGGCTGTCAATGCAGTCATATAGACGGTATATTATGTGTCAATAACTTATGTGCGGACGACATGGTGTTGCTCAGTCCTTCGATGCGATATGCGAGACGTATGCGGAGGTGCACGGCCTTAAATACAACTCAAATAAAAGTGAGGTGTTAGTGTTTACGGCACCTAAACAACAGCCCCGTCGTGTACCTCCAGTATATCTCAACGGCGTTGAACTAAATGTGGTGACACAATTTAAATACTTGGTGTTACTAAGTATGTCCCCAAGTCCCCATGTAAGCACAGTGTGTTACTAACTACATAGGGACTGCTTAATAAGTCTGAAATAAAGATATTTTATTTTTTATTTTATAATATCTGCTGATGCATCTGTGGACGTCTACGGACACATCCGCCGACGTGTAGAGAAGGCTTTAGAGCACAAAGTATGGGACACCTGGTTTATGTACAGACGTCACCACATTAAGCTACTAAGTACTTACAATGAATCAAATTGTTTAATAGATTTTCAACTTTATCGCTGAAGCAGTAGGGTTCATTGAAAAAAAATGACAGTTTCGGGTTGATGTGCTAGCGTCTGTACTTGTGTGTAAAGTTAATGTTAACAGTGTAAGTAATAGAATAGATGGGATTCGAACCCACTGACTGTTTGCTGTTTGCCACTTATCCGATGGACATTTTTGACCATGGTCTGGGTCATTTTGTTTCGTGTTTGGGTATTTCGATGGGTCAGATCGGGTATGGGTTATATAAAAGAAACCAGTGAATACTATGTTGAATGTTTATTTGTGTTTAACTTCTAAAAACATTATAAACACAGTAAAATATACAAATAAATGCGGAAGTAGTACATTTCGTAAGGTTGCCAATATTAAAATAATAATTAAATTTCGTAAACAGAAAACTACCGTACTACACAATAAACAAGAAATAAAATTATTAACAATATATTAGTGTAAATTTTTATTTTCTTATTTCGTTAAAAATAATAATAAAGATTGTGCTTTTTTCTTATATACTATATTAGCGAAATTAATAAGAATTTAAGTAACAGTCGCGAGAGCGTTGAAATTTTGAAATGTTGCCAGCATAAAACAGTGCTGCGACTTCGAAATTTCAGCGCACCGTAGCGACGGAAAATAAAATAAAAATAAACCATGATATGGTTAGATCCGAAGTTCTTAATTTTAAAGTTAGCTTCAACAGGATTATTTAACGATCGTATAAAAGTCTCTCCAATATATCCTTATCTAAAAAAGGTAGGCAGCTTCTTACTAGTAGACACACGGTACATATCGAGATACATCGGCATGCGACATAAAAATCGTCGCATCCCAAATTAGCCTAATCGAAAAACGTGTCATCTTGCCTTTTGTAATAGTGAAAAAGTTTTGGATACATGTTTTTAGTTCCTAAGAAGAGTCCCTACAGTCCGACAGAACTATCTAGCGCGCACCGCGATTATTGAACGCGATTAATTAATCGCACGAACTTTCGTCAAGGAGAAGGTTATAAGTTCATCCGCTCATTGCGATTTTTCAATCGCAGGACTCAATACTCGCGGCTCGCCTAGATCAAACAGTGAAGGAAAGGAAACTGCCACTACTCTGCATAGAAGCACTTCGATTATTATTTTTCATCATCTAACGATACATTTTTGATAACTCGATAAATGTTTAACTTACACAAACATGCATATAAATAACATGCTCGATATCATTTTGGCTACATCTAAATACTACTCGCAAAATTGTTAACGAATCCATTTTAACTACGGCCACACTAGACATATTATTATGGCATACATTTTTGAAGATCGGAGAGGTCAATACATTTCCACTAAAACTTAGGCCCGTCCAGTGGTTCGCGGTAAAAACGTGGAGGTTTGCATCCATTGTGTTGCATTATTTATCAAAATATGTCACAGTTGTATCCTATTAAAGCTTTCAGCTTATAACGTTCAGTGTGACCACATTTCAAAATTCCTACTATTGTAGTAGTTCGTTAAAATCTGTTTGCTCTTTGTATAATTATAGAAAAAGATGGATATGGTTTCAGTAGAATATTTTCACTCGTTGATATGGTAAAAATGTGGTCAAACCAATCGAGCTGTCTTGTAAATAATATAGACCACCGATTAGTCGGTGACCATGTCGCCTCAGTTTCGTTTCACGTGTTATAATACATATGCCTGTATTGTACACAGCAAAATGATATGGAAGTATACAAGAAGTGATATGATATATAATGGAGATTGTACTAACAAGATATGTACTTAAACGATTAAAATATCAAGTATCCACAAATTTGGTACATTTTTTTTGTTAAATATATATGTATAAATGCTCGTTACAGTGTCTTTTTCGTTGGATCGTCTCGTTCTAGCAACACTGTCGGGGTTACGGAGGGGAAAAACAAAAATAGTAGAAATTCTGTCAGGGTTACCTACAAGGTTAAAAAAACCTACGGTAGAAAAGAAAGCGACTCAATCACGATACGTACTGCAACAATGGCATGCCCTTATTAATACAATAAGCGTTGCATACGACTATCGTCTCGAAAACGACGCTACAGGGAACTAAATCTAGATAAAATCATCGTTAGTTCTATATAGCCGGATCCTTCCAGGCTTCTACTTTTTAGTATCTTTCCCCGCGAAGCCTCGATTAGAAAATGAGTGGAATGTTAGAGCTTATATTGTATAATAAGGTAGAAACAGCATGTGCAGGGTATTTGTTAGTGATGAGTCGAAAATTAGTAGGTATAGAAATATTACTGTACAATTTTAATAATACTTCGATGTTTAGCAAGGATAGAAATTTAAAGCGTTCTCTTTGGTATAGCTCGACAGTGTTGCTAGTTCGAAGGTATCATAGAGAAGGTGGCGGTTGCCGGTTGGCTCCGCCGGGTGGCAGCACCATACGCGCGTGTGACGTCACTTGAGGGCTACTCTTTGGTGGGGGGTTTCCCGTTGGTGTACTGCGGAGGAGAGTTCGATGTTTGATTTTGTGGGTCCTCCGTCATTACTGACACTAGTTCTTCGACGGCGCGGCCTAGGTCATCTGTAATTGAATAAAGTCAATTAGAATTGGGATATAAATTATAACTACAAGGTAAGTTGTTTTTGGTTACTGATGTTTCTGGTTATGGTGATATTTGGTGACTCCTTAGTTAGACTTGAAGTGAATTTACAATCTTCATTTAAGGAGGTCACAGAGGCAGCCGCCCAATGTAAAATATTCAGCTGGTTAGACTGGAAGCTGGCCCAATACAGTTGGAAAAAAGCAGTAACAACTCAACATCAATAACTTCATGTATTTTTACCAGAATTTGATTTATTATGTTTGAGACCAACATGTAGCATAATTAAAACAGTTTTATTACCTCAAGGTATACGTCCTGTTAGGTTTGCAAATAACAGAAAGAAAAACATTGTAAGTATTAAATACTATTGCTAAAACGACAACAAGAAATATTTCATGCATCACTCAAAACCATGCAACAACCTACAAACGACGACGAAAGAAAAACAAAACAACAACGAAATACAAAAAAAACAACTGAAAACGCGATTGAAAGGAAAATATCTGTTAATCGATGAAAAAGTCCTAAAAAATAGCAATAAAGCGTCTTCGGTGCAAGAAGATACAATCCATTTTGCATTGCTAAGTGGTGGCTGCACGAAATCCACGTCTATGTGAAAAACTAGCAATACAACCAAATCAATAGCTGCTACAATAATAACGTTCAAATCTGATAGCAACAGTGCTACGAAAGCTAAAACTCTATTCAAATCCTGGTTTCCAATTGAAGCTATTTTCACTTAAATACATATTTGATGACATAATTAATTTGAAAGTTGATAAACTACTGAAATGCTAGCGTAAACTAGACTTTATTACAGTGATAACATCAATTGGAAAGTCAAGACATCGCAGGATACGTTAACCGTGTGTGTAGGTGTCTGACCTGCGCAGTGCATGAGCGAGTGCACGGCGTGAGGTGGCGGCGGCGGCCGCTCCAGCGCCTCGCCCGCCCAGCGCGGGACACCGCCGTCTTCACACATCGCACACGTTACGGTAGGGATACACAATAGGATTCAACAACCTACCCTGAGGAACCCCTAATCGATACCTTTCCTAATATACTTTAGAAATGATCTTAGTCGTTCAATTCCGCTTATCTCTGCAATATTCTTATAAAGAGGATAGGGCTCAAAATCGATCCTTGAGGAACACCTAGACCTATTATTATTATCTCTTGTCTCTCACATCTCTTCACAGAATCTATCTAGTTTTCTCGTATTTCCAAGATAATTCGTACAAGGATTCTTTTATAATATGGGCTCTCTTGTATTAATAGGGATACTATGTATTATATCAACTCTGTCAAAGGGCTCAATCAAGGGCAAATAATGAAGATACTTACTAGTTTGCGACTCATGGTATAGTCCATTATGCATTTTCGCCGGCGAATCGGTAGCGAGCTGCGAAGCAGTCACAGAGCGAGTCTGGAGCGTTCCAGTGCGGGCTGGTGGAGAACCTTGGGCAGGCTGGAATTGGAAAAGTAAATATTTTAGAATAACTTTGAGTTATTTGCGATTGGAAGTTCTGGTGATTAATTTTATCAAATCAGCCCGTATTCACCCATTTCTAAGTCTAGGCGCTTTTTTGCCTTGTCTTGCTTTGCGGTTTCCATTACCCCTCGTCTCATGTTACCACTTTAACCAATAAGCAAAGGTAAAATTGTGATGTTTCACAAATCTTTGTAAGATGTTGCTTTATTTTCATTATTTTGTTCATTAAGACATGATTCTCACCTCATCAAGCAGTCTCCTCAATCTCTGCAGCTGCGCTTCCAGCTGTCGGTTGTGTTCCTCGAGGATCTGCATGCGAGCCTCCAGGCGACCCTTGTGCTGTCGCAGCAGACGGGCTTCAGCCATCATGTCCTGAAAATCATTGATTTTGTTCAAATATTTGTTTGGTTTTGATATTGTGTCATTGAAAGCTCTTGTGCTTGCTTGGTTTTCTTCTAGTATTAAATAAGCTTCAGCTTGGCTGGTTTGTTTGTGTGACATTTAGGTTTTAGCCACAAAAAGGAAAGGTTGATTGTAAGTGCAATCGACATTGTTGATATAATAGGTAAAATAATTGCAAAAATGATTGCCGTTATTGACATGGTTTTGGTGCTGTAAGCATAATTTTTGCTTGTTTGTGTGGGTTAAAATATGTCTTCTGATTTAGCTTTATCTGAATATCTACTTTATGTTGCTAGCTAATATTTTCTTGGGGTCAATTACTAACACACAACTTTACTGTACAAGTCGAAATTTTCTTCTAATTGAAGACTTTTAAAACTCAAGTGGCACAGTTGGTTTCGCAATTTTCAATCTCTTCATCAGTTTCGGCAATACCTTAAACGTCACGATTGTCAGTTTATCTTTGATTTCTGTGAAGCATTTTAAACTGTTAGGTCTTTCAAATAAAACCTACAGTTCAATATTTACCTGGTCAACAGGAGCATTCCTGTTATCGTTGACTCCGTGCTGCTCCTCAGGAGTAGATCCTGGGGTCTGCTTCGCCTTCAGACGTTCATATTCAGCTTGCAGGCTAGCATTCTCTTCTTCCAGCTCTCTGAAATGGGTAAAGCATAAGACGTTTAGTGAAATTCTTTGTATTTATTAGGACCAGTTTAGTTTCAGTTTTTAAAGACACAATTTTGCAGTTACTTCGGTTTTTCTTAAATTATTTCTCGAGTTTGCAAGACCGATTGTAATAATATCACTACTCAAATATTTTATTTGTTGTTGTTTGTTTGTTGTTGTTTTGTTTTGTTTGTTGTTTTCTTTTGTTTTTTTTTTGTTGTAGACATGTCGCAGGTTTTTCATAAAATTAGACAGCAGCGGCAGATGACACATTTTAAACTCAATTTCATCATAAACCTGTAACAATCCAGACTAGTTCAGATTTTTGATCAAAAACCTGAACTAGTTTGGGTTTATGATAAAGTTCTTGTCAAAACATATGTCGCAGGTTTTTCATAAAATTAGGTTTTTGATCAAAAACCGGAAGATGACACATTTTATATCCTTTATGGGCGGCATGGGCACCGGGCCGTAGGCCGACGAAGGAGGCCGGCGGAGGCCCGGCACTTTGGGGACAGAAGATATTAGTGTTATATAATATGCGAGCGAAGCGAGCGCGCGTCACGGAGTACTACTGGGATTTGTTCAATTCACTAGATTTGTTTAGGGAAATGATAAAACCGTGTTGTTATTTTATCTTCCTCCGTGGTTTGATCAAATCCCTTAGGTTTTTGATCAAAAACCTAATTTTATCATATCCCTGCGACAGACATAAACAAGGAATAAAACGCAAAAAAAATATGGTAGTTTTATCGTTATACCTGATCATAGCCTCCAGTTCATGTCTCTGCTCACGATGTATGATAGACACAACCTGCACAGGTGAGCGCGGTGCGTCGTCGGCTTCTCCGCCGCCGTTCAGTGATGCGCAGTATTGGGCTATCAGTTGATGTTCTTCGTCACTGTGGAGAAGATGAGAACTCATTGTAAGTTGCAGTTCTTTGGTACTCAACATAGATTAAAAAGGACAAAAAAAAAAACTGGTATACTTATCGCGCAATGCGACTTACAGACAACCTCTGGATAGAAATATTCAGAAAAATTGAATTAAAAAAAGTTCAAACCTGTCAGGAGTATCTCCTGGCTTAGCCCCCAACTCGACCTGAGCCAACCTGGTAGCATACAGCTCCAGACGCGAGTGCATGTCGTCACCTCCGAGGGCTGAGCCCGAAGCGCTGCCGTGTTGTGGTGATGGCGCTGGAGACTCCAAGGCATCACCTGCAAATAGATTCAAATGGTCGTCAGCTTGATCTTTTTTGTAAAAGGTTTTATAGTTTATGGATGAGTCTAGCTGTGTTTAACTAAGTCTTTTTAAATGTGGTTAATGGAGATATAAATTATTTTATTGTAAACAAACCAGGACCTAGAATCGACCCTTGTGCCAGCACTGGATCCATCAGAATTGCAGTGGCCTTTTTTGATTTTTTTTTTAATCGACCCCAATCATTTTAATAGGTTGTTAAGTTTCAAGTAAAAAATTACGTAATAAAAAGATAGTAAATAAGTACTACCTTCGAGCACAGTCTGCACAGGCAGGTAGCCCACTCGGGGGTGTTTCTTGAAGTAGCGCGCGGACTTGAACTTGTTGCGCAACGCGCGGGTGAAGTCGCGCACGTCCTCGCCTGATGTTGTCTGGAAATAACAATTTGGTTTTAATTGAATGCCTGTCATACTAAGAGAGTGGGGAAGAATGCAGAAAAATTGGTCCTGCGTTACACTTTCATTCGGCTGAAAACTTTGTCGAGAGATGGTGCCAAATGTTCAGTTTTGTCGCTGATTGGCACTTTTCATTAAATTCGAATGGTCTTGTTGATTGCCTTTGGTCATTTAAGATACCTCAAGTTTGAAAAACACTTGGCACTCAAGTAAGGTTTCCGCAAACAAAACCTTTAGAAAAAGATCAAAACGGTGCGCCTAAAAATAATGCGCTGTATGCCAAAAACTATTGAAAGGCAGGAATATTAATATATATAAATACGTAACAGTGAAAACTTACAGCAGTGCAGTACTCCTGCATGGGATGCGTCAACTTATGGTTCTTAGCTTTGCGGCCGTTGAAGAAGCACTTCTGGCACATGTCGAAGTTGAAGCATTTCAGACAGCGGTATCTGGAAGTAAAAAACACACTCTAAACTTAATGGTTCGAAGGTAAGTCTTGGGCAATCAAACCTTTTAAACAAAATTAAAATTGTGACCTTTGATAGGCCTCATTTCGGAAATCCTCGACCGCTCACCTGAACCCAATGATTGGATACTCCTTGCAGATGTTACACTTGGCCTGATGCTTGGCATTCTCTGCAGCCGCCAGTCTGTGCAGGACCGGCAGCCACACCATGGACTGCGGCTCCTTCTGCAGCCACTGGAGGAAGTGGAACGCTTCGATGAACTGCAGCTGTCCGTCTGCGTCGCGTTCTAGGGTCTTGTCTTTGTTTACTGGTTCTTCTTTCTCCTTTTCTTTTTCTGGAAGGTTTACTGGAAAGACAGAATGTTAGTTTTATTATTGTGAGTAGGTTTTCTTTAAGGTGGATCCCTAGTTAGACCTCGCCATACATTTTGCAGAAGGTGAAATCTCCGTAAATAAACGATTTCTGCAGAATAAAAGCAAGTATAATGAGTCTTTATAATGTATTATGACCGCAAAACGCCCAAATTTTATAAAAAAAAACAGTATTTGTAGGCGAATTAGACTCAATAAAAAACGCAAAATCTTTGTATGTGTGAGTGACCTGAATCGCGCCATCTGACAGAAATTTATAGAACCACCAAGAAAGGGTTCGTTGCTGTTGTGTTACGAGTTTACGTTCGGTAAATATTTATAATAGATGGCGCTGTTCTAAAATTCGAATAAACAGACATAGAACAAAGTAAGGTTACAGTGCGCGGGTGGCAAGGGGCGGAATGCAACTGTATGGTGACTCGCGTCACCGCGTTACTATGGTTACGCGCGGCCCCGAATGCTGCACTTCGATTGAGACCCGAAAATGTGTTACTGCGCATTCAAGGTCATAGTTCAACGTTTCTAGCAAGTTAGCGCCGGCGCGCGGGCTTGCCCGCGCGGGTTTTACATTTTATGATTGATACAATGTTTTTTTATTAGGGAATGAGAAAAAATGCTAGAAAGTAAAAAAAAATATGTGCGATCTGGCGGCCAGGATTTTTTTTGGTTTTGTCCGTCATGGGTGTCGTTTTCATGGTTTTTGGGGTCGCTGATTACGAAAATGAAGTCATAAATTATTTATTTCAATTCAGTCTTTTAAGAAGTCGGTTAAATACTAAATCGCTTCTCTGGGACTTCGTCGAGCTTCATTGTCTCGGCGCTTTTCTTGTGGTCGCCACTGTTGATTCTGGCTAACAGGAGTTACAGTGGTTTGGGAATAGTGTGGCGGGCTTGTCCCAAATTTTACCGGTAAAGAATCAGAATCAGAATTTTATTTATTTCTCCAGTTTTCATATTAAGTACATATAACATATCACTTTCAGTTCGGCTTCTTCATGCTTTATCATTTCTTTAGTCAACTCAGACCAAGAAAAAAAGAAAGACGGCGCGCCGCGAACACCAACAGTGAAGCCACAAAACCACACGCCTATAGCAAGTAAACATACAAGCTCACGCACACACCTACACTAAAACCACACGCATTTCTCCTAGAACGTCACGACTTCCCGAGACATTGTCTACACACATAGATAAAAAGTTGGCTTCACTTTTGATGTTCGTGGCGCGTCGTCTTCAGACTGGAGTATTTTTATTCATATTTGACATAACTGCGTGCAAAAAATCATAAACTGCCATATTTATCGTTTTCTTTTTCTAAATCTTTTTTGTTCGGTACAGAGTATATTGTTCACTTCTAAAGTTCTAACTTCTCCCATGATTTTTATTACCTATTATTATAGTCCTTATTTTGGTGGTCTGAATGATTTCTAAAATTTTGTCCACCTAATGGGTCCTTATAAGTTATATAGTATAGTACCTATATACCTACCTAAAGATTAAAAAAAAATTCTACTGTAAGTAGGTAGGTACCCACTGATAATACATTTTCTGACACGGTTTGGTAGGTAGTAATTCATTGGTTTGGGTTGAATAAAATCAGAGAATAGAAGTTCCATGTATACTTAGGGTAGGTACCTATACCTAAATCAGGCGATCAGCGTAGGCAAACTTACCTATTTTTTTTCTACCTACCTACCTACGCAATAAAATTGTGAAACACACGGCTACACATCAACCTATAAATTTCCAGTTTACGCTGATCTCGCACTGTATGGAAATCCTATACAATTCGAGACCAGCTTATACTGGAAATGTATAGCTTGATGTGTAGCCGTGTGTACTACTTACATCTATTGATTGAATCATATTTAATTCATGTGAAACCAGCAAGATAAGTGAATACACAGACAAACCACTTTGATTTGAAATGTTTGTGAACGCACCCACGATACAGGAGAAATTTCTAGTGTGGGGGAAAAAAATAAAAACAATATATAATCCGCATCAAGGATTGTTTTTACAGTATCCACGCGGGCGAAGCCGCGGGCATCAACTAGTAATTTATACAATTTCTTCTAAGGGCCAATGAAACTTGACCTCTGGACTATATAGGCACTCATACGATTCAGGGACCAAATTATATTGGATAACTGCTGTTACCATCTGTTGTTTCCATCCAAGTTCAAAATGATTTTCCAGAAAGTCCAAAGTTCTACTTTTCAGATTTTTTTCATATTTTCTAAACTTAAGCTTCAAAAATATAAATAGGTAAATACCTAATATAAAAAAGTTAGAGGGGTTTGTTTTTCACTTTTGGAGCGATTATTTCCGAAATTATTGACATTATCAAAAAATTATTTTAGTAAACCCCTATTCTTTTTTAAATACCTTTCCAACAATATATCACACGTTAGGGTTGAAATTTAAAAAAAAATCACTTCCCACTTTACATAATTATATCCTAATAAAACATTTTTTTCCAATTTTTATTTCACCACTAGGTATGTCGGCGTGATTGATACACATATTGGTATCAAATTTCAGCTTTTTATTGCTAATGGTTACAGATATTAAGCGAGGACGGACAGACGGACGGACAGACAGACATGGCGAAACTATAAGGGTTCCTAGTTGACTAGGTACGGAACCCTAAAAAATCACACAAATGTTCTTCTTAGCCCTTTGTATGCGAGGCCGCGGTATCTCTTTCGAACAACACGCAGTCCCGACAGGCGTCGGCCCTTGCGGCGTGGATTTTAGATAATGTCCTAAAATCTTCTAATGTAGTCATTGTAGAGTAATTTCCAAAAAACGCATTGCGGGTTTGTGCGTTCACTAACGATTCCCCAAATTAGTTAACAAAAATAAAGCAAATATTGAACAAAATTAGTAAGTACAATGAAATGGTTATCAGTCAATGAATGATTCACTACAAACATACTACACGCACGCACACAGCTGCGCGCTGCGCCGCGAAAAGTCAGAGGTACCTATGCTGTAATTTATACAATTTCTTCTACGGGCTAATGAAACTTGACCTCTGGATTGTATAGGCGCTCATACGATTCAAGGACCAAATTATATTGGTTTTATGTTTTGTATGGGAGTTTTTAACTTTTTTTATTTTTCAAAATTATTCCTTTATTTATGCTATAAGAGCTTGCTTCACCCCAAATTTCACAATTCTTGGATGACCGGGAGTGCCCTATAGGTTACATTAGGTACATAGGTACATTCTATAAAAATTACCGCGAACACACACATTGTCACTCTAACTTACACGCACACATTCAAAGAGAAGAATCCTATCAAATGTTTTGTTGATTTTCATAAGAGTGACAAGAAGTCCACAGCCAAATATAGAAGTCAGTGAGTGTGCTGTGTGACATGACAATGAAAGGGCCTAGGGCCGGGGCCTAGCCCTGCCCACGTGACCCGCAATACGACAGCGTCATTCTATCACAATTCTATTACGAGACCATTGACGGACCAATGATCGACCACTATGAATTAGCAGATTATGTACCTACTACGTACGTCATTGCCTACTACAAACTTTTAGCAAAATGACAATGGGATCGTGTTGGAATGACGATATTTTTAAAAATACCAGACTTGAGGCCCTGGAAGGAGGCCATAGGAACTCTGTAATAAAAATAAAACGACGCAACCCCTACCTACAAGTCTTGTTTTTGAAGTGAAAACTTCTTTAGCGGTGTTGCTGTGCAGTTTTTTTGGGATAGGTAAATAATTCCTACTAACATCTTGCATCTGCCGTCAGAGGCATCCCTGGCTATTCACAATATCCAAACGGCGGCGCGCACGACCGCCCGCCCGCCCGTGAGCAAAACTCACTTTTACGTTTGTCAGGTTAGGTAGGTACCTACATTTTCATTCGCAGAATCGCGGCGACTATCGACTTGAAAGAGAGACGAAAGGAATAAAAAGAAACTCAGAAAAAGATCCGCTACCTATGTAGGAAATATAAACTCGATTCACAAATTAAAAAAATCTTTTTTTTCGATGAAATTCGCAATGCAGGAGTTTACAGGGGCGAAATAACGATCGATGAGCGAAAAGGATTTAGCTAGTCTCATATCGGCACTAGGTCTTTTGTAAGGAACCAATTCTTTCATAAATAATATTGTTTGTAAGTACATGACTGTTTGTTGCCAAAATAAAATAAACAAATAAATATCTGGAAAAAATCGTTTTCTCCGTATTTTTACGCAAAACGATTTGCCTGCGCAATATATGCTTATCCCGCCACCACAATTCTTAAAAATTCAAACAAAAAAAACTTGATGTTCTGGGGTGAAATATCGATTTCCTGAATCGATTCAGCACTAGATATCGATTTGAAAAAACATTTTTATTTTATCCAAAAAATCGATTCTTTGCTCAATCGATATCAGATGGACATCCCTATTGGTCTGTTCCATAGATATATAATTCCGTAGATTGGTAATGTCAACAATCAAACGAGACCAAAAACCATTGATCTAAGTCTGTGTAAAATGTGAGTGTGTGCACAGACAGTGTTGTAACTAGTCTATTCCTTTGTTGGTCTCTATCGATAATTTATGTGACGTAAATCGTCATGCACGAGTAATTCTGATACATGTCTTAAGGCGAACATTACACGATAGGTTTTGCTGTCAGTTTTGCAACGGTAAATTTTTTGATTGACGAAAAACCTACCGTCTAATGCGATGATTGAAGTTATTTTGTACTGACTGACGAAAACCATCACTCATGATTGATGGAATTGATTGACGCTTGCATGACCGTGTGCTAGACGCCTATGGGTCTGACGCAATAAATGCTGTCGGCATGCGACTATATAACCTCATTTAGCGGTAGAACGTGAGATGTACACACGGCTACACACCAAGCTATACAAAACCAGTTAATCTTGGCCTCACTTTATTAGATCTTTTCACGCAATGAACGATCAGATTATACTGGTTTTGTATAGCTTGATGTGTAGCCGTGTGTACGAACAGCAAAGTACTTTTACTAGTTACTTTTTTGGTTCCTAAAATAATTTTTCAATTCGAACCATCAGACAAAACATGATCATCAACAAACAAACTCATCAGCTTTAAAATATTAGTATACATACGATTGTAATCTATCTATATTTTATTTTGTTTGTTACAATAAGTATACCTACATATAATCTATTTTTCTAAGACTATGCATTTGTAAGACGCTATCTTAGCTGTCGATATCAACAAAAATTAGGCCATCGCATCACTAAAAAGTGAGGTTATAACTCCTTCGTATTTCTCTATTTGTTATTTCTCAAATACGTCGGTTTTAGGCATGCTAATTCATCTAGATCGTAAATAAAATAATGTTCTCATAATATTTTGCTTAAAGCCGGCTTATTAGGTGCATTGTTATTGCAGAAATAACGATGTAAACAACTTGTAAACTTACTGGTGAAACGAGTAATCCTGGGGATTTTTCTTTTTGGAAGATTCACATCCTGGTACTGCACAAGAAACCATCGTATTATGGTAATTCAATCACGGGTTATCACTGTAGTTCACTTAAATAATTGCCGAAACGCTCGCGTAAACAGTTACCGGGGCCGGTATGGGCCGGTAGCAAATACGTGTTTTGGCCCTGTTAACAGCGTCACTTTCTCTCTCTTTCTAACACAGCAAAGTTCCGCTAAAGCGGGAGCTCTCATTCACTCTCAAGCCCAATCTACGGAATTATATATCTATGGTCTGTTCAGTTGCATTCCAGCTTGACACTTGACAGTTGACAGCTTGAGTGATGCATGAGTGATGCCGGTGCTGACAAATGGTACTGTTTTTTCTGGCTAAACTTGAAGCATTTCAGACTCAGACACATTTGCTGTTGTGTTTAATTATTCTGTTTGATTACATATTTAATTGCAACTCTATTTAGGATGAACCCGATTAATAAGCTTGCGTATATAAACGACATTTATGTATTCAGGGCCGTGAAAATCACGGAAAAAAGTGCAAGCAACATTGAAAAGACATCATCATATTTTAATGATTTTTAATGAGTAAATCAGATTCCTGGAATGGTAAGATATCAGCCATCCTCTTATTGTTTCTTACTTTCTAAGAAGCTACAGCACAAGCCAGTACAAGAATTATAATTGTCACTTTGTTCATTTTAGATTTGCAGACGTCATATTGCCACGCCATGTCACAATCATGTGAAATAAGTGTGAAATGCATTCTCTACAAAAATAATATTTGTACTAAAGATAATTATTTTTTAATTTGGTTCACTGGCGTAGGCCTAAAAACTGTTTTCTTTTTTACAGGTATCAAAGAAGCAGAAAATGTTTTCCCTCCTTGGAAAGGAAATCGCAAAATATTAGAGAAGCATCAAAAAATAAAAAAAAACATATTCATATGGAAAATGATGTTTTAGTTATAAACAAAAAGCATAATTATTATTATCAAGTAAGTAACAAATATCATTATTTCTTGGTTGATGCATGTATAATAATAATGTATTTCTTGGATTGTATTTGTTTCTTTTCAACAGCTATTATTATTTTGATTCTAGGTCCAGGGTCAATTGCGAATTACCAAAATGAATAAATGTTACTTCATTTGCTTTATATCCGTCACCCAACCATTGACTGTCATAGAAGTTAACCGGGATGAGGAATTTATCAACGCTACGATGCCAAAGTTTACACTTTTTAAAACATGTGTACTGCCGGAAATTATTTTGGGGCGAGTTGAGAAAATGCTAAATGTCTAGACATCAAGGAATTAAAAGGTATGAAAAATTGAAGTCTTACTCATTTCCTAACTTATCGAGGTGTGGGTTCAGTATGAATAGTCTAACAAAACTGTGTAAATTGATTTGTTGCAGCGAAAACTACGTCGTCCATTTGATTCAGATCGCACGGAAATGATATAAATGGAAATGATTTATGTGACAAGCAGAAGATTGATACGGCGATGTATAGTTTGAGTTATTTGTTAGTTTATAAGATTTTTCTGTGTAGATATGTTTCTATCATGTATTTAGGTACCAGCTTAACAATTCAATTGGAAAACAATATTTATTGAAGTTCAAAATTGTATAATAAGTAGGTATTCTTGAAAAATAAATGTTATGTTTAGCTAGCAACCACTTGTGTGTTGTTGTGTAAGATACTTACAAGTGCCGTTACCCGCACTTACGTGTGAATTGTGATGTTATCTAAATTGTAATCTACGAATTTTATTCTTTCTAATACTAAATTCAGAATCAAACTGTATTATCAAAAATATTTTTAAAAAAAGTGTGCTATCTTTGTGTGGTGGTACGAGTCGATGGTTCGTATCCAACCAGAAACTATTTTGGTAAATGTAGTGAGAGTAAATAAAACGATTATTTGTATGAAAATATTAACCATAGATAAATATTATTAATTTATAGTAAGGTACAATAAAAAGCTTTACGATTGAATAAATATTGTTTTATTTATTTAGTACACGTCACAATTTATTTACACGTTAGGTACTATTTAGGTTCAGTCACATTACAACAACCTATATATAGATACAATATACCTTTATTACCCAAAATAATTTGTTATGGTGAAAAAGTATCGGATTTCGATTCCAGACCAATAATCACTACATAGTATAAAATAAAGTCGCTTTCTCTGTCCCTATGTCCCTTTGTATGCTTAAATCTTTAAAACTACGCAACAGATTTTGATGCGGTTTTTTTTAATAGATAGAGTGATTCAAGAGGAAGGTTTATATGTAGGTATAATAACATCCATTTGCACCCGTGCGAAGCCGGGGCGGGTCGCTAGTTATATATAAAGAAATAGATTGGAACATAACAATTTAACCTCTAGTAATATATAGTATGCTTAATAAAAATATTAATATTTGTTTTTAGTTTTTGCTTTAACGACTGTAACGACATCTATCTTATAAATAATTAATTTGGTCCTCTTTCTTTAAATTAACGCCATCTAGTGGTGTCGTAAGTTACTACTATTTACTTTGCATGTGTGTGTAATGAGTAAATTCATATGGCTTAATCTTAATTTTCTACTAATCTTTGTATGATACCAGTTAACAAGCACGGCGATTATCTAAAAAAATCAAGTTAGTGCCCAAAGTTTAGCAAAAAGTAAAGTTAATTATTAAAAATTTCTATGTTAGGTGTAAAAATTGAAAATGTTCGAAATTGTGGATGTGTCGCCATCTAGCGACAAAATGCCAGTGAGAGCAATCATCCATCCACCTTAAGTCATCCGAACGTATTTTCATAGAGCTTTTTTCAAGAGTAAAAATGTTTTTATTAGTTCGACTGTTACATTAGATTTGTGCTTAAGGTTGCATTGTTGCTATTTCAAGTCTCGCTAAAAATATTATAACAAAGCGCTTTTAATTAGTTTATATTATTATGTAGCCTGTTACGACAACTTAAAGCGGGCGATATACCTAATCTTTGCAGTTAGGGAGTTGCGTGGAGCTTGGTGTCTTAGATTTTCTATAATTGCTTGTATCATAAATGCGACATGGAGCAGTAATACCATTACAAAGACACTTACCAACTTTCCTGTCAAGAGTGCCTCCCTTGTTGCCTTCTTTGGTAGCAGCCGAAGCCTGTTCGAAGCAGCTCCTCACTGAAGGCTCGATGTTTGATCCTCCGAAGGCTGCTACTTCACCCAGTTGCCGCGGTACCTGATCAGAAAAAGATTATTTTAGCTAATAGCTACTACTGAAACTTCAAAAAAAAAGTATTTCTTGATTGTTTTTGCTTGGATTGTATTACTTTTCTAGTTCAAAATACAGTTGTTGGCTGTTATAGGGAAGATATGTTACCTGTATGCAGTCGTGCAGTAATAGTCCGAGTTTCCTTTGGTCAGCTCTACACGATGGGTCTGCGATCAGTCGGAATAGATACCTGGGGATAAAAACAAAGATATTTAGGGATTCGCACAGATATTGCGTTGTTCATAGCACCTCATCAGGGAATCAGATTCTGGTATTGAAGGCATAACTTCTTGTAGATCGTTCGTGATTTTACAAGGGCAGAACTTTTTGGGTATGTATTTTATTAGTTTCTTTATTAGTTCTTCTTCATAGCAAACTAAAGCTGCAAATTAACTTCGTTATTTTCTCACTTCTTGGCTACTTTTAGCTTTAATAAAATTGGTTTATTTTAGCTAGGGTAATACATGCTTCATAGTCTATCACATAGTATCATTAGGTACGTAAGTTAGTGGTCACGCAACAAAATTCAAAGAAAAGTATTAGTTTTTTTTCTACGTGGCATCTTGCAGGTCAACATACAACCGGCTGGCTTTTGCTTAACAGGCCAGGCCCCTAGCCTCTGTTAAAAGAACTTTGTTTCTTACCTATACTTCTCCTCGAGATGTCCCTTGCAGAGCAGCACCAGGCCGACCTTGAAGCTCAGCACCCGGATCTGCCCGGTCCGCTGGCTGTCGTACACGTTGAGCAACCAGTTGATGGACAGATCCAGGCACAGCGGCACGTTCACTAGGCTTGGGTTCTCCGCTGCTATTACCTGGTGGGGGACAGAATAATGTGTTAGTATACACCTACGATCTTATTTACAGCAAGAAAGTTAAGCTAAATGAAAAAAGTTTGATAAGATGATGGAAAATAAAATTGTTATCTATCTATCTATCTATATAAATAAAAAGAGAAGTCCTGACTGACTGACTGACTGACTCATCAACGCCCAGCCAAAACCCTTGGACCTAGAATGCTGAAATTTTGCACTGAGGTTCCCTTTATAATGTAGACAAGGAATAAGGAAGGATTTTTCGAAATTCAACCCCTAAGGGAGTTAAATAGGGGATGAAAGTTTGTATGGAAAATCGTCATATTCACGCGGGCGAAGCCGCTGGCAAAAGCTAGTTCTCTTATAAATCGTTAACGTCCATTTGTAGACACAAACCGGTCGTTGTGAATTGTCTTCCGTTTTCTGTAGAATCAGAAATATACCTCAGTACCTATTCAGAATTTCGTACTTGTATGATCTATTGCAAAAATTCTCCATGAAAAATACTGATATTCAGATGCATCCAGCTAGACTCGAAATCTACACCAACATAAAATATCAGGCAGATGAACTGTTCATCTCAGTATCATCAGCCGGTCGGTTTCATCTGATAATGGGGGATAACGAAAATCGGAGTTAAAATAATCTGGCTGACAAAAAAATATTTTCCAATGCATACTCTAAGAAAGGTTCGTAGTTATTTTGAGCTGAATAACAAACTTACCTCATACAACGAAGTAAGAACAGTGATCATGTCCGGTATGTCGATGAGCCGGTCGTTCTGTGCGCGCAGTCCGTGCGAGTCGAACGCTTCCAACGCGGCCGGCAGCTGCAGCATGTGCACTGGAAGATAAAAATAATGTGCTTATCTTAGGGACATCAGTTTTCAACTGTCCTAAATAGGTCCAGCTGACCTTAATAATCTTACAGCCGCACTCAGAGATGTTTAATGATTACTTAAGCAGATTTGATATACAAAACCTTCACTACAGTGTCAAAATCTTTACTAATTGATGGCTTAAGGTTGCACAAGCGAGTCATTCTTCCATACAAACGTAGTATGGTGATTACTCCTCTGGTTGACGGTGTAGGTTCAAAATTAAAAATTGTATCAACTGGTCTTGTCATTATCTAGGTCTCTATGGAAGCAGAATTGGAAAAATATGTTGGTTTGGAAGTTCTGAGCGTCGAAACTTTCATATTTTAGCACTAATTTTAACCATCTTTGGGCGTAAATAAGTTACGTATATAGTACGAAACTGAAAAAAGTGAAACCATACAGGCATAGATTAGTTAGTAAAGAATTCAAATACATAATTTTATTTTGAACAGATACATTCAATGGATTTTTCATGGTATCCATACTACCAAAAGTCTGCATAGTTCAGAAACAATCGCGCGCCCGTTTTTTGTTTGTTTGTGTCTCTTTCGCTCTATGCATTTCGCTCGTGATGTCGGATGAAATAGCATGCATTTTAGCCCCGCCCACCAACTAGTTCGTGCCGCTGGCTTGTTTACCCGTATGTAATCATTAAACGTCTCTGAGTGCGGCAGTTGGACTTGTTAAATATAGGCCTATATTTAACAAGTCTTGTTTATCCGGCGCTTAACGGCAATGGTTTATGTGTCTGATTCTTCTCGAAATATTCGGCCCAAAGTATAGGGTTCGTGGCCAAATATGGGTAACGTTCTTTGCAGAGGACTTTGTAACTTGCAAAGTCGAGACAAACACAGTGTTTTTAAAAACGCTCAGTGTTTCTAGAAAAGCACAGTGTTTCCAGAAAAGCAGTGTTTTCAGAAGAGCACGGTGTTTTCAGGAAAAAGGAAAGATTTTGTAGAACACCTTTTTGTAACTGGTGCGTTTTTTGTTGTGTTAGAACGAAGTAGTTTAGTTTCCATTAGAGAAAAAAAGTTTTAAGTATTGAGGGTCTACTTACTGCACAACGCCTTCTGCACCGTCCTCAGTTTGAGCGCGGTCCTGTACGCGGAGAAGCGCACCTCGTTCAGGTCAGCTAAGGAGTTCATCAGGTCGATCATCTTCGGGTGGTCCCAGTGGGTCGTCTCCAGTTCATGGCTGAGGAAGAACATTTAATATGAGTTAGGTGCGACTTTAAATTTCCTCTTAAGAAATGGAATGGGTTATTATGAGACTAGCTGATGCCCGCGACTTCGTTCACGTGGAAATTTTCAAGTTTCTAAGATAAATTATAGCCTATATGTTGCCCAGACTTAAAACCTATACAACGAAAAAAAATCATTCAAATCCGTCAAGTAGTTCCGAAGATACAGACAAACAGACCGAATTTTTTTTTTGGATTCGTGCTCTATTACTGTTTCTAAACCCCCCTCAATATATATTTTTTTAAATATATATACACACACGGTACAGACACGGTTTTTTTACTGTTTTATTATATGTATAGATTAGCTTAGTTTTAAGTATTAGCCTTTTAATGTTCTTTCTTCTATCAAGTATGACAGTTTTCACTTGAATACGCTAACGTTCGACAAAATCTTCAGGCTATTGATAGTAGTCCACGGCTGGACAATTGGACATAGTCTTCTCCAATAATTGCACCCAATTTGGCTAGTTCTCTCACGCCATTTCCATTTGATATCTATGTTTATCTATTCCCTTTTAAAAACGAAGGTGTGTCCTTTTTCGAACTTTATTTTATCACAGTAACTTTTTCCTTTTATCACACAAACTTTTTAGTGTCATACACTATTCTTTGGAATCACTTACTTGATATAATATGGTACATTAGCAGGAGTGACGGCCCTCTCCCAGGGAGGCTCCACCGAGCCAGCCAGGAAGCCCTGCGCTGCGCCCGCGCCTCCGTCTCGCGCGACACCGGCTAGCTGACGCACGCGCTCCTCCCCACCGGAGACCAGACCTGATACCCTGGAAGATGAGAATTATGGTGAGTATGGTTCAGTTTGTGGGATAAAGGCAGGGCTTCGGAAAGGCACAATATACACCAAGCCAAACATGCGCATGGTGCAAAAACAATTTCGATCTACTACATAGTAAAAGTAGTAGTAGTAGTAGTGTACATAAATTGTAAAATAAATAAATAATAATAAATAAAAATTGCACCTTTTCCGACGAGTAACCGGCTTCGTGTCGTGTCAAGTCTTTATAGGACAAAAGCAACCAGAGCTTGCTTTTAAGATCCGCTAATGGCGATGTTATAAAAAGGGGCTTTGGCGAGTTTGAGACCACAGGCACACCATGATCATGAGACACAGAGGCCTCAGGCGTTCCATGGAAGATATTTACCTACTAAATAAATACAATTTCCGAGCCCTTATAGGTCTTGGTCTTTAGGAAATCAACTATTCTTCTGCGTTTCTCTGTCAGAATATCCTCACGGATTTGCAGAGAACAAGGTTTGGGAACTCCAAGCACTTGGCGCCATGTAGCTCCTGCTGAACCCCGATAGATAACATCGATGGAATACCCATATAAGCCGCGAAGAATGTAGGTTGTCATTCACTGCCAGTGAATATAAACTACACGAGTGTTTAATTGACTTTCAATCATCGTCGCGCTGTTTAACATTCCATACATAGTTATATTTGCGGTAGTACCTACTGTTAGTAGTTGTGTGTGAGCGATTTGTGCCGTGACTTATCTTAGTTTTCTATAGATGTTACTCACGTTTGGAGATTTTTGTGTTTATTGAGATTGTTTTTTGATTGTTACATAATCAAGGAGTAAATGATGGTTGACAGTGGAGAACGAAATAAATAAACGTGTTAGGGCCAATCCCAAGTAACATGGGATATGGGCTGGAAGACGATGATTGTAATGATGTCTTCTCGATATTGAGGTTGAATTTAATTAACATTGTTTTTAAGTCTATAAATAATGGTATTCCTGGTGAAAAACACCTGATTGTTTCAGTTTAAATTTTGTATGGTCAATCGTTCTAAGTTTTGATGACCTCATAAAAATGTGTAGGCATAGATGAAAATATGGGTGAATGGTTAGATTTTCTTTAACAAAAAAAATACCTGGTATTCAAATCATCAAGTCTCGCCAACAAATGGTCAGGGAGCTGTATCTTGTCTCTCGCCAGCTGTTGAGCCTGCGCGTGTAGCTCATCCGCCAGTCTCCTGAGAGGGGGCAGCTGTGCGCGCGCGCGGGACACCGCGTCGAGCTGAGCGCGCGCGTCGCGTGCGTCCCCGGGCCCGCGCCATGAGGAGCGCGCGGCCTCGGCGGCTTGCACGCGCCCGGCGAGCTCGTCGAGTGAGGTTGTGAAGGTTCGGACGCGCTGGAAGGAGAAAAAGTGAAAATTAGATTTTATTTGGAGATAGATTTTGTCTAATCCTGCTCTTGACCTTTGTTCTCTTATGGGTAAGGTGCACAATAGCGTGTTCAGAGATTTCTGTTTGCTCTTGCATTGAAGGCTGACGGATTTGAAGTTATCAGAGGCAGGCAGTTTAAGAAGACTAATGGTTTGGTTTATCATGGTTCAGTTTCAGGCTATGTAATGCTAATGTATCAGGCTTCGAGATTCTGCCGTTCTTATTCTATACAACGGAGAGTTGAAACTCGGTTGTAGATTATGATATTTGTCTTGATGAAAATCATAACTTAAAATCCGAAACAAAATGAGATATATCCTCATCTGATTCACATTTATTTGCATCTTAAACTGGCCCGCAGCCGTAACATACATACCTAGTGCATAACGTTGTAACAAAATACTTTTTTCACAATCATCTCAACAAAGCCAGCATCTTTATCTTCACGCCAACTCGGGACCGGTCCCCGGCAGTGACCTTGCAACAGCCTTGCGACTCGTGTCCGGTTACTTGACCGACGACCACAACTTCCTTACGAAACCTTACCTAGTGGAATGTTTGCTCGGTGAAAATGGCCGAGACTGTCGTATTTTTTAAGTTAATTTAATATAGAGTAATACATATAAGAAACCCTATGTTGTCTTGTTGTAATCAGGCTTCTAGAATCTACAATTTGGTGAAATGAGTGTAAAATATTTGTGAGCGTGTTCCAATTTTGATTTATATTCTTTACAACCATTTACTGGATAAGTAAAACCAGTACGGACAATTTCAGGACGCGGTCCCGGACACAAACCTTACAGATTCTAACTAAAGCAATTGTCGGATCGGATTCTATAGATTGTTTAATTCAGCGAGGTATGAGTGAGAGCTACTTATGCGTGTATCACAGCTTAGCTCTCCCTTTATTTATAACTAGCGACCCGCCCCGGCTTCGCACGGGTGCAAATGGATGTTATTATACATATAAACCTTCCTCTTGAATCACTCTATCTATTTAAAAAAACCGCATCAAAATCCGTTGCGTAGTTTTAAAGATTTAAGCATACAGACAAACAAACAAACAAACAGACGCGACTTTGTTTTATACTATGTAAGGATTAGCTGATGCCCGCGGCTTCGCCCGCGTCAAATTATATACTAAAACCTTCCTCGAGAATCACTCTATCTATTGGTAAAAACAGCATGAAAATCGATGCAGTATTTTTTGAGTTTATCGTGAACAGACAGACAGATAGACGCGGCGGAGGACTTTGTTGTAAAATATGTAGTGATTGATATTTTTTAGATCTATCTAAAGACCAGAGTTCACAAACAAAAACAAAGACACGTGCACTTAAGATATAAATTAAGTAATTAAAAACAAAACAAAAGCTACTGGTGTCTCTTGTTAACAGACGTTTAAGTACTTAACTGACAGACAGACAGACAATTGAGCTGATAGAATGATTTTACGCAAGATGGTTGTCGAATGAACGTTTGATTAGAAACTGTGTAAAGGAGATCGATTAGTTTCAAGTTAAAATGTACACAGTGTATAATCAGCCTGTAATGTACCGCTGGTACATAGACCACCTCTTTGAAATAAGTGGGCTATAATGGCCCACGGGAGGACAGTGCGCGTTTATAGGTGTCCTCGAGTTTTAAGTTCTAAGCGATTATAAAAATAATAAAAGTTTTTTCAACACACTTGCTCATAAAGTGGCTAAAATTTCACCGCAATTAGGCACATAATGACACCTATAATCAAACTGTGAATTTTTCATTACTATTATTCACTAGTGAGTTATAGGTTTTTTTTTAATTTAATTGGTTGAGTTGCTATGTTCTTAAAAAAGTTTCGATACAAAAAAGATCGTGTTCAATAGTAAAAATTAATTAATGTACCTAGTGCTTGCTCATTTGAAAAATGAAACTTTGTATTTAAATACAAAGTTTTAATAGATAATTTAAACTTAGTACGTTTTTAATAAATAAAACTTTCACTCAAATATAATTTTTGTTTTCTCTGTGATAAATAAAAATTTGAATTCCCCATTTTGTACGTGGCTCCAAACACTATCCACGTCAAAAAAAAAAAAAACCTCTTTTAGTCTATGGCTGATCGCTTATAAAAAAAACATAATATTTTCCCGCTACTGTGAAAAAAATACACAATCGTTTTCACTTTCACTGATAATATAGTTATTTTATTAGTTAAAATGTCTAGTTTTGAAGAAAATGATTCATGTTGTACGCCGCCCGATGTAAGATTTGAAGCCCTTACCGTTATGGAAAATTTGCTACCCGAAAACTCCAAGGAGAAATATCTATTAGCGTACCTACCAAAATTTCAAGCAGTGGCAAAACACCAAGAAATCGCAGTCATTTTCTGAAAATGTGTTCTTGGCGTACTTTAAAGAATTATCTTCTAAGTACAAACCTAGCTCTTTGTGGTGTATATACTCAATGTTAAAAAGTACAGTCCGAACGAAGAATGGAGTGGACTTAAAAACATACTCTAATTTGTCAGCTTATCTAAAAAGACTGTCAGATGGATCTAAAAGCAAGAAATCAAAGGTTTTATCGTATAACGATGTTGAAAAATTTATTAAAGATGCTCCAGATAACCAATATCTGGTTACTAAGGTTAGTTAAACTAATTTTAAATATCTATCTACGTGACTTCAGCTTCAGCGTGTTGTGTGTTAATTAACTTAATAATTATTTTTTCTTTTTTTCAGGTTCCTTTAATATTGGTGTAACTGGTGCATGTAGGATACAAGAATTAACAAATATAACTATAAAAGACATAGATACAGAACCATGGCCAGATGCTTTTAGTGAAGATACCTTTCACGAAGAATAATATACCAAGGTCATTCACCATACACGGTCCATTACTATAATATGTTTCTCTAAATAAACTTTTTATCTAAAAATGTTTTTTCTTGTATTATTAAGCTATTGCATAGCTTCTATCGCGGGCCTTGAACGTGTAGACCGAATCCAGAAATTCCGTTATGAAAATATTTCAACCAGGTTGCTATGATTACGGAAAATAACAAGGTTGTCAACTGAGGTTGTCAAATTAAATAATTGATGAAAAATGCTATGCAATAGCTTTACCGCGGCAGTCTCCGAGTGCCACACGTTTTTTTTTATTCGCAAGTGTGTTGAAAAACGTCGTATGATACACGTGTGTATTGATGATTACCGTCCTCGGCTTTCTTAAGACCCTCACCTGACGGCTCGGGTCTCAATGCCGCCTCAGCGGTAATCACCAACGTTACACACTTATACCATAATGTACTATTATTGATTCTCTTACAATTGTTTTACAGCACAAAATTGAGGCAAGCTCCGATAAGGTGGCCCGATTGGTCGGTTTCCAAACTATTCTTTTCTTCACCGTTTTGTGAGCAGTGGTGATGATGATGAATTAAATTAATAATAATTAATTAATAATTTTTTAGTAGGTAATGGGCGTAAACCCACAACTTATAACACGCCTACCATTAGGTACCTTTAAATATGTTCACAGATACAAAAAGTTACCTCTAGAAAACAGGTTATAGACACAATTAAGTATTATGTTCATTGAAGTAGGTACCTACTTATGTATTTTGAACAAATATTAATTTGTCGGTAAACTACGATATTTGCTCGTAATCATTATATTGCTCGTATAATTCAGAACCTTTTAATTTATTAGTGATCAATTTTGGACATCAAAAGCAATGAGCCAAAAAGCAATATTTTCTGTGCTATTAAAACTAATCTAGCTAATGTATCAGCCATTTCATTTCCATCCATTATCCAAAACATTTCAGCAAACATTCCCTTTCAGCCAAAACACAATACCTTAATATCATAAATCCTTATCAAAAACTACCGACCATCAAAAACAGAGAGGAAAAAAGGGAAAAATGTAACAACTCAACTACATAGATCCCTTGTTCATCGTGTGCATTTTACGAGATTTCCCCCGGATAACCAGGGTACCGTGGTATCGGACGTTATGCCCGGGTCGAGATGGCAAGGCGCGATAATCGCCCGCATTTAACCGACTACGCGGAAAGGGTAAGGGTGTATTGTGTTATTATCTTCATGGTAAGTTTGAAAGGATAGGTCTAGAGACAGATAAGTTCCTAGGTCAGACACATTATTATGAAAAATGTGTCTGATACCAAAATTGAAATAAAATATATAGGTCATCCTACACGTACGACGTATCAGAATTATATGATTGGCTACGATTTAATTCCGAAAAATATATCGTTTTGAGGTCAATATAATATTGGTAAGCTCTTTAGGAAAATATCATGACGGAACCGTCCTAGATCCAAAATTTCGAAGACCTGTGACATCTACCAACCCGCACTGAGACCGCGTGGTGGATTAAAGCCAATTCCATTTCATAGAGATGAGGCCTGGAGTCCCAGCTGTGGGAATATTAGGTTAATTATATGTTATTATAGTTATGTTGAGATTTAAAGCAGTTGTTTTAAAAAAAAATGCTAATACTTTATCAGAAACGGTGCCTTGCCCTAAATGACAGCATTAATTAAATGACTCACCAACTAATTAGGCATGACCAAAACAAGACTCAATCCATTTTTGGTGCGTACCTTATAACCTCTAACTTCATTATACAAGTATAGAATAAATAGAACTCCTAATAAGAAATCCAGTTCTTCACAATTCTGACCACAGCCCCATCGGGAGTACTAGAGATTGTAAGCCTGATAACACATGAGCTATGGCTTGTTTTATGTCACTGCTCTTATCTCGGGAACAACGCAAAAATGCCGGAATTCAAGCACCGCGTAAATTTTTATGAGAATGAGTGTGTACTGTCTTCATTTTGTTGTTTTTTCTTTCTGAAAATTCGAAAGAAGACGAGTATTTTTTGTTAGAAGAAAATATTTCGAAGATTTTGATTATTTTGTTAAAACACGACAGTCGACATGCTCATCCTTTGGTCCACTAATGGTCTATGATAGGCTGAGATGTGTTACATTAAAGAAGGTCTATGTCTTAGTATAACGGTGAAGGAAAACATCGTGGGGAAACCGGCATGTCTTAGAACCAAAAATTCGACGACATGTGACATCTACCAATCCGCATTGGGCTCGCGTGGTGGATAGCCCATCGTTCTCCTAGAGAGGAGGCCTGTGTCCCTGCGGTGGGAACATTATATGCTGATGAACATGTCTTAGTATTGTCATATCTCGTTTTTTACCCGACTGCGGCGAAGCCCAAAAGGAGGGTTATGTGTTTGATTTCTGTATGAACCGTTTACGGCAAATCTTCAGGATCTTAAATCACAATAGCAGTATATATTCTAATCACAGTAGTTCATTTCTATTTAAATAACCGCTCCATATACGAGGTTCATAATAAATCTAACATGACCATAATAAACTATGCACAATCAAGTCTTGCGCACGTGTCAACTAACCCGAGACACAGTGTAAAGATATACAGTAAATCAACGAAGTATTTTTTTGTGAAATAATCCGCGAATTTTAGTTCTGTTTTCCGTCAAATTCAGAATTTGACGGAAAGGAATATAAGGCCCCACAGGTCGATCTTCAAAGTAAGGTTGCATTTGCTTAGGTCAGCCCAAGGATCGTTAACTATTCATTACACACAGAGTTTCCCCTGTGCCTCGAAAGGCACATTTTCGGCTGTCATTTTTAAATCTTTGGCAGTCTTTTATCTTTGAAAGTCTGACTTCAGTCTTACCAAGGGTTGGTACCCAATAGTACTAGGCGGTGGAGCTTAGGCAGTCACTCCATGAAAAATACTTGTATTCAGCTGCATCGGGTGAGATTGGAAGCCTAGGTACCCCAACGAAGTTGGAATAAAGCTAGGCTGATGATGTGTATTATTATTATCCATACTAATATTATAAATGCGAAAGTAACTCTATCTGTCTGATAACCACCTAAACCACCTAAACTACTGAACCAATTTGCATGAAATTTGGTATGGAGATATTTTGATACCCGAGAAAGGACAAAGGCTACTTTTTAATAAAAAATAAATTAAAAAAAAACTATATTCAAGGGGTTGAAAGGGGGGTACGAAAATATTACTTTTGGTCGCGATGACCGGCATCGGTTTAAAGCGATAACCGACATCCGCGCGGTTGAAACCGCGGTCATCAGCTAGTTACATATAATTTGATCCTAGTTGAAATACTGTATGTTTATTGTGTCCCTCCAATGTCCGATAGTTGCAACACCGTGTTATGGGCGCGCCTCGATGTAGGGTAATGCGTTCCACAATCATTTATTATGGTATGGGACTTTCGTTATTCGGTTGTGACAAATGGTACTAATTTTGAGATAAGAGAATCCATGCCTTACATTCCTAAAGCCTGTTCAATCAAAATCTTTTAATAATAACATACAGACTGACTACGCATGTGACTAAAAAAGTGATAGATATAATATATGTTGTGGAGATAATAATGTAGATGGAGAGAAAAAAGAAAAAGAAAGAAAGAAAAAAGAAACTATGGATGGATTGTGTGAAGAAATATGAATGAGAAAGGAGTAAATGCCACCTTGACGTCTAACAGGGAAGAATGGAACGTGTTGCGCCGACTCCAAATATAATGGGATAAGGGCAGGAAGGTGCTGATGATACAGACTGTGACTGGCTATTACAAAACGAACGTTGGAGGAGTGAGACCAAAAAAGATGAGAACCGTCAGATCTACAGTGGAGCGTCAACCAACGTTCTTGCCATACCTTAGAGGAGTAACAGACAAGATATGTCGTTTACTTAGTAAATACTCGATTAAGACCGTGTTTACTCCTCACAGGAAAATTGCACAAAGTCTGCGTTCCCCGAAGGATAAAATCCCGTACGAACATCCTGGGGTGTATAAAATCGACTGCAGTTGCGGCAGCTCATACATCGGCCAAACGAAGCGAACTATCTCATGCCGCATCAAAGAACACATAAAGGCTGTGAAAAACAATGATGAACAGAAATCGGCCATAGCTGAACATTTACTGCAGTCAGGGCCTAATCACTGGATCGAATTCCACAAGCCACGTATTTTGTCAACGGACAAACATTACTTACCCAGGCTGACAAGAGAAGCAATTGAAATAAAGAAACACAAAAATTTCAATCGAGAAGATGGCTTTAAATTGTCAAGTACGTGGAATCCAGTTTTGAGTATGCTCAAAAGCAGCCAGCAACATATTAAAGACTTCAAAAAACCTAGTGATACTGTGAGTGTGTTTTGCCGTGACTTAGTGTCGAGTTCCAGTAGTGCACGTAACAAAAGACAAAGAAAGAGGGTAGACAGATTCGTCTGCTCCTAACAATTTTTTCCATCCACCCGCATTCTCCAGTTAACCCGCGATCATGGCGCTTGCAACAGCGTCGAAATATCGGGAACTCAAAACATAGATAATCACGGAAGATATCCCGTAAGTGACATTTTAAATATTGTGACTGTCTGTTTTGTTTAGACTGTCGTTGTAGAAACTTCATGTAAAATGTTACAAGAAGATTTCGAAGCATGACCAACTATGACTAGGGGCGTTGTTTGTAAACATTTTTGTAAAATTGTATAGTAATGAAACAAAAAACAGATGGCTCGATGACGGCAATGCGGAACAAAATCCTTCTATTCAAGAAGCAATAATAGTATTTGCTTTCAAAATGTTTGGTTTTCTTCAATAACTTGAGGATGAGCTTTTCCAATCCACTTTTGAGTTTGCATTATTGATATAAGGTACCTAATTTATAGAATGTTTTTTTGTCTGACTCATCATCAAGGGAGATGTTATACTCTATCATATTTTGTGTCTCATGTTTTTCAAGTAGTATCTAAATCAGTTTGGTAGTCATAGTTTAATTTTATTTGGCAGCTTTATTCGATTCCAACATTTTCTTTGTCACAATTAAGATTTTTTGCGTTAATTTTATGACCGATTCAGTGTAGTAGGCTAAGCCAATCTGTTTGTACCTTAAGTTTATTATGCACTCAATAAATAATGTCACAAACATGCATACTTCATAATTTTAGAGCTGTTTATTATTAGTAAGCACTACATTTTATTCTGTGGTTACTATGCATAAATCTTTCGTATAAATCATAGTACCCATGTCAGGAAAGTTGACCGAGCAATATTTATTATCTTTTCTAGTATTTGCTTTAAATCTAGGTGTATTGGCCAATGTTTCGTTTACAGGTCTGATAACCAAGTTAAAATGGTTTTGTAGTTGACTGTCTAGATGGTTTTCCAAAATTTGATAGTGTTGTTTTCATCATACAGAAATTATACTTTTTATTTACTTAAAACCATTATGGTATTTAAGGAATCTTCACGCTCCTATTATTTCATTAACAAGCAGAGAATCTACCTTAAAAGAAAACCACCTAAAAACGTACATTCCTACAAATTACCTACCAGACTAAAAAAAAACTTTCAAAACCAGACACAGCTAAAGTGCGTTCAAATTGTTAAACCGGAAGTTTGGGAGATGTAAACAAACAAACACACATTGCAGTTAAATAGAGCAGCAAGGTCACCGCACAGTGAGTGATTCATGATGGCGCCCGCCTTAGCTGCGCGCGCGCATAGTTCGGCGCTCATTATCAGATGCAATGGGCCAATGAACTGGGTGAAGTTTTGTGGATGTGAGTGATTTGTGGAGTGTATGGTTGGTGGCCATTTGGTTAATTAGTGGTCTGTTTTGTCGTAGTTTTAATTGGTGGTAGATAAAGAAAACATAATTATTTTTAGCGTTGCCGTTGGTTGAAAATGCTTTCAGTAGAAACAATGTAGGTTATTGATTTTTTAAAGAAGGTACAGCAACGAGTATTAATTTCAAAGGCTTGAAGATTGATTTTACGAAGTGGCTTTGACAAACCTGGTAAATAAAAAATTGTATCAGGTCAATTAACCCTTTTTCGTACATAAAAAGCCAATGAAAATTTCAAAGTTCCCAAGCACGTCAGCTTTCCACTTTGTTACTAAGTCAAGCCTTTCTTATTTACCTACTTTTACAACTGACCCATATAAGAAAACAGCTTAGTAACACAAACACAATAATTCTAAGTTACTAATCTGCAGCTCATTAATATCAACATGAGCAGTAACTCCCATGCAAGCTGTGTACTATTGTGTTGTGTGTGTACTATGTGTTTGTGTATAGATGTACTGTTACTGATTGAGGTTATTGCTTCCCGATAACGCTTATCTGCTTGTTACCACTTCCGTGTTGAAGCTAGGTGGCTTAGATTTGTTGTAAGTACGTTTATAGGGATAGCTACGTCTTGAGTATTGCTTGAGTAGGCTAATAGTTCAGTAAAGACTATTTGATTTCTCTGTATGTCTATTTGATTGAAAGGGGGACAGTACTAAGAAATCGAGTATACCAAGAAGAAGTATTACATGCACCCAACAAACTAATTAATTATTTCTTCGGTATTTTATTCGGAATCGTCTCACACAGAGCAGGATTAAGGATACGCTTTTTTGCTATATTGATGATTTCAGCCGACATAACCGACTTCTGAATAGTGTTCCAACTTTACTTTTGTAAGTCGGTGGCAAAAAGGTTAGCGAAACAAACTAAACTCACCAACCCTTCGTCTTCCACTCATAATACATAACCTCTTCCTATGTTAAGAGAGCAGGTTTAAAAAAACCAAGGCTCTTCTTGTTTCTGAACCCAGTTTCAATTCAACAAAAAAACTAGTAAAGTCTTTACATAAATTCTCTCTTACACACGTACGAGTGTGTTACGCTCTGCGCATACGCACCTGACCTCACCGAAGGACATTCCCAACGTCCTTCACGACGTAACTGTAGCACAAAGTGGGATCAGCATAAAAACAGGTCCAGTACACGTCCAGCCGTTATGTGAACATGTATGGAAAAGTGGATGAGACTAAAATTGTATGGTAATGGGAGATTAACCTGAATTAGTTGAGTGGTTTGTTGTGTAGTGTTGAGGATCTGGTTAGTTGTGGAAAATGGTGCTGGTGTCAGTGATACAGTTTAAGCTCTTAATCGACAAAAGCGTAAGTATTAGATATCATTATCAAACCCGTTAAAATATTTTGGTTTCATAGATGTATTTTATTGTATTTTGTACATATTTTTGTGAAGCTTTGTAGGTTTACTTGAAAACATTTGCCAAACTTAAAACTATGTAAATATTTAAATCTCATAATCCTTTTGGTCTTACCCTAATCTAGGAGTCTTTGGTCAACTGGACTCACTCGAAGCGGATCCACGAGATTAGTCGAACAAATCACTTTTTAAATTGTTTATTTTTCATATTTTATTTAGTTTTTTTTTTTTTTAGTCTAGTTGCAAGTGGGCCCAGTTGACCAAAGACTCCTCGTAAGGGTGGGTTATCGCAGAATGTCTTCATCTTTCATGACTGTCTTGTAGCCAAAGTCTCGTATGGTCACTTATTTTATATTTTTATTATTATATAAGCCATTTGTGTCCCACTGCAGGGCAATAGCCTCCCTTCACTCTTTCTAAAAATATCCCTATCCAGTATCTACTTTTATTTGCCAATCCTTGCGAAAAGAGGCGAGACCATCCCGCCCTTTACTTCTGGGCCTGCCGCGTTTTCGTTTGTTGTATCTTCTATCTAGTCAAAATATTATAATACACACAATCTATCTCAATGCTTTGGTCTCTCCTTACTCTTATGTACAAATCTAAAATTAGTCCGGTCAATTTAGACATAAAAGTAGTGGTCAAATAACAATAATTCCCACAGAGCCAAATATTGGTGGAGAGCTGGGGTATACCATTACAAACAAAGTCTTAAAAATCCCCATCGATCCTATGTGTGCTACAAAAGTTATTCGGGGTCAAAGGTCAAAATTTGAGATTTTTTGATGTTTTCTCGAAAACGGTAAGTTTTAACAAAAAAAACTTCAACCCAAAGTTGTAGATCTTAAAATTCTCTACAAAAATGCCGTTCATTATTATTTTCTAAGAGTTACCATTCCTGAGATATCGCGATTCTAAGAGCCTTTATATAAAAGCAAAAGGTAACTCACTCCTCACGAAATCTCGAAAACCGCTGGACGTATAAATATGATTTTTGGCAAGGAGGTAGTTTATAGTTAGTAGACGTCTGCTAAGAACGGATTTTGCGATAGGGCCGGATTAGGGTGGTCTAAGGGCTCACGCAAGTTTGTATGAATCAGAACTTGCAAAAGCTCATAGACCACCCTAATCCAGCCCTGTCAGAAAATTAATGCATAGCAGACGTCTACTAACTATAAACTACGTCTCTGCCAAAAATCAAGATTGTAGCACAAAAAATGAAGGACTTTCATACAAACTTGCGAGGGCCCTAAGATCACCCTAATACGGCCCTGTCGCAAAATCCGTTTTTAGCGGACGTTTACTAACTATAAACTACCTCCTGTCCAAAAATCATCTTTATACGTCCAGCGGTTTTCGAGATCTCGTGAGGAGTGAGTTACCTTTCGCTTTTATACATAACTAGCGACCCGCCCCGGCTTCGCACGGGTGCAAATGGATGTTATTATACATATAAACCTTCCTCTTGAATCACTCTATCTATGTGAAAAAACCCCCTTCAAAATCCGTTGCGTAGTTTAAAGATTTAAGCATACAAAGGGACATAGGGACAGAGAAAGCGACTTTATTTTATACTATGTAGTGAAGAATAATGTGACTGTTAGAATCGCGATATCTCAGGAATGGTAACTCTTAGAAAATAATAATGTAGCACATTTTTGTAGAGAATTTTATGATCTACAACTTTGTGTTGAGATTTTTTTTGATAAAACTTACCGTTTTCGAGAAAAATTCAAAAATCCTCAAATTTTGACCTTTGACCCCGAATAACTTTTGTAGCACACATAGGATCGATGGGGTTTTTTAAGGCTTTGTTTGTAATGGTATACCCCAGCTCTCCACCAATATTTGGCTCTGTGGGAATTATAGTTATTTCAAATGTCTATATTGACCGGACTAAATCCCATGGCTACAGAATTACACTATCATTAATCGCCGCCAATACCAAGACAGCTAAATAACCCTTCCAACACAATATTTCCTGTATCATTTCCTACGTCGAAGCCAATTTATATTTCCTGCAAATCGCACTAATCCGTACTTAAGTACAACATATAGGAACAGACCGTGGTACCTAAAGTACCTATCTTTAGGTGGTACTGTTAATAAGAGAAACATATCACGACAGGGAATCGAACCCGCGCCAACTGGTTGACTCACTAATTGGCATACGGCCAGTTTTCACTACTGCTAGTGATGGCCCATTAGTGCCGAAGTTAGTGTTGTCACTTTGGTGTGAATGTAGTAATTATTAGGATGACTATCGAGCTTTCGATACACGTTTACATGTGCGAAGTGTCTCGAGTACAGCCCGCGCCAAACTTTGTGACCGCCTTGAGTATAGTCGCGAGTCCGAACTTGCGCATGGTATAGTCGAGTGGGAAATACGTAATCAACCAAACAATTTTCGTTTTCTAACATTTTTAATACTTATTATAATTAATATGGCCCTGCCCCCAAGCTCTTGTGCGTCCCGCTAATACCTGATTTTGTGTTCTGCGCAATGCAATGAGCCTAGTTTCGGGACGGTCACAAAGTTTGGCGCGAGCTGTACCAGTAATGTTATGATCATTTTCCTGCCCTTATCCCAAGTTTTTGAGGTCAGCGGCAAAGCATACTTCTTTATCACTCGTCATCTCTTTTTCAATAAAACAATTTCAATCTCAGAAGTCTCCTTGTTTCTTACTACCTATATCATCCTAAATACAGTCAATCCATCTTTTATATTGTCTACTCTTAGTCTTCTCTACTCTTATGCACATCCATCTACACACAGACAGACATTTTGCTCATTTCTCCGCATCACAGTCCCAGTTCTGTGACATTCCTACAATAAAATCTAGATATTTCGAACGTCTGACATTTAGATGTCCGGTCAAACGAACGTCCTTTGAGATATCCCGAATTCTCCACTACCCTTCTATCTTTTGTTTATTATAATTCATGTTCGACGGTCGACCCAAGGGCTGGCTTTTACCTTGACCAGAGGTTAAGCATTGCTATACAACGTGGAAACGTATTTCTTAGGGTCTTTACCAGTTGATAGCATTTCTTTAAGTTATAATTAATGTATTATAATGATGTGATGAATTAAATAAAAGTTAGTTTTATTTGGAACATTACTAAGTTTACAAAGAGAGATGGCCTAGTGGTTGCAAGCGTGACTGCTGAGCATTAGGTCCTGGGTTCGATTACCGGGTCGGGCAAAGTGTTATTGGGGTCTGGATTTGTGCCCAGTTGCTGGCAATGTACCCCTGTGTTTTTAGTCCCACGTTATTACGTGGGACTAAATTTCGTTTCTGTCTAAAGTTCTAACATCCGTATCCATAGTCAAGTTAAAGTAATTACCTACTTGAACTTAAGTAATTACTTATGCAAAATTTTGTATGCAATGGGCAAGAATTTAAACGAAGTTAGAACCGTCAATGAAAGCAAACATACAAATTCTAACCTTTGATAGTTTTAACATCAATGAATTACTAAACTAAACGAAACCTTCGGGAATCACAGTTAAGACTTGTAACTTTATGTTACTAAGTATGTGTTTCATTAATTTATATGATTGCAAACTGAAACAATTATTGGTTTTCTTTCAGATAAGGAAATCAATCAATCGACTTGGCTTACTCCGTTCCATTCATAGACCTCCCAAGTTATTATGACTGATATATCGTCTTTATAGACAAACAATCTTTCGTTCACATTATAAAGTAGCTTTTTCAAGTCACAATTCCTAAAACACGGTCTCTCGAATTTACGTATGACCTGAGTAAGATATGAATTGGTGATCATAGTTTGTGTGTCGTAATTTGCTAGAAGGTGAAATCTACATTCACTTTAGGCATAGGTACATTTTGATCTCAACCCCTAAGGATCCAACCAAGATGAGACCTATTATTTGCGTATAAAACTCACATTCACACAAGTAGGGAACAGTGAACCTTGCAAACTTAATTCCCACAAAATTACCTACTACCATTTGGTACCAAACGATCGCGAATCGATAGGCTGGTACCATTTGTGTAGTGCCAATTACATCCTGTATAGGCACATCACTAGTGAGTGGGTGCTTACAAGTGGATGTAGCGTGGGTGGGACTTGTACCAGCTAGTTGTTGGACCTATTGTAGGGGTAAGCAGGAATGGTAGGCTTGCTATAGATAGATTAGAACAAGATAAGAAATTATTGGTAAAAGCTGCTTTGACTAGTTTCGATGTTGCTTATAGTTGTAATGTTGGCCCATTCTCTGTAGGAAATCAGGGTTTTATCTTTCAGGAGTATTATTAGGCCGATATTGTTACTTTGTCACCATATTTTGGTATGATTGAAAGTCATCCTAAGTTAGAAAAGTTAAATCTTAAATGTTCAAATATCCATCATTTGCCGCTGGTCTAGTGCTCTCAACCATGACTGCTGGACATCATCTGCCTAGCCTTTTCCCAACTATATTGGGGTCGGCTTCCAGTCTAACCGGATGCAGCTGAATACCAGTATTTTACATGGAGCGACTGCCTATCTGACCTCCACATCCCAGTTAATACTAGGTAATACAATACCCTTTGGTAAGACCAAACGTATGTCGGGCGGTCACCCATTCACAGACCAACCTAGGCAAGCACAGCTTTACCTAAAGATCGACCTAAGTGGCAGTTCTTATTAAGCCACGAGCTCCATGACTGCTGGACATGAGGTCAAATCGACGATTAGGGACTTAAACATAACTTGTGATAAATGTGGGTATCTTATTAGGTAAGCCTTTACCTATCGCTTTGTGGATTACAGGCGTGAATGTTGTGTGATTGGAATACATCCTAAGTTTGCGTCGTTTTGCTTATGTAAGGTTATTTCCTCACCACATACAAAGCCTGGGAGATTTTCATCTTTAGTCTGCCGTTTTCTAGAAAACCTAGCACTATATTTTCAGACAACACAACCCAGACAGAACGCAATATTACCGGCCAAAGATCCCAGTTTCATTACACGAAGAAATCCGGGTATCGGCCGTTACCCGGTTTTATACCGGCGCTGGTAGCGGGCATCCGGTTTATGACGTCAGAAACGGAGAGATTTCGCCGTATATCGGTTTAATAGATAAATAATGGATCTGGATTGAAGGATTTTTTTCGTGGTGAGGGGTAATTTTTATTGATTAACGTTTTTGTTTTGGGATTGTCATTGTTATTGCTTTATCAGGGCTGGAGAGGACTGCGGGTTGTTCGAAAGAGATACCGCTGCCTCGACACAAAGGGTTAAAAAGGAACATGGGTGGTTTTTACTCAGTAGAAGCCTGACACTCCCTACTGCTCTGCCCAAGAGCTGGAGGGGTTATTTGATGATTTCCAAAACGCCAAAAAGAAGGGTTGGGGAGGATGAAAACTGACCCGAAAAAAATATAGTTACTCGTAAGAATGGATTAAAAGTCCTCATTATACATTAAACGCTTGTAATCCCCAAAGGATTAGGCAGAATAGTACAAAATCATTTTGCTAGTTATGTTTATGTTCCTTGTAATGAGGGGGCGAGCCTATTGCCATCATCACCTGCCTAGCCTTTTCCCAACTATATTGGGGTCGGCTTCCAGTCTAACCGGATGCAGCTGAATACCAGTATTTTACATGGAGCGACTGCCTATCTGACCTCCACAACCCAGTTAATACTAGGTAATACAATACCCTTTGGTAAGACTGGATGTCAGAATTTCAGGTCACTGACTACCTGTAACGACTGCCAAAGATCTATATATATGGCAGCCGGGACCAACAGCTTAACGTGCTTTCCGAGGCACGGAGGAAACTCGGTATGTCGGGCGGTCACCCATCCACAGACCGACCTAAGCAAGCACAGCTTTACCTAAAGATCGACCTGAGTGGCAGTTCTTATTAAGCCACGAGCTCCTCTTGCCATCAGTCGAGCACCAATCCAGACTCCGTGGCTGCTACTGAGAAATTCCTGATGGGAAAAACCCAATAACACTTTGCCTAACTCGGGAATCGAAACCAGGACCTTAAAGTCGTCATCCTCGTCATCATCATCATCATCATTTCAGCCAAAAGACGTCCACTTGCTCCTCCTCGCCATATAAATTCAAAATTTCTTTGTAAAATTCAAGGTTGCGATGTCTACGCCTGCTAAATGCAGACAAACAGGTTTGGTTTCCAGATTTGCATCCCTTTTTGTAAAGACCACAGAAATCTATTTTTTTTCTTTTTAAATCCTTGATGAAGCCCTAAAGACTAACGAAAGCCGACAATTTGAGGTCAAAATATAAAAAAGACCAATACAATATCATCAGAACAAAGGTGACTCATTCACCATATGTTCTGAATGGAAGCCACTGGCTACCGACACCTAATAGAAAAACATACCTTACTCGGAAATACGTAAAGTCTAAATTCATATGTCACGTTTAGGAATCCTTATAGAGCACAATTTTCTCAGAAATTCTGGGCTATAAATAGACTTCTCACAAGTTTTATTGCAAAAGTAGACCTTGTTTCCAGAAACATTAAGTTGTTTTTGCGAATGCAAGGGTGTGTGGGACAAGTTTGTAAAAAAATTTTGTGCATGAGTAACAAAAGATTATTCGATGTTTTATTAGAACTTTGTTCTAGTAATTATAGGCTGTTTTTACACGTATGATTACAGTTTAATTTATGAGTGTTATTATTTGTGTTGTTTGAATACTTTCATGAATTTAAACGTCCATGGCTGAAAAAGGTAAGTACTTGCATTCCGGTTTTATAAACATTAAGACCTAATTAATTGAATTCGTTAATAAGTTAAGACTTAAAAAAAAAACATATAAATCCTTTCCATGTAGGTAATGGTATAACCCAAGACTTGTCAAAACATAATCTTTTCCACTTAAAATTATGGTTTTATACCCATTTATACCCCATAAACATGATTTTTACAAAACTTAACGGGACACTGTACAGACAATTGTAAAATAACGACAGTAAACACTATTCTTTTTAAAAGGACCGTATATGGCAAGACTGGAGATTGAAATCTTTGCAGTGTGGTAACACTGAAGTTATGATGCAACTTAGTGTTTTTTAAGGATCAGAGAAATTGGTGTCAAGGATTTACGAGAACCACAAAAAATATAATTTACCTTTTGAGCGCCACAATCACGTATAGACGACAAGCCGAACAAGCAAAAAAGTGCCTTAAGTCTGTCGACTTGAGGTACTTTTTGGCTTGTCGTCTTACTTGACTGTGGCGGTCAAAAGGTTAACATCACGCCTGTAATTCCCGAAGGGTTAGGTAGACGTGTGCCTAACAAGAACACCCACATTTCGCCAGTTATACTGAAGACTATGAAATAGGGGCGATCCCATTGGTATCAACCGGGCACGAATTCAGAAACGAGGCTGCTCCTAAGAAATTTATGACGAATAACCCTATATCACCTTATTTATTTTTGTTCCCGAATTCCCACTGCTGGGATCTATGTGAGAGGTAGTAGGACGTAAGGTAACCACCACCCCGTCGGGGCTGTAGTTCCCGTCGGGGCTGTGGTTTGTCGAAAGGTTAACGTGGCTCCGACACAAGGGCGAAGAAGGAACATGGGTTTGGTTTTTAGTCAGTAGAAGTCTGACACTCCCCTTCGCTCTGCCCAAGAGGGGGGGGGGGGGGGGGGGGTTATTCGATGATTTTGCACACCCAAAAAACACCAAAAAAAAAAAAAGGTAACCCACCACGAGGGTCTGTTGCGTGTTGGTGGATGTCAAAAATGATGCCTTCGAAGTTTTAGTTCTAGGACATGCCAGTTTTCTCATGATTTCTTTCTCTGTTTTAAAAGCAGTTAGATGAAATCGTACAAAACCAACCGTATCGTATTCTCAAAATAACAACCATAGTTTTAGTAACCTATTCCAAAATAATCTTGCTTCTCTCAGACTTTAACGACTTGACAAGAACCATCTGATGCACTCTGTATTGTACAAGCCAACAATTTGAGATTCGACAGCTGTCAGTGCTGATGTAAACAAGGTCCGCGTATTATATTATCTAAAACATAGAAATCTTTTAAAATTCTAACTAGTAAAGTAATTATGTTGTGTGTGTGGTGAACATAAACACTAATAAATGTTCGCAGAGTGCTACAGTGGACCCAAGTGTAATAAATCCTAAAAAAACTTGTTACTGACAATATCGTCTTTAAAACAATATCAGTGTTAGTGAGATTGATCTTTACTGATTATAGGAACAAAACCAAGTTGTGGACTGGCATAACTGCAATAATAACTTAAAATCAGTGCATAATGATTGATATCATTACAAAAACAACAAAATAATTCAGTTGTAACTTCAAATTTTAAATTGTTTTCAAACCAAAGACAAAAACTTAATTCATTCCATAGACAAAAACTCAATTCATTTTAGTGATGCGACAAAAATAAAATTACTAAAGAACGAATGATATGATTGTCATCTTTAGTGTTGAGACTTGTATACCAGCCTTTTGGCCTTTGCCCTAACTAAAGTGTGACCATACTCAAAAAATAATTAGTAGCTGGTAGTAATTTTACTGAACTTCGAAACCATCTCAAAAAGTGAAAAATGTCTTCGAAAATTAAAACTAATAATAATGGTAGCCATAAGGAGCTATTACTGGTTACTTGTCACAGATGTAAAAATCAAGTTGAACATAGAAGTACCTTGTTATGCACCATATGTAAAAACCACTACGAATTTGATTGTGCTGGTTATCCTGAAAAAGTGTACCGCCTAAAAAATTCTGAAGAGAGGAAAACATTCAGATGGGAATGCAAAACATGCACTAAGAAGGTAAAACAGCAGAACACACCCAGCTTTGTATCCAATGTCACAACGAGGAAAAAGCGCTCGTCTCCTAAGTCATCCATAGCTACTATTTCTAACGCCCCTGAGGAGACTACACCCTGGGCTACCCCAAAAAGCACTACCTCTGAAATATGCGACTCTCATATCCTTACAATAGATCACACATCAGATGAGGGTGCGTTCACCGATAAAACATTATCAAGAAGTATGGACTACACAGAAATTGACTATATCAATGCTCAAGAATTTAAGGATACGATTGAACTACTCCAGACGCAACTCAGTAGTTCTCAAAATGAACTTGAAAATATCATACTCGAAAACAACGAACTTCGTACACAAAATGACAAATTACTCAAGGAAAATGCAACTTTAAAAGGATTCCTAAGCCTACCCCCGCAGAGAGAAAATAGCAGTGTGGATTCAGCAATTACAAGAAATGTGCATGCATACTCACTCTTGCACTCAGATATGCTAGCCTTCTCCACTCCACCTAGATATGCGGCTACCAGTAAAACTAACACGAAAACACAACTTTATTGCAATATTTCGAACCTGCAAAAGGATATCGCAGATCTGGAGGACCAGTTAAAACAAGCCGGAAATGAAATAATGAACCTTAAGGATCAAATTCAAAATCTTGAGAAGATAGTAAAGGCAAAAGAAGGGTTAGAAAACCCCAAAAAAGAAAAATTTTCACTGGATGCTCAGAAGGAAGATCACGCGCACAAAATATATATTTATGGCACACAACAAATTGTTGGACTTTCATCTGCATTGATACGATCAAGAGTAGACACACCTTATGTAAATTATACCGTCACGTCTGAAACAAAACCACACGCGCTTACCAGTGATGTCTTTAAAAACTGTCAAAATATTAAATTATCGTTGAATGACAAGCTCATAGTTTGTGTGGGCGAAAATGACTACGACATAAAGATTTTGTCTACTCAACTTCGTCAATTCCTCAATGAATTCCGTGATAATGATGTTATAGTTCTGAGTCTATTGAAAAATATATATATAAATGTAATTGACCTCAACCAAACCATACGCAATATTTGCAATGACTTCAAAAATTCAAACTTTGTTGACTCTAATTATAATTTGTTTAATACATGTAAATTGATTAATTATGTTATTGACTATGACGATTATGAGAAAAAATATTTAAATGTTAAAGCACTAAAGAAATTAGTATTGCGTACCCAACCAAGTCACAAAAAATCTGCCAATAAATGTGAACTCTATCGAAAAGGAACAATCCCATATTACTTTGCAAGAAAACAGTCTGAACACGATACCACGAACGAACCCGGTATTGGAAACCCAACTGCTAGGAAAATGGGTACTATACCTTTCTATTTTAAAACTGTGAGCAGGAATAGGCTTTTTCGTGAAAAATAGTGGTGAGTCACAGACCTTTAAAATATTTCACCAAAACATCGCTAGCGTTTTATCTAAACAAGAAATTTTAGAACTAACGTTGCTAGAATTACGAGACGCAAATAACGAGCCTGATATTTTATGTTTCTCTGAAACTTTTATGCGTGCCGGAAACGAAAAGTTTCTCAAAATAAACAACTATACCTTGGCAACTGCGTTTAGTAGAGACCAGCAGAGAGGGGGCACTTGTATACTTGCAAAAAGGGGCATTACTTGTACTGAGCTTACTTGCGTTAAAAAATATTCAACGCTCAAGTCTTTCGAGGCTTGTGGTATTGAAATCCCGTTGCATAAATTATTAATAGTGTGCGTTTATAGAACACCGACATCTGACCCTAACGTATTCCTGAATAAGTTGGACCTATTGTTGGGTGAACTACTCAAAAAATATGGGCCAAGTGTAAAAGTAGTTATAGCTGGTGACTTTAATATAAATACTCTGAAACCAGGGAAAGTTACTACCTATCTAACAGATCTATGTAATACGTACAAGCTGCAACTTCACATTAATGTCCCAACCCGTAAGGACTCTTGTATAGACCACATAGTAAGTAACATCAAGACTACATCTTCTAAAGTTCTGCCTCTTCACTTATCTGACCATGATACAGCACAACTGTTAGAGTTTCCGGTAAAAGAGAAAAGTTCGAAGTTTAAATCATACTTTATATATAAGAAAGATTACTGCAACGAAAATATAACAAAATTTAAAGCATGTCTCACAAGTATTTCTTGGTTAGATGTCAACTTAGAATCTGACACAAATAAAGCTTTCAATACATTCCATGATTTTTTCTGTTTGTTATATAATTTGTGCTTTCCAAAAATAAAAATAAAGATTAAAAACTCTAATGCATTTAAGCAAAAATGGATAAGTAAGGGTCTTAGAAACAGTTGCAAAACCAAACGATTCTTGCGATATCACTATTACAAGAATAAAACATTATCACACAAAATAAGATATAAACAATACTCAAATATATTGAAAAAGTGTATTGTTAAATCGAAAATGAATTCTAACATAAATTTTATAAATAATAGCAAGAACAAATGCAGAGCAACGTGGTCAGTTATAAATCATGAATTTGGTAATGCGAGATCATGTACTAATAATATTTCTGAATTACAATTAGGTAAGAAAGTTCTGACAAATCCCCCTGACATAGCGAATGCTTTTAATAATTATTTTATTGACTCGACTAATACCTTGACATCCAATAATCGACATTATTATAATGACAATAATATTAAGTCAATTCCTAACTCCATTTTCCTTAGCGCTATGACTGAAGATGAAGTTAAAAAAGAAATAATGGCGTTAAATAATACTAACTCTGAAGGTTATGATGGAATCACCACAAAAATAGTTAAAGCGTGCAGTACAGAATTAATACCCATCTTGACATATTTAATTAACCTCTCATTTTCATCAGGTACATTTCCTAATGCCCTAAAATTAGCTGTCGTGAAGCCACTGTACAAAAAGCACGATAAAAAGGACGTCAAAAACTATCGCCCGATTACTCTGATTCCTATTTTGTCAAAGGTTTTCGAGAAATGTATGCTTAAAAGACTTGTAGACTTCTGTAGCAAATTTAATATTATAGCAAAGGAACAGTTTGGATTCCAAAAGCAAAAGTCAACAACACAAGCAATATTTACTCTTGTGGGCAATATCCTGAGTAACTTAAACAATAATAAATTAACAACAGGTCTTTTTTTCGACTTATCACAAGCTTTTGACTTCGTAGCACATGATGTGTTATTGAAAAAGTTGGAAATACTGGGAATAAGAGGAGTTGCACTGCAGTGGATTTCGTCTTATTTAAGTGATCGAAAACAATACGTTGTTATAGACAAAGTAAATGAAAACGTACTCACTTCCTACTGTTCTGTATCTAGGGTAAATAAATGTGGCGTCCCTCAAGGAAGTGTGTTAGGTCCCATATTATTCTTGCTATATATTAATGACATACCACTGGTGACTCATCATAAAATTATATTATTCGCAGATGACATTTCAATTATCGTATCATCTGACAAAAAATCACCTTCTGATCATGAAATAGACATTAATAATACTATTGACAAAATTTTACAATGGCTACAGACTAATAAATTAAAAATTAACTTAGAGAAATCGAATTTTATTCAATTTAATAAGTCGAAACATGCCAAATACAATTTTAAACTTAATATTGACAGACTAAAAGAAGTAACGCAAACCAAATTCCTAGGTGTGCTCATAGACCAAGACTTAAATTGGAAAGGACATTTAGATGATTTATGCAATAGGATTAATAAATTTACTTACGCTCTCAGACAAGTAAAGAACGTAACAACCGTTAAAACGGCAATTACTACATACCATGCATATATTGAATCTATTTTAAGTTACGGGCTTATCTTATGGGGGAACAGTACGGATAAAGACAGAGCATTCATTGCTCAAAAAAGGTGCATCAGGGCCATTTGCGGACTTCGTTCTGATGAATCTTGTAAGCCATTTTTTAAAAAGCTTGGTCTGTTACCACTTCCTGCACTTTACATATACGCAATCTGTAACTTTGTCTACAGTAATAAGGGATTGTTCAGAAAAGCTTATGAAATAATCTCTCGTCCAACAAAAGATCCACACAGACTTGTAACGAAGGATAATCCTAAATCAGCCAAGTATGCTAAAAGCTGCCTTGTGATGTGTGTACGCATTTTCAACAAAATTCCGAAAGAACTCAAATGTATAAATAATTATAATTCATTTAAAAATAAGCTGTATAAGTGGCTGATTGGACATAATTTCTATGACATTAAAGATTTCTTTGACATTTTATAACATTATATCCATCTAATAATTTGAATGATTTAATTGATATTTACTGTTGTTTTGACATGATTATTATTTTGCATGCAATTGATATTCTGTATAGCTAAACATGTGGACATTGTATAAGACTGTAACACCGTTATACCATGTTTAAAGCAAATAAAGACTTATCTTATCTTATCTTACAGTATCTTTATGTCGAAGGAGTAAGAACGGTTTTCGCACTGCAAGTATTTCACCGCGGTTGGTTGTACCAAAAGGTATTATTTTACGTAGTTTATTATATACAAGCACTAACTATTTATTGTTAGCCAGTGTTTGGTTTCAGCGGCCGTTTGTTTCTATTTGCACTTTAGGTTTGAAGAAAGATTTAAACTGTTTTAAATTGATGAGTTGGTATTTTTATTTATTGGTCATGTTTTTCACGAATTTCAATAGATTTTCAATAAGACTCTTCGCCGGTTTAATATATTTTCCATGTTTTCTCTAAAAACATGCATGATGACTTGGTTTTGACGAAAGCTTTCGATTGCAACTGTCTTTTTCGAGCTGTTTATTCGAGCGCAATACAACCAAAACAGGCTAGTTTTTACACGACTGCGAAACACGAAAGAAGGGTTATTTTTGTTCTTTGTTATTGAGTAAACACTGCTATATAAAACGTATTTATATTGATGTCAAATTGGATTCAAAATCTACAAAGGCTAACTAACTGCCTTAAGGCCACAATGATAAATTAAGATATTTTTCAAACTCGATTAACATAAAACGCAGTCAAAGTCGCAGGTAACAGCTAGTACAATACAAAGTCGATACACAACACAGTTTGAGACTGGCCCCGAGTTCCCGACCGTCGATTGCATACTCCGATTACTGTCACCCCCACGGGCTAGGACGGTTGCACCGTTGTTAACGACGGGTTCAATTAACTACGGTTAAATGTGTAGGTGCTAAGTAACGAACGACGTGATATTGGAGATCTATTTCAGGATATTAAGAGAGAATGGAAAAAGATAAAAGAAAATGTGTTGCGTGGACCCCAAGTAGAATTGAACTAACGCAGGAAGATGATGATTTATATTGTAACTGATATCTTGCGAAGGACTTGACACTATCTTGAATGCATTTGAATATGTCAATTTAGTCATAGTGATAGTAAATTGCAATAGATATCGGTTACGGTCAAATGTCAGTGCATATAATTAATACTAATCTACATATTAAGATGCCAGGTGTTGCATATCAAGGAGGTCTTTTAAAATATTTAAATTAACAAAAAAAAAAGTTTAATTTTTAATGAATGAACATAAATTTAGACGACGACCTTAAAGACGATGTAGATATAGAAAGGGAGCGCAGGGCACTAGCCGTCCGGTGCAACATGTTGATCCGTAGATTTGCTCAGTGTACGGACCTAGTTAAAATAACTCTTTTCAAGGCCTACTGCCAGAGTCTGTACACGGGTAATCTATGGGTTAATTACACCAAAAGGTCGCTAGATGTCCTGCGCGTCCAATATAATAATGCCTTCAGGATGTTGTTGAGACTTCCTCGCTACTGCAGTGCGTCGGGGATGTTTGCGCAAGCTCGTACCGACGGATTTCACGCGATCATTCGTAAAAAAAGTGCCTCGCTACTCAGGAGAGTGAGAGACAGTCGCAACAGCATCCTGAGAACTGTAGCGGAGAGCTATAGCTCTCCAATCGTAATATTTCTTGTGCAGAGGTCAATTGGTACTAACACTAGATAATAAGCTATTTAATATGTTACTAACACTCTATGGATCTTTTTGTGTCCGAAATAAAAATAAATAATAATAATAATAAATCCTTGCCATCCACTTATCATTGGCTTGTTACTTGACAGCCCGATAAATTAGCCTATAGTTTTTCACAAAACGTATGATAATTTTCGCCCCTAAACCGCAGTTTAAACGAAGGTTTAACTGACCCCACGTTGGTTAATCTCGAAACCTGTAAGAGCCAGTCATCCCTGCTTATCTGCCATCTACTGATAAGTCTGCACTGTCTCACTGCAGAATATAGACTTGCAGAGTTATTTTTGTATTATCACAGTATTGTACTTATTCAAATAGTTAAGTACTAGCTTTTTTGCAGGGTGTTTGTCCATGTGTATATTCTCTGTGTGTGTGTGTGTGTGTTCTCTCTGTGTGTTACCTACGTTACAGCATCATCATCAGCCTATTAATGTTCCCACTGCTGGGGCACAGGCCTCCTCTCTTTTGAGAGCATTACATCATATTTAGGCTATATTGTTCCCCCTTCTGCAATGGGGCACAGGCACATGTAGATAGCCGGAAAGGGCCATAATCAACTACGCGGGTCTAGAGAAGATTGGTGAATGCCACATGGAAGTCTTTAATTGTTTTACCTTTAACATTAAATTCTAAGAGCAGTGTATGCAAGTTTTTAAACATAGGGACTTCCTGCTAATTAATATCATGATTTTGTGTTATTCAATAAATATTTGATGCATAAATTCCTGCACAAGACATGTTAATATCTGACTTTTGCTGATCTTATACCTCGTTAGGCCAAATAGTTGGGATTTCACAAATATTACCTGTAACAAGAAAAACATAATTATTAGTTAATGGAACAATTTAATAGCATAAAAACTGTCATTTAATGCCACTCAGTCAGTCTTCAACGTATTGTAAATCTCAGGATAACTTAATCGTATGTAGACCAAAACTTCAGAGTATTCCGATATAATTATTATTCATGTACCGACAGCAAAAATGTTAAAGCAATACAATGACCGTATTTTCGCAAGCTTTATTCACAGAATTGTCAGCCAAAAATGCGACTGTCATTTGCATTTCCCGTGAGGATATAAATAAAATATTAAAACAAAGCTTTTTATTACCATTTTGTATGGTAATTCGCCATTGACCAATATGTTAAATAAAGTCACTGTATTAACAACCAGTAATTCAACTCGGGACAAGACCAATTTTAAGCATGCTTCAGGTAACCGACTTCTTGCGTGTATAAGACATGTGAAAGTGCCACATTTCAAAAAGTTTGGTAGTTAGCGTTTTATTTCTCTAAAATGGCGCAGTAGGTTTACTGGTGAGCTTCATACTGTGACAAAGTCATAGACATTAATATATTCGATCCACGTTCAGTACCATGAGAACGAGAATCGGCTTTACTAAGTTACCAGGTATTTAGTCCGTGATGAATTTGATGTACTAGGCATAACAATAAAATAAAACATTTTATGAAGAGTTGTAACCAACTTCGAAAAAAGGAGGTTACCATGCTTTCATCGTCAACCCTATTATATTGCTAATGATGTATTATTAATTCCTATAATTTAATGGTAAATTATAGGAATTAATATTACATCATTAACACTTAAACCTTTAATTAACTACCTGCTACCTATATGTTTGTATAGCATGAAAACTAACTGTTAAACTGTCCAAAAATGGAAGTAACAGTTCATAAAAACAGTTACAAAAACAGACTAATTAATCTTCACCACTAATTAACAGGTCTAAGTAACATTATATCCACAGAAGAGATAAAAGAGGTTAGAAAGGCCATGTGGGCGGGGCACGCGCGCCGCTTATATGATCAGACGATCATATGTCGACAAAATTTGATTTACTGACCAACAATCGCGCTCATATTGTGACAGCGAACGGAGCTCCGCGAAAAAAAAAGAATTATGCCGTGTTGCGCGATTATTACGTGTCGGAAAAGAAGCCAGGTGTGCAGTGTGGCTCGAGAAGGGATTTCTCTTCATCGGTAAGTCTAAAAACCTTAAAATACAAGTGATATTTGTAATTATTACAATGGTATTATGAGTTCGCAGCCAAAAATGATACAATCGCAAGCAGAAACGAAATTATGTACATTGCTTGCAATACGTGGGTACCATCTTGTACTACGTGGGCGATTGCGCAATGCATTTCGTTCACTGCGAACGTCGCGTGCGACGAGCCACAGCTTAAATTCTGCCTACTCTTTGCGTTTCGATAGTGTTGTACCAAGTTGTCAATAATGTCGATATTTAGTATGTGTGAATGCATTCAAATGATTATTATGTTATGATTAAAATAACTTTTGTTTGTCCCATACTATCAATACCTTATTATTGTTTATTGATTGTTTTTCATCTAAAATTTGTTTTGAGGTTAGCCATTTATAAATCGAAACATACATTTTAAATTTTATTTTTAGGTTTCCAACAGATCCAGATATGTTACAGACCTGACTAAAGCTATTATAGAAAAATATTAGTGTGAGATTGCATTTTATTCTGAAAAATTCGACCTTGAAAGATAGCAAGCGCATGCTATTGCTACTTAAGAGCGTATGCTACCTCAGATTAGCAACCCTATTTGTGGTGGTTCAAACTTCGCTTGTAATACTGTTAGAATAAAGTTCTAATCAGCTTGCACTACAAAGCGGTTGTTACGTCTTTCGCTGCGGCCGAATAGTGCGAAATTAGTGGTATTTTGCGATTTACAAAAAAACTATTGATTGGACTAAAAAAGTAAAACACTATGACTTTAGTTTGTTGCTTGTAGAATTATTTGGCAAAAAAATCAGAACGATGACATGTATTTTAGTATGGTTTTTACTCGTTAAAAGAAATTTTTAGAGGTATCTTCGCGATTTTTTTCTATCGAGCAAAGTTAGTTGTATTATGTTTTCACAACACTATGGCACTAGCATATATCCTGAAGAATATCATATATTTTTCTGATGTTGATTACTGCAGTGAATCATATACTTTTACGCATTATTAAACTCGCGTTTGAGGTACCATACGCTCTTAATAAATACGTTTTATTTCAAGACAATAATAAAATCTGAATTGAAATTGAATTTCAAGTACTTAGTGATCAATATTTGAAAAAAATCTTTTCTGTTTACTTTTTATCTTTAATTTTTTATGTGTGAGAGACCAATAAATATTTTTGCTTTCTTATTTTCTTTCGTTCTGTCCCGTCCCGAAATTAAAGCAAAAACTGCAAAACTTAAAGTAACAAAACTCAAGTAATTTTATCGATATACATTATCGACCTTTTGGTCACCGTAACATGTATGAGAAATATACGCAAGTGTGAGTGTACGTCAAACGCAATGTTTGCGCTAGTGTGACAACCAGTAGCAAGCTCGCGATCTAAGTGAGTGCGGTTTATTTGTGTGCATAATTCGCGTACTTATTAGCGTCTTGCATGTAGTGGATATAGAGAGTGGGAGACAAGCGGCGACACGCGTTCTAATACAAATCAGGAACTATTTCCTTTCTAACCTCTTTTATCTCTTCTGTGATTATATCCACCTTTTCAATCACAGAAGTCTAATATTCCTCCTCGATCCTCGAATCGATTTGTCACACCTGTCATCTCAAAAAAAGCTTAAAAAAAGAAGATGGCTGTCTATTTGTCACTTGTCAGTGTCGTCGCACGCGCAGGAAACGTCAAATTTGAATTTCGAATGTGAGAACAATGCGGTGCGTTCGTCGCGTGCGCGTGACTCAACGAGGGAATGTTTTGACATTTCACTTATTTTTGTAACGTCTCGAGATGTGATGTCATCGGTATTCTGTTGGATGGTTATGGTTTTATGATGAGTTATTGAGGACTGTGAATAATACTGTGATGGTCAAGTATTAAAGTATCTCTTAGGTGTGATTTTTGGTCTATACGATAGGGTCCGTATCGATGATCTCATATATTTTTTGTTACCACTTTTGACCGTAATACATTTTGAAATCCATTAAGTTACTTATTATTGTTTGTCATACATATTTTGTCACATATTAGCTATATGTGACAAAATATGTATGACAAACTTGGTTTTACCATTTGGTGGCCGTTGTATCTCAGTTGTCTAAAATTAAGTAATTCATTATAGAATTTTGTTACATATTTTAATAAATAACTGAAAGACACACAACCTTCTGAAGTGGTGTAGTAACAAAAGCTGACCAGATGTCCCAGGCACATAAATCCCTGATGTTGCCGTAAAAGCAAACAATGCATAATGCACAACATGTTTACTTGTTTGTTTTAAACGTTTCCACACATTCAAGGATACGACTTGCGAAACACTTCAGAATAAAAATGAATTTGAATATTTCTTCACTCTCAATGGGGTGGTGCACACAGTCCTTTGTAACGCAATGCTTTCGAATGTGAAGGATTGTGAAATATAGTTGTGAAGGTTTACCTTGCATTATGTCTGTCATGAATATTTCTGACTAGCTTTTGCCAGCGGCTTCGCCCGCGTGAAAATGACGATTTTCCATACAAACTTTCATCCACTATTTAACTACCTTAGGGGTTGAATTTCGAAAAATCCTTTCTTATTCCTTGTCTACATTATAAATGGAACCTCTGTGCAAAATTTCAGCTTTCTAGGTCCAAGGGTTTGGGCTGGGCGTTGATGAGTCAGTCAATCAGTCAGTCAGTCAGGACTTCTCTCTTTATTTATATAGATAGATGTGGTAATGGAGTTATTGACATAACATCACGCCTGTAATCCCCGAAGGGTTCGGCAGAGGTGTACCCATTAGTACAAGCACATTTCAACAGATAATAATGTTTAAGTCTCATGTCATACTACGATTAGCTTTTCATTTATATGCAAATGCAATGACTTGTGTTCAATGCAAGTTTTCCTGTTATAACTTTTTGTTACCACAGTTATTTGCCCAGTGTCCCTTCAAACGCAATTTAATTTATATTTACAAACAAATTTTTTACATAATGAATAAAAACCTTCAAAATAATTATGAACAAGGAGTGTATCGTTAATAATCATTAATATCAATAACAATACCATACATTGTTGTGCACGTTGTAAATATATCAGTTTAATTAATGTACTGCGACTGTGGTCAGCTGCTCTCTCAAACAAACACTCGCTTTAAAGCGATGATAGCGCCTAATTGATTGTTTGAACATGCTTTTCTTGTAACCAGTGATGGGCGTAACTAGTTATTTATGTAATCTAATTAATAATTGAATTACATAATAATTTGATTAAAATGAAATTTAAATACATATTATTCAATTACATTGTAATTAGATTACTTTGGATGTGCTATGAAATTAATTACAATGTATTTAATTACGAAATAATTTGATTACAATGTAACCTAATTACATAGTATTTAATTATATTATAATTATTACTATGTAATTATTAGATATTAGATTTAAAATTAAACAATGATTGACAGATGATTACATTTTTTTTTTGGTTTATATGTGTTTTATTTTCGTATTTGTCAAAACTGTATTAAATAGGGCATTTTTGTAAGAGGTGTCCCAATACTTATATAAATGTGTAATTACATTTTATCAGATTACTTATGTAATCTATTATAATGTAATTAGATTAACTTGCAATTCAATTACTTTGTATTTAAATACAGTATGTACTCATTGCAATTAGTTACTTAAGTAATCTGTTACAAAGTATTTCAATTACTAATTACAATGTAACTGTAATTTGTAATTATTAATCTAAATACTTTTTGCCCATCACTGCTTGTAACTTCGTCATTGCGCCTTTTGTACCATATTTGCCGCAAATTAATTATTTTGACTTTGCAAATTATGAAACGTTGTGAAAAGATCGTGGATTAAAGGGATATATAGGTACGTTGAACTTCAACTGAGTACGTTAGCCTATTGCCCTAATCCTACTGCTACGATATACAGAAGCTGTGTAAGTTCATATACATGTGCTATTTAATATACTTAACCGAAATTTACTTAGTGCTTGCAAATAAAATAAATAAGATGCACGGCCCAGCCCAGGTTTCTATAGCCTCTTCCTTTCTACGTCGGCATTTCGTTCCGAGTTACAAAATACTAACAACCCACTGCCCTTTCGAGGTTCACACGCGAAGGAGCCATTAAAAAAATAAAATCCCGAATCGTGCATCAGAGGAATGATCGCGTGTGAGCAATCCTTTTGGACTTAAGTTAAGTCTTATTGTTAAAGTTGAAAGCTTTCTTTAATTAAGAATCAGCACACTACTGTGCATTACCAAATCTCGTGACAAGTTTCACAACACACAATTAAGATATTATGTCAGCTGCATGATCAGCACTTTTACTTCGATAATATCTTACTTCAACCTCGTTTTAAGACCAACATAATTAACTTAACTTTCAGCAAAATATCTTTATTACAAAACAAAAAGATAATTATCAATATCTGTCCACGATTCGTTATGTTATGAACGACTGTCCATTTTGGTTCTTACATGAATTCTCGAAATATATATAATTTTGTAGCTTTCTTAGTATTGAAAGCAAAAACAATTACGATTTAAGTTATGTATGGAGTTTATTTTTATTTGTATATCAAAACTGACAAAAGCCTTACTTATAATTGCTTCAGTAAAGAAAGTTCTATATCGTCCGGTAAGTATAATAATACTTTGTATAGGTATTTAACTTAATACATAAACCTGTGATTTTAATAAGTATAAAGATGTAGTTTTTTTTTTTTTTTTGTGAGATGTAGCTTAATTGGTAAAACGTATTAATTAAATTAAAAGATCTTTTAAATCCCGTCGAAGAAGCCACAAAGAGAAAACTTTGGCTCGTTTTCCATGATTCATTATATTATCAGTAAACCAGCTTATAGGATTAAAACAAAGCCCTCATTATCGCGTTCACAAGTCTAGATTGTCAAAGAGTTACTAAATCTAGACTTGCTATGGGACTCGTTAATTTCTGACAGTAATAGTGGGTATTAAATGTCTCTATTAACAAACTTAATTTTGTCAGTAATTTCGTCCTCGTCCTTATCGAAAAACAGTCCAAATATTATTGGGACTGTGTTGAGTCATTTAGACTGTGTACAGTCTATTAATTAATGTCTAGGTTATGCATTCCAAATTCTCCTTCCTTTAATATTGTTCGATCTTTCGTTGAGCTCCATAAGTTGATTTGAGTTACAGGAATACAGAAAAACATGTTTACTGCCTGGACTCTACAATCGACAGGTCTACTCCAGTATTTGTTGTTCTCAGATTGTAACTTTATAAGGACACACATATTAACATTTAGACTATAGCCACTCCTTTTTTCTGATTTAAACCAATATAATTATAACTGTAATCTTAGTCAACTATTTAAAACCACCCACTCAACAGGAAACTTATGTACAAATTAACATAACTAACATGTACATAACATATCGAAATCAAACAGTGCAACAGTAGACACTTGAACACTGTATCGATAATATTTAGACAAGGAATCGAACCCCGGACTAAGCTCCGCAAACATCAAGTTAAGATAAAGCTAAATAAATAAACTGTTGCTACTGAACAAGTTGGTACAGAAGTATCACTATGTCAATGAAGAGATAAGCAGTAGATGAAAATTATGAGAGACGTAAATAAAATTAATCATGTTTAAATATTTTCTCCCTACAAAGTTCACTAATACTATATGTATACTAGCTATTGACCACGTTATCGAGTGCATGAATTTTCAAATTTTACTATATTCCCTACAAATATCCATAATTAAAGCTTATTCAGAGCTTACCATTCTTAACGATAGGTCGCTTCAGTGGTTTAGACATGAAAGCTTACAGACAGAAACACAGAGTTACTTTTGCAAGTAAAATTAGTATCTATGAATATTTGAAATGCCACCAAGCAAGCAGTCAGATTGATAGATTTATTAGGTAGACCCTATCTGTCAGAGATAACAAACACGCACGACTTTAGATTGCAACAGCTTTTATGCAGCCGGAGAACAATCTACGATTTGCATTCAACATTAATTCTGCTTTTCAATTGTTGTTAGATGCAGTCCTGTCATTGGTACAGTATAACATACTTTCAATTAGCTCTGATTGATCTGTTATACCTTGAATAACAGTGACAGTATTCATCATCATCATCATTTCAGCCCGGAATCACCCACTGTTGGGAGACCACCCCTTTCTTTCTATTGCCACTCTTTTCTGTTTTGTGCGTCCCTCATCCATCCGTTTCACGCGCTCTTAAAAATATCTTCAACCCAACGTGCTTTTGGACGGCCTGGTTTCTTAGGCCCAACCTTTTCTGCCATTCGATCAGAACAATACTCCTTCGGCCATCTGTGCGTCTAACCAGATGTCCTGCTACTTTAGGCGTATCGCCCCGACGTTGAACATTTTCATCCCACAATGGATTTTGGTGTTGCGCACTCGGTCTAGTGACAGTATTGCTCAACGACAAAGCTTTAAGCTTGATTCCATACATTAGCGTACAAATTAGGGCTCCAGTCATGTTCACAGCTAGTCAAGCATAACCAAAGTATGCACATGACTAAGCCCAAATACGTCCCCTACAAAATTCCAGCTTCTGTCTTTGAGTGAAGGTATAAAATATGAGAGTTGCACTTCATGTAAAATTAGGTTCGGGTTCAGTTAGGTGCAGGCAACACATAAATGGCGTCGGGCGCAGACATGGCGCGGGCGGCTTTAGGATACACGGAATGTCGTGGCTCGGGCGTGGACATGACGCGCCATTTCAGCGCCCGCGTATACTAAATAGCCGCCCATGTCATGTCCGCGCCCACCCCAACGTATAAGTCGACCCCAACGTAGTATGAAAAAGACAAGCAAATGATGACAAGATACTATGCCTAATAGTATCTTGTGAGGAGCAGTACTTCTGTCTTCGTTTACAGTGGCTAAACCCACAGACAGATAGCGTTATGTATGCATAATTTTGATGTGAATGACCCAATACACTTGCGGAACAAATTCGCGAAGTAACGCCCGACTCACATGGGTGACCACGCTGCTACCATATATAAGGGTGACCACACATTTGTGGTCCACAGTACACAGTAGCGGGTGTCGATCCTCAGTAAATTAGCGGTGGAGTAGGCGTTACAATACATGCCAAGCGTTAACCGCAAAAGACAAGATGTAAATCACACAAACTAAAATATTACTATCACTCGAAAATGTATGATCATGAAATAAAAACTGGCCAAGTGCGAGTCGGACTCGCACATGAAGGGTTCCGTACCAAAACGGTATGCTATAATTTATACAGTTTCATCTAAGGGCCAATGAAACTTGACCTCTGGATTGTAGAGGCGCTCATACGATTCAGGGACCAAATTATATTGGTTAACTGCTGTTTCTATCTGTTGTTTCCATCCAAGTTCAAAATAATTTTCCTAGAAAGTCCTTTTAAAGTTCTACTTTTCAGATTTTTTTCATATTTTCTAAACTTATTGATCGCGCCAGGACTCAGCCGAACCTTATCTCGGGCCCATGGAAGACAGGTCTCCGAACAGCTGCCGTCCTAACGGGATCAAATAGACGCGTTACGCGCCTCCGAACAATATTACAATTTCTAAACTTACAGCTACCCTTACCTCATTTCTTCGAGCCGGTCTCACTTCCTTGACCCCTCGCAAGTTGTGTAACTGTGTATGTGTATAATGAGTGTATATGACCTTGCGATGGTTTGCTGGTAGTTCCGGACGATTCTTCCACGTCGCTGCAAGCCACGCCGTTAACGCGAGCCACCACACTCACTCCGTATTAGTCTAACCACAAAAGCCTCGGTGCTTTCCCAATAGCACTCCCGTGACAAGGCAAACCAATGATATTATCAATAACCCGTTCGACATTCACAGCGTCGCTAACCGTACTGCTTAACTAGTATAATTGGGTGCCGCGAAATGACTCCACAAGTCGATTTAATCAATGCGCGTGCGCTTTCACCCGTGATTCTATAGCTACTATAATATTCGTTCGACGCCCAGCGCGACTCAATACGAACTCCTATTCACGCCGAGCCCAGCGCTCGACCCCTACCTCCGCCCCTTCGCCTCTGTCGCACCGAGGCGGAGAAAATCAAAAATCTGAAGGTAGATTATAAACAATCACCCCCCCCGGACCGACCCGTTGTCGGTCCGCTCAAACTCCCGGGAGTCGAGATAAAGTTGAAACTGCCCGTCTAAGGATCGAGTCCCTCACCTGGACGTCTGCGATCCTTGGAAACCCATCCTTGCCCGTAATCAGGTTAACAATGCGCCCCCGTCGCCAACACAACGGTGATAGGTTAGCATCCTTAACCAGAACGAGGTCTCCAACGCAGGGTGGGGTCGTCCTGTCCGTCCACTTAACGCGTTGCTGTAGAATATGCAAATACTCCAGCGACCATCGCTTCCAAAAATTTTGACTCATTTGCCGTAACATCTGATACCGTGACAACCGGTACAACTTGACATCAGTATACGGATATTCCGGCAAGGCGTTAAGTGGTTGGCCAATCAAAAAATGACCTGGGGTCATGGCCTCAAGGTCATTCGGGTCAGCGCTCAACGGGCACAAAGGTCGCGAGTTTAAGACCGCCTCAATTCTGCAAAACACCGTTGACAACTCCTCAAAGGTGAGAATCGTTGAGCCGATGACCCGATACAAGTGAGTCTTGGAAGACTTGACTACTGCCTCGAAAATTCCACCCCAGTGGGGGCATCCAGGTGGACTAAAATGCCACGAAATGCCCCGACTGGCGAGGCCCGTGCCAATCTCTCGCTCATTCTGACTTAAAAACAATACAATTTCCTTTAAGCACCGGTCGGCGCCCTTGAAGTTGGTACCACAGTCCGACCGAATCAGTGACGGTACTCCCCGTCTAGAAACAAATCGATCTAACGCCGCCAGAAAGGCCTCCGTAGAGAGATCGGCCACCAATTCCAAATGAACGGCCTTGGTCGCCAGACACACGAAGACACACAGATATGCCTTAACCGACTTCGCGTTGCGAAGGTGCGATGTCTTGACCATGAAAGGCCCCGCGAAATCTGTCCCTACGCCAGCAAATGGCCGAGCCTCCGTGACTCGATCGGCCGGGAGATCTCCCATTTGTGGCTGCATTGTGGCTGCCTTGAGTCGGTAACAAGGCAAGCAACGAAACACAACGCTCCGTATGATTCTGCGGGCCGATAAAATCCAAAATTCACGCTGCAAAATGCCCAGAAGGGTGTTACAGCCTGCGTGTGAATTCTTGGTGTGACGGTCCCTAACCAACAACTCCACCAAAGCTCCCTTCTTGGGGAGAATTAGAGGATGTCGCGCTGCATAGGGCAAGTCGGCATTCCGTAATCGTCCTCCCACCCGGAGCATTCCATGCTCATCAATGAACGGGTTGAGGCGGACAAGACCCTTTTTCAATCGACCTGCGCCAGTCTTCAAGACCCTAATTTCGTCCTGGAACTCATTCCTCTGAACGACTCTCACCCAGAGTGAGAGAGCCTTTCGCTGTTCTTCAGGTCCCATTATAGGCGACATGTTTCGCTGCGCGACAGGACAACGACAATTTTGACAAAATCTCATTACCCATCCCGTTACTCTAAGTAACTTCCCTAACGAACTATATCGTTCCAAGAGGGTGTGGTCTACGGTGGCGGGTTCCACTGTAGTCACATTCAGCCTCAAGCCTTGGTCTGGGGGTAATGAATGTCGACCGCACTCATTAAATGGCCACTCCGCATGTGGCTGTTCCAGCCATTGTGGCCCCCACCAAAGAGAATGTTCAACCAAAGCAGGCGCCGGACAGCCGCGTGAAGCGCAGTCAGCCGGATTAATCTCACCTGGAACATGTCTCCAGACCAGAGGAGTCTCTGAGCTATTTATTTGTGAGACTCGGTTGGCCACAAATACCTCGAGCGTGTGGACCGAAGTCTGCAACCAGCATAACACGATTCGGCTGTCAGTCCATGCATAGACCGTCTCGTTCAGAGCCACCGTACCACGCAAATTCCGCACCACATGGTTCAAGAGCCGCGTCAGAAGGGCTGCACCTGCCAGTTCCATCTTCGGAATCGTCCAACGAGTCCGAACAGGTGCAACCTTGCTCTTGGCCAGTACCAAGCGTACCGTTCCCCTACCAGCGGTCTCACCTGTTCTCAGGTAGACTGCGGCCGCGTACCCCTTCTCCGACGCATCACAAAACCCGTGCAGGGTGACCTTGACTCCTGCCTGCGGGAGCAGTTTACGCGGGATCTCAATCTCTGAGATCTGTGGTAAGGTGGTGACGAATGCCGACCACTCCCGAGCCAGCTCCTCCGTGAGCTGATCATCCCAACCTAGTTGAGCCAACCAAAGCTTCTGAATGAAGCACTTTCCCATGAACGTGACCGGCGCGATCCAACCGGTTGGGTCGAACGTTCGTGCGATAGTCGAAAGGACCGATCGCTTGGTCCAGGTCTTCGACAGCAACTCGGCCTCACAACTGTATGTGAAGGCATCCTGACTCGGTCGATACTGGACCCCTAAAATGGCCAACGCATGAAGATTCTCCGAATCCTCAAACAAATGCGGGTCTTGTTGATACTCAGTTGGCAGTCCTGCCAGTACCTCTGGGCAGTTCGACAGCCATTTCCTGAGTTCATAGCCACCGGAGGCCATGAGCGCCACCAATTCATCCCTTAAGATGAGCGCCTGCTCAATACTGTCTGAGCCCGTACAAATGTCGTCTACATAGACGTCCCTATCAATGACAGCAGCCGCGCGGGGAAAGCGGAGCCGTTCTTGATCAGCCAGTTCTCGTAGCGTACGCATGGCTACATATGGGCTGGGCTTTAATCCGTACGTGTTTGTGTTGAGCTCGTACGTGACCATCGGTTCTTCTGGGCTCTCTCGCCACAATATCAGCTGGAACCGACGGTCGTCTGGATGAATCTCAGTTTGACGAAACATCATCCGTACGTCCGTAACGAAGACAACCTGGTGTCTCCTGAAGTCCGTGAGAATGTCTGCAATGTCTCTGGTCAGCTTAGGACCAGCATGGAGACATTGATTCAGGGACACCCCGCTAGACGTCTCCGCGCTCCCGTCGAACACGACCCTAATCTTTGAGTCAGGTGTCTTCAAAACAGCATGATGAGGCAACACATAATGCTCCTCATGACGATAGTCAACCCTGGACACCGACATGTGACCCAACGTCAGGTATTCGCGCATGAACTCCACATACTTCTGTCGGAAGTTGGAGTCCCGCTTCATGCGCCTTTCCATTGCCACTAACCGCTTTTCTGCCAGACTCCATGAGCTCCCCAGCGGAGGTCGAATTGACAGAAATGGCAACCTTGTCATAAATCTACCCGATGGGAGGCGCACCGTGTTAAATCGATAGAATGTTTCGCACTCCTCATCACGTGGGTTATTTCTAAGAGCGGTGGGTGGCTCTTCCGTTGCCCAGAACCGTTGCAGGACGTCGGATAACACGCTGCCATAATATATGGAGCTATAATCCGTTGAGTGCTGTGGTTCCCGTACTGGGCCCAATAACGCGTAACCACCTGCGGTACGCATGGCCACAACCCCGTTTGGTTGCAGCTCCCGTTTGCCGCTTCGGAGCAGCTTCCCGAGGACGTCAGACCCAAGCAAGACGTCCACCCGTCCGGGGATCGCGAAGTGGGGATCGGCTAACTCCAATCCATTGGTCAACCCTTTTACCGCAGACGGTAACCGAGTCTGAGGGAGGACCCCAACCACTTCGTCCAAAACGATCGCCGTGGCATTCACCCGCGTGACCGATGCCGTGTCACCCATCTCGAACAGGAATGTCGTCTGACCCCTGAGGTGAGGCACCCGATTGCCACCTATACCTACGGCGCCATCCCGTGATGGCTCTAATGTAAGGCCCAGCTTTTTCACTAAACAGCTGGACACAATACAACCTTGTGCCCCTGAATCTAACAGTGCTCGCACGTGCACCGGCTGTCCGTCAGTACCCCTGACAGTAATCCTAGCCGTCGGTAATAATACCGTTACTGTCGGGGTGGGCACCACTGACGAACAGGCTGCTAGTTGCTAATAGGAGGCACCTCCCTCCTCCCCTGCCGGAGGGGGAGTAAATACTGTCCCAGTATACGGGTCCCAACCCGGGTAGTAACCCTCCCGACCCATCGGTGACATCCGTGCCGGTCGGAAGTAGCCTACTGGCATCCTTCCGAACGGTGGCGGGCGCGCCGTCAGCCGAGGGCGTTCTGCGAGAGGCGGGGAGAAGCGACTACTCGGGGGTGGCAACATGCCCCCCAACGCATTCGAGTACGCCGCGTAACCCGTCTGTACTACCTCCGGGCCCCTGCCCGAGTCTCGGTGCCTATCCCCCCCCCGCGGGGAAGACGACGGTATCGGGTTGTGCTCTGGATCAGCCCTTGGCCCACCCCCCCGAGGGGGCGGCGACCGCTGATTCCTGGCCGACCCACCCCCCCTAGGGGGGGGTGACCGACCACCCGAATCTGGCTTAGGAGAGGGGGGGTGACCTCCCGGCGAGGCTCCGTGCACCTCCCTACTCTCCGCCAGGCATAGCAACTCGTGATGGGCTCCTCCGCAGGTTCCACAGTTAGTGGTCCTGTGGCACTCACGTACAAAGTGAGTCCCCAAGCAGCGGAAGCACAAATAGCGCTGCTTGACCACCCCTCTTCGTCTATGCACCCGCTGCGCCTTAAAGTCCGCGCATGCGGCGAGACCGTGCCCTTCCTTCCGACAGAAGGCGCACACTTCCGATTGGAGGGCGTGGTATTTCTTCCCCCCCCGACGGGGCTCAACCGGCTTGGGCCCGCTCGTACGTCGGGTTGACAGAGGAGGGTGCGACGTGGATGCCCCTTGGCAATCCGCCCGCCGGCACTCGCCTTCTAAAAACACCCTCAAGTCATCGTAACTTGGGAGGTGGTCCGTCGATTCGCCACCATGTGACTGCTCAAAGCGCGCCACCACGTCGATCGGCAACTTCCGTAAAACCCTATTGACGATGATATATTTATTGTCCCCTAACGACAACTTAAGTCGATCTAACATGTTCACCGCAACCGTGACCGGATTAAGGATTTTCGCCCTTATTTCGTACACGTTAGACACCTTCGGGATTTCAAAAATCTTATCGATGAGGCCATCAACTATTAATCGCCGATTATCATATCGGTCGATTAATAGGCCCCATGCCGTCTCATAACTGGCGTCCGTAATCTCCAGGTGGGTCAAGATGTCGTGCGGCTCACCGTTAAGCCTACCCATTAATTGAGCCATCTTGTACGCGGGCGAGAGATCTGTACGCGAATGCACGACACTATTAAATATATCGCGGAATCGCGGCCAATCGGCATACTCGCCGCTAAACTCGGGTACATGTACTGGTGGCAACGGCGCCTGAATTCCTACGCCTGCTGGCCGACATGATTCCCTGACGTCACCCATGCGCGATCGCTCAATGTCGGCCGCCGCCTGGATTATGCTCATGGACATTTCCCCACACTGGTCCACATTGCCCCGTACCACCTGAGCATCCTTGTCCACCGACGACAGATCCGTCGATTCGAGACATGCTAAATACTCAGCGTGACACTTTAACACGGCGTCATATCGTTCGTCAACTTGCCGAGCGCGTGACAATAACGCATCTTCACGATCGGTGCGACCTACCAACGTAACAACCGATGAAAACCATCTCAATTCAGCTTCGATTCTGGCTGCGATAGTTTTCGTTACTGACGGAGCCATAGTACCAACTTCAATACGCGATTATGCAATAATAAATAACAATAACCAAAAAAAATAACAATTATTGTATCCGGAACTAACAATAATAATATATTCGTTGAGTGAATAAATCTACGACGCTATGCCAACTCTTGAACTTATTCCTCTACGTGCTCTAGAGGTTATTCCTCTATGTGCTCTAGAGGTTATTCCTCTATGTCTCAAATGTTGACAATCATAACACGATTTGTGATGAGGTTATATTTGTGCGTAACCGAACGTAAATAACAAATTATTTTATCAACGAATATTCACATTCCATTTATGTACTTATTATTAATAACGCCAAACTCAACTTGAGGCGTACACTGGTATGTAGGTCAATGTACCACTACCTACAAGTTGAATTTGTACATGAACACAATTTTTACAAAGTAAATTGGTACCAAGTACCTACTAATTTTTACAAGTGGGTATAACCACTGCTCTGCTACCAGATTTTGATCGCGCCAGGACTCAGCCGAACCTTATCTCGGGCCCATGGAAGACAGGTCTCCGAACAGCTGCCGTCCTAACGGGATCAAATAGACGCGTTACGCGCCTCCGAACAATATTACAATTTCTAAACTTACAGCTACCCTTACCTCATTTCTTCGAGCCGGTCTCACTTCCTTGACCCCTCGCAAGTTGTGTAACTGTGTATGTGTATAATGAGTGTATATGACCTTGCGATGGTTTGCTGGTAGTTCCGGACGATTCTTCCACGTCGCTGCAAGCCACGCCGTTAACGCGAGCCACCACACTCACTCCGTATTAGTCTAACCACAAAAGCCTCGGTGCTTTCCCAATAGCACTCCCGTGACAAGGCAAACCAATGATATTATCAATAACCCGTTCGACATTCACAGCGTCGCTAACCGTACTGCTTAACTAGTATAATTGGGTGCCGCGAAATGACTCCACAAGTCGATTTAATCAATGCGCGTGCGCTTTCACCCGTGATTCTATAGCTACTATAATATTCGTTCGACGCCCAGCGCGACTCAATACGAACTCCTATTCACGCCGAGCCCAGCGCTCGACCCCTACCTCCGCCCCTTCGCCTCTGTCGCACCGAGGCGGAGAAAATCAAAAATCTGAAGGTAGATTATAAACACTTATGGTTCAAAAGTTAGAGGGGGGGGACACATTATAATAATAATAATAAAACATTTTTTTCCAATTTTTATTTTACCACTTTGTCGGCGTGTTTAATACACATATTGGTACCAAATTTCAGCTTTTTAGTGCTAACGGTCACAGAGATTAAGCGAGGACGGACGGACGGACGGACAGACAGACATGGCGAAACTATAAGGGTTCCTAGTTGACTACGGAACCCTAAAAAAGCTTTGTTAAAGATAAAAATGAAGGGCGGATACTTGAAAAAATAATAAGTAAACAACCCGATCAGAAAATTCTAAGAATTCTTATTCTAAAAAGTTATAAGTTAATGAATACTGATTATTTCCCTCTGGACCAATTTACTTAATTGACTTAAAGCAGAATATACATCTAAAAGATATTCTTTTTAAAAATAATTCCGACCTTTGCACTCATCTATCTCAATTTTAAGTATTTCGTGTGTACATAAATAAATAAATAACAATACAAATCAACCAACTAAACCAACAAACAATGCACGTATGCATTATGCAATTAATTCTCTCTATCAAATATAATTAGAATAGAATAAAGCGAATTGATGAATACATTACTAATTATGAGCACGGCACATGTTGTGGCTGTCCATAACAAGATTACAGCGGTCTAATGTGGTCACATAGAAATGATATGAATCATAACAGTTGAACTCATGGGAGTTTTCAATTAAGATGAACCATCAGTCATCACATATAAATTGTTCAAAACGTTACAGATTGTGGTCAGTGTTGAAGCATTGTTTAGAAATAAAATATAATGTATGAGAACTAACTACAATTGCAGTGCTGATAAGAATGTAATGCTATATTTTAATAAAACAAGGCATAATGCATTCTTACTTTTAGTTTTTTTAATAAAAATGGGCCACGGTGATACTAAATAGACGATCTGGACAAGACTAGTGACCAGTGGGATGATGCAGGCTAACAGTACTAGTATCAGTGAAAGAAAATTATCCTGACCATAATAATTCAACGGTGAAATAAAAGCTACAGTTACAATAAACCATAAAAGTAATAACAATAACTTTAGCAAAACCTAACTTAACGGTTCATAAGACGAAATAGCTGCAAGAAAAAAATTGACCACAAAAATGTGGTCATCATCGAATCTGAGACAAAATTCTTATCAAACCGAGTCGAACAACCCAATTATCAACAGGTTTCACATAAATCTTGCGGAGATTTTCTGCAAGATATTAATCCTCTTTTGGACCAAAAAGAAAAAGAACTACACTTAATACTTAACGGTTTCGTATAAATAATGTGGTGACTTTTGAATTTATCGCCTCATACGATGTTATACTGATTTATGATGTAGACGGATTTGGATAAATTAGCGATACTCATTGAAAATAACATCTGTTTCTCATTAAGTTAACCTTGGGCTGAGATTAACGAATTGATTTTTGGATGGTCTAACTAAGCGAATTGTGGCCATGTTATTAATCTCAATTCTATGTAAATTCATTTCTACTCTAAAGCGTTATCCAATATTAGAAAAGCAACTAATGTGTGTAAATGAGTTCCTTTCAACTATACCTAATATAAACATTTTTCTTTCTTTCAATTTGATTTGTATTTGTAAACATTGTGTCAATCATTATGAAATTCTTTAAAAGTTTGTTTATTCTTATCTGCGTTATTCTCACCGTTTCCTCTTCCTCCAGTGCCCTGATGAGCTCGTAGTACAGCATCTCCGCCTCCTGGGAGATCTGTACCTTCTCCTCGCATCCCTTGTAAGGGATCTCACACGACAGATCCGTTTGCAGGTGCATCTTCATTATTTATCTCACCAACACTTATAGAAAACACTTCACTAACTATAACTTAATATTTGTTTAAAGCGGTCACTTGTGGTCCATTGTGACTCACTGTTTCTTTGGTGGGTTTAGTTTGCTTATTTCTAATGGGTGTTTTTGCCTGGTTAATTAAATTGATACAAATAAATTAGACATGTTTTTCTGATAAGTGTAGTCAATATATTGCAAAAAAAAAAACTCTAGACGAATCAAGTTTAAATTCAATGTCATCTTCTAATTAAATGCTTTCGACCCCAGACGAAATATTGCATTGATACTTAGTCATCTTATACATAATTAATGATCACAGGTCAAGGACCTATGGTAATTATGAAATCGGATGCGAAAAATTTCGCAACAAAAATTTTGATAGCTTTGAAACCAGACCCGTCAACTTTGCTCTTTTAGTATGACATGCAGTGCAGTGCAATGCTCTCCGAAAATTGGCAATAACTACATAAGACCATCATCAATCAAATCAAGAAGCATTTACAGTAATAATTAATTCTGTCTCGTCTCCATCCTGTGCTTATAGGACTTCAGACTTCAGGACAGTTCATAAATATCATAATTCGTCATGCTTCAGTGGGACGTCGCCGGATCCACTTGGGGGCTATTCTTAGCCCTCACTTGGCTTCTACTGATCCTTAGATTAAAGAGGAATGTGGTAATCCTTGAGGATTTGCTGAAGATATGGTGATGATTATTTGGATGAGGATGTCACCTGTTGATGATAATGTATGGGAAGAGATTATAGGAAGTGGTGATTGAATCGAATTTGTTTCAGTTTCAGAACCGTTTTGTTTGATAATTGACGAGATTTTTAGAAGTTTTTGGATATGGGTAATAAAAAGCTGTGATAAATCGAATTGTAGTGGTTGAATATGGTAGTACAATTTTAGGAATGCTACAAACTGGAGTGATTGTTTTTTTTGGGCATATCAATGTATAATGCAGTATCACCTATACCTCTATGTTCGAACATTCGACGCCGTGGAAGTGGTGAAGTATTGAACTAACGTAATTTGAAATCCTGTTTGGTCAGCAACATGAAGAAGATTGGCAAAATTAATGTATGTGATTTCAAAAGACTTCCAGACAAATCTTCACAAATTAGCAGCGTTTAAAGCTTCGCTCGCTCCATAAGGTAACAATCTTACACATACACAGACGGAGTAGGTACTAAGCCGTGAGCTAAGACACTCCTGTCCTTTTTGCATAGCTCGTTTCAACTCGAGACGGTACTGATTTAGACTCAAGGAATGCCGACATACGTATACATACACACAAAATACATGTTGGAAGGTAAACTTCAGATCCTTTGAAGTATCTGGTAAAAGCATTGCAAGGCAATAAATAATATGTTCGGTGTGATTTAAGCGATAATAAAGGATTAGACTTTCGTTATGGTGGAAGAGTGTTTACTATTGCTGTTACGGAAGGGCTAACTTAATGATTTGTTAATGGGCATTTGCAAAGCTTGGCTTGGCTTTGATTATTCAAAGTTTATTCTACTATTATGCTTTTTGCTCCATAGCTGCATTCTTCAATTTATCCATCTCATTAATGTCCTTTGGATGTTAATGAGATATGATTTCATTCAATAGCTGGAGAGGTTAAATGACTGAAAATAGTCTGGACCACCAGTAACATAAATGGATATTGTGTTACCCAGTAACTGGAATATGGAGATCTATCCAAATACAACATAGTTGAAAGAAGGCTCAGTAGATGATGAGAAATACGCAAAATTAATAAAGAAAACGAAACACCGTGTGCCATTGATAAACATTACTACAGAACAGTAAAATTCTTCACATGAATCGATATAACGAGAACCAATTGAAGCATTTAAAATCATTGATAAAGCCGCTGTTGAATCGGGAATCGATTGGTAGCCCCAGTCCTCTATCGAATCAATCCGTGATGAACGTTTGGCAGTTTTCCAATACTTGTCCAAGTGACAGTTAACTTCGTTACGTATTGACGTTTTAAGCCCGTAACTTTGTTATGGCGCGTGTTCCTACTCTTGACAGGGAGTTGAAAGTTGATATGTAGTTTTTGCAGGTATTTTTGCTTATTAGAGAGCAGAGATAGTACTTATAAAAATTACTGTAGCTAAACTGAATTGTTTTTGTCTACCATTTGAGATATCATCAGTATTACTATCAGACTTACGATTACTAGTGGGGATAAAGCGAACAGCAACCAATTCTACTTGCGTTTTATTTGACATAATTATTACGTTTAACTTAAAAATAATTTAATCAAAATCCTATACTAATCTAATAATCCACGCGCTTGGCATTCGATAAAAACACTAGGTACTGAAATCTTTGAATAAACTTTGAACTAATGAGCATTGGTCTTACGTCCTTCCAGCCCTAAGGTTATCTATCACTCCGATCTCCTATCAGAGATAAATTACAGATGAACATTATGCAAAGAACAGATAAGAGTCATACGTTGCCTATCGTGTTTCTGAGTATCTGTTGTGCTTATCTCTTTAGGGTCGTATTATGATACTCTGGTGGTTATTTTTAGGTTCTTTAGATTTTTAGATTCTAAATACTGTTAGAATTTAATAAAAGACTGGAAAATTATCGAGATTCTTCTGATCCTGTGTAAATGTCAACCAAAGGTGATTTTGTAGTGGGTGATCCAGGGTAACAGTTAGTTTAATAATATTTTATTATGTCATGCACAGAATTCTTTCAGAATACAACCGCTAAATAATAGTGAAAACTTCATCAAACCATTTATCATTGTGCAGAATTAACTGGAAGAACTAACTCGCCATAAAATATAATAGAAATTGCCTTTTTACCCGACAGCGGCGATGTCCAAAAGTAGGGATAATATGTATTTGGTATGAATGTTCAGTGATAAATAAGAGAACGCTTTACTTGAAGCACAAGACACAAATAGCAATAATGTAGGTAACCTTTGACTGACCGATGAAAAATGTGGTTAAATATTATGAGAGCCTGGGAGCTAGATTATACAGAACAATGGATTTGTTATCCTACAAGATGAATCAAGTGAGTATTATCCTAACACCGAAAGTGATAAACACATCGTGTCATAAACTATGATTATGTTGATTTTCAAGAAGCTTGATTTAGGTACACTAATATTATTATAATGTTTGGATGAAGACTGTAATCTCTAAATACCCACGTAGCTACGTGAGCGAATTCACGGGCAAAAGCTAGATATTGTATTTAATGTCAAAACAACAGTTACAAACTTATAACAAATCCTCAAGCACTAGAATATGCCAAGTACATATTCTAGTGCTTGAGGATTTGTTATAACACAATTTGAAACCCATTCTTAGACCACATCCAAGAATATCTACCGACACAATCGAACTACACAATGTCGGAGAATTAGCTAGAATGTCGTTGAATGCTCTCTAGACACGTTTCCAGGTAGGCCTGCTATTTCCAGATCATGCACTTGACTAAACAATATTGGGACTGGTAGCCTTCAGTTCTAACTTAGTCCACAATTTGCGGAACTTGTAGAAATTATTAAGATCTTGCGAGAAGTTTGGCTAAGACCGGATTTGGGCACTTAGAGCTTTGAAAATGTATTAGAATTTGGGACTAAAGAAACATGTGGTGTTATCAGAGCGGAAAGTATGTCACATAACGACACAGTTTCAAGCCTGTTTTTGCCTAAGGGTAAGCGTAAGATAGAGGTGAATATTTTGCGACATATTGCGCCGAGTATGTCGAAGGCTCATGCAATAGACTTCGTAGATGTGTAATAGAAGATGGGATGCCTCTCATGATGTGTTAAAAAATCACCATGTTGATAGGGGTGGCTTCAAGTCGGACATAATACAGCTGAATACTAAGCTTGCGTTCTAAACCGTAGTTTCGAAAACTGCATTTGAAAATGACTGCAACTAAAACACAAGAGCTGCTCAAATCAATACTATCTTCACATCCAACGTAAACATCAAACCAGCCAAAGAACACAACCAGGCCACCTATCTAGCAGAAATTGCTCGACTAAGTTTAAACGCAGTTCAAGCCGTTTATCAGACAAATGATAGTTTAAAAGACAACAATTGAACACAAGTAGCTTCAGGTCGTTAGCCGATGGGCTGTAAAGACTACATTCCTCCCAGTTAACCCTCACTTGTGTGGGATGGAAAGAAGTAGATAGATATCGAGTGAGCGGTTGTTGGAAGACAAATACGGTCTAGTTAGCAACAAAATGATTCGATCTTATAGACCTGACTGATATTTCTTAGTTATTACGAAGCTGTTATGAGCAACAATGAAGCTAGGACGACTCTGATGTGCCTATGCTAAACTATTGCTTTGGACAAAGTGAGAATTAGTTTTGGAAGCAGCAGTCGATAAATCAATTTTGTCAAAATATCATAAAGTAACCAGAATTTATTAAATTTTTGAGATTCATATTATTTTAATAACTTAAAATAATATGAATCTCAAAAATTTGATTAGGGACAAGAAGGCAAAACGGGTCGTGAGACACTAAAAACATGTGGAAAAATTTGATTAGGGACATTCCATTCAACTGAAGAACACTAAAATTCCTGATAACGCTCCCAAAACGAACTAAACCGATATATTCTGAATACAGAAACATCTCTAGCACACTACAAGGTGATTCTTTTCATACAAGATGCAAGTTATCCTCACAAAATCTGCTTTTAAAAGATACAGGCGAGCCTCTTAACGACTTTTTTATTGAGGTCGACGATCTCTTGCCAGTAAAAAAAAGATACCGTACAATTAAGGGCACGGAGGGTGGCAATTTTAGGATTATTTTTGCTCTGGCAACAATATTTTTAAATGTGGAATGTTAAATATTAATATTCATTATTATGCTTCGTTCGTGATCTGGTAAAGAATAATTATGCTGTGGGAGTTTATGTAAAAATGTCGGGTCGTGTAATATTGGGGTTGTTTTAAATGATCGGTAATAGATTAATGTAAATAGGTGTTTTTATTGAGTTAGTATTTGAACGACAAGTTATAATGTTACTATGTACTGCCTCATTGGTCGAGTGGTCGCAAGCGGGACTGCTGAGCATGAAGTTCTAGGCTCGATTCCCGGGTCGGGCAAAATGCTATTGGCTTTTTGCTAACAGGAATTTGTAATTAACAGCCACGGAGTCTAAGGACATTTGTGCCCGATTGATAGTAATGGGTTGTTCCCTATTACGGGGGATTTAAACATTACTGGTGGAATGTGGGGGTACTATTAAGTTACCCCTCTGCCTACCCCTTCGGGGATTACATGTCATGCTCGATGAGCCAAACTTTGAAAATCCAACCATGATAAGAAGTAAAATGCAACATTTAGGCATACTTTTAGGCGGTGCTTAGTGTCAGTAAAATCAGGCCATACGAAAATCTATTCTTAGGGCCGGTTTCACCACTTGCTGATAAAGTCCCGGATAGCCTATCAGGAACTTATCTGCCAGATAAACTACAATTTTTGATAGCATTATCTGTCAGATAACTATCTGACACTTTATCCGTAACCGGTGAAACCGGCCCTTCATCATCATCATCATCATCAGCCTATAATGTTCCCACTGCAGGGACTCAGGCCTCCTCTCTACCTCCTCTCTCTCCTCTTCTCTCTCTCTCTCCTTTTTGGTTCTAAGACATGCCGGTTTCCTCACGATGTTTTCCTTCACCGTTTTGAGAGCAGCGGTGATGAAATAAATTACACAAAGTAATGCGCCTGCCTGGGTTCGAACCCACGACCTACTGTTCGTAAGTCGGGGCCAACACCACTGGGCCACCGCTGCTTCGGCCCTTAGTCCGGCAAAAAGGCTAACCAATAATAGGCATACATTTAACCGAAATCCCTAATCTTTCTTCCACGCTTCAAAGATCCCTAAAAACTAACGAGCTCCATTCTAACTCGAAATAACACTTTTTTCGGTCAGAGTCTGTTAAACAGGACGAATTCCAAATAAATGGCGCAGAAAGTGAATTTCTCTCGAAAATAGTGAAAATCGCATTCAGTATTGGATTGTACGCGCCCTGAATATAGATGGCGCTAAAGTAGCGTATTTCGTATGCGGGCTGGCAGCACTGATTAAATTAAATGTCAAACATCCTTGTCATAAAATAATAAGGCCATAAAATTAATTTGTGGGCTTTTAGGAGTTTTATTCTCATTTTTTATGGCTTTCTAGATTGATATGGCTTCTTTCGTGTTTTGGTGAAATTAAAAATCTGCTGTTTTTATCTAGTTTCTGCCAACTTATGAATATCGCCCAAGGTTCAATTCCTGATTAGAGAAGAATCGAGAGAAAAATTAACTGTTTATCTAAAAAAGTCCAAACAGTCGAATTTGGAAACAGTTGAAGAATTCCTACTCAAAGAAAAATCATAGCTTAAATAATAATCCAAATCTATATTTCTTTTATTGGGGACGCCTTTGCCCAGCAGTGGAAAGACACGAGAATTGCAATAACTAAGCAGTACATTTATGAGTAACTTAACTGTAAGTGAAAACGGGCAAAATATCCGCTCCATTTCCACCATTGTTCTAAAGCAAACGAGTGTTATATTTTAAAATGTATGTATGTAAGTGTTCTATTATGTATAAACGGAAGTAACTAAGTCATGACTCAAGTGGTAAGTATATTGTTTTGCTGTTCCGTCATTTTTGCCATCTTCATGAGATTTTATAGGTCAGTGTACTGCTAGTAAAAAACAGATGATTACATGTTATATTTACTTGTTTTTTGCATGTTTGGTTTTTTTGGCTCGGATTTGGAATTCTGCACGGTATTTTGATTTTTTTGGATTACAGTCGTGATGTTACGTTATTTTGATACAAGATGCAATTTTGATTTTCTAGGAAGCTTTTATTGAATAACCTCTCAAGCGGCTTACACAGAGGAAAGTCAGCTCTCAACCCTATTCCTTTGTTACGAAGAGAGTATGGGGGATGGTAATAAAAAGGACCTACACCATAGATCCTTAAGGGGGAGGGATGCTAGATTACAAGTACTAAGTACAAAACTACCCGTATCATTAACTAATCTCTTAAAACTTCCGCATATGTCGACTATTAAATCCGTAAAACGGAGTGCATCGAAATATTGCTCTTATGAATATTATACCAAATATTCAGAAACATATTTTTTGTCAATTTTTATGGTTTTCGACAAATAAGAAGCTTGGCGTTCTGATATTGTAACATTTGTAACAACATCACGCTTAAAATCGCCGAAGGGAACGACAGAGAGTGTGGAGGCGTGCCCTGCTTGGGCAGAGCCCCGCCGTGTTCTCGTAGCGGCGATCGGCGGCGGCGACCTCTCGCGCCCGGCCCTGGTGCAAGCCATGGTCCGGGGCGAGGAGGAATGGGACGCCGTCGCCTCCTTCTGCGAAGCAGTGATGCTAGCGAAGGAGGTGGCGGAACGAGAGAGGGAGAGAACCTCTCAACGTCCCAGCCGCCGCGGAAGGCGCTTCGGGCGTCGGGGGTCACGCGATGACCTCCGGCCACCGTAGACGCGGGCCTGTGGACGGTGAGTAACGGGCTAGCTTGCCGTCCGGCCGTCGTCATGACGGCAACAGACCGTGTCGGCGGCGCGTACGTGTTCCACGCGCGCCTCAAAGAGATGTCAGCAAGGAGGGGCCCGCAAGGGCCGACGCCCGTCGGGGCTGTGGCTTGTCGAAAGGATAACGCGGCTCCGACACAAGGGCGAAGAAGGAACATGGGTTTGGTTTTTAGTCAGTAGAAGTCTGACACTCCCCTTCGCTCTGCCCAAGAGCGGGGGGGGTTATTCGATGATTTTCCACCCACCAAAAAAAAAAAAAAAAAAAAAGGGAACGACAGAGAAGTACCAATAGTACACAACTACACACACAGTTCGTCACTTACGACACAGTAATTATCTTGTAAATGAAACTCATTAATAGCAAGCAGGCCTCGAGCAAGTACTACAATCATGGATAGGACAATACAATGCAGTCTACCCCACACAATAGTGTCAAATCGTGATAATTACCAGCACCTGAGTATTTTACACCGCTTACAATGCGGCTGTGAGTAAACCATTAATTACTTTGAATACGTGTAAAATGTATAGTATTGTGAGATTGTGACGAATGGAGAGATTTTGATAGATTCGAATGCACGTGTTTCCGGTTTAAGGGTTCTGATTTTGATTTGAAAGAAGGAAGGGAGGCCTTTGTCTTGTAGATGGACACCACAATTTGAACAAAAAAAAAAAATTAGGTGTACAAATTGGGCAATCTAAAGAAAACGTACTACGGCTTTTGTAGATTAATATTTTTAACAAAAATATGCTTCCTACTAAACTAGAGGAATTAGGTGTCACCGTGTCACTGTGGTATTAGGCTAGCTAGCGTATTGAATGCTCTTGGGTCATCGCCTCATCGGTCGGTTCCTAAAAAACATTTAGCATAAATGGCCGGGAAAGACGGAAAGAAAGATGAGATGGAAGGATTGTGTGAGGAATGATATGAATGAGAAAGGAGTAAATGCCACCATGACGTCAAACAGAGAGGAATGGAAGAAGAAAATGTGTTGCGTCGACCCCAAATAGAATGGGATAAGGGCAGAAAGATGATGATGATGAGGCCAGGAGAGACTGAATGCAGAAGGCACAGGACAGTGTTAAGGACTTAAGGCGAGGTTGCAGTACTTTGTTTTTATGAACGCACGACCTCACCCCCCGCACTGCCCGGCGAGCGATATAATGCCTAAATTTTGACTGTTTTTTCGTCTTGGAGAAAAATTATAAAGAAATTATACAAATGTTTTCAACATTTACTTCAAAATAAAAAGTTCTATCTACTGATATAACCTTTATATAAATTTATGATGAAATATCTTAGCAGTACACGTTTGAAATTGTGATTTAGTAAGAGTCATGTTTGATAAAAAAAGTATCGAGCCGATCATTCTAAATCGCGTTTCTATCTTTACGATTTACTAGAGAATATGTTCAATTTTTATTTATTAAAAAACTCATATTTAGTTCGATTTTCATAGGTTCAAAAATCTTTAAAAGTACTGCAACCCCGCCTTAAGGTGTAGTACAGCTTGGAAGAATCTTAAAGTTAAAAACATGAAATACCAATCCATACAATTCTAGCTCAGTTCAATTTTCTGGTCCTTACAGCTACACGCGTAAACTGCGTACTCATTACTTGAATTACTTGCAAAAAAAGTCCAGCAATTACAAGACATGCGTGTGCCAGATAGACGTTCATTAAAAATAATAACGAAACTAATAGTGAGCACGTTTTACCTGATAATAATAATAATACTGTACATGCACTATCTATGATTGGTTTATCGTATGCCGATCCAGAAATGGGTGTAGTAATAGATAGAATACATAATGTTTATGATGGAATTGTGGAGGGTTCAAAGGTGTTGCTTAAAGATGAACAAATTATACATGCAATATTAAATATTCTAGCTGTAAGGATGATATGCGTAGAAATGAGGCGACTGTTGAGATGACGAGTAACAGGGAAATAGAGTATCGATGAGAATGAATGGAAGAAAATGCTGATGATGATGAACTCATCATCATCAGGAGAAGAAATGGTAATGCAGATAGTAGTAGTATTTAAATAAACGAATGGTCTTCTAAACCAGTGGTTATAAAATCAGTATGCTAATTAGTTAACATGGATAGGTGCATTAGCACTAGTAGGAGGTAGGCTTACTAAATACGAAAGAATTCAATTCGAATTTTGGTTCTTATTCTTCCAATCATTAGGAATCAGGATTTAGACGCCAATAGTCTTGAATTTTTCAATAAGTTCACATACAACAAAGCTAAAGTCATAGCTCACGAAACAACTAACGAGCACACTGGTCCTTTACCAAATAACCTTAAAGCTAACAGCTCCACAACCATATCAAACGCGGCGTAAAGAAATATAACATGCTCTCCTTGCTTAAGGTTGCATAAATATACAGCTATATAATTATATACTACTATAGTATGTCTGTGTAGCAGATGACGTCATCGTCCAACCGGCCAGGAAAACCAGTCCCGTTACAGAGATCCCTGAATATCAACATGATATGCAGATCTTAGAGAAATGTAGATCGGTTTATGATGAACAAGAATAAAGATGAATTTGCACTAGCACTGGTGTTTAGACTTCTTTGATAGCTATAGATGTTGTTTGGCTCAGGTTTTGGAAATATTGAACCTTATAGCTTTTGAAGTCCTGGTCCATACTGGTTCTATGATGGTTGGAATTTTGGGATAAATGTTGATAATCCTGAAGAAGAATCTTTTACAAGGAAGACTGAAAACAGAGAGGAGTTAGGAGGAGGTAGTGACAGGGGGAGTATTTGGAGCATAATAGTCAAGAAAAGAGAGACTGGGAAATACTGACACTTGTACCAATTTGAAAAGGTGAAGCAGGAGAATTATTAAGACTCGGTTTGATTATTCTGGTAAAGGTGCGAAAAAGATTTGGGTATTTCACACAAGTTCGTTTCTGAGGTATGTTAATAGGGCAAGTCCACTGCTACAATACCCTGATTTGATTGATGAAGTCCTTTAATTGATGAATTTGAAATTCAAAGTGTGTCAGCTGAGAATTCTCATTACGTAAATAAAACTGTGGCGTCTACATAATCCCGAGTCCGGACCCTTGAGTACGGCCCTGTACAGCGGGGGACAACGCGGGACGAAGGAGCGGAGGTCGCCTGGAGACGCAGTGCGCGCGCGACGCCGAGCCAGTACGCCCAGATCGTCCTAGCGAACGCACGTACTACTTTGTTCTAGCCACCCGCGCTAATTAACTCGCTCGATAATAGCTATCGTATTCTTTATTCTATTCTATTGTATAAAACTTAGCTTCAGTTCTAGTCTATCACTCTGTATCGTTCTTCTTCCTTCTAACGTCTGTAACTATCATCTATCTTCATTAAATTCCCTCTGTTGATCTGCTTGCTGTTTTCATATCATCACCGCTGCTTACCTCGCCACCTGCTACACACCATACACGCATACATCACCATAGTGGTGACCCCGACGAAGAAATAATGGCGAAGTCCGGTGAAGAACAAATGGAAAATTCCGGATTGTGTCGAGTGGGTGTGCGGGTACCGCCTTTTTGGCCCGAGGAACCGGCTGTTTGGTTTGCGCAAATTGAAGGTCAGTTTATAATTTCCAATATTACTGCCGATCTCACCAAATATCACTACGTGGTTGGTCAATTAGAGCCGCAATACGCGGCAGAGGTGAAAGACATAATTTTAAATCCGCCGGAGAGCGGCCGTTACGAAAAATTAAAAACGGAACTTATCAAGCGGTTGTCCGCTTCACAAGAGCGGAAGCTACAACAATTATTGACCCACGAAGAACTGGGTGATAGGAAGCCATCCCAGTTCATGAGGCATCTGCAGAATTTAGCTGGACCGACAGTCCCTGATCACCTAATCAGGCAAATCTGGGCAAACAGATTACCTACCCACATTCAAACGATTATTGCTTCGCAGACCGACAGCGCACTCCAAACCGTGGCCGAGCTGGCAGACAAAATAAATGACATTTCGACACCGACGCAGCAGGCAGCATGCGCAGCAAGTGAGGCCCCAGGTACTGTGTCAGCAATCGAGATGTTGGTGAAACGGGTCGACGAACTGGCAAAGCAGGTACAAGGCTTTTCATATAATAAGAACCGATCTCGCAGCAACGAACGGAAGGGCCGCAGCCGGTCGACCTCTAGGTCAAGGTCAAGGTCAAGATCACGAGAACGTCCCGCTGATCACCCGCACTGTTGGTACCATTTTAATTTTGGCGGCAGAGCAAGAAACTGCCAGCAGCCGTGTACTTACAAAGCGGCGGGAAACGCAGGCGGCAGTCATTAGTGGCGGTAGCTGACTGTCCCATATCTTCAGGCCGCTTGTTCATTACTGACCGGAAATCAAAGGCACAATTCCTTATCGACACGGGTTCAGACCTATGCGTTTTTCCAAAGTCAGCCGTACGACAGCCTCGAGCAAAGACCAATTATCAACTTTTTGCCGCAAACGGAACACTTATTCCTACATACGGTTACATACAGCTGAACCTGGACTTGGGACTACGACGAGCATTCAGCTGGAGGTTTACTGTGGCCGATGTCACAAAGCCAATAATTGGGGTAGACTTCTTAAGTTTTTACCATCTTCTCGTGGATTGTAGACAGCAACGCCTCATTGATGGGATCACCATGCTTGGTATCGACGTGCCGCAGCCTAGGGAAGTCACCGCCATTTCATCCATCCGTACCACAGCCGACGATACCGTCTACGACAAGCTGCTACGAGAATTCCCAGACATCACCCGGCCAGCTGGTAAGCCGCAAACACTTAAACACACAACCGTGCATCATATTCGTACAACCCCAGGGCCCCCTGTTTCTAGTCGCCCGCGCCGTTTGGATCCAGAACGACTGAAAATAGCTAAGCGAGAATTCGACGAAATGCTGCTAAACGGCACCGTGCGAAGGTCAGAGAGCGCCTGGTCATCTCCTCTCCATTTAGCTAGGAAGAAAACCGACGGATGGCGACCCTGCGGGGATTACAGAGCCTTGAATGCCCGAACAATTCCGGACCGTTATCCTGTACGACACCTCCACGACTTCACAAACGAACTTACAGGTAAAAAAATATTTTCAACTATAGACTTAGTCAGAGCCTATAATCAACTGCCGGTCTTCGAAGACGATATACCGAAGACCGCCATCACAACACCGTTCGGGATGTTTGAATTCCCGTACATGGCCTTCGGTCTAAGGAATGCGGGACAAACTTTCCAACGGTTTATGGACGAAGTTTTAACTGGCCTAGATTTTGCTTACGGATACCTTGACGACATACTGCTTTACTCTTCTGATGAGGAACAGCATCTGGAGCATCTACGTATACTGTTCGGACGCCTGAAGGATTACGGCGTCATAATAAATACGTCGAAATGCTGTTTCGGAAAGAAAACAGTAACATTCTTAGGTTTTAGCGTCTCTGCAGAAGGAATTAGCCCATTAAAAACAAAAACACAGGCAATTCTCGACTTCCCGACGCCTAAAAACACAAAAGAGCTCAGAAGATTCTTAGGAACCCTAAACTTTTATCGAAGGTTTATTCCAGACGCAGCAGCAAAGCAGGCACCTCTAAATGCCATGCTGGCCGGGCACAGCAAACGTTCAAAGCCAATTGAACTCACGACTGAACAACTGGAAGCATTCAAGGACTGTAAGTCAAGTATTACTAAGGCTACTCTGTTGGTGCACCCTGATCCCAGTGCTGAACTGGCTATACAAACCGATGCTTCAGACGTAGCCATCGGCGCTGTCCTACAGCAGCGGAAAGGTAACGACTGGCAACCTATGGCATTTTTCTCAAGAAAACTTAGTCAATCACAGAGAAAGTACAGTCCATATGACCGCGAGCTGCTGGCGATTTACGACGCTATACGTCATTTCCGCTACATGGTAGAAGCAAGACCATTCATCATACTGACCGATCACAAACCACTTACCTTTGCTTTCACCACTCGAAGGGACAAATGTACACCGCGACAGTTCAGATACTTGGATTTCATCTCACAATTTTCAACTGACATAAGGTTTGTCGCAGGTAAAGACAACGTAGTAGCAGACACTCTTTCCCGCATCGAAGAAATAGCCGCGCCCCTAGATTACCACCGCCTAGCCCAAGCCCAGGACACAGACGCGGAGCTACAAGCACTACTCGTGGAAGGATCTAGTCTTCAACTGCAGAAGGTTTCCCTACCTGATGCCACAACGCAAGTATACTGCGACACTTCTACATCCAATCCCAGACCTTACGTTACTAGTGCCTTTCGACGTCAAGTATTTGAATCACTACATAACCTCAGTCATCCCGGTGTTAAAGCTACAGTACAACTAGTTACAACTAGATTTGTTTGGCCGGGCATAAGGCGTGACTGTCGACAATGGGCTAAGGAATGTCACCAATGTCAACGGTGTAAAACCACAAGGCATACGACCGCACCGTTTACAGAGTTCAAAGCACCAACAGCTCGTTTTCAACATATACATATGGATATTATAGGTCCCTTACCTTTGTCTGCTTCCCACAGGTACTGCCTCACGATAGTCGACCGGTTCACACGTTGGCCTGAGGCGTACCCCCTCGCCGACATCACGGCCGAGACCTGCGCATCAGCCTTCATCTCTGGCTGGGTCGCACGGTTTGGCTGTCCTGCACGAATCACCACCGATCGCGGCCGCCAATTCGAGTCGCGCCTCTTCAAGTCCATCGCGGCACTGATCGGCGCTGACCACCTCACGACGACTGCTTACCACCCAGCCGCCAATGGGTTGGTGGAACGCCTACATCGGCAACTCAAGGCGGCCATCACCTGTCACGCGTCATCGCAGTGGACCGAATCTCTTCCGATGGTGCTGCTGGGTATTCGCAGCGCATGGAAGGACGATATCCAATCATCAGCGGCGGAGCTTGTCTATGGTGAGCCACTACGCTTGCCTGGGCAATTTTTCAACACAGCATTAGAAGAGGAAGTTGATGTCACTGACTTCGCCGATCGCCTACGCAGTCGCATGAGTAAACTAGCACCAACACCGACTACGTGGCACTCACCTCGTCCTTTCTATGTACCGAGAGACTTGTGTACTGCGATGCACGTCTACCTACGCCAAGGACCCGTCCGACGTCCACTCCAAGCACCATACGCCGGCCCGTACAAAGTCGTGCGCCGAGGTTCCAAAACATTCGACATAAAGGTACAGAATAAGCAACAAACTGTTACCGTAGACAGGCTGAAACCGGCGTACACGGCAGACGACAACGTCACGGGGATGACAACGCCAACGCCGACACCAGCAACCACGACTTGGGTGACACCGCCAGCCACTACAGCTTCAGATCCAGTTCCCGACGGCATATCTTCAAACACTAGTAAGAAGACTAAGAGCGGGAGGACGGTGAGATTTCCCGACTACTATCGATCGTAGTTACGATCTCGGTAGGGGAGTACTGTGGCGTCTACATAATCCCGAGTCCGGACCCTTGAGTACGGCCCTGTACAGCGGGGGACAACGCGGGACGAAGGAGCGGAGGTCGCCTGGAGACGCAGTGCGCGCGCGACGCCGAGCCAGTACGCCCAGATCGTCCTAGCGAACGCACGTACTACTTTGTTCTAGCCACCCGCGCTAATTAACTCGCTCGATAATAGCTATCGTATTCTTTATTCTATTCTATTGTATAAAACTTAGCTTCAGTTCTAGTCTATCACTCTGTATCGTTCTTCTTCCTTCTAACGTCTGTAACTATCATCTATCTTCATTAAATTCCCTCTGTTGATCTGCTTGCTGTTTTCATATCATCACCGCTGCTTACCTCGCCACCTGCTACACACCATACACGCATACATCACCATAAAACTATGACTGTGACTAACATCAATGCAATGTTATGTTTTGTATTGCCGCCCCAGTTACCTTAATTTAATATTATGCAAATGGAGCATCTTTATATTTATATAAACACATTTATTTGTTTGCAAACAGCTTTAAAACTGCTGAGCCAATTGCGAAACAACTCAACCACGACAAGCCAATCCTCTCTTATTAGGTGAAGGTTCATTGTTTAAGGGCATTAATTACGAACTCAAAACCAATTCAAGCGAAACCGTCGAATGGACTTAGTTCAGAAACACGAGAATGACATGTCACTTGAAACCCATAAAAAAAAACAAAACACAGTGATAATCCTATTAGAAAATAAACACAACACCACTCACTGTCACAAAAAATATAAACAAACACAACAAAAAAAAAAACACGGCAAAAAAAATTGCACGGAGAAAAAAAAACTTTTTTCGAATTTCGAACGGTTTACGGCGCAGCGAGAGCGTGCGCCTTGCAAGCCGGCGCCATGACACTGCCGTGCGTGAGCGCAGGCCAGCGTACAATTTACATATTTATTATTATGCTAGGTCCTGCGGCAAAGCTACCGCGCTCTGATTGGAGGGACGAGGGATAATGAGCGTGCAATTCATTTTGTTGTGAGAAAGCTTTCAAGGAGTTTTAAAGCTTTTGCTGTTTATGAACTGGGAGTGATTTTGATTGATTTTGTGTCTATTTTGCACATTAGGTACGTCATTGAGATACAAGACCAATAGTCCTTCCGATACCTTACCTTTCTAAAGCATTCTAAAATAAGAATTTTTGATCCAGTAACTTGTAACTTTAGAAGTTACCGGAGGAGAACTATAATAAAATTCTCTAAACTTGATAAATTATCAGAATTCAATATTCTGAATCGAGGTTTTATGAAATGGAGAGCAATATCTTCAGATAAAATCAGGATTCCCAAGGAATGTAGAGGTCAGGTATTCGCTTGGTTAAAACCGCAAAGCCTTTTTATACGGTCTTTTTATTTTGTGGTTAAACCAAAGAATCTCTATAACATGTGGGAAGGAACTGGTCAGGAATTTGATAGCTAGAGCATCAAGTGATTCAGGATCACGGGCCGGAGATTGTTTGCATACGTAAATGAGAAAACTATCCTGCGTTCGAGATTATATTCCCAAAAATGCTAAGTATAAATAAGAGCCAGCGCTGCAACTTCAATCATTATCGAATAGCAGTCATTGTGATGAACCATCTAACAAAGTTATGTTTTCGCCCTTGTCACCAGCTCCAATTACCTATGGAACTATGCTTCTAAAGTCAAGATCTGTAAATGTTGCAAACCGGAAGACTTTGCGTTGGAAGGCCTCCCACTAGGTGGACCGATGACCTGGTGAAGGTTGCGGGGACACGCTGGATGCGAGACGCACAGGACTGGTCAATGTGGCGATACCTGGGGGAGGCCTATGCCCAGCAGTGAACGTCTTTTGGCTGAAATGATGATGATGGATGATGATAAATATTACTCAGAACGTGTTTTGGCTAAGCGTCTTGTCACTTTCCCTGTTACTGTTAAAGTACAAGCACAAAGTAGGCAAGGAGATGTCTATCAAAGCACAGACGTAACATTTATTTATAGATTTCGGTTTAAGACGTCAAATCGAAAGCAACAGCTGTTGACAATTCTCTCAGCAAAATCAGAATAAAGTACTGAAAGGCAATCAAGACGGTACTCAAGCTACTGTACGCTTATAACTTTCATCACCAACCCGGAACCGAACACATTACCCGCGGGAGGCATTGTGAGCTATTTAGCAACATCCTGCCCACCTCGGGTGACTGACCGGACTTGCGCAATTCATTTATTGTTCATCAAAGAACTTTTCATGCACTGAAAAAGTTATTGAATGTGTTCTAATTAAAATATTCAACCGTGACTGGGAAAGTTTTGATTAGGTACGGCTTTTGGAATAGTGATCCAAATACTAAACTAACGACATACGACTAACTAAGACTATGGCGTGGATATAAAAAGGTTTAACACTGAGATGGCGACTGATTGATAAGTTTATGGTTCGGAAGAAATTGCCTTTCTACTTTAAAATAAATAAATTTGAATAAAGGCTAGGGTTAGCTATATTATTATTTGCATAAAACCTGTAACATTACCCACAGCATGTAAGAATGAAATATTGAATTCCTTACTTTAGGAAAGTGCTATCACCAATTTATTTTCGAAGCGTGGTGATATAAAAATACCAACATCCTCCTTTAAGAGGAATAGACAATTAGACACTCAAGAAGACCCGTTAAAATTAATCATCATTGCAAAATGTATAGTAGTTAAGTTACCATAGTTACAGTAGGCTTGTTAGCAGAAGGCGCTAATATAAAACCGTTGTAAGCTATAAAATATCATCATTATTATTTACCTAGCCTTCTCCCAGCTATAAAATATAAAAGATCGCGCGATCATAAAAGTATAATATTCCTCAAGTCTAACGTAAATGGACGCCTAGAATTTCTTTCAAACTAAGTTTTCCAGAAAACTATGTATTCCAAGACATTCAACTTAATAGTCAGCTCCAAGTCTTCATTATTACAAACGACTTCAAATAGTTTGTTGCAGAAAACACTAAAATTAAATTAAGCTACTCGTTTTATGAGACCAACTCAGTTGGTCCCGGAGTTGTTTTTGGCACCGAGTTGAAAGTTGTGGTTGCTTCTTAGAATGGCGCTTTAGGATCAGATTCTCGATTCGGTCAGGCGGAAGATATTCCTTTTCCGCGTATATATGGCTATTTATACTTATTCCCTTTATAATAATAGGAGTATGAAGTGCGTTTGTGTATTTTACAGTGAGATTAGTAGTAATAGAGCTTGCTGGGATCAAATTCGTCGGAATCAAAATATTCATGTTTTGACTTTCGTTCTTTGAATGTATTACCTACTATTTTTACGCTTTTTAGGGGTCGAGTGTTATTAAATTACTCTTGGTATTCTTCTTAGCGTGTCGATGCCAATTTAAATTGAGCCAGTGCAAACTTGGCGATTTCATTTTCTCTCAATGTTGTTACTTATTTTTGTTTATGGGAGCAATCAAAGTACGTCTTGCGGACGACAGCAAGCCACACATGTATTTGACGTAGCTCAGCTTCCAAATTGAGCTGGCCATATCTGCAGTATATCCAAAGATCTTACGGTCAAACTAACCACTATGTCAAGGCTATCACTAGTATAAATAACTACTAATAATTATGACCCTTTCAATGTTAGTAAATGGTTCAACTCTTAACATTAAACACTTGATCGAGCAACATTGATAGCAATTAGTAGATTACGTTGGTCAACACACTGTATAAACAGGGAAAGTGAACTGTCTGTGTATGACTTGATAAGAGTTATCATAGTCCTGTGTGTCTTCGGTGATAAGCTGCGATTAAAGTGGAATAATGAGGGTATTTTGTGATGTTGCACCAGTAACAAAGTATTTATCTACTTCTGCCATTCAACGTGGCAATAAGCCGACCGTTGCGCGGCTGAAATCAGAGCGGCGAACATTGACGGTAAAATTAACGGTAATAAGCTTAGGGAAATTTTCCATTCCTACAAGCTTGACCAGTCACTTCGTAGACTCAACTTTGATCAATAATGGGTACCACAAAGTTATCTTGCGGCCTACCCAGATCCCTAAAGTTAGGTTTCTTTAATGCCAACGGTGGCATTAAAACACAGCGCGATGAGATAGCCGCCTTTCTTCGCGACCATCTCATCGATATTTTCCTCGTGCAAGAGACTTTCCTCAAGCCGAGTCACCGCGACCCGAAAATTGCAAACTTTCGTATGGTTCGCAACGATCGGGTTCGCTGCCATAAGGGCGGTACGCTCATATACTACCGCAAAGAACTGCACTGCATCCCCATCGATGCCCCACCACTTGTTTCTCTACTAGAGGTTTCAGTCTGTCGGCTTGGCATGACCGGCCATCCACCGGTTCATATAATCTCGGCTTATATGCCCCCTACTCTTACTCCTGAAGATCACGGTCTTCTGGACAAGGACCTTACAGTCCTCTTCGGCTTGAGTGACTCCGTTATCTTAGCGGGTGATCTCAACGCCAAACATCCTGCCTGGAACAGCACGACCACGAACCCTAGGGGGAAAGTCGTGTTCAACCTAGGCGAGAAGCTTCACTTCGACACTATCGCTCCTATGGAGCCTACCCACTACCCGGGTACTATCGACCACCGCCCAGACGTGCTCGATATAGCGCTGCTCAAAAACGTCAACCTCAGGTTGCGTTCCATCGAGACGCTACATGAGCTTAACTCTGATCATCGTCCAGTACTGATGCACCTAGTTCCTCGGTCGGGTCCTTCTGACCCCAGCCAGCCTCCTGCCACCATTACGATCACCGACTGGAAGAAATTAGGCGATAAGCTGAAATCGACCACGTCACCGCATTTGGACGAGATCCCCGATCATATTGTCTCAGTCGCAGACACTACGGCCGCCATCAACTCGTTTACAGTTCACGTTCAATCCGCCATTACGGAGTGCTCGCGGGAGGTTCCTGAGATGAGTGATCATCAATGGAAACTACCCGCGGACATACGTGATCTGATAACCGAGAAGAACGCGGCCATACGTGCCTACAGTAGTTGGCCTAATGAGTCGAACAGAGCCCACATGCGCAATTTGCAGCTTGCTGTGAAGAATCGCACTAGTGAGTTTCGTGACACCCAATGGGACAACATGCTCAACGACCTCGAGCCAACCCATCAGGCTTTCTGGCAACTGCAACGCAAGCTGCGTGCCACTGATGAGGCTTCAATGCCCCCTCTTAATCGACCAGACAAGAGCGTCGCTTTTGACGACTCTGAGAAGGCTGAGTGCCTGGCCGACAGCCTAGAAGCCCAATGCACCGATAGCTCTCAACCTGTCGACAAGCGTTATCTTGACAAGGTGAACGCAGAAGTCGAACTAAGATCTAACCTACCCCCTGTAGAAGACCCGGATGATCCTCTGCCTGAAGTGACTCCCACTGAAGTGCAAGACATCGTTGACAGGCTTCGGCCTCGGAAAGCACCTGGCTCCGATGGCATCACCAACAGGGTATTTAAACTCTTACCCCCCCAGCTTATAGTGCTACTGGCTAGCATCTTCAATGCCGCCTTAGCTAACAACAGTTTTCCGCAAATCTGGAAAGAGGCCACAGTAATTGGTTTTCCCAAGCCAGGTAAACCTAAGGCCGAGCCGTCGAGCTACCGGCCAATCAGTCTCCTGACCACACTCGGCAAAATCTACGAAAGGCTTATTTATAAGCGGCTCAAAGATTATGCCGAGGCTAAGAGCCTCATTCCCGACGAACAGTTCGGATTCAGGACCGAACACTCATGTATTCATCAGGTTCACCGCATCGTCGAACACGTCAGCGCTGGTTTTCAGCGTGGCCTGATGACAGGCGCATTATTTTTCGATATAGCGAAAGCATTCGACAAAGTCTGGCACAACGGCTTAATATATAAGCTGTACCAGCTGGGAGTGCCTGACCGTCTCGTGCTCATCTTACGGGACTTTTTGTCAAATCGCACCTTCCGCTATCGCATAGGAGAAGCTCTGTCTTCCCCTCATCCCATTCGTGCTGGAGTTCCTCAGGGCTCCGTACTGTCCCCTTTAGTTTTCACGCTGTTTACTAGCGACATCCCAAGGACCAAGAAGGCTCAAATAGCCCTTTTCGCTGATGACACGGCTATTTTCTATACCGGTCGCGAACAAGGTGCTATCGCGCGAACTCTACAGAATGCAGCCAATGCGCTTAGCGCTTGGTTCCGGAAGTGGAGAATCGAAGTTAACCCGGACAAAAGTCAGGCGGTACTTTTCACCAAACCTCGACTTCTACGTCCCTCACCACGTCCGATCACAATGTACGGCAAGCCTATCCCTTGGGAGAAGCAAGCCAAGTACTTAGGAGTCATACTCGACCACCACCTCTCCTTCGGGAAACACATAAGAGCTGCTCGCAACAGAGCAGCCTTCGCCTTGGGTAGACTCCACTGCATGCTGCAGTCAAAAAGCAAATTGTCGCTTAACGGCAAGATGCGGCTTTATACCGCAGTGATCCGACCAATCATGACATACGCTTGTGTCGTATTCGCCCACTCTCATCCGCGTCACATCCACAAGATGCAAACCTTACAAAACCGATTTCTCCGTAAGATCACCGGAGCCCCTTGGTTCGTCCGTAATGACAGTCTTCATTTAGATCTCAAAATGCCCACCATTCTTCAATTCATGAAACGCCTTTCAAAGCGCTTCTTTGATACCGCAGTCAAGCATAGGAATCCTCTGGTCACATCGGCCGCCCGATACGAACCATCGCGTATAAGCATGACCCGCCGTCCGCGGCATACTCTTGTCACTCCTGACGACCCTATCACTATCCTTCAGGAAAGTAGTAGGGAAACCAGTACTCTCAGAAAGAATAGACACAGATATCCGTCATTCCGACCGCGCCGCCGCGGTCCGTCGTCGCGAAATCCCGTTTCAAGCCCCCCCCGACCCTTGCTAGAGCCAGCCCGCGATGCTGAGCCAGTAGTTTTAAACCAGCCCCTAAATAATTTAACTCAGATCCAGCCTGTCCCCTTGCTGCCCTCCACCAGTGACGTCCTAAGCCGAGGCCCGCACCCCACAGGGGGTGCCCTTAGCGATTAGTCACTTAGTTTATAAGATAATTGCCCCTGGCTGGAGGCCTTAAACTCAAGGCATCCACAGGGATTTGCCCGGTTAAGCAGAAGACAGTCTCCTAGACTGAACTGCGAGATGCCATTTCGAAAAAAAAAAAAAAAAAAAAAAAAAAAAAAAAAAAAAAAAAAAACAACGTGGCAATGCTGCCAGTCTTCTGGGCACGTTCCCGGTTGTCAGCGATGCGGGAGTACTAGGACGCCTAAGTGTCTTATTTGGTCTTTAATTGGGAATTAATTCTTTAAAACATTAGCATTGTGCCAGCAATTTGTTCGGTGGTAATTTCGAAAACCTTTTTGTTAATCAAAAAGGGCATTGTGAACAGTATTCAGTTTTTCAAGATGTGTTTTTCAATGGATTTGTGTAGAGTGGTTTGGTAAAAAGACTGGGTGAGTCAGTAAGAGCATCATTATAATCTGCCTACCCTTTTCCCAACCATGTTGGGGTCGGCTTCCAGTCTACCCGGATGCTGCTGAATACCAGTATTTCTCAGTGAGAGTAATGCCGTACCAATACCTTTTTGTTTTTGGAGTGTCTGAAAGCTCAAACCAGAATGCATATATCCGAAGATTTACTTTGTTTTGCGATGTTTCAAATATATGTTGTTCGGGTCAACAATAATTCTTCAAAAACACGGTGCTGTCAATCATGCAACTGGATGGATGGAACTGTTATAGTACGTAGTAGTAGTATATAATCAATTACTTAATAATGATTGACTGACCATTGGTTCTACGCCGTCGACGGTAAACCAGCCCCTATCAATTATATCATTACTTCATTGTTAAGTAAGTAGAGTAACTGTTTAATTTACTGTTAATTACGACGGAGTTACGTTTAATGTGTCAATTGTAAATCTATTTGTGCAATGCAGTCGGTCAATATGGATTTAATTCGCGATTGGAACTTTTTTATGTCTATTTATGTGTCTGGATTCACTTCGATGAGGTCGGTGCAGGGGTTGAGCGATTGGCTGCTGCGCTGCGTGAGCCTGCGTGTCGCGGGCTCGATTCTCGCACAGAAAAAAAAATTGTATGGCCTAAAAGTATTTTTGAAAATGTTGTAACGCAACTTGTCTAGTCAGCCTTATGATTTAATTATAGTCATATCTCTGTGCTACTAATTACTGAGACGGTAATTTTGATGTCACGGTAAATCGGTAAATTCAGGAGCACAAGAGAGGAAGAGAAATATTAATCTTGTGTTTACTTCGACGATATTTAAATAGGTTGCAAACGTTTTATTAAGCAATACGTGTTCATCCAATCACTGTCAATACACGCAAGACACACACACAGCTAACTATATTAAAAAGAAATAGGTCATACAAGTACCAAACAATCTGGACTCCGGAATAGAACCGACGACCACACAGAAAGCGGATATCTTGCTTTGATATTTGGGATGCCTATAGCCCAGTTCCAACGAGCATTTCCGAAAACGAATCGTAACAGTTCGGTTTTATAGTTAAAAATGGTACCACGTTATCATAACTGCTATTAGAGCAGTATGTCAGGTGACAAGCTGACCTTCTACCTCAAAAAAGTTGGGACAAGGGCATTAGGGCAATGGATTATAATTTGGTCAAAGACGGGAACGGATTACAGGCCAAGCTTGACAAAGAAAACAGTAGTGGTTGGCATTAAAACTAATAAGAAAAAGCTAGGTTAAAATGATAGATAGACGTGTAAACTAGCCTTGTAAACCCGTATTTAGCTGGATATGTTTAAGTGCAGAGGCTTTCTTTGGGGGGGGGGGGGGGTCTTCAAATGACTCTTCCCGCTCGCGGGAGGGAGTGTCAGACTTCTACTGACAAAAAAACCACCCATATTCCTTCTTAGCCCATTGTGTCGAGCTTTGTCTTCCAATCAACCCGCAGCCCAAGTTCAGATATGCGGGTATCATGGTATTTCCGATAACGAACAATAAAGTCTTTCTCCAATTCTTAGAGAGAGATGAAAATGTTTTTGCAACCTTTTTTGTCACATCACAGGGAAAAAACCTACAGTATCTGTCATTATTTACCAAACAACGCATCAGGTCTCCAACTTAACATACTTTAATAAAATGTATGAAATAAGTTCCAACAACGGTTTGAGGGCGAAAAATGAAATATATTCCACAGTAACGAGAGAAGCCGGTAGTTCAGTATTTAATTACGAATTTATGAACAGCGGGCGAAATGCAAACCTGAGTGAGGAGCGGACACACTGACAGGCGGACGTGGGAGCGATTTATAATTGTATAAGTCTTGCTTCAAAGGAATGAGGGAAGCCTTTGCTTATGAGTGGGACCAATTAGATTGATTTGTTTAATGTTTTTTTTCTGAATATCGTTATTACATACACAATTACACATACTTATCTTTATTTTTGTTACGTAATTGATAATATAATATCTTCCGAAGTGTCTTCTTTGTTGTATGAAATGAATGTTTGGCGTTCGAAGATCAACGTGTAGCCCTTTGTACCCGACTGCGACGAAGTCTAAAAGGATGGTTATGTGTTTAACCTGTATTTTAGATAGAATTTATAAACGAATTTATATTTGTTTACTCTTCCCGCTCTACTACGAAAAGGATTCCTTTCTCGCGAATAATTCTACGCTTTTTAATTAACGCTGAATCAGTTTCAATGTTACGCAATTAATTATTATTTCTTTGCAGGAGCAATTTTCTACCATATCGGAATGCAAACTCGGGTTCAGACGGCATTTTAACGGATCGTGTAACCCTTTTCCCATTCGTGTATGCAGGAACTACCTACATGACACCCCACCTGGTACGATCCTCACTGATACATACTCCTTTTTCCTTTGAAATTAATTAGCTGGGTATAAAGCGTGTTCTATGTTGGAGTTCTCTCATCTATGGTGTTCTTTGATAATTATATATATATGATAGGCTAGAAATATCTTAATCAAAATTCAAATAAAAAATAAATAAAAAAAAAACAATCAATTAATCCAAAAAAGTCCAACATAATACAGACGGGAGAATTTCTAATTTTATACGTGTCTTGGCCTAAGCCCTGGTAGCTTAAAAAGGCTGATTTAGCAGTAAAGTAACATAATTCATAGTAGTCTGTGACCATTTTAATAGTCTTCTTCTTTAACATATTTTTAGGCCCTCTGTTTTCAACCTAGTGATTTTTCTTTCCTTTAACGGTAACATAATGAATTTTACTCCACAACGACGTATCGTCGCGATCAAAAGGGCTAAAGGAATAGTAAATTGTTACATTAGGGGTGAAAGTAACTTATTTAGTCCCCGAGACGGGGTTTGGCGCCTGAGCGCAGCGAGGGCGCTAATAGTTCGAGGGACTAAATAAGTCTTTAACCCGAGGTAAACACTGTGCTTTTCATTACGAATACAAGGAAAGTTGATGGGAATAGGCTTGCGCCCAATTACCTAAATCGAAAGAAAGAAAAAGTAAGAAACGTAAGAGAATCACTTAAAATCGATTAAATCTAATCGGTGGATAGCAATAGGCTTGCTCCTAATTACATCGGTTGATGGCAATAGGATTGCTCCCAATTACATCAGTTGATGGCAATAGGCTTGCTGCTAACTACATTGGTTGATGGCAATAGGCTTGCTCCCAATTTTTTTTTTTTTTTAATATAATATTTTAATAATATTCCACAACTATCACACAACGCCATCTAGTCCCAAGCTAAGCAGAGCTTGTGTTATGGGTACTAGATAACTGATAAACATACTTATATATTTCTAAATACATACATATTATAGATAAATTACACCCAGACACAGAACAAATGATCGTGCTCATCACACAAACATTTGTCCTGGGTGGGAATCGAACCCACGACCTCCGGCATAGCAGTTAGGGTCACTAACCACTAGACCAACAGGCCAGTCATCAATTACCTACCTAAATCGGTGAATGGCAATAGGCTTGCTCCTAATTAGATTGGCTGATGCCAATAGGCTTGCTCCTAATTAGATTGGTTGATGTCAATAGGCTTGCTCCTAATTACATCAGTTGATGGCAATAGGCTTGCTCCTAATTAAATTGGTTGATGGCAAATAGGCTTGCTCCCAATTACCTACCTAAATCGGTGAATGGCAATAGGCTTTCTCTAATTAGATTGGTTGATGCCAATAGGCTTGCACCTAATCACATCAGTTGGTGACAATAAGCTTGCTCCTAATTACATCAGTTGATGGCAATAGGCTTGCTCCTAATTACATTAGTTGATGGCAATAGGCTTATCCCCAATTACATCAGTGTATGGCAATAGGCTTGCTCCTAATAAAATTGGTTGATGGCAATAGGCTTGCTCCCAATTACTTACCTAAATCGGTGAATGGCAATAGGCTTGCTCCTAATTAGATTGGTTGATGCCAATAGGCTTCTCCACATTTGTTGACGGTAATAGGCTTGCACCTAATCACATCAGTTGGTGGCAATAGACTTGCTCCTAATTACATCAGTTGATAGCAATGGGCTTGCTCCTAATTACATTTGTTGATGGCAATAGGCTTGCACCTAATCACATCAGTTGGTGGCAATAGGCTTGATCCCAATTGCCTACCTAAATCGGTGAATGGCAATAGGCTTGCTCTTAATTAGATTGGTTGATGCCAATAGGCTTGCTCCTAATTAGATTGGTTGATGCCAATAGGCTTGCTCCTAATTACATCAGTTGATGGTAATAGGCTTGCTCCTAATTAAATTGGTTGATGGCAATAGGCTTGCTCCCAATTACCTACCTAAATCGGTGAATGGCAATAGGCTTGCTCCTAATTACATCAGTTGATGGCAATAGGCTTGCTCCTAATTACATTGGTTGACGGCAATAGGCTTGCACCTAATCACATCAGTTGGTGACAATAGGCTTGCTCCCAATTACATCAAATAATTTGACAGCTGTCAGTAGTAAGCGATTCTCCCTAGGGCTGAAAAGTAGTACTTTCAACCCGCTCCGCAGGCATGTTGTGACCTACTTTCAGAGTATGAGTAATGAAAAAGTATAATCAGTGTATCTTCGATCACTAGTCTACCCTGACTAATTCCCTCCAATCATCGATGGCTAAGTAGGCACAAACTAAGCTCAGTGATCAATCTCCATAACAAATTAGCCTTTAGCGTCCAAATTCAATAATCAACCAGATGAATAATTAAAAGTTGGCACAGAATTAAGTGAAAATGGCGCAAATATCATCTCGATTCAATTAATGTATTAATTATATTGGCGATCAGTTTTAATTAGAGGTGTGTGCTCGTAGTACCTAATTAATTTTGATGGTGATAGTGCGGGGGTAGACGGGAGAGTAGCTAGAGGATAGTTATTGTCGTTTGTATGTTAAAGGTATTATCAGTGAGTATGCTTGCAAGGACTAAGGTTGTCACCGAATGGCGTCCAAGAACTGGCAAAAGAAGTGTGGGTCGTCCGGTGGCAACATGGGCAGATGACATAGTTACCATCGGGGGCAAAACCTGGATGAGGCTTACGCAGGACCGTGGAGATTGGCACAAGATATGAGAGGCCTATACCCCAGCAGTGCATGAGTTCGGGCGGGCTTCGTTATTTTTTTAAAGGGACGCCTTGTAATCTGACATAAAATTCGTTCTATGTGAGGCCTAAAACATCATGATTTACATAGAAATACTACAAGTACTTGAAACATGTACATAACCAATTTGTTTATCAGAGGACAATTTAGATAAAGAGCAAATATGAGATGCATTTGGACTGACCCTTTTCTGTAAACAGTACGATAGTTTAAACCTTCATTTTTGTCAAGTAGGTAACTATCCTAGCCACTAACCCCGTCCAAACCCGACATACACCGTAATCACTAGGACACGCACTCGCTTCAGCAAATAATTACCACCGCGAGCTCTGATTGAATGCTAGCCGGAAGCATATCAGTTAGTGGAGTGGCTACCATGGAGCAGGCACTGTGTTATACTCATCGTAATTAGGGGTATGAAGTAGGTAAGGATAGGTCGAGTAGTCAAAGGTGTTTGTTTAAAAGATAAGGTGGGCAGTATTGTGATGCAAGTATGGCGAGGATTATATCCAGGTACTGGGTATAGTGAAGGCTGAGTGGTCGTTCATTTTGTCTAGTCTACCGCGTTTGAACTATTGACGGTCTCATTCTGAACAAGTTTAATCAGATCAGTCAGGACATCGATGGATCAGGCTTGCATAAATCTACAAGTCAAGCAAGTCGGCAAGAAAATGTACTTATACATAACCTTACATTACGCATCCCTCTCCTAGAGAGGAGGCCTGAGTCCCTGCAGTGGGAACATTATAGGCTGTAATACTCGAAGGGTTGGGCCGAGTTGTACCCATTGGTACACCCACATTTTGTCGGTTATTTTAAATCCCATGTAATAGGGGGCGAGCCTATTGCCATCAACCGAGCACAAATTGAGTCTCCGTGGTTGCTACTGAGAAATTCCTGATGGTAAAACCCAATATCACTTTGCCCAACCTGGGAATCGGACCCTCATGGACAGCAGAATATGTACATAAAAAAAATATATATATAACTATTTTACTGACACTATTTTAAACTAATATTATTTATTTTGTTATTCTATTAAAAAGACGCCTTCATCCTCTCTCCTATAAAACATTAACTTTGCTGTGCCCGACAGGGTCCATTTGATTCTATGTTTTAACATACCAACTGTTACATGTACACATTAGGGAATGCAATAAAGTATTGAGTACATCAGTTATTAATTTTTAACCGACTTCCCAAAAAGGAGGAGGTTCTCAATTCGATTGGTATTTTTTTTTAATTTATTTTGACCACGGAAACCACTAGATTTTTATCCCCAGATTTAGATCTTCCTCTGAAAACGTCACGCACATGTAATAATACGGATATAAACGGTATTTATTTCTCTGTGCAACAAACAAATTAATGCAGCGGATATGGGAATAGGAGCCGTGTTGCAACCGCGACTTTATTTGACGTTAACTGCTGCGTTCCGGTCGCGGGTTTGGGTCTCATCGGTCGTACGGCAGGCGCTGACGTGGGCACATGTCCAATGTTACACGTCACGTCAATTGTGGAAATAGTAGGTATGTAGAAGAAGGATCTACAGGTGAAATAAAAGCAGGCGAAGCTCCCTCAAATACGGAATAGGTTCTTGATTGTAGTAAGTAGGAGTCTTTGGTCAACTGGACCCACTCTAACTGAACCCACTCGAACTGGGCCCACTCGAACTGGACCCACAAGATCAATCAAACAAATGACATTCTAAATAGTTTTTTTTCATAGTTTTATTGTTAGTTGCAAGCGGTCCAGTTGACCAAAGACTCGTAGTAGTGTGGCCTATCGTGTGACAAGTTTTGAATGAAAACGATCAAGAGTTAATCATGTGGATAGTAGTGTGGGTGGCATTACAGTACCCAAAGTGAAGCTTTATGCAAGGAGTGGGTTAATTGTTTATGTAAACACTGAGGTATGGATTGTGGGTGGATGAGATAGGGTGGGATTCAAACTAGCATGAAATTCCCACGTTTGTATTGACAGCTTATTGAAATTGAAATTGTTTATTGGAATAATTAAAATTAACGTAACGTTTAACATTGGACACACACTAAAGTACCATCAAATAAGTGTCATCCGGCGTTACGACAAATAGCACTTTATGTCACTATTGTTCACTAAATAGTGTGTGACGAATCAGTTTGGAGCAATTAAGTTAAAAATAACGAGGAAACACGCACCATGCACAGTGAGACGACAGTTGTAAAGTAAGAACAGTGACGGAAAAATTTAGACAGAATAGTTTAGTTATCTGTGACCTGATTTAGTATGACACTCATGGTAAAATACTTCCAAAGGTCATTGCAGTGATATGAGAATCTTTTGCTGCATGAATAACTTGGATTGAAACTGAATTGGGAAAAGCATTGAAACATCAAAATGGCGTTGTTGTTTGCAAATATGGGCGCCCCGCCATGCCTCAATCAAAAAGAGGCGTTTGAAAAAGATTAATAAAAAACAGTACTTATTCTAAAATTTGGAAAGAAGTAGAAGCTTACGAGCTTGATTGTTTTTGAGGAAATACCTGGACTTGGATTGCACGTGAAACGTGATTGAAACGAGGAAATTGGTACAAGATAAGAGAGGCCTATAGGTACTCAGCAATGGGCAATTTCGAGCTATGGATGACGATGATGAGATGCGTAAGTTCCTAATCCGAAGAATTAGATTGAAGGATGATTCCGGAAGGAGTCCGTTTAATCTGGCCCCTACTTTCCGGAGTGCGTCTGTACAAGTTACTGACGGTCTCGAGCTTCTTGGCACGAAGTTGAGCGCGAACCTGAACTTCGGCGCCTACATCGAGTCGAAAGCTCAAACTGCGGCGAAAAAGCTGGGCATCCTAAACAAGGTTAAGCGGTACTTCAAGCCTGGACAGCTTTCAGTATTATATAAAGCTCAAGTCCGGTCTGGCATGGAGTATTGCTGTCACCTTTGGGATGGCTCAGCCAAATACCAGCTTGCCACACTTGACTCTGTAGAGCGCAGAGCCAGGAGGCTAATTGGTGACGAAAAGCTGGTTAACAAGCTACATAGTCTGGCCCACCGTCGCAAAGTCGCATGTCTGTCGGTCTTCTACAGGCTGTACTTCGGGGAGTGTGCGCAAGAGCTCCACGAGCTGATCCCACCATCTCCCTTCTTCCATCGGGAGACTAGACGTACTGCAGGGTACCACCGATACCTAGTCGACATTCCACACATTCGAACGAAGCGCTTTGCTGGGTCCTTTATTATGCGCACAGCCAAGGAGTGGAATTCCCTGCCTGCGTCGGTTTTTCCGAGTTCATATAGCCCTAATCTGTTTAAGTCGCGAGTAAACAGGCTTCTACTGGGTAAGCTCGTTCCATCGTCGACATCATCTATGCCCTTAGGGCAAGATTGAAGTCAAGAGCAAGCCCATTTATAATAAAAAAAAAAAAAAAAAAAAAATGATTACAGCCAAAAAATGCTAATATGGCAACAATTATATTCAAACCAAACTCATCCAAGATTTTCCTTATTCAAAGAAAGATTGCTTGCAATTTGATTACGTACGGATCTCAAATTTCAAGTTCATCAAATCAACAACCACTTGACCTTCCAAAACGATCATTTTCATCACGAGGATTCAGCAAATTAATCAGTATAAAATTACCCGGCGTTGCCTGGGGCTGTTAATAATGTACCGGTTGCTATGGCAACAGCCGGCCCTTGAGAGCCACTGCGCCGCGGGTAATGTGTAGCCTGATGACATCGCACTGTGGCACAAACAAGGGGGAGCTGGACGAAATTAGGTTAGGATTTTTTTTGTTATTGTTGCGATTTTTTTTGATTTGGTGGGAGTGACGGGGGGAAATTATTGGACATTCCCACTGTAACTTTTGAGTGTAGGTACAAATGAAGCCTGTTATTATTGAGTTTACGGGGTATGTCTGGTATTTGAAATACCTAATATTTAATTTGTATGTCTTAGGTATAGCCAAACTTACACTGTCACTTACGGTATACTTTCCGTGATAATTATGATTATTAATTTTCTGAGCTCCCGATATTTCGATGAATTAGTACCCAAGTTTCTAGTAAATTAAAACGAATCAAAACGCACTATATACACGACACTTCTACACGTTTTCTACATTACATTGATACCACTCGCTGACTGGCTACTATGACGATCCACTACCATTAGGTAGCATTCAATTTTGCAGCGATCCGTTAAGAGCGTATGCTACCTCAGATTAGCAACCCTATTTAATTTTGTGGTGGTTCAAACTTCGCTTGAAATACTGTTGGAATAAAGTTCTAAATCAGCTTGACTACAAAGCGGTTGTTACGTCTTTCGCTGCGGCCGAATAGTGCGAAATTAGTAGTATTTTGCGATTTACAAAAGAACTATTGATTGGACTAAAAAAGTAAAACACTATGATTTTAGATGTTGCTTGTAGAATTATTTGGCAAAAAAAATCAGAACGATGACATGTATTTTAGTATGGTTTTTACTCGTTAAAAGAAATTTTTAGAGGTATCTTCGCGATTTTTTTCTATCAAGCAAAGTTAGTTGTATTATGTTTTCACAACACTATGTCACTAGCATAAATCCTGAAGAATATCATATATTTTTCTGATGTTGTTTACTGCAGTGAATCATATACTTTTACGCATTATAAAACTCGCGTTTGAGGTACCATAAGCTCTTAAAGTAATTAGCGTTAGATCCGTAATTTATAGCATGTTGATCAAATAACTTTGTGCTCGTGTCATCGGACATGTTCGGAGGGCCACATACGATGCCACTAGTAATTAGGATCGTCTGAAGGCACACAGTGGGCTGGATGTTAACTCTGTTGGACAAAAATACGAGGTATAAAGGACATCGAAACGCAAAGTTTTACCTGTAGGTGTGAGAATAGAATCATGTAATTGACCTAAATTCTAGAGCTCGCAGCGTTAAAATGAATTTCTGGTTGGACAGGTGAAGGGGTATACGGTGTGTGTTTAATTATATCACACACAATCTAAGTAATCATCTTTAAACCTCGCGAGAAATGTAAATATTTACCTTTCAGCATTTCTCTTCAAAGCAATTTCCACTTAATAATTCTCAGAAGACTCATTTCACTCGCATCAATCACATTTGTTTGAAATATTCAGATGCATTCTTTTGTATTTACCTCCTAAAGTTTTATTGACCTTATTTGAAAATACAATCATTCTGTTTTCTTTCTAAGGTAATATTTAATTTTTATAATAATAATTTAATTTATCTATAATATGTATGTATTTAGAAATATATAAGTATGTTTATCAGTTGTCTAGTACCCATAACACAAGCTCTGCTTAGCTTGGGACTAGATGGCGTTGTGTGATAGTTGTGGAATATTATTATTATATGTGTTATATCTTAATTATTTTAGTCTGAAAACATTCCTAAAACATTTAGTTTCCTAAGTTTATTAAAAGATAATATTATGTTTTGTATTGATTCTAGTCATTATGTTTAAGTTGCTGCAGTAGAATAGAATGATGTATCTTCGGAATACACTTGAATATGACAGCACCTTGGTCTGCTTGACCACAAAGAGAAAAAATACTTTCAAGATTGTATGTTCTTTTCGGAGTGGACCAAAGTAATGTATGTTTTTTGAGAAAATCATCCTCAATACTTATAACTGAAAAAAAAAAAAATGTAAAGAAACGTTTCTGAGATCAAAAGCTCAAATACATTTGACGTCCACCAGTCCGGGCCTCTCGTGAGTCGTGATAGATGAGGGTCCATTTGATATTACATTGAAAATATCTGCATTTCAACAAAGCTAACGTTAAAGACTTTCCCAGTATCTAGTTTCTCAGTATCTTAACTAGTCTATATCTGTTCGAAAATAGTACAAAAATAAAATAATAAATTCTAAAATCTTTCTTTTCCAACCATAAACCTATTCAAAAAATCACAATATTCATTGTAATCTGAAACGCTATCAATTCATACGTTGCACAAAAATGTGTAATTTGAACATTGGCCGTTGTCCAACCGATGGCGCTGTCGGCACACTGTGCAGCCATTAACATATTAATGCAAAACGTTATTAGGCGCGGTAACTGATGGCCAGCTTAGACGGCCATGTTGATGGCTGATAGTTCACGCCAAGCTGGTTATTGGGTGGGCAGAGTTTCAGGTGGTTGGGTAATGATTGGGTGTAGATTTCAAGTTAGGGTTTTGTAATATTTTAGTGATGGTTTGAAAGGTAAATATGTAGAAGGATTACGTGAAATCTTTGCATCGATTTAAAAGCTTGTAAATGTGCCTTTTTGTACCTAGTTTTTAGCTTCAAAATATTGATCTAGTGGTAAAAAACAAAAATAAAACATCTGGATTTAAATTGAAGTTTCTGGCTCAATTGGCTGTAAAGCTAAATTTGTAAAGCTAGGTTATTTGGTTACAGGTTGCACGTTAGTGGTATCAGAACTATTATAAGCAGGACTATAACTATTTTGATTATTTAGACTTTAACTTTGGACTAGGCAGGGCCTGCTGAAAGTCAAAATGTTACCATAAACGTGTGGTTGACTATAAGAAATTCCCTATAATTAACGACGATTCCCATATAAGGCATAAAGTAGTTAGATCAATAATTTTATTCCCTTTAACATCAAAACAGTCTACAAGTACTTTAGACCTTATATAGTGTACAAAGAACACCATCAATGTACAGTTCATTGCTTGACCGCAAGGCAATAAAGTATAAATCAAACTAACTGATCGCGCAACGGAAGACGTTTTATTATTTACCGACGATTTGCCGTTCATCGTAAAAGTGATTACCGGTATAAACTATCGTACTTACGTGTTTATCGCTGTTTCTTAATACGAGTGTAGCTTACCTGTAAATAGGAGAAATATTATATTAGTTTTTGATAGGCAATACATTTAGCTGTTGGTCCCGGCTGCCATAATTATATAATTAAAGATCTTTGGCAGTCGTTACAGGTAGTCATGGTGACCTGAAATTCTGACATCCAGTCTTACCAAAGGGTATCGTATTACCTAGTATTAACTGGGTTCTGGGGGTCAGATAGGCAGTCGCTCCATGTAAAATACTGGTATTCAGCTGCATCCGGTTAGACTGGAAGCCGACCCCAATATAGTTGGGAAAAGGCTAGGCAGATGATGGTGATAGGCTATATATATTTATATTCAATAACAACAGTCACGGAGTCAGATTCTGTCTAGTCTATATTATTATTCACACGAAACTTATACGTAACTGTTATCCATAAATACATAGGCAGAAATATACCTAATAGTACACACGGCTACACATCAAGCTATACAAAACCAGTTAATCTTGGCCTCACTTTACTAGATCTTTTCGCACAATGAACGATCAGATTATACTGGTTTTGTATAGATTGATGTGTAGCCGTGTGTACAAGCCACAATTCGCTAGTTATATTTAAGCTCCATGTTAGTGCATGTTTACGTACAGGCGGGGCGTCGCGCGGCGCGTGCAGCGTTTTTATTTCAAACACTTGGCAATGTATGAAAAAGTTAACGATTTCAAAACTTAATGTTACGAGAAGCGATTTTTCGCTCGTTTGTTTAAAATGCAGCGTTTGTTGCGGTGGAGTCGACTCTCAGTAAATTGATAAAAAAACACGAAAAGAGCATCTTGCACGAGCCGCGCAACGCCCCGCGTCTCCGTAAACGAACCCTTAGTGTACTCTCTTACAAAATCATCAGCTTCAACATCAAAATAGCAGCTTTCTGTTACTTTACGACGCATAAAATTATTCTCATACTGTAGCTTGCATTGTGTCGCATACAAAGTTCATAAGTGGCTGTAAGTCATAACTTCTAATAAGTAAGGATGTGTGCACACTGCTGGGCGCTAAAATTGGTGATGCGAGAAACTTAGGAATGATGGTGTTTAACTTGCTTATTGAAGTATGTATTTACTTTATTAATATGTTTGTCTGTAGAACGTCTCATGAGGAGTTTATCTATCTTAAAGTTTCCGGCATTAACTGCTTCATGATGAGTCTTGAAGTCACAAAGCTCTATTGCTCAGACTGAGGTCTTCAGTTAGATTTGCAAGTCGTGGAAAGTATGACTGTCTGTTTTTCTATTACAATTTTTGTAGCAGCAGCCTGTTGTTTGCAGTTACGTATATTGTGGTCCCTAAACCTCAAATATCTACAGATCTGATTATTAAACCATTCCTTATGTTTAAGTGTCTAACACGTAGGTTATTATTGGTACCGTTGTTATTTAATATCCGCTTTTTGTCAACTGATCTTTACATACTTCATCGCCATGTTGCAGTCCATGACTGGTGCTCACAAATTCTCAATGTCTTTGAAGTCTCGGCAATACTTTTGTCTCAATTCAGTAATTAATCTCATTTTTCAATTTCGTCCTTTCCATTTCACTGTTCAAACAATCTCTTTTTTCTTTCTTTGCCCTAAATAAAGTTACATGTTTCTTTCTTTCTTTGTCCGTAAGTATGTCCTCCCCCTAAATTGCCCCGCACGCATGCGCCGGCGCCGTCGGTCTCGTATATCTGTCACTGAATCGGCGCGTGCGCAACGCAGCAGCCTTTATTGAACGCCCATTGAGAACCGACACACATTCACTGGAGGAATTCGCGAATTGTGTACTGTGGGTGTTGGGTATTTGTGTGTTTTTACTATAGGGCTAGTTATTCTTGGATGATTTTAAGTTTTTCCTAAAATGGGTTTAAATTGGCTGTGTAAAATTAAGGGAACACCATCACGTCTGCAATATATGAAAAGTTAGGCAGAGGAGAACCTAATATAACAAATAGAGGTATTGATAAAAATATAAGGTTTAAATACAGTAAGAATAGAATTTTAGTTCGAATGACTTCGAAGTCCAGAGGACCTCAGTTAATGTTAAATTCTATCAACGATAAGTATGATAGAAAAGTAAAATAATGAATAGGTGGACATAAGCAAGCAGTTGGAAGTCGATGTAAAAATATGATACACTATTCGATACTCAACTCATCATCATATTATCACTGAAATACTTCGGAACATTAATCACAAGATCTCCGAAAAAAATTCGCATCACTGTTTACTAACAATAAAGTTCAAAATCCATAACGACGATGTTACCTTTAAAAGGGGTCACGCTCATAATATTATATCTTTACCTATGTTTGCAATTTCAATCTTTTACTACATACTAGAATGTAATCTCTGCCTGCGCTAAACGGCGTGCTCGTTAAAATATTTTAGAGGCTTTTAAATCGCAATAGTAGGGTACCAAGTTTATTATGACTTTACTTTGTAACCACATTGTGACTTTGAAGACGTATAAGACTGTTTATTGGGCTATGTACCCTATACTCGTAGGACGTAAAGGTATAAAGGTGTAAGGGGATTTTCTAAGGATGGCAACTAGACTTAAGCCTCCAAAGAGGGAGTCCCCCCGACGTTTATTCATAATCTGGGCCCCGAGTCTGCTATTCAATAGTGTCAGAATTGGTCAGAATGGTCTATCATTGATCTCCTATTTGTTGATTTTGACAAGTAGACGAACATCAATCAACAATCAACAATTATGAGATCAATGATAGACCATTCTGACCACTATTGAATAGCAGACTCGGGGTCCTGGTCTATTGCATTCTACTCCTGAATATAGGTGCTTCTAATTTGGATTCTTTACGTAGACCTGTGCTTGTCCCATACAGGTACAATTCGCAGTCGACCGCAGCGACAAAACCACCCAACTACAACGACAGACCGCAATCACACGACTGTTTTCAATGCGTCCACAAGAAAATGCTTTCGTAGGTGACGACAATGCCGCTTGACGTTTTCTGAGAGTTAATAAAGTCACTCTACGTACAGATAAAGATGGGTTTCAGAATGATTTTCCTTCAGACAGTGCACGTAGATACCAATTCTTAAAAGCTTAGAAATAAATTAAAGCTTTTTCTTAGATAAAACTTGTAGCTTTCAGGGCACATAATAAAAGCTGTAAATTGTTTGTTTAGTGGTGATACCTCAGTGCTAAATTAATTACAGTATTGTAATACTAGATTATAATTTAACTGTGCCGTTATTCAGTATTTATTGCACACGCTAGTTTAGTTTATAGCCAACAATAAACTTTTGATTTACGATAACATAATTATGGATATAACTGTTTATGGAGTGTTAGCTCTATAAGAGTTTAAGTCTGTATTACTGTGTTGAAACATGATAGTTATTTTATTAAAGTCAGTTGAAGATTCATAAATGATAATGGATTGTAATACTATCTATTAAATATTGCACTTTTCAGGATACTACTGAATGTGTGTTAAATCTGATAGCTAGGTAATTAATTTTTATTAACCCTAACGGTATATAATAATATGTCGCAGGTTTTTCATAAAATTAGGTTTTTGATCAAAAACCTAGGTTTTTCATCAAAAACCGGAAGATGACACATTTTAAACTCAATTTCATCACAAACCTGTAACAACCCAAACTAGTTCAGGTTTTTGATCAAAAATCTGAACTAGTTTGGGTTTATGATAAAGTTCTTGTCAAAATCACGGGGTTTGCTTTGTTTTATGACAAATTTAAATGAAATAAATAAAACAATCCAATATCCTTTATGGGCGGCATGGGCACCGGGCCGTAGGCCGACAAAGGAGGCCGGCGGAGGCGGAGGCCCGGCACTTTGGGGACAGAAGACATTAGTGTTATAATATGCGAGCGAAGCGAGCGCGCGTCACGGAGTACTACTGGGATTTGTTCAATTCACTAGATTTGTTTAGGGAAATGATAAAACTGTTGTTATTTTATCTTCCTCCGTGGTTTGATCAAATCCCTTAGGTTTTTGATCAAAAACCTAATTTTATGAAAAACCTGCGACATATATATCACTTTAGCTAGATTCGTAGTGTAAGTACCTACACTGAAATTCAGGCAATCAAAATGATTGCCTTCAAAATTTTGTTCAAAGCACCAAGGTTTTCTGAAATTTTCAAAGACGATTTTTCAAACTATAATCTAATTACAAGAAACAAATAGCCCTCTGTGTAACCAAAGTTTCCTGACACAGTGACGGAAAACAGATACTTACAGCGAAGCAACGTACCTCAACGAAAACAATAAGTGAAAAAAAAAACAAATATTTTTGCCAAAAACATTGCCCAGAAAGCGGCGACCGCAGAACAATTTATTTTAATAACATTTCAACGTTTACCCAATCCACGAAAAAGTGTTACAAGTCCGTCCCACTTCATTCCCGTCCTTATCATAAGCGAATAAGGTTGAATTTGTGAAGGTGTTCAGTCAAAAAATAGGTAATTAATTTCATTCGCGTTATAAATGCAGTCGGTAAACCACAAATATTGGTTCAAATTCGTTTCTGTGTTTACATAAATTTTGAGATTTGTATTATTGTTTGTGTACCGTTGTGAATGCAGTAGCTCTGTTGTCATGGCTATGAAAAATAGTTCAGAGAATAATCTTTCAGAACTATTTTTTTACATCATGTATCAAGTTTATATTTTTCTTATCAAAAAAATAGCCTGAACTCTACATACAACCCTCTGTACTGTAAAGAATGATATGGCAAATATGGTGGGAAAAAATACTGTATTCTAAAATGTACAAACTTTTTCACTACAAAATCGTAATTTCCCTACCACTAGAGCTATATAAAAAGCCGGTATCAGCAGACACCCAGGCGTCCAAACAAATCCGTCAGCAACACAGTATGTCAATTAAGAGCAATTTTCACAAACTGTGTGTTTGTGTGTGTGTGTTTGTTCCAAAAAATTCCCTTGCGAAGGCACGCCTGGGTTGCTCGCGTTTAGTTGGGCACGATGATAGTAGGGTGGATTTGGTTTCGTTAATAATTGAGATAGTCTTGTTTTTAATTAATGAGAGGCATTGATGAATGGCTGTTGAAGATTTCGTCAAGTTTTCTATTTCAATAGGAATTTGTCACTAAATACAAGGAATCAGAAATTGTGCCCGGTTTATGGCAACAGGCTCACCAATTATTACTTGAAGAAAACAAATATGTGAAGGTATTTATTTAATCATAAAATAAACAGATTTTCTCCTAATTCAGAAATTTAAACATAAACTGGCTACGATAGCTATTGAAAACTTTGTTGTCGTAGTTATTGTAGTGATAAAATGTTATAAATATAATCATCTTTGCACTGGCCCTTATCCATCCGACATTTGTTCGGCAACATTCCAACAACAGTGCTCCTCCAATTTGGCACTGTTTCCGCGGGTATGTCAATACTTGCGCATTATTTATCTCTGTAGCGTCACCGTGGGCTGACAGACAAACTGTCGGAAGAATTCACAAATCACAACTTGAAAGGGCGAAAATCCAAGTAAGACTATTGATGGATTGACAGTTAGGTATATTCGGATCAATAATTTAGAAGTGTAAAGGTTTATTGTTTTGGGATATTGTATACACATTAATTTGAATTGGATTTCTGGATGACGCATATTTCATTTAAAATAGATTTAAAAAAAATTCAAGACTCAAGCCTCAGGAGGAATGCATAGATGCATGATTAGAAATAGAGACCGATCAAAGGTTCAGTTTAGGTTTCGGCCAAGGAATCTATTTTCGGCCACAGTTTCGGCAGAGTCACAACCGAATTTTTTTCCGATGTGCGTGAATTGTTCTACATCGTTCGCCTGGTGACAAGCTAGTAAATAACATACAGTTCATCATCATCATCATTACCGTACCAATTTATTGTTGTTTTTTTATTTGTTGCTGATTACCTACGCTACGATTTTCCTGTAAAAATAGCTTTGTAATTAGTGTCCTACGACACTAATTAATAAGCTACTTTGAATTTAGCTTCCCCATCTTATCTGTATCCTTAATCTCCCCAACATCAGCCCAATTCCCCGCCCCCACTAATAGTCCCATCTCCCGCCATGTCCAGCTAAGGCCAGGTTTATGGGGACACTAATCCGGCTCGCTGCGTGCATACGAGGCGTGATCGCGCATACATTAGCGTTAGTGCTGATCGTGTGTGGTGTAGGCAGAGGTCTAGCTGTATCATGTTTATTAATAATGGGGCTTGTTTAGGAGGATACTTTTTTAATGTGTGTGGTTTCTTTCTTTATAGAGCGTTAATTCAGGGTGGAATGTTCGGAAAAGTGACTTGGACATAACAATATGAACTTAAGCCCTTTTTCATAAGGGGGATGACTCCAAGTCACTCAAACCTTGTTCCCGGGGGGTAGGGAAGAAACCACAGAACGCCACCTGCGATCTTCATAATTTATGGATTCCCCTTTCGTTGGTGTTCTGGTGTCTGTCTACCTTCCTGGGAAAAAGGCGAGAGTGACTTGAACTCATCTCTAAACTCGAATAGTAAAGCAAAAAACTGTTGTTGAAAATTTAATCAGAGCACAAGACAGTTTTCTATAAGTTGGATCTGACTTCAATCTATCTACACAGCAAATAAAACTTAGATTGATTTCAATCTTGGTACAGTTCTATTCCAGAGTTTCTATTCAATCCCATCGCAAAGTACTCCAACCCTCTTAAAAAACCACAGTAATCAACAGAAACGCTACTATTAAAAAATCCAATCCCATTTCTCTAAAATAAAATATAAAAAAATCTAGGTCATACCAGCACTATGCTCAAACGACATTTTTATTTCCAAGTATTGGCAAAGCACTTAAAAACTGCAAACACAATTTTTCACATATATTTTTTTTATGTTGTACCTGTAACATAATTATTGCGGTTCTACTGTACAGTCACTGGCAAAATTGCATGGATACTTTAGTGTTTATTTTCCTGTGAACGTTTGTAGTGAACTAGCTTTTGGAAATGCCGAGTTTAGCTATTTTGGAATGAAAAGGTGGGGAAATATAAACGGTGTGGTTGTAAATGTCGGGTTTTTGGTTGTCTATTTTGTGTTGTTAGTTTCTTTCTATGTTTTTCAAACGTTTTGCAAATTCAATCTCACATGCCTAACAATGTGAATGTGTGGATTTCAAGTGGAGTTAGGCAGGACATCTACCTGTCGGAGCTGTGGGTTGTTCGAAAGAGATACCGCGGCCTCGACACAAAGGGCTAAGAAGGAACATGGGTGGTTTTTAGTCAGTAGAAGTCTGACACTCCCTACCGTTCTACCCGGAGCGGGAGGAGTGATTTGATGATTTCCCACCACCCGAAAACACATCTGGCTAGACGCGAAGATGGCCAATAGCGTAAGGCTTTTACCTACCGACTGGTGGCCAAGGTTGGGCCTAACAAACCAGAGCCGTCCAAAAGTGTTGACCATTATTGTCAGAGGCGTGGGAAACGGATGGATGAGGAACGCTCAGAACAAGGAAGAGTGACAAAAGCAAGGGAAGGCCTAAACCCAAAAGTGGAATATTCCGGGTTGAAATGATGAAGAGGGTAATTTAGAATAGTATGATTGGATAACGTAACCTTTAGATAATATTTATTTACGTGACTAGACTTTATAAGACACTTTTACACGTGAATATTTAAAAACCGACGGCACCGGAACTACGTATTTATTTATTTAAACTTTATGCACAATAGTGATACATAGGCGGACTTAATGCCACAAGGCATTCTCTACCAGCCAACCTTAGGGTCAAACAAGACAACATTGTGGTAGGGTACAAAAAAATAAATATCAATTTTAATAAAAATAAAATAAAGTATAGGTATACTTAACTATCTAGCTGATCAGCTATGGATCAGTCTATAAGAAAAAATGTGACGACAATAACCAGTGTCTCCCGGGATGCTTCAATATTCTTATAACAATACAATACCTACCACAACACGCGAGATCATTTTATTATTCTTATATAATATTTTCTATCGCCATATTGCATTGCTACAGTGGCGCCCCATTCATCCGCGAATAGGGTGTCCAATTCGACATTTTATAAAATGCTGATTATATTCCGGTTGTACCTATAGTCTGGATATTTTAAAATCTTATTAACACACGTACTTACCTTACCTACATTTCGATTCATGTTAAGTAAATGATGAGCCTATTGCCATAAACCAGGTACAATTCCAGACTCTATAGTAGCTATTGAGAAATTCCTGAATCCCAGAACCAGAACCTCATCAACACAAGCTTAGCAGTTGCGCAGTTGCGACCATTAGCAGTAGTACAGGGTTTATTTTATTAAATTAAGTTCTTATTTAATTTTGAAATTGTAAATCAATCCTTACAGTCTAAAAGACCTGGCAATTGACAGGCCAACAAGTCGATGCGATAGACGTGTCCGTATAAATACAGACGGATGGTAACTCTATCCGTGTATATGTCGGACGGTGCCAATTTTCGATTTAATATCTTGGGATGCTGCTATTCTTTTAAATGGCCTGCACTTAGATTAGCATATTGTAAGATGAATACCATAAACTAGATTACTAGACGATTATAAAGAATTATATTTCGTCGCTTCATTCTTCAGATACAAATAACCATGTAGTGCCTTTATTCTACAAGGCTCTATTCGCACGTTTAAAGAATCGACTTTAGTCGATTGTCATTTTTTTTTTTTTATCTGTGGTGTGGACCTCACTAGCGTGGCGTGATATTCGTGCCGTCATTCCTTTTTCTTGCGAGGCATCGTTCGCACGCGCCTTAAAAACTAGTGAATATTACGTGCTCAGCAATCGTCATTATAATGCCGAAAAGAAGAAATCTGGATAGAATTGAACGTTATCAACGTAAAATTCGAATACTAGAAGATCATCAAAGAAAATGTAGGTAATAGAATTATTTATTCGTCATCGGAAGAGTCCTATAAAAATTCAGGTTAGTAAACCGTTACTCTTAATAAGTGTATGATTGTGTGTTGGTGGAAAAATATTTAAGAGAAATATAGTTCAATCTATATTGTAATGCCTGGAGGTTGACCGTGTGTCATCACGAAGGTAGCTCACTATACCTACAGCCTAGAGATTAACCACGTGTTAGCACAAAGGTTATCTGTAATTGTCTAAAGAACGATTACGTTAAAACAAATAAAACGCCTGGAGGTTGACCGTGTGTCATCACGAAGGTAACTCATTATACAGCCTAGAGGTTGACCGTGTGTCATCACGAAGGTTATCTGTAATTGTCCAAAAGACGATTACGTTAAAACAAATAAAACGCCTGGAGGTTGACCGTGTGTCATCACGAAGGTAACTCACTATACAGCCTAGAGGTTGACCGTGTGTCATCACGAAGGTTATCTGTAATTGTCCAAAAGACGATTACGTTAAAACAAATAAAACGCCTGGAGGTTGACCGTGTGTCATCACGAAGGTAACTCACTATAAAGCCTAGAGGTTGACCGTGTGTCATCACGAAGGTAATCTGTAATTGTCTAAAGAACGATTACGTAAATAAAACGCCTGGAGGTTGACCGTGTGTCATCACGAAGGTAAACACTGTTTTAAGCTTTCACGGTTCATAACTATATTAACCAATAACAATCACGGAAGATATCCCGTAGGTGACATTTTAAATATTTTTATCACGAAGGTAATTTGTAATTAAAAAAATAAATAAAATGCCTGGAGGTGGATCATGTACCCTCATGACGGTTATTTATAATACCGCCTTAGTGTCCTTAAACTTCCTGAGAGATTAATCGTTTGTTAATACAATGTAAGAAGTCAAAATTACGTCTACCCTCAATTTTCAACTTTTATTGTTTTACACATTGAATGACGCCGATCAGACTGATATAAACATGTCACCCATGATGACACATGATGGCGAGTAGGAATCCACCCCAGTACCTGAATTGGATCCTGGTAATATCTCCGCCTTAGGCGAGACCATGGAAGAGACGCCAAAGTTTGTCGCCAAACCTAACGCCAAATTCCATTTCATTCCATTCCATTATTACAAGCCCTTAATTAAATTATGAAATTTCGGTCGCAGTAATCGAAGGTACCCGTCCGTATCCCTGACCATAGGGTAGGGGGGGGGGGGTACAGCAGCAGCAACTAGGCCACGGCATAGCCGCCCTTAATAAAGGGTTAGACTTGTTTCTTGACGATGGCAAAGACAAAGTTCAGGCCATTACAATTTTAAGCGACAGGTGTCGCTTGCTGTACGATCTGCATTTTTATAAAATTAAATATACGTAATGCAAGATAGTGATCGTGATAAATTGCTTTTTGGAAGCAAACTTTCGTAAAAGATAAAAACCACGAAAGTGATCGAAAACCATGGTTTTCAAATCAAGAAGTCCGCTGCAATAGCCAAAAACTCCTACTTCGTAACAGGCAACAATCAAAAATTGTCGCGCCTCTCCTCGCTTCTCGTCGAACAAGGGGGGGGGGGGGGGGGGTAAGGCCCAAGGAGGACTGCCCCAGCACCGCGCAAGCCAAGCGCAGCTCAAAGATCACTGATGATCCATTAATAATTCTTAAGTGGATAATTAATAATAATTATATATCTAACCACTCAAAACGTCCCGAACGCTTTAGCGGCTTTTACTGCCATCTACACTTCGAAGTTTCGAACGTAGTATTATCTATGAAAACGTTCAAAGAGGTTCAATACTGTTTTATACAGATGGCGCTGTATTAAATTACGAAGGGTATTCAATTTCATTATAAAAAAGTGAATCAATTAACAACTAAGTATTTAATTCTGTATCGCAGCAATGATTTAGTTTCCAAAATATTTTTGACTCCTGAACCTTTAGAGGACAAAAAGGTTATTTTAAATTCAAAGGTTTTAAATAAGTGTGTTTTACACTGCTCACTTTAAAATGGAGAACCATAAGATTGCAGCTAGACTTTTACCTAAAGATGGATTTATGGCAAGTATTGGCATAAAGGAAACATAACTTTTAGTTCCTATTTCGTCCCCGTAGAGCGAAAAGTCATTAAGTGGAAAATGACCAATATGAGAAACGAGGCTTCAAAAAAAAAAAAAAGATAAAAAAACATAACTTTCATTTGACAATAGATATTTCTAAATTTATGATCTTATCTCATTGGTATTTAATTCAGGCTTATTTTTTAATAAAAAATATTAAATGAAAATCATTTGTTTTAAAGATAATTAAGAAAAACGAAAGTAATTAATTTTTACCCTTGAATTATTTAGTTTCGGACTAAGTTAGTGATTTTTCGATCTGAGTTAGTCATTTTACGCCCATCTTTAAACGAATTTGATAGAAATTAACTTGATTTAGTTATATTGTAACTTCTTTACGAGAGCAACATAATATTCTGAAAATAATGACTAAGTATTTTATCACTCCTATAATTGAGGGTAAGAAAATCATTAAAATATAATTGATAGTACAATCATTAATCTTTATTAAAAATATAGGAAAGAACAGTTACATGAAACCTAAAAAAAAAAAAAAAAAACATTCAAGTAATACAAAATACACGAATCAAGACATCAAAAGTTACATGAAACCTAAAAAAAAAAAACATTCAATTAATACAAAATACACGAATCAAGACATCAAAAGTTCAAAAATCTAAATCGTTTTCAGCTTCTTCTGTTACATCTGGTTCACACAATCTGTCTACAACATCTTTACCAGTAGGCAGAGTTTCATACCAAGAATGAAGCTCTTGAGGTATAATCCCTTTGGTGCAAAGATTCAACAGGTCCTTTTTCTTAGCTTCGGATATTGGAATTGGGTTAGAATAGGCCTTTGGAATTACATATTCTTTTAATTTGTCAATCTTGTCTTCTTTTCTGCATTCACTATCATTGTCCTCAATTGCATGATCATCTAGAGCTTTTTTCTTCCGTCTTGTAACACGAGGAGCAACTTCACCTAGGGTTTGAAATACATCAAATTCGGAATACGGGCCAGCGTGTGTGTAACGGAATTTGACCAGACCAGGATGTTGTTTTTCGAATCTAAGACACTTAATTTTTAGCCACATTATTTTTTTACCCTCCCTGTCCTTACTTGTATTTATAAGGAAGTGTTCAATTAGAGCTTTTACGTCTATCATATCGTCATAGGTCATTTCTTTAACGATGTATGGCGGTGCCGAACTCCTGTGTCTTTTTGAACGAGCACGAACCATAACAGATTTCCAATCTATCATAGAGAAAACTGGCGTATGCCTTTGACACTTTTCTATTGCACTGTGCATAGAGTCTACCTCCATGTGCGTATGGCCACTCTCTAAATATTTTTGCTCAAGGATTTCAACGTGCACATCGGGCCTGACGATCAGGTGGCACAGAAAAGCTGTGATAAATTTGTTTCTATTCTGGCCTGCGCACGTGTCACTATAAATAGTTACTTCTTTTACACATGTTGGTATTTGATGTATCTGTCACGGCTAATACCCGAAGTGCGGCTGCACCTGGTTTTAGCCGGTTAGAACTAGGTGTAGTCACTTACTCTTGGTTAAACCTAGTACGAGCCGATTGTTTTCGGGTAAAACTAGGTCTATCCTTCATCATGCCGGCTACAACTAGGTTCGGCCATACCCTGTTGGATAAAACTAGGTCTATCCGATATCACAACCACGATCTATAGTGGTTAGAACTAGGTGTAGCCACTTACTCTTGGTTAAACCTAGTACGAGCCGATGGTTTTCGGGTAAAACTAGGTCTATCCTCGCATATGTACTCCATGACGCGCGCTCGCTTCACTCGCGTATATATATAACACTAATGTCTTCTGTCCCCGAAGTGCCGGGCCTCCGCCGGCCTCCTTCGTCGGCCTACGGCCCGGTGCCCATGCCGCCCATAAAGTCATACTGCCGCGAGACGGTCGTGATATCGGATAGACCTAGTTTTATCCAACAGGGAATGGCCGAACCTAGTTGTAGCCGGCATGATGAAGTATAGACCTAGTTTTACCCGAAAACAATCGGCTCGTACTAGGTTTAACCAAGAGTAAGTGGCTACACCTAGTTCTAACCGGCTAAAACTAGGTGCAGCCGCACTTCGGGTATTAGCCGTGACATATCCACCAGTTCATCGCACTTGCGATTTCAATACTGCCTTTCTTGCCATTTATTTCATTCCACGTTATGCAAAACGCTTCATTCGAAGGTTTTGCTGTGTGAATAGTATAATTTTGCACATTCAGCTTTCTCGTATAGCTTTTCTGTGCCACCTGATCGTCAGGCCCGATGTGCACGTTGAAATTCTCTATGATAGATTGGAAATCTATTATGGTTCGTGCTCGTTCAAAAAGACACAGGAGTTCGGCACCGCCATACATCGTTAAAGAAATGACCTATGACGATATGATAGACGTAAAAGCTCTAATTGAACACTTCCTTATAAATACAAGTAAGGACAGGCAGGGTAAAAAAATAATGTGGCTAAAAATTAAGTGTCTTAGATTCGAAAAACAACATCCTGGTCTGGTCAAATTCCGTTACACACACGCTGGCCCGTATTCCGAATTTGATGTATTTCAAACCCTAGGTGAAGTTGCTCCTCGTGTTACAAGACGGAAGAAAAAAGCTCTAGATGATCATGCAATTGAGGACAATGATAGTGAAGGCAGAAAAGAAGACAAGATTGACAAATTAAAAGAATATGTAATTCCAAAGGCCTATTCTAACCCAATTCCAATATCCGAAGCTAAGAAAAAGAACCTGTTGAATCTTTGCACCAAAGGGATTATACCTCAAGAGCTTCATTCTTGGTATGAAACTCTGCCTACTGGTAAAGATGTTGTAGACAGATTGTGTGAACCAGATGTAACAGAAGAAGCTGAAAACGATTTAGATTTTTGAACTTTTGATGTCTTGATTCGTGTATTTTGTATTAATTGAATGTTTTTTTTTAGGTTTCATGTAACTTTTGATGTCTTGATTCAAGTATTACTTGAATGTTTTTTTTTTTTTTTAGGTTTCATGTAACTGTTCTTTCCTATATTTTTAATAAAGTGAAACGTGAGCTCCTTGTTCAACGCACGCGTCGCGACTGGCTGTGCGCGACACAAGAAAGATAACTAACTCCTTATTCGGCAGCCAACGAAGGCGGTAAACTCACTAAATCGCGCGCGAAATATACTTATCTGTATAAATGTACGTAAAAGTTGTTTAAAAAATCATTAAAACCTTTTAGTGATATTACGAAAACTATGATTTCGTTGTCTCAAGGTATAGAAAAACTCCATAGTATGATTTAGTTATTTTTTGCGTATGTAGATTAATGCTAAACATTATGTTGTGTCGATCGAGAAATCACTAAGTATACATAGTTAGTTTTCGCTTTCATATTTTGTAACTAACGGTTTATTCTAAAATTAATTAAATTGTTTTGGTGAATTTGGAAACAAATAAAGCTTTTATTACAACTTTATTTTTTTAAAGAAAAAATAACTAAGTTTACTTAGGTATTGTGTCTTGCTGATTTTAGGTAGTCATAAAATAATGAAGTAACTTAGGTATTTGTTCCCCCAATTTTAATGTTCAACATGTAAACATGATGTGTTTTCGCACAAGCTAAAACAAAAACTATATAACTTATTGAAATTATAGTTACATAGAAATATGCAGAAAAATTCGGTGAGTTTGATGGCATTTAAAACCATTTTGACCATTTTTGAACTTAGTGACTTTTCGTTCTACGGGGACGATTTAATAAAGAACATCGTAAATACTTACGTTTTCAGTTTGATCATACATACGAGTTTAACGCAATGCCCTATGGTTTATCTGTTGCGCCTAGGTTTTTTCACGAAGTTGATGAACCAGGTTATTCACCTAAGACACAAGGGTCAAGTAATATCTCTCGATGACATCTTTAACATCGGTAATACTTAAGATAAAAATGTCGTGACAACGTTAATGAAACATTGCTTAAATGCTTAGGTTTTGTAATTAACTAGTGACCCGCCCCGGCTTCGCACGGGTACAAAAAAGGTATTAAAACCTTCCTCTTGAATCACTCTATCTATTAAAAAAAACCGCATCAAAATCCGTTGCGTAGTTTTAAAGATTTAAGCATACAGACAAACAAACAAATAAACAAACAAACAAACAAACAAACAGACGCGACTTTGTTTTATACTATGTAAGGATTACAAGAAAAGAAAAAAAAAATGTCTTGAACCACGACAAATTCGTAAGTTTTAGGTTTTATATTTTATAGCGTCGTTATGTCACTGGGCCTGCCAGATGACAAACAAACAGGGATAATGCGATGATAATTATGTTGTCTTTTCTTCCTAGCTGTTAGAATAGGGAACGATAGTTAGCTAGTTAGTAGTTGATTGGTTGAGTACTTACTGCAGCTTGTCCTGCAGTAAGATATTTATAATGGTTGGTTTATACACCAAAACTCTCAAACGTCAGAAGATTTAGCCCTTCAAAGGTCTCTCTGAAGTGACCAAGTGGTCAAGGTGACTTTGAAGACTTTGACCTAGAGCGGTGGAGACGGATTTTCAACTCAACTTAACACACAACGTATTGAGAAGAGATTACCATTTCGATTTAGAAATCTACACTAACGCTTTTAGAACAGGCTGGGGGCAGTCTATAACGGAAATCGAGCAAAAGGTGGCTGGAAAATCCAGCGGTATGTCTTAGAGGTTTGAAGTGCTTTGCAAGCTTGCATTCTAACTGCTCCGTATTGCTTCGTGTGGAGAACACATCTGCTATCAGCTATATTAAATGTATGCATTGAGTTCGATTCCCACATTTAAATTAACTGAATAAATCTATTTGGCAATGGTGTGAGAAGCGAAATATATTTCTATTTGCGTCATACATTAACACATTTCATATTAAAAAAGTGAATCAATTAACGTCGTTGCGTCATACATTAACACACGACAATGTAGATGAAGAATCTCGGATTTAGCTTTCCAAAAGATAGTTCAAATTTTAGGTAAACCAAAAATCGATTTATTCGCTTCCCGCACAAATATCATAATGTAGCCAAAACGTTCCATGAAGACCGAACCCTGATTCCATAAAAGTCGACACTTTTACAGTTAGTTGGCAATCTACCTTTTTCTACGATTTTTCCCCCGTGTGCTTTAAGCCTAAAATGTTTGAGAGAAATTATTGACGACTCAGCCACTGGCATCCTAGTCTTTCCTTTTTGGCCTGGCTAATCTTAGTTTCCCTTGCTGAGAAGAATGCTCATGTCAGATATGGACATAGGGACAGGAAGCATCATACGGCGCTATCAATAGTCACCGAATCTGTCCTTTCATTTCTCCTCGGAAATAACATTGTAGCAGACGAGAAAATGAAACGTCTAGGTAGGTACTGAAAGGTATTTACAGGCAAAAGCCATCTCATCCCAAGTAAAACACAACTTGGGACCCAAAAATAGTACTGGACTACGTTTCCCAATGGTCCTCATTGGAAAAACGTAATAATCTTGACCCTAATAAACTATCAAAAAAAAAAAAAAGCATCTTTTGTATGCGTTCTGTACTTCAAATCGAGTACAATTTGTCTCCAATAATGGAGTGCAAAATATCCACAAATCTCCCACTGGTATCTATACCGCCGTATATACTGGTATCTATATGTATATATACATAAACATTACTGACATGATAAAGACTTCTGCAGCAAATCGAGAAAAAACCCGTTTTATCTTTACCCAACCTATTTCGTAGAGAACCCCAAAATATGCCCTGCAAAAACTCTCGTTGATTACCTTTAGGTAACATCTGCTTCACGAACTGAAGAAAACGATAGTATTTTGCTTATCGTTAAAAGACCATGTAAAAAGCATCGTCATAAACTATCAGTAGGTGGATTAAGCAGACCCTAGCGGAGAACAAGTCACAGTATTCAGTGCGCACAGCACGCGCTACGCCTCCACCTCGGCGGCGGCTTCCGCTGAAGTATACCTATGTGTTGACACCATCCGGAAGACGGCTGGTTGGGCTAGTTCGTCTTAGACATTTTCTGGGTTCTAAAACCGACCCAATCAATTAATGATGAGGGTATGTATGCTCGATCTATCTGCGCCATAAGTAATTTAAATCTAGAATTATTATTAATTACTATAGGTAATACTTACCTACTAATAAATCAAAATACATATAGGTATTTATTGTTTTTGTCTGTTGTTCAAATAATGATTAGGAACTTAATAATTTATAGTTATTTACTATTAAGAACAATTTCTGTTTTTTGATATCAAAATAAAAGTTTTCTACTGTTAATATAAAACTTCACATAATAAAGTTTTATTTACTAATCTGAGAACATATCTCTAAACATCTACATGGTTATTTGTATCTGAAGAATGAAGCGACGAAATATAATATAAGATCAAACGAACTTCTTGAAGTGAAGTTCGATCAATATTATATGAGTCGCTTCATTCGAAGATACAAAGTCCTCACCCACCCAAACCCATCGTAGAAAACTGATCTCTAAACAAGAATGACGGCACGAATATCACGCCACGCTAGTGAGGTCCACACCACAGATAAAAAAAAAAAATGACAATCGACTAAAGTCGATTCTTTAAACGTGCGAATAGAGCCTTGTAGAATAAAGGCACTACATGGTTATTTGTATCTTCGAATGAAGCGACTCATATAATATTGATCGAACTTCACTTCAAGAAGTTCGTTTGATCTTATATATTATGGTTTTCACTGGTACAGAGTGATGTGAACATGAAGACAAAAATAGCATTTTTTTTAAAAGTATATCCAGTTTTCCTCCTGAACCTTTTTTCCTCCAGCACATATTATATGCGTGTGGAACTGTGGACCAAAGTGGCAAAATGTGTGTTGTTTTATACACCTCAGTCTAACCTTCGAGAAACGCAAGCGTGATGTATTGTCGCTACGACAGTGTATCGAGAAAAAAAATGTTCTTAATTCATTACTCGAATAATCAATCATTTATTGCAGTCAGCAATGGGGTAAGTAACAATAATGGGATTCAAAACCCTGTCGGGCACAACAAAATAATACGAGAGAGCAAGCTTTAATAAAATAAATCAATGAAGAAAACCACACATACTGCAAAAGCCTTTCATCATTAAAACATGAAACATAGGAACTCCCGGTTTATTACGGTATAAGCCAGAATATCACCATCTCATTTGCCTGTATACAAAGAGAGCAGGACAAAAAATATGACAATTTGTAACGGATTGAACCGATCGCTGCAAACGAGAGCCGGCTCAGAATCTTTTATGTTGCCATGGGATTGTTTTAATTATTGTTGTCGATATCGATATCGATAAAATAGGTTCTATTTGGTTAACAATAAATAGATTCTATACTTTAAAAAATAATGGGATGCCAATTTTCCCTAAAAGTTTAAGTTAAGGCTTTCTTCTATTTCTGCACAGAGTTTTCACAGTGTAATTGAATGCAGCAGATTACCGGATTATTTAACATAGAACTACATATCTGACCTCCACAGTCCAGAACCAACAACAGCACCTTGTTGAGAATTGTTGTCAGACATCTCCAGATTACCCGTAACAACTTTCAAACATTTACGAAACGGTGCAAATCTACGTTGTGTAGAATACTGGTAATAATTAAGTAACTTGAAATAAGAACGTTATCCTTAAAGAAAGTGGTAATATGGAAACGTCGGTAAAAACACATTTGATTGCACAGTTTCTACATCCAACTCTAATTTACACACATTCAACAACACTCAAAATCACGTTCTCCGAATCTATCGACAACTCTCCAGCGACATGTCCCAACACTAGCACTCATCGCAAGTGGTCGCATAACGACGTCGATAACGAACCGCGGTGCATTGTTATCGACAAAATGCTAAGCAGCTCGATATACCCGGATTAGTGCTGTACGTTGGTACAGCTCTAGTTGCGCGCTGATTTCAGCTCAGGGTGTAGGATTATCTATTATTATCTTGGAGTTAGAATGAGGTTTAGTGTTTTTTGTATTACTGTTTTGTTTTGATTTTTTGTGAGCAAATATAAGATACACGGATTGGGTTGAAGACTACGTGATTCGCGGGAGGTCTATGTTCGGGATTTGATTGAAATAGACCTATGTAATTTTTGAGCAGTGGTGGCCCAGTGGTGGCAGCCTCGATTTACGAACAGTAAGTCGTGGGTTTGAACCCAGGCAGGTGCATTACTTTGTGTAATTTATTTCAACGCCGCCGCTCTCAAAACGGTGAAGTAAAACATCGTGAGGAAGCCAGCATGCCTTAGAACCTAAAAGATTGAAGACATGTGACATCTACCAACCCGCACTGGGCCCGCGTGGTGGATCATAGCCTATCCCTCTCCTAGAGAGGAGGCCTGAGTCCCTACAGTGGGAACATTATAGGCTGATGATGAGACCTAAATCGATTGAACGTAACTTATTGTGTGCCGCCTATTTCCAGGGGACTAGTTTAACTGCAGTGGGTGAGCTGTATTCTGTGAAACCCCCTTGACACTGTTATTAAAGAAATGGATACTTTTAAGTATGGCCCGTGCACTTGGACAATGAAACATTAACAGCATTGCTCGTATGCATGATCTTTCTAGTAAATATCGTAAAGATACCAAACACAAGAGGTAACCAATATATTGATACAGATCGCTGGTATTCAGCTGAAGACTGGAAGCCGACCCCAATAAAGGCTAGGCAGATGATGCTATTGATACAGATCGGTTATCAATGGTTTAATTTTACAGGATATTTCAAGCATAACTTTCAGGGTAATTTATAATTCAACTGCAAAACAAAATATATGTTTTCTGAATTGTCTACTACAATAGAGGATTGGACTGACACAAAAAAATATGATGCTGTTTAGTCCGTCAGTTAGATTATTAATAATTGGATACTTGTTTTTTGTTTTATCAAATAAATAAAAAAATACGAAGATAAGACACGTCAAAGATAAAAAAAAAGTACTATAATATCGTCTTCATAGTTCGGTTACGTGAAAAAGGAAAAATATGTGCCCAATATTTATTGGAAATCTACTTAGCGGATTAATTAGATTTTTTGTCAACTACCCTATTGTAGCAGTCTGTAAAATGTATACAATAATACTCTAGTCTTTACTTATGTATAATGCGTGTACATATAAATGTACATCAGTCTTGTCTAGAACTTACACCCAATGGTCGTCTGTGTAATTAAAATAGTTTCAGTGATTTATCGCCATGAGCCGGCGTCGAACCCAGGACGTCGCAGTCACTGATGAGAACTCAAGGAAAAGATGCGGCTTTCAATGAACATTCCATTCGCAAACAAAGAGATGTATGAAAACAAAGCTACTAATTCCTGGATGTTTATGTTGTAATAAGTCATCATTAAACCGTTCAGTGTAAGGTGAAAGGTCACTTATTTGAATGGAAATCAGGAATTTCATAGAAGTACGAAGTCTGAAGGGTATTTCAAAAATCTAATTAGTACGTCAGATAGATTTTCAAAAATTATTAATGGACACATATTTTTTAGTTTTTCACGTAAACACGATAAGTGCTTCGAAAAGTCGTGTCAAGTCGTGTGAGGTCACAGATTAGTACGATTTTGCCCAGAATGTGAGGTCACTAGCACCACTATTTGACACATTTTATTTAAATAAATTTTTATTAATTTGATAAAACAAAAGCACGTATCTATTTTTTTTCGGTTAAGTATCTAACAGACGGACTTATTAGGTTTTTTTGTTAACAGGCAAAATTTTTCTTGACTGGCGCTTTGGTCTAGGGTTCGATTCTCGAATCAGGCCAAGTGTTATTCGCTTTTGACATCAGGAATTTTTCAGTAGCAGTCATGGATTTTGGAATTGTGCCCGTTTGATGGCATTAGGATCGTCCCATATTACATAGAACTTAACCGTAACTGGCGGAATGTGGGTGTATCTAACCTACTATTATACAGTCGAACAAGCTAATAAGTATACAGCCAGAAATCTTTTTAATTCTAGTACACTAAAAATATTGATTGCTGCTATAAAACGTTTGTTACCAAGCGACTGATGTCAAACGCTGTATCGTTTGTCATGAGTCTCTAAAATATGTATCTGTGTAAGTGTAATCATAAAAGTAAATGCAAGTTAGCTGGCTATATAATTTTTAAATGTTCGACACCTTTGCCCAACCGAAGATTTTAATAGGCGTGATGTTATCTTATGTAATCAAGCAAGATTTCCCCCAAAATTCTCTACCATCATTCTAAAATGCCACAATTTTCTCCCACTTCCCTAAATTAATTGAAACATGCAATGATAGAGTACATCGTAGAACAATACTCAGTAAGTACGCGCTCTACCGATCTGCGCGCTTTTGTGCTAGAGCAGCGACTGTGACGCCTAGCGCTTGTGCCGTTGAACCGACTCTACGCGACTCTACGGGCTCTAGCTAGAGCTCTATGTAGAGCATTGTAGAGCTGTTGCTAATCTTTGCATGAAGTGCTGTATTGTTTAGTGTTTTAATTGTGATTAATTGGTGTTGTGTAGATAGTATGTTTAATAGTAGTGTATGAGGTAAGTTTACTATCTACGAATGTGGAATTGAATGTGGAGTTTAACTTGGTCGTCAATACATTTGATTTCTAGGTTTAGTTATAATAATAGTTACAACTGTGAACGATGTTAGCACTGTAGAATGGAAAAGAGATGTTTCGTGGCTAAAAAATATATGATTCTCCGTATTTTTTTTTTATTTTCGAAAAAATATTGAATAGGTACGTGTTTTTTGTTTTATCAAATTAATAAAAAAATTACGAAGATAAAACGCCTCAAAGATCATTTTCTGGTAATAGATTTCATGCAATATCAAAGTATAGTTTTAGTGTTATAGTTTGTAACAAATCTACTGAATTTAAAAGAAATAAAAGGTTGTAGACTTGAACAATATAATAAATTTAGGGAGGAGTAAAAAATACAAAAGTAGTTATAAAAAAGGGCACACTCTCAGAAGGGAGGAGGTTTTAAAGAACTTTACGGTTGTGGTTATCCTTGGCTTTATGGTTCCACGGCAGTGCAGGTCACTCTGGTTGTGATTAAGATGGTCCTCTTTAGTGTCAGCGTCACCTTGAGTAGGAGGACCGGCAGCAGTATCAGCGTCACCTTGAGTAGGAGGACCAGCAGCAACAATGAACCAGTGTAGAACTTAGAGTATTGGAGATGTTTCCTCGATCAGATTCAGATTAGAAGTCCCGCGTGTGAAACATAGAGTATAGTAACTAAAAAGGAAGTGTGAAATCATTTCAGCTTTTATAGATCCACAGCTTGTCATTTTCAGTTCATTTTTCAGAATTTCAAATAGTGACTTCTTCGTCTTAGAAATGCAACTTGCCAGTATTCAGAACAGCCAGTAATATTCAATCCAAAACCTTTTCGTAGAATTCTGAGAGAGTGTTAATTAATTATATGTAAGTTATAAAATACAATATCTGAGCTATGTAAGGTTTAAAATATAATATTTGGGCTAACATATTGATAAAAAGAATTTAAATTACATAAATCAAAAAAGTAACCTTCATAGACTAAGCTAGTAAGAAACTATGACAGAAAATTAAAAGAAAAAGTATTGCTAGTTTGACAGCCTGACGTAAAGTGTCATAACAATGAAAAATATGAAAATTATTTATTTATTTCAGATATTTTATAAGAAAACGAATCGTTTTAGACCGATTCGCAGAATAGTAATGCAAAAACCAATAAAACGTATGATAGATGCGAAGTGTAAGTATATGATGTAAAATGTAAATAAGTAAGTATAAAAGTGTGGATTAGATGAGAACACTACAGCTCACTCAGTGAAATAAATAAAATACGTGGTTTAGAATAGCGAAATACCACAAGTTTTCAAAGCACTGTGTCGTCTTTATTGTTTATTTACGTGAAAAAGGAAAAAATATTTGTCCAATATTTTTTGGAAATCTATCTGACGAACTAATTAGTTTTTTTTATATTGAAGCAGGTTTTAATAAAATTGGATGTCCTTCTGAAAACCTATTGTATCGCGATCTTCGTCTGCTGCGTCTGTGTTAAGGGTCACGGGATTCGATCTAACTCTAAGTAAAATGTGGAGATTTATATTATAAACGAACATCTATGTGCTACCCATGTTTGCAAAGTAATAAATGATTTGGTTTTTGATTTGATTTTATTGTTCAGGTCAGTTTGATCTTCATTTTAGTTCAACCACAACAAAGGTGTAGTTAATTGAGTATTTTATACGATAATGCTTATCAAAATGACAAGAAACACTTTCAAATGGATCAAATGACTAGTTCCTATAATAATTTCAGCATCAACAGGGAGTGGTGTACAACCGCGCACTGAGCACATACCTCACATTCCGATGGTATCAGATCATTGTGATGCCATCGGGTCATTGTGAAGGCATCCTGACACCATTGATGACAATTAACTGGGAGACACACCTTGGGATGTGTTGGTATGTACGTGATTATCCAGTTGCTGAGCGCGGTATTTTTAATGGATTTATAAATTAAGTTTTTGTTACATTGTTTTTTTGCAAAGAGAGACGAAATAAAAATATGGGTTACTAATACCTGATAATAAGGAGACTATTAAATTTTCAAGATCACGGTTTCTTTCGATGTTTTTTTCGTAACCCTAATTGTGGCCTAAAACACTCCAAAAGGAAATATTATTTGGATTTGTGCCCAGTTGACGGCAATAGGCTCGTCCCCTATTACACGGAACTTTAATTAAAACATAACTGGCGAAAAGTTGTTGTAATAATAGCTACGTAGGTACTTAGGTATACCACTGCCGAACCCTTTGGGAATTACAGGCGTGATGATATGTTATGCTATCTAGTGATATAAATCGCGATTGTAACCTGTGGTACAGTTGTCCTGAGAATAGTGATATTAAAATGTCACAATAAAAAAAAAATAAGTTGCAAAAAAAAGAATTGCCACCTTTTTTGTGCTAGTCAGCCTATAGTCATTCAACTGACACGTTAATCTTTTGCACCATAAAGTCATGCCACATCCACCACGACCGACATCAGTGCACGTGTTACTCGTGTTAGCGACTTGATTGAGTCGCTACGATTGAGGACGCGCCGTGCCCCACACTCCCCCGCCTGCATTACCGTGTTGCCGCGCTATTGTGCGAGCTTCCTGCTTTAGTACAGCTTCCTCTATAGCAGCTATTTAAGCTGCTTTGAACTGTTGTGTGTAAAGGTAATGGGAAGGGTTATGGATTGAGATCAATTATTCAGGTTATCTTGGCTTTGAGATGTTGAAATGATAGGTTTGAGAACAAGTCGCACAGCTTTGTGATGAGTCGGGCTGAACATGATAGATACCGAACATCAATAGGGTACTTGCCCCCCCACAAGCCCCCACTCAAATCTTTGACGCATTTTATCTTCTTCAATTTTTACTGATTTGATAAAACAAAAAACACGTCTCCAATATTTTTCGATAATCTAGGAAACGGAATTATTGGAATCATTTTTTTTTAGTCAGGAAGCATCCCTATTGTAGATGCCGATCGAAATTTGACAAGAGCAGAATACAAGCAGTGTCACGTGTAAGTAAACAATTGCTGTTTCGAGTCAGTTTTTTTGTTCAACAAAAAATATTGATATTATGTTTAAATGATTGGTTCCACAAATACTTAGCATATTGTTGCTCAATGCTCAGTGACAGAATACATGTACTTACCTAAGTCTTTTGTAAACTGATAAAACTTATAGATAGGTAGAATTCATCTATTCTGTGTCGAGAAATATTCGTCTGAAAGGTACCGCTCTTTGTAAAAGGTTTAGGATTAATTATCTCAGTACCTATAATTAGACTATAATTGGTCTATCCAATATAATTATAAAGCTACTATGAATCGTTTTGACACAATTAATTACCTTTAGAGACACCCACGAAAAGTTATTTTCGTCTTTGTCTAGATAAAAGTACCTAGCAATTAAATTAATAGCTCACCTCATTGAAATAAAATAAAGGAACAAATTAGAAACAAAACCTTTTTGTGAACTAGAGTTATGTAAAAATTAATAATTATGGATTTTTTGGATCGTCCTACGTCCCATTCATAAGTTCTTTGACCTAACAAAAGTTCAAATGATACGGCATTCACAATAAAGTTTCTATTATATCCATAGTATTATGCCTTTCATCTGGACAGGACATCCGGCTAAGCTGCTTTGAATGAGTTCAATAAAGCTTTGTGATGATTGTGTTTGTGTACAGTGCCGCCATCTATGATTCATGGGTTAAGTTCGATGAGCTTTCGATCGATTGAGTTGCGCGATTGAAAATGTAGATGGCGTGCTTCAAAGATTTTGTTAAAAGCTTTTAACGAACACGAAAATGTAGACCGGTAGTATTAATTCATAAAAAATGTAATTTATTCTTTCTATTAATAATATTATAGTCGTCGAAATTTCAAGATTGTAACCTGTTTCAGTCTTGTCGACTCAACAAAGGTACGACTGACGTTTAAGTATTATTTTAAAAAAATTCATTATCGAAGTTTCTGTACAGTATGTAGAAAAGTCAAGAGTCTGAAACAGGTCAATCAAATCCTAATTTTCCGCAATCATAAGAGTCTAAAAATAATTAGTACAACTTAATTTAATCCGAAAATTAAATAATATGCAGAAACTCCTACCTGAACAGCATCATCCAAGCACCGTCCCCAGGCGTCGCTGCGGTCCACCAAGGTGTTCCACTTGTCTGCCAGCTTAGCCACCTCCCGTCGGATGGACCTGGCCAGCTCGCGCGCCTGCTCCTCCGCTGAGCGGTAGCCGCGGGAGTCACCTTCGTTCTCGCGACTTGCTGTAAGGAGAGGAAAGGTCAGATGTTGGAAGAATTGGTTGTTTATTTTATGGTACTTAGGGTTATCGTTAAGTCAACATGTCCTAACTATAACTATCGATGCGCGAACGTGTGGATGTCAAGTATTTTTTGCGTAAGCGACAGTTACGTATTAGCAGGATCGAGCGCTTTGGTTACGTACGACGAGGGGTAAGAAATACAAAAATAATTTAAAAAAAAAACAAAGAACTAATATTGATTGATTGCTTTATTTTCTATAATTCTTTCACGATGCAATAAGGAAAGTGAAGAGTTGTCGTCTGACATAATTAGAAGTTTCGAAGTAGGTGATCTACCGTTTCTCGATGTCAATAAAATTTAGAATAAGCAATCGAAGAAAATTCTTCAAATAACAAGAGACCTCTTCTGAACAATAAATTCTTGAAAACAAAAATCATAGTTAAGTATCCTACAAACTAAAAGTCTAAGAAAACCCAACCGGTAATTGCCACATTTTTTTAAACAAACGAAAAGTAAGCATGTCACAGCGTTTCAGTGTTAAGTAGCAACTTGGCCCATCGTCGAGCGTTGAGCTCTCAATATTTGGAGCGTGAGCGTTCCCCCTCTGCCAGGCAAGTGCGAGGGGGAGTGCAGGGGGGGAGGAGGGAATTTAATAATTACAACGTTACTTCCACGCCGACGTTCTTCTGCCTTCACTTTGGATATTGCACTGGCATAGTTTCCGTAGTTGCTTGAATTTCGGCGGGAGAGGAATTGTTGCTGCTTTTGATGATAGTGGTTTGGAGGTTATGAGGTTCTGTGGTGTTGAGGGTAGCTTGGAAATTAAGCTAAGTATGTTGAGAACCAAGCACTTATGTGCTAAAAGTTTTCAAAAGGCCAGATAGCATACATTAATTTTAATTGCAAGGATTAATATTATTTTTAGATTACTTTCCACATGGAAAGATCACTTACTACAACCAAGATTGGTTAGTTAAGAATCTTAAATAGGTAGACCATCAGAAAATATAAAACAAGAGGTAGACAAATGCATTTAAAGACGTAAATAACTGCACACTAAACGATGATTACCTATATCATTTCCTTATATTTCTACAAGAATATACCCCACAACAAACCAACAGGGATATTTTTATAAAGCCAGTAGATTTTCAAGTCCACTCGCTTTGTCACTAGCCCACGAATTCAAACGAGGCACTCGTCGTCCGCGGCGCTGTCGACCGAATATTTTTCAATTTTTTCATCTTGTAACATTTTTCTCTGTAACGGTTCAGTAATTTAGTTAGCGTTCGTTTTAAACATAGTTTTGCATAGTTCTGTCTAATAATGATTTTTGTATTATTTCTTTTAATAACTATTAATTCTGGAATAATTGTGGAAGATTTTTATTGCTGATAAAATATATAAAAGATTAATTATTTTGATAGTGTTTATAGGAGTGGGACACTTTGAATGTAAGAACTATTGAATAGATTACCAGATTTGAGAAAACTTGATAAGTCTTACTGAAATTTTATTATTTTTTTCCTACACTCCATTTCACAGCGCTCCTAAATCTACACTCCTTTACATTATGTCTATGTGTACTTAAATGAGAAACCCTCTAATAAATTCTCAAGCAGAGATAAACGAGAAAGAAAAATAGCTGTCATCTAAACAAGCGTTTCGGAATGCCACTCGATATTTTCACTAGAGTGGCAACACTGGCAACCGCGCCAATCGACTTACGAGTTTAGTCGAGTTTTTTCCTGTCACTAGTTTCGTGAATTTTGGACGAAGCGGCTTTTGCGTGCAATTTTTGTCAGGGGATTTGGGTGGAACCTAATCCTGAAATATTGAGTGCAATTCAGAAAGTTTCTGAATACCTATTTAAAGTTTTCAGCTGGGCAAAGAGATACAGAATTTGTGGATTCGCCCTGTTTGTAGACATGACTTTGTGGCATATTGGACTGCACTTTGGTAAGTAAACAGAGGACGAAAAACTTTTTCTGTAATTTTTTCTTAGGCTTTCAGTAAGCTTTCTTTAACGTAAAGTGCTTCTGACCTGATTGATGATGTTTCTAGGATTCCACCACAAATAAACTCCCAGTATCCATCGATAAAACAGATCAAAACACAATAAATTCACACAGAAACAGTAACAACAAATAAAACGAGCTCGTATCTCTAATTCTCCGATAAAAATGACGCCATGTTCGAAGGGTTGCTGACGTATTTCAAATCGTCCCCCGCCATTGGTCCGCCGAGTCGGTTCCATTTTCAAATTTATGACTCCAACCAATGGCCGTAACGGACGGTTACGTACGCCCCTATATTTTATCGATATAGCTTTGATTTCTTACTTGGAATTTATGGAATAGTTTCTATTTGAAAATTACTATTGAAAAATGTACTTGGAGATTATTGTTTCATTCATAGCTTCAGTCTAGATCTTGTTTAATGTATTTGTCAATCTAGATTTTCTTATTCTTCAAACAAAAAAGATCTCATTGCTCTTCATAATTCTACTCAAAGACAATAGCACTATCACCAAAATAATTAATCACGTCACAATGCGACATAATTTGGCAACTACCCGCCATTTCGAAAGCGGCGTCTCAGTCGACAGCGAGACTGTCAGGGACCCAGACGTGTAATCCGCTCATCTTGGAGACTGGCAGCTGGCAGTATCACAGGACTAAGCCCCTACTTGTCGCCCTGCCAATTATTATTGTGATGGTTACTTGTAAAATGGCTTTGTGATTAGTATAAAATTTGAGTAACTGTGGCGAGGCGTTTGCAGGTTATAGGTAGGATTTGGCTAGACAGGAGGTGAATGTTAACATGCCGAGAATAAGACATGCTGCGACCCTAAAAACATAAATTAGTAACACACGATACGACGTCTTATCGTGTGTTTAACCTAACTTAGTTACAGATTTTAATATGCTACAGATTTTGAAACGATTGAACATCTAGACTTTTTGAATCTTAATTATTTAGGAGTATTTACAAAGAGTCTTTAGAAAAATATTCATCTTGCATCTCCATGTTACGGAAGATCTAGAATTTCAGCCAAATGGATATTAAACCTATCCAAAGTCCAACATCTGGCCACCCACAAAAACGATCATCAGGCACACCACAAAGCCCAATAGTCATCAAAGTGCTCTTAACCCTCAAACGCTGACCGCTTAAAAACATAATCGCAAATCGCAATCAATCAGAGCAGCTGCCAATTGATTGGCGCTAGCCGATTGCTATCACCTTGTGAATGCAAACTATATTGATTGAGCCGGTCCGCACGGAATTTGCAATTAGCGCGGCCGGTACGCTTCTAATTGCGTTCAGTCGTTCATTCATTCACTCGTTCACCGCTTTGTTGCTGCGCTTTTGTGATACAAGACTAGGATTTGCGTTTAGACCGACGGCTGTGTCTTTATTATTGGTTAGGTTTAGTATCCATTTTTTATTTAGTATCTCCAAGATACACACATGATTTATTCAAAGTTTTCCCTGAATGGACTTTCTTAGGGATTTGGAATCGTCGTTATGGTGACGCTTAGGAAAAGCCTAAGTCGAACTACAGTAGAAGTTTTTTTTTAATGCTGACTTCGTTTATGATAATGATTTCTAATATTGAAAGTCTGAATTCAGAAAAATGTTAAGACATTAATGTATTGTGATAGTTGACACAGTAGCAGGAGCATTTGGATGGCATAGATGGCAAATTGCATTGAAAACCATACGCTAGACGCAACTACATCAATCTAAGTCACGTCATTTGGCACAGCTAACTAAATTCATACCATCTCAAGCGGACTAAGATCCCGTCTCAATAACAATACGGTGTCAGCATCAAGTATGCAAATATCAAGCAAGTCAGGCAACAATCAAGGTGTGAATAGCCACTGGTCCGGAACAACGCGCTTTGATGTACCTACAGACAGACTGGCTGACTTGGTATCGAGTGGATGTGTGGCAGAAGGTGCAGTAATATCAGTAACGTAACTTGGGACTCAGGTCTTCTCTAGAGGGATGGGCTATTAGAATCCACCACGCGGGCCCAGTGCGGGTTGGAGTTAGGTCATATTTACCTCCAAATTGAGTCCCAACTTTAAGTGACGTTATTGAAATAATAACTGTCATTCTTTGACTGAGATTGCCATGAATAACAATGAAATATGGAATGACGTACAATACATTGCCATTCCGCTAATGGATTCTTGTGTGGTTTTCTTCATGGGGACTACTTATTCATTTTCATGTCCAGTCACAAGTGAAATATCTAAATATGGAATGACGTCTCAAAAGTATTCACTACTTGCACTCCAATTCCAATTTTCAAATATTTAACGAATTGGTCTTTCTGACCATGTTTTGTGTTATATTTGTGAATATTGATGTTTTGGTGGTACGACAGATGGAATTTGTATTTCGTATCCAGCGCAGTTCGGAATGAAAACCTTTTCCATGTTTTTCATTTACATTCTGATAGTGGGTAGGTAGGAAAACGAGTTTTACGGTATTTTAAAAGCGTCGATTTTAGTTTCAAAGTGATTTTTGGAATTTTGTTGAAAAAACCTGCCTCGATTTTTAGTTATTTTTTATGCTGAGGTTACAATATTTTTTTATGGGCACACACAAATTGAGGGATTCTCGTAAGATCAGGAGAATGATGATGTTAGGTATTTTATGGGACAAATCAATCAATCAATCAAACTTAGCTTTCAACACCGGAATTTCTGAACGGATATATTCAAACACGAGCTATTATACACTCAGAAACCGGGTATTTCCCAATTAATATGAAACCAAATCTTCAAAAAACAAAAATTTTAAACAGCGACATCTCATAACATAAATACGCACTAACTCCAAGCATCTCCATACTACCAACAGATGTCGCCACTTACCCTCAGTGTCGCTAGTATCGGACAGCGGAGGCTCGTTCGCAATGTATTGTCTGCCACTCAGGAGATTGCTCTCGACGACTGGTCGTTTGTCTTCCAGCTGTCTTCTGAATGCGCGGTGGTCATCCTGGAAAAGGAATTAGAAGTTGTAATAGTTGTATTTTGAATTTCATTAGTGATAGGCGAGATTTGAGTCAAAAACCCTAGACTATGGAAGAACGTATTTTTGATCTTTTAAAAATAATGAATAGTAATTCATATGCGATCTATTCCTAATAATATGATAAAGTCAAGCTGCGCAAATGACTTCAAGCATTTGAAACGAGACAGCCAATTGTAGTTTTATCTAAGGGAAATCTGGGCTTCATTTTCTTGGATTCTCTGAGGAGTAGTTTTTAATCAAGAAAATGTAACCCTATTTCAATATAATATAGCTGATAATACTACTCGATTTTCAACAAACTTGACGAGGAATTCCTGAAACATTGTTAGTTCAATAAAATATCTACCTAAAGCCCATATTTCCCGAACATTGGCCGCAGTATTCGATTAGGGCCGATTATCCGTACCCTTAAACGCTTGTTAACATTCCACACATAGCTGCCACTAAGCTCGCCATTTTGTTACTGTTCTGTAATCGGGTTATATAGCAGAAGGTTCACATGATGTAACTAAGGACGAATTACAATAGGTAATTAAAATTACGAGATCAGCACATTTAAACTGCTGTTATAATTATGATGTCAGTGTCAGTGTTTATATTTTATAACACAAATAACACTGACAGTTCTTGAACGCGGTTTAGGTGTGCTGACCGTGTATTATATTATGTAAATGGTGAAATCGGAACTAAGCAGAATTTCCAGTAATGAAAAGTATTATTCAATTTAGTATTTTACTATAAGAACACAGTTTGTGCCAAGCATTGATGCTTGTTCTTCTTTTCGCAGTACTTAGTTTGTTTATACTTTACGGATGCGAATGACAAACCTACCGACTTTCTATGACATAATGGTATCTAGCTCGACTAAACAGGTCTATTTTATTTAACAAACTACATCATGCATTTCACGAATTTTAACGCAATTAATATTATTTTCTTAATGATCTATTTTCCTAAATGGTCACACACGCTGCTACTATTATGAAAGATCCATTTTACGCTTTTTAACGCAGTTAATTTTGTGATCTGTTATAGTGGTCATTTTAGACGCCAAGTTCATCAGGGCTTCTGCATCAACCTGTCCTACCTCTTCAGTTAAAATGGCGTCGGTGCGTTGGTTGATTTAGCCGCGATCCACGGATTAGTGCGGTCTAATTGTTTATCGCTGACATCGCTGTGCGTATTTTGTTGACTCTTGCGCCGATTTAGGGGGACATTGTTTAGCGAAATTACAGATCTATTTGTTACAGGATTTGTACAACTGTGTGTTGTATATAGGGTGGAATGAACATCGATACACAAACGGCCAAATTACCGAAAAAAAATCGATGTTTGGGGATCAGAATGATGTAGTGAATACCTACTGCAATCAACAGCTAAATTCAGAACCTAACAGTCGGTTTAAAAGACTGTATACAGTCCAATTAAATACTAGAACTCTTCGTAAAACGAAATGGAAAACATCTGATTTGAACCAGTGAATACTGGAGGTAAAGCTAGATTTGTCAATGCTACAGAGATAGCATGACATTCTAGTTTCCAAATTCTGTGTTTTAAGCATCATGAATCATATGCATACAGGACCCGTCTGTATGAAAGAGAAGCATAACTATATGCCTTAGATTGAAAACCTCGTACTTAGGTGCAAAAGAAGTAACTGTTCAGGAGGAAGAAAAAACTGCGTACCTTTTCCAAGGGTTGTACGGCGTCTTTTATGTTTTCTTATAAATTAATATTGAACATATATTATATCGAATGAACAAATAAGTCAGATCAGGATTTGTATTGTGAGGTTTTCTTCCTAGAAACGTAATAAAATAAAGAGCAGAAATGCATTCCCGAGGTTTTCACTCCAATGCGACGATAATGAAGATGCAGTCTATGTCTCCTTAGCAAACCTTAGCTTCACTCGACCTAGATACTCGAAGAGCAATAAAAACAAACGCATTCAACTGTTTACGATCTATTCCTAGGTTTATTACTAGTAGGAGGCTCTTAAAGCAATTCCAAACAATTACTCCTAGCCGAATAGCTTGGTCGGCCATTTTGAGGTGGAGCTGTGACCAAAATTGCGTCGTTTAGACCGTTTTGGACCAGAACTGCCTATATATGTACGATTTCAAACTTTAGCAAAGGTTCGAGTACGACTCTTTTGGTTTTTATTCAGTAGGTACAAAGTTACAGAATTATTTACTAAACCTTTATACAGGTTGATTGTAAATTTGGTGTATTCCTTGAAATTGGCGACACTATTTGCAACAATTTTGACCCCGACCGCGACAGCATGGTGTCTAAACGGGTTGATAATAAATCGAAATTTAATGAAAAAACTGTCTTAAATCGAAAGTTTTATGTAAAAGTGTTACCTCTGCACCATAACCTTAAACTGCTGATTATGAGAAATGTACGCCGTTCAGGATCTTAAAGTGATACTTTTGTAATAGCTCATGAATCTCATGAAATAATTAATCCTTCGTAAACTAATTTGATAATAAAAAAAAAATGTGTTTGCGATATTTCAGTGCCAAAAGATCCTTGTAGGTACTTCTATGAACGGATATACTCATACCTGTTGTTTCAACAGAGCAGGCAGGTCGCCCCTGGGTGGAGCGAGCGCGTTGAGCTCCGTCTCCTTTCTGATGACCCACTCGGTGAGCTCGCGCAATGACAGCAGTAATGCTGACCAGTGCTCTGCGTTGCTCTCCAAGCGGTTTCTGAGGAAAAATTAGAGAATTCTGTTAGTGGAGATTTGTGTGAGAATAACCTCTTTGAGTGGAAAAGTACGCCTAAGGACTTATGTCCGCCTTTGTACTTTTTATGCAGGTACGTAAAGTTTATATAAATAAGTAGGCAATGGTTTTTCGGGTTGAGATGAAAGATAAAGTGACGATACCTACCTAGAAAAATGGGTATAAACGGTAAGTAGTTAGGTAACCTACTGTTTTAGATGCTTTAATTAGGTTATTGATAACAAACGCCTAAACTACAAAACAAAATGATCGCCGAATAATAAGCGATATTTTTTATCTTAGTTTAAAATGGGATTCAATTATTGTAAAAGTCAATGAATTTAAGCTGATTGATGATTCTGACTCCATCAAATGGAAGTACTACAGTACTGACCAATTCTAAATAACCAACAAGAACTTCCTTTACAATCAAAATCAACACCATTAATGACATCTTAAAATATCTTCAAACACTCAAAGTAATCCTACTTCGCCTTGCTGCCACAAGATCGCTATAAAGCTAATCCCCAATATAACGAAGCCGTATAAAGAACAGTGGGGTAAGTAGCGAGCCAGGGCTATAACTCAAAAACTTAGCCCTCGCACAAAGGAGGTACAATTGTTGAAATTTGGTCGCCTGGCTGATGCTGGAGAGATTGCGGATAGAACGTAGGGATGGGGTGGTGGTCGTGATAGTATGTTGCTTTAATAACCGTGAGACGGGAAGAGACCGAAACAACTAAACCCATTTGAAAAATCTGAATGTCTCGAGGTCACAAATCTTAGTAAAAAAGAAACCATAAACCAAGCCTGTAAAGTTTTAAATCATTGGTACTAATCAATGCATTCAAGCAAAACACACAAAGAAAGAAGTAACCAAAAAACCAAAAACACATCAATAAGTTTTGTCTTTCGGTATGGTGTGGAATACTTACGTGAGTTTTTAATTTTGGTAGCAAGACCTCAAATGACGAATGTGACAAATAAAACTTGCACAGAGTAAAGAGTGGAGGGATGTGGGCTCGCCTTTAGCTCAGCAGAGGGATCAATAAAGGCCAATAAAAAAAAAGATCAAGACCTCAACAGACTCATCGACATGAAAAGTATCGATAATGGTACACCTCTACAAACAACTTCAGAATAATTAAGCTGTATTCAAGAAATTGCAATGGTCTCACGTTTATTTAATTTGAAGACCAATCTCATAAACTGCGATCATATCTTCAGCCTAAGTTATTTATGGTGTACTGTTTCATAACTTATTGTTTCTACGATGATATTACTCGAAAGAGGTAACTGAGTTTTCACCGTTTTTTGGAGAGCACGTTAAGCCGGCTGCCATTTGCAGACTATTGTCAGTGTCGTTACAGGCAGTCAGTGATCCGAAAGACTGACAACCAGTCTCATCAAATGGGTATCGTAGTGCCCAGTACTAACAGGGTTCTGGAGGTCAGATAAGTCGTCGCTTCACGTAATATACTGGTATTCAGCTGCTAGCGGTTAGACTGCAAAAGACAGCCAGATGATGCCATGATGTGTGGTCAATCCCAAAGTGTCTAACATTACCACCATCGCCCCAGAACAACCAAGACTAACATAAAAAGAATAATAATAATAATAATATTCCACAACTATCACACAACGCCATCTAGTCCCAAGCTAAGCAGGGCTTGTGTTATGGATACTAGACAACTGATAAACATACTTATATATTTCTAAATACATACATATTATAGATAGAAATTTCAAAGCACCATACAGCAAGCATTGATCCCTTCATAATCCCTAAAGTTTGACAGCAAAGTGATACAAACACAGGGGCGTACTCAGGGACGCACAAAGGGCCCACGACCGCAGGGGCCCGACCCACCTGGGCCCTGACCGCAGGACGCAAGTTCCACACTAACCGTGGAGCGTCATCCACCGCAGAGGAGCTTACAATAAGACGGGTTTCACGGTTAATTTTTGATAAGATTATGGTTACGCGCGTATATGGGGATAGTGGGTAAAGCTTTTCAAGGAAATTACTTAGATTTCCTTTGTTTTGGTAGATGCAAGGACCAGTACTCACTGTAATATGGTATCTGTTATAATGACAAAATATTGCAATAACGCTGCATTCGTGTGCCCTGTGGCTTGTCCAGTACATAAACTGGTGGACGCTGCTAAATGGCGCCAATTAAGACTGCCATTTAGAAAAATAAACTGCAATTATTTGCTTCGAAATTCCTCATAGCAGCCTAAGTGCATTTGTGCTCGATTGATGGCATTACGTTTCCCCTATTACGTCACGGGTCTTGAACATAACGGATGCACTCAAATATGTATAGGTTCACCTCTGTTGGGCCTGTTTTCCCCGGAGATTTTTGGGAAACACAGGCGTTAAGTTAAATTCTTTAAGAAACTAGAACCAGTTTAAAAAAGGTTATATATTTTCCAATTTAAAGCCATCTGCAACCTCAGTTTATGACTATTTTACTGCCAATCGTCGGAGAATCGAACCTGCTATACCTCAGCGTAGAGTAGTTTAGCAGTTTTATCTGCGCTATCACATGTAAAGTGGGTAGTAAAGGGGTAAGCAGGGGTAGTGCACATTCAGTTTAATGGCAGATTCTTATGACTGCCGTTTTATGGGTTATCATGGTGAAATTGAGGGGATGCTGCTAGCTTTCATGATTGGGGTGCATTGTGGTGTTGTTGAATTTAATTGGTAGACCTGCTGTGAAGTTTGGTGTTAAAAAGGTATAATTATTTCTAAAATGTTAGTCAAGAAAACTTTTTAAAGCCCTCTTAAACCACTTAATCTCTCACTCGTCACTAACATGACTTGCACTAGTGTTCTACTTGGATCTAATCCATCATCAAGAATCATTAAGATGGATTAGATCCAAGATTATCATTATATCATTAGATCTTATCCATCTATTTAATGGGTTCTTTTTTAAGGGAAACATTACAGCTTCACCCTTGCTTCGTAGAATAAGAAGTCAGTTTTCAAACTTAACAAAACTAGCACAAATGTTGGCAAAGGCCAGAAAAAACAAATCGCTGAGTGTTATATATTTTATATCTTTCCACTGGATGCGAGACACACGGACTGGTCAATGTGGCGATACTTGAGGGAGGCCTATGCCCAACAGTGGGCGTCTTTCGAAAGATGATGATGAGAAGAACAAAACAAATTGATTTGATCCCTAACAGCTGATTATTGCTTTAATTTTGAAGTAGGGCAGAAAAAGATAAACCCGCTATTCGCTAACAGTGGCACCTCGCCCTAAGCTCAATAAATCTGCATGCGTGTGTAAATAAAGCTGTGTCTGTTTAGTGATATAAAACTGTGTCATATATCTCTTTATTTCATTTTATCGTCGCCTTTTATGGTTACTGCCAGATTACGACCGTGACACAACTATAACTAGATGGTAGTATTGTTTTGTTGATTTTAAACCTTTACAATATAACATCAGGATAGTACACATCTTATTTGGCAAAGATATTGAAAAATTTAATAATTCAGGAAAAGTGTTCCCAACGATGTGCTATGGGTTTTCTTTGATACGGTTTCGGGAAATGGAAATAATGTTCTGTAAGTACAAAATAATTACCATACATTGTTCCCACTGCAGGGAGACAGGCCTCCTCACTTTAAGACGTAGGGCCTTTTTTTTTTTTTTTTTTTGGTGGGTGGAAAATAATCGAATAACCCCCCCCGCTCCTGGGCAGAGCGAAGGGGAGGGTCAGACTTCTACTGACTAAAAACCAAACCCATGTTCCTTCTTCGCCCTTGTGTCGGAGCCGCGTTATCCTTTCGACAAGCCACAGCCCCGACGGGCGTCGGCCCTTGCGGGCCCCTCCTTGCTGACATCTCTTTGAGGCGCGCGTGGAACACGTATGCGCCGCCGACACGGTCTGTTGCCGTCATGACGACGGCCGGACGGCGAGCTAGCCCGTTACTCACCGTCCACAGGCCCGCGTCTACGGTGGCCGGAGGTCATCGCGTGCCCCCCGGCACCCGGAGCGCCTTCCGCGGCGGCTGGGACGTTGAGAGGTTCTCTCCCTCTCTCGTTCCGCCACCTCCTTCGCTAGCATCACTGCTTCGCAGAAGGAGGCGACGGCGTCCCATTCCTCCTCGCCCCGGACCATGGCTTGCACCAGGGCCGGATGCGAGAGGTCGCCGCCGCCGATCGCCGCTACGAGAACACGGCGGGGCTCCGCCCAAGCAGGGCACACCTCCACAGTGTGCTCCACCGTGTCCTCCGGTCGATCCTCGCAGTGGAAGCATCCGGGCGTTTCCTCCCACCTGATTCGGTGCAGGTACCTCCCGAAACATCCGTGTCCGGTAAGGACCTGCGTCAGACGGAAGGTGAGGGCGCCGTGGCTCCTCTCTAGCCACTCCTCAAAGAGGGGACTTACCGCCACTATCGTGGCGTGCCCTGCACGTGGTTGCGACAGTCGCTGTCTCCATGCCGCCATGAGATCGCACCGGAAGTCTGTCCGCCGCGCAGCAATGTGCCGCGGCAGCAGAGTGACCCCCCGGTGTAGCGCCTCCGCGCGCCACTCATGTAGTCGCGCGAGGACTATCGCCTCCAGATCCCACGGCGGCAATCCGGCAAGGAAATTCGCCGCCTCGCGGGAGATCGTGCGGTACCCGCGGACTAGCCTTACGGCCATGACTTTTTGGGGAGCGTTCAGGTAGTGAACGGCCCGCTTCTTCACGGCACGCGCCCACACCGGGGCCCCGTAAAGGGCCATGGACCGCACGAAAGACGTAGGGCCTCTCGTAGAGAGAGGGCAAGCATCTAAATCCACCCTAAAGGCTGTTACCGCAGCCAATCCAGAACCACACTCAGTATTTGCGCTTGTGATTAGAAGGTCACCCAGGCAGTATCCCCAAAATTCAGATATCTTATTATACGAAACATTAACCTTAATTGTGCACTCAGGTATAAAACCGAGTATTTCCACTAACTTCACTAATAGACCTGTCAAAAGCACAAAGAATAAAGCTAGCTTTGCCTATCCTCGTCAGCTCAAAAAGCGTGAATATACGAACGAATTAACTTGAACACAGAGCTAAACAAAAGCAAATATGATTCACATAGATGGCACATCGTAATCGAGTACGAACAGTCCACGGTTCGATTCCCGGCGAGGGAAACTCCAGATTTATTACACGTCGTTAAGTTTGAATGATTAATTCACTGATCGGTTTGGAGCCACGAAAATGGCGGAGGGGAAAATGCAAGAATTTTTCACTGTTAACTAGTTGGATATACCTGGGTTAACAGCGATCACTTTACTAATATTGTTTGACGATGGTCAAGTATTTAGTACGAGTTCAGGTTATACTGTTATAATTTTCATCACTGTATACTGGAACCGCACCTTCTGCTACTTTTTCACCTAATATTATGAGGGGAGTTCCGACAAAAAAAAAAAAACGAAGTCAAAGTCAAAATATTTATTTTAAGTAGGCCAGTAACAGGCACTTTTAAATTGTCGAATTAAACTAACTCCGGCCGACTCAGAGATATCCAATGATTGCTCAAGCCGCCACCCAGCAAAGGCCTTTTTTTTTTTTTTTTTTTTTTTTTTTTGGTGGGTGGAAAATCATCGAATAACCCCCCCCGCTCTTGGGCAGAGCGAAGGGGAGTGTCAGACTTCTACTGACTAAAAACCAACCCATGTTCCCTCTTCCTCGCCCTTGTGTCGGAGCCGCGGTAACTTTTCGATATCCGCAGCCCCGACGGGCGTCGGCCCTTGCGGGCCCCTCCTTGCTGACATCTCTTTGAGGCGCGCGTGGAACACGTACGCGCCGCCGACACGGTCTGTTGCCGTCATGACGACGGCCGGACGGCGAGCTAGCCCGTTACTCACCGTCCACAGGCCCGCGTCTACGGTGGCCGGAGGTCATCGCGTGACCCCCGACGCCCGGAGCGCCTTCCGCGGCGGCTGGGACGTTGAGAGGTTCTCTCCCTCTCTCGTTCCGCCACCTCCTTCGCTAGCATCACTGCTTCGCAGAAGGAGGCGACGGCGTCCCATTCCTCCTCGCTCCGGACCATGGCTTGCACCAGGGCCGGACGCGAGAGGTCACCGCCGCCGATCGCCGCTACGAGAACACGGCGGGGCTCCGCCCAAGCAGGGCACACCTCCACAGTGTGCTCCACCGTGTCCTCCGGTCGATCCTCGCAGTGGAAGCATCCGGGCGTTTCCTCCCGCCTGATTCGGTGCAGGTACCTCCCGAAACACCCGTGTCCGGTGAGGACCTGCGTCAGACGGTAGGTGAGGGCGCCGTGGCGCCTCTCCAGCCACTCCTCAAAGAGGGGACTTACCGCCACTATCGTGGCGTTCCTGCGCTGGGTTGCGACAGTCGCTGTCTCCATGCCGCCATGAGATCGCACCGGAGGTCTGTCCTCTGCGCAGCAATGTGCCGCGGCAGCAGAGTGACCCCCCGGTGTAGCGCCTCCGCGCGCCACTCATGTAGGCGCGCGAGGACTATCGCCTCCAGATCCCACGGCGGCAATCCGGCAAGGAGAATCGCCGCCTCGCGGGAGATCGTGCGGTACCCGCGGACAAGCCTTACGGCCATGACCTTTTGGGGCGCGTTCAGGTAGTGGACGGCCCGCTTCCTCACGGCACGCGCCCACACCGGGGCCCCGTAAAGGGCCATGGACCGCACGATCCCCGCATACAGCCTACGGCAGGAGGCGTTTGGCCCCCCCCAGATTGGGCAAGAGCCACCTAAAGGCAGCCGCAGCCCGCTCCAGTCTGGGAGCCAAACGTCGGAAATGCTCCACGAAGTTCCACCGGCTGTCGAGGACGAGTCCTAGGTACTTCAAAGTACACTCGACGCCGATGGGAACCCCTCCCACCATTAGCTGGGATCCCGACGGTAGCACATTCCCACGTCCATGGAAGCACCCAGCAAAGGCCTGACATAGTTTTGTATGACAAAACTGCTAAAAACCCCTACCAAGCGACGGCCCAAGCAACCACTGAAGCTCTCCGAGTGCGGCAGTAAACTACTGAACTACTGAAGCTAAATAAACTAAGCTACAGTCAATAATTTGGTTCTCATGAAAATATAATAAATCTTGTAATAACATAACTTTATGCCTGTAATCACCGAAGGGTTAGGCAGAGGTGTACATATTAGTACACTCACATTTCACTAATTATGTTTAAGTCCCATGCAATAGGGGGCAGGCCTATTGCCATCACGAATTCAGACTCCGTGGCAGTAATCCAGTAATAAGAAAGAGAAGACTTAATATCGAAACTCTGTATTCCTTCAGAATTTTCCACTAACTCGAATTTAATTCAAAAATCTCCCGCCATTTTCCTAGCCCCACGAACAAAATGGCCGCCTATATCAAGAATGACCGTTACACAGGCGAAAATTTATTTTTTTACCGAAGGATTATTTATGGAGCCGGCGATTGGTGGCGCGTAAATAAATCTACTTGTTTGTACTTCAAACTTAATTGGGAACGCTCCTTTTTGTTAAATATCTGCCAATGTGGAAGGTATTGCGGGTTTTATACTGATTGATTGATGATTTGATTAATCATCCTATCTTCAATTTTCATGAAAGAGTTTTGTAATGGATATAAATATATTTTTGTTAACCATTGCCCTACACAGGGAATTTGGGTGCGTTTCAAACATTTAAACTCACATACACAAACAGTCAGTGCCGGAACCGCAGCCAATTGCTCAACCATTGCGCTATCCGCGCAGTCATCTGCTATATAGCTTTTAAATGGTACTAGAGTCGACAATAGGCTTTTTCAATATATTTTACAAATGTTTACATCAACAGCAACCTTTTGTTACCGTCTCTCGGGCGTCAAATATTAAATGTAACACTGTAGGATTACGAGAATCGAAACCAATGTTTTTTCACGCATCACACTATAATATGAAGTTTACTAAAGGCTGATATGATGGTTAGCGTAAACAGCCCACCACGGCATCGATGATTTTCCCATTGCTGGGACATACTCTGGGAGATTATTTATGGAGATGCTTAGATAGAAACTAGTTCTTATTGACAAACACTGTAAGAGTTTTGTTCGCATTACTTAGAGTGCTTATAGGCCAATCATGACAACTTGATACTTTATGAATCTATTGCCTATAAACCGGATCTCCCCTTTATCACCGTCCCCATAAATCATAAACAAAGCCGCAATAGATAATTCTAGAAGCACTAATAACTATAGAGTCCAATATCCTCTATCAATAAATTATAATGTACTGTCGCGACTATCACAAAATTCAATTATAGGGCGATAATATCTTTAGCAGCATCCCTTTTGAAATTATAATACCAAACTTCCAGATAATCCGCCATAGTTTCTTAAATAAAGGTACCCTTTAAATTTAAAACAATACTCAAGTAACTTTTAGTCCATAAATTCTTCAACAAAGTGAATATCTAATTTTCTGTTAATTGACACCCCTGTGCCATCAACCCTTTTAACGGTAGAGGGGGACAGAGCGACACAAAGTTTTAATGGAAGAGCGGGACAGAACTACTTTTTTAGTTTAATAGAAGTGTTCTAAATGTTTTGACTGATGGAATTGAACCATTTGAAGAATTTCGAGACGAATTTGATTAAAATATCGTACAGTTGAATTGTCATGGAAATTGATATTTAGAGGGTGGGAAAGTGCTTTAAATTAATGGGTAAGCTTTGTTAAATTTCATTAATAATTATATGAAGTAAGTTTATATTCACAGACTCCCAAAAATCAAAGTCTACGATAACAGTACAATCATGCCATTTTCCGATTTTTCTGAACAACATATATTTTTCTTTCTTTTAAAATGTACGTCTATGAAAAATATCAGCATTATGTTAGATTTTCCCTCATATCCGATACCTCATTTAAACCCCCACATCAGTCTCACCTATTAAACGACATATTTCCTTTATACCCCCACGTGGTACAACCCCATGTTTTCCACCCCATAAATAACACTTAATGGCCTGTTTTTGTTCAGCGTCTGTAAATACGTTCAACTTTTTTAAAGTCCCAGTTGCGGCGGAATTTGAGGGTTAATTTAAGCTCGCGTTTTTATAAGGTTTTCACGCGGTATTTTATTTTAGTAGTGTATTAATGTTATGTGTGTTTCAAAATGAGTTAAGTTTGAGTATGTTACACAAGAAACTTAGGGACTTATCCTAAATTAAGGTGTAGGACTCTCATTGATATTCTACTTTATGTATGGTAACGATCATGTAAGGTCAAAAATATATGGGCCTTTTGTCAGCCTCCATACAATGTGAGCTACTGAAAAGCTTATGAAAATCTTATAGAAAGACATTCAATAACACTAAAATGCGATTAAAGTTTGTCTAGGGCGTGTAGTTATATTTTTCACGATAAAAAATGTTGAACCGAACTTTCGACAATAATTATTCAATAATATTCTATTCTAATAAAATTCATAATTCTATTCGTCCTTCGCCGACCCTAAAAACCAATTTACAAAATAAGTAAGAAAATAATTGCTTAATACCCCAGCCACAGAGCTTATCTGAAGATCGATCTATCCCCAAATAGAATTAGCTCTTCAATTTATTTCTCACCAATAACCCTTAGCGGTAAGTGTATACAGTTTGTGGGGGGTAGTTTTACAACTCTTCACCCCCCCCGTCATGGACGGTGGTGCGATGTTGTGACACTTGGCAAATTAATTCCTGGTCCAGCGAAATGAGTTTCATTTTATACTTTTAGTTCGGAAGGTTGCGGGTAGTTTGAAACTTTCTATAGGGACTGGTTCACACCTAAATATGAATTTTCTGTGTGTTCAAGTTTTGTAGAGGTGGCTTTGAAGGGCGAAGTTTGAAGGTTTTAGTTTTCTCCTGTGATTATTATAAAATCAATAATGGGGAAATAGTGGGACCTCAATTTTGATCAACTGATTTTGTATTTAAAACTGTATTCATGCATATTGTTTTTTTTTTTGAGCAGTGATTTTTTTAACAGCGATTCAAGTATAATATTTCTGCGGTCTATTATGTGGTTATAATATTTAAGAAATATTTGTTTTAGGAAAACCCGATTTGGGATTTTGGAGCCTGGTTGGATTTTGGTTTCAATTAGTTTCTCACAAGCCGAAATCTCCCATATTCAACCCCTTTAAAGGTAAACTTTAGAAAAAACATTTTTAGTGCTCACTCGTATAAAGAATTCGTTTTCCAAGCGGTTTAGTGTCCTTGTTATTTTAAAATGTTTATTTAGGTTTAAGTAGGTACCTTCAATAACCCACTCCCTTGAGCAACCAACTATCAAGATCATAATTCCACCTACAAACCACAACTGTCACTACTCCTATCTGTTCGCAATTCGGTACATTAACAGCAATTAGGCGGAGCAACCAGTGACGTAATAGGTTTAGCAACCGGTCGCCGCAACGGGTTGCATCAGCGGCCATTGCCGGTAACCTGGGTTATTGGGTTAAAGGACATAATTTGTGTACAAAGTGTTTTAAATATGAATAAACAAAGTGCATTTATTAATGAAGAAAGTCACGAAAAAATAGTGAAAGATAATGAGTGAGGAGTGAGTACTCTTTATACATTCATTTTATTATTAGTACGCATCTATCATAATCTTTATTGGTTTTTGCATTACTATTCTGCGAATCGGTCTAAAACGATTCGTTTTCTTATAAAATATCTAAAATAAAATAAATAATTTTCATATTTTTCAATGTTATGACACTTACGTCAGGCTGTCAATACTTTTTCTTTTAAATTTTCTGTCATAGAGTTTCTTACTAGCTTAGTTAGTCTATGAAGGTTAGTTTTGAATTATATAATGTATATCGCGCGAAATTCGAAGATCAAACTCTTAATATCGTTATTTTTGTTCAAATTTTTTGAATGAATAATTATTTTGGTGTGTAATTACACTATTAATATCTAATTATTTATACCTATTATTGCATAAGTTGATAAAAAATGCTATGCAATAGATTTACCGCGGCAGTCTCCGAGTGCCACACGTTTTTTTTTTAACTAGACCTTGGAAGATGGGTAGTGGGTAAATATTGCGCACGTCAACTTTTGGGGTATAATTAGTATGGAGCTTAGAGATATCTAATACTGCTTGTATGGTGAAGAAGGTTTTAGCTCGCATATTTTACATATAAGTACCTAGTTCAGTAGTTATGAATATTAATAACTATGAGCTAACTGGCTAAATATCACTTTTCTCATTTAAAAAATGGAATGCGACGCGTACCTCTGCCGATATTTTTTAAGTGTCAATGTATGCTTATGTGAAACAAAACATTCAAATCAAAAATAAATATTCAAAATATCTCGGTTATTTTGTGCAAGTTTTTTTTAAAGCACGCCACTTTTATCACAGTTTTCCCACTAGGACATAGTACGCAATAAAAGCAAACACATAAAACCTCAGTGTTTCATTACACCGTAACGTATCCGAACGCACATTTTTAAACGTCATACATGAATGACAGATAGCCAGTTGGCGGGAAAACAACAAGCGAGTGTTTGACACGAGTTTTTGTACAAATGAAATAAACGAGGGCTTTTTGTTTTTACCACTTATGTAAGCAATATTTTCACGCTATAACACACAAGTACTCAAAATCAAAATCGTTAAATGTTTTTATTAGCTACACAACATGAGCACTTTTGTGTCTGGTTCGATTTGATCGTTTATCATGGAGAAGAACCGGAAAGAAACTCCATAATTCCTTTTTTTTTTTAATATTTGGTTATTCTTAATAGTTTTATGTTTAAATTCGAGTATGAAAAGACGATTCAAGTGGGTTCTTACCCAGCAAATAGGAAAAAAACTAGGACATGTAGTAGATTTTAAAACCCTTTACTTAGTATCGAAAATATAAACAAACAATAACATTGGCTTCATTGAACTCTGCGCCATAAATGAAAACCATTCAATACTGACTGTAAAAGTATTTCTGCACAATCCAAACTATGCAAAAAATGCACGGTTGCTACGTTGAATGAACGTTTAAATGAACTGTGAACTATTTCAGTTGGAATGAATGAAAAAAAGTCCTGGTTGAAAAACATTCACGAATAGACTTGAGTCAAAAGTTGCTGATCTATTCTACCTCGCTAAGTACAGGAAGAAATTAATCGTAATATTTATTTCTGTATATTGGTTTTAAAAAAGACATTTACACGTCACAAAATGTTTTACTTGATGGAGCCGGTGTTTCGTACCTTACTACTCTGACAAGAAAACAAACTCGGAGGCTGTCTCTTTTAAAATCCAGACATTGGTCAAGCTCCATGCAGATTAGTGTCTGAGATGGTGTTTTGAAGAAAACAACCACACATATTTGAGAGGACCTGTTTTGTAGAAATGGATCCCGGGATCCGTGGAGACAAATCGCCGGGATCCGTGTTACATCAAATCGGATCCCGGGATCGGTGGAGACAGACCCGTCTAATCAGTGCAAACATTGTCAGTTATCGTGTAGCTTGACTTATAACTCAGTAGCTGTAGATGATGGCCAACCATCACCAATAGGGGATCGGACAAAAAAAAACTAATTAGTCCGTCAAATAGATTTCCAAAAAATATTGACCACATATTTTTTCTTTTTCACGTAATAGTCCGGTCAATTTAGACATAAAAGTAGTGGTCAAATAACAATAATTCCCACAGAGCCAAATATTGGTGGAGAGCTGGGGTATACCATTACAAACAAAGTCTTAAAAATCCCCATCGATCCTATGTGTGCTACAAGAGTTATTCGGGGTCAAAGGTCAAAATTTGAGGATTTTTGAATTTTTCTCGAAAACGGTAAGTGTTATCAAAAAAAATCTCAACCCAAAGTTGTAGATCTTAAAATTCTCTACAAAAATGCTTTTCATTATTATTTTCTAAGAGTTACCATTCCTGAGATATCGCGATTCTAACAGTCACATTATCACTATCACTACATAGTATAAAATAAAGTCGCTTTCTCTGTCCCTATGCCCCTTTGTATGCTTAAATCTTTAAAACTACGCAACGGATTTTGATGCGGTTTTTTTTAATAGAGTGATTCAAGAGGAAGGTTTATATGTATAATAACATCCATTTGCACCCCGTGCGAAGCCGGGGCGGGTCGTTCTTTATATAAAAGCGAAAGGTAACTCACTCCTCACGAGATCTCGAAAACCGCTGGACGTATAAAGATGATTTTTGGAAAGGAGGTAGTTTATAGTTAGTAAACGTCCGCTAAGAACGGATTTTGCGATAGGGCCGGATGAGGGTGGTCTAAGGGCCCACGCAAGTTAGTATGAAAGTCCTTCATTTTTTGTGCTACAATCTTGATTTTTGGCAGAGACGTAGTTTATAGTCAGTAGACGTCTGCTATGAATTAATTTTCTGACAGAGCCGGATTAGGGTGGTCTACGAGCTTTTGCAAGTTCTGATTCATACAAACTTGCGTGGCCCTTAGACCACCCTAATCCGGCCCTATCGCAAAATCCGTTCTTAGCGGACGTCTACTAACTATAAACTACCTCCTTGCCAAAAATCATATTTATACGTCCAGCGGTTTTCGAGATTTCGTGAGGAGTGAGTTACCTTACGCTTTAATATAAAGAATAATGTGACTAGCTGTTAGAATCGCGATATCTCAGGAATGGTAACTCTTAGAAAATAATGATCAAGAACATTTTTGTAGAAAATTTTATGATCTACAACTTTGGGTTGAGGTTTTTTTTGATAAAACTTACCGTTTTCGAGAGAAATTCAAAAATCCTCAAATTTTGACCTTTGACCCCAAATAACTTTTGTAGCTCACATAGGATCGATGGGGATTTTTAAGGGTTTGTTTGTAATGGTATACCCCAGCTCTCCACCAATATTTGGCTCTGTGGGAATTATTGTTATTTCAAATGTCTATATTGACCGGACTATAAACAAAAAATGAAGACGATACAGTGCTTCAAAAACTCGTGTGACGTCATAATTATGATAGTACATTTTGTACCTTTAAGTGACGTTTCAAGCCCCACTACATGATCTTTGACACGCTTTATCTTCGTCAATTTTTATTAATTTGATAAAACAAAAAACACGTAAGTATCCAATATTTTTCGATAATCTAATTGACGGACTAAATAGAATTCTATTTTTTTGAGTCAGTCCGATCCCCTATTGAAGAGGCACCACCTTAAAAGTCAAGGTATTTGTCTATAGGTACTCTTTGGGCTCTTCTTACCTGAAAATAAACGGATCCTATAAAAGCATCTAAGATCAACTCCACTAACCTGATAGCCATGCTCTTCGACTTGAGATGATGCCACCGCTGGTTCATCTCGTCGAGTCTCCTCTGCAGCATGACAGCATCCTCCTGCGAGGAAAGGGAGCCGAGCAGGCGGCGCCCCGTCCCCGTGAGAGACGCGTACACATCCCGGTGGGTCTCGATCTCGGATTGAAGGTCCTGGAACAAAGATGAGCAGGAATTAGTATAAGGATCAGGAGGAAATGATCATTGATGACAATATTTGGGTTGTAGGGGCTCAAGTTATAACCAAGCTAACTTTTTGCCAAATGATTGGGAACAGCTTTCTACGCTAGGCAGTTTACAAGGGTTGCAGTTGCCTGACCTCTACAACTGAATGAAATGCCCGGTATAAACTAGAGTTTTAATGGTTAAAAATCTTATTTATACTGATACTGTCATAACTTTAATAATAATATGAAGCATTGCTCATAGCGTAAGAACAATAGACAAGTGACTAGGATTGTGAACGACTTTCCAGTTATTTATGACTATCACTACATAGTATAAAATAAAGTCGCTTTCTCTGTCCCTATGTCCCTTTGTACGCTTAAATCTTTAAAACTACGCAACGGATTTTGATGCGGTTTTTTTTAATAGATAGAGTAATTCAAGAGGAAGGTTTATATGTATAATAACATCCATTTGCACCCGTGCAAAGCCGGGGCGGGTCGCTAGTAACGAATAAACTGATCACCCTTCCTTATACCGACCCTGATAAAAGTGTTACTTAATCAGTCAAATCAACTGCATTTGATATATCCAAACAATCAAAAAGACTTATAGCTATCACTTAAAAACTAACCTCAACAATACAACCTAAAAACTAAAAGACCAACACAAAATCCAAACCCTCAATGAACTCATACAAGAGACCAAACCGTTCATATTTTCTTTTCATACACGAAGAGCAAAGCGAACAAATCCATTCTATTACTGCCGGACCCAGTACGGCTCCCACAGTAATGCTATACCATGTATTATTCATGCTGTGATTTCATAAAAACACGAGATATGTCATTGAATAAAGTCTAGCGTCCTACGAAGGAGGGAAGCGATACGATGCAAGAATAATGACATTTTTAGAAACTCTTTACACACACACTTCATGAAATTATAGTAACTTTTCGCTGTAAATGTCATTCCGACACATTTTAACTTTTCCGTACTTGTTTTTGCTGATAAAATGTCACTTTGTTTGGACCTCGTTTTAGGTCTTCCTCTTCCCGTCGGGGCTTGTTCGAAAGAAATACCGCGGCATCGACACAAAGGCCTAAGAAGGAACATGGGTGGCTTTTAGTCAGTAGAAGTCTGACAATCCTTCCGTTCTGCCCAGACCGGGAGAAAAATAAAGGTCTTTCTCTTCAATTCTTCGAAAATTGGGTCGTTCGAAACCTCTGGGTAAGAGTGGTTTTCAGACTTTCGGGCACTGATTTAGCCACATTGTTATAACGTGTAAATTGCATTTGCAGTTCTCCAAATCCTTCGTTCAAGTTTCAGCATACGTATTATATTTTCGAATTGCATCGCTTCGACTTAGAAGTAGGACAGTTGCTCAGTGAAAACACTAGTCCTCAGTTGAAATAAGTGGTCCATTTGTAGGACTTCAAATCGCGACCATTTACCGGCACTGCGACTAAATTGTCGGGACTTACTGCAAGAGGTTTTGCGACTAGTCGCTCGTTTGTTTGGAGGACTTAGTTTTTGAAAAAGTAGATTCTTTTTGCTGATTTGTTGTTGAGCTTAGTTGCTGTAAATTGTTGTTTTCTTAAATAACCCTGAATTCGGCAGTAACGTACGTTGGGTTGAGTTGATTTTTTTAAGCAAATACTTTAGTTGGCGACATTAGAAATTAATCGAAAAAAAATATTTGTCAAAGCTAAATAGACTGCCAAAATCATTACCCTTCCTTTTGGCTTCGCCGTAGTCGGGTAAAAATTAACAAAACCCTTTAAAATCTTCATCAATAATTAAGTTAGTACTACATATTTCGTTCGTATCATACATAGTGTGATTATATTGTTCTTGTAAACTGCGCAACCAAATTTGATGCGTTTTTTTTTTCTATATTTATTATGGACTAGCTTTTGCCAGCGGCTTCGCCCGCGTGAAAATGTCGATTTTTCATACAAACTTTCATCCCCTATTTAAATCCCTTAGGGGTTGAATTTCGTAAAATCCTTATTCCTTGTCTACATTATAAAGGGAATCTCTGTGTAAAATTTCAGCTTTCTATACTCCATTTACTATAAGATTAGAATTTTAAGTTAACCGTTTTTACAGTCCGTTCAACCGATTGTGAACTCTATTACGTTGACAGCAAGACAAAATGCAGCTGCAGTAAATAGTCGGTATTGTAACATTCTTTTTGCTTTAAATGCCATCCTTATGCCTACGGTATAGAAGTCAAAATCGGTTGAACGGACTGTAAAAACGGTCAACTTATAATTCTAATCATAAGTAAATGGAGTATAGGTTCAAGGGTTTGGGCTGGGCGTTGATGATTCAGTCAGTCAATCAGTCAGTCAGTCAGGACTTCTCTTTTTATTTATATAGATTGAATTTATTCTTGAAGATGATACAAATAACATTTAGCTAACATACAAAAAACTCTAGTTCTATCCCGTTCTAAAAGTCGTGTAACGCGAGGGCGGTTCCCTAGTCCAATATAATCCCAAACTCGGTTAGTTAGTAACCACAAAGCCCTGTACATCGGCGGGATCAAACAACAAGTTGAATTATTGACCGAAACTTAGTTAACTCATGAATAACTAATCGCCGAGTAACTACGCAAACACATTGGACACTGTTCACTCATTTACGAATTAACCGATTGAAAGATTTAGGGGAATCGGTAAACGGGCACTTGGAGTTCGGTTATTTAAGTATGCAGAATCAACAAACAGCTTTTGGTAAATTTTTGCTATTGGTAAACCGATTGGTTACCGACACCATACCGTACGTGTATGACCAGATGTATGAATGAGGACGAGGCAAAAGGAGATGTAAGGATCGTAGCAGGTGGAAAAGGGAGTGAGTTTATGTATGTGTGTACGATTACCCATCAGGTTTAAAAAATTGGTTGAAAAAGGGTGGAAATATCGAAATTTGGAGCCAACACTCTCGTTCAAAAAAACAGCCACAGTGTGCAAATACTACGACAAGTTAGCGATAATCAACATCAAAGACTTTTAAAAATCTAATGTGGATATATTCGATAACTTTTGACATATTCAAACTGAGACAACATAGGTACCAATCTTTTTTTTTTGTAGATTGTGAAATCATCAAATAACTCCACCCCCTGTCCACCCCCCACTCTGGGTAGAGCGGTAGGAAGTGTCAAACTTCACTGACTAAAAAGCATCCATGTTCCTGCTCAGCCCTTTATGCCGAGGCTGCGGTATCTCTTTCGAACAACCCGCAGCCCCAACGGGATTAGCTTTTGCCTCATCTCTCATTTATAACATGTGATATTAAAAGGTTTTACCTGTCTAATGCTTTTAATTAACATAAGTATTGTTAAGTAAACGGTATGATGCTCAGGGTGTAGTAATAAGCAATGTGAAGGACTATGCACACAGCTTACCTAGTGGCCGACCCGACAATCGGTAGTGCGTAGTGGTTGGAAGTGTCGATACTTTTTGTATCGATGAATTTTGAGCGAGGCATTAGATAACTTGAACTTTAGAATGTGTCCAGCAATGTGGTGTAAATAAAAATGTGATACCTAACTCAATGCAACCAAAATGCGATAATTTCATCGTTGTTTACTGAAAAAAACGTATACCTATCGTTTAAACTTTTCCGTTTTTAGATAATTATTTAAGGGACTCTTACGACTCATGTTTGGTATTCAAAAATTATCACTAAAATAAACCCACATTTAAGATTTCAGACTGACATGATCGTGACGAACAGATGTATTTATTAACTCTGAAATCAGGATATTTACTGTGTTTACTATTACTTTTGAGTTTCCGATATTGTTATCATGTTCATGGTACTTGAAACAGCGCTGAATTCCCGTTTTCAAAGTTACCGGTAATAAACCAACTTGGAAGTCTATCGCATATCGTCCACATCATTTTTTCACGGACTTAAACGAATGGTCAGTGATATGATGTTTCAAAAAACATCGACATAAAACACATCCCACCCCTAGCGACGACAACCCCAGGCAATATTGATGTTGTTTACTCTAGCTATCGGCGCCTCACGCGCAACCCTTAATAATACCCTGGGTTTATATTATAATAAGGGTGCCCTAATACTATGATTTTCCTTTGTGGTACCCTGGAAGGTGCAGGGGATAATCGATGAAGGGTTCAAATCATCTGGTTTAGGGTCGAAGGTAACTTTTTGTTGTTGTCATGTTAATTCAGTTTTGTTTTTAGAGGTATGTGGTCTATTCGAGCAAGATACACTTTCTAGAATAGACTTTAGAAAATAGTGAACTAAGTGCTAGGCGAAAAGATGCCGTCTGCCTTTTATTATTTTAAACGTTTCGATATCTAGCAACATTGATTTTTTGGTAAAATAATTTTGGATAAACATTAGTTCAAAATTTTGCAGACATTTATAAACAAACATAATTATTACGAGTATGCATTAGTTTATTATTGTTGTTAACGATTATTTTGTGTATTTTATGTAGGTATGCGCTTTAGTTGAATGATAAATCAAATGATTTGATTTTATAAACATTATTTACTGTTTTGAATTGTGTCCTATGTCAATTTAATTCTAACCTTTGTTGTTCCAGAGCTTCCAAATTTCATATTGATTTCATTATTGTAAAGCATAAAAAGTAGGTGAAGTTGCCTGCCAAGCGTATGTACAATTCCCTCCATCTGTACTGTTACATTATTCTAGACCAAATTCAGACTTTTTGTGTCAATAAGTTAGGTTGACAAATAGCAAGCTATCAGCAACCTTATGTGACTAATTGTCGGTCGTTTAGAAGTATTTAGGTCTAGACCGTAGCCTCTTAGACTTATCTAGGTATCCACTCTGACGTTTTTGCTGAAAAAAGGATATAGGTCTTTCCCTAGGCCTTTGTTTGTGTGGATGTTGTGAACAAAGCAGAGGTTGTTTAATCATTAAAATTATTGCATTAGAGAAAAAAAATGTACTTAATTTTGTTCTGGCTTTTCTGAAATGTCTGACTTACCAGGGGAATTATTTTCTTGAAAAAAATAATATGTTCGTTCGTAAAACAAGTTGCAGTAATAAATGCAACATCATAACTCTCCTGCTCTTATTGCAATTTAAATGAAGTCGGTGCAGCATGACTTCTTTTATACTTCTAAATTACTCGTCATTTTCACAGTCACCTCATTTTTAGCCATATCATAACCTCCACGCATGTCGTACAGGGTGTTTCATTAAACAACACAACCCAGCATCTTGTCCATGGGGTTTTATCCACCAAACCATGGGAAGTAAGCAAGCCGTGGTTCCCTGCGGGGAGTTCCAACAACAAACTTAATCCTAACTCCAACAACAAAGTTACGACCCTTCACGCAATTATGACGCTTTATTTTATTACTCGGAAACGCGTTAAACAATTATAATTTACTACACTTGGATTTGAACTTTTAATTAAAAATCTATAGGAATTACAGTTCACTATGAGTACTTCAGTAATTGTTCTGTGATTAAAATTTTAAAGAAATTCGCCAAAATAAGAAAAATCAGGCTCTGTAAATTCATAGGATTATCACATAACATAACATCACGCCTAAGTTCCCCGAAGTGTGTTAGACAGAGGTGTCTTATTCACCCACTTTTTGCTGGTTATGTTTTTAGGACAAGATTGAGGTCAAGAGAACTATTGTCATCCATCAATTCCTCAAGTAAAACCCAACAACACTTCATGCTAAGCAGTCGTTTGCGACCAACGAGACAGTCTTATCACACAAGAGGTGTGAATCATATGAATTTAATAAAACAAAAGATTTTGGCTGTTGTGTGTAAACACAGCCACAGAACATTGGAAACTATTTAATCATAACAAACAATTAAAAGAATGAAACCAGAATAAACGTCATAATAGCAATTCATAACGAGATATCGCAGTTTCCCGTAAACCCTCGGTTAAACTCGTTACAGTTCAATATCAATCCGTTTATATCATTCGCATTCACGAAACGTACCAAAATTCAATAAAATTCAATCGAGAATTAATTAAAAATTCGTTATATACAAATGTTTGTATTGTCCAACTGTACGTTGATTACAGTGGCGGTCAAAAAAAACTTGGCCATTTTAAACATTTTTAACCGGATTTCCGGCATTCAATTCGGTTTACTGCGACTGTTACTGTTTGTTTGTTTAACCGGATAGTGATACGGCTATCGGGTTTTACTTTTCGCAGCGATTTGTAAGGATTTATTTTATGATCCGGGTGTAAAGTAAATAAACAAGCGTGTTGTAGCCACTGTTACATTTCAGGTTAGATTCTTTGTTTCTAATAGGTAATTGCTTTACGTATTTCTACAATGACTCAGTTTATGCCAGTTTCATGCAATTTTATACTTTTCCTTCAGCATTATCGCTGATAGAGCTCCTGCTGAATTAAAGGCTAGTTGCAGGATTAGAGGCGTTAAGATTGCAATACAAAACGTTCACTATCGAGACATAAAAATGTATGAATCGAATCTGGACTAAAGTCTGGTTTGAAAAAGACTAAGTCAAGCAAAAATACAAGTGGAAAACCTCCGGTTTAATATTAAATCGAATAGGTATTCCTCAGGAAAAATATATCTACTTATATCCAGGTCAATAAAACATCAGAGTAAAGACATTAAAAGATTAATCATTTTAGTACCTCATAATTTTTGTATCAAAACCTACAAGCAAAAATTCTTACACACGCTGAAAAAGAAACAACTTCTTTTGTGCTCTTTATAATAATTATATAAGAGTTTTTTTTATAAATGTTTGGAATACGTCCCGAGAGCGTTCGCTTTGCAATATAAAAGATTCTCTTTAAAAATCTGTTCGCAATTCTTTGGATGCTTCGTTGAAATATTGTGAAATATTTCAGTAAATAACTAGGCTGTAGTTTAAGAAATTTCATAAGAACTATTTTCATTTTATAATAGTTTTACAAAGTGAACGATTCATGTTTCTTTTTTTATATTCACTTATTCTGTCTCATTTTAGGCAAAGATGAAGTAGTATGGAAGAATAAGAAATGCTGCGCCAACCCTAAATGAATTGGGATAAGAATGATGATGTTAGGCAAAAATATCCTAGTCCGGCCAGGAAGCGCCCGGCGTCACGTGTACTGGTAGTCGCAAGAGCTGTCGCACCTGCGGCAGCAGTGTGTGGCGGCGAGGCGCCGGTACGCCAGGCATCGCAGGCGCCGCATTCGTCCTCCGAATGCGGAAGCTATCGAGGCGGAGCTTTATGAAGGGTACAGAGCGGCGAAGAAAGTCCTCTCCGAGGCTCGTCTGCGGGCCAAGGATCAGGCCCGCGAGGAGATGCTGGAGACTCTCAACAGAGATCCGTGGGGGCGCCCTTATAAGATGGTGCGGAATCAACTCCGCACCCGGGGCCCCCCGCTGACGCAGAGTCTCCGGCCCGAGCTCGTGGAGGACGTAGTGAGCGCTCTGTTCCCTTCGCGAGGGGAGCATCATCCCCCGCCAATGGCTCCGCCACCAACGGTGCCGGAAGCGGACGGTTCGGGAACCGATGACGACATTCCGGAGGTGACTGGGGTAGACCTGAGAGTGGCGGTACGGAGGCTTAAAGCCAAAAATACCGCCCCGGGGCCCGATGGCTTGCCTGGCAAAGCCTGGGCCCTGGCCTTAGATCCAGAGGCTCTTGGGCCCCGACTGGAGAGGCTCTTTAGCGCGTGCATGGAAAGAGGCCAGTTCCCGCTTCGTTGGAAGACGGGGAAACTGGTCCTCATCCAGAAGCCGGGGCGCCCTGCGGACTCGCCGTCTGCATACCGGCCCATTGTGCTGCTCGACGAGGTGGGCAAGCTCTTTGAAAGAGTAATTGCAAACCGCCTCGCCGAGCACCTTGAGGGAATGGGTCCGGATCTTGCGGATCAGCAGTTCGGCTTCCGCAAGAGGCGCTCGACGGTGGATGCCATCATGCGCGTGAGAGCCCTCACGACGGGGGATGCGGTCTCCCGGGGCGGTGTGGTCTTGGCGGTGTCTCTCGACATCGCCAACGCCTTCAACACCATGCCCTGGAGCTGCATCAGGGAGGCACTCCGGTATCACCGGGTGCCGGCCTACCTTCGTCGTGTAGTCGGGGATTACCTGTCCGACAGGACGGTAATCTACCCTGGTCAAAACGGAGAATGGAACCGGCGAGAGATGTCGTGTGGTGTTCCGCAGGGTTCGGTTCTGGGGCCGCCCCTGTGGAACATCGGTTACGACTGGGTGCTGCGTGCCGACCTCCCTGACGGCGTCAGCGTCGTCTGCTACGCGGACGATACGCTGGTGCTGGCACGGGGGGAGTCGCACGAGGCGGCGGCCGAAAATATGACACGCGGGGTTGAGATAGTCGTGGAGAGGATCCGGCAGCTGGGTCTCGAGGTGGCGCTTCACAAGTCTGAGGCCATGTGCTTCCATGGGCGTGGGAATGTGCCACCGTCGGGATCCCAGCTAACGGTGGGAGGGGTTCCCATCGGCGTCGAGTGTACTATAAAGTACCTCGGGCTCGTCCTCGACAGCCGGTGGAACTTCGTGGAGCACTTCCGACGTTTGGCTCCCAGACTGGAGCGGGCCGCGGCTGCCTTTAGGTGGCTCTTGCCCAATCTGGGGGGGCCAAACGCCTCCTGCCGTAGGCTGTATGCGGGGATCGTGCGGTCCATGGCCCTTTACGGGGCCCCGGTGTGGGCACGTGCCATGAGGAAGCGGGCCGTCCACTACCTGAACGCGCCCCAAAAGGTCATGGCCGTAAGGCTAGTCCGCGGGTACCGCACGATCTCCCGCGAGGCGGCGAATCTCCTTGCCGGATTGCCGCCGTGGGATCTGGAGGCGATAGTCCTCGCGCGCCTACACGAGTGGCGCGCGGAGGCGCTACACCGGGGGGTCACTCTGCTGCCGCGGCACATTGCTGCGCGGCGGACAGACCTCCGGTGCGATCTCATGGCGGCATGGAGACAGCGACTGTCGCAACCCCGTGCAGGGCACGCCACGATAGTGGCGGTAAGTCCCCTCTTTGAGGAGTGGCTAGAGAGGAGCCACGGCGCCCTCACCTTCCGTCTGACACAGGTCCTCACCGGACACGGATGTTTCGGGAGGTACCTGCACCGAATCAGGCGGGAGGAAACGCCCGGATGCTTCCACTGCGAGGATCGACCGGAGGACACGGTGGAGCACACTGTGGAGGTGTGCCCTGCCTGGGCGGAGCCCCGCCGTGTTCTCGTAGCGGCGATCGGCGGCGGTGACCTCTCGCGTCCGGCCCTGGTGCAAGCCATGGTCCGGGGCGAGGAGGAATGGGACGCCGTCGCCTCCTTCTGCGAAGCAGTGATGCTAGCGAAGGAGGTGGCGGAACGAGAGAGGGAGCGATCCTCTCAACGTCCCAGCCGCCGCGGAAGGCGCGGAAGGCGCTCCGGGCGTCGGGGGCCACGTGATGGCTTCCGGCCACCGTAGACGCGGGCCTGTGGACGGTGAGTAATGGGCTAGCTCGCCGTCCGGCCGTCGTCATGACGGCAACAGACCGTGTCGGCGGCGCGTTCGTGTTCCACGCGCGCCTCAAAGAGATGTCAGCAAGGAGGGGCCCGCAAGGGCCGACGCCCGTCGGGGCCGCGGTATTATGTACTAGATTACGTGGCCTCGGCGCAAGAGCAAAGAAGGAACATGGGTTCGGTTTTTAGTCAGTAGAAGTCTGACACTCCCCTTCGCTCTGCCCAAGAGCGGGGGGGGGGTCATTCGATGATTTTCCACCCACCAAAAAAAAAAAAAAAAAAAAGGCAAAAATATCCTCCATGCCTTTCCTGTCCGTCTTTTGTTTTTTTCATTGGCCAAGTGAGGAATGAGTAAAAGTTACCAGCGTTAATGAAAGCCTCCCTCAGTTACGACGTCCAACTTCAGTCACTGTGTGACTATCACCAATTCATCACCATATATAGAGCAAGTTGTTTTTCATCAAGTACAATTTGTTCAAGCCACGATTTGTTTACTTGTAGACCTACTCCAAAGTATGTAGAATACAAAATTCCCTTTGACAAGAAGCTACCAGTTCATTATTTATTTTGTCCCAGTGCGCCAAAACCCGCCTTCCCGAGGGAAATTTGGTAACTTATTCCTCAATAACAAGCTTTTAGTTGAGACAATTGTATTAAAATATAAAAACAAGGATCGTGTTTTTTTTTAAGGATAATATGTGAATCGGAAAAAAAACATTGAAAACAATAAAAGCCGCGTGTTTTTATGACATTATCAAATCTGTTCCACACAATATTGTAATAGTTAAGTAAGGGCTCATTCACACTGGGTCCGTCAACGACGATTCGTCAAAAAAGACGATACGTGACGGACGAACGTTCACATTGCATAGGGAATCGAGTTTATTCACGATTCATCAAAATATCCGAACAGATTTAAAACTGAAGGTTTTTGAAAAAAGACGAAACGTCATTTAAGACGGATCCGTCATTTTTCACGATTCCGTAATAGTGTGAACACGAGCAATTAAAATGTATAGCCGCCCATACAAATCAAAATGACGATTCGTGAAAAAAGACGATTCGTCAAAAAACACGAATCGTCTTTGAGAAATAATAATTAGTGCTCATTCACACTAATCTGTAGTGTGAATGAGCAGTAATTATTATTTCTTTGTACTTTGGCCATAATCCCTAATTTATTAATTTATCCTAATGTGCTTTAAAACATTTATTGAAGGGCAAAAATCCTATGTACCAAAACTAGCACGTAATTTAAAAAAAAATTAAATGGTCATATTTTTTATTTCATAATAATTATATTATGCTAGTCCCTACGGCCGCGTATTTAGTTCGAGTTACACTGCATTTCATCCAGGGGGGAGGGACCCCCCCCCCCCTCCCGAACCGATCCATCTTCCCCTGTCTTACCTGGTCCTGCGAGATTTATTACCTGCCAGATTTACTTAAGTACTTTTATTCAGCTTGTTATGAGCAAAGATTATTATGTAGAAGGTAGTATTTTTTTTTTTGCCTACACAAAGTTAGAGTTACTTTTGTTGTGTTACTTTGATCTTGTTTTAGAACTTTTGTAATCGGCTCATTTACTGAATCATCTGAATGTTAGCATTTTTTAACTTTTTGGATTTATAAGTTTCAAAACAATCATAAATTATTATATTATAAATCATAAAGTATATTCTAGCTGAATTAGTAAAAACACTTTTTTAACATTTAATCTTCCCTACAAAAGACAAAATTAGAACTTGTTTAGTAAGTAATTTTAAACTATTAAAATCTCTTTACGCACAATATCACTCGAAAATAAATCTTTAGTATTCACAAAAGACAAAAGTTTATTCACCTGCGTAAATAAACTTCGAACATTTCATATCCTTGCTGTTAGGCACAAAACTAGCCTCATCCCTACCTTAGTCTACGAAAGTCACAGGTGCGCTATAACCTGGCGGGTCGTATCGTTAAATTGATACAGTCTCCCGGCCTACTTGTAGCTTATACTAGCTCTTCGACTACTTGCAGGTTTTACCTTAATACTAGCTCTTCGACTACTTGTAGCTTAATACTAGCTCTTCGACTACTTGTAGCTTATACCTTAATATACTAGCTCTTCGACTACATGCAGGTTTTACCTTAATACTAGCTCTTGGATTACTTGCAGGTTACACCTTAATGCTAGCTCCACGACTACTTGTACTAACTATAAAGCTGCGTTTGCTGACTATTTAGATGTGGTGGAAGTTTGTAAAATACATGACTGTTTGTGTGGCTTCGACTTGGGATAGGTGTTGTTGCTTGTCAAGGATTTGTATTGAGTAGGCCTTGTAAAATTTCTCATAGAATAAGTTCTCACTGTGAAAGTCTCCCTTGGCATGGCTTGGCGGACTTAATGCCCAAGGCATTAAGTCCGCCTTTGTACGATTTTGTTGTGCATAAAGTTATAATAAATCCTTACATAGTATAAAACAAAGTCGCGTCTGTTTGTTTGTTTGTTTGTCTGTATGCTTAAATCTTTAAAACTACGCAACGGATTTTGATGCGGTTTTTTTAATAGATAGAGTGATTCAAGAGGAAGGTTTTAGTATATAATTTGAACGACATCCACGCGGGTGAAGCCGCGGGCATCAGCTAGTAAATAAATAAAATAAAATTATGTAGTAAGTTAATATTATACATGGAAACTATGTTTTCCTACTCCTCCGTTATTATTTTCTGATTAAATTCGTTGCGAGATCAAAGACAGTTAATTTGTTTCTCTGGGAATTAGTTGAGCTTCATTGTCAAGGCGCGTTTCTGGCAAAATCAACAGTGGCGACACTGGCGACCACCAGGTCGATTGTGCAAGTGCAGTGCAGGGGTTTGTGAATACTAGGCGAGCTTGTCCCTCGTATAGTATTTCGAAAAGTTGTGCTGAATTGTGGTTTATTAGAAACTAGCTTTTGCCCGCGACTTCGTTCGCGTGGAATAGTGACTTCCGGCAGATTTTTGGTTTATCTCGCGAAAAAAAAAAAACTATCCTATGTCCTTTCTCAAGTTCCAAACTATGTCTGCACCAAATTTCACACAAATCGGTTCAGTAGTTTAGGCGTGAAGCAAAGACAGACAGACAGACAGAAAAACAGACAGAGTTACTTTCGCATTTATAATATTAGTTAGGATTAGGATAGTTAGGATTGGTATTCTAATATATGGATGTCAGTATAACTTGATCACTCTCAATATTATATTTATTACATGGTCACCGTAACGTTTTTACCTAATAAATGTTAATCTGCTCAATAATGAACCTATAAACTATAACTCTGGTATTCCACAACCATGAATAATTGGGAATCAAACGAGCTTACCTGTTAAGCGAAGTCTTGATTCTAATTTTATGAGTGGTGATCTGGTGCCCTACTATGACGTCTTAAAACAGTCCTAACTTATTCTTATTCCATAGTGGAAAAAAGATGGCGCTAGACAACCTGTGTAGTTCTGTCACGTTTCCACACTGGATTAAGAATAAGTTAGGAATGTTTTAAGACGTCATAGTAGGGCCCCTGAAAAATAATTATTATTGACATAGTAGTAATCCCTTACGGCACGTATTTAACCTCGCGATTTTAGATAAAGAAAATGAATATTTTTTAAAGATTGCAACATTTGCATCTTACTTTCCCGTCTTTGACACATGAAACGAAACGTCACTTATTTTAGAGATCTTATCATTAGGAACAAACTCTGTTTCCTATACAGAGTAGTTCCAAATGCCTACATTCGCTTTGTTGTCCTGAAAAGGTTAACATTGAATTAGGTAGACTAATTATTGCAGCTTTGGGGTTGTTAGTAGTGGTGGGTGGGTAATAATTATTTTTCAGATCACCACTCATAAAATTAGAATCAAGACTTCGCTTAACAGGTAAGCTCGTTTGATTCCCAATTTTATTTCGTGGTGATCTTCAAATAATTATTATTGACATAGTAGATGTTAAGAGTTTGCTGCAATAATTAATTAAGTAATTAAAATACAAATAATTCTGGATGACACTTTGTGATAATTACCCATGAAGCACATAACCAGTGGAGAAAGTATGGGCACGTTTTTGTTCTAAATCAAAGTCACTAATATACTGCGGGGGGAGAGGTACGTTTCGGACTCTGTGATTGGTTGACGAACTGACAACCAAATGACAACTCATTCTCTAGGGATTCCAAAAAAGTAATTGAAAAAGTATCGATATCGATAATTGTTTGACTTATTAGTATTATAACGATTTGTTTGCATGAGAGAGATTACGGGTTCGATTTTGAAATAAAACAGGTAATTACTAAACTTAGAAGACTGTATTTAAAAAAATATAATATATTTACTGGTTTTTAAAATGGATTAGTTTTGAATATGTTTTTCTTATATAATCCTTTGAATTTGTATTATTTTTCGTATTATATGTCAGTCGAGTATCAATATATTTTTTTGCTACACATGAAGCTAAATCAATTAAATGGTTAGTCGATTCTACGTCAAATTGGTGAAAAAAAAAGTAAAAGGACCTCAAATTAGTTCAAATTAATTTTGTGTGTTAAGATCATGATATCACGGGGGTAGCAAAGGGGGGTTAAAATTTCGGTCATTTTTTGCCTAGGACGATCCGTTTTCAAGATATTATTTGTATTTAACTTATTTTGGTACAATAATTTAAAACGCCCATAACTCGGAAACGGTGCATCGTAGGACCATGCTTATCGGACCCTAAATGGTGTATATGGCGCAGGTTAACTCGATACTGCAATAAAATTGGTAATAAAAAAAATTAAGTCCTCGTTCCATAGCCAGGCTACATAATCCAACCAAATTTTTTTTTATCCCTATCGTCAACTATCGTGTCAGTTTTTTCATAGGCCTTTGCCTCCGTTTTTCTGCACGCACGCCACTGCCAGCAATGTGTTCACATGCCGATGCGCGTATTGGCCACCTTTACTCCAAAACTAAAATTGATAACGTCTGTTCCATACCTACACTGGCCTATATAAAAACATTTAAAAAAACATATTTTTCTAGGATTGCAATGATTCAATTTCAAATAAATAGGCAGGCAGAGATATCATACACTTAATTTTTTTACTGTTATGTACAAGTTTATGCCAGTATTATACACATTTGCGAGTAAAGCCAAGGGAATAAGCATATTTGAAAATATAGCAATAATGAAACTAAAAAATGTAAGGTATTTTAAGAACTTATATTTTAAATTATATCGATGCCATAAACCGTCGCGATACTGCGAACTCGAACATCACTATCATGAAAGAAAGAGACAACTGCATTAGTGCAAATCAGTGTACCAGAAAGAGACAGCAATTATATGATTCTTTTTTCATTGTTTTGATCAAATTGAATAGAAAACCACTTATCTGTGCAATGTTATCCCATCTTTTGTGTAACTTGAAGTTGTAGTACACTTTCCACACCATTTAATTGCACAACTAGGCATTATTTTTCGTAATAAATGCTTTCAAAACGGGAGCGCGTGACGTTCGTGCGTTAGCCTACAATTTTTGCGACTGAGCAAAATTTCGCCGCGTACGCTTGATATAGCGTGTGTTTGGCGCCCGCGGTAGCCCCCGCACGCGCTCTCCACTGGTTATTTTGCTCCATGTAATTACCCCATTAACGAACGGTACCTACTACTTATAAAAGTCCTGAGAATGTATTAGCGTGCTCATTAGTGTTCATGCTTTGCATTATAGTGGTGTTGTAAACGTTTACAAAACCCCAAATAGGCTCTCATGGTGACTTGTACTGTTATAAGGAACCAAATATGTTTGTATTTTGCACTGTAAACAATTCCAGTGATATTATGTTTTATCACACTTGTCGTGAGTGTTCCTTAGGAAAACAATATCGGTAACTTATGTTTATGTCATTTCCCATTGTTGTTTAACATACCATTTGCATTGAAAAGAATAAAACACAAAAAAATCATGGACCGTTACTCTGCCATAACTTGCACTTGCGGAAGAATTTGTATCAATTAAATCATTATGCTGATTTCATATTCGACAGTGCGCCTTCTGTATTATTATTATTATTATTTTTTTTTTTTAATGTTTTTATTAAATTTAAATTAATGAAATGAAAATAAATTAAAACTTGTCCCGACTATAGCTGCTATAGTACACATTGGTTCCTACCGTGTTGCCAATGTGCTATCATGGCAGAAAATATCAGCCATATTTTCACCGAAAACGAATTAGATCGCCGCTTGTCTCATAGCAGTAACACAAACTCGCGAGAGCTATTAAGTTATGTAGCAGCTCCACCGAGAGTCCTATTTAGTATTCTAAAAGAGTTATGCTATTTTGATCAATTTTAATTAATTTATTCAAATTAGATAACAGTGATCCATTCTGGAAGAGTTGTTGTGTTTTACAGAACTAGCCCCATAACAACGTTGAGAGAACTTTTAAGAAGTTAAAAGGTTACATAGTGGTTGTGTAAGGTACTTTTACAGTGTCGATTGGCCTTTTAATAGTATTTTCGATACTGTTACAGTGCTTGTACTGTAAAACTTATTTTGACGCATTATTAGTGCATAATAGATAAAGAAGTGCTTGTTAGGTCGTCTTTAGTACTAAGTAGTACCAAAGTAGTTTTTTTTTTTTATTTTTATTTTTTTTTTTTTTGTCACCATGCAACATTTTTCTATTTGTATGGTCCTGTAAGCGTTTTAAACAGCTAAAATAGAAGACTTAAATGCTCTTTTATCTTATAGAACCAAATTGCTCTGTTTAGCCCTTAATAGTACGAGCAGTTACGTCACTCTTTGGTGATAACGCCTACATACTTATGACTTCCTTACTTTAGGTATATTATTGCTTTACTATTATAACCATAAGGATATAATGCATGTTGAGTTTGGTAACTGTAATAAGATAATGATTATAAATCAACAATGTGTTGACTGACAGTTCTGATTTGATCTGCTGTTTGTGTCGTTGTACAGTGAGTATGGGGTTCAGAAAACCCACTCGAAATATAAGAAACTTTAAAATATTGGTGGTTGATATTCCTAACAGCTGTATCATTACTCCAATGGGTTAAAATTAGAGCTGGCAGAACAACGAATATTTTGTTTTAAACTTTGTTCTATAATATCACCCTGAAATGAGATTGAACACTTTTGATGGATTCTATCGGATTCAAATGTGGTGCAATATACCAAATTCTGAAACTATCTAAGTTCTTGCCATTTAGCACCCTTAATGTTTCTTCAATTAGGTACATAGGATTAAATTGCTTCAAAGAATGAAATCAAAACATAACCATATAATCTGGTTCACTAAATATTAAAATTACATGGCATCAAATGTCAAAGTTTTGACAATGTAAGTAAAAGTGTCAATGTATAGGTAAATAGAATTCATCTTAAGTCCGATGTAACAAGGGGCGAGCCTAGTGTCATTAGCTGAGCACAAATTCAGGCTCTGTGGCTGTGTGGTGTACTGAGGAATTCCTGATGGAAAAAACCCCAATAGTACTTTGCATGATCCAGGAGTAGAACTCATTCTCAGCAGTGCTTGCAATGCATAGGTCAATTAGGCAGAAGACCAACAACTGGATAAATAAAATGTCAATATTATAACAGTTTTCACTAACAGAGTAATAAATTAGTAGCAAACTTTGTCTAACGATAATAGTGAGAGTCAGTTTTTAAATTTATTGAGGCTTTCACTATCTTTGGTTTGTGTAGATATTTTAGTGTACAATCTGGGTGATTGCAAAATTAACACTTTTGTGTTTTCAGTTTATCTGAACAACATAGGCTTTCAACAAGTTTATTTATATTATTTTTGGCAAAACTACATTTTTCATAAATGTACAGTCTACTGTTGATATTTTTAAAATGCTGTCGGCATGATTTTTTGAATTTTATTTTGCATGAGTTCCAATACAGGCTCATGAAATACTTATCTTAGTAATGCCTGTGAAAGTATTGCCTCAAATATAAGTATATACTGCACAGTAAAGACAACCAAACCTTGTTAAGCCACCAGCAGTGCGGTTTTATTTATAATCTTACTCAGCATAATTATAAGAACATAGGAAAACTTACTAAGTTTCCCCCACATATTGCCTTTTTGAGTTCTCCATGACATAATAATGTTATGAATAAAAGCTCCGGAAAATTAGTTACATGAAATGTATGGCACCTGATGTCTTGGTGATCTAACCACAATCCCTTCGCACTCCCATGCACCCCCCCCCCCCCCCTTTGTTTTATGTTATGTCGTTTCACTTTAGTACTTCTACTTACTCATACTACCGTATAAAAGTAGTAAAGAAAACCAATACCCAGGTAATAAGAATAAGAATTTAAAATTCTTCTTTATTCTGTTGTGAATCCCATCTTCTCAGGTATTAAATATTATTTAATGCAGGTTACATGCTTATTACAACACATGAGTGTTTTGCGTGTCTATGATGACTAATTAAGACAGGACAAGTTATCTGTTATTATTAGGTTAGGGTTGAGTGATTTTCTCTGAAATTACTCTTAGGCATAAATAAATTATCAACATGCGTTTATTATCTTGCATGAGTGTATTTTATTTTATTGTATTATTTATTCACAAGTTTAAGCAAATAAAGTTTCTTATTCTTAACATTTTAAATCCCAACATGATTAATTTAATATTGTACCCTTAAAGTGTCCATTAAAATAGGTGGACAAAATTTCAGAAATCTTTCAGACCACCAGAATAAGGATCATGGTAAGAAAAAATAAATAAATATATATATATTGGTAGGTATAGCAATGGGGTACTTTTGGGGATGTTCTTTTAGATTGGGCCTATACAGTATAAAGTTAATATTATCTTTTCCTAAAAGGGGGTGGGGGTCAGAGAGGAAATAATTCGATTTGGAACTAAAAGGGGGTTGGTTGATAAAGTCATTTGTTCATTAACAAGCCGTTAAGACATTGTCAGTCTATAGACCTTTTCCCTCTCAATACTAATAGTTTTTTAGTATTGGGACATTACAGTGCATAAGTATTGCTATTGACCACCATGTTTTATTGAATTTATTCAGAAAATAAACGGTTATCCGTTAAATATTGTTTGCATTTGGTTAGTTATGTGCATATGTAACCTTGATCTAGAACCGATGATGCTTCCATAATATCATACTCGGTGAAGATTTACTGTGAAAAAAGATTTCGCTTAATCTTCTTCTTCTTAGCTAAGTTAATGTGACCATAACATGCTGAGAATATCTCGTACTAAAGCATGTGCGATTATGACAATGTGTGTCAGCCAGTCCAGGTGACAAGGTATGGTCCCCCATTCACTGCAAGTATTTGCGTTAGCAAGACTATAATGCACATTTCATAAGCAAGGTTGTCTCGCAACCATCATGCTCATAGATTAAAGAACATATTTATAAAATTTTGCTGGCCGAAGTCAGGCAATAGGGTTCCACTGTGATGTCTACACATGCGGTGGTATTTTTAGTGTTAGCATTGTCCGATGACTTAGCTAAAGACATATTGATTGTCACACACTGATGGTTTGATAAGCAGCTAGTAACATGGAATATAATTATGTTTTCATGTAAATCATAGTAATAGTATACTTCTGGGTGGTAATTTTTTCGTTGGAATCATTTGAGTAATAGAGAAGTATGGATTCTGAAGATGACATGCTGCGCCAACCTCAAATGAATTGGGATAAGGGCAAGAGATTGATGATTGCTCTTTGCGCACAAACAACATATGTAAATGGAACTCACCAGTTATGCCGATTATAGGTATTTTCAGTGTTAGCATTGTCTAATGACTTTGCCAAGAGCATCTCGTGCTACGCACTGGCAGTCTGCTATGTAGCAAATAACATAGCGTATATGCTCTAAATTAACATGAAAGTGGAACTCACCTGCTATGCCGAGTATAGGTATTTTCAGTGTAAGCATAGTCCAATGACATTGCCCAGGACATCGCGTGTCACGCACTGACAGTTCAAGTTCCAGCTAGTACATAGGAAATATATGTAACTGGGGTGTCGCGCACCCACTGGAAAAAACTTTATGAAGCTTACGGCACATAGGTAAACAGTGTTAATGACCATCGTATCGCTTGATTAAGCACTGTAGATATCACGTATCCGGAGGTCAGTTATAGCCAGGCATTTTTACGCCTAATGGTAGGGCTACAAGGGTTACATCCAAGTTCAATCCTGTGCGAGCGTTGTCTGTAGGTATTTGCTCAGATTTCTGCGTCTCAGGTTTACAATTTTCACTAAGGATGCACAAATACACTTCCTGTCACTAAGTATTTTGTTATTTCGATGATATTATAACGTAAACTTATTTTTAAGCGAATAATTGGACGAGAAAGAACTTTTTTCTTGCGATGTCGTTACGCGCGAAAAAGAAAAGTGACGTTTCGTTTCATGTGTCAAAGACGGGAAAGTAAGATGCAAATGTTGCAATCTTTAAAAAATATTCATTTTCTTTATCTAAAATCGCGAGGTTAAATACGTGCCGTAAGGGATTACTACTATGTCAATAATAATTATTTGAAGATCACCACGAAATAAAATAAACGATAACTGTTAGATCTCATTTACATTTAATTAGTTATTGTCAATAATTAAATCTGATAATATTTAGTTATGAATAATTAATCAAAATAACAACGACCAATCAGGTAGGACGTAAGGTTAACCGACCAATCAAACGGCTTACAGTTAACGAGGGTTTAAAACAAAATGTCTCTTTATAATTCAGTATGAATCTGAATTAGAATTGGACCACAGCAGTTAGCAGGAACTTATTATACAAAACACGTTACGAATGTCACGTTCAAACATGTCCCGGAACAAATTATAATGTCCAACAAAGCCCTAATGCTGGGCAAAGCGCCCCATACTCGGGCAAAGCGGGCGTCAAATGTAAGAAGTTGCAAATTGAGCAGACACGTTACCCGGGTTTGATTAGGATCAAAACGTGGCTTGAATCGTTAATTTTAGTGGGTAATGTGGTTTCCAAGTTGTCTAGTAATAGCCCCTATTGGGAGAATGGTATACTAGCAAAGATATACCTGAGAGTTTTTTTTCCGCTTTTTGGAAGGCAAATTAAATTAGCTGTCAAATCTGTGTTGTGAAGATTGATAGGACATTTAAATTAATCAAGCTTTAAAAAGATGTAAATAAGCAATGAATATTTAAAGGGAAAAATAAATAATTATAATTAAAATGGTGATCGGAGGCGGAAAATCCTGGTGCTGTGGGAAAAGCGATGTTTAGTATTACACTCTAGCCAGATGGGATTAATTAATGGTATTAAGTTGACATGGCGGAAATAAAATACTCAAGAAGAAGTAGGAGGAACGAAAACACTTGAAATGCCTTCAAATAGAAACCATATCGCTCGCTCGCAATCCTCGAGGAGTTAGGCAGAGGTGTATCAATTATTCTACACCCATATTTTGCCAGTAACATTGAAGTCTCCTGTAAATGGGGACGAAGCCTATTACCATCAACCGAGTGGAAACTTTGGCTTCAGGCTGCTCATAAGTTATTATTTTTTGAAAAAACTCAATAACATTTTGGCCGACCTGGAAACCGAATTCTCAGCAGTAACAAAATGGAACGCTTACTGAAGATATTATTAATCTAAATAAATATAAAGAGAAGTCGTGACTGACTGACTGACTGACTCATCAACGCCCATCCCAAACCCTTGGACCTAGAAAGCTGAAATTTTGCACATAGGTTCCCATAATAATGTAGACAAGGAATAAGGAAGGATTTTTTGAAATTCAACCCCTAAGGGAGTTAAATAAGGGATGAAAGTTTGTATGGAAAATCGACATTTTCGTGGGCGAAGCAGCTGGCAAAAGCTAGTATTAAATAATAACAACAATAATTTTGTTGTGTCAGTACCAATTTCCATGATGAAGGTACCGGATTAAACCGGTTATATCCGGCCAGTCGGTTGACAAAATGGCGGTCAGTTTTTGCTTAGAGTTAGCATAATTTATGTTCGCAATAATCATATTTGTTACACCAATTGGACAGTTTCATTAGGAATTTAATTTAGAAATGATTAGGGTGCTTACGCTTGTTAGAAGTTATTAGGTATACCATTTTATTCGAGGGATAAATTCAATTAATGTAAATTCGGATATGAATATATTCGCATAACTTTATACAGTGATGCATGCAGATTACGTTTTTTTGTAATTAGGGATCCCAGTTAACAGTAATAATTAATTTGCATAATTAATGGTGACAACATAATTAACAAAAGCCGGAAATACAGCGTCGAAAAGAGTTATACATTAAAATTCATCACAATGTTGATTTACGGTCGTGATTTGATTTAAGGACCCCCAAAAACCAGTTATACAAAGCATCATTAAGCCGGAACCAATCAAAAATGATTTAGACCCCGTCAAGCCCCCTTAAATCTCGAAACCCATCAGAAAACACAATACATACATCAACCACAATCCCAAATCGAAAAAAAAAAGAAAAATACATTAGTAAAAAACTTGGTACAGTCAAGTGAATAAATCAAGTTGCAAACGACTGTGGAACCGGGAACCGGATCAAGCGAGTAATCCCCGGCTGGTAACCGGGTTGTAACCGGATTTAGGCGGATATAACCGGGCCGGCCACCTGCGATAACGACCCGTCGCGGTTGCGCTCCAATGGAGCTCAGTTAAGGTGTCTCCACACTTGGCTGCGCTGGGTTTGAGCTGCACTTGGAAACTGTGCAAGAATCTGGTTGGGTAACCATTTTCTTTCTGATTTTAGTCACATCTTCTAAATACAACCTCCAAATATTGTATGAAAGTGATAAGCTTACGACTCATCTATTCAGTTCTGTCATTTAATGCAGGACACAACAGACATTTTAATTGCCTGGTAAATACCTGTAAGGATTAGGCAGACTTGCACATCATAGTGCACCCACATTCTGCTAGTTATATTTAAGTCCCAAATAATAAGGGACAAGCCCTATTGTCATGAACCGGGTGCAAATCCAGACTCCGTACTCATCATCATCAGCCTATAATGTTCCCACTGCAGGGACTCAGGCCTCCTCTCTAGGAGAGGGATGGGCTATAATCCACCACGCGGGCCCAGTGCGGATTGGCAGATGTCACATGTCTTCAAATTTTTTGTTCTAAGACATGCCGGTTTCCTCACGATGTTTTCCTTCACCGTTTTGAGAGCAGCGGTATTAAAATAAATTACACAAATAATGCGCCTGCCTGGGTTCGAACCCACGACCTACTGTTCGTAAGTCGGTGCCAACACCACTGGGCCACCGCTGCTCCGTACTCCGTACTGCTACTGCGAAATTCCTGATTGTTAAACCCAATCAAATTACGAATCGAACCCCAGACCTTATGCTCAGTATTCGCGCTTGCGACCACAAGAGCAACGAGCCTGTCCTCATTCTTGTTAGTCACCTGTGCATATTAACCCTCCTAGAAAAAACACGCATGATGTTTTTCCCCCTTTAAACTCGTTAGCTTCACCTAAACTCAATTAATTCTTATCCGGAAAGCTGCACCCAAAAAAACGCTTACAAAAGTAATGTGGTAGCATCCGAGCTCGCTTTGCTCGCTCACTCGTTACATAGCTCCTCTTTTGTTAGTTTTACAAGTTTCTTAGTGTTCCACCTATTGCATCGAATTGAAATTTTCTTTAAAACATCTCCGAGTTCAACTTTGTGGTTCGTTTGAGTGGAAATATTTCAAGGAATTCTGTTAGTGAACGTTTGTTTAAATAAATAGATTTCGACGAAACTGGGTTTGGCGATGTGGAAGCGTGATTGTGCTTTACGCTTTGAGGTGAATTCATTTGATTGATTTATGAACAAGAGATGCAGACACTGTTTACTGACCACTAACTTTAATTAAGAAGTTTCCCTTTGTCAAAGAAATAATGTCAATCATCAATCATATCTGCTAAGCCAAGTCAAAGGTCCATGTGCAGCATAAAATTGTGACACACAATAAAGAAGAAGAATCATATCTGTTTGTCACAGTATGTTGGAACTCACATCGACTTTCATAAAGTGTCGCACATTTTCGTGCATTGTTGCACATTGTTCATTTTTGTCATTGTTCTTTTCGACAATTCTCACTTCTAAATCATTTTAAAAGTCCTTTGAAGTAGCCCTAAAGATCTGCTTACCCTCTAAACATAACAACATAATCAACAACCGCAAACGCGACAACCATCTCCCTATCTCGGCAACTCACGAAGATTCCTCTCATAACTTAAACTAAACTAAAATGAATTTAATACAGCCTCCCACAAACTGGACCAGATACACCTGAAACTTGTGCAAGTCTGACGTCTTCGTTAGATAACCGGGATAAGTTATCTGTTGCACAGGGGCTGGGCAGAAATCCAAGTGGCGAGGAGTCATGTTTCTTCTATTGTTTGTTTTGTTTAGAAAGTGTTGTTGTAGCGAGTTTGTGTTCGGAGCTTGTTTAAAGCTTAAAATAATGATTGTGATATTAATCAGCTATCTGACTGCGTTTTGAAGATTTTAGATAATAATAATATGATTATGAGATTTACAGATTTTATCTCGATGGTTGCCGGAAGACAGACGGCGCTACTGTGAGGACGGCCAAGAAAAATGGGGAACCGATGGGAACGCGTACCGCCATGGCTGTTTCGAGGCACTGGAAAAGAGCTCTTGGAAGGAATTGGGGAAAGCCTTGCCCAGCAGTGGGACGGTACAGACTTATAAAAAAAGATTTTGAAAGAGAGATTGGGTTCTGATAGGCTCACCCTGTATTCCATGGGACTTGAACATAACCACAGATTAACTGACAAAATGTGGTTGACTATAGGTAGATATTTTATTTTATTTTTATTTTATTTATTTGGCTCACCAACAATTGAATACACGAAATCAAAGATATGAGATACATACATTAGAATCACCGACACATGTATCAACCTCTTACAGGTAAGCACAACATGCATAACTTATTCGTCGTAGAGTGCCTACTTAGAAACTGGTGAGTAACATACTACTCACCGCACTTAACTATTGATTTTTAGTTAAACTATACTAAAACTAATTGAAACAAAACTAAAACTAAATTTACAAACAATCCTTAGCACTAAAATGATTTTACAAGTTTTCCTTAATTATACTTTTAAACTTGCTAAGTGAGTCGGAGTACACATCTACAAGATCACTGCAGCTGTTTAATAGTTTGCATAGACGAGGGATAGGCGAATTAGCACCAAGTACGGTTCTGCGAAGTGGAGGACGCAAGGGGGTTATAGGAGCTCGTGGGCTCTTCGTGGGCACACGGAATTTGAACCTACGCAATAATTGGGGACAGTCAATCTTATTTCTCAATATTTTATATATGAATACTGAATCTAATAAATCTCTCCTCTTCTGTAGGGATATCATCTTAAAGTGCATAAGTCTCTGTTTATATGAAAATTTCTTTTTAGCTATCCCGGAAGAGTATGCTAAATGCCACATAAATCGTTTTTGAACCCTTTCCAGTCTTAGTGTGTGGGTTGCGTAGTGAGGTCTCCATACAGTGCTGCAGTATTCTAACGAGCTACGCACTAAACAGTTATAAAGTAGAATTTTAGTCTTGGTGCGTCGAAAACAGGTTACATTTCTTATGACAAACCCAAGCATTCTCGAGGCTTTTTTAATTACATTTTCAATGTGGGGTACAAATGTTAACTGCCTATCGAACAGAACCCCCAAGTCTCTTATCTGTTCTACTTCCTGCACTAAGTTGCCACCAATGTTATAAGCAGATCTTATAAAATTAGTTTTTCTGGTGAATTTCACGTGGTAGCACTTGTTGATATTTAAGTTCATACCATTTTCATCACACCACCTTACCAAGTTGTCAATATCTCTTTGTAGTAATTCAACATCAAGGTCTGACTCAATTACTCTGCAAAATTTTAAATCGTCCGCATACATATAACACTCAGAGAATTTCAACTCATTGGCAAGATCATTGCCAAATAAATTAAACAATACTGGGCCAACATGTGATCCTTGTGGGACGCCAGATGTGACCTTGTAGGAGCCTGATTGATAGCCATTGAGTGCGACAAAGAAGGAACGACCGTCGAGATAGGAATTAAACCAACTAAGGAGGGAGCCGGTGATGCCGTAAGCTGTTAACTTATGCAGAAGTATATTATGAGGGACGCGATCAAAGGCCCTGCTAAAATCAGTGTATATCACGTCAACTTGTTTCCCAGAGTCAATGGCACTTGTGAGGGTCTCCATAAAAGTCACTAAGTTTGTGCACGTAGATCTGGAACTCACAAATCCATGCTGAGTATCGCTAAGGTATAGCTTTAAATGAGACTGGATGTAGGGACAGATCATGGATTCAAAAAGTTTAGCAAAGGTGGACAAAATCGATATTGGTCTGTAGTTACCAACAAAATTACGATCACTGCATTTATGAACTGGTACAACCTTTGCTACCTTCCAAAGGTTTGGAAATATACCGGAGGCAAGTGATCGATTAAATATTAGGGATAATGGAGCTGCCAGAGACGAAGCACACATGGAGACAAAATAAGGAGGGATTCCATCAGGCCCAGCGCCCTTTCGACGATCCAAAGACTTCAATTTAGAGAGCACAGCATCAATTTCAATAGTTGGTGTTGTTAGGGGTAAACTATAAGCTAACATGTCCTGCATGTACTCCGAGGAAGATGAATGATAAGTCACATTTTGCTGATTATACACAGAAGAAAAATGAGCAGCGAACATTTCTGAGATATTGGTGCCATCCGAAGACGATGTGACGCCATCGGTCATTGTTAGGGGAAAAGTACTGGTGCCACCTCGTTTGTCCTTGATATAAGCCCAAAAACGCTTAGGATCCTTGGTTATTACAGTCTCTAAGTCGCTAACATATTTATTGTAACAGGAAGTAGCCATACCCGAACACCGTTTACTGAGCAGTTTCAGTTCAAGCTCATCCATAGGGTTTTTATAAATTTTGTACCGCTGGCGTATCTTTTCTTTTTCTCTTATGGTTCTTATTAAATTTTTATCGAACCAAGGAGGGTGTGACTTATATTTACGGGTGGTAGGGGGATCTTGCATTTCTATAATATTTTTAATTTGATCGTAGAATATACTGAGCATTTCATTCACATCGTGTTTGTCATCAAACAAAAGGTTCCAATCAATCTCATCTAAGTTCTTACGAATAACAGCATAATCTAATTTGTAAAAATTTAGTCTCTTGTTACTATTATACGGAAGTCTTGTGTCTTTATATGAATTAAAGTTAATTTCGATTGGGGGATGCAAAGGGTCAATTATGCTCAGGGGATTTTGTGCAGGACATACGGTACCAGAAGTTAAGTTAGTCATCGCAAGGTCAAGTATGCGTCCTGACTTATTTTGTATGTTGTTTAATTGAACTAATTTGTTTATATGACAAAAATCAGTCAATAAGTGACCAATACCTGGTGCTATATAACCATTATCTAACTCACATACCAAGTTCCAATCAATATTATGTAAGTTAAAGTCACCAATTATACATGTTTTTAAACTCGACTTTTCAGATACGGTATTACACGAGTTCAAAAAGTGTTCTAGGTTTGAACGAATTACAGGAGGAGGCAAATAAACTGCGCACAGAGCTAGTTGACGGACAGACTTTGTAATGGAGATGTCTATGATAACCCACAAGTCTTCACAATTGCTTTCCCATTGAGTCATACGTTTTGAATTTATCCCCTTTAGTACGGCAATCAGAACACCCCCGCCATCTTTTTTCCTGTTATCCCTATCTCGCCTGTAGACTACATATCTGCTATCAAATAGCTCCGAGCTCATTACCGAATCATTTAACCAAGTCTCGGTCAATATAATCACGTCATAGTTTTCGCAACAAACTTGACGATAAAAGTTAAGACATTTAGTGCGCAAGCCTCTGGTATTCTGATAATATATCCTTAAATCTGAGAATGATAATGAATTATATATTTACTTTTACATTGACAATAATATTAAAGGAAGAAAAACTAAAACATGAAAGAAATTAGGATTAAACCAGCTTATTCAATACATCCTTATTCCTAACAAGAATGTGTTCCGATTCCTGTACTTTCCGCATGAATATCCGACCACCTCGTACCCAGACAAACTGATATCCGATTTCCTTGGCTTTGATTCTAGCGGCAGCATGGAGTGATTTGTTGGCAGTGGACAGATGTTCCGTGATATAGATCGGGGATTTAGCACAAGAGTATCCCAAGTGTGTTGAGTTCAGCTTGTTGTCTGGATTCGATTTATTATATTTAATGGTAGCTGCGAGAAATTGGTCACGACTACGGGGGGAAGCAAGTTGAACAACCACGGCGCGCGGGCGGGAATTGTTTGCATTTTGTTTTGCGACTCTTGTACAATGCTTAATATCGTTGTCTTGAATACCGCTGCCAACAATTTTAGATAATTGTGACACAATCTCTATTAAATTTTCCTGCTTCTTTTCCGGCAGGCACTGAATTTCAACGTTATCTGCACGGGTTTGCTGTTCCAATTGATTTAGGCGTGAAGTCAAGTCGTTAATACAAACTTTCATTTCTGAGTTTTCCCTCTGTAACTCCTTCATATTCTCCTTGGACGCTGTATACTCTTTTATTAGATCTTCATACTGATGATTCATAAAAGTCATGGATTTTTCCATATTTTCCATTTGCTCTCTAATTGGTTGTAACTGTTGATTCAAGGTAAGTTTCATATTTTCTATGAACTTAGACAACATTTCTGCCTGTTCCTTTTTAACAGCGTCCTGAATAAGTTGACGAATATCGTCGGATGATAACGCGATTTCATCAGGCGCCTGAGGTGGAGATCCAACGGCTGGCCTCTTATTGCCTCTAGTAGTTGAGATGTTACGGGACGGTGTATTATCGGGTTTGCTAAGTTTCGGACCCGGCTTTAGACATTCGGAACATTGCCACTTAGCAGGTACCTTGTAGTCATCAGCTAAAGACAGGCATGTAAAATGATACGCCTTATGACATTTTACGCATTTAGCATATTTTTCGTTGCCAGCTGTTTGGTCACAACAACCCCATAGCATTCCAGAACTTAGCGGCTTAGCAGGGTGATCTGCCATTACAAATATTACGCTTCGAGGTAACGTAAACAAAAATTATAACGTTACCTACGTTATTATATTCCGGTGTTGTGTAGCACTCCGTTTCTATGCCCACGAACTCGGTCGCGAGTAAAAGGTCGTAAGCGCCGTGCGTAGCTCGTCGCTTACGCGTTATGTTGAATCACTTCTCAAGTTCTCACTTTTTGTTTGAGGCGGTAGATTTTATGATAATGCAAATTGTATTTAGAATTTCTGCAGTATTTATGCACTTCACCAAATAAGTTCACAATGCAAAGGTCCACTGATATCTGTAACTATGTACTTCTAACCACACAAGAGAGTTAAAACGACTTTAGACAATTAATAACAATAAAAACACAGAGCGATTTGTACCGTGACACTCGAACGATATGATAATATGATATAACTCTGTATGATCCTTCGTTCTTAGGTATTGGCTTGCTATGCTTAATTGTTACTTCTCCATGATACAGTGGTATTTTACGTTTTGAAAAACATCAAAACATTTGAGAAACTTTTAGATTCTGATCTGCACTAAGTACTAAAACAGTCCGAAAGAAAAACTGAAACTAATTTCTTCCCGGTATTATTGTATTTCTTCCATTCATACTTCCAACTCCCATAAATAATCCTTACATTACCCTCGCTCCACACTGAGACTAGATAATAAGCTTCTCAGATAAACTGTTACTACATCGCGAGACTAATACTTCAGCTGTCTTTTTACCCGGTTTAATCCAGATCGTACCGGTTCGCGGCTGTGGAAACCGGAATGTGGATACAGAAGTTTTACTTTACACATGAGTGTTCATCATCCCTGGCAAAGGTGTTTTAGGGGCCCTATATTTTGCCAGTTATCCTTATGTTTAAAGCCAAAGGGTTGAGCCTAATGACCAGCAATCGGGCACACAACCAGACACTGTGCTGCTACTGATAAATTCCTGTTGGAACACCCAATAACACCACACCTAACTTGGGTATCAAACCCAGAACTTCAGCCTGCAGAACTTATAGCGCTTGTGACCATTAGACCAGACATTAGAATAAAAGTATTGTCTCCACGAAAATTTGCTCCTTTTACTTTCTATTGTGAGCCTTCTATCTATTCCTACGTAGTGCTGTAACCAGATAAAACCAGTCACGTCTCTCACAGGTTGCACGTAGCATTACTATTGCATACCGACACCTAGACACTCCGACACTCCGACACTTGAGACACTCAGACACCTGAATGTAAATTGTATTTACAGGAAATTATTACCACCATTCTTCAAGATGCGGTTGAAACATTGAATGTATTAATTCTCTGGTAGTTTTATCAAGAACTGATGCTTCTGCTTATCAATCGTTAACATTCGTAAGTATCAGTGAGAGTCAATACAGGTAACTTTAATTTTCAAAGCGTTTTCTACGAAATAACCTCAATATAATTTTTAGCGTTTTACAGGGGAGTGTACTTTGTAAATTTTGGCGTTCAAAAGTGCTGATTATCAGGTTATTACACCACTTATTTCTTATTTCTATCGTAACTGTCTCCTTTTTAAGCGATCGAAAAGTTTAAATAAGCGTATTTTTCTATGAGAGTAGCCTGAAACAACAGAACGCCGCTTGCTACGATTCTTACATTCTTTCTTCGCTTCGTTCATGTTCATAAATTAGGTCATTAACACACGTCGGTTGTGAGTACTACTTTCCTGCCTTTCAGAAGAACCACCACCAATAAGGTTAGTGTATGTCATTCTACTAGGGCGTCCTGTCCCAGTAATTATAGCCACGTTAAGCTTAGATTACCTATGTCAATCCAATAAGTGTATGTTTTCTCCCTCATCGTTAATAGCTGATAGATTGTCAATTTACCTAGGTCGTCTGGTCCTTCGCATTAAAAAAAAAACCATAGGTATTTAATTTAAAAATTACTTATTAGCAAATTAATTTATTCTGTTTTTAAACCCTTTACTACCCTTTTTTGTACGTAAAACCCTTTCTAAAATTCTCAGTGACTTTCCACATGATTAGAGTTACCTCCCTCACTCATATCTTACGTTATATACAGGGTGATACCTTTACGTGCTATACAGGGTGTTACTTATACGTTGTGACGTCACGAGTGCGTGGTGCCATGTACTGAGAATATTAAATAGGGTTTCTGACGTGATTAATGGAGTAAGGGGGTAAGTAGAATGTAAGGTGTTTTGTTTGTAGACTTGTGGTGTGTGAGTTAGGGTTATGAAAACTTCGGTTTAATATCTAAGTTATTTTGTATCCAAATTGTGTACACGTGACATTCTTACATACAAATGTTATTATGTTAAAAACAAGCTTATACCTATCCTAATATCAAGTACCTATCAGATTTTTATTTTTTATAAATTTATACTTTTATCCAATTTAGAACGTTCTTTCTTATTTCTCGTCTCTGTAAGTAATGGTAGGCTATAAAGGACAAACTAATTATTAGGAAGTTTATCGCAAGACCGCAACTGCAGATTATTTTAATGAATAATTAGGCTTATCCTATAAGCACAAAGAAGATAAACAATAATTGAAGGATTTTTCAATTTAGTCTTTAATCCTTCTTTAATAATTCCTAAATCGCAGTTGAAGTTTGTCGCGGATAACTTTACATTGAATTTGATGCAAGTTCTTCATTTGTGTCATATATGGCACTATACTTAGTACTTTATGTAGACGTGTTACAAAATCAATCAACCTCAGCAACCCAGTTTTATCAACTATCAAATTAAAACAAAAATCCTAAATACAAAAAATAATCTGTATCTAGTGCCCACACGATGCTTCACCACGCGACAAATTAGTAGCAGTGAGTCGCGGCGACTAATCGCGTTATCCCAATCAAGTGGCGACTGCCGCAGGCCCGTCGGTGCGTTTACTAGATTAAGAGCTTGGCCCTCTGCTTATGCTGCGGTGTACGAACCTGGCCTTAACTCAATCAAGCTCTGAAATTTGCTGGTTAGTGATATTTTGATTGAGGGTTTAATTTGAAATGTTAGCATGTTCTTTTTAAAAACAAGTTTTGGTTGGTCATGTTTTTAGATATAAAAAATTACCGCCAAAAGTTTCCACTTTTATCTTTAATCAGTAATTCTCTTAATTTATCAATCATTCATCTTTCTCATGCCCTTTTTTGGGGGGGTTGGAAATCGTCAAATGACTTCTCCCGCTCTGGGCAGAGCGGTAGCGAGTGTCAGACTTCTACTGACTAAAAACCACCCATGTTCCTTCTTCGCCCTTGTGCCGAGATTTAAACGGGTGATAAAAATAAAGAATCTTTTATCTACAACCATCAAATCTTATCATCACCTTCCTACCCTTGTCTCTTACTATTTGGGGTCGGCGGCGCCACCCGTTTTTTTTTCTTTCATACTCCCCTGTCTATTGGATAAAGTAAGGAACGAGTATATAAGAGGAAGTTTAAAAGTTGCGCCAATTAGGTACAGAAAAGTTAAAAGGGAATCGACTGTCGTGGTATGGGCATGTGATGAGGAGGGATGAATCGCATGTGACTAAAAAAGTTATGAATATAAATGTGGATGGATGAGGAGGGAGAGGAAGACCAAAGAAAAGATGGATGGAGTGTGTGAGGGGTGATATGAAGGAAAAAGGAATAAATGATAACGTGACGACTAACAGGGCAGAATGGAAGAAAACAACGTGTTGCGCCGACCACAAATGACATGGGATAAGGGCAGGAAGAAGACTCCCCTGTCTATTGTCACGCTATCATTTTACTCTTTTCTCTTTCATATCATTCCACACAAAATCCATCCATCTTTTCTTTCGTCTTCCTCTCCCTCTCGATTCATCAACATTTATATACGACCACCGAATCTATTAACAAAACTGTGTGGACAGAAGTTATTATTTTTTATTCATAAAAAAAAAACATTAACAACGTAGGTACAATTTGACGTTTCTTCAGAGAAGAACGTGTAATAAACTTGACAGTTACCCCTATAAAATAACAAATAGATCATATTCATGAGATAAATTACCTCTCAAATGAATTACAAAATCACTCTTTCTCATCACTACGATAAGAAAAAGTATGTAAATTCAGTGATAAGCGAGAAGCAACCGTGTGTTATCTAATCCTAATGTTACAAGTTAAGTGATAAGATACGATTAGCTGGAATGCGGACTGAATAATTATGTTTAACCCCGAAGAGTTGGGTATAGAGGCTCCACCAGTATGTATAAGTCCCATGAAATAGAAGACGAGCATGTAGTGCACCCGTCGGGGCTACGGGTTGTTTGAAAGTGATACCGCGGCCTCGGCACAAGGGCTAAGAATGAACGTAAAAGTGGTTTTTAGTCAGTAGAAGTCTGACACTCGCTACCGCTCTGCTAGGGTCGGCTTCTAGCCTAACGATGCAGCTGAATACCAGTATTTTACATAATACTGGTAATAACCCGGTAATAACTGGGTTGTGGTGGTTAGATGTATGTAACCACTGGCAATACGATACCCCTTGGTAAGACTGTAAGTTACTTAATAAATACAGTGAAACTTGGTTAACTGGGACCTGGATAAGTGAGAAACCTCTATAACTGGAACTCATGCTGAGGTCCCATGAGACAGATTTGAATATCTGAGACACTGGGTAAGTGGGATACCTCTATAAGTGAGACAAATTTTCAGGTCCCTTGGAGGTCTCATTTAACCAGATTTCACTGTACCAAATAGCATTGTCCATCTTGGGAATCGCCTTCAGAGCCCTATGCTCAGTGTATGTGTCAGACTTACAACCTCATTTAATAGGCTTCTAGTAATAAATACATCACAACACCTTAATAAGAACAGAGGAAACCAGCATGTCTTAGAACCAATTCGAAGACATGTGACATCTACCAATCCGCACTGGGCCCGCGTGGTAGATTATAGCTCATTCCCTCTCAAAGAGTGGACATTAATAGGCTGTTGATGATGATAATGATGAATAGTACCATCACATCCCCTCAATAGGTACCTCAACAGAACCCTATACACAAAACACAACACCATCCAGAATTCCTACAACATAGCCAACCATCTCACCTAGCCTCTTAGGTACAAAGTTAATTAATACCTCCAATTCGACCTACCTACCCACCTGCATTTCACCCCTAACTGTGTCGCGCTTTGAACCCTCACATCTACGAGTAATTACCAACACCCCTTACAAGCCACTTTCACCCCTATGTCAACATACTATAGGGTTGATTTCAGATTGAGTTCAAGGAAGGTGGTCGCGCGCCACCATACAGGCCATTTTCACCCCTATGTCGCAACATTTTAGGGGTGAATTTAGGTTGAAGTTAACGAATAAGGGTGGCCGTAAGTGAATATTTAAGGGATAGAATTAATGTTTGATTGCGTTATTGTAATTTTCATGATGTGTTTACCTTGTTGTTGGGTTAATTACTAATTTAGGTTTGATTAGTGTTAACTGAATTTGAATGTATATCTACGTTAGTTATTTAATGTTGTCGTAACACATAAATAAAATTATAATTACGATAGACAGGTTCTTTTTACCCGACTGCGGCGAAGCCTAAAAGGAGGGTTATATAGCATAACATAACGTAATAACATCATCACGCCTTGGGGATTACTCCCCAAAGGGTTTAGCAGAGGTGTACCTAAAAGTGCACCCATATTTCACCAGCTATATTTCAGTCTCATGTAAATGCCACCGGGCACAAAAGACTGGACACTTTTGTTGCAAAATTACAATAGGTAACTCTTTGCCTGACTCGGGCTTCGAACCCAGGGCCTTATGCTCAGCAGTCGCACCTGTGACCACTACATCAATAAGGCATTGCTTTCGTAGTTTTTAATTAAAACCCATAACCAAAAATAACTAAAATAAAACTCACCTTTTCGAAATGTTTCACGTCCGCCAACAACACAAAGTTGATATGTATAAACCTCGCATCTTCACACGACTTGGCCCTCTGCCTATACCCCGGCTTACTATAACAATATCTATAACCCGTATACTCCGAACTGTCAATGTCCACTTTCAACCCCCCACTGTAACCCCAGTCACCTCCACAACCCCAACATACACCTTTGGTAACAAATTTCTCCCAAACATCTGAAAGGCCGTGCTTTTTCGCCCCCGCAAGGCCAATGCGGGGGCGTCCAGGCCATGTTCCGGCGTTGGCCTGTAGCCTGAGGCCTTTTTGAGTCCTTTGCAGTTTCCACTCTCCGAAAGTCCCAGTATCAGCTGGCTTTTTCCATTTCCATTTGGATATCACTCGTGATTTTTTTACAAAGTTTTATTTGGCACTCACTTTGACTGTTTTTTTGTTAGGTCCCGAATTTTGGGTCCTATTAAGTATTTTGTGTCCTCGGTTCGCATTGGAGGGTTAACTTTTCTCTTTTAAGCTTATACCTTTTTGCTAATGTTAGCCTTCCTTTATCGAAAATACTCGGATTTCTGTTCAATAATTACTGAGTACTTAAATGTAATTAGCTTTTAACTTAATTGCAGTTCGGTACTGGTTTATTCAAAAGCGAAGAGGTGAAGCTGAATTAACTTTCAGTTTCTTTGCCAAAGTAATTGTTTGGAGACGTTTAGGCATAGAGATGTGTCAATGGATTACGAAAATAGATGTAAATTATTCCTATAACATGAGCTTTAAGTATCGCACTTTGAGGGAAAAACTTGATCTAAAATAAAAAGTACTACCTTCAACTTTTTCAAGAACCACTTTCCTCAAGTTTTAAAGCAGCACAGAAAAATAATTGACGGGCGCTACGAAAACCTCGCTTGTTTCTTAAAAATATTTTTTCATAGAAAATAACGCAAGTTCTTAACGTTAAAACTTGACACTTTCCTACTTATTAATTAGTCGCTGAAAATCTAAACTAAAGTGGCGTCTTTTGAGTAAAATCGCTAAATCACGGCCTTCCCCCCTGTATTTCTGCCCATCCGCCCTTGGTTCGCAACGTTGGCATCGAGGCCTATTAATCAAATAACTCTCTTGTGATTAATTAGGAAATCTGCAATTAGTAAGAAATCGTTGAAATTAAGGAGAACGGATGTAGGGATGTGCGAGGGAAGTGTGCTCAGTTGTGGATGTGGCATTTTTGTGTGTTAAATTCATTGGTATGTACTTGGTGGATGTTTGTAGACAGAAAAAGTAATGATAAGAAACATATTTTATCAAAGTTTTTCTTTGTAATGTACATTTGATGGTTAGCAACAAAGCTTTATAACCATAAAAATGCTCACGGTAAGGTATTGTTACAATAGCGATAATGTTGAGAAAAAATAGTTTAGTTGCGAATGAACCGCATTCCCAAGTACTGCCGAGAACTGAACCTTCAGAAATTGAAGAGGCACCCTTAAAAGAAAGAGAATGTGATAAACTTCATGAAGATATCAGAATTACTTTAATCCCTCTCTACGTTATCCAAACAGCGTCATCAATTTTATGACTTCTCAAGAATTTATTTTCATCATAATACCGCATCTAATTCCTTCATTAGCTCCTAATACCACTTAATAAGAAAATAAATTCACGAGTGTAATCCCCGGGGCAGATTAATTTCTTATTGTGGGGAATCTGTGGGATAATGGCTGGGATAACAAATATAGACGAATTGTCTCTGGTATAAAGTTAAGGAGGCTGTGATTAAATAGTATCGATGTATTTTAAATCTGTGTAGAATTGTAGATGGTGATGATAGGATGAATTGATAGTCTGAGAGTGTGGCTTCGATGGAAGTCTAGATTTTCATCAAGAATCTGAACAAAAGTCATGTTGTTTTGTTATGTGATTATTTTAGTAAATATATGAACCCTAGTTTCTACTTGCTTCACTTTAACCAGTGATATAGTACCTATCTGTTACGAATACCATATTTTCCTGCATAACACTAAATCAGACTTCACTCCTTACTGAAATAAGGGACTGAAATGATTTACGTATATGTTTAGGCTAGGGTACAAATAGCTTTTTACCATCCTCATTGCAGGATTAGAAATACTGTATACTCAGACCATATTACCAATCAAAATAAAACGAAAATTGGCACTATTTCCTCCCCAAACTAATTATACCATATTCAGCCCCTAACTACCCATTACAGTACCATGAAAAGCCTACAATAAATAGTGAACTAAGACATAGTTGAACCATCTGTCTGTACGTCTTGGCGACGTTCCAGTGGCAATTACCCTGCTTCTCTGCTTGCCCCTTTCTTATGTAAGCATTATGTATTTCTTCTCTAGGGGATTTGTTTCTAGTCACTTTTTAATTGCCTACCATTTTGTGTTGTTGTTGTTGTTTTCGTGGAGTTAAATTGTTATAAGAAGAAGAATTGTAACAGTATTTTGGATTCTTGCCTTTTGAAGTCGTAATTACTTCATCAAAGTTGGAAATTGGAAATAAGCTATACGCTCGAATGGAAGGCTTAGCTACACTAGTCTTGCATTGGCAATATTAACCTATATCTGAGCTTTTAAAAACAATTTCTCGTAATAAAATATTAGTCTCGTTAAGTGAGACTGGATCAAAAAGTAAATATATTATGCCACTTTACCAAAATTATGTTGGGGTCAGTTTTCAGTCTAAACAGTCAAATACCAGCATTTTACATGGAATGACAGCTTATCTAAAGTTGCACAGAGCCATAGAGCATTCCATCCTCGGCATAAAGCTGATAGAGATTGAGTTCCTAACGTCGAAATCCAAAGACGTACAAATGTTTTCGCTCTTGAAAATCGCGTTATGGAACTCAAATAGAGTTGGGCAGGACACCTAGTAAGGCGCAGTCATAAAAGGTGGACTATGCCTGCCACCAAGTGGCGTCCAAAAACAAGGGAAAGAAACGTGGGTCCTTCGGCGACATAGTCAACAACCTCAAACCTGGATGAGGCTGGCACAGGGCCTGGAGTACCCAGAAGTGGTTGAAAGCCCTTGATATGATGATAAGATGTAAACAAACTTAAACTTGTCATAAGCGATAATACAAATCTAAAACCTCTACGTAGCCTCTATGTATAAACAAAAACAGTTAAGTCTAACGCAAATGTGGTTTTCCAGTTAACTCTTATTTACTAATATTATAACTCAAGGCACCTTATTGCCTTGTTTATGAACACAAAAATGTAGCAAGCAACGCAAGTGGAAGAAGTAAGCGAAGTGTATTAAGATCATAACCAGTAGCGGTGGTTACTTGTTTTCTACCTTTTTTACTATTCTTGCAGGATTTGTAAGGATAGCCGTAAGAAAATATTTTGTAGTGCTCGGGAATATAAAAATGGTTGTTTTTGAGTAGGTAGCGAAGTATCTGGATAGTTTTAAAGAGAAAGTAGCGTTTGAATTATCGTTTGGATACGAATGTTGGGAGCAATGAGCAATGGAGGGAGGCTTTTCGCCAGCAGTGGCACCATAGTGAAAGCAGTGATTGTATCATCATCATCAACTATCTGCCCTTTGTGCCCATGTTACTTGGGGTCAGCGTAGTACGTTTTTTATCGCCTGCGTCTACCGTCACGTTATCGTTTATTTAAAATTTAATCAGGTTTAAAAAAACAAAGCACTATAAATACAGACATACTTTGAATTCTTTGGCAGTCTTTACGAGAAGAAAAAACTTTAAAGTCTTAAAAATCTACATCTAACTTCATCTCTCCACACAAAAGACAATCCAACATTTCCATACAAACGTCTTAAACTAAATTCAAACCAGTCCAAACCGGCTGGAACCGGAACAAACCAGTCTCGGGCTGATTTTTACCCGGCTCACTCCTTTATCTGGTTGTAGCAATTTCCTGAATCATGGAGACTTATTATTGGTAGCTCGGAAGGGTTGAAAAGGGGGTGAATTTTTTAAGCGAATTTTTTAGGGGTTCAGTTCGTTTGCGAGTTAAGGACTTTTTGATTTAGTTAGGAATAATGTAATGAGATTTTTATTTAGAGATCCTTTTTGTAAAGGTGTAAGAATTACCGTTATTTAAGGTTTAAAGAAAAACTCATCGTCATCTTCTTGTCTTTATCCCATCATGTTACTTCAACTGTCAACCGTCACGCTATAATTTATTCCTTTTTCTCTCATATAACTCCTCACAGAATCCATCTAAAGTTTCCTTGGTCATCCTCTTTCTGTTCGTCCATCAACACACCCTTTAAGTAACATGCTTTTGAAGAATAACTTAGTGGAACATTTGGGTAAATATTGAGGGACAACAGTTTTACCCGAGTACGGCAAAGCCAAAGGAGAGTTATGATTTTTGACAGGCTTTGTATGTTTAGAGAGAGATTTCAACTTTATACTACAGAGCAACCTATTTCATGTAGGATCTTCATTCGTAAAAATTGTCAAGAAACTTTTGCATCATTCTTAAAAATAAACTGTTCACTCAAGTCACAATTTTTCAACCAGAATCAAACCCACTTTTTTATAACCAATTTTATCTCCGTCTCAACTACCCGCGGTAAATATCTGCGCGGGGTGTTTTCTACCCCAAGAGGCGTTTAGGAAATGAAGAAATCCGGTCCTTGGGGGTGGCATGACATTAATAGAATTCTGTTTCATCCCCCTTCATCCGCCTTGGGACATTATTTGGAAGAAAATTTTCCCAAAAATAACTTACAATTTAGATAGGTACGTTAATTTAGTATAGATGTTTCTAAGGGTGTATTCATTCAATCATGATGAGTCTATAACAAAATCCAAATTGAAGTTTTTGATTAAAAGTTGGAAGTTGTTGAAGATGGTACAAACTGGGAATGTTGTACTGTAAGTTTGTTTTCAAAGGAACTTATATTATGTAAATGAAAAAGGGTTCTTTCATGAGAAATTCAATGCTTTGTGAAATAATATTTTGAAGCTCACTTCTGCATTTACAATGATTATCTTTTGAAGGTGTGGTGACACGATTTGGTAGCGTTTGAGGAAAGCTGGTTAGAAGTGGGGGTAGGACAAAATTACCTAGAAGGATATGGGAGAGGTCTTTGCCAAACAGTAGAACAAACAAGGCTACTAAAAATCCGTTTGTTGCCCGTGGTCCACATCATCTTTAGAAAAGCTTCTTCAGGTTAGTATCGAAAATACGCTGGAGTAAAGATACCTACAGCAAAATCCCTATTCACGACAAGTACCAGGTCTCTCACAGACAAGAGGGCAGTGTCCCCCCCGCAGTGGAAACGTTCTAGGTTGATTACAATTTTAAAAGTTCTATTTTCTATTCATCTCTTATTTTCTCTAGGTTTTTATTCATGCGTAGATGCGATACTACATACAAAGCCCCAGAAAATTGCACTTTTCCATACAAATAGCTGCAATATTTGACCCGGGAAGAGAACATCATAATATCAATAGAGAGCTGTTCAATAATGCAGGCTATCTTCAATAACTATTGGTCCACACGGGGTACAAGATGGATACGTCTAGAAAGTTCATATTGACGGGGTTGGGGGGTGGAATGTCGGTCAAGGGGGGGAAATTGGTATAAGATTTTATGATTTTGAGGAGTGAATTGTTTATGTTGTAAAATCGAATGTTGGGAATGATAAGACAAAGCGATATTTCGATTAAATTAGAAGGAACGTTTATTATATTTGTTACTATTTACTATATTTAGACTGCTTTTCTTTCATGTTTTGTAAGTACATGATATGTGCTAAATAATAAGGTTCCCATTGCTCAGATTAGGACTGCTCTTAGACACAAATGTTGGCTGGATTTGGTTAATCCACCACGCAGGCTTAATTAATGCAGTTTAGTGGATGTTTCATATTATGTTCGATTTTTTGGTTCACACGTCTTAATAGACCCACAAGACAAATATAATGAAAAATAATGCTTCAAATAAAAATATAATCAGTTAAAATGAAGTATCTCTTGCTCGAGTAGTTAACAAAGTACAAACCTAAGAGCCGTCGCACAATCTATCCGAGTTGGAAACTTTGCGATTTATTAACAGTCGCTACTTAATTAATGTCGCGGATACTTTGTGACTGGATGCGGTAAACACGACGGTTAACCGAAGTGGGATAAAATCTGTTTGAGCGCAGTTGTGTTCAAGTGTTATCCTTCAGTAGCAAGATTGGTTATAATAAACTTAGAAAGCAGCGGTGGCCCAGTAGCGGTCCCGACTTACGAACAGTAGGTCGTGTACTCGTGGGATCGAACCCAGGCAGGCACATTACTTTGTGTAATTTATTTCATCACCACTGCTCTCAAAACGGTGAAGGAAAACATCGTGAGGAAACCGGCATGTCCTAGAACCACAAAATTCGAAGATATGTGACATCTACCAATCCGCACTGGGCCCGCGTGGTAGATTAAAGCCCATCCCCTCTCAAAGAGACGAGGCCTGAGTCCCTGCAGTGGGAACATTAATAGGCTGTTGATGATGATGAAACTTAGAATTTAGCAGAAATAGAGATGTTTCGGGTCTGCTCGATTCGAGACGCATACGAGTATTTATAATGGGACCCGTCAATGTGGCAATACTTGGGCGAAGCCTACATGCAGCTAATGACGTTTTTCGACTGAAATTATGATGCGAGATGTTTATCGTGTACTTTTTAGTGCGAAAAAAAGGTTGAAAGGGGGGGGTTGAAGAGATCCCTTTTGGTCGCGATAACCGACATTCACGCGGACGAAGCATATTTTTCTACTGATATGAAGGGATGTTTCCTAGGTAAAACAAATCCAGTCTACCCAGATCCGTGTCTGCTTCTAAAGTTTGTCGTTTAAGTTTCAGTTAAGTGCGACTGATGGTTAGCAAATGGCGGCCACAATCTACTGACGCGTTTAAACTCCAATCTAACTCGTTTGGTTAAGTCTAACCTCTAGTAAAACGATCAGCCGTAAAGCGTTCCGTTTACTCAGCATTTTTGGGTAATGTTCTGATGGAAGAGTTTGGAGTTTATTGTTGGTGAAGAATTTCAATCTAGAATGTTATTAACGGAAATTAAAGATGTTTTTAATGAGATTTAATTATCAGCTTAAAGAATATCATCTGTGTAGTATAAGATAATTGTTGAGACCGCTATAAGCATTTTCTACAAAATCCTGACTTGCACTGTTTTCGTATAACAATTGCTATATTAATTTTTCTGATAGCTATTGAATAGGTACATTCTCAAACTTCTACTTTTACAGATCCGTTAAATCCTAAATGTTAACCTTATTCAACCGTACCCAAAGTCTCGAAGTCGGGAATCCTTACAAGCGAAACAGACAGGTAACCCTTTTTATACCGACTTCAACATCGACGAAGTTTGAAGTCGGTTCGAGATAATCTCGCCGCGGACAGACGGACAGATAAACAGTTTGTATCTTCGGTTCTTGTTCTAGTTTGTATTGGAGATATTATTATAGGTATCTGTAACTTACTGAGCTATGTACGTATATAAAATGCAGTAACTAAAATGATTATTTATTCTTTTCCTCAAATAATAACGTGTTTCATTAATTTTTAACGCCACTATAATGAATCGGCTAATTCGGACTTATATTACGAGACTTACTTAGGCACTCATCATTATCATCATCAGCCTAAAATGTACCCACCTCTTTAGGAGATGGATGGGCTATAATCCAACACGCGTGCCCAGTGCGAGTTGGTCCTTAGGTGCTGTACTGTGTAAGTAAAGTACCTGCTCTATTTAACCTTGTTTTAAGCTAATGCCTTGCCTTGCTTTTGCCTTGTTTTTTCCCGTTTATGATATTAATAGTAGTGTTGTTTTAAGCTATAATTTTATTTTATTTTAACTTACAACTTACTCATTATTACATTTAGGCTATCCACTCAAAAACTTTACACACGAAAGCTAAATAGCCGTCAACAATTTCACTTTTAAGATTAATTTAATTACAATCTGAAGTTTATCATCAAAAGATAGAAGACAATGAATCCGAGTGCAAGAGTCGAAATAATTTCAAGAGGGCGAGTGAAGTGAGAATTGGGAGGGGAGGGTCCAAATAAGATGATTTAGGATCTGAGACAATGGCGGGATGAACGGTATAGTCTGAGGATTACGATTACGTTATAAAACGTAAGGAATGCCTTTTTTTTCAGGGATAATTATTTTGTACGGGTTTGTTGATTATCATATGCTGTACCAGAAAGTAGGTTAACATTTTGAAGTTTAGACGATTGGCGCAGTGGGTCAAGCAGTTGACTGCTACATTACGTGCCGCGGGTTCGATCCCCGCACGGAACAAGTATTTGTATGGCCAACAGAAAGTTGTTTCGGGTCTGGGTACTTGTGTCATATGAGTTGAAATGTTTGTGAATGCACCCACGATACAGGAGAAATTCCTAGGGTGGGTAAAGTTTAAAAAATATGTTTATATTGCCGAAACTGTCACATTGTGAGACATAATTTTCGGCATATTTATGTGAGAATTTGTACTAGTTTTGTAATTTTAAGTTAGAACATTTATGCAGTGTGAGTGTTTTCTATCATCTACATAGGTAAGTACTTGCCTATGTGAGTACTGAAAAACAGACCTCCGCTCAACACTATTTCCTAGTTTTAGCTAACACTAAACTGACACCTAAAACAATGCCTAAGTATAATTATTTGCACTACTTATTACAATTTCAACTCTTGGTGCCGAGACCAGCGTTCCAAAATCCAAAAATAAACTTTTATTTAAGTTTCCATTTAGGTACAGCCTATTACTTAGTGAAACTTATAAAAATTAGTTGTATATATTTCTCAGCTTTATTTCCTGAGTAAACTCAACTAATCAAAAGGTCAAATCAGGTCATTTCCGCCTACTCAATACCCTACTAAATTAATAATCTAAACCCGTGTACTAATAACAATAGCTACCGAAATAGTGGGCATGTAATGTGGGGAACAATTCAATCAGCCACGCGATCATACGATCATACCCGGGGGACGATGTCCATCGATCGTCATAACTGTGTGAGACGCCTCCGGGGCTAATAGACGCGGCAATGTACCTGGAACAACGGGAAATTGATTATTAGGTTTGATTCGAAAATATAGTAGAGGTTATTAAACATTTGAAAAAGAAATAATAAACAATAGAATCCCGATTATCCGAATCAATTAAAACCAGGGGGATTATATTCCGGATAATTGAAAATCCGGATAATCGATTTTTAAGTAAAATCAAACAATATTATTAACTTTTTAATTGAGTGTTTCACATACGTCATTTAAACAATGAGATATAAAAATACGGCAATTAGAGCCGTGACCAATGAGCCGGATAATCGGAATTCTACTGCACACCATCACATGCGAAGAAGTGTCAAGAGCAGTTATAATTTATGTACACACGCAACAACTTTTAAGGAATTCGGTACTGACTTTGATATTGCTTTGTGCCCATTTTAATGGTATTTAATTATAAAGGTCCTCATTAAAATTGTTAATGAACGAAACCTAAAACGAGTTTTTAATTACGAACCGCAACAAAATCTTAATCAAAGAAATCGATTTTCCAACAATTAACGATTTCACTTCCGTTCATTAATTAGCAAGGGAAGATTAACTACATAGTTAATTTGATCCGATTAGTAAACTTCATAAAATCAAAGTGCTCCGAAAATTGTGTCCAATTTCGAAATCCAACGAATGAAAGTTGATTCCGAGGGAAATCATCCCAAATTGTTATGAAAGTACCTTTTAATTTAGAGTTCCCGAGGGCCCGTTCTCGGTCGGAGGAAAAAAGCTTGATTTTTTACGTATCAGAGGAAAATAAATCAAAATATTTTCACAATTTCTAATTTAGAGAGCCCCAAGACGCTGGCGATTATTTTAAGCATCTAAAATGAGAAATTGGGAGACGCATTTGTGAAATTGCGTTCTTTTACTAAGAGACGAGAATACGAGATCCTGGTAAACTACTGCATTCAATTAGCAGTCAAAATTCATTCATTAGTGTTGTCTTCCAGTGAACGTACGCCAAAAGAAGCATTACCGAAAGCGCCTGCTGTAAAAGCCAGAGCAACTTCCGAGCGCAACATTTTGTTATAATTTTAACATCAGGCGCTTACACAAAGCGGTGGCATGATAAAATCTGATGTAGGGAAAACATCTTAAAGTGATGTAACTTTGTCTTGTAATTCTATTAAAACTTAAATTGGGTAATGGCTTACAATGTGAATGTGATTTAGGCAACATATTTTTTTGATACGCTTGGTTGGAAACATGGTAGATAAGTCCACCATCGTACCCATAGATATAAGAATACTAGCGGACGTCCCGCGGTTTCACCCGCGTAGATCCCGTTCCCGTGGGAATACAGGGTTTAAAAGTAGCCTATGACACTCAGCAATAATGTGGCTTTCTATTGGTGAAAGAATTTTTTAAATCGGTTCAGTAGATCCCGAGATTAACCCTTACAATTTAACAAATATACAAACACACAAACTTTACTTCTTTATAATATTAGTATAGAAGTAAGTATAGATGGCAAAACAGCTGGTTTAGTTTACATTAAAGTCCACTCTATCTGTCTCACTATCACGGATCCCGTAAACTGACTAAACGAACTGTTTTAAACCATAACCAAAAATTGTCTGAACATTTACGATAAACCACAAAACAGTATAAAATCGAGCGAACACGTGTCTTGCCACAGTATATAACCGGTGCGAGTAGACTAGAACGCGAACATACTCTAAAATCAACCTCACTCGTAAAATTGTTGATCACTTACTGTTTTTAGCGGCAGGAAACAGGCGTGTGGGGTGGAACCACAAGTTATGGGATGTGGCGAGAAATATGGTTTATATAAACTGCTTCTTCTTCAAAATTTGAAAATTCATTTACGTTTACAAAAGTAAATAGGTATGTAAAAACATGTACCTTTTTCCCATGTTGTTAGGTACGAACTACAAAAAACGACTGTTAAAATACAATCTTTTTGCTCAATATTACTTATAAATTATAATTATTAGTGTTATTACAGAGCGAATAAGGTATTTTACTTGGATTACGTATTAAAGCCAAAGATAATGTAAGTATCTGTCGATAGATTTTGTTAATCTTTGAGAAATATTCTAGTTCAGCGTAGAAGCAATCTCTTGTTTTCTAGCTGATCCGAAGATTCTTATATTTTATTTCGTAAAAGATATTCTGGTATCTACAATGTTTAAACTTTCAGTCTTATTTTATCTGACTTTATTGCATAAAGGTATTTCAGAGAGCTTATGGCGGCGAGATCTTTTGGAAAATATGCTCTGGAGTGCATAGTTTGTAATTGAGTATGAGTTTATGTTTATTATAACTTTCACAGTTTATAACTAACCTTATACGGTCACTTACGGGATCCATTATAATGAGGTCCTGATAAAAGGAGAAAGAGCAGAAGGAAAAATTATAATAAGACAAAAAAGAGGGAAGGGGGATGGAGAAAGAACAAAGTGATGATAAGATTTCATGTGTTTACCCAAAAAAAAAGTGGGTTATTCGTTTCGAATAAGCATAAATCATGCAAACACCGCAATCTTCTCAGTCAATAGACACATATACCTACCTACCATAAAACAGTTGATCACGAAAGAGTATAAAACGATCCAATCACTGGTTAACATCTAAAACACAGTTTTAATTAAATTCATTGATTAAATAAATTTAAATTCGAACCCAATAGTGGCCATAAACTTTCAGTTTAAAAGCCGCCAAATAAAGTCCGCTTGCCCGATAATGGGTGTTCTCACCCTGTAAATTATTTGCACTAGTTGATAGGTGTTTCGGTACGGCCAGGGTGCGGTTGAAAGTCGTAAAGTTTTAGATGTAGAGGCTCAAAGTTTAGTGAAATTGCTGAGAGATAATATTGGTGTTCATAAATATTGGTGAAACATCATTTTATACGGTTCGATTAGTTTTATGCTATTTATATAAACTTGTTCGGAATTTTATGTTGCGCAGCAGATCACGTATGAATAGACCATTTTAATTTTATTTTGAAGGTATGTTTTTACTCGAATGTAGTCGCGGGCAACAGCTAGTATGGCCTATAAATAATCTAGTTACTAAACTTAATACTTAACACAAAATTAACTTATCAGAGTGGTACACTGTGTACTGTGGTGTAGTACACTTACATTTCGCCATTTATATTTTGTAGTCCCATGGGACGCGAGCCTATTGCCCTCAATTGGGCACAAATTCAAACTTCATGACCAAACTTATTATAACAGCAACAACCACAGATTCGCAATAAAGATGATAACATCATCTAGATACACAAACGTCGGATAAATCCGAGTATATCCGCAATAACCGCAAACTTTATGTTTGTCCGGCAATGTGCGGATATAAGCTCTAGTTCCCGGATTAGTTTCGGTCTGACCTTTAGTCAACCGTTAGATACAAACAGATAGTTCTATTTGATAGATATAATATACATTTGCACTAAGTAAAGTCATAAAGCAATATGGATCAAGTTATCTGAATTAAATGAATTTTATTTATTTATTTATTTAATATGAGATTTTCCTGGTATATGAGACCATATGAGACTTTCCCTGGTAACCTTGCAATAATACTTCGATAGTTGTGTCTCATAAACGGTGACGGTAACGGTGTGTGTACGATGGATGGACTGTGTGAAGGATGATATGGCTAGAAAGGAGGTGACTGCTGAGATGACGAGAAATAGGAAAGTATGGAAGAAGAAGACATGTTGCGCCGACCACAAATGAATTGGGATAAGGGCAGGAGAATGATGATGATGAGTTGTGTCTCATAAGACTTTGATAAGTTTAAATTAATATTAACTTGTTAACCTCCCGTCCGCTAATAAATCTCCAGGAGATTTATAACAATGGCTTTTTAATTGTGTCTATAATAAGGCGTACGAGCTCATAAACACCATAGCCACCACCGAGCTTCCTCCATGCTTCGGAAAGCACGTTTAGCCGGCGTTGGTCTCGGCAGTCATTTACACATCTCTGACAGTTTGTCACCGTATCAATGGCCCGAAATTCTGACAGCCAGTCATACCATGGGATGCCGTGTTACACAGTACTTACTGGAGGTACTGTGGTATCTGACCTCCATGGTCATCAAATGTAGCCTATATTTGGTTAGACTGGAAGCCGACCCAGACATAGTTGGGAAAAAAGCTAGGCAGACGACGATGATGAAAAACGTAGTCACTGTTTTGCACAAGTCAATAAAAATGAAGAACGTAGAATACACGGGCTCAGTAGGCGACTCGGCCGCTGTAACTCGCCCGATCCGGTCGAGACAGGAATTTCACTGTTATGCTACAACATCGAGTATCAAAATCAAGTTTAAAAGTCATGTAAGCGAAGAATGTAGTTCGTAACATTTTTCTAAAAGCTCCAGCTAAACTTAGAATTTATTAAACATTCCAAGAAATCTTAAACCCCGCGAGCCGACATAAAATCAAATAACTTCAAAACTTTAAACAGCAAACGTAGAAGTATAAATATAATAAAATATAGCCGCAATTTCTAGCAGAGATAGTCTAACCTCGTCTGGCAACGAATTGTGAATAAAACAAATCTGTCTTCTTGGCGTTTAGCTCTTATTTCCATCCACTTCCCAGCTATTTCCCACTCATGGTGCGGTCCAAGGCTCAGGGTAATGGCGTTCCTGTTTAAAGTAGTGTACTGTAGTCTCGTGGGAGAAAAAAGATTAATCGCGTTTCGGTTAAATGTGAATACGTTGCGGGAATATACTTTGATTTAGTTTAAGCGACTAGTGGGGTGGTTCTAGATTTAACTGACGGGTTTAGAGTGGTTAAAGTGTAGAATGTAAGATGTTATTAGTAAGCTACAGAAACCAAGCTACTACAATCCGTAAATTTTCTTTAGTAGATTTTTTATTTTATTACTATAGCATTAGTTTCAAGTTGATTGAAAAGCAATTTAATTTCGGGTGGCTTAATTGTGTTGGCATCCAAATGACAGTAATTATGATGGTGGTGCTACGTATGACTTCATTTGTGTACAATTAACTTCATCAGAAACAAGAGTAGTTTTATCTTTCACGTCCCCAGGTTCATTACTATCAAAAACGTTATTAGTCTTTTCAATATCTATAAGGTTTTCATCATCTCGACTTGATAAAACCCGCGTCAAATCGCTAGGCTAACAGTTTGCGTCAAGCGCTTGCCATTTCCCGTGTTCCGCTGTGTCACTACGAACACGCCACATCGTCAACTATTCAGCCACTGTTCGCATTCTTCGCGTGTGTACGTATCATAGGATTTATCGCTGACTTCGCTCACTACTTGTTCAATGTGGGGAAAATAGATTTTTTGGGATTGGTATCATGATGACGAGGGGATATTAGAGGCTTCATATTTCGTAGAAAAGGGTTTGTCAGAAAATGAAAACCAGAAGAGCAAATACTAAACACGTGCAAATGGTAAACAAAAACTTGAAACCCTAATCAAAGCATTTATTTCAATTAAGTCGAAACAAAGACAACAATATATTGTATCTACAGGGAAGGCAAAAACACTGTGAAAGTACTGCAGTTGCTCATTCCGAAGCGTAGATCTTTATGAAGAAGAACGGGCAAGAAACTCCATGGACACTCTTATAAATCAGAATATTGTTACAAAACCTTCGTTTCATAATTTGATTGTTATCGAGGGATGGCATGATAATGTAGAGCAGTGGTGGCCCAGTAGTGGCGGCCCGACTTACGAACAGTGAGTCGTGGGTTCGAATCCCGTCAGGCGCATTACTTTGTGTAATTTATTTCATCACCACTGCTCTCAAAACGGTGACGGAAAACATCGTGAGGAAACCGGCATGTCTTAGAACCAAAAATGCGAAGACATGTGACATCTTCCAACCCGCACTGGGCCCTCGTGGTGGATTATAGCCCATCCCTCTCCTAGAGAGGAGGCCCGAGTCCCTGCAGTGGGAATATTATAGGCTGATGATGATGACATGAAAACCAATCACCAAATATTGTTAAACGTTTATACTTAGGTCTCATACTACTACTTAGGTCTCTCACTTATGCAGATAATAAAGAATCTTCAGAAATTATAAATATTTGCACCATTAATACCATCCAGCTGACTTTATATATGACGCTGTTCATGTCAGAAATACGTGAACTTCATTGTGGAATGCTCGAGGCAGAGTGTGATGTGAATAATTGTACTGAATACTACTGAATATGATATTACCGTGAGTATCTGTTTCAGTATTTGATAAATAATTGCAATTTGTAGACCGTATTGTTGTGGTTCAATCTCCCGGTTCAAAATCTAGATTTAAAATGAAATTATATTGGAAATGTATTATTGGTGAAGCAATTGACAAGCACATTATAATGTGTAGCATTTGTTTTAAAAATAAAGACCGATTACTAATGCAAAGAAAAGAATCTTGCTTAAACCAAACCATTAAAGTAAAGCTAAGAATACTCTCAAAAGAAAAATAAGCAAGTGCAAATCTTCTCACATTATAAAGAAAACTATACCAAACCAATTTGCATCGGAAACCCATTTACGGAGAGACTCGACGAACTCCAGAAACACGAAAAGCTCGTCAAAGAAGTCACAATCCCCAGCTAATAAGAGCGGTGCGGCGTTAGCGGAGTCTGCGGCGCAAATCACTCGTGAATCGCTTACCGTACTTATTTCCATTCCGGGCTATTTCACACGTACCCTCGCTGCGGCGACATTATCTGACACACTGGTTCCAAGACTAGCAGGTTTGGAGTTTGGAAGATAGTGAATAGAATTCTTGAGATACAAGGATTGGATGTTGGAAATGGAATGATATTAAAACTATTTGTGTTGCTATATGGGACACCTGACTGCGTGCCCTATACCTTGATGTCGAAATGCTACCGGAATTGATGATGCTACTGATAGTACCAAAATTCGTAATTCAGTACTAGGTATACTCAATATAGATTCGCTTTCGACACGCAAGGAAGATGACCAAACTCAAGAAGCCATTCACATCTTCCTGAAGATAATGAATGTTTATCACAGTCAGGTTATTAAGCAATGTCTGTTAATTTAAGAAAGCAACTTACAACCATTTTTGACTGTAATCAGCACAATGATTGTTGAGACATAGGTGAGAGTACATATTTTTCCAATCATTTAGAAGTGTGAAATCTATGTATCTTTATAAAACTAAACAGTAGTGCCAGCTAGAAGATTATCAAATCTAGAAAATAGCAAGAAATCTTAAAAGTCAAGTTTCAGGCCGTGTGTTCGGCTCACAAATGGTTGAATCTGAGAAAACATCGCGTCCGAGGCGATCGAGCGTGAATTATATTCATATGATACCCTCTGAACGGATTACTGCCGATCAGATTGTATTGATGCCTCTGTTCGCCGTCTGAGTGTGCCATAATCTTCTGATTTAATGTAATTCTGTAGCTGAGTTTGGTTAAAATGTACTGATGAACAGAAAATGTTTGGATGTAGGAGATACTTAAGTAAAAACTTAGCTCCCAAAGGGTTTGTTTTTATAGATTTCTAGCGAAAGTCAATTTTGGTTAAGTACAATCAGGATTATAAAAATATTTACTGATATGCCAAGAAAGGTGACGAGTACTAAAGAAGTGTTGAAGAAGAAGACATGTTGCGCCGACCTCATACAAATTAGGATAAGGGTAAGAGAATCATGAATGATGGCATAAATACAATTAATATTGTCACCGCAACATACGACTACATAATTTAACCACATGTTAACGGCAATATATCGGCCAAATAAACCACAGTACCCATCATTCACAGTCCTACTCGAGGGGTTGCAAAAACCATCGAAGCTACAGAGTTACCTCCAAGCGACCCCAGCCAAGACGTAGGCCAAACAAATCGTTTGTGTTGCTCTAAGAAATTGAGGAAGTCAGGAACGATTGCAGCGCCGGAGACTTAATGGTGCCACGTGGTGAAGAATCGACAAACGATACGGAATTCTTTTAGTCTTAAAGAATTGGGGATTTAATATAAACTGGTTCGATAAGATTGGTATTTTTCTGGAAATCTCTGAATGATTTTACTTGACTTTTGTAATCCCCGAAATAATAATAGTACATCACATTTCATCAGTTATATTTCAGTCCCAAATAATAGGGGGTGAGCCTATTGCTATTAGCCGGGCACAAATCCAGACTCCGTGACCGCTACAGTGAATGTCCTGATGGATATCCCCAAACACACTTTGCCCGACCCGGGAATTGACCCCAAGACCTCATGCTTAGCAGTCATGCTTACGACCAACGAGGCAGTCAATGAATGATTTTTGTCGTAAAATTTACTTTTCACCGTAGCTTGGGAAACTCGAAGCTCCGTGAGTTATAATATTGCTCCTGTGACTGATACACATGATTTGTAAAGAAAAATAAACCCTCAGTCTTGTTCCCATATCTCCCTGACCCCATAAAAATCACAACCACTTAATTTATTTCAAAGCAGACATGTGGAAAGGCGGTCAGAGAAAAAAATTACCCAATCATGTCAAAACGTTTTCAAGATTAGTTTTCTTTATGCTCGGGAGACAGAGGGGGGGTAGGGGGTGGACGAGGGTCGTGGACATCAATCAGCCTGTCCTCCCCCCCTCCTGCACTGACACGGCTGTGATTTGTCAGGTTACACGCTTATTTAATAGTATAGTTGGCAAGTGTGGATGGATCTTGTTTTTTGTTACAGAAAGATGTGCTACTTCTTCGTTGTAAGTATTATTTTTATCTGTTATCTGTGCTTTTAAATCTATTTCTTCTTCAAACGTTTCTATATTCCAAAGTTTCAGTAACCGTTAAGGCTAGCTTAGGATAAGTTTAGTCGTAATCTTTGAAAGGCTTTCTCGTATCGTTATATTGCCCATTTTCATCTGTCTCTGCAATTAGTTGTGTCTAGGAGTCAAACTTTTGGGTCCGACAAACTTTAGTTGGGCGTGCTAGTATTAGACTATCTTTTATTGTATTGTTCTTTCTTATCTGTAGTCACAAATTAGGCTGTTGGTTTCTCTTTTATTAAAGTGAAGATTTAGATTCTTATTTTCTTTTGTAGTTTTATCTTTTCTTATATTATTACGAAATGCTTTCGACTTATCATCTCTTAAAATATCCATTATATCTGCAGCCCCTGATCTTGGTTCAAGAGTAGCATAACGCCACATCACGCCGTCAATATCATTCATCAAGCCGAGCCAATTTCCGCCTGTTGCTATTCGCTTCCCCTCTCATATAGTTGATGTATCACCTTTTTATTTCACATGCTCCAGGATTATTACTGGGAAATTCTTTGGATTTGCCTCGATTATTATTGATGATGTTTGAACGGTATTTTAGATGAGTGTTTTGTTGTTAATTTTGCGGGTTTGATTGTAAAGTATCATATTACGGTTTGTCTATTTCATTTATCATTTCATTAATAATAATGAAATGATAAAAATGAAATAGACAAGCCGTAGACAATAATGTCTTCAGAATTGTATGCCACTCCAGATTAAACATGACGATAAAACTTGAGACAACGCAACAAAAAAAAAAACTCAGCAATCTTCTACAAAAGTTATGGAAACGATATTGCAGTCTTTTTCACAAAAATGTTTACCGTAAAAGCTTCTTCCAGACCCAAAGTACGTCCGATAAACCTCATGGCATAAACAACCCATGTCCGAGCTGATTAACTGGTCATCGGATACAGGGGTGTAATGAACCTGACCCAAGTAATGGGGAAACCTACCCTGATGGTAAAAAATGGCCCGAATATGTTGTTTATGGTTTTCCGGTAGCTTAGTGACAGATTTTGAGAGTGATGACACGGGAAATGTGACGGAGGGTTTACGTCGTCGTCAAAACCCTTCGCGTTTGTGGAATGACGGTTATTTATTTTGGCTTCCATTAAAGATGGGGGTAGTTTGTAATATGATAAGCAGACTAGCGCAAAATATTCTGTTGTTAGGTTACTATTTTATTTCGCTTGTTCCGTACTAGCGCAGTCTGTATGCAAATGATAAATTGCTTTTCTCTTACGCTTGGAAAATTACCACTAAGCGTTGTAGTGAACTAAACTAAAAACGAGAACAATATATCTAATTTAAATCATGCAACAGATTTACGAGCAATATATTCTGCAGACGAGGTCCATCGGTGACATAGTGCCGGTAAAATTGGCACATAAGTTAGCGCCCGCGCCAATGGACACCAGACGATAGCAATTCAACATGGATTCCGGTGACGGCATCGATTTCCCCTACTGAAACGATTCTGTCTGTGGCAAATGATATAGAAGCTTTTGTTTCGATGTCAATTTTTGTGTTGGATGTTAGATTTGATATGATTCTGATTGCATTTTGTGGAAAGCATGTTTGTGTGAATGCTTTGTTATTGGTGACAGAGAAATTGGTAGAAGCATTCTTAAGTATTGTTTGCGTTTACTGTACTATTATTTGACTGTTTATACTGCCCATACTGCCTCCGTGATCGAGTGATTTAGGCATATGCCTTGTGACCCGGTAGTCGTGGGTTCGATTCCAACGGGAAGCATACTTTGTAAAGTTGTTTCCAGTTTGGTTAGGACATTGCAGGCTTGAATCACCTGATTGTCTGATAAAAAGATGGTTCCGTGCTTCGGAAGGCACGTATAAGCCGGTGGTCCCGGCCGCCAAATGGCGGTCGTCAAACCATGTCAGAGGCCCTTGAGGCGGTTTAGAAACTCGAACACTAGGGTGCGTGGAATAAGAAGAAGACTGCTCATACTATTTGACCCCGTATTTAAGAAAGTAGTATGTGAGAAGCTTTCGTCATGTAGTTTCTGCTTACCCATGGGAAAAAGACCTGAGTTTATATCATGTTGTCAAGATCGGTTTTGCTCCACCTTTACATTACCCATATTAGTCTGGTCTCGCAAGGCAAATAGCCACTTTCCTCTATTTGCCAGAAAGTTCACTTCTGTTTACTTGGCACAAACTTTAACACTACTTGTTTCCCTAAATGACATCCGATTACATCCGAATAGGTTTCCGATGTATGGAATAGGATTTTGTGGGCGTTCGCAACGATGTCCATACGTCTGTCTGTCTGTCTTGTTTAATGTTGATGTATTGTTTACATCGTACGAGTGTTTGATGAATGGGGAAACGAATCGAAATCGATTGTTTTGTGAAATGTATCGTGTGGGGGAGGGGGGGGGGGGGGGTCTTGTGGGCTGTGAGCGATTCGTTTTTCGTTAATGTTAGAATGCTTTGTTTATTTATACTTTCGAATTGATTTATTTAAGAGTTTTTGCAGTTTGCATCTGCCAAACCTTTATTTATAGTACATTACTGCAGCGGCCAGCAACAGAGGCATTGATGGACGAACGTGTAAATGTGGGCCGAGGCGAAGCCGAGGCACACATACGTAAGTCCATCAATGCCTAGTTGTGGCCAAGGCTTGTATAGTACTTTTCTCAAATAATGCGAGGAAATTAAATACAATTTACTTTTCTAAATCACATAAACAACAATATTTTTTCACGCGTTGAAGAGTTCAGCCAATTCGAAATTTAAATAAAACCTTTAATAAGTCACCTCCTTGGTTGCTATGGTTCAGAGTAAAAGATCGTTCCATTTTTAAATAACACGACAGATACGAGTATGAGTTTAGTATGTAATTTATTTGGCCGCTAAACACGACAGATATGGATTTTCATACAACTTTTGCCGGCCGCTAGTCGCATGTATCTGGCCAGTACAGAAGTTTCGATTTATCTCGAAGAAGGTTTTCAAAATAATGCTCAAATTTCCAAGCATGTTTGAGAAAAATACGTTTTTCGGGTGAAATGATAGATGTCGCTGAGAAGAGACGACAGCTGACGTTCACAACCTAATAGTTACGATGCCGATTACGATGGTTTCTTACTGGGTAGTCAGAAGCCGTAAAGCTGTAAGAAGACTATCAATTTGTTGCTTTAATGGCGCTATAAATAACTTCAGGTTCCTCAACTATATCAAACATGATTAAATCTTCTAAAGCGAAAACTGCAGTATCCATGAAACTTAAATTTCTGTTGAAACACCAAGAAATATTCCACAAATTTCATGAATATAGTTCCGGAATATACCAGTTATAGCGCGAACTATTCCACGACCTTTAACTGAACTATTTGTATCCATCGCCGAAGCAGCGCTCGATGCAAAGCACTGCAGATTGTTAACCAACAAATATGGTTCAACTTTAACAAATGTTTCGTTAAACTGGACAAGTTTAAATTATATTTGGAGTTTGGGATAAAGGAGCTCTGGGGTATTGACGTGTACAATAACGACCAAAAATATGAATGCACTAAGCAACATTCAAAAGCCACTTTCTAGGTAAATAACGTCCGTCGGGGCTGCGGGTTGTTCGAAAGAGATACCGCGGCCTCGGCACAAAGGACAAAGGAGGAACATGAGCGGTTTTTAGTCCGTAGAGGTCTGACACTTCCTACCGCTCTGCCCAAAGCGGAAGGAGTAATTTGATGAATTCCAAACCGCAAAAAAAAAGATGAGACTAAAATAACTTTACTTCCAAAATGCTATGTTTTTGGCTCGCTGTGACTAGAGGTTTATAAGTAGAAGAGTATGAGATTGACGAGCTAAAGGCTCGGACAAACCGACCGCATCAGATTTCGGACTGAAACAGATTCAACAGACTCTTCAGTACATTATCTGTCAATTTCCGGAGTTTGGAGCAGACTCCAGATTTCGGAATAAGAATCCGGATTCGTTTGACCGCACTTCCCTTGGAACGTTGATCAACGAACTAAAGTTTATAACAAACAATAACGCCTGTAGTCGTTATATCGTATCACGTTCATAGGAAAAGTTTAGGTAAAGTGAAGAAAAAAATATTATAGAATTGTAATAATTATTAGCTTCCATTCAGAACTCCTCTCCTAGAGAGGAGGCCTGAGTCCCTGCAGTGGAAACATTATAGGCTGATGATGATGATGATTCAGAACTATAAATTGCTGTGATTGGATTGAGTTCAACAATAACTTAACAGAATTTCGGATAAATAATAATCTTACATGAATTCTTACTCTTTGAAAAGAACTGTAGAATATTCTCTTAAAAGATTTTTATATCACTGCAAATTCATCTAAAATTTATTATAGATCAGAACAAAATTATCCAAAATACAAATAGATACATTATTTATATCGTTTAAACTTTAGAGAGACATAAAGAGATGCTAGCTCCAGCATCCTATGCATCGTGTGTGTGGACTGAAACAGATTTGAATAAAGGAATCGTGCAAACATTGAGCAACGAAGATTTTCACTCGACTTTGTAGGGAAAAGGATGGACATTTTATATTTTTATTAGCTTTAAGAGGAAAACTTATACGGTATGTTGTGCTCGTTTGAAAATCTCAAGCTTTCGAGAAAATGGTAGATATAAAGATTTACAACATCACGCTGTTTAAGTATTTTCATGCGTTTAGTGCTAAAGGTTTGTGATATATGTAGTTCTGCACCTGTGAATCGACTTACTGTTACTGTTAGCCCGTGTCATCCCACTGCAGGGCAAAGGCCTCCCTCCATGATTTCCAAATTTTGCGATCCAGGGCCAATGTGGACCACTGGTCGTTTGTTCTGTCAAGCTCGTCCCGCCATCTTCTTCGAGGTCTACCACGTCGCCTTTTGGCTGTGTCAGGGTTCCAGAACGTGGTTGTTTTGGCCCACAGCTCGTTGGGCATACGGCAGACATGGCCAGCCCAGTCCCACTTCAGCTTAGCGGCTTTTTGAGCAACGTCAGTGATTTGTGTTTTGGAGCGCAGTGTGGTGTTGCGTATACGGTCTATTAGTTTAACGCTTAGGATACTACGCTCCATTGCACGTTGGCAAACCTTGAGCTTCGACTTAAAGTGAGATAATATATAGACGATTAAAAAATAAAATGCGTAATTAGTGCGCTATGGTGCAAAAGGGCCTAAACCTTTTAGTATAGATAACATCATGTATGTAATATCCAAAGGGTTAGGTTAGAAAACTCAATATCACTTTGCCAATAACTCAGCAAACTGTTGGCATAAAAAAGCCTGAATTTAAAACAAATTACAGGCCTTTTACATTATACCTAGTCACTTTTTATAAAGTTACTTTAAAATAAATTGTAACTTAAAATGATCCCAGTGAAACTAAACTTCTACTTACGGTTGAGACTAATTTTATTATTAGAAATTATTCAATTTATCTAATTGCTCCAGACTTTGGACACTTTCAGTTTAAATAGCTTTAAGAAAATTAATTAATGTAGAAACGTAGAAAATGTACTATTTCTTAGAAAAGAGTTATGTAAACTTTGATAAATTCCATAAATTCAGGATATTTAACAATAATTTCTACGCCACTTATTTCTTCGTCTCATTCAATACAACTCCATGAATTAAACATATTTATCACACGAGAAAACCCATTTAATATTTGTTCAGTTCAGCCGCGTATTCTCCCAACCTCTGTTCTAGTGATTTATATTGCTCGATAACTGGCCTTATCGATAGTACATTCGTATGCGAGCGAACAGTGCAGACCACCCGCTCCACATTATCTGGCCACAACACTAAGCACGCTGTAGCCTTGGAGGTGATATCTTAATCATAGGGATGTGGGTGAAGTATCGATATGTGAGGTGATATATTGAGTTTGTTTCAGCAGGTCTGCACAAATGGTAAATATGGACAAGTTGTAGAATTATCAACTTTATGCAAACAATATTATATTATTATAACGAAACTTTTCGTGTAATTTTTTTAAATGCGAAATTCAATAACAACGTTCAGATTTAGTTTTGCACAATAAGAAAATGCTTGATTCTCGTAATTATTATTTGTTTTACTATAAGAACTTAGCACTCGAGAGGATAGTTCTTAAATAATTTAGATTTTCAACTGAAAATTATAAAAAATTTGCCTCCTATTTACAAATGCAGCAAAAAACAAATTTTAGTTCAAGTAAAATTAATATTAATCTTAAACAAAATAAACATCAGCTATTTTTATAACACTAGTATCTACCTACTATAAGCTAAAATGTTTATTGTTACGTCAAAATAAATAAAACATCGATACATGACAAGGCCCAACCCTATCCCACGCAGGTGCGCCTTCGGTCGTTGCGATCAATTAGTCGATAAGCGTTGTGTGCTCACGGCTCTACGGTCTACGGCCATGAACCACAGTGTACCATGAACAGTAATGCAAGTAATCTAACCGTAATGTTTTATGTTGATAAGAAACGTTATTTGCGTGAGAAATAAATTGGATGGAGTATTTTTAGGTGTATTGGAGTGGGTTCACGGCGAGTCTTCAGGTATTTGGTGTTTATTTATGTGATAGACGAATATAGATTGTTTTCGTTGTAGCATTCGGAAATCATCCCAGGCTACATCGACATTTGTGTACTGTGTTTATTGTGACTTCATTCCCTTGCCCTTACTGCTAATTAAACATACTTTGAAAACTTGGTGGATATGAATCAAACCATTTATTTCAAGTATACCAGATACTATATTTTGAATTGTCGAACCAAATCGATACAACAATGAAATGTAGCTACAGTGCCAGTCACAAGGCATAACAAGAGTGTGAAATTGCTGTGGTTGCCCATTTCAAAGAGTAGATCTTGGAGAAGAACGGAAAGAATAATAATATGAGGCACAATAAAAAAATTATATCCTGCCTTTTTAGGGTTCCGTAGTCAACTAGGAACCCTTATAGTTTCGCCATGTCTGTCTGTCTGTCTGTCTGTCTGTCTGTCCGTCTGTCCGTCCTCGCTTAATCTCTGTGACCGTTAGCACTAGAAAGCTGAAATTTGGTACCAATATGTGTATCAATCACGCCGACAAAGTGCTAAAATAAAAATTGAAAAAAAAATGTTTTATTAGGGTAGCCCCCCTATATGTAAAGTGGGAAGTGATTTTTTTTTTAATTTTAACCCAAACGTGTGATATATTGTTGGAAAGGTATTTAAAAATGAATAGGGGTTTACTAAAATCGTTTTTTGATAATGTCAATAATTTCGGAAATAATCGCTCCAAAAGTAAAAAACAAAGCGTCCCCCCCCCTCTAACTTTTGAACCATAAGTTTAGAAAATACGAAAAAAATCTGAAAAGTAGAACTTTATAAGGACTTTCTAGGAAAATTATTTTGAACTTGGATGGAAACAACAGATGGAAACTGCAGTTAACCAATATAATTTGGTCCCTGAATCGTATGAGCGCCTATACAATCCAGAGGTCAAGTTTCATTGGCATTGTATTTCAAACAAAAAAAGAATTATTACTACGGAACCCTACACTGAGCGTGGCCCGACACGCTCTTGGCCGGTTTTTTTTAATTAGCTTTCTTGCATCCTACCGCATAGAATCAACAATGAAAAATCTGTCCGAGTTGTCCCACCGTGTTTCTTGCCCTGTGGTTAAACCTCAAGCATTGTGTTCTAAGATCGTATTCATAGCGAGTGGCTATTGGCTTATTGTCTTAGTGTTCATGTAAGATGCGATCCATTGGAAATTCTCTACTGAGTTGTATAGCTGGTGTAAATATCGCTGAGATTTATCCAAATTGTGAGTGCGAAGTAACAACGTCAGTGTTTTGCATTAAGAGCTTCAAGGGCTTCAGCAGATAAGAGTTTCTTGCCCGTTCTTCTCCAGAGATCTACGCATTGCAATGGACAACTACAAAACATTCACAGTTATTATGCCTTGTGACTGTAGTTTCTTTTTATTTTGTACTAGCTTTTGCCAGCGGCTTCGCCCGCGAAAATGACGATTTTCCATACAAACTTTCATCCCCTATTTAAATCCCTTAGGGGTTGAATTTCGAAAATTCCTTCCTTATTCCTCGTCTTCATTATAAAGGGAACCTCTGTGCAAAATTTCAGCTTTCTAGGTCCAAGGGTTTGGGCTGGGCGTTGATGAGTCAGTCAGTCAGTCAGGATTTCTCTTTTTATTTAAATAGATAGATAACAAGCGCCCCCATTCATGCTACCCGCTATTTAAACAAAAAATAAAATACAATTAACAGTACAGACCAACATACAGAATTCCTGTTTTGAAACCGTCGCATCGTCCCCGGAAGCGCGTGTGGCCGGAAATAAAAGTTGGATGTAAGGGATGGTAGGGAGGTTGGGGTGTTAATCCCGAAGTAATCCACAGACTCAACCAAACAGCTCAGCTGGTAACTAAGATACTCTATGATAATATAAATAAAAGCTTCTTTTAGCCGACTGCGGTAGAGATTTAAAAGAGAGGAAATGTTTTTATCTTCCTATGATCTTGGGAGTTTAAAAAAGCTAGACTATAAGCTTATTCAGTACTAGCTTTTGCCAGCGGCTTCGCCCGCGTTAAAATGACGATTTTCCATACAAACTTTCATCCCCTATTTAACTCCCTTAGGGGTTGAATTTCGAAAAATCCTTCCTTATTCCTTGTCTACATTATAAAGGGAACCTCTGTGCAAAATTTCAGCTTTCTAGGTCCAAGGGTTTGGGCTGGGCGTTGATGAGTCAGTCAGTCAGTCAGTCAGGACTTCTCTCTTTATTTATATAGATAGACTAGCTGTAACCAGCGACTTCGTACGTGTCAGGTTAGCGATATGCTTAAAATAAGATTTTGCTATGTTAGTGATTTTACTTCATTTTTAACCGACTTCTTTGTAATTGTATGTTACCTGATTTGAGGGGCTAGTAATAATAATAACTGGCCCTCCTTCAGTATATTAAAATAGGCTCTGTGTAACCCTTTGGTGATAGAGTCGTGATATTATTTTGTTCAGTAATAGGGGATCGGACAAAATAAAACTAATTAGTCCGTCAGATAGATTTCCAAAAATTATTGGACACGTATTTTTTTCTTTTTCACGTAAACTTAAAATGAAGACGATACAGTGTTTCGAAAACTCGTGTGACGTCATATGATAGTACATTTTGACGACACAAGTGACGTTTCAAGCCCCACTCCAAGATCTTTGACGCGTTTTATCTTCGTAATTTTTTATTGATTTGATAAAACAAAAAACACGTATTCAATATTTTTCGATAATCTAACTTACGGACTAAACATAATCATATTATTTTGACCCAGTGCGATCCCCTATTATTATTTAGTTCATCACATGTTGAAAACTGGGATTAAAAAGAATTATACACACGTATTTTATGTTTAAAAACAAAGAATTTGTATCCGCTATAGTTAACAAATATTTAGTTTAGATATGGGTAGTTTCTACGTGACTGTAGAAATAACACTGCTTACCCATTAATCTAAACATAGCGATATGTGGGTCAGTATGTGTTGATTATTCCGGGAGTTCATTTTATTGCAAAATAAATCTAGACTGCGACTGTATTCGGTTTCATAGAGTTACATATTTATGTCAATAGAACTCGAATCATTTTCTTTCCAAGTTCTATGTTTTGATACTTAGTTAGTGGTTAATAATTTTGAGCATCTTTCCTGAATAACATAACATCACACCTCTAATTCTCACAGGGTTATGCAGAGGTGTACCTAGAGTAATTAGGTGTAATAAGTACATCCATCTTTCATCTATATAAATAAAAGAGAAGTCCTGACTGACTGACTCATCAACGCCCAGCCCAAACCCTTGGACCTAGTAAGCTGAAATTTTGCACAGAGGTTCCCTTTATAATGTAGACAAGGAATAAGGAAGGATTTTTTGAAATTCAACCCCTAAGGGAGTTTAATAGGGGATGAAAGTTTGTTTGGAAAATCGACATTTTCACGCGGGCGAAGCCGCTGGCAAAAGCTAGTCAGTTATATTTTAGTCCTATGTTATAGGGAGCGAGCCTATGGCTTGTGATGATTAACGAGACAGTTCTAAATATCGTATCCTGTCTCATCAGTCTGTTATACTCGTATTAAAAACTTCTATTACACTCGAAATGATAAATTTAAATCATCAAACCAAAGGCCATTTCACACAACCAAAACTACATTCACCTCAAAATACCAACCCACCTTGCTATCTTCCCAAATATTATCCAAACTAGCAGATAAGCGAACAATTCTAATCCGACCCTCTCCATGTACTCCCGAGCACAGAGGAACACCGGGAGGGAGGACCCAAGACCCGGGAGGGAGGACCCCGGACCGCGGTAGACGTAAGTAACAATTGAATTTAGTGCCGGTTTAGCATATATTAGTGTTTAGTCTTAGTTTCTAGTTGTAGACAGGGCTTTAGTGATTGCTTGTGGATGTTAAGTAGGGGTTTTTTGGAGATTATTGTCATTATCAGCTGTATGTTATTTATGGTCTGTGTAACAAGTTCTATTCGGTCCTGTCATCTGTCACGATATCATTCACTTCATTTGCTTTTCTTTTTAATTAAAGCATGACGTGTGGTGTTACTCTGAATGATACATTGAGGAATCCGGTTAAACGAGAACGAAGCGATTTAAAAGAAATAGTAGAGACAAAAATAGCAAAGAATATGCTTAGATGGTTTGGTAGAGAGGATGAATGACAGTCGATTAATGAAAGGTAGGTAAAGGGACGCCCTTGAAAGACATACACTGACCGGTGATGTTTTATAGAAAAGACAGGTGCGTAGTACTCGTAACCGGCGTGCGTGTATGCACACTGCTAGGCATAAGAATAGTAGAAGCAATTCCTAATGATATATCGAAATACAGGATTGTATAATATCAAAGTATTGTATTATTTACAAAACACAAACGATCTTCAACCTTAAACATACCATACAAGAACGACATCTCCAAATCACATCCAAGCGCAACATTCATACAGATCAACGTCCTAAGTTCATAAATATAATACTCAATATGTTCCGGTTCGTCTAAACCTTTCATCGGATCAACCGGCTTATCCGGCGGGTAGTTTATCAGCCCTTAAAATATAACCCTGTGGACACGCCTTCTTGCTGATGACAAACTTTGTCCTGTATCGAACCTCAGACGAGGATTAAGATCAGGGTCCAAGGGATAAGCGATTGCTGTTTTAATATTTGTAGCGACAGCGACATCTATCGTTACACATGTGAACTAAATGACATGTCAATGCGCAATCAACGTTATCCGCGACATTAGCACGTATAGAAAATCCCAACTTACATATGTCGGGCAGTTAACCCACCAGACACAACACCCGTCTGGTCGGAGGATCCTCCCCTTTTCTATGGGGGATGAGGAACTTTACACCCTGTTGCTAAAAACTAAATATTCATCATCATGTTTTTCGAACCCTCATTCTACACATTTCATTCTTTATACAATCCATTGATCGTTACATTGATATCTCCCTACGCTCGCATTCCTCAAAGTGTTTTATATTATGGGGTGAACAATGAGGAAAACGTGAGGGAAAATCAATTCGCGAAACTGAATATTTAAAGGAGACTTTCGGGGTTGGTATAGGCTGTTCAAACTGACGGTTAAGACGCACATCATTATCATCATCAGTTCAGCCCAAAGACGCTCGGTCATATGCCTCCGTCAAGTATCGCCACATGGACCGGTCCCGTGCGGCTCGCATCCAATGGATTCCCGCAACCTTCACCAGGTCATCGGTCCACCTAGTAGGAGACCTTCCAACGCAACGTCTTCCAGTTCACGTAAGATGCTCAATATATTATAAAAATCAGTGATGACATCAGCTTGTTTTTTCCACACAAGTCAAGCTCCAAAAGATATAACCGTAGCATTTCAAAGTTAAAGTTCAAAAATCGCTACCGCTCGTAACTTAAACCTTCAAAACCAACCAATGGCGTTTGAGCGAAAGATTAAGAAGTCACCCGACGAACATGTTTCGTTACTTTGTCGTCCGCTAAGTCAGCCCCGTCAGGCTTAGCGCTTTATATTGCAACTTTCACTCTTTCGCGCTTTACTTTTTATTACCAAGTTGTGGTGTTAGAGTTTGTCGTGTGAGTTCTGCTGATTGGAAAGGAAATGAAGTTTTTTTTTGTGGGAATAAGGAAGTTTGGTTTGGTGGTGTTAGTTCTATAGAGGTTTGGTTTTGAGTGAATTTAGTTGTCGGTAGCTGTACTTCTCTATTTATCTAGCTAGGTACTGTTCTGCTAAAAGTTCAGGTTTCTTATAATTGCAACCGGCTTGGGAGTTTGACTATGACAAGTTGTTTTTAATTTCTGCCTATCCCCAAGAGAAAGAAAACACGAGTTTATTTAAATCAAAAAGGTCAAAGTCAGATCACAAACAAATTGACACACAAAGATTCCACAAAGAAAAAAATCTATTTCAATCCTAGTAAAGAAACATTTTCCTGCTAGCTTACACAATCATCCCAAATCTAGGCCTGCAGAAACATGTCGAAATAATACTATTCCTCCATTCACCGCGACAAAACTTATCTCGGAAATGTCAGACCATTTATTTACGAAATAAATAAAATCATCTCACGTACATTGTGAGCGTCAACCCTAAGTTACGCACATACTCTCGTAAGACCCCGTCCACAACCTCGGACGATACAGCTTACACGCGACTTGCTTCAAGCGACACACGCGTGGCTTTTGTTTCTTTCACTTGAGTACAGTCCTTTCGCGGTTATTTTAACTTTGACTTAGACTTCACTATTATAATCACAGTGATCAGTTGCAATAAGATTGTTGTTGGGTTGTTCCCACAGACAAATCTGTCAAAATATTGCTGACGGTGAGTGCTTTCCAGAAGCAAAATAAGTGTGGAAGGAATGTACCAGCGCTTCACAGTCGGCGGTATCTTGCGATACGATATAGACAACTACTTCTATTGGCTTTCCTCGCAGTCATTGTCGCAACATGTCGCTTGAGCTTGTAGGTCGTGGCCAAGCGGTAAGAGCGACGATCAATCAGTGGCGCGGTTTACGCACACACGCACACATACGCAATCCTACGCTAATACAACATTAGTGTGTGTAATAAAAGAATAAGGGTTACCCGGAATGAGGTTTTCTTGTAACCAGGATCTATTTTCTGGGATTTTTATTGTAGTTATGATGTGGTGTGATTTTTCGTCCCAGAAATACCCTTTTTAGGTACATTTCTGTGTCGGTTTAAGACCTGTTTAGGTATGCAAAAGATAGCTTTAAGACACTTTGACATTTCATGGCTTAACACGATATAGCTTTTAGTATAATTTTAATATTCTGAAACAATTTTTCAGGTTCACAAAGGCACCATTTTTCTTCAAGGCATGTCGTTAGTTTCTTAGTTTCGCTGGAAGTCGGAAGACTAACGATAATGTCTTGGAATTAAGGCGCGTCCCCCAGCAAAACGTAGCTCTAGCCGTTTTTTATGCAGTTTTCTGGAGCTTATAACTCTTAAAAAAAAAGATATATCAACCAACAAAAAATACATTAAATTTCTACATACTCTTACCTTCAAAATGGTACGTTTTGTTTTTTTCTTTTTTAAGTAAAATATTTAATTAATCCCCTCAAAACGAAACCACAGAAATGAGAAATAATTATTGAAAACATGCTACTTCTCCAAAACTAACAATTGTTTTTATTTTGGTTTTACACTAATGGATAAGCAATTTCATAATGAACATTATGGTACAATTTTTTTTTTCAAAAACCCAAAATTTGATTTTATAAAGATTTTTATGCAAAATTCTGAGCGTATTCGCAACCGTATCTATTGACATTCAGTATGCCGCCAGGCCTCGAAGGGGGAACCCGTGTCGCTCGTCACCGCGCCGCGTCGGCTCATGCGCTCGCTCGCTTACGTCACATTATCAACAGATCTAAGAAGTAATTTCAAGTAATAGATATGGCATTCAATGAAATATTTTTTTATGAAATATTTATTGGTGCGTCCAAATACTTTTGGTCATTATGAATTCAGTTATTACACTCACGTCGATAAATAGGTAGGTACTTTCAACTTTTACTGTGATACAAAATAATATTGGCACGATTACGAAAATGAGCTCAAAATTAAAATCCAAGATGGCGGCTAGGAAAATTTTAGGTTTTTCCGTCATGGGTGTCGTTTTCATGGTTTTTGGGGTCGCTGATTACGAAAATGAGGTCAAAATGAAAATCCAAGATGGCGCCGACGAAAAATTTTGGTTTTTCCGTCATGGGTGTCGTTTTCATGGTTTTTATGGTCGCTGATTACGAAAATGAGGTCAAAATGAAAATCCAAGATGGCGCCGACGAAGATTTTTGGTTTTTCCGTCATGGGTGTCGTTTTCATGGTTTTTGGGGACGCTGATTACGAAAATGAGGTCAAAATGAAAATCCAAGATGGCGGCTAGGAAAATTTTAGGTTTTTCCGTCATGGGTGTCGTTTTCATGGTTTTTGGGGTCGCTGATTACGAAAATGAGATCAAAATGAAAATCCAAGATGGCGGTAAAGATTTTTTAGGTTTTTCCGTCATGGGTGTCGTTTTCATGGTTTTTGGGATCGCTGATTACGAAAATGAGATCAAAATGAAAATCCAAGATGGCGCCGACGAAAATTTTTGGATTGTCCGTCATGGGTGTCGTTTTCATGGTTTTTGGGGTCGCTGATTACGAAAATGAGGTCAAAATGAAAATCCAAGATGGCGCCGACGAAAATTTTTGGATTTTCCGTCATGGGTGTCGTTTTCATGGTTTTTGGGGTCGCTGATTACGAAAATGAGGTCAAAATGAAAATCCAAGATGGCGCCGACGAAAATTTTTGATTTTTCCGTCATGGGTGTCGTTTTCATGGTTTTTGGGGACGCTGATTACGAAAATGAGGTCAAAATGAAAATCCAAGATGGCGGCTAGGAAAATTTTAGGTTTTTCCGTCATGGGTGTCGTTTTCATGGTTTTTGGGGTCGCTGATTACGAAAATGAGATCAAAATGAAAATCCAAGATGGCGGTAAAGATTTTTTAGGTTTTTCCGTCATGGGTGTCGTTTTCATGGTTTTTGGGATCGCTGATTACGAAAATGAGATCAAAATGAAAATCCAAGATGGCGCCGACGAAAATTTTTGGATTGTCCGTCATGGGTGTCGTTTTCATGGTTTTTGGGGTCGCTGATTACGAAAATGAGGTCAAAATGAAAATCCAAGATGGCGCCGACGAAAATTTTTGGATTTTCCGTCATGGGTGTCGTTTTCATGGTTTTTGGGGTCGCTGATTACGAAAATGAGGTCAAAATGAAAATCCAAGATGGCGCCGACGAAAATTTTTGATTTTTCCGTCATGGGTGTCGTTTTCATGGTTTTTGGGGACGCTGATTACGAAAATGAGGTCAAAATGAAAATCCAAGATGGCGGCTAGGAAAATTTTAGGTTTTTCCGTCATGGGTGTCGTTTTCATGGTTTTTGGGGTCGCTGATTACGAAAACAGGTCAAAATGAAAACCCTAGGTGGTGGTCAGGAAAATGTTTGGTTTTTCTTTCACGGGTGTCGTTTTCATGGTTTTTGAGGTCAAGATGAAAATCCAAGATGGCGGCCAGGTAAATTTTTGATTTTTCCGTTATGGCTGTCGTTTTATATATATATATGTCGGAGTTGGTTATCAATTACAATGTGGGTAATTCGAAATTTAGCTGCCAGTTGATTTTGCTATTATTAATTTAAGTGATTTTTTACTGTTAATTAGTGTCTGATAAATCATAACATAATTTATTAAGTACCTAGTGTACACTCTAATGATTTTTGGCTACTTATTTCGATAAGTGTGACTAATAGTTTTGTTCGAAACAAATGTTGACCTTGCTTTTATTTTAAATGATTTACTTTGTGTAATTCACAGTTATTTATTTGCAATAATTATTCTTGTAATATTTGATTATTGTTTAACGTAAAATCTTATTAGATTTAGCACATTTTAAGTGTCTTGTAAACACGTGACGTACTTCCGTGCGTCAATGGACAGAGTTGTTGTTGGCGGGAACTTTTTAGAAAGCTAGCGGCGTCGTCTTATAAAAGGTCCAGCGCTCGGTAAGCTAGTCAGTCGGTCTTCGGATTCGACTCAGTAAAGAGCTCCTCGCTCCCGACAAAACTGTCGGTTTACCTGCACATGTGCATTTGGGTGGCTAGACCACTGTACGAACTTTGACCTTAAAAAGTCTGTTCGCCTTATTGTCTTTATTTTCTATTGTGTTTCATTGTGTATTGTGTACCAGTGTGTTATAAGTGACTTTTAATTATCGTGTTGTGTGCCCACTGTGAATAAAACTCTGTAAATTCATTTACAGTCTTGTTTTTCCCAAAATGGGGACTCCAAATCCTGACGACATACCGCTCGGCAATCCTGATCCTACATATATATAGTCGAAAAACCAAAATTTTCGTCGGCACCATCTTGGATTTTGAATTTGAGCTTATTTTCGTAATCAGTGACCCCAAAAACCATGAAAACGACACCCATGACGGAAAACCTAAAATTTTCGTCGGCGCCATCTTGGATTTTCATTTTGATCTCATTTTCGTAATCAGCGACCCCAAAAACCATGAAAACGACACCCATGACGGAAAAACCAAAAATTTTCCTGGCCACCATCTTGGATTTTCATTTTGACCTCATTTTCGTATTCAGCGACCCCTAAAACCATGAAAACGACCAGGGTTGGCATGTTTAAAACAAGTTGTTTAAAACCTGTGTTTTAAACAGTGTTTAAAACAGTTTAAAATAAAACATCGTTTTTTATTAAGTGTTTGAAAACATTGTTTAAAACATGTTTTAAACAAGGTTTAAAACGTTTTAAAAAAAACAGAGTTTAAAACAAATTTTAATTGCAAAAATAAATGAATACTAGTTATTTTTTTCTTTATTTCTTTTTTGAATCAACTTTAAACAATTTTTGTAAAATAACTAGCTGGTGCCCGCGGCTTCGCCCGCGTGGATACTGTAAAAACAATCCTTAATGCGGATTATATATCATTCTAAAATTTCAGCTCGATCGGTGCAGAACTTTTTAAGTTTTTGAAGCATACACAAACCAACATAACATTTTTATATATATTATTATAGAAGATAGAAGAAGAAGATAAATGGAGATGGATTAAAGTGGCTTTTTAACTTGACATTTAAACATGTACCTATAATATTTAAAATCCTTATTCAAGCAATAGTTAATTTTTTTATTATAAAAACCGTTTAAAAACGACGACGTACTTACAATCATATTTGTTCGTTAATAAGCTGATTAGACAAAATTTGTTATTTTTTATTAAGGTATTTAAAAACTGTGACAAGTTTTGCAGCTTTCTCGTTACCAAGTTAGTTTCGTACATCGGAATGAATAAATCCAAATATTGAAAAATCAGAAAGAAAGTCCGCTCTATTTATACCTACCTACACTCCATCGGTAAAGTCCCCCGGGGAATTCCCAGAACTTCCGTAATTCGTCAACGTATAAATATGTTTTGGGTATTCCCCTTATTTTAAGAGAAGTTTAGGAGATTTCCCTACTAAAAATGAATGTCGGAACATACAAAAGATCCATTTTTGTCATGCAGTTTTTAATTTAAAATAGTATAAAAGTGAATTATGTCAAGCTTAATTTAATAAAAATGAATGTTAACTAACTTAGGAAAAAAAAACAAAAAAAACACCTGTTTAAAACATTTTAAACTGTTTGTTTTATAAAATGTAAAAAAAACTGTTTTTTTTCCAACCCTGAAAACGACACCCATGACGGAAAAACCAAAAATTTTCATGGCCGCCATCTTGGATTTTCATTTTGACCTCATTTTCGTAATCAGCGACCCCTAAAACCATGAAAACGACACCCATGACGGAAAAACCAAAGATCTTCGTCAGCGCCATCTTGGATTTTCATTTTGACCTCATTTTCGTAATCAGCGACCCCGAAAACCATGAAAACGACACCAAACGAACATGACGAATAAACCAAAAATTTTCATCGGCGCCATCTTGGATTTTAATTTTGAGCTCATTTTCGTAATCGTAATATTTGTATCACTGTAAAAGTTGAAAGTACCTACCTATTTATCGACGTGAGTATAGTAACTGAATTCATAATAACATTTCATAAAAAAATATTTCTTTGAATGCCATATCTATTACTTCTTAGATCTGTGAATTTTACTTGTATTCGTAAGAAGTTCGCCAGGTGGCGCAAGTAATAGTTTACGAAGTATTGTAGAGGTGGGGTGCGGCAAAGAGGGAGCAAATGCTCAAGGTTATTTGCTCAGGGTACCACCTTAAGCTATTAGTGCTATAATGTAGTCGTTTAGATTAACGGTTTGGAATGTGGACTTATATAACTGAAAATGTTACTGTATTGGCAAGTAGATATAAGACGTGTTCCCTAGAATTAAAACAGCTACCAGAGGTAAGTTAAAGTTACTTTACATCTCTCATATTCGGTAAGTAGGTCCTTATTACCCCCAAATGGGGCTTGTAGGTGACCAATTAGCGCTCCAGGGCATTAATGTCGCAAGAAAAGCCCTAGGGCGGTAAGTAATTAAAAAAAAAAACACTTCACTCTTTCAAAATGTTCGCGTACATCTCAACCATCATAGTACTGGCAATAGACATCATGCATTCAGCCCAATGACAAAAGAGGTCGCTTCGCTATTCAGCCTTGTCTTCGTATGAGTATACCGCCTGTGTGGGGGAGGCTTAATAGTCATCAATTTTAAATATCGAACGGCGAAGCTCAATATCGTTCTTGAAAAAAAATAAAAAAAAAGAGATGAAAAAGGCGGTAATAGAAAACTTTACTTTCAATATTGTTTGTTTTTGTTTTTTTTTTATAATTACGTGCTAATTAGGAAAAAAACATGAGTTCTGCAAGTAATGGAGATATAAGCTGCACTCCCGATTATTATCACTAACAATATTTTGCCTGAAAGTTCTAAAGAGAGTTATTTGAAAACTTTATTCTTGTAATGCCGGTTTTTTTCTTCTTACCTCATAATCGAGATGTAAAGCAGAGTAGTTAGCTCGGGTGTAAGCATCAATTGCACCCTCGAACTATTGGCGCCCTCGCTGCGCTCGTGCGCCTAAATATCTCGGGCTGCAATTGATGCCTTACAGCCCTTGGCTACTAATCTACTATAAATAAAACACACAAACAAACAACCTCTCACCCCAAACGCATATACCGTCTCCGTTCCGTCGTGGGTAAAAAGAAAACTTATCATCATTTGCCTAGTCTTTTCTAGACTATGTTGGGCTTGTCTTGCAGTCAGAAACAGCTGAATAGGAATCTGTTTTTCACAATCCAGTTAAGCAGACTCATTGATGGACTTTACCGTAAAAACTAAAAACACAGTCTAATGTTATGCAAAACGTACCTACTTGAAAAAAAATTGGTTCTTCATTTATTAATTCAACCAACTATAATAATAATAATATTCCACAACTATCACACAACGCCATCTAGTCCCAAGCTAAGCAGAGCTTGTGTTATGGGTACTAGACAACTGATAAACATACTTATATATTTCTAAATATATACATATTATAGATAAATTACACCCAGACACAGAACAAATGATCGTGCTCATCACACAAACATTTGTCCTGGGTGGGAATCGAACCCACGACCTCCGGCATAGCAGTTAGGGTCACTAACCACTAGACCAACAGGCCAGTCAATATTCAAGTAAAGTATTTGACTCGTTAATTTAATTACTGAGAATAAACTCAAACCAAAAGTTACTTTTAACGAGTTCATAAATTTTAAAACAAAGTCTATTACTAAAGTATTACTGACACCTTTTCAAATAACAGTCATTAGAAACAAACTTTAAATCTAACTAGCTAAAATATAATTTCCAAGCCGAGAAGTTAGAAGTGAAAAATCACGGGAAACCTCGCCGCAAAACTAGATTTAGCAGCATCGGGCTAAAGTTGAGACCTCGACTAAATAAAACTAACAATTTGTTTTAAATTGAACTTGTGACTTCAGCTCGACTTTGACAAGGCTGTCGTGCGACTGTGAGCGGGAAACAGGGAGCGGGCAAAGGTCTATGCAGATTTTTGCTGACAATTGCTATTACATTTGGGACAAAAATATAAAGTAAAATATCCGCCAACGCAAAAAAATATAGGTACATTAAATAATTATTGTTTATTTTTGTTTTATTAATTTCATGTTCACACAACACAACCCCAAAGAAAATACTTATAGTTATGTATCTGAAAAGTTTTCCGAACTTAAGGGTTGAGAATACTTTCTTGGTTTTAATTTTTTTGGTAACTAAAAGATTGAGACTGTGCTAAATTGGATCGAAAACTTAGGATAGTCAGTCTAGTGTAACCTCAACCTGTCAAAGTTCCATTAAGGTCGGAATTCTTTCAACTTTGTTTGAAATAACATCTTCGTCTTCGTCTTTGTATCATCTCTGCCCTCAGGGCAGGATTGAAGTCAAGAGCAAGCCGATTTAAAAAATGAAATATATCGATTGGGTGTTTTGTATTAATTTTTCACACGTTATCACTTCGAATGTAAAGCCAAAACAACAACAAGAGGGAACTGTTTGATATTTTTACTCAAGCCGCTGTTATAGCTATTCCCGCTACTCGCCTTCGTTATGACCACAGACGCTCTCACAGAATGACTAGGGAACGTCTCTTCGCAATTTATCCTCACACAGCGACGAATGCATTAAACATATTTAGAAGAGAAATAGGCTGAAATATGGCGAGTGCGATGGTAAGCAGGGATCTAGGGTAAGGGGCTTTGAATGTTGAGTAGAATGGTGGGATGGTACACTGTTGTGATCTTATGAGGAGGGTGTGGTAGGGGTAATTTAATGAGGGAACAGTAATCGCTTCATATTAAGACCCGGTTACATCAAAATACATAACCACACATTTTTCTTATAAGGTAGACGGAATTCACTAAATATGATGATAAAATACAAATCTATCTATATAAATAAAAAGAGAAGTCCTGACTGACTGACTGACTCATCAACGCCCAGCCCAAACCCTTGGACCTAGAAAGCTGAAATTTTGCACAGAGGTTCCCTTTATAATGTAGACAAGGAATAAGGAAGGATTTTTTGAAATTCAACCCCTAAGGTAGTTAAATAGGGGATGAAAGTTTGTATGAAAATCGTCATTTTCACGCGGGCGAAGCCGCTGGCAAAAGCTAGTATATTATTATATAAACTGTACAACTTCTATAAGCATGCGGAGTTTACCTTTAAGTGGTTATTGCACTGTTGCATTTAAATTTTTGCATGTTACATTTACCATACATCCTGTGTAAATAATCGTTGGTGAACCAATAAAAAAAAAAAAAAAAAAAAAAAAAGAGAAGTCCTGACTGACTGACTGACTGACTCATCAACGCCCAGCCTTGGACCTAGAAAGCTGAAATTTTGCACAGACGTTCCCTTTATAATGTAGACAAGGAATAAGGAAGGATTTTTCGAAATTCAACCCCTAAGGGATTTAAATAGGTGATAAAAGTTTGTATGGAAAATCGCCATTTTCACACGGGCGAAGCCGCTGGCAAAAGCTAGTCAATAATAATATCAATCAATATAAATCTTTATTACGCAAGAAAGAGTTACAAAATTATGTGAAGCCCCTGACTACTGTGCTAGGTTAATAGAATAAGATATTGATTGATTGAGTATCGAAGAACACTTATTTTTTCTCAATATGGCCTACTATGTGAATTTAGAATTCATTACTTTTACTTATTATTAAAGAGCAACCGGACTACGTGATCTTCTCCTGATTAGAAGAATCGGATATCAGATCACGATTTAGTGCGGAACTTAAGGGGACGGTGAACGAACATTCTCCATACAAACGTAATACCAATTGCTATTTACTATTGACGAAATGCAATTCGCTTGCATTTCGTAAATAGTAAATGTTTTAAAAAAAAAAGTTTAATAGGAACCTAGATAAATATCGTCTGTATCCGAATAACATAATTTTAAGTTGGAAATATGTTCGTATCGCGAATGATTTTGGTATTACGTTTGTATGGAGAAATGTTCGTTCACCGTCCCCTTAAGCGATAAATCGGTAAAAAAACTTCAAAGATATTTTGTCTTGCCTCAAAAACTTCAATCTCCGAGAATACCTTTCGTTAATCAAGTCAGGACCTTAAACTTACATATTCCAAGGACGGCTATAATATTATAATTACGTGGCTACAACAAGAGGATCGTGGCCTATCTCGCATCTCTTTGCTCAAGGTAGGTACTCGCTCAAATATATTTATTTTACTCACCTACCTTCATTTAAAAAATACGAAGTTACGTTTTAAAATTTGCGGCGGCGGAATTATGTTTGGTTTAAGTGGCTGGAGGGAATTTTAAAATGATGTTTTTTACGGAAGTGTGAAATTTTAAGTTTGTTTTATAAAATTTATTACTTCCTGAGGCCGTTTGTGTGAGATTGCAGGAATTATTATGTTTTGATGAAAAAGATGGATGTGTTTGGGAAAACAATGTGGTAATAGATAATATGCCAGAAAATAGCTTTAAAATCGTCTTCGCGTAACAATTGAAGGAGATGTTGACAGTTGTGATTTATAGATCTAAATTAGACTATCATGCTTATCGGCTGGGTTTTGTTTTATTTTATTTTGTATTCTTTGTAATAATTAAGTCTCAATACTATATTAAATAAGGGAAGTAGCGAGTCAGCGCCAACAATTATTTGTGACCGACACTTACATATTTGTGAAAAAGCTAGGCACAATGAAATACAAGCTCTTATGGTTCTCAATGAAAATGAAGTATCACAACTAAAACATCAGTTACTCTCATCAAGCGAATGGCCGGGCGCTGGCAATAAAGTGCGGAACGCAATAACCCTGCTTACCGCTCCATCACGACTGTCACTGGTAAGGCCCGGTCTCCACGACCTGAGAAAAACGTGCAAGATTCGACCAATCAGAGCAAATACGTGTTGACTTCTAGTATTGTTATTGGTCGATACTCGCTTGTTTCCTCTCTGCACCGCTCGTCTTCGCTTTGATAGAAACTACGTTGCTACTGGTTGGAAACTTCACCGCCTATCGTCGTCTTGGCCCAAAAACAAGATGCCGAAGTGACCTATGCCACGCGGCCACCAACTTCGTGTTGGAAGTGGCGAAGAGCTAACAAAATATAAAAACTGTCGTGCCAGCGACACAAAAAGAAGACTAGAGATATGCGAGGTATCTAAGCTATAATATGAAGTATTAAAGCCAAAGTTGAATCTAATCTTTGTTTAAAAGCTTACTATCTATTAACGACTACTTAGATAATAAGAATAGTTGGTCGCTGAGTTGAACACAAGACAATGTTTGTTATTTGTGTTCTTTCTCCATAATTAGTTTACTGTTATGTTATGTATTTATTATTTTATTGTTACATTGTTTATTGTTATACACTTTTGTTTATTCCTGATTGTGTCTGTAGTAAATCTTAAATTTAACTGACACCTTGCTATTGTATCGAGTCTGGTTCTTCTAACCTACCTAACAGACAGATGTGTGCTGGGCACTGCTGGGGAGTTTGTTCCGCCGACTTCTTCTTTCAAGCTAAACCATGGAGCAAAAGTGCTTCATGAGCTAAACACTAGGAAGTGTCAATGGGTGGGCGTTTTTGGGGGACTGTCTTATAAAAATGTAAATACAGTGAAACCTGGTTAAATGTGTCTCAGATATCCAAATCTGTCTCATGGGACCCCAGTATGAGTTCCAGTTATAGAGGTTTCTCACTTATCCAAGTCCCAAGTTAACCAAGTTTTACTGTAGTAAAGTAAATTTTGACCTTCGAAAAGTGCTGATTATCAGCCTAGTTTGAATAAATGAATTTTGATTTGATTTGATAAAACAAAATGATTATTGAGTTAAATGGTGCAACAGAGCCAGGTAAGACGTGCTATGAGAATGTATTCTTCTTCTTTCCAGCTAAACACTAGGAAGTGCCGATGGGTGGGCGTTTTTGACTGGCCTGTTGGTCTAGTGGTTAGTGACCCTAACTGCTATGCCGGAGGTCGTGGGTTCGATTCCCACCCAGGACAAATGTTTGTGTGATGAGCACGATCATTTGTTCTGTGTCTGGGTGTAATTTATCTATAATATGTATGTATTTAGAAATATATAAATAAGTACGTTTATCAGTTGTCTAGTACCCATAACACAAGCTCTGCTTAGCTTGGGACTAGATGGCGTTGTGTGATAGTTGTGGAATATTATTATTATTATTATATTATTACTGTCTTATAAAAATGTAAATATAGTGAAACCTGGTTAAATGTGTCTCAGATATCCAAATTTGTCTCATGGGACCCCAGTATGAGTTCCAGTTATAGAGATTTCTCACTTATCCATGTCCCAGTTAACCAAGTTTCACTGTAGTAAAGTAAATTTTGACCTTCGAAAAGTGCTGATTATCAGCCTAGTTTGAATAAATGAATTTTGATTTTTTGATCTTTATTTAAAAAACTTAGCTTTGTTAAGTATATATTTTTGTAAGCACTTTTCCACTAAAGCCGAGTCAAACTACATTGTATAGGTCAAACGCTCCTATTGTTATCAAATGCACCACAAGAGAAGAAAGGCGAAAGTACAAATCTCATTCACAATACATCAAACATTTTCCAAGCCACATCAACCAGAAGACACAAAATCACCATCAAATTAAACTCTACACTTGTACTCGACCCCATCAAACCGGGTAATCCGGCAGCGGACAGGTTAATCCCTTTGTTGTCCGGAAAATATCCGGACAACAACCGGACAACTATTCCGTAAACCCTTGTCCATTGTGGGATGTTCATTTTATATCCGTTTGTAACCTGTAATGTTCGCGGCTGATCGCGTGAGGGTTAAAATAAGTATTATTGTTGAATGCTTTTGGATGTAAAAAGGTTTTATTTTTTATTGTGAGTGAAATGGGGACTTTCTGTTTGTAGCTCAGCGGTTGTAGTTTTTTCACAGACGGTCAACTTACGGATTAAAATATGTTTAGTTGGGTATGAAAATACTTTTTTATTTTATATGCCACGCCAAAGTGGGATTTAGCAGGTTTTGTATTTAGCTCTTGATTTCATGTCGTGATTTGATAAAAGATACATCTTAGTCTTCAAATCAGGATAGACTTGTCCCAACTATATTTCGTCGTACATTAGTATAATTAATCGGTAGATTCATATTTTAAATATCTTTAGGCCTTATTACTCAAATTATATCGTTTTATATCATTGTGGGTACCTTCAGTCTTATATTACATTTTTATCTCCAGGCGGGCATTAAATCAAAAACTCGATGCAGGTTTTACATTAAAGTTATTTTTTTCCACAAAATAATGAGAATACAAAAACCACTAATTAACAAAATCACATTGAAATCATATCCGTATCGCAGTACAACGCATTCGGTCATTTAATTCAATCACTATCCCGGGACTATGTAACATTAGTGATGTGCTGACGCGCGGGATTATGCGGGATTTGTAGTTTTAACAACGGACAGATTATGGTTTTATAGTGGTTTACGGTTAAATTTCATGACGCTTAATTTTAATGCTGAAAAGCTGACTCGTGTGGAATTTCGTGTTTGTATTTAATATAAATCTAGTAGATGGAAGTAGATCATATCCTGTGACCAATGGAATTAGGATAAATACTTGTTAATCGCGGCTTTTAATACTATCACCTCATCTTTTTGTAGTGATTTCCATATTAAATCAAACTTTATTCAAACCCAGTAACTCTACCTAATCATATTTGTATTTTACTTACAATTAAACAATTCACGCTAAATACATTAGACATTGATAAACAAATCCTGTTCATTACCGTTACCATGGTCCTACACCATTGATATAATAAAACCCTAGATGCACAGTCTCGAACAAAACAAACAGTCGAAACTGTCGCCAAACACTCACCAATACACGCATTACTACATGTAGTTATCGTCACTATAAACATATTTTTTTTTGGCAAATTCAACCTTACGCAGATTCCTTTTACAATGCAGTTATAAAAAGCAATATAAAAAGTATTTTGTACGACCGTGCAGAGACGCGAGCGACGCGAGACTATTTGAAATGAGTTCATTGTGAACTCATTTTAAGCGGACGGTTTTGAGACGCGGAGTGTGTATCTTGGGTTTTATTATATCAATGTCCTACACCCTCCTAAATTTTCCAAGAAGCCAAGTGGTCCTATTTACAAAATGGCGACTAACATACGTTTCAACCAGGTTTCAACAGTCAAAAGTGCTAAGGCTTGCAACGTTGCAGCCTTGTGTCCCGGGACAGGTATTGTGGCGGGACGTATCTGTGCTGTCACCGTTCCCGGGATTTAAAGTCCGGAATAAAAGAATTAAATGGCTCGTGTGTAAACTGATGTGAATGTGAATGTGAAGAGTTTAACGGTATGAATGACATTTCATTTTCTGTTTCGAGTTGCAGAATCGTATCACGAACGGAAAATTATGTACCTACAAATTAAAAACTGTCTGTCGTAGCATATTTGGGTAATTTTTCTTCTTAGTACAGATTTTCCTCAAAACTTTAATATGTACAATATCTACAGAAACTGACGTCATAATAACAAGAGGGTAAGCAAAACTTATTATTAGGTAATAGTGATTGTCTTCTACTGCGTTGTTCATCGTTTTTACAAACATAGTATTTACATATTTATAAAAGCCATAACAAAATAGGTATCAAAGTAGAAACAATTAATTCACGTCAAAATTGCTTTCGAACTTGCTAATTGTGTGTATACTAGTTTACGTGACTGTACAGGAGTTTGACTTTCAATCAAACGATGGTGAATAAACGAAAAGCGTCTCACATCGGTTCAACCAAAGCCTCTGTAACATCTACAACCACTTAACTCCAACAAAGGGTCCTTACATCTATGATCAAGAACCACATTACGGTCAACAAACATAACCCTTCCCAAGCCATAGCGGGCATGACAGATAAGTGTAATTTCGATAAAATATCGTCAATAACCACACGTGTGGCGCCGCCATATTTATTGAACGTGCCTTCACTTGGAACGGTGTGAACGTGTAATTAGGGAAGGTGAAATAACTTCGACAAGTTATTAAATTGGAGGCATTTTTGTGAAGTTAACTTTAGAACGGGTAACTTGTTCTACAGTTACCTGTAAGGAATCTTTTTTTTTAATTTTCAGTTGTGGGGTCTTAAATATTGCTTGGTCAAAATCTTCTTTTTCGAAGACGCTGAATTTAAGGTCTTCATACGGCAATGACGTTAGAAAATGTGCAGATTCCATAAATGACATCGCTGTTCTTTACAAGGATAGAGATCAATGTGTGGTTGCTGTCACCATTGTATGACAAGCCAATTGGTTGCTTTCGGCTTCCAATGTGTGGTGAAAAAATCCTAATGTATAGATATTTTTTTGTTAATCTTATGAAAATACATCTAAAGACAACCTAGGGAAATAAGAACACACCTAACTAAAGACACCTAAAAGACATTTTAGCGTAGGTACTAAAATTATACATATCACTAAAAAGACAGACAGGTCTTTAAGAATCAAAAGCCCTTAGCAAATCCCAATTTAACCCTCAAATTAGAATTCGTGGAGAAACGCAAATTAGTCTGTATTTATGTAATATATTAAGTGGAAAGAGCCGACAAATATTTGTTCACAAAGTTAGCTCTTTGCAGGGTTATAAGCGTGTAAACATGCAAACACACATTCGCAGCCGTTTATTATAAATGGAGAATTAGTTGGGGTCTCTAGGGGTGGTCAAAGGTGGAAGATATTAGCGGGGTAAGGTGTGGTTCATCGACTTTTATTTCCTTCTCTTTCTAGCTGTTCAAATAGCAAAGCAGAAACTGCGTCAACAAAACTATGTTGCATTTTTGTTTTATTTTAAATTAATCCTCGGTCAATATAAAAATATTGCTAGAAATAATCGTAGGCCACAAAGCCAAACCTTCCAATTACCTACAGAAACTATATTGAGCTTTACTAACGTAGAATAGGTTAAAAAATATGCATATTTGGGTTCAGCCAATTCAGAACGAAACGACTGTATGTAAGTCACCTAACCGCTATCACCACCGCTTCAGCCCATCCCTTGTACCACAAGACACCTTAACCTCAGCGGTGTAAACGCTCTCGCTAATGAATTTAATTAAATCGAGTGGTGTGCGGGATTTATCGGGACCGATGTGTATAAGCCCTGATGTGTTTGCTCGCACAAACAAACAAGAAAATGTTTGGATTAACTTCCTTTTGCCAGAATATTAGCGGTTTTTGGTTAAACTTATCAAAAGTTATTCTTATGGGTTTAGTAATAAAAATTAACGGTAAGTACTTTCATGAAAGGAAACATAAAAAATGTTTGTTTCATCTGAAAGTATCTCTCACTAAGCTGTGAAGGCTTCGCATCGCGATAAAGTTTAATAGAAAATTATGTATTTTATAATCTTCAGCCAAAACTAATCATAATAAGTTAATAACCATTACGTAAGCTTGAAGTATCGGCTTAAAACGGTTATAATAACACTTACAAATAACTCCCGAAAGACGGTTAAAAGAAACTCCAATTACCTGCAACAAAAAATAACAATATTAACAATCATGTCACCAAGCACTTAATAACTTTAGTTCAAGAAATCCAGAGGGATCTTACTGCCAATGTCCTATTCAACTTAGGGTCGACGCAACACGTTTGTCTCTTACTCTCTCCTATCAGACAGAATCATTTACACTTTTCATTTTCATCACACAATCCATTCATATTTTCTTTGGCCTTCCCGGAGGGGAAGGCCAAAGAAAATAAACTAGATACTAAATGGTTGATTAAACTATCAATCAATAATTATCATTTCGGGACTTTCAACGACTTCGGGACTTTCACACATATCACTATATTGGAGTGACTGGGTGCAAAGAGTTTTAGAAAACTCAAGTACATTATTTTAGAGTTGCTCTCAATTTTGTTGCAATCGCCTCAATTCTCAAAAATAATGAAACAAAGCATATTTGCCATATATACCCTCCTGTCGTAGTACATTTCAAATACAATATCCTTCATATCAGCAGCCATATTACCTAGATCCAGGCTATAGACGGTCTAGTCTAGGTAAGGCTACAGCTAGGCATCGTCGGCACTCGGCACCGCCTGTCTGTCCGCTGTCGAATTAACACGAACTACGAAACAGCTGCACTTAAATGCACTTCCTCGTTTTATTTTTAGTTTTAAATGTGTTTTTTGGGTTCAAAGTTGAGGTTTTATTTATAGGAATATGGGAGGTTCGATTTTTTGGTTAATGCAACTTTCTGTTTCCCGTTGTGTTTGTTAGATTCTACATAATTACGTGCAAGGAAAACTTATTCCTTCATCGAAATCAGTTACAAAACTACGGTTTCGTAGACGGCCGAATGGTTTAATATTACCTTTTGTAGGTAATATATTACCAATATATTGTCACTGATTTCCGTTGCTATATTTTGCTCTTCGACGGATTCTGTGTTTACTTCTTGACTACTCTAATGCCCGCCTTCCACTGCGAGCGGTGCGGGCTTCGTACGGACTCCGTTTAACTCGCAACGGCTTTTTTCGTAGAAGTGCTTCCACTGTGAATTAACGGATTACTATATTACTCCGGTCCGCTCAGAACATTAGCTCAGTTTCCACTCATTACCCATAAGAAACAAAAATCGACACAAACTCAGAAGTTGTCTCTGTCAAATCTTAGTACTATGTTGTGTCTAAACTGGTCTTTAGCACTGAGCCAATGAATAAAATTGAGGAATATAGCCTCTAAGAGCTTTCAATTATTCGATCTGGCCCTTCCAAAACCCAATCCTTTCAAAGGCGAATCATTAAATCGTCAAGAAGGCTTGTCAAATTAGTTCGCTTGGAAGATGAATGGTGATGGGAATTTATTGTTATTATTAGATAGGAGGAAGGTACTGCCCACCTCGTTGAAGTTAAGTCATCTTTAATGATATCTGTAGGTGCTACTTATAGGGCTTCAAGGCCTCTCGGAGCTTCAATCTCATAGACAGCAGAATGCTGTATAAAATATCATCACCTGTTTAAAAAAAAAATACAAAAAAAGTGTTCAGCCTTTTCCCAACTACGTCAGGTTCGGCTTCAAGTTTACCCGCTGCTGAATACCGCGAATCTGACCTTCACAACCCAATTAGTATTGAGTAATATGATACCCCTTGTTGTCAGCCTTTCAGAACACTGACTATCTGTAACGACTGTGAAATGGCTTCATAATTATGACAGTCGGGACACACGGCTTAACTTGCTTTCTGAGGCACGGAGGAAACTCGGTAAGAAATGGGTGGTCATTCATCTACGGACCAGCCTAGGCTTACACATTTAAGAAATAGTTTAATACAAAAACAAGATACTTAGTATCGAATTTGCCTAGACATTAACAATCTTTGATCAAATCTAGTCTGTTATTCGACAAGATGTCACAGTCAAGAAAATTCGTCCTAAGCCTAAAGAGAGTGTGAAAATTCCCAGCAAGGAAAATGTAAAACTCGATGGCCTATGTAGAATTATGTAGATCTAAATATAAATGCGTCGAGAGAAAGTGCGCGAAACAATCGGATTGTAAATATTAGCAGCTGTTGCCAGATTAGACTAAGAAGTTAAAACAAAAGGTCTAAACATTAAGATGTATCATTTGGCTGCTGAGATAAAGATGCTGTATCGTAAAACGTGGAGGTGTAAAGATGTAATCTAAAGTGCTCTTCGCTGTTTACACATGTGTTATGATGGGTGTGTCGCATTGTATTTTCAGTCAAGTTTTTATGCCTATAGCAGCCTACACAGCACGTTAGTAAGGCCACATTTCACCTACTTCAACAATAATATGAACGAACTATTGCATAGAAAAAATATTGTATAATGTATACCAACTACCAAAGAATCTTCTTCTTCCTGCCCTTATCCCATGTCATTTCAGGTCGGCGCAACACGTTGTTTTCTTCCATTCTGCCCTGTTAGAAGCAACGTGACGAACGTTATAAAGGTTCTTATTTTTATTTTTGAGAAAGAGTAAATTGCACTGCTTTTTCAAAGTTATTCATTCTATTTCTTCAATTCTGAGAAAATTAATTTAAATTATTCCTTTGCGACGAACGTGTTTTAGTTGAAATGTTGAGTTTCAATGGCCTAGTTATTGTGACTGAGCAGTGTATTAGTGCAGAACAGAGTAAGAGATTAGTGCTATTTTCAGACGAGAAGTCCTATCTTACAATGCATACAATGTACGACAATTACATATATATTTAAGTTAGTTGTATCTCAAGCCAAGTGAGTCTTCTGTTTCCCCTCGTATCGTCTTTAAGGTCGGGAGCAGAGCCAACAGCGGGATTTGTTTAATGAGACCCGACACGCAAGTTTGAAGGCCGCCTAATGGCGCGGCCAAATTAGAAGATATGCCTTGATTACTGAAAGATTTTATATTACTTTAAAGTGCTGTGAAATATAAAGACCTTATTAATTAGGAAATATTAATTCATTATGGATTAGGGAAGGCTTTAACAGAAGGGAATAAAAACTACGTTGGGCGCTCGTAACTTTGAGCAAAAGAGAGACGGAACAAATCCAATGTGTCAATGTGTGTAAGAAACCCATTATCTTTAGAACGATATAGTGGATGTAATTTTTTACTAAGTTCCATCTCATTTTCGTTTTCACGGTCGGTAAAATCTAGGACAAGCATTAGAAACAATGAGCCACAAAATAATAAACATCCTAGAAATATTGGTAACCAACTTTGCACAAAACACAACCTTTATCAATAGCTAACACCATTGACTGTAGACCGATCAATGTCACAAAAAAGGTCAAGAAAGCCTGAAGCCACAAAATAGCACACAGGATGCTCGTAACATACAATTTCTTCGTACATTTTCAACTAAAACACCCCCAACCAATGAACTAGCAAACAAATCGATCAACCTCATAAAAAATGGCCGAAAACCTTCCCCTAGAAACAAGGTAACCAAAGAAATTTATGTGGGTAAATTAAGAGTAATGTCCAGCAAAATTGGACAACTCCAAGTACCGGGATCCCGAGATTCCGGGATCCATAAGAGTTGCGGCTTTTACAAAATACGGGAGTTCAGGGGGTCGGTCAACACTGAAATAACTTGAAAGATTAAAGGAGCCCCTGAAGTTGTGTAGATAAAAGGCCTCGTATGTAGAAGGTCGAAATTTTCAAGATAAAAGGGAAACCTCGCGAGGCTTATGATGTTTTTGAGGTTATATTTTAATAAGGAAGTAGGTATCGTAAAAAAATGTGAAGCTTTTAAAGAGAATTTCTTTATGAGGCTGATTTTAAGAAGGCTTATTCTTGAACATATATAAGGCTTTAACCGCCCTTAACTGATGTATAAAATGTATGAAAGTTACATACTTTAGGGGGCACCCTTTGCAACGACAAATCCCAAGAACTGATTAATTCATAAGGAAAACGGATGCAAACGTAACTCTCAGAGATTCAAGCATTTCCCCCATACTTCCTTATTCATACACATCTACCATGACATACCCTTTAAATATTAATTAAGGGCAAGCTCAAGGAAAAACCTCATGTGAAAATAAGCGAGAGATATAAGACCCCCCCCCCCCCCTTTCCCCCTCCGAGACGTAATCCAATATAGTCTGGAGCAATTACAAAAATTAACACTTAGTCGAGAATCTTGCAATCTCGCAAATGATATCGCGGGAACTGTTTATTGGATCCCCCCGGGATCCCGGGGGAAGTGTCCGGGACTGTTAATCACGGCGGGATTACGGGATCTGTTGTGGTCATTCGTCGGAAAGTTTTCGATTATCTGCTTGTTATTGTGGTTTGTGAGTATCCGAGCGGTATTTTACGATGTTGTACGGAAGATAGTTTTCGGATAGAGTTATTGATGGATCGTAACTGAGTTTGTAAGTTATTGGAGTCACCATTCATCAATTGCTTTGTCAATCGTCTCTGACTGGTATTATTCCTTGGGATTACTATTGTTCCACTGTAACTTTGTTTACCAACCACTCTTTCATTCTCTCCTCACTTTCTAGTGAACCATAGTAAAGACATGTCTAGCATATCCCCGCGGTTTAGCCCGCGTGGTGTTCGGTATTTCGGTTAAAGTTGTGCTAACTAGGTTATAGTTTCGATCAGTAGTTTTTGGCGTGAGAGATTCCATCCACCCATCCTATATCTTCCACATTTATTTTTTTATTTCTTTTTCATTTTTATTTAGTAAGAAGTAAGGTTAAGATATTACCAATCAAGAGACCAATACTCCAAATCATCACTTCAAATAAAATTTTACAATACCTACTTCTCGATTTCCGCCCATGATATCCCAGCAAAATGGCCTCTTTATCAAAAAAACTACAAACCAAAACTCCCAGTACACTATCATCCACATCCCCTCTCGTCACAACTCACAAGGGACAGAAACAAAACAACATCACATCGGAACACTTAGCCACACGAACCGAGAAAAAAAAGCCAAAATCAATAAATACAACGTTGACTGTACCGTAAAATATCGAGAAAAAACTTTTACACCCACACTGGATTTACAACCTTATTACTTTAAAGGTATGCTTGGATTTTGAATGAGGGTTGTATTAAGGGTGGGTTGGGATATACTCAATGGATTTTTATGCAGATTTCATATTCAATCTGCGATAGTAGAATTTATTGTCGTTCTGATGTCGGATTGCGGTATTCTGTTTTGATTTGTTATTTTTGTTGTAAATAGTAAATGTGTTGGGTTTATAGTGTACCTAGTTGTAGGCTTAAGAAGAATTGGGTATTGTCTATCACAAAACTACTCAATTTATTTTGCAGGGGGCTCACAATTTTGATTCAGTGTCATTGCTGGTAGATTAAACTTGCTTATATTAACTTTTTTGAAGACATTACCAGTTCCTTATGGTCTATCTTTTTCTAATGTATTTAAATGTGAATTCTTTACGAAATAATAAACAGTCGTCATATTTATCAGTAACAGCTCCAGAAATTGGTACAGTTGGCTAATAAAAGTGTAGATAATATCCGGCAGTAATGTTTATTTATACTGGGCCACCCAGAATCCGTTGGAATATTATGTTTTGATGGAGGCGACATGGCGACATGTGTGTAATATCTTTACAAACTATCAATGCACAGAACTATACTTCACTGAAATAGTGACTCTTGTTAAGTTTTGTTTGTAGATATGTAGTTGTAAGAAATGATTGAATTCCTTGTAACTTTATAGTCAACCTCGAGAGACTACTTAATTGGCGTAATGGTCGCGATTGCTGAGGTCTTGGTTAATTTTTTTTTTTTGTTGGGAAAAATTGTCTTTAAATTTTTCTATACGTAATATCTCAGTAGCAGCTATAGCAGAGTCTAGATTTGTGTCGGGTTGATGGCAATAGGCTCATCCCTTATGACATGGTACTTAAACATATTTGGTAAAATGTGGGTATACCTATCATAAGGTCCACAGGCCTGCGAGTTAGTCTTTGGAGATACATTTTTGATCTCGTGGGATATTTCCTCGCGGGTAAATCTGTGTACAGAATTAAGCTACTTCGCTACAACAAATATTCCTTGACCACGACACAACTAAACACCTAACGGGTAGATCAATGGGCCCATCAGCTGACATCCATACCATGCCCATACTGGGCGAGTTTGAAGATGAATAGCCACTGTACAGTCAGTGCCCTGCCTTACTTGACCTCTCGTATAAAGAAGCAGGTGTGAGACGAGGAGTCAGGTTATGTTGGGCAATGAATATACGTGCGCACAGGCACCCACCATGTTTGGTAAGTAGGTTCACATCCTGGACTTCTGAGTGAACTGTTACCTAGTTATTATACTGTGGTGATTTTGAGGTCAGTGGATATTATATGTTGGTGTGAAGAGGACGTCAGTGAATCAATGCTGTCTTAGAATTAGCTGCAGTAGCGGTGGTCGTGTTTTTAGATGGATGGCGGTTTTGGGTTACCGCGAACTTTCTTGTCCGTATGAAACCGAGTATCTGTGTTTTGAGGAGTGCTTACGTAATGTAGGCTAAAATATGAAACAATAATTATTATTTTGATTTTGAGCAAATATAGTGCTAATTAGTGCAAATTAGCTGCTGATACGAGCTTTCAAATCCCGAAAATGGTAATACCCATTGATTTAATTGTAACATTTTAGTACATGATTATTTCATTTTGAGCTATTAGACCAGATGAAATGTTTCCGCAAAAGTCAAAAGTCAAAATTCATTTATTCAAACTAGGCTGATAATCAGCACTTTTCGAAGGTCAAAATTTACTTTACTTTACTACAGTGAAATTTGGCTAACTGGGACTTGGATAAGTGAGAAACTTCTATAACTTTACTGGAACTTATACTGAGACATGAGACAGATTTGGATATCTGAGACACATTTAACCAGGTTTCACTGTATTTACATTTTTATAAGACAGTCCCCCAAAAACGCCCAAACGCGCAAACAATGTTGTAATGTACTGTGCACTAAATAGTAGGTTTGTACTATTTACCATGTTTATTTTTGTTTTGAGCACCTGATATTTCATAAACACCTACACACCACATACCTAATTATGTAATTTTTAAAAAAGCCCATGTTCACCCTATTTTTTTCCCGACTACGGCGAAGACAAAAGGAAGGGTAATGATTTTTTAATCTATTGCATAGATTCTATCGCGGGCCTTGGGTTGAGTTGAGCGTGGAGAGCGAATCCAGAGATTTCCTAACAACAATATTCAGTTAAGATTCAACCAGGTTGCTATGGTTACGGAAAATAACAAGGTTGTCAACTGAGGTTGTCAAATTAAATAATTGTTTGTCTCTCTGCTTTCTCCTTCTAAAATATTCTTACTCGTATAATTTGTGTACAAAGTGTTTTAAATATGAATAAACAAAGTGCATTTATTAATGAAGAAAGTCACGAAAAAATAGTGAAAGAAAATTAGTGAGGAGTGAGTAGGTACTCTATAAACATTCATTTTATTATTAGTACGCATCTATCATAAGTTTTATTGGTTTTTGCATTACTATTCTGCGAATCGGTCTAAAACGATTCGTTTTCTTATAAAATATCTAAAATAAAATAAATAGTTTTCATATTAATTTTCAATGTTATGACACTTACGTCAGGCTGTCAATACTTTTTCTTTTAAATTTTCTGTCATAGAGTTTCTTACTAGCTTACTTAGTCTATGAAGGTTAGTTTTGATTTATATAATGTACATCGCGCGAAATTCGAAGATCAAACTCTTAATATCGTTATTTTTGTTCAATTTTTTTGAATGAATAATTATTTTGGTGTGTAATTACACTATTAATACCTAATTATTTATATCTATTATTGCATAAGTTGATAAAAAATGCTATGCAATAGATTTACCGCGGCAGTCTCCGAGTGCCACACGTTTTTTATTATATGACTTTAGATTTGAATACTCCAAATAATCCTAACTAATATTATAAATGCGAAAGTAACCCTGTCTGACTGTCTGTCTGTCTGTCTTTGCTTCACGCCTAAACTACTGAACCGATTTGTGTGAAATTTGGTACAGAATGGAATGAAGAAGAGAATTGGAATTGGAGAATTTGGTCCGGTTTGTGTGAGTTTGGAACTTGAGAAAGGACATGATAGTTTTATTTTTAATTTTTTTTCGCGAGATAACCAAAAATCTGCCGGAAGTCACTATTCTACGCGAACGAAGTCGCGGGCAAAAGCTAGTATAAAATAATTTATCCTTTATCAGGGACAAAGACACCAGAGATTTATTCATTGCCCGACCACAGCCACTTATCTGTAAACCTTACAAATATATTCCACGCGGGAATAGAAACCACTACCCGTAACACAGAAGCATATCGTACAGATACTACGCCTGTCCAGACAACATGAAAGTTGTTCCACATAATTAAGGTACGTAGGTAGGTTCTCTGTACCATCTGTAGGTAGGAAGGTAGGTTAGATAGGTAGGTAGGTGATTTTCAGCCATATTTAGTCAGTCTTTGATACCAGGTAAGGTTTGCAAGTTAAAAAAAATTGCAGGTAAAGTTGTACATTATGGTTGAATAGGTGCAATCAGGCAGTTGGTAATAGTAGGCAAAATAGTAGGGTAAAGTTTTTAATAGTAAATTTTTTTACGGCACGGTTGGCGCAGTGGCTGAGCGATTGGACTGCTGCGCTGTGTGTCGCAGGTTCGATCCCCGCACGAAACAAATATTTGTAAGGCCTACAGATAGTTGTTTCGGGTCTGGGTGTGTTTGTGTATGTGAGTTTAAGTGTTTGTAAACGCACCCACGATACAGGAGTAATCCTAGTGTTGGGCAACGTTTTTACAAACAAAATAAAAAAAAATATTATGTTCTCTATATAAAGTTTTATAGCAAAGTAAAAACTTGAATAAAAGATCTACATTTACCATCCAAGTTTTCTACAAAATAAATATTATTTGTACGCTCAAGTAAGTTAGACCCTTTTCTTTCTTACAAGTTCACTGGTTTAGGAATTTAGGATGTTAGAACTACGAAAAAGGTTAAAGTTTATCAATTTCATGATTAGAATTTGATAGACGCTACCGAAAGCGCCAAACTAGTAGCCTAGTTCTGGGCCGACCTAATTTAGATTGCCATCGACACGCTAAGAAGAAGATGGTTAGAATAACGCAAACAATGGGTTTTTAGACTAAGTATACCAAAACGAAGATATTTAAGCGACATGCGACAGTTTGGAAAAGATAAAGCTTCCTCTGGACTATATCTTTTCAAAACTGTCGCTTAAATATCTTTAATGATCTTTATCCTAGTAGTTGGGATGTTATAGGCTGATTTTGAAGTTACTCGATAGTTTCTCGATAGAAATATCAAGAACCAGTCAAGAAAAAACAACGTGAATCATCGAATCAATTTCAAAGTCACCTGACTACCCCTCTTTTATATACCGGCGTGACTTCCCACTCAATAACAATAGGTTCCACCTATTAGCGTTAACACCCTCTATAATAATAATTAATAAGACATAGCATCATCTGTTTGGATAACAATATACTAAGACGCTAGTCATAATATATGGCTATAACAATATATTGACGGCAAAAAATTCAAATGTCCTAAGTGACATTGACCGTGCTCTTGAAATTTCAACTTTCATTTTAAGTTCCAAACTTGCAAATCCCATAGCACACTCAATGTCGCTTATAGCATTTCAAAGTTCCAATTATGGAATAGTATAATATACGGTGATATATTTGAGTGACAGCAACATTAATTTCGCATATAACACATAACTGTCAAAATAGAGAGGCGTGCCAATCCGGGCGAATACGTGGGAGTTAGTGTTTTACTATGTTGATTGACTTTGTTATGAAGGGAACTACTGATACGCATTTATGTGGGGAGTTTCGATTAAATGTACAACGGAATAGTAAAACCAATCTTTAAAATAGAACAGTGGAGGCATACGATTGAAAACCCATGTAGACTGCTGTTCTCAAAACGGTGAAGGAAAACATATTGAGGAAATCGCCACAGCCTCTTCTTCAGCTGCCTAGCGTTTTCTCAACCATGTGGGTTCAGCTTACAATAGGGGATCGGACTGGGTCAAAATAATATGATTCTGTTTAGTCGGTAAGTTAGATTATCGAAAAATATTGAATACGTGTTTTTTGTTTTATCAAATCAATAAAAAATGACGAAGATAAAACGCGTCAAAGATCTTGGAGTGGGGCTTGAAACGTCACTTGTGTCGTCAAAATTTACTATCATATGACGTCACACGAGTTTTCGAAGCACTGTGTCGTCTTCATTTTAAGTTTACGTGAAAAAAGAAAAAATACGTGTCCAATAATTTATGGAAATCTATCTGACGGACTAATTAGTTTTTTTTTTGTCCGATCCCCTATTGTGCTTCTATGCCAACTAAGTGTAACTGTAACTCTTAATTATTTTATTTTATTTATTTTAAGGAAACTTACAGCTAAAACATTTGTAGTCAAATTACCATGTAGAAGAAGGCCAATTAAAAAATTAGACCGTTATTTTTCTTATTCTACATACATAAGTTACCAACATTCAAAGTCTTCTCGTTTAAATGAAATTAGTTTTTAAAGAGTGCATGCCGTGATATAATCATAATCTGTTTCTGTACAGTCTGTTCTGTTGGAAAATCCCTTTTTTGTTTTAAAGGGTGAGAAATCATCAAGAATGACTCCTCCTGCGGCAGAGTGGTAGGAAGTGTCAGACTTCTACTGACTAAAAACTGATGTTCCTTCTTAGACCTTTGTGTCGAGGCTGCGGTATCTCTTTCAAACAATCCACAGCTGTTAGAGTATCCCTATCCATTGCCGCCACTGATGGACTCAGCCCTTGCCTGATTAAGGATGAACTAAGGTGAAGAGAAAGCTGCGGATTACCAAGCAAACAAACAATCAAACATCCAGTTTTTTTCTTATTACACCTAACTCTGCTTACCCAGTTAAAGCCTTACATAAACACTGGCAATAAATTAGAGCAGCGCACACATTAATCAAGTTTACTTCAATAACCCGCATTGTATATTCATAAGCGGATTCCGCGGGACTAATCATTCATCTTGAGACAATGATAAATATATGTGGTTTGAGGGAAACGACGCAGAAGGCTCAGGCAATATAGCAGCCCTTTATTGCAGGAACAAGACTTTTTACCGGATTTACTGGGTAATATTATTATAGGAATATTTGCATGAATTTATAAGCTCCTGTGATAGTCATCAGCATTATCAACAGCCATTTAATAGTCTCATTGCTGGGACACAGGCAAATAGCAGCCCTTTATTGCAAGAACAAGACTTTTTACCGGATTTACTGGGTAATATTATTATAGGAATATTTGCATGAATTTATAAGCTCCTGTGATAGTCATCAGCATTATCAACAGCCATTTAATAGTCTCATTGCTGGGACACAGGCCTCCTCTCTTTGAGAGGGAATGGGCTATAATCTACCACGCGGGCCCAATGCGGATTGGTAGATGTCACATGACATGTCTTCGAATTTTTTGGTCATCATCATTGACTAAAACATAATTATTTATATCCAACAGTTGTTTTTCCGTTTCAAAATCAATGAAATCAAAGTAGGCTGATAATTATCGCTTTTAAAATAACAGTATTTACAAGACACAGTTCTCCAAAACGTTCACCATTCGCTACTTTCATTGGGGAGGTGGAAGGTAGAATTCCTGAAACAAAACTCTTCAACAACGTCCACTATGTGAGTTTTGCCACATCAGCTCATACGGTCTATTTACAAACCTTATATTGAGTAGGTACTAGGCAAGCTAGCTAGGCTAGGTTGAAACTGACTATGAGCTAGCGAACTCCTCTGTTTATCTTTGACTAGCTTATGCCCGCGGCTGCGCCCGCGAGGAGTAAGGTAATAGTCCCCCGAGATCGTAACACCGGGATAAAAAGTATCTGCTTGCCCAATTTTATCCAAACACGGTCATTAGTGTTTGAGTGAGAGAGTAACAAACATCCATACATCCTCACAGACTGTCACATTTACGAGTAAAATGTTAGTAGGACTAGGATTATATATATCAAGTTGGCTAATAGGTACTTGGTCTATGTTTATTAACAGCACTACTTCTTGTAGGTAAGCCACATTTTCTTCGCATTAACCTACATGAACCTACTTCCTCCCGCAGGTCTGCTGGAAGAAATTTCATATGAAATAAGCAGTACCTTTGTGCTCTTCTATTATTTTATGTTTTTATCCTTTTTTTGTATTTTGCGTGTACATAAGTAAATAAATGAACACTCAAGAAATATCAGAAGAGCGCACGGTTCTGTTTGTTCGTTTAACCGACCAGGAACACCACATTCACTCATCCACGGTTGGACACTTGATTTATCACAGCTTTCCAACTTTTCCCACATGCAAAGTGATTTTCCATAACCCTCTGTGCCTTGGACCTTCTGTCCCCTCGTATTACGTAGCCCAGACCCTAAAGTGACAGATAACGCGAAGGTAAGTCAACAGATAGGGCCGACCTCACTGCTCACAAGTTGAAGCGAACTGTCGGCTTGGGTCACATGATTGACGAATATGGGACACTGATGTATGGGTTTTGAAGGTGAAATAATTTCGTGAATAGAGTGTTGGTTTGAATGGAGGGTTGTGATAGAATGATTTAGATTATAGATAATTAGGCTGAGTTGCATCAAAAAAGTAGTTAAAGTTAAAGTTTGTGTCAAATGGCACGTCAAACAAACATCAAAACTTCAGTTTTGTATCGGTTATGCCAACAATGAGTTGCGCGATTTGACAAATAGTTAAATGACGTCATAACTTTAACGGTAACTGCAACCACTCACTTTCCGCTGGTTAGTGTTATAGTTTATGTTAAATTGTCTGTCAATTTTATTGTCAAACGCGTTGAATATAACCTTTAGACATCATGTCCCTGCTCCAAGAAATACTCGCAGAAACCAGTTCTGATGACGAAAGCGATGAAAAGAAAAGTGTGATTACCTAGAGCCGATCGTTTTTCCACATGGAACGACGAATGTTTCTTGCCAAGATTTCGAGTCTCTAAAAACGTAGCTTGGTGGCTGACTATACGATTGCATTGCAAGGATATTCATCTTATGTAATTGTTCAACCAACAAATAATAGGTACGTGCTATAGGTAGACAAAGCAATAAATATAATAGGTACTTACTTTGTTTGAATGTTTGCAAAAAAAAAATTGTAATAATTTTTCTATTAGATACCTCATATAGTACTGTCAAATTTGACAAAAACTTTAACTTTAACGACTTTTTTGGTGCAACTCAGCCTTAGTGTTTGAGTTTTACTAACAACATTACTGACATTGTGTGTCACTAACAATGGGCCTCACCAGAAAGCTCAGTCACTTAAAAGGCAATGGAGAAGACTGCTCTCGGAGATTCGTAGCGGGATCGCATCAGAAATGAACACCAAGAACCAAGTTTACTGACGTAGCCAGAAGAATTGCCAAACTTAAGTGGCAGTGTTCTGAAGTGAAGGCCTCCCACTAGGTGGGCCGATGACCTGGTGAAGGTTGCGGGGACATGTGGATGCGAGACGCACGGGACCGGTCAATGTGGCGACACCTGGGGAAGGCCTATGTCAGTGGACGTATTTTGGCTGAAATGATGATGAAAAGTCTACAAAAATGTGGACGTAAAAACTTTTGGGTACACCTCTGCCTAGAGGATTACATTTAATAAACATATCATCGACACAAAGAGTGAGAAGATTAGTGGGAACTCCAAAAAGTCTCCTAAACTTCCTAGTGATGTCAACACTCTCTAATACATCGAATCCTACCTCAATGCAGCACCGAATATAACTACAAACAAAAGCCCACATCAATACTCGCCGACCCGCTCCAGAAATATTCCAGCACTAGTTCATCGATCGCTCCACAAATAGCCGAAACCCGATCGTCTCGCGTTACCCGGGAATCGAACCCACACCGCAGCGGATCGAGTGCCCTTCCGCCGTCAAGTCGGCTGTGAAAAGTGGTGACATTACCGATGGTAAGGGATCCCTATGTCACGGTTTGTGACAATTTCAGAGCTTGATAGAGGTAACTGTGGACTGATTTAATACTAAAGTTTGTCGGTATGTAGAGGGAAAGGTAACTTAAATTCAGGATTAAGTGAGTTCTAGAGCCGTTCATCAATGCTCTTACGTTATAAAAAGATTTGAGTCACCTACTTGTTTTAAAATACTCTCACTTATACATGAAACTAAAACTAACTCCTACCTAATGGTCTTTCTAACTTATTAAGGCTCGCTTACAATGCTTTCCCACTCCGTAAAGTTGTCTAAAATAACTTTAGAACGTCATCGTCATTGTGTGTGCATACATACGAAATATATGCTCCATTGAAACTATTTACTGTAGTATGAACACTTATACGATGTCAACTACTACATGATGCTGTAGTTATCCAAAGAAACCAACACACTTAGCCCATTGAATCCTCTGAAAAAATCATCATCATTCTCTTGGCCTTATCCTAATTAATTTGTGGTCGGCGCAGCATGTCTTTTTCTCCATATTTCTCTGTTTTTCGTCATCTCATGAGACACCTTCTTTTTGCCATATCATTCCAAAAAGATAACTTCTTAAATAGAGGCAAACACGCCCCTGTACATGTATCCAAGTACACAAAACTGCGTAGTACACATACTACACACACGTAGTACACAGTTCACAAGTTCCCGTAGCAAACAGACTGACGTACACAAGTTCCGGTGGTATCGGAAGCAATAAGGCGGGGGACACACTTCACACACCGCGTGTTTGATTTGTTCACCCACACTTTGGTGACGGAAGCGTTGAGAGTTTTCAAGTAATGTAGCTATTACGTGGTGTTGTTGTAGTGGATGGATTACCAAGGGCTATCGTGTTACCCAGTGCAACTAGACCGTGTTAACTGAGTTGTGGAAATCAAAAAATGAAATTATTTATTTCAGGTAGGCCAGTTACAGGCACTTTTGAATGGTCGAAACAAATACAAATTACTAAGAAGCTACAGTCCCAGTCACAAGGCATAATAACTGTGACTGTACTGTATTTGCCCATTTCATAGCGTTGATCTCTATGGAGATGAAGGACAAGAAACCCCATGGAGGTTGGGAAGGCAGTCGGTCTATGTAAAATACTGGTGTTCAGCTGTATGCGGTTAGACTGGAAGCCGGTCTCAACATACATAGTTGGGAAAAGGCTAGGCAGATGATGATGATTGTTGAGAAAGTAATTAGAGGTGTCCTCTGTAGTGTTATAAATGTGCTAGTTTGGAGGTTTTGAAATTTTATTTTCCATTGTCTGTCTTTCTTCTCTTCATTGGTCGAATGGTCGCAAGTGCTATCGCTAAATTGCATAAATTGAATCTAGGAAGTTCAACACTCAGTTCGGACACAGCGTTCTCGAGTTTTTTTATCAAGGTTTTTTCAGTGGCAGCCCGGAAAATGATTTGAACACTAAAACAAAAAGTATGTGAAAATGAGAAAATTATAGTCTCTTGTGTATATACAAGAGCATGCCACAACAAACAAATTGACTCTATTCACTAGAAGTTTAACTGAGTAACAGGAAAAATGCATCATGTAGGCAAAAAAGCAAAACTACACTTTCCACCACTACGAACGTAGCTATTCCCACATGTCAGACGTCCATTATCCACGCGTCACTCAGGACGGTCCTGTTTACAGTTGGTGACAACAAATATCGTGAGTAGGGTACACACGCTGATGTGTGGAATGAGACCTTGTCGGATAAAGTTTTGATATTCCTCGAATTGTTAGGTGATATGTGATATTTTTAGTTTGACTCGGAAGTAAGTAGGTTAAAAGAAAAGTGTCAAGATTTCTTCTTATGTTTTGATTTTATGACATTTTCTGCTCTATTGATGATGATGAAATTAGGTTGCTTTGCCATTACAATGCATAATGACATTTCTAATTCATAGATACGAGTACTAAATGTTTTAGGTTGTTAAAGTAATCATGAGCTGATAAATAAATTATATGCCTATCAGTTGTCAAAGATTATATTATTACACCTAGTAATCTGTGACCCAAACAAGTTTAGTTATTTAAAATATGGAGTGAGTTTTGGATAGTTTTCAGCACAAAATTGGATGGGTATAACAGTAAAGTATGTGAATTTCAATGTTTGTGAACGAACCCACGATACAGGAAAAATTCCTAGTGAGGGGAAACATTTTTTTTTTTAAAAGAGAAGTGTGAAAGAAGATGCAGAAGACCAATGATAATGATGATGGATCTTGTTATACAAACAAGCTTACGGGATGTTTAATAAAGAAGAAGAATAAAACTGGATACCCTATGTCAGATAGCAATTGACCCGTCGAGGCTGTGGATTATCGAAAGCATAACGCGGCTCCGACACAAGGGCGAAGAAGGAACATGGGTTTGGTTTTTAGTCAGTAGAAGTGTCAGACTCCCCTTCGCTCTGCCAAGAGCGGGGGGGGGGGGGAGGGGGGTTATTCGATGATTTTCCACTCACCAAAAAAAAAAGGATAGTACCTAATTGAACAGTTAGACAATAGTGCTAGACTAATTGCAAAAACAAACAACCAATCATTCACATACCACTATACCCACATCCCGCCAACCTTTGTGAGGCCATTGACACCGCACATATACATAACCCGTTGTTATTTAATTCACAAGACAATGAAAATGATTGCATTACAAACAAGTTTGCAAGATCAAGGGGCTCGTTACAACAGCATTATATGCTAATGGCTCTGTTCTTTGTCAAATAAATTAGATTTCAGAGGCAGTCATTTAGAAAATGGACCCAGGGCCATATTAATGTATGTAAAGACTAATATGTTTTTCTTTTCAGGGTTTTTTCGAGAGTGAGTGTATTTTTTTCTGTCTAGGGAGAGGTTTGGAATGAAAATGTTATTTTAATTTTGGTTTTTTCAAGTGTTTTTTTTTTTTTACTTTTACGTTGGTTCAAGCATTTTACAGTAAGTAAGAGGGTGCTTAATTTACTTAAGTATCTATTTTCATACAGCTACGTTATAATCAGTCAAAGTACTTACCGTTCCTTCTCAGTATATTAACTAGGAAAAGTATCTTCTAATTCGATAATGTGTGGTCACTTAGTGAACAAAGAACTTACCTGCAACAAAAAGAAATAAAATTATAAACATAAAGTTCAAACAAATGTATCGTTTCATTTATCGGAACGTAAATGCAATAGTCTACGGTCTAATAAAAAAAAACTTGGAAAATATTATTAAAATCATTTCTCTCTACATTTTTCAATCTCGTTTAAAACGCAATAAAAAAATAAGACAAAAAAAAATAGGTGTTCTGGCTCGGATTTCGGCATCCTAAAAAAATTATGGCATTTTGTAAATAAAACTTTCATTCCAGTAGTGCGCGGGGTTTTTATAAAAAGTTTCATCAAAATTCGGCTAGCGTGTTGTCACGAGGCAAACAAATATGTGTAACGACTAACGAGTGACCATTTTACTTAAATATTCAAGTATTTTTATTTTTTGTTTGATGGCGTTTAATATGAAAGGTTTAAAATAAACGAAAATTATATAAAATCATCTAAAAATTGCAATCAAATTCATACCAATATAAATGAAAGATTACATTTAATATGAGCACATACATTTAAATGTACCCAAAATTACACATCGGGCCATTGTAACGGTAATAAAATAACGTTTTACGACCTAAGGTCACAATGGGACTGCACTATTAATAAATAATAGCAGCATTATTAGCTTGGTCACCGTTATATTTGTACGGAACCATCAGTTTTATGGGCTCGCTCTGTATTGGCATTAATATTGCATGAGAACTGTGCGGATGGAGTGTGTTTGTATTTTATGGCGTTTGTACCGTATAAGAAAAGAGTATTAGTTAGAAATAAATTGTCAGAACCAGCAGAGTTTATGATCTAAAACTAAAATGAAAAAGTCTCAATTATTGCTTAAAAAAAGCAAAATTAGAAATTTTGAAAAAACCCACGACTGTTAAACATTATTTGAAAAAAGGATAAAATAACATAAAACACCCACCTTAAAAAAACCCAAGAATGTCCGTCGGGGGCTGCCATTAAATGAACTAGTTTTGCAGTGTTCAGCACCCGACGGACATTCTTGGGTTTTTTTAAGGTGGGTGTTGTATGTTATTTTATCCTTTTTTCAATTAATGTTTAACAGACGTGGGTTTTTTCAAAATTTTTAATTTTGCTTTTTATTTTAAACTTTTTACTTTTTTTTATCTAAGAACATGCACCAACCAAACCTGAACCCATAACTGAAAACTGAATCAAAATCGGACTTGTAGTTTTGGAGAAAAATGGCAACTTTGATTTCCACAAAAAATGTTTGCTGCAGCGCCCCCTGGTGAGTTGTCACCGTAACACCTATCTAAGAACATGCACCAATCAAACCCGAACCCATAACTGAAAACTGCATCAAAATCGGAGTAGTAGTTTTGGAGAAAAATGGCAACATGTGTTTGCACAAACAAACAAACAACCTCTCACCCCAAACGCATATACCGTCTCCGTTCCGTCGTGGGTAAAAATCTTGCGTCACAAAATTAATTATTGTAAATGTAATCCTCTAGTTCAAAGTAATACATTTCCCGATGCTATTTTTTCAGAAACCCCTACTTTTACCTGTCCCTAAAACCGCTTCACTAAAGAAAGCTTCAAATCCCCTACCACTTTCCGCAACCCACAAGTGACTTGAAGCAAATAATCACTGCTACGGAGAAAGCTGCTCAAAGTCACTGATACCACCATAAAAGCTTTAATGTGAGTGATGGTGTCCATTCGCCATCAGTCTTCACCGGGGAACAATGGCGTACTTAACATAATTACTTCCCTTAAGAAAAAACAAGCTTCAAACAAAAACCTACCTTGCCGACTCTACCATAGAGTTGATTATCGGATGGGGGTAATACAATGGAAAAGGTCTCGAAATTCCCTACCAAAATTATGGTCAGTGGACCACACGTGTGCTCCAATTTTTCTCTTTATAATAATTCCTTATTTGGGAATGTTATGCAACGAAGTTTCGTGTTTGTGCATTGAATAGTTCTTGGTATAAGGTAATGACTGTGTTCCCTTTATTTTGGACAGATGTGTACTGCGCAGAACAGTGGAAGGGGTCACTTTTTGTTGGGTTGATTTGAGATTCACATCAAACTGATAATATTACAGTTAATTGAAACGGTGTTGACATGAATTAATATCTAACATCATTGGATAGAGATAACTGGAAAGAGGGAAGGGAGGCCTTTGCCCTGCAATGGGCCACAAATGGCCTATATAAATAACCGGTATTAAACCTAAAGTTTGCTTTTTTGTCTAGTTATGCGGTGGTGGACATTTTCAACGCAGTCAGTGCCTCCCTAATATTAGCAATTAAGGACACCCGCATTTTAACGAGGACCTAGGTAATGCTACTAAATGGCTTTGACCATTATGCAGCACTCGTAACTTTGGCCTGATCATCGGTTCCAGCATCGTAACTCCTAAAGATATTAGACAATAATTTTGATTCGTATACAAGTCGAGTAAGACAGAAAACCTGACAATAATTGCACTATTGGTGTAAGCCCTCCTATAAACGAATATTACTTGTTCTATTGAGCTTACTACATTAAAATTACTTAATGTATTACGAGCAATATTACACAAATAAATGTATACCTACGGAAATAATAATTTTATTTCGAACAAGCTTTCTTAGCCAATTTTATTAAGATAACATAACAAAATGCAGTTTGTAAACACCATAAAATATTTACAACCATGTTTTTCAGATAAGCTGCATCTGAGGTTAATAACTTCCCCCATTTCAATCTTTTTATGACAATTTGACTCCTTTGTAACCATCATCAAAAATCTTCGAATCCAATAACATTTTACTTTACACCGCCTTCTTTAGCAATAAAACGGTTTACTTTAGTCCATACTATACTATGTGATAGTAAAGTTAACGTATAGTGTTTAGAAAAACGATAAAACTACCGTAGGATCGGTTTACGACACTGAAACGTCACTTTTACGACGACTCTGAGTAATAAGATATGGCGGCGAATGGTTTCCGATATTGGATAAGAGATGGCGCTGTAATTAAAAAAAGAGGAAATAGGTTATAAGTTTTAGAATTATTAAATATATTATATTTTATAATTTACGTTTGCACAAGAGTTCCTTAACAAATGTGAGCACTATGGAATTGAAAATGCATCCGGCATGTTTTCACAACTGCTTCGTGGTTCTAATGATCGCAAGTGTAGCTGGGTATTATGAGGTCCTGAGTTCGATTCCCGAGTCAGGCAAAGAATTTCTCAGTAGCAGTCATGGAGTCAAGATTTGGGTCCGGATGATGGCAATAGGCTCGCTCCTATTACATGGAACTTAAACATAATTGGCGTAATATGGGTGTAGGTACCTACTATTCTGTTCACCTCTTTGGGAATTACAGGTTTGATGTTGTATTATGTTATCTAATAGGACTCACTATGAGAATATTCATTCAATACTTGACGCCACTTCAATATTTACTACACATACCACGACCATCACTCAAGTTACTACTTAACTAATCATAATTGACCTCATCATCAGCTCATCACTTAACCCTTCACTACATCACCGACGTAAATGACGTCACGACTTGACCTACAAGCGTGTGCGCATTGTTTGCACTGTCACTATGAATTCACTACGAAAATCAACCTTACTGCTACGACATAAACGTGCTGTCAATTGTTCAAAGGAAGCGTAGTAAGCGCCTATAGTAGGACGTGTTTTGTCAATAAGTAGGTTACGATTTGTGTTACCTGAATGAATGGAATCGCTTTAGAGGTAGGTATAAAGTTATTCAGTTTGCATTCACGATTGCATGTAGCGGAGATGAGATTATAGATAGATGTGTGGAGTGACAAGAATAGATAAAGTAAAGAAAGAGTATTTTTTAAGAAAGATAAAAGTCGCCTGTTACAAAAATAAATAAATAAAGGAAGTCGTGGTAAATTAAGGAGGAATGAAACGCATGTGTGACTAAAAGAGTAATGAACAGGAATGTAGATGGATGGAGAGGGAGAGGAAGGCCAAAGAAAAAGGTAGATTGGTTGTGTGAGGAATGATGTAAAAGAGGAAAGAGCACATGATGCTTTGACGTCTGACAGAGAGGATGGAAGAATAAACGTGTTGCGGCGACCCCAAATAGTATGGGAAAGATGATGATGACCCTGTTTTGCAGTTCAATTAAAAACATCCTAGTAGCTTTTAGTTTTTCGTGAAAACCACCAAAACACGGTCTATATTAAACAATTTGTATAATTTGATATCGCTTCAATATCCATTACATCGCTGTCACATGAAAACGTCATCATTTTTACAACCAATCCGTCAATGGACGTCAAAATTAGTTAAAATAAACTAAATAGCTTGATAAAGTAACCGAAAATAATTGAATTAAGTGCAGGTCAGTTAATTTTATTATTTTCGGTTACTTTTTCAAGCTATTAAGTTTATTTTTATAATAACTACCAACTACCACTGATATACTTATGATAGTTTAGACAATCATATTAGGGGCAGGTTCGCATAACTAGGGCAGATTCACATCGATATGTCTGTTTTTAATTACTCTTAGAATGTATTAAGCACATAGATTCTACGGAATCAATGCTCTAAACTAAATTAAAGTGAACATACTCGTAGTCGTAACAGTCATTACAACATCACGCCTGTAATAACGGAATGTGGAGGCAGGGGCACAACTTAATAGTACACTAAACATTTCGCCGGTTCATGCAATAGGAGGCGAGCCTATTGCCAACTAGCGAGCACAAATCTAACCTTTATAGCTGCAACTGATAAATTCCTCGTCTGCACCAATAAATAACACTTTATCTTACCCAAGAATCGAACCCTAGAGCACGTGTTCAGCAGTTGCGATAGTGAAACCCCACCAAAATACAAACCGCCATATTGATTGTAAGGACACAGATCATTCGGCGAAACTTTGCAAGGACGAAGCATCTGTCTAGTGCTGTACTGTTGTTTCAAGCTATAGCAGTCCCGACTTCCCGAGCCGCACAACTTATGCTCGCATTAGCTTGGCGAGCGCCCAACACTAATCGTTAACAGCTTATGTTTTAATGGGCAGCCCTAATGCGTTTCTGAAGCTTTTTCTAACAATGCAGAAATAACCAGGTGGACAATTATACACGGTGCCTTTATAAATGGTTGTTTTACTTTCTCTTTGATAATTTTAATATTAGTATGGACATGGGAGGATAAAGATCTGAGGGTGTTAATTAAACTCAGAAACGCATGAAACAATAGTGTTGTTTCTGATAAGCACCAGGAAAAACAGTTTTGTGTTCAGACAAAAATCGTCAACGTGCCTCATAAGGATGGACATGTGTGTGTTAATGGTGGCCCCCTAATGCTCAGGATTGTAACCCTGAAACCCCGAAACGGCTGACCACGAAGGAAACGAAGGGACGAGTTAGGTATCTTTTTTCGAAATTGACAGAAAGTGGGAAATACCTGGGACAAATGGAAGGAGTAGAGGACGTGTAGTGCTGCATTACAGGTTAACTATCATAGATTGTTATAGCAGTTTTCTTTTGATATATATTTAAATTTTAATAGAATGTAGTAACACAAGATAACACCACATAAACTCAAACTCAACTCAAACTCAAATATTTTATTTCAGGCACTTTTGAATGTCAGAAGGACGGAAGAAAAACGAAACTACGAGTGCAATACGTCATTCCGAAAGTCACCACGCCGAACCACACGCCACCGAATGCCCGCAACAACGAACACTGCGAGCACGAAAGCACGCAGCGACGCAAACCGCAACAACGAATGCTCGAGATCATAATATCTTGAAGAACCTTGCTTCACTTATAAAGCTACCTGCAATACAACACAGATCATTTATATTCACAACCATAACGATTTTATGATCCTAATCAAACTAATCACCACCTTATCACCGCCATAAGCAACATAAACATTAACACCTACAGTTAATGGCTCATAAACGGCATAAACTGAGGTGATGGATGACGATTGATATGATTCGTCATAGTATGGTCGTAACGATACGATGACTACTCGTTTACGATCACTTTACGATTGGTTTACGATTGTAGTGAGATGATTGTGTTAAGATTAAGTAGGTAGTTGTATTTATTTGTTATTACAGAAGGTGTGACATGAAGGAGCGATAGATTGATTGTGTAATATACAGTGCTTTGATTGGGATTGCCATAACATTCTGGATTGAAACTGATTTATTTTATTGAGCACATTTTTCAACGCTCCAGATCTCTGTAATTAAAATAACGCTTTCCATTATTTTGACTACCTGGTCTAAAAGGTTGAATTTTTCTGCATAAGCACCATACAAAATATTTATACACGTTTGGTGGCATAATATGTATGTGAATTGCTATGTTATTATACGAAATAAGCGTCATATCTGTCGTTTTTTGTTAAATGGGGGAACATAACTTTACCCCCTTGTCTTCATATTCCTATTTACATCGTTTTAGAACATGGACATTACACAATGCTTTACCTAAAGATACTTTCACCAGCCTTGCAATATTTTACTTTTGAGAAACACAAAACCTTTTTCAATCAAAAACCTAGAAACGCTAATAACATCATTCATTACCCATTATTTCAACAACACACAATAAACAAACAAACAAAACCAGCAATGTAGCGCAAATTCTCACAAATCTCAGTCATAAGGCCGTAGTTTGTAAGTGCAGAGCCAATTAGGCAGGAATGTTGGCTCTTTGGCTCATTGGCTCACTGGCTTTCTGGCTGCGAGTATAAATCTTAGCTGTATGCCGACTATAAGCTAATTTAGCTAATTTGTGGACCGAGGCTCTTGGGTGTGTTTATGTTGAGTAAATCATTATGGTAGGTAGTGGGGGGAGGGAAAAGGGGGGAGGAAACAAGGATTATGATGGTGATTATATTAATAAGTGTTGAGCGGTTTTAGATCTTGGCAAACTTGATAAATCTTTCATCACCACCTGCTTTTAAAACGGTGAAAGAGACCGACATGTCCTAGACATGTGACATCTACCAACCCGCACTGCGTCCACGTGGTGGATTATAGTCCATTCCTTCTCATAGAGAGGAGGCCTGAGTCCCAACGGTGGAAACTTTAGAGGCTGCTGTTACTGTTGATAAAACTCAGTAGAGAGAGGTGTCAGAATTGATGTACAGATTTTTTAAGGCAATGGAAATCACCTGACAGAAGGCTGTCCCAATTTTCCCGATGTGATGTTAACGGAATGAATGCCGTCAAGGAAAGAATGAGCAAAGAGCTTGTAATTTTATTAAATTATGGGATGTATAGCTTGTATTCTTCACAGTTATGAAAAGAACCATATTCGTCAAAATACATTAACAACGAATAAAACTTCACAAATGACAAATACAGACATTTTTATTACACAACCCACACATTTTAATACTGTTCCATTTTAAAATGAACCCATAAAATCACTGATAGATAAAACCATACCAAAGTTATCTTGAAAAGTGCCGAAAAATTTTAAAATCTCGTAAAAATCTAACCAAATACATTGGTTAGTGTGACCGCACATTAAGCTTTAGCAGGGATGGCAAACCTTTTATATGAGCCATTAGACTTGTTTCTTAATTTCATCTTGGTGACTCTTGACTTCATAACAATAGCAGAGGTAATTTAGAAACCATATAATAGATAACCTATACAATATTTATACATAGTGGAAGGCAAACCGATGCACAAACCTTTACCAATTTACCATGTGTTCATTCTGAACTCCACATAAAAGGACGATGCCAGGATTTGTATGAACTCTATTAGAAAGGTATTTTTGAGCTCACAATTTTTTTTTTTTTTTTATCCCTAGCAACTTTAGTTCAGCTAAAAATACCTATCCAACGTTACGTACACACACATAGCTATTGGAGTGTGGGAGCAAAATTTGCACCCTTCTTTCACATATATTTTTTAAACTACTATAAGTCTCTATCATTGAAAAGGTAACGAAAAATGTCTCCTGATCTAAAACCCATGGCATGCCCGGAATGCTCTTATATGCCATAGGTTCACCATCCCTGATCTATGATGTAATGGCGGGCCGATGGCAACTTTATGGCATCTGGCACTTTTAATGTATTACAAAATATAATTTAGTGTGAAGTTTGTAAGAGAGCCGTCGGTTTATGGATCGTTGCGGTCTTATGGGTTTGTATGGGTGTCCTATCTTGTGTATGGAATATTTGGGCTGGGTCTACCTTTTTTGGCAGAATTTTTTATACCCGAATTTTGTTTTGCATAACAGTGGATGGCAGAAACTTCATTTCGCAGAAAATCATTTGGCATACACTCATTTACCATACATTCAAAACGCATAATTTTGTAAGTCAGAATCATCTTTGAGCATAAACTTCATTTCCAGAACCATCATTTCGCCGAAAATTCATAATCAGAATCGTCTTTTGGCACGCATTTCATTTCATACATACGTGTAACATGCAACAACAATAATAATTATCTATTTAAATAAAAAGAGAAGTCCTGACTGACTGACTGACTGATTGACTGACTGACTCATCAACGCCCAGCCCAAACCCTTGGACCTAGAAAGCTGAAATTTTGCACAGAGGTTCCCTTTATAATGTAGACAAGGAATAAGGAAGGATTTTTCGAAATTCAACCCCCAAGGGAGTTAAATAGGGGATGAAAGTTTGTATGGAAAATCGTCATTTTCACGCGGGCGAAGCCGCTGGCAAAAGCTAGTTATTAATAATTATTATCAGCTCACCCCGGCTAAAATTTCTAGCTGAGAACATTAAATGTTGGTATGTCAAAAATAATAATATTTATTATTATTATTATTAATAATAATAATGACGTCACTCATACATGCAACGCATGTACTCCATGACGCGGGCTCGCTTCGCTCGCATATTACATAACACTAATATCTTCTGTCCCCGAAGTGCCGGGCCTCCGCCGGCCTCCTTCGTCGGCCTACGGCCCGGTGCCCATGCCGCCCATAAAGGATACTTTCGCGAGACGGTCGTTATACCTTATAATAATCTACCAAATAAAATTCTGCCATCTTAAAAGTATGCCATTGAAAATTCAGCTATTTAAACATTCTGCGAAATGAGTATTCTATTAAATAATTGTTCTGCCATAAACACATTCGTTCAAAGAAGAATATGCCAAGTGTGGTATGCCAAATAAATTTCGGAGCATCAAGTTTCTGCCAGATAGATGGTACCCATTTGGGCTAAGGGCTTGATTTTAAAGCGTTATTTTTTTAGTAATCATAATCACACTCCATGGCCAGGATAGATAAGTAGTTGATTTATGTGGGAATCGAAAGCTATGTTCAGAAAGCCACCTCCGAATAACTTTCAAACTTATTTCACTCATTTTCAGAGGCTGCGTTTGTGCGTCGGTATTTCAAAGTTAAGTATTAGAAAAGTTGGATTCCAGTTCTAATTAAAAAAACACTAAGCAACACCTAAATAAATGCCCAAGTATAATAGTGCCACTCTAAGAATTTGAACCCTCGAACCGTCGAAGAAAAAAAAAAATCCACGTACATTTCCTGTAAAACGAATGTTGAAATTCAATACATTCATTTGGTTAAGGCATCAAATTAATTCAATTATTATTCAATTTGTTTTGGTAAACGTGAAAATGAACATACATCAAAAGTAAACAAGAAGTTTAAAAGTTAAACTTTTATTCTTCAAAGTTAATCTCAATAAAAACATCTCCTCGGTGTAATTCCATTCATTTAACTGTTGCTCGGTTCACAAAATGTTAATGTTCTCTTATCTTAAGTTATGCCAAATAATTGAGACAAATGTCCTACAATTAGTCCACAGAATTTATTGCTTCATTTATAAACACGCGCTTATTACCTTGTGTTTCTTTGTAGGTTATTACCCAGGAATAACTAAGTTGTCCAACCCGCACTGGGCCCGCGTGGTGGATTATAGCCAATGACTATAAAGATTATAGCCCATCCTTTTCCTAGAGAGGTGGCCTAAGTCCCTGCAGTGGGAACATTATATGGATGAAGATGATGAAGATGAACTAAGTTGTGGAAGCTTATTAACATACTGAAGTAGACTGCAAGAGGCTGGACTTATAAAACAATACCATCACGCCTGAAATCCTACCAGACGTCGAGCCTATTGCCATTGACGATTTTTATATGTTTATAGAATATAACTAGTAACTAATATTTATCCACAAATTCTAATGATTAAGAGCAGTTCAATAACCCATGGGATCCCTCTAATTTTCTAAAACCGGTAGAAGATACAAAATTATTTCTGCATTGTGAATTTTTCCAAGAATAAAAAGACAGTTTAAAACATTCCTAGTATCTTCGTTACTAAGAGGAAATATTCAAAATATTTAAATTAAATGAACTGAGAAATATAGCTATGTTCCGGACATAGCTATATTTCTCAGTAACTATTTAGCATAATGAGTTTTGAGATACTATCACAGTTATCGGATATGTTGATCTATGATTCATATACCTACCTATCTGCCTACCTACTTATTAAACCATGGCATATAGTGACTCAATGATACAATGACTAATGATGAAAAAAAAGTTAAGGCTTCTTATGAAAACTATTTTGATACCATCATTGAATGGGCTGCTAGGCGTAACGATCATAATGAATTTTTGTACTTGTAACCACAAGATTACTCATATACTAATTCGTGGAATACATTTTGTATCATTTTCTACTAATATCCCAATTTAACTGGAGTCAGCGAAGCATGTCTTCGTCTGCCATACTTCTTTATTAGTGATCATCTTAACAGACACCCTCTTTGTAGTCATATATTATATCCTTTACACAAATTCAGCCATCCTTTATTCGGTCTTTCTCATCACTGAAGTTGTGAGGAAAGATTTGGAGGACATTTTTATTAGCTCTCTCATCATTCATCATCATCATTTCAGCCAAAAGACGTCCACTGCTGGACATAGGCCTCCCCCAGGCGTCGCCACATTGACCGGTCCCGTGCGTCTCTCATCCAGCGGGTTCCTGCAACCTTGACCAGGTCATCGGTCCACCTAGTGGGAGGCCTTCCAACGCAACGTCTTCCGGTTCGCGGTCGCCATTCCAGAACTTTTCGGCCCCATCGGCCATCCGTTATGAAGAGTGAGCTCTCTAACTCTTCATAACCAAGATTCTGTACGGTGTATAGTAGATTTTCGTTAATACCTAATAGCACGACATCACGACTACATTTCCTGTGCAATTCGGTAGAGATTTATAGTTACACCCACTTTTTACCATATACATTTAAGTTCCATTCAAAAGATGCTTAAAAACACAGTTAACTCCTTTAAAAACAGTTTAAAACTAAAGTTTAACATCCTGTAACTGTTAAGTGAACAACACTGACCGTGGCGTGGCGGTAATTGACGAGTAGGTTGCCAAACAATGCATTTCTCATGCAACGTTACGACTTGCTCAGATGCTATAAATTATACCTAAAAGTATACGTCTTTACTTAAGTGACTTACTAAGAAATTTCGAGAAACAAACACACAGGTAGAATCTCAGACCTAGACACAGTGACATTCTAAAAGCGATAAAGAACACGTGAAAAGGTCCAACAAGTTCAGTGTATGTCCTTCTAACGTGAACGAGCTGCTATGACAGGCAGTTGGGGTAAACAGATACCCCCAGCGAAGAAGGGGAGGGTTTATATATGTGAGTATAATTACTATGAAGAAGCAGCGTTTAAGTAGCGGCTATTATTACAGACTAACCAGTTATCATTGCTGTACAAGATCGAGTTTATTAAACGCTCCATAGACTTTCGTCAGCTAAGTAAACAAGATCCTGATACTGGTATCATAAAATACACATTCTCTCTTCATAATAACTCAATCAATCACCACCACACCTACAGCGATAGATAGCGCCACTGTCGCTCAGACCTACCATTAAACCATTTATAACATAATAACAGTTAACAGCCGTTGCCTATTGCTAGATAATGGCTCGGTGTGTGCATAGCCTATATTCTGCGGCCTTGGTTTACTTCCAACCATGCTTTATTTTCATTTCATTTATTTATTCATCAAACAATTTTCATTGTGTTAGAATTTTACAAAACAATCACACATCAAGTAAATATAGCAGTAGAAATAAAATCAAATATAAAGCAAACAAAAATTATTCTTAAAAATATTACTATGTCATCAACTCAAAACCATTGGTTTGTTGTTGGGCGTAATTCGGTTGGTTCATAGACCATGGTTATATACAGAAATACTATTCTGTGATAAGGCCAATTGGGCAATGTTCGTGGTAATTTTTTGATATTTTAGCTGCCCTATAATTGTAGTACGGGAATCACCAGAATAAGACCAGCAGTTTATACTTATTTTGTTAATAAAATCTGCGGTTTACAGTTCATAATAGGTAATAGCTAATATTATAAAGACTTTTAATCTATGTCTAGATTCCTTTAAAAGTAGTATAGTTCGTCAAATATAGTAGACCACTAAAGCCGCCAGAAAGGTGAAGAAAAAGTCTAATGGATACCTCTCAAGAACAATAATAAAAACATTGCGTAGAAAACTTATTCTATTTTTTGATCACCCAAACTCCGAAACCAAAAGTCGGAACTAGAAATGGCTTCGTCAAAACGTATGATTGGCTCCACTACCCGATTCACACGGACGAACAATTAAGAGTACAGTCGAACTTTGAGTTTGGGTTGCAGGCAAAAAGTTTAGTTTTCTGCTATACTGCTTATTCTCATTAATTGTGTGAGTATTGATTTATAGCAAACTTTACGCTTTCCAAATACTCTTACATGAGTAATATACAGGATGGCATATTGGACTTAAATTATTCTTAGTACATAATTATATACAGCGATTGCTATTTATAAGGAAGGAGAAAATTAAGCTCTAACAAAAAAATAAGGTCGACAAAATACGTTCTAGATTTCCAGTTTTTGAAAACTTTTTAGGATTGTTAACCTCCAAAATATTCAATAGAGCACTGTAAATAGCCCATACATACTGTACTAAAAATTACTCAGCACACTCAAAATATCATTTAAAAGTTTGTAGTTCCAAGTTGTCTGGCAATAAACCAATCCTTTTGTTTGGACGTACGTAGTGGGTGTTAGTAATAGTCCCACCAGTGGACCGTGGGCTCGGGCAGTGGGCGTTTGTGCGTCAATCAACAGTTTTTGTGGAGCGCTTTTGTTTCAATAACTATTGATTTCTTTTGTTTCGTTAGGCAAGTACGTATAGGCATTGTTGTAGATAAATTGTGATGGAGGTTCCTCTACAAATTGTATGTGGGTTTATGTATTAGATATTTGGACACTGAGACATGATATTACATGAATCTATTTACTGTGAATATAGCTATATGAACGATAAGTTAATATTTTTAACGAGGCAGAATAATGAAGGCTTCTTAAACAAATTGGCTTCGTAGCATCGATGTCTTTGCAGTCTGCGATTTTATTCGTAGTCATAAACACAATAAAATCATCAAACACCTTGCCTTACTTTGGGAGTGGTCTCCAATAGCCTGAGATCATTGAATTACACACTAATCAAACAAATTGTTTTTCTATGAATCCCCATCAATCATAAATCCATTATTCCAATAACCCATTGCTCTTTGACGAAATAAACCCATTAATTCAATTAATTGATTGATATCATAGCCCCCACATCAATCTAGACCGTGAGAGCAATAAAACACACCAATTGGGCGTGTCTGTCTGTCTGTCAACAAGTCTACAGCATAATATCAACATCCTGTATCAGCTCAAGTGGGGGACATCCTGTATTGTGTGGGAGATTTGGAGCTGTTCCGCTTTTTGGTTAAGGGGTGATGAATTGACATGTGATAGGTTTGTTGATTTGTTCACGTGAGAAATTAATTTTCTTATTAGAAAGAGATCGTTGGCCTAGCTAGAGCACAAGTGTTTCGGTTCGATTCCCAAGTCGTGCAAAGTGTTACTGGCCAATTCTGGCAGACCGCTCCTGAAGCGCTGATGGCAATATATCTGACTAAATAAAAGTGTGTCTATTTAGCCAGTTATATATATGTAGTTTGTTATTTTTTTGTCTTACTCTAAACTTTTGCAGATTACTGACCAATAGTCAATAGTCTTTCAGAAGTAATTTATCAAAAGTGTTCGAAAATAGCTGCAACTTAAATTATTATATGACAAATAGATGATTGTCAAGTTCTTTCGTAAAAAATATGCATTTAATATTACTTAACGCGTCTGAAAAAAATATTTTCCCAAAATAGTAACCGGAATATCATCCCGAAATATCGTCAATAGAAATAAACATTTCAAATTTTGCTCATACGGATAATATCGACAGAGAAACGAAAAAAACGTTGAATAGGTACAGTCGCGTACAATCCTCTCAATGAAACACGAACCCGGTTTGAAGTTCAAAGGTAATACGAGATGAAGGCTCAAAACTAATGATCACGTGCGTCCATCACCCAAACGACATTTTAAAAACCTTTGAAAATAATAATATAACCCACCTCATTATACACCTTATGCCTCAAGGAATAAGAGTCAATAAACCATCAAGAAAAATGCAACGACCCCAAATGTCTTTGACAGTCAAGTTCTCACTGTTCAAAATTAAACGTTCGATTTTCACGCCAAAACGAACTCTATTTCCAACATGAAAGGAAGAAAATTGCTTGTGAACTCCCCTGGGATAGCGTTATTCAAAACGTTGCTACTTGCTAGTCCTGTGCAAATAAGATAATAGAATTTTGAAAATTTATTGCTAAATGAATTTAGATGCTATGACACCGAAAATAGGGTTAAATTCAATTTGCCTCCGAGTTAAATTGGCTCTCCGTTACAGATAGAATATTTGATTTATTATATTTTTGTGCAATTAAATGAAAATGGTTTATTAATTAATGTGGTTAAAATAGCTTTGCTGGTAAAATTAATTAATTTTATGAGTGCGATAATAGCGAGATAGTCTCGTACCTTTAATATTTTTCTTTGAAATTGGTAATATTTTCACAGGTGCAAGAGCAAACTTGATAAGTTCTGAAAAATACATACGTGTATTTTTTGCTTAGAACATGATTTTTTACAATTTTCAATGAAATGTAGAAGATTGCACCCAGTAATTCAAAATTCCACCATACATTTTTTATATAACCCATATTACACAGCGCAGGAACTCCTGGATATACCAACTCCATAAATTATGAAACCACATCGAAACACAAGCACGAACATATTCTACTCTATCCATATAAGCCAATGGTTTTAATCTCATAATAACGCGCCCGTGCGGCGTATCGATACGCCGAGCGGGTACTACGCCGATACGCTGCATATTTGATTACGTCGTTACGCGATCGAGTTAGGTTCTACCGCTGATCGGATAAAGCTCTAACGCTATTTATTTCTATTACGTTAATTGACTGCGCTTTTAATTTGCTAATAGGATAGTTACAAAATTTGTGGTTGTAAACAATAAAGGGTTTGAGGTGTGTGGTAACTGAGCTTGACGTGGTCAGTGAATAGATGGGTGACTAGCATCGTTTTCTGCATTTTATTAAACCGGACTACTTGAAAGACAAGCGGCAGTAATTTTCAATGCATTTTGTGTTTCAAGAACGAAACATTAAAATTTTGCAGTTTTTTTAATCGCATTTCGCTTTTTTCACATTAATTTTCATAGAACATGTCACACTGTCGGTCCCATTTTATATTGGACTATTTCCTTGATAGTTATCGATTATATAATGTAAAATTTTAGTGAAGTAATTAACCAATTATTTAGGACCAGTTTTTCAGACGGGAAAACAGAACGAATCCCAATAATTTCGAATAGGTAGTGGTTTGAGGTGGCGCAGGAACAGAGCACTTGGAAGGATTTGGGGTAGACCTATGGCCACCAGTGGGACTGTACACGCTAACAAAAAAACGTAGTGAATGAATCAGGTACACGAAACTGAAGATAATTAAACAACTTCAAAATATCAATACACTGGCCATCGCATGTAGATCGTACCGATTCAAATTAAATATTTACACAGATGAATGCAAGTAGGGTACACATGAGCACACTCGTACCTACCTACCTCCATGTAGGTCCTAGATGGATCCTCACTTGAGATGATATACTCGTAATATAAATAGATCTTTATTATTTTTGAATAAGACTAGGAAGACTATAGGCAGATGATGCTGGATAAAAGAAGCACCGTGGCTTAAGGTTGTTATGGCTAATTTTAAGCTTTGAATTACCTCTCCTATTGGTGTAGCATTTATTGACCGAATAAATGTTAGAGATATCAAAGTAAAAGTTCGTGTCAGTACGTTCCATACACCGTGCATTTTTTTCCGAAGACCACACTGTAGACAAATTCTGAGACTAGCATTAAACTGCATTACAGTCAAGCAAGTGATTCATCTACATGATAATTAAACTGGCCACTTAATTAAGATTAATTGCACCTTCTTGACAGTTGCAATGACAGACCTAAAACACGCTAGTTCCCTTCCTATTAAAAAAACAAACGCATGATTCCAAAGCAATATTTATGAGAGAAACCCGTAGCATAGCAGACAAATTACTTGGTATTAACATACAGTAAATCAACTGGGAGCGAATATTCGGAATCTACTCACACACGCGAAGTATTTACAAATCTTAGCATAGGTACTTCAGTGGCCCTAGCACGTGGCGTAAACAAAAACGATACTAAATATTATGTCAATGTATTAATCGAAAATAAAATTACCCTACAGCAATTTAGTAAAACTGTTTGTAACAAGCACAATCAGTGTCACTCATAAATATGCATAAATTCTTAAAAGGTATAAAAATATTATATTTAAAACAAGCATTTTTTTAAATTTTGGAAACGACGCCTATACGTTAAGTTTACACCGCACGATCGTAAAACGAGTAACTTGATAGTTAGGTACTCGTTTTATGAGTGTAGTGCAAGCTAACAAAAAGTTTAAACAGTTGAAACTCTCCACAAAATCGCGTTTAGTTTCTCAAATAGGGATTCATTGATTTACTGTCTATCTCTATACTGTGTCCGTAGCTCGCATGCCAACATACAAAGTACTATCTACAATGGGTTAATTTTGAGCAATTAATAGCCCGGTGCGTGCGTGCATAATTAGTATGATTACATAATTGGTTCCCTTGCGGTTCATAATTGTGCCTGATTTCGCCCAGCGGTGGGCATTCCCGGGGAAAGATTGCCAGGCCTCCGGAGTTGTGGGGATTCGTCCTAATTTTGATGCCTCTTGAGATGTTGGTTTTCGGGAAAAGTATCTAACGTTGGAATAACTTTACCTCCATTGTTAGAGGTAATTCTTTTCTTTTTGTTAACGTTTTTATAGATACTCTACCCCTTTCTTAAATTCCCTGATTTAGTCAACATTCGTCTTCTGTAACTATATATGAAATCCAGAAATAAGCCTGTTCATGTCTTGAATCGTCATCTATCGTGATCTTCAACATAATAATTTTCTAATGAAAGATGATATAATTATGGTTCATTTATTTTGGTTCGTACAAATAGATAATTATTATTATTAGGGAAAAAGCAATGACCGCTATTGACATCTTAACTGGCAGCATTTTTTTTTAAACTTTATTTAAGCACTATAGTGCATTACTACAATACTTTTGGTCACTGCTTTGAGAGTAGTCCTTATAATTCGGTTGAAATTCCCAATTTTACGTGAACAGAATCCTCAGTAAACAATACAGATGGTAATCCTCAAATTAACATAATTAATGAAGCATAATCAGCTGTATCCGTGGCAAGCACCGGAAGTCGATGCTCGATGGACGTTGTACTGGCACCAATGCAAGTACGGTCAGCAATAGAAGTAGCTTAACACTGCTAAAAGTTTCAAAGCCACCGTCGAGGCTGCGGGTAGTTCGAAAGAGATACCGCATCCTCGGCACAAGGGCTAAGGAGGAACATGGGTGGTTTTTAATCAGTAGAAGTCTGACACTCCCTACCACTCTGCCAAACGGGAGGAGTCATTTGATGATTTGTCACACCCCAAAAAAAAAAAGTAATTTGAAAAATTTTCAAAGCAAGTTATTTGGTAACTTGTTACATATTACTCGTTACTAAAAAGCCATTGAGGAGTAAAGAATATCCCGTCGGGGCTGTGGATATCGAAAGGTTACCGCGGCTCCGACACAAGGGCGAAGAAGAGGGAACATGGGTTGGTTTTTAGTCAGTAGAAGTCTGACACTCCCCTTCGCTCTGCCCAAGAGCGGGGGGGGTTATTCGATGATTTTCCACCCACCAAAAAAAAAAAAAAAAAGGAGTAAAGAATATTTGAAAGAATAATCTTCTGAAACATTACAAATAATAGCTGAAGTCCTGCACATCGAATAAATAAATCCAAAATGTTAAGCTACTTCTGTTGCTGACCATACGTGTGTAGGATGAGGTGATTATCGACCGTGCGCTAATTGTTATACGGTTGTTACATGATCGGGGCTTGAGATTTTATCAGACTTCTTTTTTATTGATTTTTATATGTGCAGTGTGTTCATTCTCTGAGCAATAGATTTATTTAATTTCTGTGCCACAGAGTTAGTACTCTGGTCGTGTACGGTGATAAAATTAGCACTCACGTCGTAGACAAAAATAAACGTTCAAAGAATGATGTTGTTTTATTTATTACAACTACGGATTTGACAAAGATGGCTGGTGTAGGAGGAAACGCAGGTACATATACGGATGAAGTACCTTTTTCAAAAATCCGCCAATTACGGCCAAGAAATTCTAGGATTGATTCGGTGGGCAATGCCTCCATGTTGTCATGACAACGTACAGTTGACCAAAAATGGACTTGAGTCGGCACTTAAAATATGAGTATATGAGTACTAGTCAATAGAAATAAGTACTGAATTTGCTAAAATAGTCTAGTCCTAATGAAAGACAGTCTCGTTTTAACTTTACTATCACAAACTAGACGCGCAAGAGTACCAACATGAAAATGTTTTAGTATCGCAAACATTAAAACATCATTCTTTGATGTTTTAATGCTAACCATTAAATGTACTAAACGATCTGTTTTCCAAGTAATAAAGACAGTGGGTTCGATTCTCGCTCGAGTCACTTTTGTGATGAATCAACTCTTTGATCGAGGTAATGGAAATATGTACCACTATAACAGTTTTCTTTTGAAGTGGGTAAAGTGGTTTTCAATATAAAATTGTAATGCCAACAGTAATTGGTTAATCGGTTTTTACATAACCTGTTTATTTTATTATAACTTAGGGGATAAATTTGTTCGAAAAAGATACCGCGGCCTTGACACAAAGGGCTAAGAAGTAACATAGGCGGGTTTTTAGTCAGTAGAAGTCTGACACTCCCAGTACTCAGACTTGTAGAGCAGTAGCTCTGCCCAGAGCGAATACCGTATTCAATGCTTTATCGAAGTCATCAGGCAAACAAATCTTTCAAACATTATACAGTCTGCATTGTCAGAAAAAATAATTAAAACTAACTGGAACATACAATATTAACAAGCTAACCAAAAAACAAATATCAACACAAATAAACTAGCCAAATAACTAACAGCGTGATTTTTATTCAATTCATCAACCAAGCCTTAATTGGAAGTGAAAAACATGTTATTTTTATCACACCGACTATTTCCCGAAATTCGGCCATGATTGTAACGTCACCAAATAAAAAGAAACAAGAACTACAATCATGGTGTCGGATTGTGCAAGTTTTTTCAGTGGACCATTTATCAGAATTAACAAACAGTTGAATTTTGCGCGCGCTGTGCAGTGCGCTGACCTTAGCGCGCAGTTTTTGCGCGAGATGCAACGCCTAGGGTTGGCAGTATATAGTTTTTATTACAAGACTGAAGAGAACTCATAATACTAATGTTTTTACAACAAATAAGGCAATAACGACGCGATAAAGGAGAAGAAGAATGCTTGTATTAATTACGTTTTCGAAATGACGTGATTTTTGGAAAATGAAGTTTGACGTTTGTTGAATGAAGTTTCGATCATCTTCTTTATTCCTGCTGTCATCCCAATTGATTAGAGGTGAAGCAATGGATTAGGCATTTCCTTTAAAGTACTTCAAATCGGGATTGAAAGTGTGCTACGCAAATGGATGGATGAAATTGGAGTAGTTTTGTAATAAATTACATGTTTACATTTACTTGTATGTGCTCGTGTCAGTGTCCAATTGTCCATATATGAATTAAAAGTTATTTCTGGCTCATCAATCCTAAAATAATGAACATTTGAATTTTGATTAATTTAAAAGACACGAATAGTTCTGTATTTAGTGATTATGTACCTAATAAACATATTCAGCATCTTAAAAAAATAACTTTAGAACCGAAATTGGTCGTATACCGTACAAACCAAAATTACAATAAAACTGTTTGCTTTTAGTTTGAGGATCGATCAAGCGCGATATTGACTATGTACTCACATAGTAAGTACATAAACGTTATGTACTCAACGCTATATTAAATATGAACAGGCGAATTCTTTTCATCGAAGTGTTTGGTCACTCTATTGTCATGTGGTGATTTCATTAAGGCATAGTTCATTCAAAAAGAATTCGTGATAGAAACCGAGGCTTTACAGTTCGGTTTTAACTATTGAGTCAAGAAGTTGTTGCCAGTTTCCTCAACAATGATTTTTGCCACAGATAATGAAAATGACATTTATAAAGGCAAACTTTTCAATTTTCTTAGTTAATTTAATTAATATAATACTTTCCACGTTTTTTTCTTGAAATAGTTTAGTTGAAAGTGAAATAATATCTGTTTAATAAATATTTTTGTGACCACAATTCTTGATAAACAGAAGTTAGAGTCCGTAAAAAGTCTCATATATTTGCCTCAAGTTCATATTTTAAAATATTAAAGAGCATAAATTGTATCCTAAGACAATGCGTGAAGGTGATGATGTTTATGGGATCAAGAATTAGCACATACATAATAATGTGTAAAATAATACGATGCTGCAATGTTTCTAATGAGCTCAAGGCTTTCAGTAGATAACTTTATTTATTAACGCTATTAGTCAACTTTACTAACTTACTTGTGAATTCCTCAGTAGACATAAAATAATAATATAGCCAAATCCGACTACCAAAAATAACGCATAATAAATTAATAACCCTCCTTCTGGACTTAGCCGCAGTCAGGTAAAAATAAAGAAGGGCATGAAGCCAGAAAATAGTTGGTCCGAAAAGTATTTTGAATATTTTAGGCTAAGTAGATAAATAGTATAAACATTGTAATAAAAAGGAGATAATCAAGACAAAAAAATAATAAGACAAGAGAACAAACGAGTCCCAAGGTACTCATATTCAATACAATTTTCACGCACATAAAATAAAAGCCGACTTTTAAATACTTTACTCTGTGTCTTATTGTTTGGCGGTTTTTCTATCACCATCTAAAACAAAAGAGTCTTAATTCACAAACCAGGCGTTGTATAAACTAAACAATAAAAAACTGGTTTTTGTATAGACTTTGTCAACGGTTTAAAAAAAAAACGGTTCTCTGTGAACACGCCTCTCGATTTATTGATGGCAAAAAAAGTATAAAAGGTTACTCTTAACTCGACATCACAAAAACTATTGAGAGGTATTTTTTCTGTTTTTAGGGTTCCACAGGCCAGAAAGGGACTCTTTATAAATCGTCAAACACAGATCACAAAAACAATTACTATAATATATCTGTGTCGTCAAGTTTGACTGTTCGGAATATTATGTGATTGAATTGGAGAGTAATAGAACCATCATCATCATTTGCCCAGCCTTTTGCCAACTATGTTGAGGTCGGCTTCCAGTCGAACCGGACTTATGGAAACACATCGATAACAATTATTGGTAAGGAGATGTATTCTGTGCATTGCTAAATAGAATTTATAAGTAGTAGCGAAAAAACTAAATCAATTAAAAAACCCAAACGTTTAATCAAGAGCAAAACAAAACATCAAAGCATGTGCGATACTGTTGGACGCCATAATGTAATAAGAAACTATGATGTTAGAAAGTGACTAGGTGCTGCGCTTTTTTCGGTACTTTTGGTTACAACCACAGAAATATATTTTCGATGAATACTATGAAATATTTTTTTTTTCCACTTGTTAAATAAAAATTGAACTTTCGTAAAATCAATATGACTGCAGAACCCTTCAGTATCCATAGTCTGACACGCACTTAACTTTTCTTGTTTTTTGTTCTGTTGAGTTGTATTTTACCAGTGGCGGGATTAACAGATTATATTTTTGTGTCTCGATGTATTTGGCAATAAATTTTAGTTACTGACATAATGATGTTGTATTTCCTTCATAAAAAAGGTTTTTTTCTTATTATTTAGCATGTCAAAGAGTCCATCAATCATTATTTAATGTTTGCCTAAAGACCTTATAAATAATACAAATAAGTTTTTGTACTATGTACTATCTAGTAATTCTTATTATTATCACAATTTGATGAGCCTGTTTTGCATATTATTTTTTACTAAAACAACTATGTAAAGAGGGCAATTTGTTTGCTGTCAATAGTTTTTTTGTTTTTATCACAGCTTAGCTTGGATAAAAACGAACACACTTACAAACGAATTTGATATCAGATGTCCATCTTCACCAACACTAGGCTATACTTATAAATATTTACAAAAATATTTCAAATAATATTAAGTATTTTTGAAACCGAGCATCATATCGGCAATCTTAGTTTAACACAGAAAACCCTATAAAATACCCTAGATTTTTTACATAAAAAAATAATAGCAACGTTCTAAAAACTCTTTCGTGCCAACCCTGCTCACAAAGACGTTAAAATGCCACACAGGACCGCGTTCTCTCTCGTCCTGTTTGACGCTGGTCATTTTAATCACCCCGCACCCATCTCACGTGGTGATCAACTGGATACCACGACGATGGTACTTATATGGTGGTGACATGGTGTAAGGAGGTGGGTGGCTACTGACAATTACGTTAAGGCTTTTAAGATATTAGGTATACCAAAGATGGGACAATGCAAACAACATCATTTCCTACTTGCCTGGTGGAAGTCTGAAAAACAATTTATTCTGATTGCCTCTCTATGTTAAAATATCATAAATCAGTTAGTATGGTGGCAATACAGTTAGTGATGAAAACTATGTTAGTACACCTGCTGATTATGTGTCCTATAATTACTTTAAGCAACTGTACCACTTGCAACAGATTGATTTAAGTACATACCTTATTCTCAAAAGCCTTTTGAATGTTATTCTAGCTATATAATAGTTTAGTCAATAAATCAAAAAAGGCTAATATACTAGTGGTAACAAAATCAACCCATAACTTGTCACATCATATCTCACACTAACTCTAACACTAGTCATATCATCTCCCGTTTAAACCAACGCCGTATACTTACATCGCATCTGGGTGTACCTAAACGTGAGCGGCTGAGCGCTCTAATCTTGGCATCGATCGCTCGCAATATGTTAAACAGCTTGTCAATTGCTTGCCAATTAGTGGAACACCGCTCTCAACGATATTATCCTTTAGTCTAGGTCGAGGAGCTAGGAAACTGGCTGAAGGAGAGAAGCTTTACGTCCGTGAAGGTATTTTTATGTAAACATTTAATGATGTCTTTACCAATTTATGTGAATAGTTGGTTATTGGAAATAAGGAAATACATAGTTCTAAATGCCATCTAGAGATTAGCAAACATTTTGACCACCATTATTGTCGAACTGCGTTTCGGTGGTCAGTTTAAACTGTGACACTGTCAGGTTTGCTTGAAAATGCTGCTGACTGTTTGTCAAAATCAATTATGGGATTAGTGAAGACCACACAGCTTTTTAAGGAGTGTTTAAAAGAAAGGAAAATGTTTTACGAGCAATTTTTCAAAACTTAATTTGATATGTAGAGAAAACCAAAACAAATCTGAATGGAATAAACTAAACGTGTAAGATCTCTACTTCACCATTCCACAAAAACATGACGGTGGTCCCGACTTAACATTTCTCACCAGGCCCATCAACTAACCAACGAGTTAATTCTCCTGTTATCTCTTATCAGATGGTGTAGGTACTTTGTGCAAGTCAGCGGTAGGTCTAGTGATAATATCAGAGAGTGCAACTGACGGCCGCCGGGGAGTGCGGGAGGGCCGGAAGGAGAAACTTCCGACTTTCATTTTGGCTGAAAAATTGTCGGGAATTTTCGTAAATTTATTTCCCGTTGACCAAGCAGACATTTTAAATGTTGAATTTGCTGGCGTCGTCGGTTCTTTAGAATATTTAGTTTTGAGATCAGAAAATTACACGTTTTGTCATGAAAAGGCATTGAAATCACAAAAATTACTCATCTTATCACGGGTTCAATAAGAGAAGATAGTTTGTACAGAAAATTGTCATACGACATATTTTCCGATGGGAATTCTTATGGGTACACCACACGGCTTCTAAAAGAATGAGATTAAATAACCACTTCTTAACCAAACAGTTTCCTTGTTAAAAAAAACCCAAAGAACAGACAACGTAATTTAGTAGAACTTAGAATGCACCACAGAGCCTTGTTTGATCTATAGGTTATAGCTTGCGGGGCTGCGTACTGAAATGTAGGGGAATGTTTCAAGTATGAAAAGTCGCTTGGAGAATTTTAACAGTCATTGTTAAACTTTTCAGAACGTTTTATATTCGAAGTATTCTATTAAAAATTCTATGTCTTCGGTCTTGGTTAAGACAAATATCTGGGATAAGATTTCATAATCGTTAAAGTAAAAAAGCTTGATAGTCAGTTATATCATGCAGTGGGTATATTTAAATGATGTTAATTACAAATAGTATAATGTTTCTTTTTAACACGAAACGATGATACGGCCTCGAGGCACTTGACTAAAATAACCCAAACTTTGAAGAGATCTAGATTAAACTATATTTATCAGGAAACAGAGAAGCCTGCTGAGAATGAAACTGAACAATTTTCAGCAGGATTGGTTAAGCTTTTGAGCTCCTTGAGTTACAAGTCGAGCTCCACGATAACTGACAAAGGGTGCACTCAAATCTGTGTGGTGCTGCAAAAGACCATCTCAGACAATACATAGTCTTCATGTTGTGTGTACCTATACCAAGAATATATTGTCTGGACCCTATGAGTTTGTATCGGATGTTTCTTCTCAGAGTAGTCAGGTACGAAACACAGCCCCCATCTAGTTTTAAAAAAGAGACTTGTAAAAGTGTTTGTAAAAACCTATTTGCAAAATAAACATCATTAACTTTTTGATAGCGCGAATCAAATTGACATTACCGTACTCAGAGTTATTAAATGATTAGTTAAGCCGTCACTTAGGAAAGCTTGACGTACAAAACCTTCACTAAAGTGTCGAAATCATTACTAAGTGATGGCTTAAATAATCATTAAACGACTCTGAATGCGACAGTAGTCTAGGCTGACATAATAACAATCTCAAAACTACCGTCTACCAAGCAGAATCGAATCAATTCCTATCTCTTTCAATTCTAAAATCAATAGTAATAATATTCGTTGCAGCCGCAACGGTCTATAAATTGTAATAGTGTCAATTTGTTAGGCGATAAAGAACGTTATAGTCGCCACCGTTTAGCAGTTAGCTAGTTAACGGTTTATAAACTTAGGTTAAATTATATTCTGTAATCTTTACTGGGAACTAACGCGGTATCTATTGCCAAGATCAGTATCTTTGGGTAAATTTATACAAGTAATATGTATAAATATTATGCTAGCAGTTACCTCGTTGGTTTAGACGTCCCAAATGCTCCTACTTAGAGTGAGGTACTGGGTTTAATTCTCGAGGTGAGTCTTTCCACCAGGTATTTCTCTGTTGAACCATGGAGTCTGGACTTGTGTTCGGTTGATGGCATCAGGCTTGCCTCCTACTACACGTAACTGGCGAAATGGGAGTGTCCTACAGGGACATATCATCGGTCCTTCGTTTTAAGAAAAATGACTACCATGTTTTACCATTTAACGAAAAAAATAATACATCTAAGAATAAATAATACATCTGACCGAAAGATTCATAAATACTTGTCGAGCTATTACATGAATAATGTTCCAAATAAGGTAAATTCTGTCGTCAATCACGGACAGTTTAATTCAAAAGCGAGAATCGAATGTATGTATAAACGATTCCATTGTTTCGTATCCTTTAGAAAAAGCCGCCGTGGGAAAGACGAGCATACATAACCACTATATCTTGAAACTACAAAGTGGCGCTAGTTGTTTTATTTTAGATCAGCATGTTCTTTTGACAGTCTAGTTCCGAATTCGGGTCACGATGTGGTAGGGCAGTGTAAATAGCATTTAGACGTAAACATAATTTTGGCAAGGCATATTTGTTTAGATACCGCTGCCTCGACACAAAGGGCTGCAGGGTGGGTTGGGTTGGGAAGCAACATGGGTGGGTTTTAGGCAGTAGAAGTCTGACACCCCCTAAAGAAAATGAAAATATTATCATTATTAAATTAGTTAACTTGGGTGGAAAGGTTACTCAATAAGTTTCTTAAAACCACTAAAATGTGAACTAACAAATACTTGCCTAAGCAAATTGTATAAGTAGGATGAAGTATTTAACCCTTCTCTGCGGCCTGGGGTCGAATTCACCCCACCCGAAAGTTTCAAACCGAGCAATTTAATCACGCCAAATAATTTTAAAAGGACAAACTCTCATTTCCGTGAAATTTATTTGAAATAATTACATTTTGATATAATTTTATGAATCGCTGAATTAAGTGGGTAGGTAGATTTGTGGCTTATATTCTTATTGATGATTGTGTTAATTGTAGAACTTTTGGGAATCATTATTTAACAGCTCATTTAAATATTTGTGTTAAGATTTATCATTTTCACAAAACCTTTAAAAACTACGATAAGATTTAATGACTGGAGTGCAGACTGCGACCAATCAATGTTTACAAAACCAGTTATAACGGATCTCTCAAAGTACGAGAAATCTATAAAAAGTGAGGCCATGTTATACCGTGCACCTAAAGGGATTACACATTGGTCAATGACTCCTCTAATTCATGTCACCCCTCTAACCTATGGGTTCACCACAATAACAACGTCCGGATTACAACCCACGACCTTCCGGTTGGGGTCCCAGCGACCCCACCTATACACAACTACCTAGTATGTATATTAAAATTTAAAATCTATTTTAAACAGTCCTTCCATCCCGACATTTGGTCCCACTTACAACTCTGCTTATGACAAAAGGCATACATAAGTACGTTTAAATAAATGATGAGACATGGCCAGAGCTAGCTAAGAGCTTCGGAGTGCTCTGCTGATTCTATTACAGCGTTGGGGTGAAGATATTTTACTAAATATTGCTGAAGAGAAAAAGATAGAGGTAAAAGACAATTTGATTTTTGTAAAGCGCTGGACAACTGCGGTTTTTGCAGCCAGTTAAAAAGATAGCTCCTTGCATCAGAATAATTTCTGTATTTTATTTAAGTTTTTAAACCAGTCTTGACTGCTTTGTTAGTCCGCCCCCTATTACATGGGATTAATTATTATTATAGATAATAACTGGCGAACTACTACGAACTCCTCTGGTCAACTCTATGGGAATTACCGGCGCTATGTTATCTTAAAGGTTTCGTAGATGGTCTCCCCTATTACATGGGACCTATCAAACATAAATGCCCAAAAGTAGGTGAACTATAAGTCCACCTAGCCTTACGAGTAGAACAGGCGTCTCATTATGTTTATTTAGATGTCCAAGAATAATTACGATAACGACAAAATAATTACACCAGTTAATTATTGTTGATTTAAAAACGATAACCGTCTGTCTTCAAAACAATAATTAAAAGCAACTATCCAATTACGGAATGTTGGCTTCCAACCCCAAAACACTCATTTAATAAATCAAGAAAGTTAATATTAACCCTTACTTGTGGGCGTTTTCGACCACACCAATTGTCCGCAAACACGCATGGGGTCGAAATGACTCCAGCAATTATACGGTCATTATGACCATGTGGGCTTAATTAAATACTTAAAAGATATTGACATTGTAGGGTTAGTTGATTGAATAATATTTTGTTTTAATTACTAAATGAAAATGGTAGTTTGGGTAAAACAAATGAATAATTAGATCATATTTGAATGAGCCCCAAAGGGTTGGGTTGGGTAGTGGGCAGTAGTGGTGATACACTTATATCATGTTCATAATTTGTTATTTTGACAGCTGCAAATGACTGATCGCTGGTCTAGTGGTCAAAAGCGGAACTGCATGCTGAGTATGAGGCCCTGAGTTCTATTCCAGGTCGGGCAAAGTGTTTTTGGATTTTTCGATCAGGAATTTCTCAGGAGCAGCGACGGAGTCTGGATTGGTGCCCTACTATTGATGGCAATAGGCTCGCTCCCTAATATAACATGGATCGTAAACATAACTGGCAAAATGCGGTCTCTACCTAATCCTTCACATATGAGATGTTATCTCTTTTGCTGTGATCTCTTTTACTGCGTGATCTATAAACTGCTCTCTTATGAAATATTCACAGTATCTTCAAAACGACCAATATTACCATTACCCACCAGAATCCTGTATACGGCAACCGTACCATTCGCAGACATTAGTGTAAGATATAAACAAGTCACACACCACATCACATGGTTTCATTGCTGCACGTCGGAGCAATAGATCATATCTATCGCTGTGTAGCGATAAGTAGCGATAGCGCGATACTTAATGCGTTACACGCTGGGAATCTTTATAATTATGTGAACTGAGATGGTTATGAACGACGACCTAGGGTCCTGAAAGGTGTACCAAGTTCACCTATGTCGTGGTACTAAAAATAAAAGATTTAAATAGAGGTAATTTTGGAATTGCGTACTCAATGTTGTTAATCTATCATTTCTAGCTGATGCCCGTGGCTTCACCCGCGTGGATGTCTGACAAAATACACTAAAAATCCTTCCTCGAAAACTACTCTAGGCATTGGTGAAACCAGCATGAAAATCGGTGCCGTAGTTTTTGATTAATAAAATGTAGTGATTGTGATACAAAATACTTCCATGGTACCTATTGTACTGTACTGTATCAAAAGTCAGCTTTCAGTTCAATCAGATGCCGCTGCTTATCAATTTTTAACTTTGAGTGAATGCGTATCTGCCTTCCACAACCGAGTAAGTAACCCTTTGGTAAGACTGGTTGTCAAACTTTTGGGCTACTGACTACCTGTAACGACTGCCAAAGATCTACAAATGACAACCCGATTATAGCAGCTGTATATTAGATCTGATTATTGAACGTTCGTACGAAGACAGACAAAGCACATACATTTGCTTGGAGATCTGTATAGCGTATCGATGATTTCCAAGTGCTAGCGTGATGGTAACGATGATCACAGCTCGTTTATCACCTGTGTATCAACTATAAGGAAGATACCTATTCTAAGCCAGTGTTATTATAAATCATTAATAAGATGAACAGAGCCGTAGGCAACATCTAACAAGCTATAAGAACTCAAATAAAACTCTCAGAGCATTCGTACAAATAATTGCATTAACTCACATTTTCGTAATACGACTTGTTATTCTTTTATTACAAAAATATGTAAATATAATTGAAGCAACGGAAACATTTCTGCCTACCGTCTTAGTTTCGTCAGTAATGATAATTATACGGATTTACAAATGTGCCTGACTTTGATATGATTTCTATTAATGCAACACTGAGGCGTGGTCTTGTGGTTGTAAGTACAACTCCTAATTGTGTAGTAGGTTCGATGCCCATTACTAGATTGTAGTTGGAGTGGCCAGTTAGTAGGAATATCATCACTGCTTAATACCGTAGTATAATCGGCTAACGTCTCGAAACAGGCCTCTTCTTTATGCGAAAGTGTGGGTCATAAGCCACCACACGATACTAGGATTTAAATATACTCTACCTACAAATCTGCCTCACATTTGAGAGAATATATTTGGGATGTTATTTATTCAATTAAATTATCTGTTCCTCTAATTAAAGAGAACTAGTTTTACAGGTGGCGTTCTATAGTGTCTGCTGATTCCCATGGAAAAAAGCCGTGAGTTTGTGTACTTATTGTTGAACTAAAACCACCGACAGTTCACAACAAACATTGTGAACATGGCCACTATTTAATATGCAATATCGGAGCTCCCAATGCGTCTGGCTCACCTAGTACATAAGCACTGCATACCTAGCGAGTCAGGGCTCGCATAACTACCGGCTTTTCATCCAAGCATCGGCTTTACATACATATGGCGGCTTTGATGCAGCGCCTTCGCCTTCGGATGCGAACTGAATTCATTATTCGGAATATGGCATTTTATGTATTGGATAGACATCTATGAATAACATGGTATACAGGTGTTTTTGGTATTAACATAACATCAGTCACGCTTGGATTCTTTTGCAGATGTAAGTATTATGGAGTCGCATTTTGCTAGTAATGTTCAAGTATTACCTAAACACATTTTAACTCCTGAATCATTTTAGGCATTTCTTCTACAGAGGCTGACAGGAATGTCGAGTTAAAGTAGTTTTATTTTAACCGACTTTGAAAAGGAGGACGTTCTCAATTCGTCGGCAATCTTTTTTTTATGAAATATGACAGTGATTCCGGTACCTCATTTACAGAATGTGTTTTATTTTCTTGTAATTGTAACAAAATCACGTCTATTTACAGGGGTTCAATCAAGCTTTTGGATTCTTCTCAGAATTCTCTAATGGGTAATGCAATAACCCTTTGAGGCCAGATCCAGGAATCATACCCAAGATTTATCACGTTTAGTAGTTGCGTTTGGTACTCCAGCATGGCCAATGTGAAATAAACTTAGAAAGAACAAGATGTGCTGCGGGTTGTTCGAAAGAGATACCGCGGCCTCGGAAATAAAGGGCTAAGAAGGAACATGGGTGGTTTTTAGTCAGTAGAAGTCTGACACTCCCTACGGATCCGCCCAGAGTCATTATGATGATTTAAATAAAAAAAAAAAGATGATTTACCAACATCCAAAAAAAGGTAACAGATTTTAAAACGTTTTTGATGTAAGTAGTGGTCAACACAAAGTGAAGAAATAACAAAGTACACATTAGGAATGCAAACAGTATATTAATTTCCTATCACTAGTTGTATTACTTCTATATCAGTTAGCCACCGATATTCATTTATTCATAAACCAATATGGAATGGAAACGCGAGCAAAAAAACAAGGAAACATGTTTAATTGAATGTCGTAACAAGCCTTTGTTCAGGCCAAGTGGAGTGGAACAATCATGCGAAAGGGTTCCGTACGAGACGTTCTATAGGCGTTTGATAATACTGATAGTCAGTTTGAGTTTTATTGAGCAATGCTCTGTTTTGGGCAGAGAAGTCTGCCTTTTAACACTTCTATACATCAAGTTGTAATAATTAAATAAGTAGTCGGTACCATGGCTCCTTTAATTAAGTTATTTTTCTACATTATTAAGATTTCAAAACCTAGTATTGCTAATAATGATGACTTGTATAGTATCCTATTGTGATGTATTGTGATGATAAACCAAAGTTACGATTGAAATACTTATATTTTTTACCCGACTGCGGCAAAGCCCATAAAGAGGGTTATTTAGATGAATCCTTTGTTTTACAGTGTGACGATTACAGGTTGATATTATTACTAAGTTCAGATCTATTCCAAGTCAGGACTAATATACTCACAAAGTCTGCAATGAATTTGAGAACCAAAATGAGAATGATTTTTTTGGGTGCAAAGTTAATTTTCGGCAAATCCAAAAAGTACTAATTATACACAAACAATAGCTTCAACAATGGCATTGGGGGAATTTCCCAAGTTTTTGAAACGCTCAGACTAAAAACTAAACAAGCAAGTTAAAAGCAGGCAGTTTAGATTGTCGACTACCGTATTTAGTCATCTGCTGTACATCCAAGGTCGGAGGTAATCATTGATGGCCAAATGACACATCTAATGGTCAAAAAATTATGAGGTAGTTGTCAAAAGTAATGGTGAGTTACGTCATTGAATTACACGTAAGCCTATTGTAGGAAAAACATATCTTGATTAAGTTGCCAATGTCTTAAGGATTGCGGCCAATTCTATTTTTTCCACCGGGCTACTCTTGAATTTATTTGATACAGATAGGGATGTTCTCCTTGTACATATCATTTGGAGAAACCGATACTCGATGGAAAAAGTTTACATTTTTATAAAGAAGTTTGACGTTGTATGCCGTGGCTTTTCACTAGCTTTGGCTTAAACATATGTGAAAGAAATGTAGAAAACTAAACATGGTACAAAGTTTTTTGTATCATTATTTTTTTTCTAAGAAAGCCGTATCCGTATCATCTCGATTCTTTTAAGTGAATTCTTAGCAGAATCTCTCAGTTACAAAAAAAGTAAGATTCCTACACAGTCCTTTTATTGGGGAATGCCCTTAAGTGGCACAGTGCTATCAGTCCGTGTTACTGACAAGTCTTACTTATCGCTCCTACCCGTGTTTATCATCAACTTGTGACTTTTCTCACGTTTGCCCACAGTTTTACAATCCAAACATCTCATACCTTTGAAAAAACAACATCAAATACATCGAACTATTGGAAATATTTCTGTTTCTCTAACATCATTAAGTCATCAATGACATAAGATTTGTGAATTTTTCGTAAAAAATACATAAAAAACAACTTCCGTGTAACAACCGGCTGATTCGTCATAACAACAAAAAAACATACGTACCTAACAACGCGCGGTTGAATGGCCAATGCGCGTACGCAAACCCATTGACACATCTCTATGAATGACGCCTTTATATGCAACGTAAATCACTGCATTCGCTCATACACACCACTTACGAATATACGCACAGATTTTTCACAAAAACGATCACAGAAAACAATGGTACACACACAGAAAAACAAAACGCATCCGAAAAAAAAGAACACAAAAAAAAGATTTTTGAAATTTGGCAACTGTCAAACGCAGTACAGTCGCGCGGTAAAGTGACTCGATGATTTTTATTGTGCGTTTTAACGTGCGGTGCTCAGTCGTGCGGCCACAACTGACTGACTAACGGTCTCTCCGTCCGTCCGTCCCGCTCTACAGTTGCGCAACTAACGGGGCATAGAGTAAGCATATTTTTGTGTACAGAACGGTTGTATAGTAAATAAGTTTGTGTTCTGAAGAAAGTTTTGTCATTAAAAGTTAATTGATTGGCTTTTGTTTGAGCTTTCCTTCGCTTGAGAGGTTGATTATGAGTGGAAATCAAAAAGTTTAACGATTTCAAATAGTTTTTTCTGTAAATAAACTTCAGTATTTGCATGATAAAACAGAAAGGCTACATTACTAATGGTCTTCGATATTCACAACAGCAAAACTATAAAAAGTCTACTCTCGGGTGCTATGACAAGAAATATTGATGCATCGTATAATCCAGCGATTTATATTATTGTCTTATCTGAATTTTTCAGTTTCGTATCGCAATAATATTATTCACAGTCTACACTTTTTATTCGTCTCATCGTAACAGTATTAGCCATTTTTGTTGTTTACATTTCCTGTAATTTTGTTAGCGTATAATTAAACAATATATTTTTTTCGTTTTTAAGTCTTGTGATAGATTGCCAGCAATAAGTTTATGTCAATTATAATGTTTTTGATAACGTTATTAATTTGGGCAGTGCTACTACATTTTTTTATTCAAAAAAATATTTATTATTTAGGATTTAATTTGGCAAGCAAGTTTAATAAAAATGCAAATATAAAAGAAAGCTTTTAGATGTAAATCCAACTTTTTTGTACAACAACCAAAAATAATCTTTGTTTTACAATTACGGACGCGCCCACGTGAACTGTTGTACGTAAACCACACAATAGCGCTTTAAATCACTTGCTGTACTGGCTGCAAACGGAACGAAGTCCAGCATTCACAGCCCGGCTGTGGCACGCAGTGTAGGTGTTTCGGATCTAGCCGATAGCTGAGTAATTACTACATGTAGCCATAAATTACACATTTTATTGGTAATATTAATTTAATGATACACTACGATGCACTGTCTATTAAAATTTACATTAATTATAGGTTTTATTAAATATCTAAGTGTTTGGTGGAATGATGTGTGATCGTGATATGAGGAGAATTTACATGTAAAAGACAATAATGTGAAATAAATAAAAATGTGTCCTGAATTAAGATTGAATAAAATTAGATCAGATCTTGAATTTTGAACGTTTGAATTAAACACAATATCAATTAAAAAAATAAATCTTTGGTTAACTTTGTACTGTTTTAAATCAGTTTATTTATTCAACACTGTACTACTATACTAATAAAGCAAAAACAAAAGACGAGTGATCTACTAAACTAAACTGGAATGTCATTCTTTCGAGGCCGGCACTCCGCGCGGCCGCGGTAGGCCTTGACATCAAAGGTCACGGTTTTGGCCAACGGCATACCTCAGCCTTAAAAGAGGCCTAAGAATTATATAGGTATAACCAAAGAGTACAATACGATGAGCAAAAAAGTAGAAATTAAATAATAATGGTGGATTACATCAAAAAAGGTAACGAAATATTTGTTTCCGCCGATTGTGGGCGTTTGTATAGGTCCACACACGTCGCTATGAACAATCTCTAAGCGTTCTGTTGTTCTTTGGGTATTAGACAAAGAAACACGTAGTGGATGGCTACGATTTGAATGTACATGGAAAGTACATAATTCAAAACTGTTAACAATTTAGAAACAAAATAAATAAAACTTAACATTATTAAGTACCAATATTTCTAAGGAAGGAAACCTGACTAACTTAAACCAGTTTATAATTTCTATCCAAGCTTTATTACTTGGTTATATGAAGAAAAAAATTGTAAGTTTGAATTTATTATATTTCCATCCGTTATCCATGAGAGTCATAGCCTCATAGGATGAGTCAAGATCAAGACCATATTTAATGTGTTAGTTACGAGTACTAGGATAATATTCGATCTTAGGGAAGCCTCGGGCAAACGTATAAAAACTACTTACTGCATAAAATTATAGCCATCTCAAAAGGGTTTACGCTAATAGGATCCGCAATCTACAATGCAAATACAAGTTCACTTCCTACATTTATAGGTCTGCGCACACGCATAATATTATGAGCCATGCTCTCGTACCCAGAATTTAAAGAAGTAAGTAAAGGGAACATAATACTGAGAATTTCATGTTAATTGACATAGTAGGAAAAGTACTTCCGATGGGCTATGAATTATTAAGAGAGGTGTTGTTAAAAATAGTTGTAAGGCTGGGGCTACACTTGCAAAAAAAAATTAGATTGGTTTTCGCGAAATTTTTGAGAAAAAATAAACATGTTGTCAAAATTATTGACTGATTTGATTGATTGTATAATTATCATTTTTTTCTATAATAATATGTTTTATATTATTATGTAGTTAGGCGTGCACACCACACTGAGCGTTTATCGGCGTCACGATCGAATATTTATAAACATTGTTTTGAGATGGTTTTGTTGCCCAATCAGCACATAAAGAAATCCTTCTGCACGACAAGGACTCCATCTAAGATCCAAACAGTTGCCACAACCAAGTTTACTATCAAAGATTTACAATGAAAATAGTAAAACTAAATTATGTTCCATTGTGTCGAAACGTGCGCACAAATATCTGAATATTTAAACAACAAAAATATTCAAAAAGCCACAGAGTAACTATTGTGCGGCTGGTGCAAAACTATTGTTTACATGTTGGTATTAGTGTACAGTCATCGGCAAAAGTATACTCACATAAATGTGGAGAATGAAAATGTTATTGTAAGTACCTGAAACAAACATTGTAAAACATTAGTGTTTAGTTTATTATTAACTAGCTGACGCCCGCGGTTTCAAACGCGCGGATGTCGGTTATCGCTACCGATGCCGGTTATCGCGACCAAAAGTAATATTTTCGTACCACCCTTTCAACCCCTTGAATAAAGTTTTTTTTTATTAAAAAGTAGCCTAAGTATATCCTTTCTCGGGTATCAAAATATCTCCATACCAAATTTCATGCTTGGTTCAGTAGTTTAGGCGTGATTGAGTATCAGACAGACCGACAGAGTTACTTTCGCATTTATAATATTAGTATGGATTTTGCTTGTTGATTTTCTTAGTTTTCTCACTTGAGACATTGGTAGAATGGTCGACAGCGGTTTAGCTCCATATTAAGAAAAACGAGTAGAATATCTAGAGGATTAGTAAACATACAAAGAGAATGTGTAATCGATTGGACGTGAATTTGACAAAAAAATAATAAGAAAAGTTTTTTTTTTTTTTACTGCCGTACAAAAATGTTATAATTATGATGCAACCACATAAACAAAAAGGCCAGTAAAAGCGCTTTCAATTTAATTAATAGCCACATTTATTTTCTTCCGACTCTATGAACCTTATAAAAAAAGCCACTACATCGCTGTGTAAAGCGGCTGGATCCTCCATGTTTACCGCCGCACCATTGTGACATTATACAGAGCTACCGCATATTTACAACACCTCAATACCTCAAAAATTGCATGTGAAAAGCGCAGTGTACCCGCAGGGGGACAAACAAATGACAACACGCATGGGAGAACAGAAGGCTAGGCTTCTTCCTTGGAAGCTGAGTTTCAAAACGAGGAACGAGGCAGTAGATAAATAGTCTAGCTTACAAAGGATGTCAAATGGAATAGTTTTGAATTGCCATATTTTTTGTGAAATGCTTCCAATTCAGGAGTGCTACCCTGTACGAAATAAGCCATTGCAAAATATTACAAAAACTGTTTTTCTAGTGTCAAGAGACTGTTAGTAGGCTGGTACATCTTCATGGGAATTAAAGATATTTTAGCATTTAGTATTTTATTTTTTAACCGTCTTCCAAAAAGGAGGAGGTTCTTATTTTATTTGTTACGGACAAAACTTTTATTTTTTACTACAAAATACCATAGCGTAGTTCAATGTTATTCTTCAGCCATATGTTTTTTGTATGAAACTGGTCTTCTGCGACAACTTCCCCATGCTAACGGCTCGACACACAGGCTTTCACGTGGAATAGTGTCAAGAGCGATCGATGGAGTCGCACCAATATCCTAGGTGTCGATACAATATCGTAGGTGTCGATACAGTATCGTAGGTGTCGATACAGTATCGTATCGCAGGTGATGTGGAGACTGTAGACCCTTGCAGAAGAGGGTGGTATATTGTAAGAGAAAATAGGTTTCTGCAACATTTTTTTAGTTGCATGATGGATATATTTAATGACCCATCAAGTTGTTTAAAAAAATGAAAGAAAAAAAAATATTTTGTCAACGACTGTACTTTAGATGCAAAACTAGTGATGCATTTTTTTTTGGTCTTTTGTAATTCCCTTGTTGTTTTTTTTTTTCTGTGGGAGGGTCGTAGGCTCATACAATATTTCAACATTTAAACTAATCTTGTCATCAACACCTTGGGTGTTTCGTAATACTAATTATAGACGTCTCCCTAACCTTTGGAATAATCCTTTATTTTACGCCGACTTTATCTCCAAAAGCATCAGAGATGCAGTCGTGACGGTATATTTGTTTCAAGTATGCGTACAAGCCAGTAGTAACATTCCCAGATCAGGGTCGTGGGCGCCAACCACGCCAACCATCGTGGGACAGGTTCTACGCGTGCTTGACCGAATTCGGGCCTACTTTTACTTTTCTATTGATGCTCAAGTTCGAGTATTGTTTGTGCTTGAATATTATTGGTGCTGTTCTTGAGTGGGTAATGTTTCGGGTGAGTTCACGACTGAAGTGAGTGTTTAGAGAGATTTGGTGGTCATTTAAGAAAGTAGGTAGGGCTACGGTGAAATGGCACTTAAAAACTTAGCTACTTGTCATCTTGGTATGACAATTAATTCACCTCTGCGGAAGTAATAAGGTAAGTTTACTAAGCGTGATGGTATTTTTTTTATAACAATATGTTCAACATTATTGGTTCGTCATCTTCCGGTTCTTGGCCGATTCTACTTGAGGTCGGCGCAATTATTATTTATTTAAACTTCATGCACAAACGTTTTTTTTTAATTAATTAATTTGACTGGCCTGTTGGTCTAGTGGTTAGTGACCCTAACTGCTATGCCGGAGGTCGTGGGTTCGATTCCCACCCAGGACAAATGTTTGTGTGATGAGCACGATCATTTGTTCTGTGTCTGGGTGTAATTTATTTATCTATAATATGTATGTATTTAGAAATATATAAGTATGTTTATCAGTTGTCTAGTACCCATAACACAAGCTCTGCTTAGCTTGGGACTAGATGGCGTTGTGTGATAGTTGTGGAATATTATTATTAAACGTGGTACATGCCACAAGGCATTCTCTACCAGTCAACCTTAGGGTCAAACAGGACATCATTCATTCATTCATTCATTTTCTTTTTCCATCCCTGCTACCAACTAGCATTACTATAGTAAATAAAAATAAATTAAAGCGAAGGACATTAAATTGACCAGTAAAAATAAGAACATTTGTGAAAAACACTCACAATATTAAAAGTGAAATCATAAAATATCTGGATCATTTAACTTTCAGTCAAACCGTCTAAACAAAACGGTAACACTCATTGTGACAGAAAGGAAAAACATAATTAAACTATAAATCACGATGATTACGTGGCAACCGTGACGGCGAGTGGAAAGCGTTGATAATCAGAAACCATATTGGATGAAGTTAGAGATTTAGAGCACGCTGGGCAGTCGACTAGCTATTGGAGACATTACTGTAGCAATCGTCATGGGTGTTTTGCGACTATTTTATTAAAAAAATAGTAACAATTAATTCGTGTTATCAGTCAAAGTACACAATGCTGGGACACAGGCTTCTTCTCTGAGAGAGGACGGGCCGTTTTTTTTTGGAATATTGAAACGTGGAAATAATTTAATCCTTAGAAAGTTAACATAACATAGTTTCTACACAATAGATGTGAAATTTACACTAAAGTAGAAAAATTCAGATATGATTTCATTGTGAATAAAAGTAAGTTAGTGGAAATAAATCAGTTATGTGTGTGAGTGTACTGAATAAAGTTTAGCGTGAAAATATTTAATATTTACAGTTAATGACGGGTAGATTATTTCTGGATATTGGAAGTCTTCATATTATACGATTATTTTATTTGATTATTGCTTTCAGTGTTCATCACAAATGAAAGTGCAAATAATTGTGATTAAATAAATTAAAAAAATCTATCGCCAATAAAAAAACTACGTGTGTAAGTTTTTTTTATATCAAATCACCTTCTGGTCCTCTTTTTTTCATTAAAATTTTTGTCAACTAGCTTTATCACGTGGACAACATGTTTCTGGGATATAAAGGATCCTATGTTCTAAAAAGTCATGGTCTACAGTCGTCCTAAACTTAGAAATCCGTTTAGCCGTAAAGATAACCATGACGCAAGGCAGTACCTGGCAGGTTCATCCGTCAGGTAAGTTTGAGCTACTTCTTGAGGAAACCTGTACAGATTTGAAACACGCTCCTGATTACCTGTACAGGGAAACCTGGCAGCTCCATGCAAGCGTAATCATGAAAAAAAAAATAAGACATATCTAGTTGCTATCATCAGTATATGCATAGACAATCAAATAGGCCAGACATCAAAATACTCATAAAATATAAATAGCATTTGGTTATTAGCCCTAACACCGTCCATCCTACCACCTAACACGGCCTTCGTAACAAGATACTATCCATATTAGGAATACTATTTGACGCTCCATGGACGTGGGCTGTCCGAAATAGGCCCATGGTGAAATCTTTGAGATCAGGTTTGGATCAGTTCCTCTTCGCCCACATGGGGTCAGTATTGCTACATCACTTGATGCTGTTGATTGTGGTATGACGGGAATGTTTGCTTTTGAAGTGTATGTTGTTGTAATTTGGAAAGATAGCCTAAAGCAAGGTTAGGGGAAAGTTGTGACACTTTAAGTGCTGTTAATCGATAAATTAAGCTGAGAATCACAGCCTCTTTGAACATCAGTAGCGTAAGGAAATCCCCCAAAAAAACTACCCTCATCTGCTAGTAGATGAGGGTAGTTTTTGAAGTGGCGGAACCAACTCCCCAGCAACATATCTCGTCTGCTGTGTAAGAAGGAATTATACTATATAAAGCTAAACTACCACTGACTGACTCACTGACAGAATTGATCTCCCAGATGGTGGATGGGGAGGTGGGTATATTTTGACAGATTCGTAAACAATGTACTCTCAATCCTATGGGAAAAGTCCGAAACCCCCCCTTTTCCCCCCCCTTCTCCCCCCTCCCTATCGTATCTCGGAAACAAAGAGACTTGAAGTGTTTTTTTTAGGGATTCGTATAGAGGAGGCTCGGTAAAGTAAAAATCATTTTTTTAAGTGGCCCCCCTTGCCCCCCTTCTCCCCCCCTTTAGGCAAATCTCGAAAGTTAAGAGACTTGGAACGATTTTTTTTTCAGATTCATTTAGAGGGGCCTTTTCATTAATCGAAATCATTTTTCGAGACTCCCCCCCTCACCCCCCCCCCTTTTTTCAACTTTTTTTTTTTTTTTTTTTTCTTACATAAAACTACTTATTGAGGGGCGTTGAAATTTGTATACTCTCCCCTCCCCTCCCCAACCTCCCCTAAAATTAAAAGGGCTGTAACTTCGTAACGGTTAGAGATAGCCATTAGGTGTTTGAACAAATATTATAGTAGGCACCTGTCCGGTGGTGGTACAGCGGTAAAGCGAAGGGGGGAGCGGGCGAGCGAAGCGAGCCGGCGACCCCCGTAGCGTAGGGATATCGACATGATAGCTTTCCGGTGGTAGGTAGGTCCTGAGTGGAGCGAACCTGCGAGACCGAGTGGAGCGAAGGGGGGAGGTGGCGAGCGAAGCGAGCCGGCGACCTCCTTAGCGTAACGAAGGTTGAGTGGGTGAAGCGTAACTCAGGGGCGACGACAAGCAAACTTTAGGGTAATGTTTTTTGGTAGTAGGAGGTAGTAGGTAGGTAGTTAGTATGTAGGTAGGTGGTAGGTAGGTAGTAGGTAGGTGTAGGTAGGTAGGTAGTAGGTAGGTGTAGGTAGGTGGTGGCACATGTGAGATTCATATAGAGGAGGCTCGGGAAAGTAAAAACCATTTTTTTTAATTGACCCCTTTGCCCCCCTTTTCTCCCCCTTTAGGCGGATCTCGGAAGTTATGAGACTTGGAACATTTTTTTTTTCAGATTCATTGAGAGGTGCAATGCGTCAGTCGAAATCATTTTTCTAAGCTGCCCCTCTCCCCCTCTTCACGCCTCGCGAGCTGCGCGCAGCGAGCGCAGCCACGCAAATACTAGTTATACTATATAAAGCTAAATTACCACTGACTGACTCACTTATTGACAGAATTGTTCTCCCAGATGGTGGATGGGGAGGTGGGTATATTTTGACAGATTCGTAAACAATCAACTCTCAAACCTATGGGAAAAGTCCCAAACCCCCCCTTTCCCCCCCCCCCTTCTCCCCCCTCCCTATCGTATCTCGGAAACAAAGAGACTTGAAGTGTTTTTTTTTAGGGATTCGTACAGAGGAGGCTCGGTTAAGTAAAAATCATTTTTCAAAGTGGCCCCCCTTTTCCCCCTTCTCTCCCCCTTTAGGCGGATCTCTGAAATCAAGAGAATTTACGTGTTTTTTTTTAGGGATTCGTATAGAGGAGGCTTGGGGAACTAAAAACCATTTTGAAAATTTGACCCCCTTGCCCCCCTCCACCCCCCCCCCCCCTTTCGGATCTCGGAAGTTAATAGACTTGGAACATTTTTTTTTTCAGATTCATTGAATGGGGCATAGAGTTAGTCGAAATAATTTTTCATATCTCCCCCCTCTCCCCCCCCTTTCACCCCCCCCCCTCTTCACCCCTTTTTTCTGTTTTGTTTACGGATTCGTATAGAGGAGGCTCGGGGGAGTAAAATGGTGCTACCGGTAAAGCGAAGGGGGGAGCGGGCGAGCGAAGCGAGCCGGCGACCCCCGTAGCGTAGGGATAAAGTCATGACAGCTTTCCGGTGGTAGGTAGGTCCTGAGTGGAGCGAACCTGCTAGACCGAGTGGAGCGAAGGGGGGAGGTGGCGAGCGAAGCGAGCCGGCGACCTCCTTAGCGTAAGGAAGGTTGAGTGGGTGAAGCGTAACTCAGGGGCGACGACAAGCAAACTTTAGGGTAATGTTCTTTTAGTGGTAGTAGGAGGTAGTAGGTAGGTAGGTAGTAGGTATGTGTAGGTAGGTGTAGGTAGGTGTAGGTAGGTGTAGGTAGGCAGACCCGCGAGCTGCGCGCAGCGAGCGCAGCCACGCAAATACTAGTTATACTATATAAAGCTTAAATACCACTCACTCACTTATTGACAGAATTGATCTCCCAGATGGTGGATGGGGAGGTGGGTATATTTTGACAGATTCGTAAACAAGTCACTCTCGTGAGTATGGGAAAAGTCCGAAACCCCCCCTTTTCCCCCCCTTCTCCCCCCTCCCTATCGTATCTCGGAAACAAAGAGACTTGAAGTGTTTTTTTTAGGGATTCGTATAGAGGAGGCTCGGTAAAGTAAAAATCATTTTTTTAAGTGGCCCCCCTTGCCCCCCTTCTCCCCCCCTTTAGGCGGATCTCGGAAATAAAGAGAATTTACGGGTTTTTTTTTAGGGATTCGTATAGAGGAGGCTTGGGGAAGTAAAAACCATTTTGAAAATTTGACCCCCTTGCCCCCCTCCACCCCCCCCCCCTTTCGGATCTCGGAAGTTAAGAGACTTGGAACGAATTTTTTTTCAGATTCATATAGAGGGGCATTGCGTTAGTCGAAATCATTTTTAGAAACTCCCCCCTCTCCCCCCCCCTTCACCCCCCCCCCCCCCTCTTCACCCCTTTTTTTCTGTTTTGTTTACAGATTCGTATAGGATAGGAGGCTCGGGGAAGTAAAATGGTGGTACCGGTAAAGCGAAGGGGGGAGCGGGCGAGCGAAGCGAGCCGGCGACCCCCGTAGCGTAGGGATAATGTCATGATAGCTTTCCGGTGGTAGGTAGGTCCTGAGTGGGTGAAGCGTTACTCAGGGGCGACGACAAGCAAACTTTAGGGTAATGTTTTTTTAGTGGTAGTAGGAGGTAGGTGTAGGTAGTTGTAGGTAGGTGTAGGTAGGTGTAGGTAGGTGTAGGTAGGTGTAGGTAGGTGTAGGTAGGTGTAGGTAGGTGTAGGTAGGTGTAGGTAGGTGTAGGTAGGTGTAGGTAGGTGTAGGTAGGTGTAGGTAGGTGTAGGTAGGTGTAGGTAGGTGTAGGTAGGTGTAGGTAGGTGTAGGTAGGTGTAGGTAGGTGTAGGTAGGTGTAGGTAGGTGTAGGTAGGTGTAGGTAGGTGTAGGTAGGTGTAGGTAGGTGTAGGTAGGTGTAGGTAGGTGTAGGTAGGTGTAGGTAGGTGTAGGTAGGTGTAGGTAGGTGTAGGTAGGTGTAGGTAGGTGTAGGTAGGTGTAGGTAGGTGTAGGTAGGTGTAGGTAGGTGTAGGTAGGTGTAGGTAGGTGTAGGTAGGTGTAGGTAGGTGTAGGTAGGTGTAGGTAGGTGTAGGTAGGTGTAGGTAGGTGTAGGTAGGTGTAGGTAGGTGTAGGTAGGTGTAGGTAGGTGTAGGTAGGTGTAGGTAGGTGTAGGTAGGTGTAGGTAGGTGTAGGTAGGTGTAGGTAGGTGTAGGTAGGTGTAGGTAGGTGTAGGTAGGTGTAGGTAGGTGTAGGTAGGTGTAGGTAGGTGTAGGTAGGTGTAGGTAGGTGTAGGTAGGTGTAGGTAGGTGTAGGTAGGTGTAGGTAGGTGCAGGTAGGTGCAGGTAGGTGTAGGTAGGTGTAGGTAGGTGTAGGTAGGTGTAGGTAGGTGTAGGTAGGTGTAGGTAGGTGTAGGTAGGTGTAGGTAGGTGTAGGTAGGTGTAGGTAGGTGTAGGTAGGTGTAGGTAGGTGTAGGTAGGTGTAGGTAGGTGTAGGTAGGTGTAGGTAGGTGTAGGTAGGTGTAGGTAGGTGTAGGTAGGTGTAGGTAGGTGTAGGTAGGTGTAGGTAGGTGTAGGTAGGTGTAGGTAGGTGTAGGTAGGTGTAGGTAGGTGTAGGTAGGTGTAGGTAGGTGTAGGTAGGTGTAGGTAGGTGTAGGTAGGTGTAGGTAGGTGTAGGTAGGTGTAGGTAGGTGTAGGTAGGTGTAGGTAGGTGTAGGTAGGTGTAGGTAGGTGTAGGTAGGTGTAGGTAGGTGTAGGTAGGTGTAGGTAGGTGTAGGTAGGTGTAGGTAGGTGTAGGTAGGTGTAGGTAGGTGTAGGTAGGTGTAGGTAGGTGTAGGTAGGTGTAGGTAGGTGTAGGTAGGTGTAGGTAGGTGTAGGTAGGCAGACCCGCGAGCTGCGCGCAGCGAGCGCAGCCACGCAAATACTAGTTGGTTTTATAAATTTTAGTCGAGCAGAGCCATTGGGGAGGCAAGTCCAGATATTAATGTCTACTGCTGGAATTGTGATGGTAACAGTGATAAAGATCTAAATTTTTTGTAGTGGGTCGGGTGTAACTAAGTCAGCCACATATGAATGAGAAGGTACAGCGAGATAATCAAATGAAACACCTGATTGTATTACTATCGACAATACTTCCCACTTCCTCATATAAAGTTACTTCCTCATAAAATTGGTAATCAAATATCTTCCAAAAGCGTAAACAAAATGCCTTCGGAACAGGTTGCCAGCAACTATATATAGGCGTGTAGTACCGCCATTTTAGTACAGCATCAGAACTAGTTTACGTTAACGGTCACACACCTACGCTATGGATTCATGAATGAAGACGAACTAACCACTACTAAGGGTAGCAGTGGTTAATTAGCGAGTTTTGGATGCGTGTGAAGTGAGTTTAGATCGACACCATAATTTTATTTTAAAAAACTGGGACTTCTTAAAGGTTTTCTTAATCTATAAGTGTTGAACTAATTTCTGTGGAGATAAGGGGGAGGGGGAATGGTCGGTCAGACAGACAGACAGACACACGAGTGATCCTATAAGGGTTCCGTTTTTTCCTTTTGAGGTACGCAACCCTACAAAGGCTTTTTCTCACGTTAAAATCTCCGAATATTTTGTTGAAGACATGAAAAGTAGGTAACTACTTAAGTATCAATGTCTGAAACTGTTTATACATATTACCACAATGGATTGCTCCCATCCCAAGACCAATGGAGTTTGCAAGAAACAAGAGATCAAATTAAACCATTAATAACAGAAAGGGGTCCAACCTCCTGTCAGTGTTTGTCAACAATCTGTTACAGTCTCTACGGTAAGTCCTTCCGGTTCGCACAAACGATTGACGGACGGAAATAAACTATTCAAATTCTTCACATATATTAGGTAGGTATGATCACTATCACGATCACTACATAGTATAAAACAAAGTCGCTTCCCGTTGTCCCTATGTATGCTTAGATCTTTAAAACTAAGCAACTGATTTTGATGCGGGTTTTTTTATTAGATAGATTGATTTAAGAGGAAGGTTTTAATATCTTTTATGCACCCGTGCAAAGCCGGGGCGGGTCATTAGAAGTTTGTAATTACTATATTACAGTAACTTTTACTGCACCGTTGGCGCAGTGACTGAGCGATTAATGGCTGTGCTGCGTGTCGCAGGTTCGTACCTCGCACAAAACATTATTATATTTGAATGGCCTATAGATAGGTGTGCCGGATCAGAGTGTTTAATTTGTGTTCACATACACAATGTGTAATTGTTTTTAAACGCACCCACGAGAGTACGTGAGAAATTAATACTGTGTGGCAAAGATTAAAATATAAACTTAAAAAAAACATTAATTATAAAAAAGAAGGGGTTTCCTTAAATAAAAATATTTAAAAAAAAATCATGCAGTGATTCTCAATTACCTGACCAGAATATAATCAAAGAATAATACTAATGAAAAGACGAAAAAAAACTCGTTTATAACTCGTCTCTCACTCACTCAAACCAAACCAATAGTAAAACAAAACGTAAACGAAACAAAATATCGTTCATTGATGAGGTAAAGTTTCGTAAGGTCATACAAGCCATACATATTGATGGGTGCGTAGGAGTCGCTCGTGTTGTTGATATAACTGAAGATGATGATAAACTTGTCTCAATTATGGAGATAAGGCAGACGAGAATGTTTGTAGGCTTGTTTTAAATGGATGACGTTGAAAATTATGGATAACAGATTTAGGTGAGGAATTTTAAGAATGATTGATTTAGGGCCGGTTTCACCGGTTACGGATAAAGTGTCAGATAGTTATCTGACAGATAATGCTATCAAAAATTGTAGTTTATCTGGCAGATAAGTTCCTGATAGGCTATCCGGGACTTTATCAGCAAGTGGTGAAACCGGCCCTAAATCTCGTAAGGAGTAATGGTAAAGAATAATGTGGAAGCTTACAGACATGGCACAATTAGAACAGAATTAGAGATTTGAAGGAAAGAGGAGCAGTGGTAGCCACGAAGTTCAAGCCTCGACACGCGAGTTTATGTTTGGACTCTGAGAGACATGTCATTTTAAGCAAATATTTTCATCAGCAGTGCTCTCAAAACATTGATAGGACATATCACTAAATGCTGATTATGAGATGCAAAAAAATTAAACGTATTTTCGTTTGACGAAAGAGTTAAACGTAAAAATGTCAAGTGACCAAGAAGCAGTGCTTAAACCTACCTAGTTTCAACTGTGCAATCTTAATAGTTTCCGAATAAAGTGGCTGTATCATACGGACGGACAGACGGACAGATTCTGATAGCCAGACATGGCGAATCTATAAGTCCGTTCCGTTTTTTGCCATTCTGTTACAGAACCCAAAAAAGGTTCTTCATACTGTAGTTCGTCAAGAACGCAATTACGAGCAAGATAACCGTAATGCAACTTAAGCAACACATAACTGCACATTCTAAACAAACAACTTTAAACTCCCACGCTTACTTCAAAAAACTAACTAATAATCACATCTATCATTAACCGACCTTACAAGAACAACAACATCCTACTCGCCTAACCACTGGCCCGGCTACTAGCGCGGGTACTAGCGCGGCTACTAGCGCTAGTAACTGGCGTAATTGATTGTCAGCGGCGTGACAACTTTCGCACGATGATTGATGGTGTACCGTGTTAATCACATGTCACGCTTGACATGTATGGTGGCGCCCTCTGGCTGCCTTGTTTATTAGATGTTTGGCACACCTGGGTTTTGGGTTAGGCTGATTAGGCTCGAGGAAGAAGAGATATGAGATTTTAGTTAGGATGGAGATTTTCTAATGACAGAAGGGTAGGATGGAATTTATTTAAATCACGTTTGAATTTGTCACTTTAGATTAAACGGGTTGTTAAAGACGGGTCCCCTATGTTGTTTCGAACGCCGCTGTTGCGACGCACGCTGTTGCGAATATTTTTTCCACTGCCTCACGGGTTCGAAAGCTCATGGACTCGAATGAAGTAGTCGCGAAAGACGCTGTTTCGAAAAACATTTTCACTGCCTCATACGCTCGAATGCTTGTGATTTCGATATCAGAAAGGGGTGAAAGGCATAGTATAGATTTGATTTAAATATTCTAATACGTCCTGCCTACTTCTGATCTCCTGGTAATTTGTGGGACTTAACTAAATAAGTTATTTAAAAAAAACATTCCAGTTTTCAATACCTCCTTCCTACTTCTGTTCTCCTGGTAGTTTGTGGGACTTTACTACCTATACCACTTATGTACCTAGACAATTTTTTATAAAAATCAGACAGATTTTGTGTTATGTAGGCTACTACATAACACAAAATACCTAAATACCTACCTACTCATAAAAAAAAAATTTACAGTTGAGGTACTAATATTTTTTGTTACTTTGTTAATAATAATATTAAATGATTTAATTACTGCTTAAATATTTTTCTGTAAACTTTATGACTAAATAAATCGAAATCACAAGCATGTTTTTTTTTAAATCACTTATTTAGTTAAGTCCCACAAATTACCAGGAGATCAGAAGTAGGCAGGAGGTATTAGAATATTTAAATCAAATCTATACTATGCCTTTCACCCCTTTCTGATATCGAAATCACAAGCATTCGAGCGTATGAGGCAGTGAAAATGTTTTTCGAAACAGCGTCTTTCGCGACTACTTCATTCGAGTCCATGAGCTTTCGAACCCGTGAGGCAGTGGAAAAAATATTCGCAACAGCGTGCGTCGCAACAGCGGCGTTCGAAACAACATAGGGGACCCGTTAAAGACATAGACAACTATCCATAATCATCTATATATTCTATCCACTGGCATAGATGACTATCATAGGGATAGTCATCTATGCCAGTGCCATACCAACATCCTTCCGTGCCTCGGAAACCACGCTGAGCTGGTTGGTTCCGACTGTGGCAGACTTCGCTGGACTATGACCACCCAGTCATAGATAGGAAGTTCGAAAATGTACTGTACTGTACTAATTTAGAGATCTGGCGAATTGATAAAGAGAAAGGAAATCTACATAAAGCAGTTACGAAAGTATTTAACACAGATATACAATCTTTACATCACAATTTCTCAACACTACTCAATACTGTCACCCTTACGACCTTACAAGTCAAAGTCACAATGTCACAAATGACACTGTAGACAAGAAGACCATGTCTCAATCAGCCGCCTGTCTCCACTTACATCTGTAACGAGTATTAATGACAGGTAGCAGCCCACCGCCCACCTCATCGTGTAATAACATTGTCGACACACATCTTACATGACTATCATTAAACTTGCTTTAAAAAATAGAAACAAGACATCGATTTGAAGATTGATTGGTGTCAATCAATTGGGATGAAAAGTATCTTCAATAGGGACTGGTCGACATCGGCTTAGCTGGCCATATTTAGAGAAACGAGTAAAATAGCTAGAGGATTAATTAGTAGTGGTGTCGGCCCCGACTAGGAGCAGCGGTGGCCCAGTGGTGTCGGCCCCGACTTACGAACAGTAGGTCGTGGGTTCGAACCCAGGCAGGCGCCTGTAATTTATTTCATCACTGCTGCTCTCAAAACGGTGAAGGAAAACATCGTGAGGAAACCGGCATGTCTTAGAACCAAAAAATTCGAAGACATGTGACATCTGCCAACCCGCACTGGGCCCGCGTGGTGGATTATAGCCCATTCCTCTCCTAGAGGCCTGAGTCCCTGCAGTGGGAACATTATAGGCTGATGATGATGATGATGATTAATTAGTAAACATACAATGATCCCTTCGGACTGCGGGTTGTTCGAAAGAGATTCCGCGGCCTCGAAAACTCCCTGCCGCTAAGCCCAGAGCGGGAGGGGAGGAGTCATTTTGAAGAATTCCCATCCTTCAAAAAAATTACATCGACTTGATGATGTGAGGTGGATTGACAAATTGGGATACAAGTATAGCAGTCGGCACGTAAGTTGAAACAAAATGGCGGTCGTTCGCGAAGCTACAATCATGAAAATAAGTCGACTGAGACCCGATAATGTATTACAGATTGCATCCCGTAAGTTGAATTATGATCTTGAATGCTCAGTTGCACATTTTCGTTCGAATCTCACTCTATTTTTGTCATTTTACCTATGCGGACGACCGCCATTTTGTTTCAACTTACGTGCCGACTGCTATATCACCAATTTTTTTTTGCTTCTGTTGTCTAATCGTCGTAAGCGCGACTGAGCGTGAAGTCCTACGTTTGATTTCCTAGTTGGGAAAATTGTTTACATTTCCATCAGACATTTCTCATTAGGTACCTACCAATTCGGAGTCTGGGTTTGGAATTGACTGCAGATTACATCGCGATTATAACTCAATTCATCAATGGTCTTTTACATTTTAAAATAGAATTTAAATAATCTTCTACCTATAATACCACAAAAACAACGGAGCAAAAATACAAGGAAAGTCTACCAGTAAAGTTGTAACAAGGTACAAAGAAGGTACTCGTCTATTCCCAGCGGCCGGTGTATCAAGGGGCTAGGCTAGTGCCGCACTGGTACTTACTGGTACTTGCACTAGCGCCAGTGTCGATGCGAGTTGAGTGGCGAATCTCTCACATAACCGTGGCACGGGGTTATTGGATGGGAACTATCTTTTGTGGAGGTAGTGGAGACTGTCTTGTTATAAATTACTAGCTTTTGCCCGCGACTTCGTTCGCGTGGAATAGTGACTTCCGGCAGATTTTTGGTTTATTGACAGACAGACAGAGTTACTTTCGCATTTATAATATTAGTATGGATATATAGTATGGAAAGTATGGATGACCATTTCTAGGTTATCATCTATCACCATACCAAATTTCATCAAAATCCGTTCAGCCGTTTAGGCATGATAGAGCAAAACTTCAGTTTTCTGCCTACTTCCTACCCCCTAAGTACGATGACGTGATCATTTTGATCTTATATCCGTTTTTAGGTAACCATCTATTACCTTACTAAATATCATCAAAATCTGTTCAGCCGTTTAGACGTGAAAGAGCAAAAGTCCCAACAAAAACGACTAAAAATAACTAACTCAATTTAGTTATCTGCCTACTGCCTACCCCCTAAGAACGATGGCGTGATTATTTATAGCCTATGACCATTTCTAGGTTATCATCTATCACCATACCAAATTTCATCAAAATCCGTTCAGCCGTTTAGGCGTGAAAGAGTAACAGACAGACAGACAGACAGAGTTACTTTCGCATTTATAATATTATAGTATGGATATGGATGGATGGAGGAATTTTATGAAAGATTTTCGAAAAACCCTTTCTTATATATTTCATGTTTCTGTGCGTTGATATATCAGTCAGTCAGGGCTTTGAACTTTACTGATATATTCAGATTATACCTACTCTTTTTCGTATGTTTGGAAATCATCAAACAGAGCGGTAGGGAGTGTCAGACTTCTACTCTGACTACTAACTAAACCACCCATGTTCCTTCTTAGCTCTCGTTCCGTATTTACTTCAAATCAATCAAAACACGAAATTTGACAAAAGTAGAAGTTAAAAAACATTAACTAAAACACATGGTACATAAATTCTATACTACTCCTATAATCACCCGACCGCATCACACAGGACTGTCCACAACCCAACCAACACAGCGTACCCACTAGCTCTCTGAAGCACGCTCAAGCCTTAGCGCCATATTGCTATATGTGGCCACGTGGCGGCATCTGGCGGCTAATTCGAGCACTACACTGTGACGTCACAATGTGGTAATGTGATATGCTTGAGCTGACAACTGTCAAAGGATGTTCTAGTGTAATGATTGGGGTTTAAGGTATCATGTTGGTTAAGCCAATTCATGCTGTTGTAGTCTGTGGTTAATGCTTCATTTGTGATGTAAACAATCGTGAAGACTCATGGTCCAACTAATAGGACAGAGCAGTTGGACCACTGCCCCGCACTGAACATTGAGACGTCCATCTACCCTTATAGAAAGCACTTAGCGAATTATGTTTAAATGCAATACTATTTCACGTATGTGAAGTATTAATACATTTGTATTGCTACAACTATCTCCGTGTGGAATAAATCTACAGATAGCGCGCGAGTTGAATGCAGAGCTTAGGAATGCGGTAGTGCTGTGACAGCACTACCGCATTACACTAGTGTGAATAGCACAGCACTACACTGCTCCCGCTCTTTACCTCAGACCCCGACTGCATTCAACTCGCGCGCTATCTGTACCTAACATCTTACGGCACATATTAGCCATAACCGAGTATCCTTAGCGTCTCATATTTGCAACCAATCTTAACAGGGGGTCTCGTATTACCCAGTACAGGGTTGTGGGTCCAGACTCCAGAAGTACACAACGTCATACAGTGTGTACATAAATAGTTTGGGAAAAGGCTAGGCAGATGATCAAAAGAAAACCAAAAAAAAATCTATCTCTATCGTAAACAAGCCAAAAAGCAAACAAAAAAAAAAAGGAAAACACTTCCATTTTCTGAAGCTACGGTAACCACAATTTAAGCGTCGCGCAGGACACAAACCTCCTCAAAGGCGTTACAAAGAATTATTTTTATCAGCCCGTCAATAAATAAACTGAAAACCTTTCAACAGAAATGGGGAAAAAAATATTTTTTTCGGCCAAACAAAGGCCTGACAAGTCCTCCGGAGGACTCGATAGGCCTCAAAAGGCCTCGGCCTACAAAGTTATGACAGTGGATGTTACTGATATCTTATCTCTGATATTGAATTCTAAGTAACGTCTGCGAAATGTATTGGAAATTGCGTTTCCTTTTTACATTTTTTTTTCGAAGGAAAGTTGCGTAAATGTTTTTGATTAAAATAGGGGTTTGTTTGAGGGGTGCCTTTTTATCTAGATTTTGAAATTTATTATGATAGCCTGCCATCTATTTTGAAGTAAACATTATTTTCATTTACAATTTATAACCATTTTTTATATATACCATTTGTAACAGGAGTTACAGTGGTTTGGGAATAGTGTGGCGGGCTTACAATTTATAACCTGAATGAAGGGAAATCTGGATTAAATGCTTCGAAGTTGCGAGCACTGGAACACAGGGTAAGCTGGTGATGAATGGTCGTTCATAGAAGAAACTTTTTTTTTTGGTGGGTGGATCGAATAACCCCCCCCCCCCCGCTCTTGGGCAGAGCGAAGGGGAGTGTCAGACTTCTACTGACTAAAAACCAAACCCATGTTCCTTCTTCGCCCTTGTGTCGGAGCCGCGTTATCCTTTCGATAAACCACAGCCCCGACGGGCTTTCGATAAACCACAGCCCCGTCATAGAAGACACCTTCGAACTGTATAAGAACAGTCACAATGTCATTTATATAAACCTTACAATGAAAAATACTCATTGTATCTGACTAGTCTTTTCTCAACTATATTGGGGTCAGCTTCCAGTCAAACCTGATGCAGCTGAATACCAGTGTTTAAAATGAAGCGACTGCTTATCTAACCTCCACAACCTAGTTACTACTTGGTAATGATACCCTTTGGTAAAACTGGCTCTGACTTTCGAACCACTGATCACCGGTTACGACTCTCAAATATCTACAAACTAGCTTTTGCCAGCGGCTTCGCCCGCGTGAAAATGACGATTTTCCATACAAACTTTCATCCCCTATTTAACTCCCTGTTGAATTTCGAAAATTCCTTACTTATTCCTTGTCTACATTATAAAGGGAACCTCTGTGCAAAATTTCAGCTTTCTAGGTCCAAGGGTTTGGGCTGGGCGTTGATGAGTCAGTCAGTCAGTCAGTCAGGACTTCTCTGTTTTATTTATATAGATGAAACAGCGGACAACGGCTTAACGTGCTGTCCGAGTCACAGAAGAAACTCGGTATGTAATAGATGATCAACCATCCAAAGACCAAACTAAGCAAGAGTGGTTTAACCTGAATATTAATCCGAGGGCTATTATTATCTCATCTTTGCAATAAAAAATACTAAAACATCATAATTTTCTCTTTAATCCCGCAAAAGCTCTCATAAAATATACAGCATGTTCGTAACATAAAGGTATGCTTTCAAACTCTGTAGCAGTAAGTAAAACAGTAGTAGTATCTTGCAGGGGAATTTGCAATTCAAGCAAAGTTGTTCTGCAATGGACCGCACTAGTTAGCCACCGGCCACGAGCCACTCTAAGTGGGGAATAAAATGGCAGTTGTAAGTTTTACAAAGCGTGCATTGCGTGGACTGCGGAGAGTTGCAGTTTTATTTTATGTTATGTGAGTGGCGGAATTGAAATGTGTGAGTCCCGGAGACTTTTATGGCATTACTAGCTGAACCCGCGCATGCGTTGCAATGCGTTTTTCCTACCTACCTATCTACTACCCTACCTACTACCCTACCTACCCTACCTACCCTACCTACCCTACCTACCCTACCTACCCTACCTACCCTACCTACCCTACCTACCCTACCTACCCTACCTACCCTACCTACCCTACCTACCCTACCTACCCTACCTACCCTACCTACCCTACCTACCCTACCTACCCTACCTACCCTACCTACCCTACCTACCCTACCTACCCTACCTACCCTACCTACCCTACCTACCCTACCTACCCTACCTACCCTACCTACCCTACCTACCCTACCTACCCTACCTACCCTACCTACCCTACCTACCCTACCTACCCTACCTACCCTACCTACCCTACCTACCCTACCTACCCTACCTACCCTACCTACCCTACCTACCCTACCTACCCTACCTACCCTACCTACCCTACCTACTACCCTACCTAAAAAAAAAAAAAAATAAAAAAATCAGTATCCTATGTCCTTCTCCTGGTTCTTAGCTACCTCCCTACCAATTTTCATCTAAATCCGGCCAGCCGTTCTTGAGTTATAAATGGTGTAACTAACACGACTTTCTTTTATATATATAGATTGACATGAAATAAGTGTAGTTTTAATTAGAAGTCCTGTATAGTTTATGAAATCGCATAAACAGCTAAATAACTATAATAAATAGTGTGCTAAGGCTAAGCTGAATGCCTGATTTCATTAACAATAAACCACACCTAAATAAATGCCTAATTATTATAGCACTGCGGAAATTTCAACTCACATCTCTGAGCCGAGTTACGAAAATACTACAGTACCTATAAGTTAGGTATTCGTATTCATTTCGATTTTGTCTAGTGCCAATTAAAACAGGCAATAACCAAAATTTATCGCAGATTATCAATATTCTACTCTACATCTGCAAGTTAAAATTCATTTTGCTAATTACGGTCACACCAATTAAAGCTATCATAAAAACTACCGATCAAGTTAATAAAATTCCTCGCCTTTAGAATCGGCGCCATTTTTATAAAAAGAAGATGAAGAAAAACCGGATACAACGGCTGATCGTCTCCGCTTTATAATTCGTTTAAACGAGAATCGAACCTAGTACCAACTTGTATAAAATACGGAGCACTTACTAGATTGGTCGGCTTGAAAGATGGCGGTACGGTTAGCCCCTAAACTCCTAATATAACGCCACTAACTTTATTTGGTTATTTATTTTGCTGAACATACATTTTGTGTGTTTTTCTTTGCAATTCTTATTAGATTTGGGAGCCCATTTGTTAGGAAGGGTTACGTGTAAGAAATCAATGGTGTTTTGTACGATCCCTTACCCTCTTGTGTATAAACACGAAGTTAAGTTAAGGCAAACTTAATCCTTACAATATGTATTGTAATTCTGATTTTTAGAGTTGTTTCTTTATTATTATTTGGATCAGTCATTTGGGTTGCACTGCAGGGCATTCCCTCCTTTAATTTAAGCCTATCCAGTGCTGTTATTCGGCAATCCTTGTAGCTTGCTCTAATTAAATGATTAAGGGGTTATTTTTGTATTATTAAATACTAGCTTTTGCCAGCGGCTTCGCCCGCGTGAAAATGACGATTTTCCATACAAACTTTCATCCCCTATTTAAGTACCTTAGGGGTTGAATTTCGAAAAATCCTTCCTTATTCCTTGTCTACATTATAAAGGGAACCTCTGTGCAAAATTTCAGCTTTCTAGGTCCAAGGGTTTGGGCTGGGCGTTGATGAGTCAGTCAGTCAGTCAGTCAGGACTTCTCTTTTTATTTATATAGAAGTATTTTAGTAGACCCTAGTACTCATAGGTGCTAAAGCACCACGTGGAGCGATCTAGTGTCTGTCGATCGAACTTCACATGTCTTAGATTATGTCATTGTGACAGTTTCCTAACGATGATGTCGTTCATCGTTCCGCCGCTCTTAATCAAAACATAATAATTATAAGATGGCACAACTCTAGCAAAAGTCAAAACTATATAGAATTACATTGATAACTTAAGCAACCTTCACAAATCCCACAATGTCACCATTACAATATTATATTTATTCAAATTAATATCACCATTTCCTCCCAAACAGAAAGTTAGTGACAAAGTTGTCACCAGCGCACCTGTGCAACAAACTGCTCCGCCCGACAGGCGCCGTAGACGACCTCCACTTCTGAATACATCACTATTTATTTACTATATTACCTACTATTTTGTTGTTTAATATTCGGGTTTTAGAAGATTATGACTTGTTTTGTAAAGTGTAAGGATAGGTCTAGTTATGAAGGGATAGTTGAATAAAACTAAGAACAGGGCCACTTTAGCAGATTATAATTGGCTATAATATGTAGGTGTATTATTATTATCTCTAAGCTTATACCATGGAACTAGTAACAAAATTAAAGGTCAGTCTTGAAAACAACTCACAAATATCGCACCTCATACATACTCAAAAGAAAATCGCATGTAAACCACCTCATCTAGACAATCTCTTAGCGCAAAAGCAATCCTAGAAATATTTCAGCCTCAGGAAGTTTCTCGCTTCCTTCCTCAAACTAGCGCCCCCTACCGCCGCCTTATTAAAACTTGTGAAAGTTTCAGTAATTCTAGCCAGTGTACATTATTAAGGCGGTGCACTTTAATTTCCCGGCTTTTCTTTAATTAAAACTGTATTGGATATCTTTTAGAAGTGTCTTCGTGGTCTTTGTTAGTTAGGCGATCGCTTTTTTGTACTTTTTCGCTTGCGAAGTTGATTCTTTTCGAGTTTTACAGGGTCTTCGAAGCGGTTAATAAGGTGAATGGTTTATTGTTCATAATTAGACTTGTAATGGGCTGTCTGATTATTATACTGTTATTGGTCAATATTGTATCTAGCTGTAAGTCTTCCAAAGTCTTTAAATAAATAAATAATTAGCTGGATCTTGTGAATTGTTTATTGTGCAAAAGTTAAGAAAGTGGCAGTTTGCTTGTGGACACCAATCCATTTCCTTTTTTTTCTCAAGTATGTTAGGGTTGGTTTTCAGTCTAACCGGATGCAGCATTTAACATCAAATGACGTACTATAGCCTTTTATAATATTCCAAATGATCTGTTATCACCGTCACTCCTATTCGCACGAATGCAGGCTCACGTCGCGCGTCGTCTCAAGGGCAATTTCAGTAAGTTTTTCTCTGACTTTAATGTATTTGCTCTGTCTATTGGAACGTTAGTAAAAATATTACCTTAAATTCTAAGTATGTTTTATAAATGTGTGATTGTTTGTTCATTCGAATAAATAACAGTACAGGCTTCTGACTACTTACGACGACTGGTAAATATCATAAATACTGACATGGTCACTAAATGCTATACATAAGGCTATATCCATGAGAACACTCTCAGTGTCCATATCAGGAACTTATTCTCCTCAAACTAACAATTTTACTTTAACGACACGACACGTGTTTAGTCCTAAAACTTGTATAAAACAGTGGGTTTTATACACAAGTTTTAAAGTCTTAAGACACATGTTGGAAAGATGCTTCCTCATGCAAATGTCTGTCAGAAAGTTCCATAACTCGGTTCGTGTAAGCATATCATAAAGTTTTGTGATACAGTCGTTATGTGGTGTTATATGTACCTCCCCTTATGTGGCACTTTCAGCTTTCACCAAATAATAATAAGTTAGGAAGTTACTGCAAGTGCGGTTGTAAAATAAAATGGTGTAAACACTGAGCGTGCTCAAAGTGAGAGGATTTTTCAAGAGCGTGTTTAGTTATTAACTCGGATACTTCATGAGATGATGATGGTTTAATAAAGGTACTGTGCAACGAAATGTTGATACAAACAATTTTCGACAGGTCTAGTAGTTGCAATCGTGGCATGAGACATGGAGTCCGCGGTTCAAACTCCAGGTCGTGCAGTTTTATTGGGATTTTTCATTGAGATTTTTTTTGAGCGGAAACAAGATTTTGGGCACAAATAATCCAGAAATTCCGTAACGAAAATTTTCAACCAGGTTACTATGGTTACGGAAAATAAAAAAGTTGTCAACTGAGGTTGTCAAATTAAATAATTGATAAAAAATGCTATGCAATAGCTTTACCGCGGCAGTCTCCGAGTGCTACATTCTCTTTTTTTATCTTTATTGTTATTAGGGGGTTTTTATCCACACGGATACGTCAACCCCATCAAAATGATAATGTTTTATGGAAAGATATTTTTCAACACACTTGCTCATAAAGTGGCTATAATTTCACCGCAATTAGGCACGTAATGACACCTATAATCAAACTGTGACTTTTTCATTGCTATTATTCACTAGTGAGTTATAGGTTTTTTTTTAATTTTATTGGTTGAGTTGCTATGTTTAAAAAAAAGTTTCGATACAAAAAAGATCGTGTTCAATAGTAAAAATAAATTAATGTACCTAGTGCTTCCCCATTTCATGCAACTTGGAATTTTAAATAGATAATTTCAACTTATACGTTTTTAATAAATGAATCTTTCACTCAAATAATATAACTTTTGTTTTCTCTGTAATAAAGAAAAAAAATACCCATTTTGTCCGTGGCTAAAACTCTATTAATTTACACACATTCTTTCAGTCTATGGCCGATCGTCATTGTTACAGTAGTGGCGCCACTGGTCAAGAAAAAATGCATCGCTACGTCAAACTTAGTACATTTATTTTAGTTCCGTGTTTTCCCGCCTGCATAGATAACTTGGCAGAACTGTAGATGCGCGCGCATTATTTTTTCCCGCGATTGTGAAAAAAAAGCCGAACTTGTTTTATCTGTTGAAGTTGGTAGAACTGTAGATGCGCGCGCATTAATTTTTCCCGCTATTGTGGAAAAAAAACAGAACTTGTTTCAACTGTTGAAGATGACTTTTTAGTATTATTTTCTTTACAAGTGTGTTGAAAAACGTCGTATGATACACGTGTGTATTGATGATTACCGTCCTCGGCTTTCTTAAGACCCTCACCTGACGGCTCGGGTCTCAATGGCGCCTCTGCGGTAATCACCAACGTTATACACTTGTACCATAATGTACTATTACACCTCTGCCTCCCTTTCTAAAGAATACAGGCAAAATTGTATGTTATGTGCATTAATGCTTTACAAAATTGAATACACAAGCTTTAGCAAAAAATATAAAATTTCATTCATCTGGTCCGAGTTGGCCGTTTTGACAATAAGGTTAAACGCGCTACTAGGACATCCAAACATTGCGTGCCGATGAATTGAACAGGCCCTTCCGTCGGAAGCTGGCCTAATGAGGGTCAGCAGTGTTGGAGGTGGACCGCTGATTGTGTGCCTAGGCCTGATTAATGGCATTGTCAGGGTAAGTATGAAAAATGTGGTGGTTTTACGAAAATATTTCGGTAAATGGGGTAACATTTTATGCAAATAGGCAGATATCAATTAGAAAGTTGAATGATCTGGAGGTAATCAAAGACAGCGAACAATCCTCACTGACCCTTCGTGATATTCGACCCACAAGAGGAGAGGCCCATAGAAGAGGCTAAAGTCCCAGCTGTGAGAACCAGTTTCCAGAACCTAAATCTGAACCAGAGTTGTTATGTTTACGAAATACAATTTTATCAAAGGGCAAAGTCGTATTCAATTCACACAACAAAGGAGCTTAACGTATAAAGATTCTTTCTGACTCTTTCAGGAATAAACAAGATGACAGCTTAGCAATAGTACATTGTTACCTTAGGGGTGAAAGGAACTTATTTAGTCCCCGAGACGGGGTTTGGCGCCTGAGCGCAGCGAGGGCGCTAATAGTTCGAGGGACTAAATAAGTCTTTAACCCGAGGTAAACACTGTGCTTTTCATTACGAATACAAGGAAAGTTGATGGGAATAGGCTTGCGCCCAATTACCTAAATCGAAAGAATTAAGAAAGAAAAAGTATCTATTGGTTTCACACAGGACAAATAAAAATTACAAAATAATTAAAAAAGTAAACAGAGAAACACTTAAAATTGGTTAAATCTAATCGGTGGATGACAATAGGCTTGCTCCTAATTACATCGGTTGATGGCAATAGGCTTGCTCCTAATTACTTTGGTTGATGGCAATAGGCACACTCCTAATTATATCGGTTGATGGTAATAGGCTTGCTCCTAATTAAATTGTTTGATGGCAATAGGCTTGCCCCCAATTACATCAGTTGATGGCAATAGGCTTGCTCCTAATTAAATTAGTTGATGGCAATAGGCTTGCTCCCAATTACCTAAACCGGTGGATGGCAATAGGCTTGCTCCTAACTACATTGGTTGATGCCAATAGGCTTGCCCCTAATTACATCGGTTGATGGTAATAGGCTTGCCCCCAATTACATCAGTTGATGGTAATAGGCTTGCTCCTAATTACATTGGTTGATGGCAATAGGCTTGGTCCCAATTACATCAGTTGATGGCATTGGGCTTGCTCCTAATAACATTTGTTGATGGCAATAGGTTTTCACCTAATCACATCAGTTGGTGGCAATAGACTTGCTCCTAATTACATCAGTTGATGGCAATGGGCTTGCTCCTAATTACATTTGTTGGTGGCAATAGGCTTGTACCTAATCACATCAGTTGGTGGCAATAGGCTTGCTCCCATTTACATCAAATAATTTGACAGCTGTCAGTAGAAAGCGATTCTCCCTAGGGCTGAAAAGTAGTACTTTCAACCCGCTCCGCAGGCATGTTATGACCTACTTTCAGAGTATGAGTAATGAAAAATACATTTACAAAATAAGCAAATATTTCAAACCGAATAAAATACTGAAGATAACAACGTAAGAACGTAAATTGCGTCTTTACATCTTTCAGATTTCGTAACACGACGCGCAAAGTCGGGTAATGCAAAGAGAGGTACTTTGGTTGTGACACTTCGGTACACTCCAGATTACACAGATGCTGCTTTTAATTACCGTGAGTACTCCGTTTTGTGTGGAACGGTTCAAGATTTTGGCAAAAGGGCCTTCAATTACTTTCGCTACATTTAATTTTATTTAAACACGTCTAGAAGTGAGAACTGAGTGTCGTTTGGACTTGTTGACGCTTTTTAAGCTTGAAAAGTTATGAACGAAATCTTAAGCAAAATGTAAAAACCTTGTGTAGTACCTTATTTGTACCTTGTGTAGACCCACATTTTTGAAGTTATTTTTAAGTTCCATATTATGGGTGACCAGCCTTAATATCTTATGGGCATGGTTATTATCCAAATCCGTCATTAACTTGTTAGCTTGATTATAATTTAAAACAAAATATCGACAAAGAGAAATCCGTCTACACAAACAAAAAACTAAGCGTACCACACCACAAAATATAATAATCTACTCAAACTGCAATCCAAAACACACCTTACCCCTTCTACCGAACATTTCAAATTCCGTCGTAGCAAGATAATTTGAGCAAGCACCCTTGTGCAATAACAATTCCTCATTAAGGCATTTCCGGAGCTTCAAAGACTCTCTTTGCTAATAGCGCGTACCCGCCGTACCTGCACCCTGGGAGCACGGATGGCAGCAGAATTTACTGAGGTAAGGAACAGAGGTGTCGCGCACAGTTTCAAGTAATACTCGCGTCTTATAGGGCTGTCTAGGGTATGATTTGAGGAGCTGTCACAGAAATGTGTCGTTAGTTCATTTGACAGACACAGCTAATCACAATAATCAGGATCAAAATTTAAGTACATAGTCACCTGAAGTTTCTCTTCTGCTGACTGCCTTTTAAAATTATGAGGAGATAAGGCGATACTTGGAGAGGCCTTTGCCCAGCATCAATGATGATAGTGCTATTGTTTTGTAAGCGGAACGTAAGCGCATGGCCTTGACTGAGTCACCACTCAGTCAAGGCCATGCGCTTACGTTCCGCCCAAAGCCAACCAACCCCAACCTTGGCCACCGCCAAGGTTGGGGTTGGTTGGCTTGGCCACCGCCAAGGTTGGGCCATAGAAATCAGGGCCGTCCTAAAGCTCGTTGGGTTGACGATATCGTCACGGGAAACATTTGGATAACGCACAGAACCGGGAAATGTGGCGGAGAAAAGGGTAAGCCGAAGTGGGAGATTCCAGGCTTTTATGATGATGATGAAGCAGAACATCAGAACAGGTAAACGCAACTAAATCTATATAAATAAAAAGAGAAGTCCTGACTGACTGACTGACTAGTTCATCAACGCCCAGCCCAAACCCTAGGACCTAGAAAGCTGAAATTTTGCATAGAGGTTTCCTTTATAATGTAGACAAGGAATAAGGAAGGATTTTTCGAAATTCAACCCCTAAGGTAGTTAAATAGGGGATGAAAGTTTGTATGGAAAATCGTCATTTTCACGCGGGCGAAGCTGCTGGCAAAACCTAGTTCACGATAAACAAGAAAAACAACCAGATACAAAATGTCAATTTACGTTCCATCAAAACTTACAAAAACTATCACAGAATAGTTACAACTTCGTGAAATCGCTACATAGGTTACGCAGCCCTACAACGTCGCGTGTTCCAAGCGACATGGCAACAAATGACGCGCCGCAACCGCGCGGCGTTTACACATAAAGTTCTCATACTACAGGAATTATGAACATTCAGTAATGAATACGAATTTAAGACATTAGTTTATGTGTGGCAGGTGAAATCGTTGGTGTTTGGCAGTTAAATCTTGGAATTCTAAATAGTATTGTGATAGCAAAGTTGACTCACTCATATGGAGAATTGTTATATTTCATCAAAGACACATTTTTGCGTGTGCATGAACATGAAAGGTGGTTTAAAATAAACGGCTTTGTAATACTTCCCTTAAGTTGGTCACACACCATGACAGTATTCAGTCCCTTGTTAACCCTATCAAGAAGACCATAAAACCTATATTCTGTTGTACCAATGACAACCTCGCAAATTCATTTTTGCACTTTGATATTTAATATTCGCTGAAATATTCACAAGCTAAAAGTGTTTTAAGAGCTGCTGCACTCACTGTAGCATCATTAAAATATGAAATTATTAAGCAACTAGCTGATGCCCGCGACTTCGTTCACGTGGTTTTGATGTGTGACTGTCTCGTTGATCGAGTGGCCTCAAGTGCAACTACTGAGGACGAGGTCCGGGGTTTGATTGCAAAGTGTTTTCGTAGTAGAGGCCACGGAGCGTGGTTTTCGTGCCCGGTCGATGGCAATATTATATCTATAGACATCAAACGCCCTCTATTACATGGCGCTTGAACATTACTGTGGGTTTACGATTAGGTACACCACTGCCTAATTCTTTCGGGATTAAGGCGTAATGTTATTTTATATGTGAGACCTGACGGCTTGATCAAAATGTGATGATGTGAGTAATGATTACAAAAGGCGTCCTTATGGGCGCTGTAATTAGGAGCGGCAGCGGCTTGAATCAAAATAAAATGGAGTTGAGACGACGATGGCTTAAAAACCGTAACCGTACCTTAACTTATTTCTCAAAATGTACAAACAAATGCCTTGTTCTTTGGTGACAGCCCTCTTACATAACCACTCTTAATCATTTATATTAACCTCTCAAATTAGGAAAATCGTGCATGGTAAGTTCATCTTCTGTTGGCACTGGATGGGAAAACTCATCGGAAAGTGGAATTTTCGCATCTACATCTAATTCCAGGCGACTCCCTCCTGTTTAAAGCAGCTTATTTGCAAAGACATCTGTTCCATGGCCAATCGCAGATTTTTGCTGATTTTGCAAGTTGGGGTAAGATTCAGCGGCAATTTGTAAACGGAAAGTGCAATCTGGCCGTTTGTTTAGCAAAGTTGCAGCAATGCCCGAGGAAGCTACAGCGATAAGACGGCACAGTTGGCGCAGTGCCTCGGCGTTTGACTGTGGCGCTGCATGTCCTGTATTCGATTCCCGCACTGAACAAATAGATTTACGTCGTGGGTCTTATCTAATTTTAATTAGGTTTTTATTTTAAAGTTTTACAGCTGTTTTCTTACTGTGTACCGGTCAATTTGTATTTGTTGACTGTTCACGACAAATATTAACACCGCAATTCAGAAAATGGTGTCAAATGAACACTGCCAGTTGTCGAAGGCGAAGTTAAACTGCCAAAATTTAATGCATGCAATGCAAACACACACCACCGGGCTTATACTATGTAGTTTCCTGCATGAATGGCTCGCGGAGGCACTACACTGGGGGGTAACTCCACTGCCGCGGCATATTGCTGCTTGGCGGACAGACCGCCCGGGTGTGATTTCATAGCGACATGGAGAGAGTGACTGTCGCAACCCCGTGCAGGGCACAGTGGTGGTAAGTCCCCTTTTTGAGGACTGGCTTGAGAGGTGCCACGGCGCCCTCACCTTCCATCTGGCGCAGGTCCTCACCGGACACGGTTGTTTCGGCCTGCACCGAATCAGGCGGAAGGAAACGCCCGGATGCTACCATTGCAAGGATCAGCCGGAGGTCACGGTGGAGCACACCGCGGAGGTCTGCCCCGCTTGGGTTGAGCCCCGTCGTGTTCTCTTAGCGGCGATCGGCGGCGGCGACCTCTCGCGTCCGGCCCTGGTTCAAGCCATGGTGCGGGGCGAGAGGAAATGGGACGCCGTCGCCTCCTTCTGCGAAGCAGTGATGCTAGCGAAGGAGGTGGTGGAACGTGAGAGGGAGAGAACCTCTCGTCCCAGCTGCCGCGGGAGGCGCTCCGGGTGTCGGGGGCCACGTGATGGCTTCCGGCCACCGTAGACGCGGGCCTGTGGACGGTGAGTAATGGGCTAGCTCGCCGTCCGCCCGTCTTATGACGACGACAGGCCTTGTCAACGGCGCGTTCGTGTTCCACGCGCGCCTCAAAGAGATGTCAGCAATACGGAAGGGGCCCGCAAGGGCCGGGGCTACGGGCTGTTCGAAAGAGATATTGCGGCCCCAGCACAAAGGGCAAAGAAGGAACATGGGTGGTTTTAGTCAGTAGAAGTCTGACATTCCCTACCGCTCTGCCCAGAGCGGGAGGAGTAATTTGATGATTTCCCACCCTACAAAAAAAAAACCCTATGTAGATTTTCGAAGCAGCGTCATTTAAACTAATCAAGAGTACCTTTTTTTATCGTAACTGTTTGAAAAAGACGATTTAAAAGTTTTCTTGTGAACACATTTATTAATTAGTACCGTTATGGTGCAATAGATGTCGTTACATGTATGTTTCTAACGATGATAAGTTCTTCATAAACACTTTAAATTCGTATATCTTTTGATAGAGAGCACCTATTACAATGAAACAAAAACTAAAACCCTAATCATATTAGTTTTAAAGTGTACACGTGATAATACTGTAATAATAAAGTAATACATCCAAAACACACACACTACATACAAAAATTCTAAAAATGATTGTACAATAAAAGAAAACATTATTTTTTTCTAAATAATATGTTCAATAGATAGAAACTCTACGTCTACAGATTTATAATATTGTATTTAAAATTAAAAGTAGATTACATTAATCTACTCTGAATTGATTTGAAAACCATATAGCATCAAAATAAAAACAAATACCTGGAACTTACAAAAAGTGAAAACCGATTGGAGATCGAACTCGCGAACATGATTAACATTTTTGGAAATCCTTCAACATTATAAAAAATCACAAAAAGTGGATAATACTGACTGTGATTTGAACTTGCGTACCTTTGTTTACAGGTAAGTCTCTGTACCGTTAGGCTACCTACACCATTGAGAAATAGTTTGAAATAGACCTTCTATTTTAATATATAGTATGACAGTTGACAGTTCGATTGTGGCGATACCGGAAATTTGAAATGCCGTAAGGGACTTCAGCTTTCTCTTGGATTTGCAACGCTCGCACCAAGCGCCTAAAGTGAAAAATTGCACAGCACGCTCGATGTCCCTTGCGTTATTTCTTATTTCCAGTACTAAGCTGTAAAACAGTTGAGGAATAAGGATAATGCAACACTGCTCACCCCCTTAAGTTATTTTGGGGATAATATATAGCCCATGTGTTATTCCAGACTATAATCTACCTCTGTGCCAAATTTCATTCAGATCTGATCAGCCGTTCTGGCGTGAAAGAGTAACAAACATCCATCCATCCTCACAAACTTTCGCATTTATAATATTAGTAGGATATCAAAAATTATCTAAGTAGTAATAGCATAATCTAGTCTTACGTAAAATATCTATGTATGGTGTACAAAATACAGAATATTCTATCGATCTAGCTGTTATCTGGATCCTACTAATTGCAAATAATCAATAATAATTGATAAGTTACTACGTATTTACACTTTAAAACAATGTGGTTTACAAAGGGCAACCTGCTCGTTCCCACAGGTGAACCAGAGCTATTACAGTTTTATGTTAAACACGGTGTTGCGGTCACTCACCTTGCAATTAGGGAGTAATTATGGGAAGTCTTACACGACGTAAGGGAGGTAAGTCGAAGTGTGTCAGTGGCTTTTTAAACTAGTTAACACAGTAATTAGCTTTGAAGTTAAGTAGATCAATAACTTATCTAAATTTTCTAGAGATAAATTTGATTTCTAAAGTTGTTAATTGCACAGTTTTGAGCCAAAATGATTTCAAAATATTTTGTGTAGTCCTTCCTAAGGTACACTTGTTGTAGCGCATAATACTTTTGACGCCGCTGTATACAGGTGTGCTCTTTGTGATTGGGCTTATAGCAGGTGTTGCATATCGTCAAATTCACATATTTTTAAATATTGAAGTAAGTGGTACTATTGAAACAAACTTGATCGTACTAACGTAACTTGTATGTATTTAAGTTATGGAATCAGGCGTTACTTTGCGGAAATCCATGACATTAAATGCTATGAAATATATTTAGTTTTAATACCGCGAGACATATATCCAGGTCTGAAAGCAGGACACAAATCCCACCGTCATGCATATGCACATGTACATAAGGGCCCACCCTCCCGCCCTCATGCATATGCACACATACAAAACAAGTGAGAAATAATTAACATGCCATGCAACCAAACCTATACTCGACACGTGTTTCGCCCCTCCACGGGGCATCCTCAGGAGTTGTTGACTCGTCGAGCGTTCGAGGTTTGGTTGCATGGCATGTTAATTATTTCTCACTTGTTTTGTATGTGTGCATATGCATGAGGGCGGGAGGGTGGGCCCTTATGTGCATGTGCATATGCATGACGGTGGGATTTGTGTCCTGCTTTCAGACCTGGATATAATATGTCTCGCGGTATTAAAACTAAATATATTTCATAGCATTTATTGAATGTATTTATTGACATTGTGTAATTAATTCGATTTCAATTTTCTTTTTGCTCGGTTTATGGTATTGATATTATTTTTCAATGAATGTGTGTATAATTTTTAACAATAAATCTTGCATGCCTAATTTGGTACATCACAGTGAACTGCGCATTCACTTAACACCTATAAATGCAATATTATGTACTGTGTTGAGCAATAAATATTTGAATTTGAATTTGAATCGTACCTTAGCGTAGTACAATTACTTCATCATTTTATTAATCATTATCCCGAATGTTAATCTCGACAACACAACACGAAACAACTCACAGACAACCAACCAAATGAACCCAAAAACCGACTGCACCTATAGAATTGCGTTTCATGAAAATCCCCATCATGTATTCGCGCTAACTCCGGCAGTTTCCATTACGGTGGCAGCAGATGGCGCCACTGATGTATAGTTCGGTATTTTAAACGCTGAAACTTTTCGTTCATCGTGCACAGTTGGGGAGTGCTCAAAAGCCGGTATTTGGGAATGTTTCGTGATATTGATAGAGCTTTTGGAATTGAAATGAGTGGTGCAGTGATTTTTGTAAAGTATGTATTACTGAGGATACATTATGATAAATATTTCAGTAGGGATTTGAGTGATAAGAGAATTTTTTATGCATATTTTTTTGGGTAAATGCATAGAATATCTGTTTTGTGTGAAATGCTACGCAGCAACATGTGCCTACTTACTGAGTTTGAATTTCATTCTTTAAAAAAGTGTTTTATAAAATTTTAGACAACAATTTCTCGCTGAAAATATTTCAATTGAGATTCAATTTATCTAAGAAATGTTTACTTCGATTATTTAACAACTTTTACGACGTTGAATTTTCAGAAAGCGCAGCCTTAAAAACATTGCAGAAAAACCTCACACACCCCTAAATTAAGACAAAAATAAATATACTAACCACACACGTTCCCAACAACAAGTTTCCACATACAAATGATTTACTAGCAACTACAACCGCTACAGCAAAACAGCTTGACCTCGGCGCAGAGCAAAGTTTAAATTGCATACACCTATGTATGTAGATTTGATCAGGACACCTGCAGTTGCCCTGGGGGACGCTGTGCAGTTTACTGACTAAGGAGGGTCACCTCGAGGAGAGGGACCTGGTAGTGAAGTAGGTTTCATAAACATAATATCACGCATGATTTACACCAAATAAGTAGGATGACCCCACATTTTAACCTTTATATATTTATCTTTATCAGCCTAATGTATGTGCTTTAAAATAAGTCCTTGTAATCATCATTATGGCATTTATAATAATATCAGTTATATATCTATTAGTCTCTTATTCAAGAGGGGATCAAATTGGTCCGAATAACAACTCCGGGCTACTATTGAGTTAAATATTCCTCAAATACCCTTGGTCAAATCTAAAATCTGGAGCCTAGAACTTTTCAGTATTACCCCTTGTGACAACAAGGCAGTCAGGTAGGCACCAGTGAAACAGATCATTCTAGAAATTGTGTTAGTTTTAAAAGGAGACACGAGAAGTTTTTAAGTAACGAAAATGTTAGTTTCTACATCCCCCTTCTACTTTGCTATTCATGTTATTTCGATAAGCGATGAATATTTTAATACATTGGTTGTCATTTAAAAATATTTTACCTGTACACCGGATGATGTTATCGTAATGTTTCATGTCATACCTGGAACAATAAAAAATAACAAAGATTAATAATTAAGCCATTTAAAAGTAATAAAGTTACTTAAAAACACATTACACAAACACAGACGCACGGGACCGGTCAATGAAGCCACACTTAGGGAAGGCCTATGTTCAGCAGTGGACGTCATTCGGCTGAAATGATGGTGATGAAAAACAAACTTCTGTCTAGTCTTTTGAAAAAAAAACCGGGAATAATGTTGTGTCACGAAATTAATCATACAAAAAAAAAGATATGGTTATGGCTCTAAAAACAGAAATAACCATTACATTTCTTCCTTAGTAGATATACTTGAGTTTCTTTCATTCAAATATTCTCTCAGACACAAAATCAAGCAGATATCTTTTCCCTAATTCAATTAAAGGGATTTCTTCGAACCGCTACACAAAAAATCTTAATGGTGGTACTCAGAATCAGTATAAGTAGAATTCTTTTTATCCATACCCAAGTGGTGTATGTAGGGGTTAGCAACTAGTTAGAAAACTTCGGCAAAGGAAGAAGTCCCAACGGAGCCTTTTAATCAGTAATTCACGTAACTCGTGTAATGATATGTAAGCATCCTTTTCAAATAGATTTTCTAGGCAAGCCTAATGTTATTTTGTGGAAAAAAACATTTTTAGCCAGAAAAGAATTTCTGTTAAACTTACTAAGGGTAAGTAAATAAAAACAAAGCAAAATAAAATTTTGGTAAGAATTAGACGAAGAGTTTGTGTGATATAGATTTTGTTTGCTTCGTTGGTCTTGTGTTCGCGAACGCTATTTAAACCAGGCAATTTGTTAGAAGGATTTCTCTGTACCAGCCGGTAATTAGTTTTTTTTTAGTTATTTAGGCATAGATATCAAACAAGATAAATGCAGAACAATAATCAGTCAGCAGACATATTTAACTTAAGTCTTGGAACGTTTTCATATCTCAAATTGCAAACCTATATCAACTTCATCTTGCAACCGTGCGGTGTTTCATTGTCTAAGTAAAACCCAAATATAGATATCCTTTTAGTTTTTGTGTAAAACGTGGAAGTACTATAGGTAGACCCAACGCAAGATCTTTATTTTAATTTTAAGAAACTTAAAGGTATGTTTTTAAATGTTGGAATGAATGCAGTCTAAAAGTCAGAAACAGTAAATAAAATAAATCCTCTTTCTCAAAAACTAACGGACGAACGCTGCAAATGTCAGCTGTCAATAACAATGGCGGCCATCTTGGTTTTAATCAATCAACTTCCCGCCAAATGGGACTGATTCGTTTTCAAATAGATTTTGCTGGTATTTTCTGTATTTGTTTTTTTTTTTTTTTTTTTTTTTTTTTTACAATTTATGTACACACAGTAGACGGCACAGGAAATTAACATTAACATAATACTTGAGTACAAAGGTACTGCATATTTCTTAAGAAATTTCTGCCAGCAGACCTGCTAAAGGAGAAATGAAGAAGAAATGTAGACAATAGTGTATGAGAATGAGAAAAGGAAAAGAATAATGCATATATGAGCCTATTAACTAACTTAACCTAAAATAATAAAATACACATATGAATTAAATATAGATATATACTTAAATAAATACATAATGCTAAGATACATAAACAAATAAAATACATATGTATATAATGAATCATACTGGAGAGGACAGGTAGTGTTCTTTGACTCTTGTTTTAAATAAAGATATTGTCTTTAAGTCTCGGATGCTAGGCGGAAGTGAGTTCCACAACCTTACAGCATGGACGGAGAAGGAATATGAGTAATAGCTGGATTTATGAGGATGGGATTTAAGTAAGGTTCGAAGGTGCGATCTACATGGTGCGTCAGCAGGACGGGCATAAGAGAAACGCTCACGCAGGTAAGAAGGATAGGACGGGTTGTGTAGAATCTTGAAGAGAAGACATAGGATCCTAGTGTTCCTGCGAAGGCGGATTGGGAGCCACTTGAGTTCTTTGCGAAGGTGAGATACGTGGTCATATTTACGCAGACCAAAAATAAAACGAATACTTAAATTTTGCAAGCGCTCAAGCTTATTTAATAGCTCCTCAGTAGCATCCAGGTAGCAGGCGTCGGCATAATCTATAATCGGCTGAATAAGTGTTTGAGTCAAGGCAATTTTAGTTTTCAACGGCAGCAGACTCTGAAGGCATTTCAGCGAATGAAGTGAAAAATGCACTTTACGACTGACCTCGTTGACTTGAGCTTGCCACGACAGATTGGAATCAATGGTTACTCCCAGATCTTTAGCTGTATCAGTGTAGCTGATGCGAACACCATCGAGGTACAGAGGTTTCAAGGATGCAACCGCAGCCGCACCACGAACAAATCGGCTGCCTATAACCATGGCCTGAGATTTAGATGGGTTAATTTGCAATCCAAATGACTTAGCCCAGGCGCTGATACAAGCCAGGTCATGGTTCATAGCAGCAATGGCGGAATCCGAATCAGCCACAGCAAAATGCCGGTAGAGCTGCAAGTCATCTGCATACAGATGGAAATAGGAAGAGATTACACTGGTAACCATGTTAATGAAAATTGAAAAGAGAAGAGGAGAGAGAACGCTACCCTGGGGAACACCCTCAGTGAGGCTACACCAATCAGAGAAAGTATCATCAAGGCGAACACACTGAGAGCGTCCCCGAAGATATGAATTGAACCAGGATAAAGCAGAAGAAGAAAAATTTAAAGATTTGAGGATACCAAGCAGAATGTCAAAATCCACTGAGTTGAAGGCACTACTGAAGTCAAGCAGTACAAGAACGGTAAGTGACTTATTCTCCATTGCCCAGCGGATATCGTCAGTCACTTTCAAAAGTGCAGTGACGGTACTATGGCCCGAGCGGAAACCAGATTGGAAAGGGGATATTAAAGAGTTCGACGCTAAGAAAAATGTTAATTGTTTGTGAACTAAATGCTCAAAAACTTTGGAAAGAAAAGGGAGAATAGAAATAGGTCTAAAGTGGGATAGCGAGGATGGATTGTTAGTTTTAGGTAAGGGTATAATGTGAGCCTGCTTCCAAACTGAAGGAAAAGAGCAACAGGAAAATGAATGATTAAAGATGTAAGTAAGAACAGGAAGTAAAGAGGGAAGGATAAGAGTAACCATTCTTGAGCACAACTTGTCGTTACCGACTGCAGAAGATGTAATCGCAAGTACAGATTTCTTAACGTCATCCTCAGAAACATCGTTCAGGATAAAAGGAGAACATTGTGGCAACGGCAATCTAGAAAGGCTATCTAGGGTCACAGCTTTGACAGACGAATCGAGAGAGAAGGGAAGGAAAGAAAAATGCTTATTGAGGTCGTTGAGGTTCACATCTTTGCACTGATTGGTAGGCGATTTACCAATGCCTACAGACTTGAGGAATTTCCAAACATCTGAAGAACTGCGGTTGTTGAGTTGGTCGTGGAAATAGCGTCTCTTAGCATCTTGACACAGACGACTGCAGCGATTGCGTAGCGATTTGTAATACGAAAGATTCAGTTCAGAAGGTCTGCGCTTATATCTACTCTTAGCTTTATCCCTTCGTGCCATATAATCTTTAATTTGTGTGGTAATCCACGGGGCAGGGTTATGCCTCACCTTGACACGACGGATAGGAGCGTGCCGGTCAAACAAGTCGAGGATTTTCGTGTTGAAGTAACTCACCATCTCCTCAATACTCTCAGTCTCGATCAGAGGGGACCAGTCGAGACTGTTGGCATCACACCGCAATGCCTCCAGATCCATGCCGTTGTAGTTCCGAAGATATAAAAACTGGGGCTTACGCTTAGGGACACGGATGCGATACGATAGATAGATGAGATCGTGGTAGGAGAAAGTAGCAGTAAGCTGACCATGATATTTAACATTATTAGGAGAAGAAACAATCATAAGATCTAGAAAAGAAGGTGAACAATTAGGAAAATAGTGAGTTGCAGAGAGAGGCAAAACTTGGAGATTGAAGGAAGATAAGACGGAGAGAAGTTTGAGAGAGCGAGCGTCGTTTTTAATCAAGCAGGTATTAAAATCACCCATTAAAATAACGTGCTCATATAACGGACAAAGGTTACTAAGAGTGGAGTCAAGGGAATCGAAGTAGTCAATATGTAGATTAGGACTATAGAGTACTGCAAGCAGAACTTTAGTATGGTGAAAAGATATTTCTAAAAACAAGTATTCAGCCGATCCTGAATACAATGTAGGAGATGAGCTGACCACCCTGTAGGGTAAATCAGCACGCAAGTATACAGCAACACCTCCTCCCCCCTTGCCTGTTCTATCATTCCGGATCAACACGAAGCCAGGGAGAGAAAATTGAGTAGAAAGGAGGGAAGGCTTCAAAAAAGATTCCGATATCAAAAGGGCGTCCAAGTGAGCACTGCTAAAGGATGCCAGAAGATCAGAATAGTGGCCAGGAACACTCTGAGCATTAATGTGTGCTATATGTAGGTTCTTGGGGTCATTGGAGAAAAGAGAAGAAAGTTTATCGTGTAAAGTGAGTGGTAAGGAACTGTCACTGTCCGCACTAACGAAACTGTCAGAGGAAGAACACGAGAAAAAGCTGTCGTTAAGATCAGCTATATGATCCATAATATAAAAATATAATAAATAATAATATACCTAACTAAAATTAAATTACTTAAATCCTATTAAATATTAAAAAAAAAAAAAATATATATAGGTTTTCCTACACTAAGAAAAACCACCCCAACTTGCTAGATTAGTGGCAGAAATTTTACAAATTAGGTCAAATTAAAGTAAGAAAGATAGCAACTAAGTTTTAAAAAATTATACAACCAAACGATTCGAAGATCGATTAAGACGTAAAACGAAACGTAACAAAATGTGACACAAGAAATGGAACTGACAGCTGTCTCAACTAACATAAATAATTACGTCAAATTGACGTATATTTAGCTACAACAAGAAACTAGAAAGACCGGCAACAATTATAAAAAAAAGTGAGAAAGTTCGGTGGTGAACCGGATAAAATTAGTTATTACACCGCCCGCCGAAGAAACACAATTATAACGTTCGCTATAAAGTGGCCAAGTTGCGAAGTAAATAGACTGCACAACAGTACCAATAAAAGTTACTTGCGCAGACGCGTCTTCCTCGATCTCTTGGCAGGCGTAGCCGTCGTTCCAACATTTGGTGACCCGGGTTCTTCCGACTGCACAGTATCCTCAGCGTCGGTTGCAGCAGACGGAAATTTGGCGATCAGATCGAGGAGTTCACTTGCAGATTCGATTTTGCGGCGAGATTTGTCTGGACAGATAATAACAATCCTGCCCTCCATGGACCAGCAATTTGACATGCCGAAATGCTTGCGAGCGGCCGCAAACACACGATGCCTTGCTTGAGTCAGGAACTCGGAGATGGTGATACCAGTACCCTTCAGAGATTTCTTGCTATCCCATACAAGTTGCCGGTGCTCCATTTTGAAGAAACGTACTAATATGGGACGGGCCTTCTGCTGAGAGTACCCGAGTCTGTGACAAACGTGTATCATATTCTTCTCCCTATTTACCTCGGGCAACTTAATTTGGTCACTTAATATGTTGTTAACAATGACAAGAAGATTTTCATTGTTCTGCTCTGGGACACCATGGAACAGCAGGACTTTTCTACGCATGGCAGTTTCATGCCTATCATACCCAGCAGCAAGCAGCTCAATCTGATATTTCAAAGTGGAGAGTGCTTGACAAACAAACTGCTTAAACTCTGAGAACTCACGTGCGATGGATGCAATTTCAGGTGAAGCTTGTGAGGTGTTGGTGGTAGCCTGCTGCAATTTCGCTTCGTAATCCTGCATCCGAGAACCAAATAACTGTTGGAGGTCCTCCAGGCTGGCAGCAAGTTTAGTGTCCATGATGAAAATAAGTGTCAGTGAACAGGAACAAATGTTAAAGACTTGATAATAATAGATAGCAAGTGTGGGGGGGCTTAACGCCGAATGAACTTGTTTAATTCATTAAATACTATGTAAAACTATTTTAAATAATTATTTATTAAAGAGCCCGAAAAAGTTGTGTTGTCACTATGTCTACCCACAAAGCGAAAAAACTTTGTTGTTCGAATCCGATTGGATTTCGGTCTGTTGGATGAAATTATTATTATAATCAATGTTTTCCTGGTAATTGAACCTGTTATTGGTGTGTACATGATTTCCCGAAGGATTTTTATGTTTGCTGTGGTCATTTTTTTTTTTTAATATTTTTTACTATGCTCTAATATTTAATAATACTATGCCAAAATCAAACATAACATACGTATGAATACATTTGGAGGAAACAATCCTCCAAATGTATTCATACTAAAATTCTCATCTATTTGACCACTAATGGACAAAATGAGTATGAAGTTATTATTTCATTAAAACACACAACACATTTGGAGAATTTCATTCCACCAACAATAGCAAGGTTCACGCAGGCTTGCACGTAGATGGCGCCACGGAGCGTCATTAGTGGGTCGCACTTCCGGTTCCGGAGGCTCCCGCCCGCCTTCCGGCCGCCCGCCCCATTGTGGCCGAGCCCCCCGATTGTTGTTCTTGTTTTTCAGACATTTTAAATGTAATTTTATGTCATTGTGGTGTTAAATACTTTTGGGAGAACTGAAATTATAACTTACTCGATTTGTGATTTAAATTCACAACCAAAGTTCTTGACAAAAGAGTCAAGTTCACAGGTTGAATTAGCATTCAGTTGAAGAAACATCCAACCCGCACTGGGGTCACGTGGTAGATTATGACCCACTCTCTCTCTCTCACTTGCCCAGCAGTGGGAATTTTATGAACTGATCATACTAGAGAAACGATGATGTTACAACATCTGACATAGTTTCAGAATTTGAAAAGGCAATTTGTTTTGAATTGTATTGGTAACTCTAAACGCGACAATGATTATTTCAGATGAATACACAGTAGAACATTGTACTTGTATGTAGGTACGCGTTTTAATAAGATCGAGGCCTAAGATCTGCGATCAAAAATATATAGATAAATATACACTAAATAATTATAACATTCCAAAACACAACAAATGCTGCAGAAATACGACGTTGCATTGGAAAAGATAAATAAGACTGCTACATTCCGTATAAAGGCGACAGACGGCAACACGATGCTGCTGACGTATTGACCTATTTCCTGCAATGTCCCCCACAACCTTCTCCTGAACTGGGGGAAGACATCTTTACACTTCACAGCTACTAAGAAAGCCTAAATGTTCTGCAAGGCATTAGGTTTTCAGTTCGATTTTCAGGAGTGCAAAGTGTTATTGAATTAGGAATGATTAGTAACAATATGGTCTGGATGTGTGCCCGATTCATGGCAGTAGACTTGGCATTAAATTGGTGCAACAAATGGGGCTTAACACAATTACTGAAAATAGTCTTAGTAGACATAACAATTTAATTAGCACGTCAGATAGATTTTCGAAAAATATTGGACACATAATAATATATTATCTTTTTTCAAGTAACCAAAATAATTATGCACACGATAAAGAGCTTAGCAAAACTCGTGAGACGTAAAATTGCAGTACATTTCTTACCGGAAAGTGGCGTCACAAGCCCCCCCCACTCATGATCTTTAACGCGTTTTATCTTCGTTAATTTTTATTAATTAGTTAAAACAAAAAACACGTTTTCAAAATTTTTAGTAATCTAACTGACGGACTAAACAGAATCATAAGTTTTAGTCAGGAAACATCCCTATTTACGACGTAGACACAATCATGAGTCAGACAAAAGGGTTAAATTAACTACCCAAATATGAATGTAATGTTAACCCTTTGGTGAGAACAGGCGTGATGTTAGAGTTATTTATTTTATAAGTTAGCAAAAACTACGAAAGGTTACGTAAAAACTTAATTAATTCCCATATAAGTTAACGCTTCGTTTAAATATATTAAAATGAGATTAAAACTATATATTATTGTGAATTTAATATTCTAATCGATTGGGTATGCGTTTCAATGCGTTAAGAAAAATGGTTTAAATAGTCAGAGTGTTGATGGAGAGGATATCTTCGGTGAGTTGGCGCAACTCACTGTTGGGTCCATAGTTAAGGGTCCAAGAAAATGTTGAAGATCAAGGGGAGCCTTTGGCTTCTGTTCCTGTTGGCTGTGGGGGTCGCTGCCCGACCCGAGAGCGGTAAGTTAATTTTATCCTGATATTGTACAGAAGATTTCTACCTTTAGTATCGGAGGGATCCGTTTGTATATTTTTATCCAGCTGTTCACTTGGAGATGTGATAACTTTATCAATTTACATGGTTACGCATATTTCTCAGATAATTGACGCTGCTAAACTTGTTTTCTCTGAACAGTTTTGGGACTGAGTTTTAATTTGGTTTTTTTTTTCTTAATACCCGTAGAGCAACCTTTTTTTAAATGTTTTTTTTTTCATATTTTTTTATATCACTGTACGACAGATGAGGTCTTAGATTACGCACCAGTAAGCGCCGAACTCCGATCTGGAAAAGTATTAGATTCAGCATCACAAGAATCTTCAGGTAATTGCCGCAATCTGTGTTTTTTTTATTCCATATGCATTTTGGCCTAGGTTTCTAAAAATCGGGATCGTGACTCACTTCATTTTTGATCGTCGCTCTAAAGAGTACTTTCGCAAATCAGCTTGATTTCGCCAAAGTCTCTGCAAATCTGAACCCCGGACTGTTACTGCGAGATTCCTGATGGATATGGATAGATCTTGCCCGTCCGGGGCATCTTTTCCTACGTTCTAGCAATAAATTCAGAAAAAACGACATAACTTAACAAAACTCATCTGAGTCATTATCAGAATAAGCATTCTCTGATTACTTGTTGGAAAACTGAAGCGAAGAATGAATCTTTTACAGATGAAGCAGCCGATGCAAGTGCAGAAGCCTCTGACTCCGACGAAAGTCGTATGTTCCACCCCGATGAACTGATCAGCTTCGGTATGTACAACACAGGAGCGCTAAAGATATATCAGTTCAAATATTTCGTACCTATTTACTACACAGTCCTTTGAGGAGGAAGACAGTTACTGTATTAGTTATAACTGTAGGTATAAACCAAAGAAGCTATGGATAGTATGGGTGAATGTGACTAGAAAGAAGGTAATTACTGAAATAATCTAGTTTAGATCTATCATTAAATAGATACTACACCATCCTAAATTAATTATTTTACGAGCAGGGTGAGACTAACGTTTCAGGTCAGATTTATTCTACTAAATATTTCCTTTCCCCCACAGACCTTCTCAACAAATGCAGCGCAGAAGGGGATATGTACTACGATAGGAGGAACAACATCTGCCTCGTTTGCGCCTGCTTTGCCAATGGAGGACATTTATTCTCCAAGTGTGCGGCCTGCAACCAGTGCTACCGTAAGCAACCTAACTTTTCTACGTACTCCTTGATAACCAGGCTCGTAGGTTGCCAGTAAGTAACCGTTGTTAACTGTCCACAGAGGGACAAAATCCTGTACCACGTAAGTTATATTGTCATTATTATTGACTGTTTTGTCGTTTCTCTTGTTCTGTTGTCTTTTTTCTTCTGATTGGTCTTCGAGTCTTTTCTTTTCTTTTAGCGAGTCTGCATCGTTGTTTTTAGGTGTGCGAGTAGTCTCTTCTTGTGATGGTTTGAGTACAATTTCTACAGTCAGATTCTTCGGAACGATTCTCCAATTTATTACTTATTTCACAGCAGATTCAGTATTCAGATTCATAGATCTTTTGTTTTCTTTGGCAACTACTAGACCGTTGCACGAGGTAGTAAAAGTTTACAATTTAATATTATTAATTTCTTCAACTCTACGGATTGTTTGGATTGGTAAGAGTCATTTGTAGATTTAAAGTTGTGCCTCCTTCTTCTTATTTTATTTTAGATTTTAAAGGAAGTACTTTTGAATGATGTTACTTATGTTTAAAGTGATCCCATAATTTCGTTCACACTTTAATTTTCCACAGAGATACTTCCTCAGCCTCTGCCGTTTCCTCAACCAGGTATATATTTGCAAATGTACATTATTTCTTTTTTTATTGCAGTACCAGTTGGTTTCTTCCTATACCAGAAATGAGCTTATGTTTAACTTCGTTACGTTGTTTTCTTAAAATATAGTGTCAACCATGTTTTTCTAATTTGAGTGTTCTGTATTAATTTCAGAGATTGACATCATACCATTTCCTCTATATCCAGGTAATTTTTTCAAAACTATAATTGGTATTCCCAAAGTAACTGTCTTTTTATCAATATTACAAGTATTTTAATCTAAAAATGCACTATAAATAAACATTTTATTGGCAGAACCTCTTCCATACGTAATTCCACAACCAGGTATGTTGTGTTTTCTCAAAGTAGACTTAACTCTGTATGTTTTTCCATACTATGGTTCAATACGTTTCCAAAAATAATTGATTTTGTAACTAAGTGTTTCAATGATAATGTTAGTGTGAAAATCAAATCAATCGTTTCTTTGCTATAGTACATTGCTATAATGTTATAGTCTAAATGTCCAATGTGGCCAGCTTACTTCATGACTGTAACTAAGTTATGAATGTCATATTTTTAACTATGAAAGTTTTCTGTTTCGGGTTTTAATTTGAAATATTTTGAGTTGGTTTAGTAGTAGTATTTTTTTTTAATAAGCATTAAGATTATGTTTTTTTTTATATTTTTGCAGAACCTCTACCACCCCTACCTCCGCAACCAGGTATATTATTAAATCACATTATACAACAGAAATCATCATTTAATATTTTGTCTATTTGGCCAAAATGGGATGAAATTAATGTTTTTTTTTTTGTTTAGAAGTCTATCCTGTTCCTGAAGTAATTGTGTATCCAGGTAATTGAAAACATTTTTTTCCCACAATTTCCCCGATCGGTTCTTCTATAATTATGTTGCACTATTTTGTTATATAAAAGTTTGAACATGTTCGCAATTCTTTCACTCTTAGGCTACAATTCAATATGATATCAATGTTTGTCGTTTAAAAGTTAAGAGATTTTCCAACGCTAGTTCTTGTGCGATATAGCATCCATGGTCTCATATTTCACGTCAGTCTTTCCTCTTTTATCTTTTTCTTGGTGTAATGGTACAGACTGATGCTTCTAAAGGTTTACAGAAACCGGGTTTATTTGCTTTATGTCACATTTTTACAGATGTTTTTCCTCCGGTACCTCATCCAATACCAGGTATTTTATAAAATAAGCTATGAAACCGTTCTTGCTGCCTTTAATAAGATGTGTACATTTCAGAAACTACAGGAGCTCTTAAAAAGAACATGGCCGAATTAAAAAGATTTAAAATGTCTAAACTTAAAGTATTATCTCTGTATCGTCTAATATTTTATTAAGAACCTTCGATTAGATTTTAAGTTCCTCCTATTATTTTGCTTGTGACTGTGATTGATATGAATGTATCTCTCTTTGCAGAACCGCGTCCGATACCAACACCAAGTACGTGTTTATATCTTATTATACTTTTAAAATACTCTATTTTTTTAGAGCTTAGAGAACTCCCCTCATAGCCTAACTAGACTTCAGAAATCAGTTGTGCTCTTAATATTTTTTTTTTTGTATTCGTTGAGTTTAGCCTTTTTTATCGCAGTAGCACCATTGCCACCAGATATTGTACTCATTAAACATTATTAAAATATTTAAATTATAATCACTACATTTAAATAAAAACCTACTTATAGTAATGCTCTTTAGCAGGCCCAGCAGGGCTATTGTGTATCTTTTAATGACAGTGGATAACATAGAGTGTCTATCAAATAACTGTCAAATGGGGAGTTTTAAGAAAAAAATGTACCAAACCATAACCAATTTACAGTTAATCTATGGACACTTTTAGGTTAGCCACTGTCATAAAAAGATACGCAATAACCCTGCAGAACCCGAGCCAGGTAAGGAATTTATTCAAATACAGTTGAATACTGATTTCAATAAGTACTCAGACAATTAATTAATTAATTAAAAAAAAACATGGTAAATTGTGTCGTGGGTGCGTTTACAAACATTTAAACTCACAAAAACCCAGACCCGGAACAACTATCTGTAGGCCACACAAATATTTGTTCAGTGCTGGGATCGCACCCGAGACACAAAGCGCAGCAGTTAATCACTCAGCTACTGCACCAACCGTACCGTCGAATTCACTTTTAGGAACAGCAACGATTTTTTAAACACTTTTTACTGCTATGAGCAATCTGTTCTCTCTTACTCTGTTTAAAAAGACGTCTGAAGTTTTTCTAAATCAGTATAATCAAGTCGTTTTGTTTTTATTTCCATAGTACCGATGCCTCTGCCGCTGCCTCTGCCGCTGCCACTGCCGCTGCCGCTACCACTGCCTCCTCTTCCACTACCCGAAATTCTGCCTATCCCTGAACCCCAACCACCGGCACCTATCGTCACACCCAAGGAACCATTCTTGTATTGTAAGTAATCGCCATAAACTTGTCAATCAGCACAAGTGTAATTCAATTCAATTACGTATGAACCACTGACGCACTTAGCAATCTCCAAGTGAGATAAACTGTGGTTTAGGGTAGTACTGGCCCAAAATAAAGCGCCTTAATTAGTGAACATTATCGTCAATCGAGTTATCACTTAGATACTATCAGATAGGATTTGTTGTCAAACTGGTCCTATGAAACAACAAAAATACATAAATGGTATAAATATTGCATAAGTATTACCATTCGGATAGAAATAATAAACGATCATCACACTAATCTTTTTAACCACTTCAGGTCCACCTCCCATGTACATACCAGGACCACCGCGTCCATACCCCGTACCAGTGCCAGTACCAGGTAAACGTATCTTGGTACCAGTACCTGTACCCGTGCACTTACCAGCTGAAAGGATCTACATCCGCGGACCATCTGTACCTGTGCCAGTGCCGGTTGAGAAGAAAATACCTGTACCATACCCTGTTGACCGGTAAGCATTGGTTTGCATGTTGTCATTTTCCTGTTCTTATCCAGTTTTATTTAGGGTTCACTACAGTCGTCGTTAACTCTCATCAATCTCCATGAGCCTTAAGAGTGACTCCGGAATTAAAATTATAGAAAAGAAATGTATAAGATCATTTTCAAGTTAAAAATCACTTAATTCATCAACCACACTGGCTGTTTTTCCAACTAGGCCGTATCCAGTACAGCAACCCCCTCAGCTAGTGCCAGTACCCGTCCCAGTCATCGAGCACGTACCTGGACCTGAAGTGCCGGTACCAGTTCCAGTTCCATCACCACCGATACACGTACCTTACCCAGTGAACCACTACTTCCCTGTTCCTGGCAAGGATAGGATTGTGCCAGTCGCTGTACCCGTGCAAGTACCTGGAGGTAACCGTAATGCAGACCAGCTATATACTGGTCTGGTTACCGTTTGTTAGTTGAAAATTTAAAAGTCATTAATTTTATAGTTATCTCTTCTCGATGATATTTAATATTCGATCTAAAAACTTTTACAGAAACCAAGTATTATCCCGTACCGGTCATCCTATACGTAGGTAAGAATGATTTCAATATTCTTGATTATGTTCAGTGTTTTGTATTTTTGAACTGCTTGTGAAGTTGAACAAGATAATCATAAACTTTTCTATTTTCTAGCTCCTGAATGCAGAAACCAGCAACCATTGGTACCTTTCCAATTGCCGTCAGAACCTTGCAAGGTCCACGTCTGTAAAATTATTTACAACTACGTCTACATCGAAACACATCCCGACTCAACTTGTCTAAGTAAGTAAAATATCTTATTATTTTGGACGCACACTTAGCGCTAAATAAAATAGTGATGTATGGTTACTGTTCCGTATGGTGTCGGACGTAAAGAATAGCACCATCCCATATCTTCCCGTGGGTGTCGTAAGAGGCGACTAAGGGACTTACCAGAGAATGGGCAGCAGCGTTCTCTGTGCCTTTGTAACAACCATACTGCGATCGCCAACCCGCCTGCCAAGCGTGGCGATTATGGCAAACCCCCCCCAAAAATGCCTGGGGGAGGCCTATGTCCAGCAGTGGACGTCTTTTGGCTGAAATGATGATGATGAAAATAGTGATGTTGTCATTGTATTTTAGTCTACCGAAAAATGGGCTTAAAATTGTATTTTGTTATTTATTCTAAGTGTTTATCAAAAAATAACCGATATAATAATTTAATCAATATAAAAATAATTGATCCAGCAGGAACATCAAAGCATATTATTATTAATCTTGATAAAAGAATAGAGCGAATGTCTCAGCTTCAGTGATATTAATTGTACAGTTTCTTTTGTTGTATTTTTATTATTCATTATTATGTGGTGTTAACGCCAAAAAGCACAAAGACAGCGGTGCCCGCGGGCTTTATACCATAAGTTCCACGACTTTGCCCAGGGGCCGTATTTTTGAATCAATAGAATTCCAAATCGTGTACGAAATCGCAGAATTCATCACGTCATTTCCGTCATTTCTACTGGTAGAATATCGGAAACGAGTGGGTCGGACCACTCGTTGCAAAATTCACGGGTATGAATATTCAAAAATAGCTATTTCGTACGGATTCGCATACGAATTCTGCGATTTCGTACAGATTTGGAATTCTATTGACTCAAAAATACGGCCCCAGAACAGTTCGAGCTGGACAAAATAAAAAAATGCATGTATAGTCTATCTGATCACATGTACCTTGGGACCTAAATTTGATATTACACGATCTTCTATAATTTTGTTACGTGGTAATTACTCATATAATAAGTTATATTAATAGCTTTATTTCGTTTTCAGTCAGCCCAAGTCCAAGTTATGGACCTAACTGGGGCTCAGCAAGTGCAAATGCTTACACAGGCGGCAGCGGTTCAAGTGCCGAAGCCAACGCCGCGGCCAACGCCAACGCCGGCGGATACTTCGGCGGATATAGTGCTGCAGAAGCCCAAGCAGCCGCTAATACACTAAATGGCTATGGAGGATACGGTGGATCCAGTGCTGCCGCACAGGCCGCCGCTAATGCAGCATCTGGATATGGTGGATTCGGCGAATATAGTGATGCTAGTGCTGCTGCCCAAGCTGCAGCCAATGCAGGTGGATATGGCGGATTCGGAGGATATGGTGATGCCAGCGCAGCTGCCCAAGCTGCTGCCAATGCAGGTGGATATGGCGGATTCGGAGGATATGGTGATGCCAGCGCAGCTGCCCAAGCTGCAGTCAATGCAGGTGGATATGGCGGATTCGGAGGATATGGTGATGCCAGCGCGGCCGCCCAAGCTGCTGCCAATGCAGAAGGATATGGCGGATTTGGCGGATATCGTGATGCCAGTGCGGCTGCCCAAGCTGCTGCCAATGCAGGAGGATACGGCGGATTTGGCGGATATGGTGATGCCAGCGCGGCTGCCCAAGCTGCTGCCAATGCAGGAGGATATGGCGGATTTGGCGGATATGGTGATGCCAGTGCGGCTGCCCAAGCTGCTGCCAATGCAGGAGGATATGGCGGAGGTGGATTTGGCGGATATGGTGATGCCAGCGCAGCTGCCCAAGCTGCTGCCAATGCAGGAGGATATGGTGGATTTGGCGGATATGGTGATGCCAGCGCAGCTGCCCAAGCTGCTGCCAATGCAGGAGGATATGGTGGATATGGTGATGCCAGTGCGGCTGCCCAAGCTGCTGTGAATGCAGGAGGATACGGCGGATTTGGCGGATATGGTGATGCCAGTGCGGCTGCCCAAGCTGCTGCCAATGCAGGAGGATACGGCGGATTTGGCGGATATGGTGATGACAGCGCGGCTGCCCAAGCTGCTGCCAATGCAGGAGTATACGGCGGATTTGGCGGGTATGGTGATGCCAGTGCGGCTGCCCAAGCTGCTGCCAATGCAGGAGGATACGGCGGATTCGGAGGATATGGTGATGCCAGCGCGGCTGCCCAAGCTGCTGCCAACGCAGGAGGATATGGCGGAGGTGGATTTGGCGGATATGGTGATGCCAGTGCTGCTGCCGCAGCTGCTGCCAACGCAGGAGGATTTGGCGGATATAGTGATGCCAGTGCTGCTGCCGCAGCTGCTGCCAATGCAGGAGGATATGGCGGATTTGGCGGATATGGTGATGCCAGTGCTGCTGCCGCAGCTGCTGCCAATGCAGGAGGATATGGTGGATTTGGTGGATATGGTGATGCCAGTGCTGCTGCCGCAGCTGCTGCCAATGCCGGTGGATATGGCGGATTTGGCGGATATGGTGATGCCAGTGCTGCTGCCGCAGCTGCTGCCAATGCAGGAGGATATGGTGGATTTGGCGGATATGGTGATGCCAGTGCTGCTGCCGCAGCTGCTGCCAATGCAGGTGGATATGGCGGATTTGGCGGATATGGTGATGCCAGTGCTGCTGCCGCAGCTGCCGCCAACGCAGGAGGATATGGCGGATTTGGCGGATATGGTGATGCCAGTGCTGCTGCCGCAGCTGCTGCCAATGCAGGTGGATATGGCGGAGGCGGATTTGGCGGCTTAGGTTCATCAGCATTAGCATCAGCTAACGCTGGCATTCGAAGTGGAGAACCAGACAGCGACGACCTCGCGGCAGAAGGATCAGCCGATGATGTTCCAGTTTTACCAGACGCCAGAAAGAAGCGCAACGTTGAGACACGCAAGCTCAGACACAGAATGAGAGCGTAATCACGAAAGGCGGAATTCCAAGAATCTGTAAGTACTACTATCGCACATTTGGACTTACCTGACTTGTTTGTTTCATGCTCTAATTGTTACAGAAGTTTATAATTATTGGTAGGTCCAAAATAAAAACAAACCTTAAGAATATTTTGTTGAACCGTGTCACAGTGCCTGTTGGAATAAATAAAAGGACACTCAAACATATTAGTTCAACCAACTACCTTTTGCAATTTATTATTATGATTATAATAATTGTAACAATGCCAAAACACAAAGACAGTAAATCAGTTAAACTAATGACAATTTGTTTTGTTTCAGACCGAAACTATCACAATGATCTCTCTTTAAACATGGCAAGAATAAGGACTCGACTTCGTTTATATTTAATTGAAGCATCTAAAAAATGACGAGCAAACTTCATACTTATATGTATTTATTATAATAAAGCATTTAGTGGGACATTTCTGTATTTTATCTTATCATACCCCAAACTATACCATTTTATTTTGCGAGAATAATTATGTCAGAACGCTAATAACACTCTTTGGACTTCCATCTTCACAAGACACATCACACATTACCAACATCACACATTTTCAATACCTGAAAGAAATGAAAACTTTTACTACGAAAGTAAAAGTATATTGCCTTCAGTGAAGAGTATTTAGTTAGAACTGCTACTAAAATAATTATTGTCCTCTAATACAAACACACATACATTTTAAAGTACTAACGAAACAACAATTAAATACTATTTATGTTATTATTTATACAGTCCTGTATTTTGTTCCTATACTATTCGATCCCTACATCTATCAGTCTTAAGTTATAAATCAATTACGCACGTCCATTTGACGTCAAGACAATAAATTATTCTGAAACAAATCGAATCACACGCTCAAACATGAAGTAATTACATCATAAATCACACTGTACTAATACTAAAACGCCCATCACACACAATTACAGTTTTTCATATAAATACGACTCCATAGATTTTGTGGATACACATTGATGCCAATTATTGCCAATGGTAACTGGAAAACAATAAGTTCAGGTGTAAAGTGAAATAAGCCGGGATGCAGGCTAGGGTTATTGGAGGCTTTTGTCTCCTTGCCTTCCTGCTATCTATAGGCAGAGCGGAAGAACAAGAATCAAAAGATGATCCAGACGTAGACCAGGTGAAAGAAATAGTAAGTTTAACAAAAAGCAGTGAATTAGAAGTTCCCGATGATCTCAAAAGTGGTAAGAATCACAATAATATTACATAATGAACTACTTACACAAATTTTATTGTTGATGGTCAATGTATTAATTAATATATCAATGAATTCAAGATGGAGACCTATTTTCATCAGAAATTAATTTAGCTGTACCTCAATCAAACGATCAAGTTAATGAAGAGAGGTCGGGGGATGTGGCACAAAATGCACGCAGTTTTGAAGGTAATATTATTTATCAACTGTTTCAAGCTAAAAATATTAATTTGAAGATTAATAACCGTATTTATTATACTGGACTCATAACAATATTATTCTGTATCATACTTTCCATTCATACCTTAGGCCCGTAATCCACCAAAGAGGAGACGAGCAGAGCGGAGAGGAGATGTGCCAAATTCGACCAATCACAGGAAGGGCGAAAGACCAGATGTACATTTTAACTAATGTGATTGGCCGATTTCCGCACATCTCCTCTCGTCTCTGCTCCTCTCCGCATTGGTGGATTACGGGCCTTATCCTGTTACATTGACGACACACTTAGTTGGAATAAGCAGGTAGCTCAGGTTAGGCAAAAAGTCACATATGTACTCACTGCGGTCTCTTTATACATTCAAACACTTTCTACCATCTAGCACTAAAATTACTTTGGTCCAGTCTTTTGTGCTTACCATTATCGACTAAGCTGATGTTTGTTACTCTGATCTTTCCCAAGAACTTTTTCATAATCAAACTAAATTGCTCATAATCGAGTCACTGGTCAGTGATTATTATAAGATTTCTCGTGTTTTACACTGTATTTGTATGTAATAAAATAAATTAGTTTATTTTATTCTATCTGTGCATATACGTATTAGTATGTACTTATTTATGTATATCAATTTATGTTGACAAAATGGTATTCTCCTTATTTTTTTATTTCTTTTTGTAATTATTACAGTAGGTACTGTCCTGTTTGGCCCAAAGGTTGACTGGTAGAGAATGCCTTGTGGCATTAAGTCCGCCTATGTAAGTACGTACCACTCTTGTAAATGAAGTTTAAATAAATATAATACTACCCAGATTCAAACGCTGGTGCGTTCGCCCAAACAAGTGGAGATGGATATGCTTCGGCTTATGCTGACAGCAACGGAGGTTCTTCTCAATCTCAAGCATTTGCTTCAGCTGGAGGGGCACAAGCCACCCCATTTAATCATTTCAATGAAGAATTGGGTCCTTATAAGCCACCTGGATCCAGTTTCTCGCAGGCAGAAGCACAAGCAATTAAAAGCGATTCACATGGCCAAGGGAACTCGTATCCTAATCCAGGATCATACCCTTACTATTCTGGATTACAAACACAAGCTCAAGCTCAAGTTCAAAATGGATTTTATCACCGAGATAAATATGGCCAAGTATTGAGCCCTGGTCAGGCGCCAAACCAAGCTGTGAATGGAATATATCAACCAGGGCTCGGTATACCTAATGTGAGCCCGTATAATCAAGGATTGAACTTCCCTCCAGGTCAAGGCGACAGTGAGTCAAATCAACCCATAATTGACCCTAATTTTATGCTACCAAAACCCAGGAAATCATTTTTGGATTCGCCCTCTATTTTATCTTCATCTTACCCTTACATTCCGGGCACTAGTTTAAGTTCTATCCATTCAAAAGACAATAGCGTTCCATACCAACCTGTTCATACACTAGATTCCAAATATTTACCATATGAACAAATGGTCCCATATAAAGGACCTAATTCCGTTCAGACGCAGAGCAATAGTGAGGAATATCTACCTGTGCCCATCATAGAACCTAAAGCAGACCGACAAAAATTAACATATGATGTGCTTACATCTCACTCATATGGTCGAAATAAACCTTATCAAGCAGTTCCTATACCTGATCATAACTCTTCTCCATATGATAAGTTTTTAGTTCCTTATAGAGAACCTACGTCTTATCAACAAAGTGAACCCAGTCATAAACAACCAGATGTGATTTCAAAATTATACAGCGAGAGTGCCTTTTCCGCTGATAACCTTCGTTCTTCGAACTCTACTGGTTTTATATACAATTCTGCTCAATCAGAATCAACAGCTGACAGAGTGTCATATCCGGATTATCCTATACCCAATCCCGGACCATATGACTATAATATGGTCCAATACATTGATTCAAGTTATTCTCAGAAACAAATCAACAATCCACCATACCAGCCCACAACAGTTTCAAGTAATAATCTGAGAATGAAATCCTCTCACAATGAAATGAAGTCGTACCAGTTCACTCCAGCACCAGATTCGAACCCTACACGTTATGAATCTTCCATGGTTCAACAAAGAGAACAAAATTCCGAAAAAATTAAACTTCAGAATGAAGACAATGTATACGAATATCAATCCAGTATAAATACGAAATCTGATGCTCCTTTGTCTTCATCATCTACTATCGCTGTAGCCAAATTAAATGAAAACAATTCATCAATAGATAATACTGATTCAAGTGTGGATATTCTTTCAAAGAGTCACTGGAACCCATATAATCCGTATACACTCAGTGGTGCATATCCTCAGTTGTATCCTTCAGGAGCAGAGGCTGTAAAATCATATCCTGATTACTACCCAGGTGCCAGTTTTCCATACAGCCAGGGAATCAGTCCACACGCGATTGGTTACCCATCTGAAGCACCTCTTCGACCAGGAGTTTACAATCCAAACGAAGCACAAGGACAACCTAATGCTTTTGTCAGTAAGTAAAAATAAACGCATTCATCTTTTTCATACGCCCTATAAAAATATCAAGTACATCAACCATGTTTCAACCAATGTGCTTAAAACCATATGAAACCAGATAAATTATCATCGATACGTAAAGCGATTAATAATGTCCGTAATAAAACTTTCCATTTGTTTACTGAAATATATCTCGTTTCAGGCGTCCAAAGTTCCGCCATCGCGTTCGTGGGTAATAATATCATTTATAATAATAAAAACGACATTACAGTTTGAATAAAAGTATTTAATCCTTATGGATTGTTTCAGATGCAAAGTCTAGAGTGATTGTGGCTAATGAATATGTATTTCCTAATAAAATACCCGGTAAGTTAATAAAATAGCAAAGTTTGTGCAAAAAATAAAACTTTTACTCAGAGCAAAACAGCGAATATTAATTGAATTTTGAAGACATGATTTTCGTTTCTTGTCAGAGTTGAGTCAGTTTTTAGTGAAGACGAGGTATCTGTTTCCAGTATTAATTTTGTTTCTCCTAAAGTTATACAAGAGCTTTTAAACTCAAAACTAACAAAAGTCACATTATTTCCAGGAGGAGAAAACGTAATACAATGTAGAAAAGAAAATGAGTTCCATCACTTTTGGTCTCAAGGATCGGACTGTCTGGTCTGCATCTGCTTCAACGAGTACGGAGTTCTGCAGCCGGTGTGTGCGAGTTGTGGTGGATGCTACAACCCTCCACCGAAGCTACCAGAGCCCATTGTTGTTCCATCACCCTTTATATCCACATCGATAAGGCCAGAACCGTTGCCAGTGCCTCCATCAGAGCTTTATCCACCGTTTGTCCCGGAGCCTTATCCGCTGCCTTTGCCGGAGCCTTATCAGACGACACCAGCTCCGGAGCCCTATCCTGTGTATCCAGAACCTGTCCCAATTCCGTCACCTTTCCCAGTTCCTTTTCCTGAGCCTGTCGCAACGTTACCACCTCCACCAGATCAAGGTAATTACCGCTTCCCTTTTTGAGTAATATTTTGAATTATGACGATGAGTTCAAGTCAGATCATAATGTTTTGGAGCATTACTTTAGATTTTGCTTCGACTTATTTGAGATTTTTAAGTAGTTTAGGTGGTATGACGATCAGTTTTGCACATTTTGCCTCAGTAATGTAATATTTAATTTAGCTACTAGTTCCAGGAAATTCTAATAATAATTAACCAAAGGAATCCAATCAAGATCTAGAATTAATATTTCACAGAGAAAGATAAATGATCTTTCTTAAACTGCTGTCGTTTTGATTAATAGTATCACGTTAAGAAAAGGCTACGAGTTTCCAACTGTAACCACCATTTTAGTTTCGTTTGCTCATATTAGTTAGAGGGACACAAGCATTTGAGCTTAACTTATACTTTACTATTTGTTAGTTTGTTGATCGATTGCAGTTTTCATATTTTTTTGTGATGTCATAGCTGATAAGAAATCAAATAAATAAGCTGTTATCTTCTCAAATCAGTATGACCTGACGTTGATTGAATGCGAAATAAGAAACATCTGACAAATGTTTTATATTTTTGTAGCTCGTTGTAACCCCCTGCCAACTGGAGTACCGTTCACAAACCCGTTACACCCATGCCAGATATGCATCTGCAATGAAGGAATGGGGATAGGCAAGGATGAGGTTTCGATCGATTGCAAGGATAACCCACAGTGTGGTAAGTACCTTTCCTTTTTATTATGTAGCATCACAGGACATTCCTAGTTTTTAAGGCAAAGCTATTCATAATCTTTTGATTTTGCAGTTACGCCTGCAGATGTCACCGCTTTACGTAAGTGATTAAATCGTATTGAAATTCAAGATAAATATTTCAATTTTTTTCAAATTCAAATTATTTATTCATTTGCAAACATGGGTAATAGGTACATAGATGTTCATTTATAATATAGATCTCCACATTTTACCGTCACATGGGCATGCAAATAATTGGTTTAACAATAGTATAAATTTAAAATAAGTTAGTTAGTAACCGAGTTCCTAACGTCGAAATTCGAAAACGTACAAAGGTTTTCGATATTGGAAATCGCGTTACGGAACTCAAATGGAGTTGGGCAGGACACCTAGCAAGGCGCAGTGATGACAGGTGGACTAAGGCTATCACTGAATGGCGTCCAAGAACTGGAAAAAGAAGTGTGGGTCGTCCAGCGGCAAGATGGGCAGACGACATAGTTACCATCGGGGGAAAAACCTGGATGAGGCTGGCACAGGACCGTGGAGAATGGCACAAGAAAAGGGAGGCCTATGCCCAGCAGTGGGTGAGTTCAGGCTGTGGATGATGATGATGATGTCAAATAAAATAAAATAAGAAATGTCATTAAAATTACATACAATAAAAGAAAAACCATTTAAATTAAAAATGTCAACGTAAAAACAGCCAAATAAAAATTACTATCAATAAATGTCAAACGGTCAAAATAATGTCAAAATAAAGTTATGCCAACTATAACAACAATAATGTCAATTATATTAAAATCAGTCAATAACAATACGTCATATTAATAATCATTTCATATCAATCAGTCAGTGATTCATCATTAAGAAATTCTTCAATTAAGTAATAGCTTTTTGCAAGTAAAATTTCGCAACGCCCTTTTAAATTTTAACAAAGTCAAATTTTTTATAGGATTAGGTACTTTATTATATATGCGTGGGGCAATACCAAAAAAGCTTTTTTGCATTAATGCAGTTTTACATTTCACATGACACAATTTATTGACGTATTGAGTCCGTATCATTGGATTTTTTCTGACCTCTGACAATTTCTGAAATAGATGTGGATTAGATTTCACAAACAGAGCAGTTTCTAATATAAACAAGGAAGGTAAAGTCAGAATTTTTAATGATCTAAAATAGGGCACACAGCTATCAGTTGTCTTAAGACCACACATTGACCTGATGCATCGCTTCTGCAATCTAAATGCCAGTTCCCTATCAGTAGACTGGCCCCAGAAAATAATGCCATACCGTAGTACAGAGGCAACCAGTCCATGGTACGCTGCTAAAAGAGCCTGACTGTTTACTTTACAAAAAGTAAGGTTTCCTAAAATATAGTGCTGTGTAATTATATCAAGGGTCATAATTATATTTCAGCTCCATTACCGGACGAGCCCACGCCAATACCGTGTAAGTTCTAATCAATAATATGTGTTAAGATGTTTGAAAGCTAGGCATAGATCATATTCCAGTTATTTTATTCAAAAACCTCGGATAGGCGAGTAATTAAAAAAACATGTTTAATTTGAACCGCCAATGCACAGGCGATGCACTATGTTACCATAAGTATTCACGAAGAAAATTACTCAGTTAAGAATCCCCAATTCCTTCATGAGGTGTACGAGTACACATAAGCCCGAAACGGCGTATTTACCCAACAACAGACATTAAAATAAAAAATCTAATTTGACCCCTATAGCTTGTGCTGATAGTTGGTATTCTCTGGTGTTAGAGAGTTGGCCAGTTTGATTTGTGGAAGTCCACAAACTAAATGATCAAGCTAAATCATAGCAATTTTTGCTTTACTTTTTGTTCGGAATGAAGCTGCAAAAAGCACATAGTCAACAGATATAAATTCTCAAGAATCTAGGATTCCCGTGTTTTAAGTTACTGGGAATAAAGTAATAATGAGTTAATTTACGTTGCAGTACCGATATGTGAGAAGTTCCCCGAGCACGTGCTATTCCCTCATCCAACTGACAGCTGCAAGCTCTGCAAGTGCGCCAAGCAGTTGTCAGAATACGGCGTTTATGAGCAGCAGCTAACCTGCTACCCACATCCTGACTGCGGTAAAATTATCCTGACAATTTGACTTCATGATATATTTTAATTTAATACGTTTTACTATTACGATTTTCTTGATTAATTTGCAAAATTGATGAAAAAATCTTTGTTTCTGCAACACTTCTCCCAAGTCACATGGAGTCGACACAGTATATTTTCTTCTATCAAATATCTTAATGAGACGTCATCTCAGTAGTTACCTCCTTCGCTATTATCTATGTGCCCTTAGCTCATGTTATTTAGGGTCGACACTACACTTTTTTTGCCATTGTCCGTGTCAACCGTGTCAACCGTAACGATTCTCAAACCCTGTAATCGTATCGTATCATTCCTCAAACAATTCACCCATCTTTTCTTTAGTCTTTCTATCTCTTTCCATGTCACATGCGATGCGAGTTATCTCTTTCATATTAATAGTAATTATGTCTACCAAAAATAATCCGTCACTTGTTTCTTTACTGTATTTTACAAGAATTTTATCATCATCAATTTTCTTCAACAGTCCCGAAACCGGTTCCATCAACAGAAGCGGCACCCTCTCTACCCATACCAGTAAATCCGTATCATGTAAACCCGTACCACGAACCTGGACCACTACCTACTGAACCCAACTGGCCTATGCCACTACCGGATGGTGTACCGGTGGAGCCTTGTGAGTATCATTTGTTAAATAGTTCATTAATGGTTTTTTTTTTTCATTTTAAACGTCGCTCTTTCGTCTGAGTTAGTTACACAATATTTTAATCCAGCTTTCAATAACTACTATACAATAATTGGCCAATGTAACTGAATGAGGGATGCTCTCTTTCCCGCCTATAGATATATCGATATAATTATATCGATTTGAGGTTGGTGCAGCGTGTCTTTTTAAGCGGCTCTATTCCAACCTATCATTTCAGTAGTTGCTTCCTCACAAATAGCTATATTCTCCGCAGTACCGTGGCCTCCTATAACGACAATATCACCGGTCCCTCCGCTACCCGTGACTCCTCGACCCGGACCTCTACCAGGACCATCACCGCGTGAGTACTGTTATAAATTACCTTAAAGACTTCAAACAGAAAAGAAGAAATATGTGGTATACTACCAGAAAGTTGATCCTGCAAAATTTTATTTGCTACGCACACGATTAAATTTTTATGTTAATCAGTAAAAGAATACGGAATAAAAAAATTGGAGCTGCCATCACACGAAAGTTATCATTAAAATGTCAAGATTTTCTGAAAAGATAAAAACGTTTTAACGAAGAGATTGAACCACTTACTGATCTCTTTTATCATGTATTCAAGTCTCATCTTATCTTATATTACGTCCATTTCTACTTTTATCTTTCATAGTGAAATTTTCATCAAGATAATTTTCATTCTGCAGATGAGTCCTGTCGGCCGTACCCTCCCAACCACACGTTCCAGCACCCTTGGGATGAGTGTCAGCTCTGCATATGCACTGAAGCCACTGTCGTCGGGATGGTCACCGTCGAAATCAACTGCTACACCAAACCTGAATGCTGTTAGTATCTTTTCATCTATTTTGGATTATTTAAGTGTTATTATTTAAATCTTTTAACTTAATATTTTTTTGGCATTTCTTTCAGGTATCGAACTACCAGATTCTGTTAAAACAACAATTCAACATTCTGGTAAGATAATAAATCCATTTTTAGGATAATATTTCTTTTTTTTTACAAGCATTAATGTTTTATGAATATTAATAAAATTACTATGTTTATTTTAGCGCTTCCAGGTAAACTACTTCATTTCATAGGTAAGCATTGTTTCAATCTTTACATACATTTCATTTTGTGATTGTGGGACCCTAAACATTGATCTAAACGTTTTCATTTCAGATTAAATTCCCCAGTTCAAGATCCCCATTCAAAGTTGTCCGTCACCGGGCAGTTGAAAAGTTTTCACAAATGCGTGATAACTGTCGATTTGATGCCACCGTTTGCGCTCGTTTGCACCCCGACGGGGGTGCTCCACGGGGGGTAACAGAGGGAGAAATAAAAAAGCTCGTATCAACGGGAACATTAAAAGCGAACAAATAAAGTAAAAATTTACGAGCGGCTGCGACACGCCGTCAAAATTGCAGATACAGGTGACGTTAAAAAAGATGGCGTGGGAGTCGCTAGCACACCGATACAGTAAGGTGGAATATTGTATTTCATATAACAAGTTACATTATTGCAGTGAGATAGAAATATTAGAATATTTTACCTTGAAAGCAATATATTTACAACTCCATTTAAAAAATAAGAGCATAGATACTACTTTCCTTTCCACAAAAATAACACAAAATCTGTCCCATCTGTTGTTAAATTAAACGTTTCCCCCAAAAAGCATTTGTTAGAGAGCAAAACAAAGGTTTACCCAAAAATTACGTAAAGCGTCCTCCCTGGTAGCACTTTGATAGCAGATAACAGAACAAACAATGGTACATAAATCAATCGTCCTCCGAGATAGCGGTCCCTAATTAGTGGGAAAGCATTGAGGAAAACCAATACTGTGAATCGTTTTGGAAACGCAATAAGGGTGGGTTCGGACGGGCGATGAGCGCCATCGAGCAAACGCGCTATAGATTGCCCCTCAAGTGTATTGACACCTCGATGTCCATTTAACAGAGCCACTCACCCTGAACGTGATAGCGTGAGGGTAATTGTGTTTTTCATTCAGGTGTCTCTGTTATCACTGTTTTATTGGCCAACGTTAAAATTCGTTTTGTTTTTGATTATTTTTGGAAGAGTTCGAGTGGGACGTTAAAATTATAAATCTGGTTTGCAATGCTCTGTTTGAAAGGTTTTAACTGACACTTTTGTTTAGGTTACTGTCCCGTGTTCAACAAATGGTTTGATATCTGATAACTAGAAAACATACAACAATATGCCAATCTGGCTGTTCTCTTTCAAATATTTTTTATAATCTTTTACATGTTTCAGGTTTGATCGCGCCACCCACACTCACAAGCAACGTGGTGAACAGCCCTGATGTTCCAGTTTTTTCTAGCGGTCCGCAACCAACCACCAGCACCAGACCTCCACCATCATACCCTTCATACAGTCCTAGTCCTGTTAACATCTACCCTGGGTCCAATACAGTGACTGATCCTCTGAACCAGGCTCCTCCATACTCCGGTTATGTGGACCCAGCACCTAGCTACCCATATGCAACGAACTACCCATCCCCATACAGGAACCCACAATATTCTGAGTACCCGCCAAGGTTACCACACCTACCTGGTACTAGCAATACTATTTCACGATATAAACCCAACAATTTCGGGTATCCAGCAAATTATCCATACACTCAAGGAGATGCGGTAGGAAATCATTTTTCGCCTCATGGGCAGTACCAGCCATTTGATCCGAGGTACCAGACGGTTCCAGCACCATCCTATTCCGGAGTGTATCAGAGATACGATAATACTTACGATAGGCCTCATTTATACGTTTCTCAGCTTAGAGACAGCTATGTGAAACCTCCGGTACCGGCTCTAGGTGGACCAAGTGAGTTTTTTTCTTAAACATTTTGATTATTTTTGAACTACGAATATTATGAACCTCAATTATTACTCTCTCATATTTTAGCCATACCATGTTTTTAATAAGCATTTAAAATGATTTGCATTATTCTAAATTTCAGATCTCCAGGTTTTGGCGCCAAGCTACGCTACACCTATCGGATATTCGAAATCTGGTAAAGGTAAATATCACCTTTAATAATTCAACGAAATTATCACTAGCGCGGTAAATAGTCATAATATCCTCTCTCAAGTGCTGAAAGAAATTCGATATAACTTGTGAGTGTACAAAAAGGTAAAATGGTTAATAAAGTACAAACATTTGCGATGATCTCGCTAAAATTAGTGACAATTTATCAATATTTGGGCCAGTATTGCCCAACTCAGGCAAGTCAATGGCTATTGATCTAAATATAAATAATCTTCAGTACAGCATACACCCACAGATGTTTACGAAGGAACCCACAAACTTCAGTATAATTTTTAACAAGCGCACCCCGTAATCCCGCGCGGATCCTTCAACTTTTTGGACATAAATTAAAAATATATTAGGAGAGCAGATGGTGGGACGCCCGCCATGCAAATTATATTTAATCAAACTTTGAACCTTCACTAGTTATTGAATTTCTCTTCTACTTTCTTTGAACCTTGTTTCCAGTTCCTCTTTTAATTTGAAATAGTTGATAAACAAGTTATTTGTAAACCATTTTCAGATGGACCAGATGAGGTCTCGCAGTAAAGTGTTTTGAACAATGTGTAAGTAATTTTAATGATTTTTAGAGATATTTGATTTATTCACAAAATAAAACATTCTTGTAATATTCCACAGTAATAGTATGAATGTTCAACAACCAAATTGAAATATATCGAAGATAAAACACTGTTTTCATTATAGAGTACGAAATTCTCCTGTGTATTTTGAAATCACGAACAAAAACGTATTGGGTTTAACGACTGGTGTTACTGCATTTAGAAACACTGAAATAAGTCTTCGTAATTATACTATTTCATAAATGTCCCTAATGAGTTTGTACTACTAATGGTGGATACATTTGGAATTGATCGATGCATTTGAAACGTTTCATCTCCCAAAGTGAGGTTTGTCTACCCCACGTAAAATGGGAACATCTAAAAGCACTTTCAGTACTAAAAAGTACCCAGAAGGAACAAAGAGTGATTATTTAATTATAATTGATTTCACTACTAAAATTTTATTGTTTCAGGATATTATATTATTAAGGAATCAGAAGACATGGCTTGACAAGGACAACACGAGTAGTTTTAAGAAGTGTGCTCAGCAAAAGATGCTTTTAAATATTATATTTGTAGTAAATGAAAAGCATCGTAATTTGTTTGTTTTATTTCCATCAATGTCACAAGCAATCAATGATGACGGTAAGAGTTCCTCAGGGGACAAGTCTTAGCCCAGCTTGGATTACCTAATTTGTGTTAGACAGACTAGTATTTTTTCAAGACCCATCGGCATTGAGTAGTATTAGTCTGCAAAAACCCACGTAATAGACCGAATGGCGGTTACAATACCCAGAGTTTACTTAACGACATTATGCATACATTGTTGTATCGTTTGTAAAATAAAGGAAACTTGTACAATAGTAATAAAACATACCAAACGATTTGTCGTTGTGTAAAGTATAAATCCCTATTTAAATGCAGTTCGATGAATAATGTAAATTAGATTTTAGATAAAAACCTATCTCTTAATGATGTTAGTCTGGATTTTTGCGACTTTACTTTTATGAGCTGAGATATTCGGGTTTTACTATTGTATCTCCCTATCTAAATCTCCACCAGGTGGACTGATGACATTCGTAAGAGTCGCAGGCAACCGGTGGATGCAAACATTTTATGTGGGAGGCCTTTCTCCAGCAGTGGACGTCTTATGGCTGATGATGATGATGATGATCTAAATCTAGGTACTCTCTATCTTCTTCTTTCTCGTGTGGCTAGTACCTAACCTGGATTCAGAGTTCGTATACCGTCAATGGTTCTCTGACTCGGCCTTCATGCCGTCGAGAAATAACTTTCAGATAATAATATGCTGGTTTCCTCACGATGTTTCCTTATGAAAACATTATATATTTCTAATAGACATTCAAAAACAAGAACTAGCATTTCCGCCGTCTTAACTTCACTTGAAATTGAGCAAAGTGAACGAGCAGACAAAATGAAAGGAGAGGTCTTAACATTTCCCATAGCGTGCAAAATGACAGATTTTCCACATCTTATTAAGTTTCAGCCATTATGTTCTGAGTGAAAACAGTTTCTACGTCTCCTAATATCACTCCGGAAAATAATTTGAAACTTAGTATTGAAGTAAAGATGTCTGAAATGATGATGCTTTAATGAACATTTATATTTTAAGTGGGATAACTTCGCGATATTTGAACCTAAGTGCATTGTGAAAATGAATGACTCAGAACTTAATACACCTTGACTTAAAGATAGATATTCTATATGTGAGCAGTTTGTGAGGTATTTCATAAAAGGGAATCTCAGAGAATTGTTCGTTAAAAAAATAATTCACCAAACTATGGAAGGAATTTCTTGAATACTTGGACGAACGGATATCTAGGTTAGTTACTAAGTATTCAGTACCTCATACCGAACCCCTTCACATAGAAATTGTTGATAGAAAAATTAATAAACAGCTGTTCCACACGTTTTAACCGAGTAGTTTTTGGATTTATGTAGGAAACAGATTTTTTTACATACCGATAATTTTCTGTGGTGTTCAGAATAATGTACCGAATATGTCGTATTCGTATGTGCGTCAATTTTTCTTCCACAATTTGCAGTTCATTGCTTTTCTACTTAATTTCATAAAGATTTCAGTGGCTTAAATCAGGAAACCCACAAAACAACGACTATTTTACAACTCCCATCCCATTTGGAGAAATAAAGGATTATGTCTACACATGCATCGTACGATCTCCTTAATTGCATGCGCATTTTGATCATAACCTTTCTCGCTAGTAATGAATTTTGTATGAATCTCGACACGAAACCGCAGCATGAATATATGACCTGGATTTAAATAAATAATAATTTTGAATTGTATTAATATTTATATATGAGTAGGATGGGAATTCTAAGCTTTAGTTAGTGTTATAGTATCATGATCAATCTGTCCTTAGAACAATTTATTTGGAATTGCCGTATTTGCATGTTCTTACACACATTTATACTAACCCTTATGTCAGTGGTGAACAGGAATAATCATTTTTAGTCATATGATCTGTCGCAAAATCGATCCATCGATTCTTTGGATTAATCTTTTAATAAATCGTTAGAAAAGAAAAAAAAGAACTCCCAAGACAATTTCATTGACCTGATTAAACCAAGTAAATTAAACACAATCTTAAAACTAGATTCTTAAGGTTGATGTTCCAGGGTAGCCCGCGAAATTCAAAGGGGATAGAACCGATGTGGCATATCACCCTGTCCGCCATTTTGATTTTTTTTCGAAATCGCGGCCCATGATGAAAGTGGTATACATGGATAGAGGACATATAGACGAACAAAAAATGTACAGTAACACGGTACCCAAAGTGTCACGTTACCGAGATATTTGAAGTTAAAGATCGACAAATGAGTACCACGACAATCATTAAATATTTAAAAAAATAGCCTTTTTACTTGTTTAAGAATTAAATTGTATCCAAATAATAGTTCCCAGGTTGATTATTATCATACGCACAATAAAATCGCTTCGCATCGCAATGAAACACTATGTTACGTCGAAAAATAGTTTTTCTCGTGCTCCTAGTAGTATGTAATGTACAGTCACGGACTATAAATGATGAGCCACTTGCCACCATTCGTATTTTAGCCGTGTAATGCAAATCGGGTTTAATCGGTTATACGATTAAACCCTCACGGCTAAAATACGAATGGTGGCAAGTGGCTCATCATTTATAGTCCGTGACTGTACCTACTCTCTTTTAATAACCAGTAATAATAATAATAAACGCCTATAGACACTTAAAATGTCTAATTTTTATGTGATCATTGTACAGTCAGCATCAGAAGTATATTAACATTACTCAAAGTTTCGAAGCTGTTTTTTAATAAAAACTTGTTAGATATTACTCGTTACTACATGTTATTGGAGTGTAAGGACTATTTTAACGAATAATCTTGTGAAACATTAAAAATAATAGCTAGAGTCCTGTACATAAAATAATTAAAATTCCGAAATGTTCATCTACTTCTGATGCTGACTGTACTCATATGTCAATCTTTACGTTCAAATATCTCGGTAACGTGACACTTTGGGTACCGTGTTACACGATATTTTTTGTTCGTCTATATGTCCTCTATCCAGACATACCACTTTTATCGTGGGCCGCGATTTCGAAAAAAAATCAAAATGGCGGTCGGTCGATATGCCAGCTCCCATACAAAAAAGTTCAAACCCCTTTCTTAAGTTTGAATTTCGCGGGCTGGTTGAAGGATTCACCTTAACTGCATTGATTTAGATTTTGTTTAAGAAATTGCAGATTAATACTAAAATCTGCTTCCCAAGTATAATTTTAAAACCCGAAAAACACCCATATCGTTCATTTAGCGCCAGAGAAATGTAGTAGTTCAGCGAAAAGACCCCGTCCTTATTTATTAGATAATTTATTTACGTGCGCCATGAGATAAATCAGGGGAACGACGCCATTTTACACGGTCAGCCCTTCTTTGAGCAGCCTTAGCAATAACCGGACGTTATCCCAATATTTAGCAAGTTCACAAGTCTTTGAATATCAAAAGGGAGAAGCAAAAGAATATAAAAAATTGGGCCCGCGTGGTGGATTATAGTTCTATAGGTAAGACTGGGTTGTCAGAAATTCGGGACTCGGACTATCTGAAACGACTGTGTATTGGCAAGGATATCGTGGGAATTTGTAAATTGTATTCGTTTCAAAAGTTTAATGTCACTATTATTTATTTCAGTGAATTATCATATTCTGAAACAGGTTCATCTAGTGGCTCCTCAAAATAATAATAATATAATAATAATAATAACTAATAATAATAAATTGTAACATTAGAAGGTTGACTGGTAGAGAATGCCGTGTGGCATTAAGTCCGCCTATGTACCACAGTTGTCTACTTCAAACGAACTGCGAATTGCGTACCTGTACAAGTTATAAGGACGGAGTTAATTTCTCAAATATGCGAATGGTAATTTTTTTTTATCAGTACGTATCAGGGTTTAATTTAGCCTATAACAATCCTATTTCTATGGGCCTCCTGTTTTAGCAGCATATGATGAGACTAAAAGCCGACCCCAACCTATATGGAAAGGCTTGGCAAATGTTTACAGAGATGAGAGAGCCACACTAGAAATCGTCCCCGTAGAGCGAAAAGTCATTAAGTGGAAAAAGACCAATATGAGAAACGAGGCTTCAAAAAAAAAAAAAAGATAAAAAAACATAACTTTCATTTGACAATAGATATTTCTAAATTTATGATCTTATCTCATTGGTATTTAATTCAGGCTTATTTTTTAATAAAAAATATTAAAAGAAAATCATTTGTTTTAAAGATAATTAAGAAAAACGAAAGTAATTAATTTTTACCCTTGAATTATTTAGTTTCGGACTAAGTTAGTGATTTTTCGATCTGAGTTAGTCATTTTACGCCCATCTTTAAACGAATTTGATAGAAATTAACTTGATTTAGTTATATTGTAACTTCTTTACGAGAGCAACATAATATTCTGAAAATAATGACTAAGTATTTTATCACTCCTATAATTGAGGGTAAGATCATTAAAAATATAATTGATAGTACAATCATTAATCTTTATTAAAAATATAGGAAAGAACAGTTACATGAAACCTAAAAAAAAAAAACAAGACATTCAAGTAATACAAAATACACGAATCAAGACATCAAAAGTTACATGAAACCTAAAAAAAAAACATTCAATTAATACAAAATACACGAATCAAGACATCAAAACACTATCGAAACGGGTCGATATTCTTTTAAAAACATAAAAATTGACATTTATAAAAATTGTGAAGACCAAGTGAGGGTAGATGCACAGACCCGCACTTTACGAAGACGTCGCTGAGCTGTCATCAGTCCTCCCGTGACCACGATCGCTGCAAGGCGGTCGAAACGTCGGGAAACAAGTAGGTACCTGTTTACCTCGTTAAAAAGAATATCGCGATAAGACCCGTTTCGATAGTGTTTTATAATGTGTACAAATCGCGAAAGTTTAAAAAGTTTAAAGACATCAAAAGTTCAAAAATCTAAATCGTTTTCAGCTTCTTCTGTTACATCTGTTTCACACAATCTGTCTACAACATCTTTACCAGTAGGCAGAGTTTCATACCAAGAATGAAGCTCTTGAGGTATAATCCCTTTGGTGCAAAGATTCAACAGGTCCTTTTTCTTAGCTTCGGATATTGGAATTGGGTTAGAATAGGCCTTTGGAATTACATATTCTTTTAATTTGTCAATCTTGTCTTCTTTTCTGCCTTCACTATCATTGTCCTCAATTGCATGATCATCTAGAGCTTTTTTCTTCCGTCTTGTAACACGAGGAGCAACTTCACCTAGGGTTTGAAATACATCAAATTCGGAATACGGGCCAGCGTGTGTGTAACGGAATTTGACCAGACCAGGATGTTGTTTTTCGAATCTAAGGCACTTAATTTTTAGCCACATTATTTTTTTACCCTCCCTGTCCTTACTTGTATTTATAAGGAAGTGTTCAATTAGAGCTTTTACGTCTATCATATCGTCATAGGTCATTTCTTTAACGATGTATGGCGGTGCCGAACTCCTGTGTCTTTTTGAACGAGCACGAACCATATTAGATTTCCAATCTATCATAGAGAAAACTGGCGTATGCCTTTGACACTTTTCTATTGCACTGTGCATAGAGTCTACCTCCATGTGCGTATGGCCACTCTCTAAATATTTTTGCTCAAGGATTTCAACGTGCACATCGGGCCTGACGATCAGGTGGCACAGAAAAGCTGTAATAAATTTATTTCTATTCTGGCCTGCGCATGTGTCACTATAAATAGTTACTTCTTTTACACATGTTGGTATTTGATGTATCCACCAGTTCATCGCACTTGCGATTTCAATACTGCCTTTCTTGCCATTTATTTCATTCCACGTTATGCAAAACGCTTCATTCGGAGGTTTTGCTGTGTGAATAGTATAATTTTGCACATTCAGCTTTCTCGTATAGCTTTTCTGTGCCACCTGATCGTCAGGCCCGATGTGCACGTTGAAATCCTTGAGCAAAAATATTTAGAGAGTGGCCATACGCACATGGAGGTAGACTCTATGCACAGTGCAATAGAAAAGTGTCAAAGGCATACGCCAGTTTTCTCTATGATAGATTGGAAATCTATTATGGTTCGTGCTCGTTCAAAAAGACACAGGAGTTCGGCACCGCCATACATCGTTAAAGAAATGACCTATGACGATATGATATACGTAAAAGCTCTAATTGAACACTTCCTTATAAATACAAGTAAGGACAGGGAGGGTAAAAAAATAATGTGGCTAAAAATTAAGTGCCTTAGATTCGAAAAACAACATCCTGGTCTGGTCAAATTCCGTTACACACACGCTGGCCCGTATTCCGAATTTGATGTATTTCAAACCCTAGGTGAAGTTGCTCCTCGTGTTACAAGATGGAAGAAAAAAGCTCTAGATGATCATGCAATTGAGGACAATGATAGTGAAGGCAGAAAAGAAGACAAGATTGACAAATTAAAAGAATATGTAAATCCAAAGGCCTATTCTAACCCAATTCCAATATCCGAAGCTAAGAAAAAGGACCTGTTGAATCTTTGCACCAAAGGGATTATACCTCAAGAGCTTCATTCTTGGTATGAAACTCTGCCTACTGGTAAAGATGTTGTAGACAGATTGTGTGAACCAGATGTAACAGAAGAAGCTGAAAACGATTTAGATTTTTGAACTTTTGATGTCTTGATTCGTGTATTTTGTATTAATTGAATGTTTTTTTTTAGGTTTCATGTAACTTTTGATGTCTTGATTCGTGTATTTTGTATTACTTGAATGTTTTGTTTTTTTTTTAGGTTTCATGTAACTGTTCTTTCCTATATTTTTAATAAAGTGAAACGTGAGCTCCTTGTTTAACGCACGCGTCGCGACTGGCTGTGCGCGACACAAGAAAGATAACTAACTCCTTATTCGGCAGCCAACGAAGGCGGTAAACTCACTAAATCGCGCGCGAAATATACTTATCTGTATAAATGTACGTAAAAGTTGTTTAAAAAATCATTAAAACCTTTTAGTGATATTACGAAAACTATGATTTCGTTGTCTCAAGGTATAGAAAAACTCCTTAATATGATTTAATTATTTTTTGCGTATGTAGATTAATGCTAAACATTATTGTTGTGTCGATCGAGAAATCACTAAGTATACATAGTTAGTTTTCGCTTTCATATTTTGTAACTAACGGTTTATTCTAAAATTAACTAAATTGTTTTGGTGAATTTGGAAACAAATAAAGCTTTTATTACAACTTTATTTTTTTAAAGAAAAAATAACTAAGTTTACTTAGGTATTGTGTCTTGCTGATTTTAGGTAGTCATAAAATAATGAAGTAACTTAGGTATTTGTTCCCCCAATTTTAAGGTTCAACATGTAAACATGATGTGTTTTCGCACAAGCTAAAACAAAAACTATATAACTTATTGAAATTATAGTTACATAGAAATATGCAGAAAAATTCGGTGAGTTTGATGGCATTTAAAACCATTTTGACCATTTTTGGACTTAGTGACTTTTCGTTCTACGGGGACGAAATAGGGAACCCCAGCACGACCTGATGAGATTCTACACTAAATATATATACTAAATGATCATGACATCACGCCCGTGTTCCACAAAGGGATAGGTGGAGGTGTACTAAAGTACACTAACATTTCGCCAGATATGTTTAAGTCCCACATTAAAGGGAGCCAACCTATTGCCATCAACCGATCAGATTCTAGAGTGTGAAACAATAAAAACATTACACAATAAAATAAAAAGCAAAATTACATCGAATCGTAAAACAAATCAAATCGAATGGATATAAATCCGCCATGCACACTGTTTATGTGTTTCTACACATGTTTCACAAACGGGTATAAAATGATCGACGTGGAGCCATGGAGCGACGGGCGGCTCACTTTGTACTCCTATTGATTGTAGGTGAGTTTTTCTCACTTTTAACAAAGTTCGGACAGTAAAATTACTGGGAATATTAGTGATTTAAAAGGGGAATGGTTAAGTTTCAATTTGGCACTTATAGTTACTAGTATTATTATATCTTCTTAGCTCTTATCTTTTCTTCACTAGAATAGACGTTTACTTTGAGACAGTAAACGTTTACGAAGACCGCGCCAATAAGTAGAATAGAATAGAATAGAATAGAATATGTATTTAATCGTTAATGGACAGCAACACAAAAGAGCAGCACAAGTACTGGACGCAATTACTAGTAAGAATGGTTCATTTTACGATTTTTAACGCAATTCATATTATGATCTGCTAAAGTGGCCGTTTTAGATGCTTGTGTCTTCGATTTCTAGGTGGGGCCATGTTATTGGCGTTTATTGTTAGAAGTTTCTCAATTATAGACAAAATATTCACCTCTCGCTAGACCAGGCACTGGTGGCCTAGTGGTTGCGGCCCAGACTTACGAAAGTCGTGGGTTCGAAGCCAGGCAGGCGCATTACTTTGTGTAATTTATTTCGTCACCACTGCTCTCAAAATGGTGAAGGAAAATATCGTGAGCAAACCGGCAAGTTTTAGAACCAAAAAAATCGAAGATATAGCCCATCCCTCTCCTAAAGACGAGGCCTAAGTCCCTGCAGTCTGAACATTATAGGGTGATAATGATGATGATTCACCTCTGTCCAACGCCTCGAGAAAACAGGGCATGATGTTATGTAATAATGAAATTTCTTTTATAGCACAATTCGTGACATCCCTAATCAACAACACAGTATTAGAAAACAATGATATTAAACGGCGAGGACTCAAATCAAGACGCCATAAAAGCAGCGGACACAGCCGCTCCACATCATCCAAGTCTTCATCAGTACGTGGCAGTTCAGCGGGTAAGATGACTTTCACTGGTTTCAGAAGCCCTAGAAGATACCACCGGTTTTGCCGGGTTTTACTATGGGACTGAAACCGAATTTTGCTTACTTACTCATCATGAGTTCTATGACTGAATATGTAGATTTTATACATTGATGTAATAAAACCCTAGATGCACAGTCTCGAACAAAACAAACAGTCGAAGTTGTCGCCAAACACTCACCAATACACGCACTACTTACTACATGTAGTTATCGTCACTATAAACATATTTTTTTTTGGCAAATTCAACCTTACGCAGATTCCTTTTACAATGCAGTTATAAAAAGCAATATAAAAAGTATTTTGTACGACCGTGCAGAGACGCGAGCGACGCGAGACTATTTGAAATGAGTTCATTGTGAACTCATTTTAAGCGGACGGTTTTGAGACGCGGAGTGTGTATCTTGGGTTTTATTATATCAATGATTTTATAATTATAACCCCGGTAGGATATTGCCCAGGTTTTATATCAGATCTCCACGCGGGCGAAACCACGAGAAAAAGTTCGTGAATTGGATCTAAATTTACTCCGACAACATTTCGCATTTTTGTGCGGCACATATTATTTCCGGCGCTCTAAATACAGCAAACAGAATAGATTTTCTAATACAGTCTTGACCCTTGTTGCAAGCGGCTTCGCCCACTACAAGTCGAAAATTATCCCATAAACTCTCTGTGTACCAAATTTTATCCAAATCCGTTCAGAAGTTATTGCATAAATGAGTAACAAACATCCATCCATCCATCCCTATAATGGCCAAGTTCAAGATGTCCCTAAGTCCACTTAGGGATTTTATGCACTATCAACACAGCTGTTAAAGCAGGTCATTATCTATGGTTTTATCTATTTAAGACGTTTCTAAGTTGTCCCTAAGTCTGTTTTTTTTATTCATTTATTAGCCTAAGTCCAGTAATTCCAGTTCAAAAAATCCCTAAGTGTCAAAAGTCTCTAAGTCTGTTTTTTTTATTCATTTATTAGCCTAAGTCCAGTAATTCCAGTTCAAAAAATCCCTAAGTGTCAAAAGTCCCTAATATTTTTTTTTGTAAATAGGGGCACTATTTACAAAAAAAAATATTAGGGACTAAGTCCAAGATATTATCTATTAAAATCCCTAAGTCCAGTTAAAAGTCCCTAAGTCCAGCTTAAAAATCCCTAAGTCCATAGGATAAGGGACTTAGGCTAAACCATTTATATCGATTTACTCAATATTTACTCATTGAATTTAAATCCTACACGGTTTATATTAAAGAGACATCTAAGATATATCATTTTTACCAATATTTGCGATCAAAAGTATTTCGGTGTTGTTTCAAAGTCAAATTGAAACTTTACCGGCGCCATTTCTGTAACCTAAGAAAAAGGACTTAGGGATATCTTGAACTTGGCCATTGTCTTACAAACTTTCGCGTTTATAATAATAATATTAGTAGGAGCTCAGGCTTTTTTACTTGTTTTTCACAGGTGACGATTCAGCCTCCGGAACACAAGCCGAATCATTAAATGTTGAATTCTCTTCGTCTTCGTCGTCGGAAAATGAAGAAACTTCTGATACTGATGGTTTACCCAAGAAAAAGAAAGTAAAAAAAAACCGAGACCCGAAGTCTTCTTTAGAGCGCAAAGGATGGTAAGAAGTATAATATTTAAATAAGAAATATATTTTAGAATCATGGGTCATGGGGGGTACACTCCAGTGGCGAGGCGCGAAATATAAGGTCCCATTAAAATAGGTGGACAAATTTTAACACAGCGTTCAGTAAGTCTAACCAATCATATCTAAACAAAACAAAAACATTAAATAAAGTATTTTTTTTATTCTGAAAATAATAAATGGACATCTAGAACAAACTCATCCTTTATGAGTAGGTACTTAAATGCGATTTTCTTATTATTATTTTTACCATCGTCCTTATTTTGGTGGTCTGAATGATTTCTGAAATTTTGTCCACCTATTTTAATGTGACCTTATATATACAACATGTGGACTTCCCTACTACGATGGTACGGAACCCTTCACGTGCGAGGCCGAATCGCACTTGGCCAGATTTTTTTATGAACTTTTAGTTAGTTTTTTAGTAAGCTTCTGCTAAGGTGCCACATATTTAACTTACTTTCAAATAACCCTCCTTTTTGACTTCGCGGCAGTCGGGTAATATAGTGTCATTTAATTTTAGGCGAAAATGGCATCGTGCGTGCACAAAATGCCTGGATGACCAGTTTGTAAAGTGGAAGGATCCTGGCATCAAGTGGATTTGCGGGGCTTACCAGCAAGCACGGAGGTCCTTCAAGAGTGAGTGCATGATGCACCTCAGGAACTGCCAGGATGGAACAAGTGGGTAGCAGGAGTTTTTAAAGATATAAAGGACATGTAGGTGCTTCTGCAAAACTGACCATTTTTTTTGGTGGGTGGAAAAATCGAATAACCCCCCCCCCCCCCCCCCGCTCTTTTGGGCAGTGTGAAGGGGAGTGTCAGACTTCTACTGACTAAAAACCAAACCCATGTTCCTTCTTCGCCCTTGTGTCGGAGCCGCGTTAACCTTTCGACAAACCACAGCCCCGACGGGAACCACAGCCCCGACGGGTGCAAAACTGACCATGATTTATATTTTAGTTACTCAATGTAAAGGCAACTTGCAACAACGTTGCTTTCTTCGGAAGGGTTTTCATCAACCCGTTGGGGCTGCGGGTTGTTCGAAAGAGATACCGCGGCCTCGGCACAAGGACTAAGAAGGAACATGGGTGGTTTTTAGTCAATAGAAGTCTGACACTCCCTTTCGCTTTGCCCAGAGTGGGAGGGGTTATTTGATGATTTCACACCCCCCAAAAGAAAAAAAGGATTTTATCAAGTTACACAGAAAGGTCGTGGTGTCGCAATTGTTAGGTACTGGCTTGCTATAGTTTGTCGTTGCATGGCATTCCATAATTTATTTATTAACCTATAATTTATTTGGCAGTGTTCACCAAGATAGCAGACAACCGCTGCCCGAACGGCACAAAGGATGGCGTTCATCCATACAACACTCATTTCTTTTACGATTACAAGGTTAAGATGACTGATGAGTCATCTAGCAGTTCCGAGAGTAGCTCGAGTTCTGAGCAGACCTCTAGTGTCAGCGACTCCATCATTGAACATAACATCCCGCCGTTCCATTTTGATCGGGATACGTAGACTCCCTAGTCCATGGCAGAGATGGCGAACCTCTATGGATCAACGTGCCTATTTTTTAAAGAAGTGTTATTGAGACCTTACACGTGCCGTCCAGTAATATTGATTAGTCTATAATGGCCGATAATTAAACTAAATATTTTCAACTAAAAACTCTTTCTTTACTACCAAAAAGAAAATACTTGACCTATGTCGTAATAAATGTTTCAATTTTACGTGTATTTCAAATTAAAGTAACATTAGTGTACTTCTGTTGTTGTTCATTAGATGATAAGTAACTTATATGTATATTATTGAAGTGTTTATACAAAAGCGCCACCATGTCAGTCCGGCTTCAGGACCAGACCACGAAACCTATCCTTCTGCAGCGAGGTGTGAGACAGGGAGACGTCATATCTCCGAAGCTGTTTACCGCTGTACTGGAGGATGTTTTCAAGGTTCTGCACTGGAGAGGACTAGGCATCAACATCAATGGCGAGTACATCACTCACCTTCGATTTGCCGACGATATAGTGGTCATGGCTGAGACCATGGAGGACCTCAGTACAATGCTCGATGACCTCAGTAGAGCTTCCGAAAGAGTGGGTCTTAAAATGAACATGGACAAAACCAAGGTCATGTTGAATGCCCATGTTACACCCACTCCTATAAAGATCGGAGACTCTACACTCGAAGTTGTAGACGAGTATGTCTACCTGGGACAAACAGTCCAGTTAGGTAGGTCCAACTTTGAAAAAGAGGTCAATCGTCGAATCCGACTCGGCTGGGCAGCGTTTGGGAAGTTGAGAAGTATCTTCTCGTCCAACTTACCCCAGTGTCTCAAGACGAAAGTCTATGACCAGTGTGTGTTGCCAGTGATTACATATGGGACTGAAACGTGGTCGCTCACAATGGGCCTCATCAGAAGGCTTAAGGTCACCCAAAGAGCAATGGAGAGGGCTATGCTCGGAGTTTCCTTGCGTGATCGAATCAGAAATGAGGACATCCGCATGAGAACCAAGGTTGCCGACATAGCCCGAAGAATTGCCAAGCTTAAGTGGCAGTGGGCAGGGCACATTGCTCGCAGGACGGATGGCCGATGGGGCCGGAAGGTTCTGGAGTGGCGACCGCGAACCGGAAGACGTTGCGTTGGAAGGCCTCCCACTAGGTGGACCGATGACCTGGTGAAGGTTGCGGGGATCCGCTGGATGCGAGACGCACGGGACCGGTCAATGTGGCGACACTTAGGGGAGGCCTATGTCCAGCAGTGGACGTCTTTCGGCTGAAATGATGATGAATGATGATGTATATTATAAGGGTTGTAAGAGGGTACTATTAGTAGATTGCATGTTAACCTGGACTCTTCTACCAAACGGTCTCTAGATAATCGAATCTTATGTTATTCATCTCAAAAATATATGCGTAGGGGTACTTAGTTTGCTGTAAATAATGCTTAGTTCGTTTACACGGTATATAAATGCTCTTCATTATAAATTGGGAAATTCTCTATAGAGAACTCCCTGCGCTTAGTGACAAGCACTACACTAACGGTTCCACGAATTCACTCAAAAACTCATACATCATATTCCATTATCTTACATCAGATCATAAATCTACAAAGCATCATAATACCATTAATCGTTGCCTGGCAACAATTTGTCAAGCAGACAGACAGACAGACAACTGTGTGATGAGACACCGAATATACTGAACTCCAATACCACACATTACCCCCTTAACATGTCCACATAGAGTGCAGTTTCGTGTAAACAAACCGTAAAAGGTTATTTGCATTCAGGACTAGACGAGAATGTTAAATTGCAGTTGTAGTGAACTTTATGCAGTTTGGTTTAAAAGCGGTTTTTGTTTAGTTTCGAATTGTGTGCAAATGTATTTGTAATGGACCAGTTTTGAGTGCTTTGAGTGTTGAAACGTCATCGCTTTTGCATTGACTTTTACATTTTTAAGTCTGGAGGTGAAATCTAGGGATTTTTGTTATAGGGTGGCGCCAAGCTAGCGTAATTTAAATTGTTTTAAGTTGTGCCAACATTTTGTATTATATTTAGCCAAGTAGGGCGGAAGAAAAGCTAATTCAATAACAAGATAACTTTTAAACATCGTCTTTCTACAAATAAATAACAAAACCAAAAGTGTAAACAAAAAAACTTTGTATTCAATCTTTCTGTTAACAAGAATTTCACCCCCTAAAATCCTGTGACACATATTTCACCCCCCCCCCCCCCCCCGCAACAATTTGTATCACCTCCAGTATACAGGGTGTTGTCAAAGTTGTACGCACAAATGTGCAGCTCATTGCTTGTAATAGACAATTTACATAATGCCCGCTTACAAAGGACGGTTAGCAAAAAAAGGGCAACAGTAAAATAGGTGTTAAAATGTAATCAACTTCACGTATGCATAGCAAATGATGGTTACCTGTGTAAAGTAGAACAAAAAGAGGAAATAATTGAAATCGCTTTTTTCGTGTTAAAATGTAAAGTGTTATCAACTCTGCTTACTACACTGAAATTCAACGTTGTGCTTTTGTAGTTAGGTTTTTGCAATATGCTTCTAGGTAGTCGTAATATTGCATAATTTTTCTTCGGATGGGATGAGCTCGAATAATATGGAAACTGAGCTATTAATGTGATGTATTTTTTAATACTTTATACAGCACATTATAAAATTATTTGTGTAATTTAACTAAGGCTAACTCACGTACATAATTTGATGTACTATTTAATAAAATAATTCAATTTTTTTTTACTTATTGACGGCAAAGAAGTATTATAAATAGCGAAAAAGGCAAACATAAAGTGACCAAAAAACTTTGTGAAACTTTCTGCTGCCGCTACATATTTCTATTTTTACGTATCACAGGTGACAACTCTCATTTGCGGGATGCTCAGAGTAGAGTCTGCACAAAAATATATTTTCCACTTCTAAAAAGTAAACCATACCATAAGTATCAAGAAATAGGGGTGAAATTGGCGTGAAAAAAAAATAAAGTGTGGTTGGCAGGTAAGTTTGTTTTTATAGTACAATGATAAGTATGAATAATGCTGTATAATGTTTTTGTCTCATATTTTATAGTAGAAAATATTTGGCTTTTTTAAATATTTTCGTGAGTGGGTAATTAACGTAAGGTAAAAGTAATGTTAGTCTACCTTTAGGCCGCAACTTTAAAGTACCATTTTACCTATTTAGGCCACAGTCATCAGACTGTGAAGATCACTAAAGATAGCAACTGTAAGAAATAATGATAACTTTCTGGCAGCTATCAAAACTCAAACCATTTATCACTATCACTACATATTATAAAACGAAATACTCCGCCGCGTCTGTCTGTCTGTTCGCGATTAACTCAAAAACTACTGGGAGAAAGTGTCAAACTTCTACTGACTAAAAACCACCCATGTTCCTTCTTAGCCCTTTGTGTCCGAGACCTTTATCAGGAGGAGTCCACCATTGGAAATAAGACTCTCCCAAGCACCACTACGTTCCCCGATCCTGTACTCCTAGCATCCAGCAGATTCATAATCATCATCATCAGCCTATAATGTTCCCTTTACAGGGACTCAGGCCTCCTCTCTAAGAGAGGGATCGCGGGTTGTCGCGGCGCCCAGGGCGGGTTGGTATAATATGTCACATTTCTTCGAATTTTTCGGTAATAAGACAAGCAGGTTTCCTCATGATGTTTTCCTTTACCGTTTTGAGATCATATTGGTTAATGATTAACTTCAACAATCGCATATTTTAACCAGGTATATGAGTATAAGTTTTTAAACTGACATGTTTTCAATATTAATAATAGGTACATGAGTGTACGGTAACTCCCGTCCTTTAAATCCTTTAGTCCAATAACAGCGAAAATCCGCAACATTTAATTTAGCCGTGACGCCGCCGGCGGCTACATGGACGCATGACGTCACCCTGCAGCCAATCAGCGGTCCCCAGCGACTACATGTACTGCTCGATTGCATCGGCCGCCAGTGCGCGGTGTCGTGTACGTGGACGTTAATAACTGCCTGTACGGGGATGTTGGGATGAGATTATTTGAGTTTGACAGGAATAAAGGTGTTTGTATTGGCGGACCTGCTGCTGATGCATTCTTAGAATGCTGTACTTTTGATCTATGCATCTATGCTTTGCCCGACAGGGTCCATAATTGAAACCAATGTAACTGTTTCCCTACCAACTGTATACATTATGGTACGCAATAAAGAATTTAGAATGTATTGAGTGGAGAAGATTGTTATACATAATTGGTATAGGAGTAGTTATTAAGTATTCTTTGGTTTGGGTTCGAAAGAGAACGTACAGTCGGTGACACACAAAATTATATATTACTAGTATTTCATGGCTTCTTTCCCGTCCAATGAGGGATCCACATAAATTGAATTTGTATAGTCTGCTTGGTCGTCGTGTGTACGAAGATGAACTAGCAAATCAACTACTTGTATACTTATAAGAAAAATTGCATGGTGTCCTTACAACCAGAGATTTGTCATCAGTTATAGATAACTGTATCAATGACTTAGGAGTTTACGAGATTGTTTAAAAAAAACCACACATGAGAAAGGACTTAAAGTCTTTAAGGGTGATCTTCGCACAGCAGCAGGACAAAACAGGTCTAAAAACAACATTCATTACAGCCCCATAATTAAGATCCCTTTTCCCAAATTCCTTAAAAAATGCAAGCTTGTATCCCTAACTCCTCGTCAAGGGGTTAGTCCGAGTGACACCGAACAAGGCCGACTTTACCCGAGCTTGGCCGACTTTACCCGAGCAAGGCCAAATGGCTTAATGAAGTCATGTCGCCTGTCGACTGACGACTACCTACATGATATTGTGAGCACACTCGACTAGACATAGGTTTAGAATGACGACAAACGGCTAACCGTTATTCATTGTAAAGCTATCTTATTTTGTACTTCGGACGTATATGTTTATTTTGTTTTACTTTCCATAAGAAAAACGTTTTTGGATTTTGTCCTTTGAAGATGAAAATAATTGAGGTTTATCCACATCGTAGGGGCTGAAGTATTTCAAAAATAGTATTGTTATAAATATAGCGTGTTTAGTTTGACAAATAAATCCGATGTTCCTTGTGAAAGCAAGCCTTTCGAGCTCGATAAATGTCTAGCGAACACTAGCGAACCAATAGTTTGCTTTATTAATAGGTACAGGTGTGCACTTACATTGATGTTTTCTTAATAAATTGCTGTTGATGTAGGTACACTATTCCATACCTGAAACGAAAAATAAAACACATTAGAATATTGCAAATTGACATGATAAAAGAGACGACTGCTTTTCAGTTTTTCTTCCCGAAAGAAAAACAAAATCCGGTACTTGTATGGGGCTGCCTTAAATATCTCCTATCATCAAACGACCCACCTCCTTAATTTTCTCCATAATACCTCAAAATAATCGCATACCCAATAACCCGAGAACTGCTCCGAAAAAACAACATTCCGCGTAAAGTAACTGTTCCAGAGAACAGTTATTTTTTATCGGCACAACGCAGGCTTGTTACTAGCAGTAGCCGAGGACATCTGGACGTAAAATACGAGGCGCCTATACATGGCCGCGGTTACATGGATGCGTAACTTGTGCGTCAGTTGTGAGTCGGTAATGGATACGCTGTGGTTCGATTACATTGCTTTATAAGGCCGAATTTTACTGATGAAACTGAACGCGATTAGCAGAACTATATCACATTCGGAGTTCAGTGACAATATTCTATAGAAATTATAAGAGAGATCGCTCTTGAACTCAGTTTAAATGCGCTGCTAATTAGTTTAATGACCTAACTGAGTGAGCAGTGAGTTCTGTCATAGTTATGATATGAAAAAGCTTCTAAAGATATAAGTCTTCAAAAAATAGCTCAAAGAGACAAAAGACAATAAACGAGAAATGAAATTTTATGTACCAAAAAACTGGCAAAACGGTAAAGGACTTACACTTCATTCAATATGACTATCAAATACAACTTAGACTTTTTACCCGACTGCAGCGAGGTCCAAAAGGAGAGTTATCATTATTTTTTATCCAATCCTCAAAATAATCGGAACAATCAACAAAAAAAAATATCTTTATCATGTCACCAACACCTGTGCTACGCAACGGTGTGAATGCACCCCAAAACCTTTATTAATACAGCACCGGACCTTTCCTCTTATTTTGTAGACCTTACTTTGTTAATTTTTTGTGTACCTGCCCACCCTATTCTTCAAGTCGACGACGTGAAGGTGTGTTGTAAAGGGGGAATTATTATGTGTTATTTGTTTTATGGTACAAGTAGAGTTATGGGCTCTTTTATAGGGCTGTTGAGTCCTTTTTGCTTGTTAAACCTTTTCGTTATATTTATTTTTTGTATCTGGAAGAAAATTAAGTCCCTAAAAGCATTTTATTTAAAAATGTGAGTTTTAACAGGAACGCTTCATAAATTAATGATGCTTACTTGTCTTTTTTGTAATTTAGTTGAAAATATCATATACCTATAAGAAAAAAACACTGATTCTCAGAAAGCCATTTTTGCTGAAGAAACTCTAGTTTTCGATTTATTAGTTAATTAATTAACAAAACTACGACTCGTCCTGTCTTTAAATTTTATTCCAGTCTACCTATCGTATCCTAACAATCAAATCTTAAAACATCTCAAGTGATTGTAGATAATATCTAACAACGCCACCGAGTAATCTCAAATAATCTAGCTTGACGTAATAAACAGGCAGTTTTCAGAGAGCTGGTAGATTTAGTTGTGGATCATGATTCCCGAGACGGACCGTGTCTGACCCAACTTTAATCCGAGACCACTTCAACTTGGGGCCGCAAGTCAGAAGCGTGGAGCGGAAATAAGTAGGACATCGGATGAGGCAGAAAATTTTGGACAGATGTGAGTCAATTCTTCTTTCTATCTCATGGATCTCTTATATCTTTCTTTCTATAGCTGCAGGCGTGTGAGTAGAATGTCTTCAACCTCTAGTTTCCGCTATAAACCAAATCAGAGGCACAGGAGCTCTGATAACAGATTAGGCGCTAACCACACGAAAAAGAAGAAGAACTATATAATTAGTGTGACAACCACTGTGCAATCCTTTAGCCTTTACCTAGCTGGTGTCAGCTTCCAATCTAGCCAGATGCAGCCGTGTTGCAAAAATATGCATTGAGCGACTGCTTGTCTGATTTTCACAACCCAATTATTGGATACTCGTTACATTTTACGCGAAAGCTATTTCAATGCAATTTGAGCAAAATGTTGTCTCAAAATAAGCAGTCTAAGCTATGATAGTACTGAACCATAAAACTGGTTAAAAGAAGACACTAACTCCATTGCTGGACTAGCTAACAGACGGTAGCATCTTCTAGGCCTAGTTTCCACCACAGCGGAGAGGAGAAGAGATGAGCGGAATCGGTCAATCACATTAGTTATTTACATCTGGTCTTTTGCCCTTCCTGTGATTGGTCGAATTTGGCACATGTCTCTCCGTTCTACTCGTCTTCGCTTTGGTGGATACCGGGCCTAAGTGAGATTTTTAACGTTCACATAAAATCGCTATTCGCTTTCAGATTGGACCACATCTCATCTCGCTGGCAGAATATCTCATAAATATTGTATGCGTATCCACGGCGGACGGGGGCAGTTTTTTCGTTTAATAGATTGTCGGCACACGCCGGACTGACATATGCTAATACGGCGTTATGACGCGACGTAACAACACTCAAATTAATCATATTGTGGCCTTGTGTGGGGTATTTGGCTTATTTATATGTGTGTGGGGTACATTCTATGGGGAGGGAAAATTTATGAAAGAGAGATGTGGATTTCTGTCGTAAATGTGATGTGTGAGAAAGGTTTTGTCTTTTTTAAAAGCTTCTTAAATTAGAATTTGAGTGAATGGAATTTGATGTTTTCTTATCAAGCCCTCGCAGTAAAACCAGAGGAAATAAACTAGACTTTTAATTATTTACTTAATTTGAATTCCTAGCAATTTTCCCGTCATACAAAACTTCACCCCTTTTTCACCCCCTCACCCCCAACTACAAAAAATAAGCAGCAACAAAATAATTAAAATCAACATTCTCCTTTAAAGTCCGTGCGTTGCCTGCGCTCGGCATCCCTCATAAATATTTTATGGGGCTGCCCGGTCTAGTTTCAACCCTTAAATAGGTTACACGGGTGACAAGCAGCCATCACAAGCCAGCTTATGATTTTAGCTTTCACTTGTGCCTTGTACGTTCGGTTGGGTAATCGTGTAGGGATGAATATCTTTAAAAGCAATATAAAGCGTGTACTAGAAAAGTGTAACATCATAATCGGGAAAAAAATGTCATTGTCCCTCGTCTTAATTGTGTACATTTAAATCAAGTAAATATTCAATTTGATTAGCAAAATTATACTACTGTCTTTATTTATTTTTATTTAGGCTTTTTTGGGATATTGCTCTATTAGCCTTAGCGGTGCGAGTCCGACTCGCACTTGGCCAATTTTTGATTAGACATTCATCTATCTATCTATTTATATAAAAAGAGAAGTCCTGACTGACTGACCCATCAACGCCCAGCCCAAACCCTTGGACCTAGAAAGCTGAAAATTTGCACAGAGGTTCCCTTTATAATTTATGTAGACAAGGAACATGGAAGAATTTTTCGAAATTCAACCCCTAACGGAGTTAAATAGGGGATGAAAGTTTGTATGGAATATCGACAGTTTCACGCGGACGAAACCGCTGGCAAAAGCTAGTTTTTTAATATTATATGGTTTACTCGTGAAAAAGTCCATTTGACCCATACATCCAACATTTTCGTTCAATTGTAGGAAATGTTAGTTCTCATACAATGGTGCACTCTGTCCGTATGTAGGAGCAGTTTGTCCTAGTTTGCACTTGTTCAGTTAACTTGTTCTACGCATTTACAGGTTTTATTTGACATCATGTTTTTCTAGGTTCGGTATTAGAGTTTCTACAACTAAGACAATCGTATAGTACCGTTTGGGTAACTGTCATGGCAAAACTAAGGTCAATGTAACTTTTCGACAGCATCTGTCAATCGGATATACGTTTGACTTTTCTGTTTTCAATTTTCATGTAATACCTAGACTCTCTGGTCATCATCATCATCATCAACATCATCATTTCAGCCAAAAGACGTCCACTACTGGACATAGGCCTCCCCCAGGTGTCGACACATTGACCGGTCCCGTGCGTCTCTCATCCAGCGGGTCCCCGCAACCTTCACCGGGTCATAGAAGATCCATTTTGATTTAGAAGACCTACTTAATATACCAACCTAAATTAACAATAGAATAGCTTGAAGTTTTTGTTTGTACAATTTGAGCCTCACCTTTTGATAACCTTTCCACACAATGAAAGTATTTAGTCCTAAGTTTTCATTAACACCCACTTCAGTACAACAAGTTAATGGATAGGCGTATCCTAAGTACAGCTGCTTAATATTCCGGCCAAGTCGCAGAAATAAAAGGGAAAGTGGATTACTTTATAAGTATGGTCAACGCCATCAAAAATGTTTATTGTGTGCTATGAAAGACTGGAAGTTGTGTGTAAAAATATTATTACCCTGTAACTGTCCCAGTGTTGGACAAAGAAAGATCGAGCATTGACCACCATGTTTGTTTTTTTTAATGACTTTGCCTTTATTAAATTTTAAATTAATACGTGACATTATAATTATGACACAGAGAAAAACTTGCCAGAGACACAAAGAAGTGAGATGATATAGTTTCCAACATTAAATTTTATTCAGAACATGACCAGTAGAATGTTATATTAGTAGGTTATGCAACATAATATAATAAAGATATTATCTTCCATAAGTATTACTAAACATCTGCACCTTACACAATGTAACAAAGCAGCACACACGCTTCCTACACATTTCATGGCCGACAATATACCTTTGTCTATATTTACGTTCAATCAGATCAAAGGCATTTTAAAAATCCACATGAATCCTGGAGCTAATAAATTCGCCATAATATTAAACTTCGGTTAGTTTTTCAACCATACCTTAACAAAGAGTTTTAGATAACTAGCTAAACCGCTACTCCAGAAACACCCAACAAAATTCAATAGCTCCACCTCTCCCAACTTTTCCATTATGGTAATCCAAAGTTACCGATACCTGGCAGTTCGGCAAGGAATTGGATTGGCGCACTAGTGCCTTATTTACAGACAGTAGATGAGCCTCGATGTCGGGCAAATCTAATAAGTGCCGGTGTCGGTCGGAAAACTGATTTTATCGCACTTTATTTACTTTTGAGAGCTTTTATTGGCCGTATCAAGGATACGTGGTGAGCAGACGCGTAGCTAGGTAATGAAGTTTGAACTTAGAAACTGAGATAGAAAAATTGAAGCTGTAGTTTTATGTTTTGTCTGAGCAAATATGGGTATAGGTCTTCTTCTTCTTATCGTGTGGGCAGTAAAGTCTAACAACCCCACACACCCTAATATCAGAGTTTCTAAACCACCTCAAGGGCCTCTTACATGATTTTGACGACCGCCATTTAGCGGCCCGGACCACCGGCTTATACGTGCCATCCGAAACACGGGATCATCATTTTTTATTTTTTTTCAGACAATCATGTGATTCAAGCCTGCAATGTCCTAGACAAACTGGAAAAGACTTTGCAAAGTATGCTTCCTGGCAGAATCGAACCCACGACCACCAGGTCACAAAGCACACGCCTACACCACTTGACCACGGAGGCATTTATGCCATGAGGAATTAGTTCAAAATCTTAAGTTTTGTTTAGGGGAAGCTGTCTAAATATAAACCAAAGTTAGGTATTAAATAAGCAGCAGCTTAAAGTTAGTTTAACCTAAACCTTAAATATATCTACGTATCAATGTAAAACCTACATATTATTACGTATATTAAGGAACTCGCCATACCAATTAATAATATTTGTTTCTGAATTTATAAAACAGCATCGAAACTAATCCATGTCGATAGTTTTAGGTACCTATTGGTCTCGCAGAGATCGTTGATAGTGCAGGTTCATAAAGAAACAAAGAAAAAATCCTCTTAGATCGACACAAATACAAAGATCTCGTGTTAAGTTACCGTGTTAGTAGCGGGGCTAAAATCACTACATATTAAAAGTCCTCCGCCACGTCTGTCTGCCAGCTTGCGATAAACTCAGAAACTACAGCATCGATTTTCATGTTGTTTTCACCAATGGATAGAGTGGTTCTCGAGGAAGTTCTAAGTACCTATATAATTTGACCGACATCAACGCGGACGATGCTGCGGGCATCGCCTAGTTCCCAATAAATGTCTCTCATAAACGCTATGCTGCTAAACTGGGTATCCAGAAGCTCCAAACAAAATATTCCCCTACCTAAAAACATCGTGTAATTTCATGTAAATTGACAGCGACATCAAAAAGACAATGGCGGTAGAAGTATCGCCGAATTACAAACATTATTTTAATCAGTTCGTACAAAAATGTTCAATATCGCGGCGTTGGCTCTTTGACAGCGCGCACGCATAGCTGAGCCCTGGTTTATAACATTGGATTAAGTGTTAAGAGGGAGCGGGTAATGTGGTTGTAGTAAGAGCTAAAAAAACGGCGACAAAACTCTTCAAGTCGTCTAACAACGCTTGAAAGTTATATTGCCATAATATGGACAAGCGAAAAACCAATGATTCTTAGGATTTCATTAATTTCAGTCGCTCCATGTAAAATACTGGTATTCAGCTGCATCCGGTTGGATTGGAAGCCGACCCCTACATAGTTGGGAAAAGGCTAGGCAGATGATGATGATGGTTTGAATGCATGGTAGCTTAAGCTTTAGAGGTCATCGATTGATGAAACTTCTAATGAGAACACTTTCACAAATTGTGGTGATAATGTCGCCTGCTGCCGTAGCTATAGAGATAAATACAGAACATAAAATTAGAAAAAAAATATAAGCTGCATTCAACCCGCTATCCGCTCTGAACTTGACACCGCTAACCGCTACACGTTTACGCGTTTAAACCGCTTTTACATCTGAGTTATTTTTTAATAAATACCCCTCCCCTCTTCCCCTCCCATACCCCTCCGACTGTGGCTGCCTTAATCATTGGCAATATTAAAAAAAACTGCTACGGCAGCGAAATGTGCTGTAAAGACCTCAGCTCATGTTTGATTATGAGGGATTATTCGTATTCCTTATTGTGAGCCCCAGTGAAGACATTTCATATGTTGTGGAAAGGGAAATCGAACAAAAATGACAAGAGGCAAGGAAGAGGTCAACAAGAAGTCAAGTCTACGACTGACTGACTCAGAATTTAGTTTGCATAAATGTATTACTACTCGTATTATAACGTAGTATTTAAAATAAGTTTGACTAGCCACGTTTATAATAACTGATGAGTGACAAAGCTTTGAGACTATTATATGTTCTAAAATAGATGGCGTTTTCATAATTAAGTCCATTATTTTTAAGAAACCTAGGTCATTACTTACTTATAAGTTAGGTCACTCTTGTGACTTGAATAATGGGTTGGTAGGTATCCACCACACCAGAGATCCCAAAGCTCCGTCAAACCTTTTCCAAATACGGCTACTTAGGGGTTTGGTAAGTAAGATGTCACGCATATCCTGCCCCTCCTGGGAGCCTGGTACCTTTTAAAGGACAACAGGCAAAAGCTGTCAATCCGTAGTATTTTATGATGGAACGTTGCTGAACAATAGCACTTTATAAATATGTGAGAGTCGAAGATTTACTTGATGTTGTGCATAATAGCTAGTATTAATTAACTCGAGTCTTCTGATAAAACTGTTTTAAGTTTAGACACGCACATACCAGGGAAGTATACAAGAGAGGATAATAATATATTATATACTTACTCAGAATTATTGAAGGCTATCACTGATAATGATGAATTTAAGGTTCAGGTTCAAGTAATTTCTAAAGTACATACAATTTCAGAACAACCTGGTTTCAGCCATTTACTTAAATATTATATAAACGCTTCAAGGAAATAGCAATTTTAACAGCAGATTTTCCTATATTGTGTATTTAAATTTTAATAAAATCGTGTAAAGGATCACATGTGGGTTTTGCTCGTCTTTCATATGATACCAGAAGACGCGCTTTTACAATTTTACATACAACGAAGCCATTTTGATATTTTATTTCATAAAGCTTGGCTTGTGGTGTCAGAATATACGTCATGCTATTTTTAATTTAGCAGGAAGATTAGACTTTAACTTTGGAAGTTGAATACTGAATCTAGATAGATAATCTAGATTGGCTAGTTTCACGATACCTTTAATTTAAAATCCATGCCTGTTATATTCGATCAATAATGTACTATTATTGATCGAAGCCTGTTATGCTTCTAATGACAACTATAATGAACTTTTAAAATTAAATAAATAAGGGATCGGACAAAAAAAAACTAATTAGTCTGTCAGATAGATTTCCAAAAAATATTGACCACATAATTTTTCTTTTTCACGTAAACAAAAAATGAAGACGATACAGTGCAAGTCGAAAACTCGTGTGACGTCATATGATAGTACATTTTGTACCTTCAAGTGACGTTTCAAGCCCCACTCCATGATTTTTGACGTGCTATAGCTTCGTCAATTTTTATTGATTTGATAAAACAAAAAACACGTATCCAATATTTTTCGATAATCTAACTGACGGACTAAACAGAATCATATTTTTTTTGAGTCAGTCCGATCCCCTATTACCGCATTTATCACAATCACGAAATCATTAACCATCCCACCATCATCATCACCAGCTTCCTGCCTTACTTTCCTTCCTTGATCTTCCTCTCCTTCTCCATTCATCAACATTTAAATTCATCACTCAACCGTTTGAATAAATCTCTAAGTATATCCAGATATTATCCAGCGTTGGTAGGCCTCCCACCAGGTGAACTGATGACATCGTGAGAGTCGCGGGCAACCGGTGGATGCAAACGGCAGGCTGCCGTTCGTTATGGCGTTCTATGGGGAAGGCCTTTGTCCAGCAGTGGACGTCTTAGGGCTGATGATGATGATCCAGATATTTTGTTCAATAGGCCTTTTCTTGTTCAGAAACCGCAAAGGTTTTAAATCAATAATATGTGCTCAAATTCTCTAAAACGTATTCCAAAATACAATCAATTTAATGCAACGATCCCAAAAAGCAAAATAAAATAAACAAAAATCCTCAACAGGATCGTAACAAAACCCTTCAAGATAATAACAGTCACCAATTTATTCCATAACAATACCAATTTCGACCCCCTTAGACCCCTTAGACCCCATCCCTCCTATTTTTAAAGCCTTATACAATTTGGAAAACACTTCCGACAAACTATCGGAGCGCGTACGATATCCTATTGGCTTATAATAGGGGTGTTCTTAAAGTCGGCAGGAACGTTATACGAGGCAAATTGGTGGAGATACACTATAACAATGTCTCAAGGTGACTTTGTCTTTTTATTCGTGAGTTTTGTGCTATTTTTAGAGCTGTTTGGGTCGATGTTAGTGTAAAGAAATGGGGTGTTTATTGAATGGAAAATGAAGTTATTAGAAGAAGTTATTGAATATAAAAGAATAGGCTTATGTTGTATTTCTACAACGGACCAAAAATGGCAGATTTTTTTTTTATGTTATATCTTAACACACTTGTAAAACCATGCTATTTGTACCACTAAACTAAATTCATTCTGGGTGTTGGTGCAGCGCAGCGAGAACGAAAAGCTGAGTAATTGATTAATTGATTGAGCTAATTGAATCATAGCACCCTCATATATTCTGGATAAAGCTGGCACAAGAACGTGCAGCTTGGCACAATCAAAGAGAGGCCTATGCCCAGAAGTGGGTGATGTTGGGCTGTGGGTGGAATCTTGATCACAATCATGCGCTTGACTTTATGCCCAAAAATTAGAATGTTCTTCCTCTCAATTCTCAATTTAAACCCTACCAACGTCACCAGTAACAATAAGTTCCGTTATAAAATCCATTACTGACTGATATTTCTAACCGCCATTTTACTTTTCACAGCCATCCAAATAAAGGGTACCATCTATCTGGCAGAAACTTGATGCTCCGAAATTTATTTGGCATACCACACTTGGCATATTCTTCTTTGAACGAATGTGTTTATGGCAGAACAATTATATAATAGAATACTCATTTCGCAGAATGTTTAAATAGCTGAATTTTCAATGGCATACTTTTAAGATGGCAGAATTTTATTTAGTAGATTTTTATAAGGTATAACGACCGTCTCGCGAAAGTATCCTTTATGGGCGGCATGGGCACCGGGCCGTAGGCCGACGAAGGAGGCCGGCGGAGGCCCGGCACTTCGGGGACAGAAGATATTAGTGTTATGTAATATGCGAGCGAAGCGAGCGCGCGTCATGGAGTAGGTACATGCGTTGCATGTATGAGTGACGTCATTATTATTATTATTAATAATAAGTAATAATAATAATTATTATTTTTGACATACCAACATTTAATGTTCTCAGCTAGAAATTTTAGCCGGGGTGAGCTGATAATAATGATTAATAATAATAATTATTATTATTGCATGTTACACGTATGTATGAAATGAAATGCGTGCCAAAAGACGATTCTGATTATGAATTTTCGGCGAAATGATGGTTCTGGAAATGAAGTTTATGCTCAAAGATGATTCTGACTTACAAAATTATGCGTTTTGAATGTATGGTAAATGAGTGTATGCCAAATGATTTTCTGCGAAATGAAGTTTCTGCCATCCACTGTTATGCAAAACAAAATTCGGGTATAAAAAATTCTGCCAAAAAAGGTAGACCCCCAAATAAACACATCACTCAAAACCTTTTGAGCGGGAACATCCGACGATCGCATTGTCCGAGAACTGCTCAGTAACCGACGATTTCAGGTGCACCTCCTTGAAGACAAAAGTAGATGGCGAGCCCAAAAAAATGGACTTCCTCAGGGTAGTGTATTGGCCCCTCTACTTTTCAACATCTACACTAACGACCAACCAGTTAGCCCAAACACAACCCGCTTCCTATACGCTGACGATCTTGCTCTCACCTGTCAAGATACCAATTTTGAGGATATTGAAGCCGTTCTTGCCACAGCCCTTAGTGACCTAAGCCAGTATTATGCTGAAAACGCTCTAAAACCAAATCCCTCAAAAACGCAGTCTTGCGTCTTCCACCTCCGAAATAGACAAGCGGGTCGTAAACTAATGATCTCTTGGCAGGGGCTACCAATCGCCCATTGCGACCATCCAAAATACCTCGGTATAACTTTAGACCGGTCGTTGACTTTTAAAAATAACTGCCAGGCCATAAAAATGAAGGTGCATGCCCGTAACAACTTACTGCGTCGCTTGACATCAACCAAATGGGGGGCGTCACCTCAAGTCCTGCGGACCACTGGATTGGCGCTCTGCTTCTCCGCTGGTGAATATGCCTGTCCAGTATGGGACCGTTCTGCCCATGCCGACCTAGTGGATACAGCTCTTAATGAGACGTGCCGGATTATTAGTGGTTGCCTGAAACCGACCCCGGTACGAATGCTGTATCCACTAACTGGGATTGCGCCCCCAAAGGTTCGGAGGACCATAGCCAGCTGCACTGAGAGGTCCAAGCTACACGCTGACTCACGCCACCCAATGCACTATCACGTCTTAGTGCCTCAGAGGCTGAAAAGCCGTAAAAGTTTTTTTGGATGCGTTGAAAAAACTAGTCCAGCTATCAGCAACGCCTCCACAGCAAGACGTGAGCTCTGGCAAGACCTGCTTAAGCCCCCTGACGGTTTTATCGAGCCGTCTGAAAGCCTACCACCTGGACATGCTTTGCCGTGGCCGATTTGGAAATCTCTAAATAGACTCCGAACCCAGGTCGGCCGTAGCAAAGACAATCTCTTCAAATGGGGGTTCACAGACGGTTCAGATCTCAAGTGCGTATGCGGCGTATCTCCACAGACAATGGCCCACCTTCCATCTTGCGCTGCATGCCCTGACACCTGCACACTTGACGACCTAATGACTGCATCAGCGAGTGGAGTTCGCGTAGCTGAATATTGGGCCAAATTTATTTAATTTATTTAATGTGTGTGAAGATTTGCCATCGACACGCTAAGAAGAAGATTGTAAACACGTCCCTCAGCTTAAAAATATTCAATAATCTACGAATCCCAAGATGCACAGACTCCGCGTCATTTAGCAGCACCATCTACCGCGATCCCCGATCCCATATGATCATCTCCGATCTCCCCCGATCTTCCCCGATCTCGTGCGAATCCCCGCGGACTTGCTGCTAAGCCCGTATTTGCATTTATGAATAATGTCCCGCAAATACACGTATGTGTTGATTTTTTAAGATACATTTCTTGGTTTTGTATTTTTGTCGTATGACTGTGAATTGGAAGTGTTTTCTGTTTTTATGTGAGTTCGATGAATGTTTCAGTTTTGGTGGTTTATTTTTAATGGTTTCTTGATTCTGTTTCTGTCTGATATTCTTGGTTTAAAGTAGGATACCTAGTAGCACACCATTTGCCTTGTAAAAAGGTGTCAAGAGAATGCCTGATCTTTGGAATATTATGCTTCTTATTACTAAATGCTTTATTTTAGTTAAATCTTTAAGCGATGGACGATGCTTTTTTTGTCAAAAACACACTTTCATCTACTTTCAAACCCTATATTTCACTCTTCAAACTTTAACCAAGATCCAATAGAACAAATGTCAGCAGTAAAGCACGGTCGAACCTCGAAGATAGCGACAACACGACAAAGCGACGTTGCCGTACAAAGCGACGCAGACGTTTGCGATTCGTCGTGTCTTCTTTTGTCTTCGTCGCTTTGTCACGGAGGATTCAACGATAGTTGCCACTTGCGAGGTTTAGGAACTTGTAGCAGTGCTAGCGGAGATATAAGTTAGTAGGTAGCTATCAAATCAAATAAATCCTATCCTATCTATCAAATAAATGAGATTTTTTTCTAAAATTAACCTTTTTTTTGGGTCGGCCTTCAGTCTAACCGGATTTAGATGAATACCAGTATTTTACATGGTATTACTGCCTATCTGACCTCCACAACCCAGTTTGCATACTGGGTAATAATTCGAGACATCTAGTAAGACTGGTTGTCAGTGTTTCAAGCCAGAGATACATTTGCAGCAAAGGCTTTATGTCATCCCCTCGGGGCTGTGGATTGTCGAAAGGTTAACGCGGCTCCGACACAAGGGCGAAGAAGGAACATGGGTTTGGTTTTTAGTCAGTAGAAGTCTGACACTCCCCTTCGCTCTGCCCAAGAGGGGGGGGGGGGGGGGGGGGTTATTCGATGATTTGATGATTTTTCACCCACCAAAAAAAAAAAGCCTTTATGTCATCATAAATCTTGCTATAGTAAATCTTTTTCTATTACATATTTCTTTCAATAGTAAATCTTTCTAAGTATAGTATTTCTTTCAATAGTAAATCTTATATATCTTTGCAGTAAATCTTATATATTTTTGAGCAGTGGTGGCCCAGTGGTGTCGGCCCCGACTTACGAACAGTAGGTCGTGGGTTCGAACCCAGGCAGGCGCATTACTTTGTGTAATTTATTTCATCACCACTGCTCTCAAAACGGTGAAGGAAAACATCGTGAGGAAACCGGCATGTCTTAGAACCAAAAAAATTCGAAGACATGTGACATCTGCCAATCCGCACTGGGCCCGCGTGGTGGATTATAGCCCATCCCTCTCCTAGAGAGGAGGCCTGAGTCCCTGCAGTGGGAACATTATAGGCTGATGATGATGATGATATATCTTTAGCATATCTCCAGCTACAGTCTTTATTTGAGAGTGTCACAAGTGTGATTGTAAGTTCAACACGATCTGTAGATCCTAGATGTCGCCGCCATCTTTAAGTTCAACCCTACGTACGTCGCACCTAGCTTACGTGAGGAAAGTTCTGTTTTGTGAACGACGTTCAACTTTTGTGTGTTTTGGGTGTGTTTAGTTGTACTAACAGATAGATAGTTCGAAAACTATCTACCCATATATCTAGTTTTATTTTGAGTGTTGAATTTATAATATAACTAGCTTTTGCCAGCGGCTTCGCCCGCGTGAAAATGACGATTTTCCATACAAACTTTCATCCCCTATTTAACTCCCTTAGGGGTTGAATTTCGAAAAATCCTTCCTTATTCCTTGTCTACATTATAAAGGGAACCTCTGTGCAAAATTTCAGCTTTCTAGGTCCAAGGGTTTGGGCTGGGCGTTGATGAGTCAGTCAGTCAATCAGTCAGTCAGTCAGTCAGGACTTCTCTTTTTATTTATATAATATAGATATAATAGATATCATATATAATATCAGACCTGGTTTCCTCAGAAAACTTTGCGTCAACAGTTCTTTTTAATTCAGTGTAGATTAATTTTAAATCTGAAATTATTATCATAGCTTTGAAAACTAGATATTTATCCCGAGGTATATAATGACCCCACGGCGTGCCAATAACTGTATATTTTTTATCTAAAAAGACTCGACATTTCGTCGAAACACCATTTTTTCCACGAATTCAGCATTGACAAAAAGATTCTATCTTTCGCCGTATACTTTCAAAATGAAAAAGATCTTCAGTTCTTAGTTACAAAGACGTCGTGTCAAGGTCAGTATTTAAAAGTACCCGTGAACGCACAAGAGGCGCCCTATGCCCTTTGTGTCGAGTGTCATTCAAACACGGCCACTTTTCTAACCACACTCCCTAACACGAAGCCACTGGAACTTGACCCTTATGATGAAGGAGTAAAGGTTGTCTAGGGTTTATTGAACTGTACGGTTTGTTCTGGTCACTTTGAAAGTAGGTGAGTAGGTACGAGTAAGGGATTAAGTCTTGAATTTTTTGTATTACCTGTGTTTGGGGGTGAAAATGATCGAGTTCTGCCCTGAGAAATAATATTATATTAGAGATATTTAGTATGGTATGAGGTACCTGTTTGATGACTTAACTTTTATATCACTAGGTAACACAAGTAAAAAGATATAAACTGAACTCCATGAAAAAACGTCCTGAGGAAAGCTTTGAGTGTGAATATTGATGGTTATAAAAGAGAGACGAAATGAGACGTCGATAGATGAACTGCGTAAAGTATGATATGGCTAGAAGAGATGTGTGTGATGAGACTACAGTACCTAGGTATAGAGAGGAAGATATGTTGCAACAACTCCAAATAAATTGATACAGCAAGAGAATTATGATAACAATAACTGATTATCATATTCCCTTAAAGCTATTAGTTTGATCTTGTAATCCTTATACATAAAACATACCAAAAATATTTATATTCAAAGTAAAAACTAAACACACAACCATTAGTTTCTAAAACACAAACATAAAATCCGTTAATCCACGTTCATAAACAACAACTTTTAATTAATACCACATAATCACCGCGCCCCTGACATACTACCACAACCCTTACTATCAACCCGAGACTAAACTTCGGGTGTTTCCGCCAAACTTCGGAAACGTCACGCAATAATCGTAACGACATTCCCACATAAAGTGGTACAATAAAAAATTAACTGGTATAAATTCAAAGGGAAAAACCTACGTATTTGAAAGGGTTAAAACCCCAAGTTGGGTCATTACAAAGGGCGGATTAAGCTTGTTCTCTTTAAATTGGTCGGGGTCGGTCGTACCAACACGGCGGATTAGCGATGGTAAATAAATACGGCGGCGGTCACAGGGTTAACTTTGACGAGCCTTCGCTATTGGCTATTGTTATTTGAGATTACGCTGATGTTTACAATGTAACGTTTGTTCTGAGGGACCGGTTCGTTAGGGAATAATTAAAAGGACATTTTTAATAAAGTTCATTTTTTTTTTTCAGTTCTCATCAAACATTGGTAAAAATACGAGGCTTAGTTTTTTCCCATTTTTGGTCATTTAGCATTGCTCCCTTATTACTTTTATGATCAAATTAAAATCTAGTACAGGGTGTAACGGATCTTTCACGAAACCGTCTACCAATCAAAATAAGTAGCCCTACCATACGCAGAAAAAATATAAGTACCTACCTGTGTAACGATATTTTTTTTTGGTGAAAACTCACATTTTACGGTAAAACTCAACGTAACAAACTAAAAACATTGTGTTGTTGCATCCTTAAAACGCAAACGGGTTTTTGAAGGAAGTAAAGTTAGAAACTTTAATAGAAGTATTAAAAAAAACGTGTGACACTCGGAGACTGCCGCGGTAAAGCTATTGCATAGCATTTTTTATCAATTATTTAATTTGACAACCTTGTTATTTTCCGTAACCATAGCAACCTGGTTGATCACAATATTTTCGTTACGGAATTTCTGGATTCGCTCTCCACGCCCCTCCGCGCGGGCGGCTCTCCGGCCCGCGATAGAATTTATGCAATAGCTTAAAAACTTTGACCAACAATATCTCCATAATTAAAAAGTATGGTCCAGAACCTAAAAAAAATATCGCATTAACTAATACAAGTGCCTTTCGGCTATAATAGGGGTATTTTACTACCTTTACGTCTTATCAACAAGGTTTAATGAAAAATCTTGAATGTAATGTCATTCAAGATTTTTCATTAAACCTTGTTGATATGCCTACCACATATTATTATATCGTTAAATGAACAACAAGTTCACATTAAAACTAAACTTAAAATATTATAATTTCTTACCCATTACACTTCTACGCAGTGCATGGTTCAACCGTTGATTCAGTGCTAAACGTATTATTAACTAGTCGAAACGCCTGCTCGTTATATTATAGCAACCTCACACAGACATGCTTGTGCTGCAGAATGCGTTTGTGTCGTATTTCGACAGGCGCTTGTACCGAGCTTTGTAATAAAACAGCTTTAGTATCAGATGAATATAATATTATGTTCAAGTTCAAAACTATTTATCCGCAAACACATAATCTATAAACTATTTGGTAAATAATGCTTTTAGTTTATCGAAAGCTAAACACTGAAAGCCGAACCGTAGCCACATTATTACCCCAACAGGTGAGCAAAGGGTTATAATAACAATGAACACAATCATTTTCAAAGTGTAAAGTAAAACAAGAGTACAAAATGTAAAACTAAGCACTAAAACGTAATTTAATTAATATTATAATAAGTAAAAACCCGTAGTGTTGTAACCACGCGGGACATTACGGGATTTCGATGAAACACAAAAGTATAAAAGGATTTGTCGTTCACCACGGAACTTTACATTTCTTAGAATACTTAAGGCTAAGAAAAATACAAATAATATGCCGCTAGAATTGTGAGTTTAAAACATGTATGTATTGTAGTTACAGAATGTATCGTTGCAGTAGGTAACTAAATACGTGATAGCTTTCAGTAACGTAAATAAATAATACAAAAGCTGCTCAAAAATATTACTTTTGCTTTGAACTTTCAACCAAACAACAAGTAGGCGATATTTTGATAGGGGTGACACCTCGTTTCATGCAAAACAAAACATGTTCAAAGAAATATCGTGACCTGAAACGATAACATAATATTCCGTATATTTCCAAAAAGAAAACGTAAAACATATTTCGGCACACATGATGAAAATAAGGCTTCGTATGTGGATTAATGAATAACAAAGCCAGTCGACACCAACGGATCAAAAATACAAAATAAAGCATGGAGCGGCAACATTTAGAAAACGGAATATTTGAGCGTCCCCAACGAGACGTCATGGCGGAATTAAAGTCCCGGAAAATCGGGACACGTGTGGCGGGACTGGAGTCGTTACACATCACTAGTTCCGACCTTTTACTTTAATATTCATATTATTACGGAGAGGGCAATGAAAATTTAACGTGGAGAAGTAATTATGAAGCGGAGTGAGATGAGGGTTCTACTGTCCGACCTATTTCGGCGTGTACGGCCGCCACGCACTGCCATACTGTTTGAATCGATAATATGAATGTTCTGGTTAATCTATGTAGATACTGAGCTTAAAGCAGTTGTTATTTTAAAGTTTATATTCCTGGATGTACTAAAAAGAACAACTTTTTGTTTACAGGTTTGAGTTGAGGAACTTTTGTTTGCTTTTATGTTAATAAGGAAAATTATCACTAAATACACTTTTAAAGAATGAAAACACACGTGTTGAGTTAATAATACTCATAATCCAGTATAAGAAAAATAAAAATAGTCTAGCATATTGTTGAGATTTTGCAGGAGAAAACAAAGTACGGCAAAATAGTTTGTAATGATATAGGGGACCCCATTATCTTAACATAAGAGCAGCCATTTACATCATGAAATACCCTTACAATTCAGAAATATTAGGCCAGTATCAAATGAGCGCCTGAAAATTATGGCTGCAATAACAGTACTGACACTCGTTGCTATAAGAAAATTATCAGGCGCTCGGGGAAATTGTTCTCTGGTTAGTACATCTTTTATTGCCATTGCTATTACATCGTGATTACTGCTTGTAGCTTTAGAAACGAGGATTAGCTGTTATTATTTACTATTATAGTCATGTTGTATTGAGTGCGAAAGATAATACTTAAGATATCAGGCTTTATTATTGTTAAGTGGAAAACATTACCATTAAAATACCTGAAACTCCTGTCTGTATTTACCATCACTTTAAACACTTCTCATTTTAAAACGATATCTAAATTGTCATGCCTTCAACAAATCAAAGGACAAACTGGCCTGGCAAACACCAAGTGGTAGTCTGCGTCAGGCACGCCTCGACAAAGGCAGACTGTAATGCGATTTGCGACTAACTTTGTGTCTGGACGCGCCTCAAAGGAGAATTAAAAAGCTGAAATGCGAACCACCACCTTTTTACGTTTGACTACATTTTCAGTTTCACTTTATTTTATTAGAGCTCTTTAAATGTTCTTGTAGTAATAGGATATTTAAGCTATTTTAGTAATTAAATATGATTGATGGGAAAAATGTCTGATTTCCAAAATTATGCTAATGTAACTAAATAAAGATTATACTTTACGAGTACATACCACTAATCTTCGATTATTTTAGGTAAAATGATTAGGGCGTTTTGTTTAGTCTATTCTATACACGTATGGGTACGTCAATGACATGCCTTTAAATAATGAAGAAACAGTTCGTTAAACAGTTCGTGCCCATTGCAGAAAAAAAAAAATAGATTATACTAGGTAGTTCTATTTTTTTAAGACTATGCATAAGCACTTATAGGTATATGCATTATTCTCATTCAAATACGAACAAACTATATTTTCGTAATAGGTTCCCGTAGTCTCTACAGTTTATAATGTAAAATTTTAAGGGACACAAAAGTTCGTGGTGCGGGTGTCGTCGGGGCTGAGGGTTGTTTGAAAGAGAAGATACCACGGCCTCGACACAAAGAGCTAAGAAGGAACATTTGTGGGTTTTAGACAGTAGAATTTTATTCAGATACTCCCTACTGCTCTACCCAGAGCGGGCGGAGTCATTTGTTGATATTTCACGCTCCAAAAAAAGGTATTCTCCTTCGACATGAAGCCCCCATGAAATAAATTAAATTACGAACCTTTCCCAACACCTTATAAACAGAAATGAAAATAATACTCATTTGAAGAGACCTTATTGATGACGTCGTTAATTTTAAAATGGCGGGAGCACATTAATTTTATTTATTTGCTCCGATAAGGTGGTCACTGGTTAATAATGGCTACAGATACGGGTTGCTCATTCGTTGAAAGCTTAATAAAAATTGCTTCATATGTTTTACATTTTAAAAGACTTTATCAGTAAAAATTAACAGGCGTACACAAGCCGTGTGTGTGCCCGATGGGATTTCTCATAGCTGAAATGACGGATTTTGTTTATCCTAATTACCCATTTTATGGATGAATTCTCGCACTTTTGTGATATGGAGAACTTGGTGCAAAATGTCAAGTTACTAGACCCAATTAAACATGTCTAGTTTCTTAAATCCTTTTTTTACAATAAAGTTAGCCCTTCAGGTATAGTCGACCATGAAATTGGTTTACCACTCTAAGGTTGAATATCATTTGCACGTACAAAACATCAAGTGCTATTTTCACGTCAGAATCTGTCAATCTGTCATCCTTAGCGAATAATTATGTTACTGGGAGATGTCATCAAAAGTGGTAAACCAATTTCTTGGTCGACTATACTAAAATATTTTTTCTTACCCTTCAAGTTTCTAATAGCTCTCTCTACTACCAATAAGTTTATTCGAACTGTGAATACTGTGATCATTAGCCAAAACCGAGATCTATAAATGCCACTCAGGACGATCTTTGACTAAGACATGTTCTCGGCACTATTTTAGACTTCTAGTCTGACTGTTTTGTGGCTGCCACAAAAAATACGCTTTGACAAAGTCGGCCTTCAAAACTGGTGGTAAATCTGCAATACTTGAAGACAATACCACCACCTGACATTATTCCTATTGTCAACAAAACAATATCTAGCCACAAACGCATACGGAGGACGAAATCAGAGCGGAATTCCTGAGCATACCTCAACACCGCACATCGCCGTAATGACATCGGCGTTCATTAAAATTCCTGGTTCAAAGCCTGCCATTGTGGGCCAGCGTGTAGACGCGTTAGAACCACTCATTATACACTGCTACAGGGATGCTGCCTGGATCCGCTTATGAGCTTTTAAGGGATAGTGCTCAATTGAGAGCGGTGTGTTATAGGGATAGTTCTGACATGTGTTTCGTACTTTGGTGAATATGCTTTGTATTTTGTTGGTTACATTAGTTCTTAAAAAAATCTTCGTTATTTTAGTAAGTACTTAAGAGCATAGACGGGCTGCATTTTTCCATACAAATGTATTCCCCTATTCTCTTCCTGGATAATGCCTCTAGAGTAATCGTTTTTATTTATAAAAAATCCAGGTCTATTGAAGGCATGCCCCTGTCATTTTTTTTTCAAAAAATTTATTACAAAAATAAATATGACTTACCAAAAACCTAAAAAAATACCCCGTTTTTACCTACGTAATCAGATGACTACCAAAGAAAATTGAAAAGTTTTTAAAATAAAAATAAAAACAAGTAATAGGGGCATAGATCTATTCTTCCTTTAAATTTTGATACCAAATATAATTTAATTGGCTTAGGTTTCGACGAGAAAACAGGAGAATACGAAACGTCGATCGGTCAAGGTTTTTTATAGGTAAAATCGTTCTGAGCTGCAGTTGTCTCTATCGCACTCACATATTGATACCGCCCGGTTGCTAGAGCGCAGCGCGACGGCAATAGTTATATATACGTATATTATACGCAGCCCGTCTACGCCCTTAATATACTATCATGTAAGTTAAATAAAACTTACTTATCTTAGCTCGCTTTTGAACACTTAGACTGTTGAAGGTCAAGTGTCCAAAAGTTGGTATTTCTAGAATTCTGGCATCTCCTTCTAAAATGAGTAAAATTGTGGACAAAGATTAACGAACCAGCTAAATTAAACTAAAAGGTTTCCTATGTTTTATTTTAGGGTACAGAAAGGGAAAGTATTTAATTTAGAACCTGTCTAGACAGTGTGAGTACGCTAAAGTTATTTCAAATATTTAATTAGATATTTATAATCTAATTATACTAACATTTATCTTATTCAACTTTATAGTTATGTATAACTTGTCAGGAACTTTGAAACTATTGCAGAATGTTCACAAGTTATTTAGATTCAACATCGTTTACTTAGAAATACTTGTATAATTATGTAGTTTTGGTTTATATAAATTATTAGGCAACCCACTTTTTGACCCAAATATCGCAGAATTTAATCATAGGAAAAGCCAGGTCAGAACCCCAAATGGGGCACCATAATTATGACACCAGCCCCCCTAGTATGGCGATTCTATCTCTATTCTACCAAGAATAGACAGATTTTTCCATACAATTTGACATGAAACCTTGCTATAATCTGTAATTTTTCGATTCTTCCGTCGACAAAATCCGTTTCTTCGGTGGTCATGCTAAGCCGGCTGGTTAGGCAATAACCACACAATAAAGAAGTAGAGAGAAGAAGATTGTATGAAAAACTGAACTGTCTTATTTATCTTCGAAACACCATATCTATTTCTCTGTCATCATAGCTAAAAGCACAAATACCAGCATTCTTAGTGGCTGTAAGAAATTCAGTTTTGGCGTTTGCCAAAACTGAATTTCTTGACGTTTGCCAAAACTGAAAGTATTATTAGGAGGAGATATAAACTGTATCCGTTTTCCTTTCCGATATATCCGGGTATCACCCTTTGACTAACAAACGCATCAAAGGGTGCTATAGAAAAGGGGTAACTGCTTAGGTCTTTACCGGAAATCATTGTAACATAATATCCTAACTCCAAATGAAAACATATCAATAAAACTGTACCGTAGTTTTAATTTAATTTAATCTAAACAACGGCAACTTGACACGTAAGACAATAACAATTCAATCCGCACTGCCATCCAACAGATGAACTCAAAGCTCTCGCCGACGTGTCCCGACTTCCAATCGAGCAGTTGAGCTACATTAGCGACTTCAAATCGAGCTACAGCGACTTCCATTCGAGAACATAGCTCGAGAGCTCGATAAACGCTCCACAAAAACAATCACCAATTAAAATAAACACGAAGCACATTCGTTGTGTCAGCACTCCGCTGCGTACAAATTTTGTTTGTCAACCCTATTTGCCACAAACTCTAAATTCAATCTTAACACCCACTAAAACGGTCCATTTTACCCCAACAACATTTAAACGCTCGAGATAACTTGAAAACCTCCTAAACTTGTCGAACTAATACTCTCTTCTTACCTCAAAATGGCTGAAGTTTGGCTCAATTCCTTAAGGACGTAAACTGCTTACAGTTGCGCAGTCAAATCCAGACTTTATTGTTCAGTTGGCAAGGTTTAATACCATGTGGTTGGCCAAATATACAGGTTGATACTAAATAATGAAGTAAGTTTGCGAGAGGGTGTTTTTGAAGTGCCCAGAGACCTGTTGAAAGGTTTGTTGAATTAATTTTTTTATGTTGAGTAAATCGTAGAAGACGTTTAATGTTCCGCCAAATTGGGAAGCTGTTGAACTCAATCGTGGGGTAGTACCTGTGGATAGTACTAGTAACCGAAGTGTCATACTTTGTAATACCAACTCAGCCGTTATATTAATTAAACGTCTGGTAAATGATTTAACATTATTAAAATGTAACAAACTTATAATACAAACATGTGTTATCCACTTTTATCAACAGTAATCACAAAGAAAACGTCTTCTTGCATCGACAATCTACGCAATATTTTTTGTTTACAAAATAACTTAGAAACAAAGTTACCAAAAATTCTAAAACAAATTGAGCAATTCAACACCACCTTCCTGCAGCCAAATCCAGCTCATACTTCTACAAAATAAGAACATTGATTCTCCGGAAAAACTATCAAATCGACACAATTCGTACAAACTGCCGCCGAAATGTAAGTCTGAGTGAAAAAACGCAGACGGCTAAGTAAGCACGCCATTTGTCTAACAGCCGACAATCTCCCCCCCCCCCCACCCGTCCGTCTTCACCCGCGACGCGGCGCGTTTTTGTGCGATTTCACGCGACAATGTGCGTTTTAACGAATGTGTATTTTTTGTAACGTCCTGTATAACAATCGGGTTCACACATATCAAGCCTAGCGGGAAGGCTAAGTTCAGCCGCATACGCCGTCAGAAAAGTAAGACAATTCACTGACGTTGATACAGCACGGTTAGTCTACTTTAGTTACTTTCACAGCGTTATGTCCTACGGTATTCTGCTGTGGGGCAAAGCTGCTGATATTCAAAATATATTTGTTCTGCAGAAGCGAGCGGTTCGTGCAATTTATCAGCTGGGTGCCCGAGTTTCCCTTAGAGATTTTTTTAAGGAGATTGGTATTCTCACGGTTGCTTCTCAGTACATCTTTGCCAACATTTTATATATAAGACAAAATATCCATCTGTACACTAAAAACAGTGATATCCACAACTTTAACACTAGAAATAAGCATAAACTACGTGCTCCTTTTCACCGGCTTCACAAAGTTCACAATTCATTCGTAGGGCTCGGGATTACATTTTATAATAAACTGCCTGCTTCTTTTCTAGACTTGCCATTTAATGAGTTTAAAGCCAAAGTTAAATCTAATCTTTGTTTAAAAGCTTACTATTCTATTAACGACTACTTAGATGATAAGAATAGTTGGTCGCTGAGTTGAACACAAGACAATGTTTGTTATTTGTGTTCTTTCTCCAAAATTAGTTTACTGTTATGTTATGTATTTATTATTTTATTTTTACATTGTTTACACTTACTTTGTAATTTGTATATACTTTTGTTTATTACTGATTGTGTCTGTAGTAAATCTTAAATTTAACTGACACCTTGCTATTGTATCGAGTCTGGTTCTTCTAACCAACCAAACAGACAGATGTGTGCTGGGGAGTTTGTTCCGCCACTTCTTCTTTCCAGCTAAACACTAGGAAGTGCCGATGGGTGGGCGTTTTTGGGGGACTGTCTTATAAAAAATGTAAATACAGTGAAACCTGGTTAAATGTGTCTCAGATATTCAATTTGTTTCATGGGACCCCAGTATGAGTTCCAGTTATAGAGATTTCTCACTTATCCATGTCCCAGTTAGCCAAATTTCACTGTAGTAAAGTAAAGTAAAGTAAATTTTGACCTTCGAAAAGTGCTGATTATCAGCCTAGTTTGAATAAATGAATTTTGATTTTGATTTTGATTTTGATTTTTGTATATGTGACAGGTGATAATTTTTCTTTTTAGGGCTGTCACAGACGAACTGTTTGTATAAACGACAAGCATGTTATTTTATTATATTAAATGTTAGGAAGTTGCTGATTCACGAATATGAGAAAATATTGGGTGTGTCTGTAAGCGGCTTACGATCTCGGAATAGGTAGGGGATTTACTTTCCACAAATAATGTTATTGACGTAAGATATTTGTCTATGATTGCCTTTTCTGAACTTTCACGTCTACGTGGGTGAAAGTTTGCCAGATAAGAAATAGGTCATCTAAATGTTTTCGTGGCTATTTTGGGGCAAACAGTCGATGATAGAGCAAGTGGGTGCGGTGGTGGGATTGGATAAAAGTTAGTAAATTATTCAATCTTATGATTAGGTAACTTTCTTATGAGTAGGTAGGTACCAAGGACATAAAAACAGACAGGAGAAAAAAGGAGTAAAAAAATTCGTCCGCATCGGGGAAAAAGTGCCAGGACGGATGGCAGCATTGCCACGTTGGATGGCAATGCTCTTTTTTTACCAATAGGCCAGCCCTCTGATCACGAGAAGGGTCAACCAACCCTACGGCGTTGTCCCGATACTAGGTACATAGGCACTCGGACCTTATGGCCATAGTGTTTAAACCCTAAAAGTACGTAAGTTAAGTAAACTCAAACAACAGTCTAATAGTGGCAGTTTTTCATTGTGAATTACCACGCATAGATGATTAACTTAACTCACTACATACTTAGGGTGAACTCATCTAATTCTGTGATTCGCCTAATTCGGTGATATTTGATAGTTAGTACTTTATTTTTATATTTCTACAAATGCCTTTATCACGAAGTTAGATCAGTTCACTATATACCAAATGCAAATGTGAACCAACCATAAGTGACGCCTGTATGAAATGTCATTTTAATTTGACAGCTCAGTCTCAGTGTTACAATCACACAAACATACCCCAATGTTGCCAGTTCCCAAACAATTCTAATTTACGCATTATTTATCTCCGTCTCCCGCGAATTACATCCGCCTACATACATAATATCTCCAGTAATACTCATATAACTAAAATTAGGGGAAGTTGGGACAATAATTCAACGTTCGTTTGAGATGCCTATCTGTGTGACAGCTCGTTAGAAGGGAGGTGCGCCTGATACGGAACACCTTGCCAAACGTCTATGAAATTACGAGAATTGAGAGAAAGAAACGTATTTTTATCTTTTTGAGTTCTTTTTACAGCGATTTGAAGTGATTTTTTAACATAAATGAGATTGATAAAAAGTAAAGTTTCTCATTAGTGAATTGAAATGTACTCTAAGATTTGACTTCATAATCCACTTCTAATTCACTTTTTCATAACGTCAGTCATTATCATAAGCGCATAATATAAAGGATTAACCTAGAATGTTTCCACACACAGGCCTAGAGCTCCTTATATAAGAAGTCGCAATAAGAGCGATTCATATTTTGTTTACAAATTTTGATAGGTACTGCGATTCTTCAATATCTTTATTAATTCCGTCGTACCCCTCTTATTATCTTCTTAGATAAAAGAACAATAAGTATACCAGCACCGAAGTTACCACGGAACACGGACACGCTTAAGCAGCGGCTGCTAGAAGAGATATTTACGTAAACACTTTACGTACAGACGCAGACGCCAGGACATCAAGCTAATAGATAATCAACTTTATCGCACAAGGTTCAAGGTTCATTGCTGCTGGCGTCTATACAAACCAAGCGTGACACCGTTTACTCGAAAAGACTCAAATGTTATGCCTATAAACACCTACACTACATAAACTTTAACAGAAATCAACCATTGACGGATGAAGGTTACGCTCAACGCAATTGGGTACTCGACAAAAAAAAATTAATTCTGTCTGATTCGTATTTCTCATAAACAAAAAATTACAACGAAACAGTGCTTCGAAAACTCGTGTGAAGTTTTGCAGGATTTTTTTTTAACAAAAAACGACGTCAAACGCGTCAAAGATCACGAGGCCTCGTGAACTTTGACGCGTTTTATCTTCGTCAATTTGAATTAATTTGATGAAACAAAAAACACGTATCCAATATTTTTCGATAATTTAACTGAGGGAATAAACAAAACCATATTGTTTTTAGTCAGGAAAGTAGCCAATTTCGAAGCCACATTTTTTTGTGTCTGATATCTCTAGACTAGATGAGCCAGTGCGACTATATTCTAAGTTACTGTTACGTAAATACATAGAATTTTATCTGCAGGCCTGTTGTTTATATGTACTCGTATTTTGGAATAATATCACATTACCTACTACCTATTGTTAAACAGGTAGGTTTCGGAACAAAAGATTTCTAACTCATACAATTTGGGTTAAGAATTTAATAAAGCTAGTCTTTGTGACGAGGTATAAAAACCTAGTTAATGTTAAATGTATGTCAAACAGCTAAAAACTGTTTAAAGGTTTTCTTTTTAAGTATAATATCATCCCGTTCGTCGGGGCTTCGAGTTCCGTCGAGGCTCCGGGTTGTTCGAAAGAGATACCGCGACCTATCGCAGCACAAAGTGCTAAGAAGGAACATGGGTGGTTTTAGTCAGTAGAAGTCTGACACTCCCTACCGCTCAGGAGATTTGATGATTGAATAACACGCACCAAAAAAAAAGTATAGTATCACGCCCTTTTTTCCCAAAGTTTTAGGCAGGTTAGGTTATACTTGCCATATATAATAGTAAGCAGTCTACTTTTACTTGATCCATAATAAAAAGGAGAGTTAGGTATGTTACAAACGTCCTGATGAAAATAGTTTTTTTTTTTTTTTTTTTTTTAACGCTGCCTATTCAAAGGGGGAACGCTGCCAGTATCTTCGGAACCTTGCCTAAAGGGACTCCTTTTAATAATATATTTTAGTTACTATGGTTTTTTAGTTTTAGGTTATTAGTTCTAGTATATATTTTGTTGTAAGTTCTATATTAAATCTTTGTATGTTTTTGGTTTGAATAAAATTCGACATACTTATTTTAGTTTTTGTGATTTATGTTTGGTCGATGTGTGTTATTGTTGTCTTTTCGTCAAACTTTAGCAGTACCTAACTATGTTTTTCATAAAATACTCGTCAAAAATATTTTTATTAATTAGTTTGGTGCTACGTACACGTAACTTTGTGTGCGACCCAGACTCGCACTTGGTTTCAAGAATCTTCAATCTTTACGTTTCTCAGTAAATCTAACCTTTTTCTCTCCGTTAAAACCGTATTGTATTTAAGGAAGCCATTTACTGGCGTTGTTCGGTGACTTTTTATGTGAATCAATGGCAATAAAACATGGCGGCTGTGTAATGTTATGTAGATTTCTATTTGAAAGAATTCGCGTGTACGTTGTATGGGAGCGGTTTTAATCGAGCGGTAAAGCGAATGGGTTTGTTATGCTTCTGTACCTATACCTACTACATTTTTTTTTTTTTTTTTTTATCAGCCCACGCTGTCCCACTGCTGGGCAAAGGCCTCCCCCATGGCTTTCCAAGTTTGTTTGTTATTTGCTTTCTCCGTCCAATCTGATAAGAATGAGTCCAGATCGTCACGCCAGCGTTTCTTGGGCCTGCCTCGGTTACGACGGCCGTCTTCAGGCACCCACCGAGTGACTATCTTTGCCCATCTGTCCGGCTTCATCCTGGAAACGTGACCCGCCCAGTCCCACTTTAACTTGGCAGATTTAACACCAACATCGGCGATACCTGTCTTAGACCGTATTAAGGTGTTGCGCATTCGATCGGAGAGTCTAACCTTCAGAATGCTACGTTCCATCGCTCTTTGGCAAACGTTGAGTTTGGACTTCTGAGTTTCAGTCAAAGACCAAGTCTGAGCGCCATAGGTTAGGATAGGCAGGATACACATGTCGACCAGCTTGCGTTTCAATGAAATAGGAAGGTCGCCCTTCATAAATGCCTTCATGGACCAGTAGCTCCTCCAGGCATTTTCGACTCGACGGTCGATCTCTTTGTCCTGCCTACCTACTACATACTTTCGAGAAATTGTGTCGGTGTAGTATTACAGAAAACTTTGTCACTGTTCTGGTTAACCAGAATAAAAAAGAATTAAGTTAAGAAAATAAGTTGATTCAGTTCACAGCTCATCTACTACTATAAACACTTGAACTACTAAAAATATTCTTCTAACTACGGAATGAAGACGATGTCATGTGAAATTACCCGACATGCGATTGACTGTAAAATAACAAACAATGTCTTCAAAAGAATCAGATTATTGAAACACCGTTTACAAACAAAGTCAACATTAATTTACACAAAATCAATTTGAAACAAATTACTTAGCAGAGCAGTAACAAAACGCACCACGTACAGAATCTTTTGCGTTTTATTCAATTCAGCATACGTCAGTACGTTCCGTTATACGAATGGCTGAGTTATATCTTTGTTTGGTATTCAGAGGGGAAGATACATGTAAATAATTGCTTGGATGGATCTTAAGAGGGGAGGAATGCTTAAATTGTTTAAGACGACAAAGATATTTCGAAGTTTTTCTACCAAAGTATTCCAATGAAGAAGGCTGAAAGTAATAATTGGATAGAGTAGCTAAGTGACAAGACAATTTATTGAATTTATCAAGTTTCGATAGATTAATAACTAATTTTGATGGATAAGTAGAAAGTGACTTATAATTTGGTATATTAACGCCACGAAGAACTTTGAAATTCGGCCTCAAATATCTACCTATATTAAGTAAGTACGTTAAAAATATAATTAAGTAGCCGTTCCTAAACAAACTACGCCAAAGAGATTGTATTAATAACAGCGAACCCAAAACAACTTTTTTTCGCTCAAAGAAAAACATCTCCTTATTTTTTCGAAGGAAATCTCATAAAAATGTTACGTTCTACATTTTATAGCACTTTAAGTTACGCAGCCTCCTTTAATTAGTTCATTTTGAAACCGTCAGGTGTCGCCACCGGCGCAGGGAGTAAACAAGTTTCATTAGAAATTCCCCAGGGGGCGCCTGTGTCGAATCTTCACCCCAATGCTTAGCCCAGATGATTTGCGAAAAAGTGCCAAATTACATCGTCGTGGCGAAAACAAGAAATGTCCAAAACACTGGCGAAAAAACTCGGTGAACAAGCAGTTTTGGCCCCCAAGTATTTAGATGAAAACATTTCTGTTCGTAACGATGGAAGTTAGGAATTAAGACGAAGGAAACTGTGCTCCGGGGTAAAGTTTTGTGTGAACACACGAACGTACAACTACTTACAAATAGAATTAACACAAATATGGAGAGACTTACACACTGTAAAGCCATTGAACTTTCTATTTTTGGGCACAGAAAACTTAAAAGGTACGATTCCAAAGGTGACAAACGCAAACGGTATTGGCAAAGACAATGAAAGACCCCAACGATACGACTGGTATATTCTCATATTAATCAATTATATATACAGGGTTAAAGGTACACCGATACAAAAACGGTTACGGCATGGTTATGGCGTATTCGGTACATCCTCTGCCATAGTGGTCTCATCACCTGTTCATAAGTAAAAGTTTCCACAGATTTTTAGTGCACTTTTGAAACAGTTGCTTATTTAGGTATTTTATTTTAAAGACCGTTAAAGCATTAAACTGCAAATCTCCTCTCATTTTCCGTGAAACCAATAAACGTGTAACTACATAATACGAGTAGTAATACTATTCCAAAAATCCAAGTAAACCACAAAGCCACAACATTCAGTAACAAATCCTATTTCGAAAGCGAGTAGCGTTTGTTTCAAAATAAAGCTTCGTTTTAAACGCAGCATACCCGGGTAAAGATTGTGGAATCCTGTTAACCGGCTGACGACATAATTTCCAGGGGGTAGGAGGGTGTAAAGGGGTGTTCCAGGTGGATACCACCCCACTATACAGTGTATTGTTAATACGTTCGTTTATTAGGTAAATACTCTGGTTTGTGCATTCTCACCTAATTTTAGAGAGAATTTCGCTTTTTCGTGCTCTATTTGTGAAAATAGTACTTGTACTACTGGTTAGTTTTGGACACGCGCTTTTTTGTATTTTTTGTATAAGCTATTTAATCGGTTTGTATTTGCCATTTAATGTATTTTGTAAAGATTTGCCATCGACACGCTAAGAAGAAGATCGGTTTGTTTTACGTAATTTGTCCAGCGGTCTTTCTCTATAAATTAACTGAGTGAATTCACGATTTTCCTATTAGTATTCTGGTTCAATATGGGCACTTAATTTTCATTTTCAAATTCGTAAGCATCAGTTCGTCATCTACCAAATCTGGACCTTGTCTGGGTCATCTCTCGATCATTTTACGGAAAATCGCAAAATATGTTTGATTTTACCACCTGGCTATGTCGAAACATGCGAAATAAGTGTGTAAAAATAGGAAAAGATAAAAATCCTCAGGGTGTGACGTTATACAAAGCTTTATTATTACTATAACACTTGTTTATAAACTAAGTAAAGAACGAACTAGCACACTGTTACATTATCAAGACCAGACTTAAGACATGACCTACATTTAATCAAGCAACAACTCCACCACTTTCTGCCAAAAAGGCCTGCTCAGAGGCCAATATAGTGCGCACATTACGTGACAATGAGAGGCCCAATCGGCCGCCGGCTTAGTGGCCTTACTGTAGGCCTTTTTATGTGCCCTTCTGAATTACGCCCTCATTAACCAAACCGATTTGTTGCCTGTATCGTGAGGGCTGGTATGTTTCGGGGTCAGTTTTTCAGACGTAGAATTAAGAGAGTTTTTGTGCTAAGATCTGTTTGTTTGCTAGAATGGGAGTTAACGTTTTTGACCTTTTAGATGTTGATGATATGGCTCAGAAGAGAATTACTGTCTTGTTAGTCTAGTGTATGTAAGCGATACTGCTGAACATGAGGCACTGGGGTTGTCTGTTTTTTCTGGTCTGTCGGTGTTAACCTGGTAAGTCTGATCTTGACTTTGACCCAGCGTAGCACTAGGTTTCTAAAAAATAAGAGTGCAATTTATATAAGTTGTGTTGTTTGCTGATGTGTGACTAAATCTTCATTCTTCTTTCGTTTAAGTCCTGACAATAGTATTAAATTAGTTTTCACTTAGTCTATTTTACTTTTTACCACTGTGGAGACATACTTTTTGCTCTATCAACACTCCCCTTTAATAAACTAATAGATTAAATGTTACTATTGTCTTACATCACCCATCATAAGATTGGGACTTTCCCCATTCCAAAGTGAACACAAACATTTCCCCGCGAACATTAGCTAAAGTTCTAGCGTCAAATGGAACGTAATTAACATGTAAACTTGAATAGAAGCCGTAATTCTACATAATTGAATAACTTAGTACCCTCACTCCCTCATACCTCACTCGTACTCTTACTTGATTACATCTACACTAATATTATAAAGAGGAAAGATTTGTATGTTTGTGTGTATGTTTGAAATGAATAAACTCCAAAACCACTGCGTCGATTTCAAAAAAAAATTCACCATTAGAAAGCTACATTTACCCTGAGTAACATAGGCTACTTTTTATCCGTGTATTCCCACGGGAACGGGAACTACGCGGGTGAAACCGCGGGACGACCGCTAGTATTATTCGCGCTAATTAGCCCACGTTAGTTTCATACGAGAATTCCGTGATTCTCGTGTGAAACTAACGTGGGCTAATTTCTGGTTGGTCTGTAATATGGCAATCTACTTTGTAACACTTAGGAGATTAGCCTTTTACCAACTACGTTAGGGCTGGCTTCCAGTCTAACTGGATGCAGCTGACAACGCCGGAAGGGGATGCCCTAGAAGGACATGCATTGACCTTATTGATGCTGTTTTTCAGATCATTTACGTGCGTGTATGACCACATGTATGAACGCAGACGAGGCGAGTGAAATGTAATAATCGTAGCAGGTGGCGTTCTCTGGTTTCTGCCTACCCCCATTTGAAAAGGGCGTGAGTTTATGTATGTATGTATTTTATGTAAGTGTTAATCACAAAAGCTGCCCTAAACACTTCTGCCTGCGATGCCTTACATGCTGCCGAAGACAGAGTGAGCTGGTGCAAGACAGTCCGGGAGAAAGCGATCCAAAGAGACCACGACCCTCAACATTGAGGAAAAACGACGCAAGGACACATAACAGTTTTATAGAACACAACAACACGTGCCAAATAGTCAAAATAACTCTATGAAGTCTGACATTATACAAAAGGTCCTGCACAACACCTGTATATACCGCTCTCAGTACTACGCTACGGTACGCGGTACTTACATACATATAACCGCCTCCCTTTCCGATATCAACCGGCTACAATAAAACAGCCACAAAATTCGCTCTCTCACCAACACAGTCATAAGGCCTAATAAAATCAGACAGCCACACATCACGGTACAAGATACCAACGAGCACTAAAATAAATATGTACATACAGAACCACGACACGCTTTTAAATTCATGAAAGCAACGTTCTAGAGGTGTCATTACACAATACTGTACGTTTTTATTGAACAATAACCGTTCGTAGCGACCTGCAACAGGTGACTTCTAGCCATAAAAAGTGCTATCGACCCCTTTTTGACCCAAACCTCCAAAACAATAGGATATCAACTTTATACCCAAGGTTTTTAGGGTAGGTTTTCTATTGTGTTCCAAATTGATTAAATGGAGGAAATGAAATCAGTTGTTTCGTATTTTGTTGGGTTTTGTTTAGTAAACGTTGTCTTAATGGAATGAAAATATCTTTAGTTTGGATTTGCAGTTGCTTTTAAAATAATGAAGTGGTACTCTGAGATAACTGAATTAGTAGTGGAGCATCTATTCAAAATGTCGTTAAAGAGGAAACTATAGTTTGTTTTGGCACTATTATTGGTTTTATTGAACGCAACTTTGTTCATGATATCGTTGATTGCATCTTAGACGTTTTTTTAAATCAATTGGATTTATATTTATATACCTAAATCTGCAAACTTCATTCTTTGTATCGAACGCTGTATTTATTTCAGAGCAACTGCGATATTATAGCTTTATATTTATCACATTACAGATTATACTTATCACATGCAGGGCTTGTTAACGTTACCAAATTCACGATAAAAGTATCGGTAAGTAACGATATTTTCATAATGTTAATTTATTAACGTTATCACTGGTATCGGTAATTTGGTATCGGATCAGTTTATTAATGTTCCCTGGTAACGGTAAAAGTATCGATACTTTTACCGTTACAGTCACTTACCTTCCATTTCGGTTAACCCACGTAGGTAATTTTATATACTAAATGAACAGATAAACCGTTTGCGTTCGGTTTTGGGTGGCGACTAAACTCACAGCAAGTGGAAACAGAAAAAAAAGCTATTATGACGACATAAATGCGTCGTAAGAAAGAGATGAAAGAAAAATACCGTTACTTATAGGGTTAATTTGGTATCGGTATCAAGTATCGTTACCTGATAACACTATCATTTAACGGTAAATCATTGATAACGTTAAGTCAAATTACCGGTAAAAGTCCACCCAACTATCGATACCAGACTTAACGTTACCTATGAAATTAACGTTACCTTCGAATGAAGGAGGTAACGATACCTAATTTTTAACGGTATTCATAGCCCTGATCACATGTTTACAAGTTTCTCATAAAATCAAAACTTATTGCTTTTCAAAGTTCAGTAATAATATCGAAAGATCCACGTCCTTTCGAAATAACACACAAAGAAATCGTGAGGTAACACATCGCCTAAACTTGGCACAGTGACATACTTACTGAAGGCTTCAGGTTTCAGACAGTAATTACTGCAAAACCCAGTTACCAGCCCACTCAAATAATTATTTTAAAAATTCACACCGGCTCGACCCAGTGTTGAGTACCCCTGGTTTTAAACCCCTAGCAAATTTCAACTTTAGCTCTGAACCATAAAGTTGATTTTCCCATGGAAAGTGAGTGTCTTTTTTATTTTAAAGCAAACATAGGTACCTCGATTAAATGGGGTGGCTAATAAAAAAAATGGTTTTATTAATATTGTTAACTTTTGATAATCTTTCTGGAGCAAAATTAGAAAAGGAATCGTGTTACGGGTTTCGTGAAACTTTTTAGAAAAAAAAAATGGAAGAAACATGATCTTTTTTCGGAACAGAAACTTCAGAGGCTTATCCAACTTTTAGAACAAATCTTTTAAGTAATCCTAATTTTTGTTTTCCAATTTACAAAGAATTCTTACGCAGACATTAATTTATTCAAAACTAGATGCTCCGTAATAAAGTATACACGGTAGTATAGTTAAGTGCCTAGATAAATAATAATTCGAATCCATATTTATCCAAACCAAAGCTCGCTAAAGAAAACGTTAATCAGAAAACCGGCAAAAAGAAAACACTAAACTTATCCGTATCCAACTCCCACTTGTCCGGTAATTGGAAAGATTTCCGGATATAACCAGATTGTAGCGGTAACAGTCAGTTATAGTCAGTTATAGCCAGTTATAACTACTTATAACCTCTTTCTTATTTTGTTTTAGAGGCGAACATTGCGTGTTTTTCTCATAAAAGCGCTATTATATTTTGATAGTATGTTTTTCTCGACGTGAGAATGGAGGAAAGATATATAAGTTGTATTATGTACTTATCTTTTGTATGGCGGGTGAATTGACGCGATGAATGGTTAGTTGTTTCGTGCAAATATTGGCTGGTTCCCTTTTGTTCACTTTAAGTGGGTTTTTTGGGAGTTATTGTGTGAAGAGGTCAATGGACGACTATAAATAGGCTCAAGAGATGATTCGGTGCCTGAACTCCGTTAAAGGCCATTGTAGGTTCTGTTTTCCTATATAACCTTTAGGTTTACTGGATGATGTTCAAGCTAAGTAGGTTGTGTTTGTGTAGGGTATTCAAATAATTGAGGAAGGACTTAGCAAACACGCTGTGTGGCATAAACTTGTTATTGATTACAAGATTGACAAGTCAATCCCGATCGAGGAAATCATTTACGTACCTCTTTTCGATTCATAATCATTTGCCTCATATTTTCGCAACTAAGTTGCTTTCAGTCTGACCGAATTAAGCTAAGTATTTGGCATAAAATGACTGGTACTCTGGTGTTTACAATCTAGTCAAAGTTTTTTAAAGTTCGCTTCAAAATTAAATTAAAGACACAAAATCTCAATTAATGTAGGACTGAATCTTTAAAAAATCCTGTAAAAAATCACTTACGTATTTATCACAGCTTCTTTACTATCTTCATAATAACCAGGACTTACCTGAAAGGAACAGACACAAAATTAATGAAGTCGTATTTAGTAGTCAAAAGACTAAATATTTTAATAATGAAGCAATTTATCATTAGTACAAGAGCCTACGAAATAAATTCTAACAGGTGTGAATAATTAATTACAGGCAGTTGCCATGGCAACGGATAGTACTGCTACTTAATCTGCTAGCTATTAATCAAGGGCATTTTCGGTGAAAAATTGCTTATTCATGAAATATAGCTAATTCGTAATTTAGTTTCAAACGAAGAGGACATTATTTAGTAGCTTAGGTAATTGCGGAACATACTGGCAATGTTTTTGTATATTTTCGACTGTAATTGTTTTTTAATTTATTTACATCGATATCTCCGTGATTGCCGCCGATTGACGTAATTGATACGTTTGTTTACTTCCTAAATAATATATTTTTCTTCTTGGTCTATATGTTTGTTTATAATATTTAGTTTCGTAAGTCCGTGGTATAAAAGTCAAAGACACAAACAAAGGTAGGTACTTTTATTTTGACAATTTGAGCAGATTGACCAAAATTCGTGCTATAACGCGCGGAAAACAATTAATGTATAGATTTTTTTTTAAGGAAAACCTTATAATATTCAATAAAGTTACCAATCCATTATCTCTTATTCACGCATTAAATACTTTAGAAAGCCTAATCAAGGCAATCAGTAAAAAATAAACGAAATCCTCTTTAAAACAATAACTATTCCGCTTATCTCTCAAAATAACAATTTCCATTTCCTTCGCGTTTTCAATCGGCCTCATTCCGATCCGGCTGGAACCGGCATTATCTTTAAAAACGTTAACTGCCGGATATTACGCATATTATCCGGAGTTTACCCCAACTTAAAACATTGTAATATCGTTTACCTTCACTCGGTAGCTAAATAAAACTGTTTTATTTTCAATTTGCAGGAAAATATGGTACATTTTTGAGTTTATGAAAGTCTCGACTTGCTTTAGAATGAAGTTTGCTAGAAATTTAGTTACATTGTTGTACTACGTATGTACATAAAATGAAGAGATACGCCATATAACAGCTATAGATCCAGTATATATTGAACAGTTTTCAAAAAAGTGGCTCATTATAGCACTTCTTTGCGTTTAGGGGATTTTCATGGACGCTCACTCTGATTCTGCTAGTCCCAAAGCTTGGTAGCTTGGCTGAATGTATATGGCCTATATATATTATTGTTTCTAACATCATCTCTAATAACGATGCCCTATGAGAGAAATCATAACTTTAACCAAAAAAAGGGGGATAATAATAGCGCTGACGATATACAGACACTATGAAAATGCTGCACTGAATTCAAATAAATTGGGAGGAGGAGAAGAGAATGATTAAAATCACCAAAATGAACTACAATTAAAGCCTCTCCCAAAAAATAGACAAAAAACCAACCCAAAACAGATAACGCAGCTAAAAAACCAATGGCGAGGCATAAACATCTTAGCGACGAATTACCCGGGTAATACGGGTATTAGCAACGGGTCTACCCGGCCGGTGTAACCCGGGCAAAGCCAGGTTTAGTCTGCATTATACCCGGCTTTTAAAATTAACCGCAGGTTTGCAGCTGTAATCACTTTAACGTTGCATTTTGTGTACCTACTGTCAGTAGCCTGTTATAGTGCAGCATCGAAAATATTGGCTTTCGTACTATAAGTTACGATATCAATTTAGAAGAATGATTGTCCAAATATTGAGGTATTTTAACTGATTTCATGGTGAAGATGTCCTACCCAAGCATTGTCATTTTTAAACTAAACATAATTATATGCAAACTTTCAGGTCAATCGGAAAGCAGGAAGTGGGTCAAAAATTAGACTGTCACTTTGTTTAGGTCCCATTGTCACTTTATGACGTGCAAGTGAATTTCAATCTTATGGTTACATTCGTAGAGATACCGCGGCCTCGGCACAAAGGGCTAAGAAGGAACATGGGGGGTTTTTAGTCAGTAGAAGTCTAACACTCCCTACCGCTTTGCCCAGAGCGGGAGGAGTAATTGATGATTTTCAACCCTCTAAAAAAATGGTTATACTTAACCAGTACCGAATAATACACACCATTAACGAAATAAAACTGCGACATATCACAGAATACGAGAGAGTGTTAATAAGACAGTGGTGGCAGACAGATCGATAGCGAACTAAAATTGTAACCGGCGGCCGTGGATGAATGCACCGAATGTAAGCTGATTGAGAATTTGAGATATAGGCTACGAGGCTTTATTTAACTTTATCTGCAGAGAAAGATATTAATTTGGAAGATTTTTAATTATTTGGCTATTATCATTAAGGTTGCACAAGCCAGTCATTCTTCCATACAAACGTAGTATGGTGATTACTCCTCTGATGGTTGACGGTGTAGGTTAAAAATTAAAAATTGTATCAACTGGTCTTGTCATTATCTAGGTCTCTATGGAAGCAGAATTGGAAAAAAAAATTGGTTTGGAAGTTATGAGCGTCGAAACTTTCATATTTTAGCACTAATTTTAACCATCTTTGGGCGTAAATAAGTTACGTATATAGTACGAAAATGAAAAAAGTGAACCCATACAGGCATAGATTAGTTATTAAAGAATTCAAATAATTTTATTTTGAATAGATACATTCAATGGATTTTTCATGTTATCCATACTACCAAAGGTCTGCATAGAAACAATCGCGCGCCCGTTTTAGTTGTGTCTCTTTCGCTCTATGCATTTCGCTCGTGATGTCGGATGAAATAGCATGCATTTTAGCCCCGCCCACCAACTAGTTCGTGCCGCTGACTTGTTTACCCTTAACTTAGCACCTCGCTTCTGGAAGCAGTGATTGCCAAGTCTCGAATTCGAACCCAAGGCAGACACAAATGATTTTTCGAATTCATGTGCTTGTTGTATAATAGAGATGTTTACTAACTAAAGAAAATGTGATTCTAATCGGTCCGTCTGTTAGATTTTCGAAAAATATTGGATACGTATTTTTTGTTTTATCAAATCAATAAAAATTGACGAAGATAAAACGCGTCAAAGATATTAGTGGGAGGTTGTGACGTCACTGCTCGCTAAGAAATGTCATACTAATGTCCTAGAATATGACGTCACACGAGTTTTCAAAGCACTGTATCGTCTTCATTGTTTGTTTACGTGAAAAAAGAAAAAATATGTGTCCAATATTTTTTGGAAATCTATCTGACGGGCTAATTCGATTTTTTTTGTTAACATCCTGATATTGAAACCAGCACGCCTGAGATATATTTCTCGATGGCATGCGTAAAGCCAAGTCGGCAGAGGCACATGTGAAGAGAGGCGCGTGTAGTTCGGTGAAAACAAGCGAACGTGAACTAATGTTTTGATTTCAGCATTGACAAAAACACTTATACCCAATACGCAAACATACAAACCCTTCAATTCAAACACCTACTAGTTTCTCAAAACACTCAACCGTTACAAAAACGGGGCGGGTCTGTTAGACCCACACGCGTAATTAACTGGCAATTGCTCCATTACACAAACCCTTTTAGGTCTGCTTTGGTTATTATGTGTCGCTTGTCGATTACCATTGTCGGCCGCGATAATGTTTCGGGGTCTAAGCGACCCTGTTTATTGAAATCGCTCGTGTCATGTTCATATAAGTAGGTTTAAATCGTACATGAAGGTTTTTAAGGTAAATAAGTTTCGCAGTAACAGAACCTCGTTTTTAATTAAACTTACCACATTCGTTTGAGCACGGTTAAATTATTATTTATCTTGTGAAAATGGTTTTCGTAAAATTGCAGTGTGTAATGAGATTTTGAGGTTTTGGTTTTTTTTTTATACAGATCGTGGAGAGTATAAAAATGTAGAAATATCTTTAATTAACTTCCCTAACATACCTGTACACGGATTTCTCCATGGGAAAACTCTCACCATTTTCCCATGGGGGTTAGGCAGAAACCACAGAACGCCACCTGCTACGATCCTAACACACATTATTGAAGTGTTTACTAAAAATTATTGTAAGCATTTTCTTTTAGTCTGCTAAAATATAAGTTTTTCAGAACACATTACATTTAATGTACATTCATTAGCCCGTTCCTCTCAGTTGATTCCCAAACCGTACACAATAACATCCATCCTATTATCTGAAACGGCCTAACGATCCCGAACAAAGTACCAACAACTAGACGAGATAAAACGTAGGTAATATTATTTTAAAAGCTTTTCACAAAATCCCATTTCCACTAAAAATAGATTACTTTACAAACGAACCACATTTTGGAACACGTCTGAACGTAACAAAGTTTTATCCATTTAACCCTAAACTGCTAGGTAAATATTTTTAAAGTTAATAATTAAAATTGTCGGGCCGCAAACTGGACGACAGAGAATTAAAATGAATTAAATGCAGCGGCCTGGGTATGAATAAAATCAACCGCTGCTCGGAATAATGTGACCACTTTGTATGCAAGTCGTTGGAGGTAGATAGCGGCGGGACCGCGGTATATTGTTAGCTATTGTTCCGGTTATTTCTAATATTAAATAGTTTACATTTTGTGCTGGTTGCTCTGATGCATCTATCTATACTGTGCGAGGCTTAGAGGAAGCTTAAATATTATTTGAATTTCAATAAGTTGGGAACGCAGATAGAATTTTAATATTAAATATTTTACAGCAATTGAAAAGCATGAGATACAATTTTACACGTAAATGCGCTCCTCCAAAATTTAAACTAATATTCTATACTCATGCAGTACATTGAGCTTTTGTCATACCATTATAAAGTCTAGAATAGTAGATGAAGAAAGGTAAATAATAGCTCAAGAAACGTCGCCTCTGTAGTAATTGTAACTTATATTCTGACTCAAACAAATGGCAAAATTCCGCCAGTATTTCTCAGTACTCCGTGCTACGTAACTTTACACTCCATTTCTAGACATTTTTCAAACAAAACACGGCGTACAAATGTAGATCTACCCTCCCTATATCATTCATTTACATTCGCCCACTTATTTTTGCAGCTATGAATTATAATTCAACGCAGCTCCGCAAGAGGGCCGCTGGTCGTAATTAAAATCATCCGATTGTCCTGCAATTTACTTTTACTCGGTACTGATGTATAATGCGATTAATATATTCAATAAGTGTGATTAAATAATTTATGCTGGTACGGAAATGATATAACTAATTGCAATACGCAGTGCATTTAAAACACAATGTATCAGGAACTTATCATGAGTACGGTAAAACATTCCATCTAGGCATATGCCGCCTTATTACAAAAGGTAGTTAAACCTGGTTTAACTTAGACCTGGTTTATTCTCGCATGCTGTCACTTTCTTTTGAATATTATTGAAGTGAGACGTCATGCCAGATAAACCAAGTCTAACTTAAACCAGGTTTAACTACGTTTTGTAATAAGGCGGATGCGATTTTATCACGGAAAGATTTCTAGTGCTTATACACTTTCAAGAAGGATACTATTAAGGTACATAATATTCCCAGCTACCCCGATACAATGATCAGGCTCAATCACTCGCTAAGTAGAGATTATATAGACCTACCCTCCCCAGAACTAGCCCGCCCATCTACAAAGCATTCAATATGAGACGGTCCATATTATCGATTCCGTAACAGATGTGACCGGTCCAATATCTCTTCAGGTTCAAACTAACGGAATTAAAGAGATTTCCGATTAGATCATACACTATTATTCTTTAAGATCTTTCAATAAAAATGAAACCCTTTCAGAAAGATCTGTGCTAAAAGTGGAATAGTAAAACGTAGATAACATCTAAAACTTCAAAGCCATTTCAAGGCCGTTTAAAACAATAGAACTAAATTTTAATCCCGCAATCCACAGTAAAGCCAACAATAAAACGTTCCCACGAAACAAAATGGCGTGTTTTATTGTAAAAGTTGAATAAAATCAGCGAGGGATGCGGCGCTGAGTAATGGCCACCTTTTGTTTGTGGTTAATTAGCGAGCACCCGCGCCCGCTGCGGCCCGCGCTCCGATACACGGTCACCGGCCCGCCGCGAGAGGGTTGACGCCACTACAATACTACGGGGCCCGAAAGACCCGATAGTTTGCGGCCTGTCTATTCAACGAGAGATCATGATGCGGCATTTTGAGGGTTACTTGTTAATATTTAGTCTATCTGCCTTTACAAGGGCGTAATAATTGAGAGAAATATTACGATCTTGTTCATTAACACTACAAGGGACGCTAGATTAATTGTATTATCTATCTCCATAAATAAATATTTATTATTTTATTCCAATCTCGTATTCTCATAACAACCGCTGGGAAATAAAAAGAAACCCTGACAAAGCTGATTTTCTTCTAACACAACTTGTGGAAGTAAATACCAAGAACATAGTTAGTTAATAACGTTAATATAATATTGCAGTGGACGTTTTGCAATCTAAAATGGAACTTATTGTTCGTGTCATTGATATAATAAAACCCAAGATACACACTCCGCGTCTCAAAACCGTCCGCTTAAAATGAGTTCACAATGAACTCATTTACAAAATACTTTTTATATTGCTTTTTATAACTGCATTGTAAAAGGAATCTGCGGGTTGAATTTGCCAAAAAAAATATGTTTATAGTGACGATAACTACATGTAGTAGTGCGTGTATTGGTGAGTGTTTGGCGACAGTTACGACTGTTTGTTTTGTTCGAGACTGTGCATCTAGGGTTTTATTATATCAATGGTTCGTGTACATGATTTAGAAACGATTGCAAATGCAATACAGTTCGTATTGGCTTTTACGATAGCAGTGAACTGAAGTGCCTCCTAGGCATCTAAATAAAATCTTGATGGCTGGCCTGGCTGGTTCATTATACGCCCAAGAGAATAATCCTGAATGTTGTGGCAATTCCTGAAAGTTAGTTCATTGATTACAGATCTGTCATCATAGTATGCCTAGTTCTATCCCAACTCTAACTCTTCTATTCTAACTCTGTCTGCAGCTGAATACCAGTACGTTACCTAGAGCACCTGCCTATCTGACCTCTACATACCAATCACAGGGTAATATAATACCCTTTTGTTTGACTGGTTGTCACATTTTCTATCATTATCGACTGTCAAGCATCTACTAAATAACAATCGGAACGAACTGCTAAACATGCTTACTGAGACGCGAAGAGAATTCCGTATGTAATGAATGATGGTCTGCCAACCACGGACTGATATGGCAAGTACTGCCTTACCTGGATGATCGATTCGAGAAGCTGTTTATTATTAAGCCACGAGTTTCTTCAGATTACTGATACACGTAGTCTGTTGTTAATTTGGTGGCTCTTACTTTATGATGGAGGTGGCGCTACTGTGCCCGTGTTTACTTCGGCTCCGTAGTATTTTTCAAGTTAAAAATATAAAAAGTGATTATCTGCGCAATTCAAGTGTTGAACTCAGTGCAAAAACATTAAAAAACAGTGAACATTATGAAATTCTAAACAATAGTGCAATAAATAGACAAAATACCGGCTACAAAACATCAAAACAAGAACTGTGTTTTTTTGTGCTAAGACAAGTAAAATTAAAGTGGAAATCAATTTATTGACACCTATAAAGAACAATCCGTGAAATATTAGTGCAAAGAAGGAAGAAACTAGTAAAAAAGTGAACAAAGAAATTATTATAACCTATTAATAAACTGCAAATCATCACACATCATTTTATTCTTGGAGATAACGCCATCTAGCTACAGGTGATCGAACTAGACCAGCAACTAACTGCGTACGCGCAACAGATTGACAGCACTAGTAAATGTCAACACTTCAACTGTAGTTAGTAACCACTTAACTAGAGGACACCACAAGTACGAAAACATGGAAAATGTTATGAAAGTTCTAAAAGAAATACAAAGTGATCTAAACAATCAAAAACAGGAAATGAAAAACATGCAAGAAAATATCACTACAGCTATAAACGACAATATTAATCAAAAATTTACAATTATGGAAAATAGAACAAGCATCCTAGAAATAAAAGTAAATCAACAACAAAAAGCAATAGATTATTTAGAAAGACAGGTTAGAAAGAAAAATCTTATATTCTATGGAGTGGAAGAGACCGAGCGTGGATACACAGATTTGCTAGATATATTATTAAGTTGCATAATAAATAACATGAATATTTACATAGAGAAATCTGAAATAGAACTAGTGAGAAGACTTGGCAAAAAAGGGGACAAAACAAGACCTTTATTAGTAACACTTACAACAATGGGAAGGAAAATTGAGATTCTAAAGAACAAAGGGACACTGAAAGGCTTACGTATTAATATTAAAGAAGACTTTCCACAAGAAGTTCTGTTGAAGCGTAAGGGCCTACAAGAAGAAGTAGAAAAAGAGCGTAAACTCGGGAAAAACGTTGTACTACGATATGACAAAATAGTGACATTACCAGGTAGCCCCAAAAATATGAATAATATAGGAGACTCACGGAAACAAAAACGAAATCTGTCAGAATCTCCTGTCCACCAAACCACCGTACTCAACGAAAACAATATCAAACAAATAACTAAGAAAAACAAGACAAACAATATTACTTCCTATTTGTACAACGCACCTCCGAAAAAAGGGTCGAAATCTAGTTCGACTGTGATACCCTTATCGCCAAAAAACGAGTAAAAAAAGAAGCCCCTCCACATCTCCCAATACGGCTTGTCACCGCGGGGGATAACGACAACAACCCTCCATCTCCACTACAAAACCTCGAAAATTGAATATCAAAAGCAAAAGACAGACAGACGTGGAGCAAAATGGAGGAGGCCTTTACTAGGGGTCGCAATACCGGTCCCACTTTCCGAAACCGGTATTTTCGGTATTGAGTCTAGGACAATACCGGGATCCCGGTAATTTCGGTATTTTCGGCATTTATAGAAATTATATTTGTTTTATTAGTTTTTCTTTCCGTTATATTTTTTATAGTATCTATAGTGATATGGTAAATTAGAGAATTTAAAAAGATATAAGTTTAAAACCGACTTCAACGGTTTTTTTGCAAAAACGTTTTTTTATTTTGTTATTTTTAGTTGCAATATCCTTTTCCGTATCTTGTACTCGGGGACTTCAATGCCAAGAGCTTGGCCAGGTCAAGCTCTTGGCATTGATTGGTTCTCGTTACACAGATGTGCGGGGTGGGATGGTCGAGTGCTGGGCTCTGGGAACAGGCCTGGACATCCTGAACCGGGGATCTGTACGGACGCGGGGCGAGTCGGTGGTGGACATTTCGTTAGCCAGCTCAGCTCTGTCACAGCGTGTCATTGACTGGCGCGTCATGGAGGGTGTGGAGACCTACTTCGACCACCAGTATATCCGGTTTGAGGTCTCTGCCCAGTTCTCAAGCGCGCCGGTCCCACAGACCCCGAGTGTTCCGCGATGGGCGCTGAAGCAGCTGTACCGGGAGCTCCTCCTAGAAGCCTCGATCGTGCGGGCCTGGGTGCCATTACCGGTCAGGCCTGCGGACGTCAACGACGAGGCGGGTTGGTTCCAGGAGGCCATGTCTGAGATATGCGACATGGCAATGCCCCGAGTCTGGCCAGGAAGCGTCAGGTGTACTGGTGGTCGCAAGAGCTGTCACACCTGCGTGAGCCGTGTGTGGCGGCGCGGCACCTGTACGCCAGGCATCGCAGGCTCCGCATTCGTCCTCCGAACGCGGAAGCCATTGAAGCGGAGCTGTATGAAGGGAATAGAGCGGCGGAGACCGCCTTCCTCGAGGCTCGTCGGCGGGCCAAGGATCAGGCCCGCGAGGTGATGCTGGAGACTCTCAACAGAGATCTGTGAGGGCGCCCTTATAAGAATTTGCGGAATAAACTCCGCACCCGGCCCCCCCAGCTGACGCAGAGTCTCCGGCCTAACCTCGTGGAGGACGTGGTGATTCGCGAGGGGAGCATCAGCATGGCTCCGCCACCTGCGATGCTGGAAGCGGACCACTCAGGAGACGATGATGACATTCAGGAGGTGACTGGGGTAGACCTGAGAGTGGCGGTACGTAGGCTTAAAGCCAAAAATACTGCCCCGGGACCCGATGGGTTGCCTGACAAAGACTGGGTCTTGGCCTCAGAGGCTCTTCGGCCCCGACTGGAGGGGTTCTTAAGCGCATGCTTGGAAAGAGGCTATTTCCGCTTCATTGGAAGACGGGGAAGGTGGTCCTCATCTAGAAGCTGGGACTCGCCGTCCGCATACCGGCCCATTGTGCTGCTCGACGAGGTGGGCAAGCTCTTTGATTATAAACGCAAACCGCCTCGTCGAGCACCTTGAGGGGATGGGTCCGAAATAGTCCGAATTAACCAATTTGGTGTTCCGCAAGACGCGCTCGACGGTGGATGCCAGCATACGAGAACCCTCACGACGGAGAATGCGGTCTCTCGGTGTGGCCTTGGCGGTGTCTCTCGACATCGCGACAAAAATCGGTAGAATATAGAAACCTCCTTCTTTTTGGGAAGTCAGCAATTAAAAGAAAATCAACTTTTTAACAAAGAATACGATTTATCTCCCTCCCATCGAAATTGCAACATCGCTACCTGCGCTAATGAAAGCCATATTAAACAAAAATGAATTAAGTAATTAATATTCTTCGTTTAATTCAATCTGTAAAATCTTAAATTATAACAAGCATATTCTATTATAATAGTAATAATCAACATTCTTCTTGCAGCAACGCGTTAGAACTAGTACAGGAAAAGTGCCGTAATTTGCGATTTGCATCGTTCTGTGATGAATACCGAAAATATCGTAAATCCCGGTATTCTAAAATTCAATACCGGTATTGTGAAGGGCCATTTTTGGTCCGGTATCCCGGTATTTTCGGTATCCGGGATCCCGGTTTGCGACCCCTAGCCTTTACCCGTTGAGGGGTCCATAATGAATCATCTATTTATATTATTAGGAAATTTTAATTTATTTATTTAATACTTATTAAGAATTTTATACTTATTATTGATTATTAGAAATTATGATATATAAATATGAAATGAATTAATTTAAAAAATTATTTAATCATAATTTTTATGAATTTTTTTATGATAATTTTTATTGTAATATTTTGTTATTTTATGCATGCACATTTGAATGATAGGTACCTACTTTCCATATGAAATTGTTTTGAAAATTGAATTTATTTAATACTTATTAAGAAATCTATATTATTAATTATTGGGAATTATGAAATTATTATTTAGAAAAAAAAAATAATTAATTTATAAATTATCCAATCATAATTTCCCTTTTGTTATTTTTGCATGCACATTTAAATGATATTTTTTGTAAAAATTGTTAAATCATTATGGAAATCAAGAGGCTTTATTATTATTATTATTATTATTATTACTTTATGATACCTTTACCTACGTGTCTTAAACTCAGTGCAAACATGGTTGTGCTTTTAAGGTTACAAGAAGTGGTATTAGTTCATTGGATATATTGTAGGGTCGACGTACTGTTATTATGAATAGATGACACTAGTGTTGTTACAGGGAGCAATTGGACACTAGTGTTGTTACAGGGAGCAATTGGATTCTAGTTTACAGACTACGTTGTCGAATGAACGAAAAGTTTTATCTTTTACTCTTAGGTGCAAAATTGTGTCTTTGATTCGTAAATGTACTGTCAAAATATGATATGATTTTTTGATGAAACTTACAATAGCAAAATACAATGTCTATGCTCTTTGCTTGTCTTTCCTTTGTTAGAAGAGGCCTTATGCCTTTAAGTGGGATATTAGTCGTCAGTTCAAGATTAGCATCAATCTAAGTGACTGCAAGATTTTGACTGTCAGATAAAATTCAAAATCCTTTCAAAACCCAAGGCTTACACTCACACATGTAACAATTTCACCCACAGCCAGTGGGTTAGTGTTCGTTAAATCGCAGTGTGTGGCGCAAATGCGGCGTGATTACGGCTCACATCGGCGGTTCATTAGCGCGCGGTCTGTGGGACCCGTGCGTCGATGTGCGGTCGCTGCGGCCGAGCGGCAGTGAGAGGGTTACTCGTTTAGTTTCGACGACTGTCATGTAACATGTAACGTACCGGGGTTACATTTTTTATTAATAAAGGTAGCAGAATACATTTTTAGGATAGAATATTTTCCTATGTATAATATTGTTTGAAGGTTCTTTTCTTTTCTTTAAAACCAAATCCAAACAAAAGATCTTGCACTTCTCAATTGTTTTGTTCTTCCAATAAGATGAAACAAGACAATCTCCCCCTCACCCACCACATTTTGTAATCCCCTCCAACCGTTGATTTAACTTAACCCTCAAAGAAGATTCCATACTCATCAAATTCGAAAGTAATCCAACAATACTCGAGAAAAAAATCATCAGAAAACGAAAATATAAGAATTTCTTCAGAGTTTCAAAGTTAAAACCGGGTGGGGAGAATCAAAGGGACAAAATGAGTAAGTAATTACTGTGGGCAACTCAAGCCGGTTCTTTTGAGGGGAACGAGAAAAAATAATATTCGGGAAGTGTCCGACAGACGGGCGGATGTGCGTGTGCGACTGTCGCCGCTGCGATTAGTCGCGTCGTGATGTTTTTTTGTGGCTCAGTTTTACGGTTGAGCTGAAGAAGGATATTAAGTTACCACTGCGTCGTGAGCCAAAGCACATTCCAGACCGACGAGACGATAAATATATTTTTAGTTGACAAATGTAGTACCTACCTACTAATGTCGAACATTTGATTAGAAGCATTAACATTTTGATTAATCAAAGATATCATTTAACTGAATAGATTCAAAATGTAAGTACCAATAGATTTAATTCTGTGTAACAATACTGCTCCATTGATAAAAACAAACACAAAGCCGATTGTAATAAAAACCAAACAAAATATGAATAATACAAGTGCACATTGAATCCAAACATTTCAATGCAAGCGAACAAGAGCAAAGTTTAAAAGTCGTTGCGACTTGTTTCTGGTTCCGTTCCAAAATAGTTGTCGCTACGACTGTTACTGTAGCGTCTGTAGCCAGCTTTAAATAGAAGCAACCACTTGAATTTTTATATCTCAGAACTTACATTGAATTCTTGCGGCGACGGCTTTTTGAAACGAATATTAGAAGGAACTGTTTCGGATTTGGACTATTTTAAAGACAGGAAGAGTGTCCTGAAGAGATGAACAATGCGCCAGTCTATAACTGATAATAATTACTTATTTACTTAGCATGTAGGTAATAGGTAGTCCGTACGGGTTGATTTGAGCTACAGAATAACTAATGGCAATGGCACTAAAAGTCGGACTAGAAATACAACAGACGGAACGAACCTCCTGTATAACAAATTTTTAGACACTGAAATAATATTTAAAATCATCATCAGCCTATATTGTTCCCACTGCAGGGACTCAGGCGTCCTCTAATCCCATCATCTAAGACCGTGGTTGGTAAAATATAAATTCAATAACAAAATATTTAAAAAGTTTTTAAATTAGATATAGATGCAGTGCGCCTTACAGTATAACTAAGATAACGTAGGAATTGATCACCATTTAAAAATCTTCTTTCAGTTTGTAAATCTTTTTTTACAAGACAAGAAAACTACGCTACTAAATCATACAAACTACTGTACAGGTTGCTCACAAAACAGCAAGAAAAAAACAAGTCGCAAAATATGTACCTAGGTAGTTGGAAAATTCCAATTGTTTTAGCATGGCTGCATCGCCAAGTGTCCAGAATATATAATTTATGAGCTTCCAGCGCGCTTGTTTTCTTTATTCGCTCCCGCTCCGAGCGGGCAATGAATTTTGATATTAATTATATTATTTAGTATGATATTACATCACCCTGTGTCTGTGATCCAGGTTGGTGCGCTACGAAGGTGGAATTTATTCATAAAGTGTATCTGTCTGTTCGGGAAGCAGGTAGACAGTCAGTGGGAAGTGTTTGCTATTGTATTGCACATGAAAAGAAGTTTTATTATTTGGATTATAATATGTAGAAGAAAACAGCACAGAGGGTTAATTTACGACATTTATGTTAAACGGATCAAGAAGAAAATGAAGATCGTGTTAAGAATAGTAACATTTAGATATAATTTGTATTGTGGCAACACTGTGACAACACTGGCAACCCTGTGGCGTCTGCCTCCATAGTAGTCCATCCCTGTAACGAGTAACAGACCGGCAGCCAAAATATAATGGAAATATAATACAGAAGAAAAGTGATGTTTAATTTATCAGCACCTAACTTCCAAATACAATAAAAACAAACTACAAAGTTCAACAGATTGCGTCTTTAAATACATCACTACATAGTATAATAAAGTCGCTTTCTCTGTCCCTATGTCCCTTTGTATGCTTAAATCTTTAAAACTACGCAACGGATTTTGATGTGTTTTTTTTAATAGATAGAGTGATTCAAGAGGAAGATAAAGTATAATGACATCCATTTGCACCCGTGCGAAGCTGGGGCGGGTCGCTAGTTAATGAATAAAACTAAATCTACAAAAGCTGTCAAGAAGTTGAGACTACGTTTATTATCGTCATCATCATTATCATCGACCTACCCTAGTCTCATGTTTGGGGTCGGTGCGACACGTTTTTTTCTTCCGTTCTCCCCTGACAATCGTGACGCCATCATTTACTCCTTTTTCCTTCATATATCATTCCTCACACACTCCATCCATCTTTTCTTCGGTCTTCCATTCGCTCTCCATTCATTAATATTTATGTTCAACACTCTTTTTCTCCACCATCTACTAAAACATGCAAACTGCATCAAAATCCTCTCTCTATAATATCTCTTACATAAATAGTTTGCAACGAAACTAATGTGCAACATATAAACACTTTTATGCAGGTTTATTTCGTCGAGCTATTTTATAGGTGAGCAATTTTTAGAGAGAAGCTATTCTGGGCTATTTTCCAAGTGTTAGTACAGTCACCTGCAAAAATGCATGGACACTTCAGGAACAAAATCGTGTGAAGCGAGAAATGACGCCACTTAACGTAAACTAGTTATCGACTAAAAACGTTCACAGAAAAATAGACGCTAAAGTATCCATGCAATTTTGCAGGTGCTAGTACATTCCGATAGTGGCGCCCTCTAATGTGCAATAATAAATCTTGAAAGAATCACAAATTTTAATGTACTCCTTTCAGGTGGATAAAAGGGATTTTCTTAAGATCCTGTTGAGATATTTGTAGCTGTTACTTATTTTTATAGAAATACGGATTTATTCGCGAAGTTTCTGTTTTCTTGAATGAACTAGGCTAGGCTTTCTAAGGCTTTGTACAGGATTTAGTGAAAACTGTCTAAGGGCAGGCGGTTTTCCCACTGTCTAAGTCTGCGGTAATCCCATGGTTTCAATGCTTATCCCTATACCTTATCATAGGACCTTATTTATTACGAGGGGGACTTTTACCAATGAATCTGAATGAAGTCAGTAATTTTAACTGCGTTCAATGGCTGTGAGTGTTATTGTTCTGGAGAAATAAAAGACTGACAGCTGCTGAACCCACTTTACACGCATGTACTCATCACGTTCAGTTAGAATTATGAAATTAGCTTTAAAAATTCGCAACTTTTTCCCCGGCCAGTTCAAAGAGTATTTCAGCGCAGACGATCTATAAATCTAATATCATACTCTCAATGTATTGTACTTTGATGGATCACGTCCGTTCTACACTATATATCGTCTCAGCAGCTTTATATAACTCTATGTTAAACTATTAAGCAGAACAGAACCTTCTCACCGTCTCTTTAGGTTGGTTTCAGTTTGTTGAGAGTGTTAAGGCGTTTTACGACTGAGGCTGAAATATAAATCCTATTGCAACTGTGTTTTAAAATATTTCAAGTTTCCAGCGCTTGGACGTTTGAGTTTATCTCGTAATATTATTAAGTTTTAGAGCTGGTCTGCAAATATTTAAAACCTCTTATCTATGAATTTCGGGTTCCCTCATGATGCCCTTACAAGTGTACGAGTATCATGAGATAAGCCAGAAAAGAACGAAGTCCATTTTCAGCAATAGTCAGTATCGATGGTCAATCATGACAATGCGACTACATTAAGCAGGGGTCCAAAATGACTACTTTATCAGATCATTCATCATTCACTTAGAAGAAGCACTTAGAAGTAGTTATATTGTTATTATTAGCAGACTGGGCAAAGGTTAAATCCCCCTAAATTAATTATTTATAAGTAACTTTGACGAAAAACATATGGCCTAAAAGCCTATAAAACTGACAATCATGAATCCAAAGCAAAACATTAACCAAGAAATAACTTACGACGTTGACAGAAAATACCATCCGTGGGGTACATACGTAAGTGTTGGTGGTAAAATATTCGCGTTGTCATGACAACCGAGAGAGATAGGGACACAAATCACGGCAGGCCGCCATGAATTATTGGTGCAGTATCACATCGGCTAAGCACCGAGCTACATCTTCGTTGGCTCTGCTTACCCTTTAACGAGGAGGGTTTTTATAATCATTATGGAGATTTTATCAGAGAAAGTTATTAAAACACAATAATAAACACGCCCGTGGTCTTCAGAAGAGTTTTGTGAGCTGTGGTACCTAATAGAAAAACCAAATTTCACTGTCCCATGAAATAGGAGCGAGCCTATTGCCATCAACCGGGATATTAATTAAGAGAGAGTTCTAGATATATTTAAGAGTCATTCTCAGACGTAACATAAAACGATATTTTAGAATAATTTCAGGAAGTCACTGAACAAGCTCACGTTAATCATTAAAATGTTATATTTATTTTTGAGTTTACATTTGTAACTAATTAGCTAGTTTCAAAAATATTTTTTTGTACAACATACCTCCATATTTCAATTGTAGCCAGAATATCTATTACTACTACATAAAACGCGTCATCTCCACCTTTCTCCAAGCCAGCTAACTAAATTGTCGCCCTACAATGTCGCCCCATGACTGAAATTGACCCACTTTTCGCCCCCACTTCACCACCCCCACTGGCAACTTAATACAATTCTAGACAGGTGCTGCTCGCACTAAAGTGTCACGGACAATATCTCAGTATTGGTGTTTAAAGTGTAGAGGAGCGGGAGAATGTAGTCCAGAAGGTTCATAACACGCTTTTGCCTTTTAACATATTTTTTGTTGGAAACTGTTGCATTGGGGTATTCTGAAAATACACCCCTAAAATATAGGTCCAGGCCTAGTTTGGGAGGTATGATCTCATTTGTAAAAATACACTCGTGTGCTCTGTTATTGTGACTGTGTACCTATACATGTATGTTTAGTTTTTTTTTTTTTTTAACCAAAAAAATTATCTTATCGTGTAGATGGTAATCTAGGCGGAAGCACTTCAGAACTTTATAATAAGTTTGTTGCTTTATCACTAGATACATTTCTAGTCACGATTAAGTATAAACGCTAGATCGCAGAAAGATATTCGTTCTATTACAAAAAGAAGTCCAGGTTTTGCCAGAACTGGTTATATACGCTTATGTTGTTCTTGAAATTCACATTTGGTAAAGAAACAGAGTGGTTAAAAACTCTTTAACCAAACACGTGTAACAAGAAATCATTTGTCTGGATCTTTTCATACAAAAGAAGAGTATAAACTTGTATTTAGCTGTTTCTCCTTCCACTTTGGTAACAGTATTTTCACGCCGGCTTCTGCCTCGTATATTGCCTTCAACTTTTAAGAAATGGCAACTGGACTATAACGACCATTACTTTCGTGCAGTAAAAGTCTGCATTGTTGGGACATTGTATTAATAACTATCTAGGTTATTGTGACATAAACTGGACATCAAAATAGATATTGAAAGTTCAGTAATGCTTTCAGTATCCGACATATTGGTTACTATGTAGATAAATGGAATGAACACAGTAGAAGTAACTGAGATTGTAAGCAGCAATCATATTATTGGTAGAATGGTTTTTGATAAGAGTAAAGAACAAATATTTGTATGGCCTACAGATAGTTGTTTCGGGCCTGGGTATTTGTGTGTGAATTTGAATGTTTGTGAACGCACCCACGATACAGGAGAAATAGGGTAGTCGACAAAAAAAAACTAATTAGTCCGTCAGATAGATTTCCAAAAAATATTGAACACGTATTTTTTCTTTTTTCACGTAAACAAAAAATGAAGACGATACAGTGCTTCGAAAAGTCGTGAAACGTCACAGCTTGGTCCAATTTTACCTAACTATGACGTCAAACGCCCCCTCTCCATGGTCTTTGACAAGCTTTATTTTCGTCAATTTTTATTAATTTGATAAAACAAAAAACACGTATCCAATATTTTTCAATAATCTGACTGACGGACTAAACAGAATCATATTTTTTTTAGTCGGTCGACTACCCTATTCCTAGTGTGGGGCAAAGTTAAAAAAAAAACAAAGTCAGTGATAAACATCATCATCATCATCTGCCTAGCCTTTTCCCAACTATCTTGGGATAGGCTTCCAGTCTAACCGGATACAACATAAAATAACCTGTATTACCCACAGGGTTAATTATAGGTGTATCTAAAAGTACACCCACATTTCGCTAGTTACGTTTAAGTCTCATGTAATAGGAGGCGACCCTATTGCCATCAATCGGGCACAAGTCCAGGCTTCGTGCCTGCTACTGGGAAATTCCTGGTGAGCAAACCCATGAACACTTTGTCCAACCCGACGAATGAACCGAGGGCTTCATGTTCAGTAGTCGCATTTATTGTGGCCACTAGATCAACAAAGCAGTAATAAAGTATTGGATACCAAAGCAGTGTTTCTCAACGAAAATAAAATACTTTCCACAAATTCTTTTGACGCAAGGTAAATACCGCACACTTAATTCAACAATAACCCCGCCCACAAAGCGAACAAAGTGCAAAATTTCGATACTACATCATAATAACATTAACAACACATAACATTTTCAATAATAGTAGAAAACGGAGAGTTTTCGTTTATAATCGGCGCACAAAGCAATCGACGGCGCGGCCCATTCGTCATGTTGACACCTCAATAGAAGGGACCCACAATTATTTACTTTAAGACGATGTGGGAATAACGCTGTTTATTGAACGAAATGTTTTTCCAATAGATTCTGTTGGTTGTTAGAATCTAGACTTTATTCTTCTTCTTGAATCTAGTTTAATTTCAAGTTCTAGTAATGATAATAAACTGGTAAGTTGTAAGACAGTAAAAGATGCAGAAGATAGAATACGTGACCAACGTTGTAGACAAACCTGTAATTATTTTATGTCTCTATTCCTCTGTAGCAGTCATTACAGAGGAATAGAGACATAAAATAATTGTATCTCATTTATAAATTCTACATTTATGTATAAACTAGTCACAATGACTATAATTACGAGGGTAGGCGCTGATACCTATAATTACAAGATATTAAGTTATCTTAGCTTAGGTATTTGCAGTAACTCTAACATACAGTTTTAATCGACTTAACTTGAAGGTGCAAATAAACTATTTTATTTTGCTAAATAATCGGGCGGAGAGAAACACAACTAAAAGTTTAACAAAGCTAAATTAAAAACATCATAATATAATAATAAAAATCTAGACCACAATAAAAAGAAGGACGGATTTATTCTCCTCCATCCAGCTTCATCTCAGGACGAACTCATTTTCTAAGTTAAACCAATCACTTAAGCAACAACAGAGAGAGTACACACGGGCAACACGGCCAGCGAACTAAGTTGACGAACAGACGCAACTTGGACGCTAACCACGTTTAAGTTATTACGCCAATTTCAAGCTCAGCAGCGCTTTGGATATTACATTGTAGAATTACTACGGAGACAGTAATTTTGGAGCTGGAGTAGAAGCTACGGCTATAGAATCAATATTGCAGTGAATATTGCATTGAGAATTGGTTATAGTTGTCATAAGGTCGACCTTACCCACGAGTGGGTGGGTAAGGTGGTAAGGCCCGGGGGGTAGAATCAGCCGACTAAAGAACCCTATAGGTGGTTCTCGATTTTAGTATTTAATTTATGACATAATTCTTGGTCCTATCAGTTTATCAAAAGTTTTGGACCTATTAATTACTTCCAGGGATATTACTCTATACCGTATACTTTCGTACTCCAAAGATTATTCGTTTTATTATAACTCATATTGATGCACATAGAACTGACAAAGTCCGAGACTATTGATAACAAATTCCTAGTGCAAGCAACGTTGAAAATTATTATATCACAGCAGCCGCTGTCATTCCACTACTCATAGTTATCCCAGCAAGTTAATTGGCAACCGCAAAGCCAGCACAGATTCACGGATTTACGGATCTACATCCAACATTTAACCAAACAGCCTAAACAGGGCAGCCAGTGATAATGGCTGAGTGATTCCCCAACTGTGTGTACGAGTTACTGGGGCGAGTAGCGAGTAGAGAGTGGGGACAAGTTATAGAACAACTGGTGCGAGTGCTGGGTGACTAATCACGTTATGAAGTTATCATTCTAGCCCCGGGGACACACGGCTCGCAAGTTCGACTAGCTTTTTGTTTGGATACAAGTTTGGCTAACTTCTACTGGAATTAGCTGCTGCTCGATTTTAGGTGCCAGAACTTCGAGGAGTAGACTAATTGGCAAATAGGGCAATGGTTAACACTGGATATAAGTTAAGGGAACATCTGAGTAAATGATTTTAGAATTATCTAGCACAGACAAACAAAAGGAAAGCCTCTAAACAGATGATTATAAATTTAGAATTATCTAGCACAGACAAACAAAAGGAAAGCCTCTAAACAGATGATTATAAACTTACCGAAAGATCTATGGTTAGAAAATCCAACCAATAATAACCACTTTCTTATTTGTGCACATTCTAATGAACACTAATTCATTTTCTGAACTATATTCATCAAGGTCGCATTCACTACAACAAGACCTGTTTATCATCAGAGCTGTTTACATCTATTTTCTAATTACGATGGACGATGGTATTTTCACCTACTTACCTACTTTAATCTAGAGAATTTTTAGGTTGAACTAAGAGTAATTAAGACGCGTTTTTATAATAATAAACAAAGTATGCCAGCTGTCTTATGTGTACGTCCGCTCAAACAGCTACATGATTTATTTTTGTAAGTGTTTGATGTGCATTCTTTATCAGAATTTGTGTGTAAACCCAAAACAATGGAATTCGGATTTTCGTTGAATGAGTTCACTCGCAAATAAATAATTATTACACTGTATCTGTGTGTGTTGTGTATCTGTGCTATCGGTAGTCATGAATGGTGATATTTCCAATACTCTGAAATAGACATAACATCACGCCTGTAGTCCCCGAAGGGTTAGGATAAGGTGTACCTAATTGTACAAATGTTTCATGTCACATTTCGTCAGTTATGTTTACGTCCTATGTAAAAGGGGGCGAAATGGGGAACTGGGCGAAATAATCCACAACGAAAGGACTGATCGCCCGTCTGGTGTCTGCCGGCGTCCCCGAAGATAAATAGAAAAGGGGGCGAGCCTATTGCTATCAACCGTACACACATTCAGACTCCAAGGTTGCTACTGAGATATTCCTGACTAAAACCCCAATAGCACTTTGCCTGCTAAGGAATATGGGTGGTTTATAGTCAGTAGAAGTCTGACACTCCTTTCCGTTCTGCCCAGAGCGAATTTGATGATTTTCAACCTCCCAAAAGAAAAAAAGGACCTCGAGATCTATGAGGCAGTTGACCAAGTGATATTATTAGACAAAAGCAATAGTTTTAATAAACGATTGAAAGAGAAAAGTGCAAAAATAAATAATACGTTCCCTATCTTATATACCCGTAGCTAACTAGCCCCCCCCTCCCCCCCGTAACGAGTGCACCGTGATTATTGATGACCCTCATTATCAGCTCGCTGAGCTCGCTCAAGTTCAGCCATTCTTTGCCGCACTTTGTACTTCTTACTCATTTTAACGAGACTTGTGTTCCGTTACTAAACTAACTGCCCCGTTTTTATTATAAAGGAAGGGTTATTACTAGCTTTTCTTTTTTAAAAGCTCCCGTGTATTTTTAAGCTAAGCAAGTACGTACTTATATGAATAGATACAGCTGCTAGCTATAGCTACTTTGATTTTATATTTAGAGGCTGCAAATTAAATATAATGGGTTCTATTCCCGGGTCGGGAAAGGTGATTTTGGGTTTTACCCTCAGAAACTTCTCAGTAGCGCAGCCATGGAGCCCAGATTTGTGGCCAGTTGATGGCAAAAGGCTCACCCCTTATTACATGGTACTTAAACATAAATAATGAAAAGATACGAAATGTGGGAGTAGAAATACGAATAGCTCTGCCTAACCCATCGTGGGTTACGACCATGATGTTATGTTGTGTTAATGTTATAATTAAATATACTCATACCGCCTTATTATAAAAAGTAGTTAAACCTGGTTTAACTTAGACTTGGTTTATCTCGCATGACGTCTCACTTCAAAAATATTCAAAAGAAAGTGACGGCATGCGAGATAAACCAAGTCTAAGTTAAACCAGGTTTAACTAACTTTTGTAATAAGGCGGAGTAAGTTTACGTGCAGCTCTGCCGAACCCTTCGTGGATTAAAGGCGTGATGATATGTTCATGTGGGAATTAAATGTACTAGTAAAATAACGATCACCAAACATACAGACAGTAGAAAAGATTCACCAAACTATAAAAAACGAAAGCACATGATCATTTTTCCACAACAATAGACCTAGTTGTGCGAGAGACACGTGTTTCCGGTTCGAACGAACACACCGGAAATTAAACATAAAGTACACTCGGAATGCAGAAAACGAATATGAACTGACTTCCACTATCAATTAGTTTGGGTTATTGGATGTGAGATTGAAGAACTATATCAGCTAGATATAAGAATAGTTTCAGGAATTATTTAGATTTTAAATGTAGTAAATTGGTGTTTATGAACATGATAAGTCGCGAGTAAATAGGCTTCTTCTGGGTTAGCTCCTTCCATCGCCGACCTCATCTCTGCCCTTAGGACAATATTGAGGCCAAGAGTAGGCACATCTCATATAAAAAAAATAGTAAACTTGTAGATGACTGATGATGTATAACTATTAATTTAAAACAGTCCAATTAATAAAACATGCAGATCTGGTGGTAGTCCGAAGCTAAACCCAACGGAAAAATTAATCGGAATAAAGCTCAAATAAATAATTTTCTGCGATCTCATTACACTTAGCTCAAGCTCAGAGCTTAGCACGTCGTAATGAAACAGTATTTTGTTTGTATAACAATTTCAATAGTTCTCTATTGAAATTGTTTATAAATCAATCTGCATTCGTTTATAAATCAAGAAAAACAATATGATCCTCTGTGATTACCTCTGGCAGGGAGCACTAAATAACGAACAGATTGCACTGGATATCAGGGATGATATGGATATAATATTATTTCGGATTTGAATTTGGATACAGATACGGTTTTAGGAATAATGTTATACCAGTTTCAGATATATAATCGTTTCGGTTTATCCGCAATTTCGGTTAATTTCGGTTACGAATTTTAGAATTAGAAACTTACAACACAATCTGACAAGTGACGGCTTGGTCGGGTAAAACAAACACAGTGTTACCAACTCTCAAAAAAATATTCCTAAAACTAAAATCAAAAACCCCTGCAATTACTTGAAAATATCTTTAAAAATACTTTGTAAAAATAATCACTACATATTATAAAACAAAGTCCTCCGCCGCCTCTGTTTGTCTGTCTGTTCGCGATAAACTCAAAAACTACTGAATCGATTTTCATGCTGTTTTTAACAATGGATAGAGATTTTCAAGGAAGGATTTTAGTATTAAATTTGACTGACATCCACGCGGGTGAAACCGCGGGCATCAGCTAGTAAATAATAATTTAGACTCCGCCTTTATCCGAAAGTTTTAAATCGGTTTCATTATTTCCGTATTTCGGATATCTGATAGTTTCGGTTACGGTTCCGGAGCTCCATGACAACCCTGCTGGATATTACATCGGTCGATAGCAAAAAGTTCCAACAGGTAGGTTCCATTGCTGTCGGCCGCAGACTGTTCGGCTCCCCTCGCTGAGATGTCGTAACAAGAATAAACTGTGTCACAAGATATTGTTTGTTTATTGCTTTATATCTCGGTTCCGATTTATTTTTAATATTGTTTTTGATGAATGGTTGAGGATTTGAGAGGGACTTTTGAGAGAACTTTAAATTAGTATTGCGATATTGTACAGAACTATTATAAGTCTGCAGACAGCTAACTTCTACGTATAGTGTCACTTAATTTGAACAGTTTTTTTGATATTGAATTTAATTCGGTCGACTTCCGATTTTCTCACAGGCATAATAAATTTTACAGGAAAAATAAATCACCAAGTAAAAAAAGAAATTGACGAAGCGTTTGGCCACGTTTGTCGTTACTTATAAATTGGAACCAAAACCGAGAAACGCAACGTAGAAATACTCCCTGTCAAATGAACCGGTGAGTAGGAGAGGGTCACAAAAAGCCCTCACATCGACCCGAGATTGTGGGCGAGGCTTATCAGGTCTCACATTAAATAATTTAACAATGGCCTTCTTGTTGGACGAGATGATAATACGAATGATGAATTTCGAGATTGTATAATATTAAAGATAAGAGGTAGGTATCAATTGAAGAGTAAGCAAACAAAAGCTCATGGCTACGAAGAAATAAAGATAATTTAGCTGTTTAATATAATGAAGAGACATAAAATATTGATTCAGTTTCCATTGAACTGTCCTCTTTCAGCTATCTCTTACAAGATGTTACAAGTTTAATCAAGGCAACAGCAACAAAGGAATAATGAATTAAAACATCGTCACACGCTCAATTACAAGGGTGTCTGTAAATACGGAGGAGAATATTAAAATTTAATGAGACGCCCTCCCCTCGGCCTCTGAATATTCTATGTCATCAAAATGTGTACTACCACATGTTGTCGATATTAAAACTGAGATTTTTATGAGATTTTTGTAAGATTTATGATACTTGCATAAAAAATACGATAATTGAAACAGATCAACAGATATTGCTTAAATTTATGAATATTAAACTCTGCTCGGATTAATAATAATTGAATCGAATTGCTCAATCGAAAACATCAGACCAATAATGGAATGAACACAGCCAAACAAAGTTGTAATATTAATTAACACTTTGACAATGTAACCAAAATTAAATCAGATGATACAGAAATTTTCCACAACAGTGAATTTAAACAACAAACGCACAGTGCTAATAACATTACACTTTTGACTGCAAAACCATTGATTCGACAACCCATCGTAATCCCAACGAAGATCTCGGTGGCTAGTGAAAGGGCCTAAACAAATTATAGGCCGTCCGACTGTGAATAAATGATGAACGTTTTGTTACTTGTTAATCAAATATTCGAGAAGCAAGCGGTAGGGGATGCGGTGCATCTTACACCACTCAATGTACAGGAGCGACTTGATTCGTGGTTTAGTTGCGATGTTTCAGTTTGTTTTGAGGTCTCAATTTCATATAGTTTCTCAGAACGCGATGCTGTTGAAAGTTACTCCTCACCGACGTACATACATCATCGTTCTTAAATATTTAGTTAAATTTATTACCAGTTTTCGTTGGCAACCTTAAACAAGATTCCTTTAAGAATCTTGCTAACCCTATATTACAAACAGTAAAATATTACTAAAGCTTCGACTTTCAATTAAGAAACGGTTTCGTTTTCAAAAAGAACTGTAATGATATAATAGTCGTTAAATTAAATAGTTTGTGCCGAGCTCAGCTAAAACTGAAAAATGTAATTTTTTGAACACTTTTCAGTGCTGAATTTCACGACGTCATAATTAGGTCAATTGCGCAAATCGCCAGCGACGGGAAGCGAGTGGCGTTGAAAAATCGCGCGACTTTTTTTCGCAGAGTTGCAAGTATGCACCTGGGTACCAGTGGTACACTTGAAGAATGGACGACATTTATGTTAGTTTTTACTATGCAAATTGTGATATCTAGCGTTGCTTGTAATGTTGTACGCTTTGTAGGAAAACTATTTTATTACGGAAAATAAAATGTGTAGGTAAAATTCCTTGTGAAGAATTCCTTTTGAATCTACATTGATTAAGGCGTCCTCGGTTCTTTTGATTGCTGAACATGAGGTCCGTCGGTCGGGCAAAGTGTCATTGAATTTTTCAATAAGTACCTAATTTATCGGTAGCAGCCACGGAGTCTGGACTTGGCGGCCCGGTTGATGGCAATAGGCTCCCCCCTATTACATGGGACTTAACATAACTGGCAAAATGTGAATAGTAGGAGATTAATATCTACTTATCCAAAATCAAAAACAAATATTGAGCAAGTAAGGTCAAGGCCTCCAATATACCCGTCGGGGTTGCGGATTGTTCGAAAGAGATACCGCGGCCTCGACACAAAGGGCTGAGAAGGAACATGGGTGGTTTTTAGTCAGTAGAAATCTGACACTCCCTATCGCTATGCCCGGAGCGGGAAGAGTCATTTGATGATTTCGCACACTTCAAAAAAAACAAAAAAAAAGGCCTACAATACGTATAAATGAAAGCATATTACAAAACCGATCTATACTAAACCACACAATTATACCAGTATAAAAACATCCACAATTTACATATTTAACTCGGTCCCCACACAAATGACTCGCCCACACAAATCGTCAGGCGCACCATTCATCACGCGCACAAAACGACATGATAATTTGTCAAAAAGGTCGTCCGATGCGCTCTCAAGTGTACTTCACTTACGTCAAGTGATGTACTAAGTGACGCTATTACGTTTCATGATGATGGGTAGGTAGGTAGGTAGGGAAGTGTATGAAGGAGTAAGAGGTTTTTTCGGGTCTTTAGCATATGAATATAATGATAGTCGTAAGGGTTGCCTTTTATGAGTAATTATGTTACATTTGATTGTGTCAGCTAGCACGCTAGGTGTTAAATATAAATTTTGATGGAGTGAGAAAGAACAAAATTTTTAAAAGAACGTACCGATTTCAAAAACACTTGGTACAAGGACAGGAATGAGAGTAGTAAGATGGCTACTTCAAATACAGGACACCAAGTTGCTATCCTAAAGTTATCATAATCATCAGGCAAGGCCTTTTTCAAATTCATTCAACACAAAAGTAACACATGAAACCAGAAACAGTAGGGCATGAAACCTCATAGAATGTAGATTGTACAGTCGAACAAGCTAATAAGTATACAGCCAGCTTACTTGTATTTACCTTTAAGATAATACAGATACATTTAGAGACTGATGTCAAACAATACACCGTTTGACATCAGTCGCTTAATGCGAAACACTGATTAAAACAAAATTACAATCAACATTTTCAATGTTAAACAATTATAAAGATCTCTACCCTGTATACTTATTAGCTTGTTCGGCTACGTACCCGTTGGACCTCCAAGTTAGGACCTCACTGACTAATATGACCGTTTGGACCTCCTTGTGCCGTTTCGACCTTAAAACTTAGGTTTTGCCTATACTTTAATGCCTATTGGACCCCCTATCAAACAACGTGTTCTGTTAGACCCATTTTTTTACATCTTCGTATGAAAAGCTAAAGTACAATCGTGCACAAAAGTGAGACACTTTATCAAAAATAAAACACGATGGAATAAATAAATCAATGTTTATTCAAAGATATAAAAGCAACAGCGTTTTATAATACAAATAAAATCACCTATTCCAATTAGATCACGTATTTATCCGATTACAGGAGTAATGAAATGTGTTATGAAGTACTAGGGTATCATAAGTTAGTAGGAGATTAATCATTTCTTTAGGGCTGTCACCAAATATAGGAGTTAACAGGAGTAATGAAATGTGTTATGAAGTACTAGGGTATCATAAGTTAGTAGGAGATTAATCATTTCTTTAGGTCTGTCACCAAATATAGGAGTTAACAGGAGTAATGAAATGTGTTATGAAGTACTAGGGAATAATAATAATAGTAATACCGTGTATTTGCTTAGGTACCTATTTTGTCAAATTTTTAGATTTCCGTTTAACAATTTTCTACATAACTGTACCCCTTTCCCAACTAAATAACATTGAACGAACAACAAATGAACACATATTTTTTTAAGGTCCAAAGGGTACTAAAAAAGAGGTCCAACGTTTACATTTTTACTGGTTTTAATTTTGAAGGTCCAACGGGTACTACTAATGAGGTCCAATGGGCACATTGATTATTATATTTTGAAGCGGGTCCAAAGGGACCTAAAAATTAGGTCTAACGGGTAAAGGACATTGTTAAAAATGGCCTATTAATCAACAGGCATGAAACTTTTACAATAATTACTGTTTTTTTTAATAATTCACAATACAATTATTATAATAGAACGGACACTGCTTAATTTCGAAAACATTATAAAAAGTAATTTCACTTCCGTTCTAATCTCCGGTGTTATTATTCATTTGTTTAATAGGCAAAGGTATCGTAGCTCATACAGCCAAGTCTTTGCGACAGCGCTCTTATTTTATGAGTTTACCACGGACAAGCGGTGTGCACCGTAAATACAAAACTCAGTATTCTCAGCGCTTGATCTATGATTATGGTGTTTAGTTACAAATAGAATAAAGCGATGTGTGAAACGAGACAGATAAATAGTCTAATCTTTGCGAGCAAGATCGACAGTAACAGTCGATTGTCATCTGTCAAATTAATTGACAGGTATCAATATTTGACATTTAAAACTGATACTAACGTCACTCACTGCGCGCGAGTATCATACGAACTGCGTTTGCGTTGTTTTTGTGTATTTGTTTGCATTTTATTAGTATTCTTTTCCGATTTTATCTGACAACTTGTCGTGAACAAAGGACTGTGATTTAAATGCATTGAGAACAGACACCGTACAACATGTGAATATAAGAAATATCATCTTGGAAAGACTTCTGCCACTGCAGGTAACTAATTATATATTCAGTGTATAGAAATATCTAAATAACGCAGTGTTAAAACCTTCTACTAGTACCTAAAGCACCAGTCAATCACCAATTGTGCCTAGTTAGTATTTTATTTGAATTTGTAAATAATGGTCTATTAATTTCAGGTACATGCATCACACTACATTTGCCATCCTTGCTGGCAAAGGGCTGATCGTGCTGCTAAACACTATTCAACACCATCAACTTCATCAACGGCTACTGCAATTACTAGCAATTCATTAAGATGTGCCAATTGCCGCATTGATTTGACGAGATTGAGGCGACACATTTTAAACAATGATACAATCCTGTCAAGAATACAACAGCGTGTTGCACCACAAGTTGTGAGTGTTTTCTTATATTTTATGTTAATATCCTCTTATTTATTAGTACATAATAAAGAATTTGAAAGAAAAAAAGAAAGAAAACAATTTATTTAGATTGAAATAAGACTAAATGATGAAATTATTTTACAGGTAAGTGCCACTGATTACGTATGTGATGCATGCCACACAATATTTAATAGTGATGCACCAATGATCTTGGAAGAATCTACAGCATTTGTAGGTCATCAAAACGTGTGCATACAATTAGGTCACTCTGTGGCACAACTGCAACACAGTATTGTACAAAGCGAGCAGAACCAGCACATCTTGAATGTTGTGCAAAACTGGATGATCAGATGTCGGTAATGTCCATATTAAATAAACATTTTCTGAATCAAATTATTCTTGTTTTATTCTATGAAGTAAGTATTTAGATTTATCCAATATTATTTTATTTCTGAATTCTGTACGGCTGCTAATCGTCCTAGGTTCAATCCTTGGGTCAAGTAATGTTATTGGGATTTTCAAAACTCAGTTATAACCTGGAGTCCTGTATACTTACTTAGGTACTGTTTTGTCACACTAAAACGAAAAATCCCTTGTATGTCCGGGGCTAACATGGCCAGAGATTGCCCATGGTAGAGAGGTATGGAAAGAGAAAGGGGAGGCCTTTGCTCAGCAGTGGGACACAATGTAGACTAGTAAAAAAAAAATGTCTATCAGACTCCTGAGAGTTCAACGTCTAAAACCCCGTATCTAACAAGCCGACTCCTGAAGTCTAGCCCGCTTCGATGACAGATTGTGACTGATAATTCAATGAAAACTCTAAGAACCTATATTGCTTTAACTTGCACAGCGTGTAGGGTAGACAACATGGATTATTCAATGTAATTAGGTACTCATATTCACAAATAAACTATTACTACCTCATGTTTCTTTTGGCCTAATTATAACCTCAAAATTCGAAAGTATTTTGGTTTTTTTTGTCTTCTCAAAAGTGTCCGTAATTTTAATTTAGTTTCAATCAAATATATACATTATTTAGAACACAAAAAGCAAACTCATCACCCTGTTGGTTCTTAGGCCAACGATGTATGGACGCCGAACAATGTCCTTTGTAATAGGGTCTAATCTTGGAGGTCCAACGGGTACGTAGTCGCTTGTTCGACTATACTAAAATTATTAATATTCATTAAACAAAAACACTTACGAATTTATCACAGCTACTTTCTTCTAATTTCATTATAAACGGGGCTTACCTGAAAAGAATAAATCACAAAATGAATATTAATCACTCAGCAGCTGGTTATTTATTCAAACTTTAGAAAAAATATCATGGTAAATGCTAACCAGAGGGTCAAAATCTAAAATATTTATTACACTTAAACTAACATGGAAATTAATGGAACGTCAGACGCTAGACGCAATTGGGAGTTTACTTCAGAGACTGGCAAGAATGTCTACGTTATTTACTGCGTCTAAAAGTTCATATTACAATGTTTAATATCTTTGTATGACAAGACAGGTATCAAGGATGAAAGCATACGAATAGTCCAACCAGAGCACGTTAAACTGTTGGCATGCAAATTAGACAGATATCAGAAACATTCAGAAGCCAAAAACACTTTTCTGTTTCACAGTATATTTTCTTTCCACAAATAAACTGCTTAAATTAGCTATATTTAGTGCTGAACATGTAAAACCGCTAACTAAAGAAACTACTCTCTCGATAGACGTAGACGTACGTACGTCTGCTAAAACGTATGCACTGCTGCAACTTTTAAGAGCAATACGTCTGTGGGACGTACACGGCTACACATCAAGCTATACAAAACCAGTTTATCTTGGCCGCACTTTACTACATCTTTTCGCACAATGAACGATCAGATTATACTGGTTTTGTATAGCTTGATGTGTAGCCGTGTGTACGTAGCTCAAAATAGCTCGTTTTGCTTAAATATCTTGAAAGAGGTATTAATGCTACAGTAATTCTAGCGGTTTTGAGAAGTCCTTAGTACTTATTTATGGAAATTCTAATGAAACTTCTTTAGTCTTGTGGGAATTAAGTTGATTACAGAATAACTCATTTTAAACCTATGCTTAACAGATTTTAAAGTACCTTTTCCATAAACTCATGTTTGTAAACTAAATAGCGAACGCAGGATAATTTAGTTGTCCATAACAGGTTCTGATGGTCGGACCTACAAAGGTGCTACTAACCCATTGTAATACAAAAACTTGATTATCGATGTTACTTAAAGCACTAAAAGGTGAAATTTGAGATCCACTTTCAACCAAATTCGCCTAGCAAATCCTATGATAACATCATCTTGAGATGGTATTTTGTTATTTAATAGGCTATTTGCAAGATTTGTCTCCTAAAAACCAATCGCCAAATTATCATCGTAAAAATACTGAATAGTCTTCTGATATCCAAGTTAAAAGTACATCAGTCTTATTTGACACACCCACTAAACTTGTTTACGCAATTTGTAACATATCAACCAGCCTACTTTGACCTCTGGGTTCCCAAAAAAATCCCTTAAACAGCCTAAAAATGTAGGAAGAAAGAAGGGAGAGGAAGGTCGATGTAAAGTAGTCAGTTGCGATGAGTTAACAAAATCGTTGAACGGATCATTACGCCCGTATACATGGTTTTTTTTCGTAAAAAATATTCGCGGCTAAATATTTTAATATTTTGTTGGGTATTAAGTTTTCGGTGTATATTATTGACAGGTTTTTTGCAAGAGTTAGGAAGTGTTTTTATGAACTTAATCTTTTAGCGGTGATTCCTGGTAGAAAATAACTGAAGGTCGTGATTTTTTTCGCATCGATGGTAATAAGGAATGAAATCTTTATAGATAATATGATAAACTTCAATCAATCAATTCATTTATTCATGTAACAATTCGCATTGTGTTTGAATGTTTTAGTACATAGGAGTTTAATACAGCTTATAAAAATAATAAATTATTGCATTTAACATAAACATTAAAAATTAATATTAATCAAATTACAATAAAAATAAAATCAGTCAGTCACATGTGATAATTATTATGTCAGTAGAAAGTAAATAGTCAAGATGATTGTAAATAGTCTCACGTCAAATTATTATTAATTAATATTAAGTCAATTAAGTCATTCTCTTGTTATGTTCTCAAAATTAATAGTCCACACTTAATTCAGACTTGTACTCAGTTGATGGTAATAGGGTCGCTCTATTTTAAGGAACTTCCTTGTAATACAAGCGGCAAAGTGAGTGTACTATAGATACACTTCTGCCTAATCTTACTAAGGTTACAGGCATGATATTATATTACGTGAGTCGGTAAAAAATGGCTTTTTATATTTCATTCAGCGGAAAACCAAAATTGGTAGTTGAGCTTTTTAAAATACCAATTTTCAACATTTACTATCAAAACTTTTAACAATATTTTATATAAATCCGTATCGACACGCGACAGCATCCATTATTGTCAGTTCCAGGTACAGTTGGCAAAGCAAATATCCAGCGTATTTGTAGGTGAGCGCAAATATAGTTACTCGCGCGTCACCCACACTAATAAAGACGGATCGAATGAAAACTGCGCTCAAAAATAACGAGTCGCTGAGCTTTGTGGAAACGTAGTGTCAGGCAATTCCTAGAAAATGGTAAATGATTCTCTAGTAGTTATTGTGTTTGAGGAATAATTGTTATTTTTTATGTTCAACTGACGAGAAGTTTATTTTTGTCATACATTCAGTTAAAGGGGATAGAACCGATGTGGCATATCAACCTGCCTGCCATTTTGATTTTTATTCGAAATCGTGGCCCACGATGAAAGTGGTGTGTATGGATAGAGGGCATATAGACAAACAAAAATGACCAGTAACACGGTACCCTAAATTGTCACGTTATCGAGATATTTGAAGGTAAAGATCGACAAATGAGTACAATATGTATTCTAATAAATTAATTGTCCCATAACACAAATTCTGAAAAAGTTTGTTCATTGCTCTCATAATCGATCCAGAGACCTACTAGACGGCTTTAAAATTCACTCAGACATTCAGAGTATAAAAAACCTGTATTCCGTTAATTTTTCAAATAAAATTCCTCCAGCATAAATCTCATTACCATCTCCTTCAAGTTTTCGAAATAATTTCGTATCAAAAAGCTCTTAATCAAACGGGCCTGTAACGACGCGTATTATTTTTTAATTCCGCTCCTCACAAAGGAATTAAGAGGGGAACAAGATGTGGAGACACTAGTAATTGGGAATCATTTTTGTCGACTGTACTTTTGGAAATACAACCTTACGATTGCAACTGAAAATACCATTCTGTTCTAAAATAAACTTTCAGCTTCACAAGATAAGGTTGGTGTTCAGACAGCAAGTGGAAAGTCATGGCATTGTTTAAGTTTGTAAATAAAGATGTATGAGAGGAATGTCTCCTTTGAAGTCTTTCTTTGTACAATTTGAAACGAAAACATTGAAACTGAATTGTCTGATGGTTGTTGTAACACCTACACGATTGATTCTAAATTAAAAACTGTTTTGTAATGATTTGATTGAAACTGTTTTACTGGCTACTTTTGTCTCTATTTTACATACGTCTACATGCGATTCTGGCATTCAACCTCACAATAGGAGATTGACAGACTTAACATGGTATTTTTTGCAAATTTTAACAGTTTCTCGATAAATAACCATTTTTGTATTCTCTGTACTAGATTAAGACTATCTCATGGGTTTTTTAAACTTATCTTGAGTAGCTTTAATTTCTGGATTTTATGTTACCGGTTATCGGTTTAATTTTTTTAATGATTTCCATCTGTAAAATTAACAGAAACGTATCGTTTTATAGTATCATATAACTCAGAAGCGAAGTATCGAAATAAAAAATGACAGCAGAAATGGTCGGCTCATTCAAGAGGAAAACATTAATATTTTATATTCAGAAGACAGTTTTTGCATTTTATACAGTTTAAGATGTTTAATAAATCAAGTTTGTAACAAATCAACTGAGCTCGTAAGGTAAGGTAATATAATTATCAATTTTCATATTTGCATATCCAGATTTCTTAAATCAGTGAGGAGCAGCTACCTTGTGAAATCATTAGGAAATGCTCATTTATTTCAAATTTTAAATCATATTGTAGCTCTGCGCATTGATTTTGTAGTGTGCTGCGGTATCCACAGAAAGATATAAACAACTGGAAGAAGTAAATATTGTCACACAATCATTATAAAGCATTTATGTAAAACAAAAATTGTTCCAAAATATTAATAAACACTCCAATTTCAGTATTTTACGGGAAATGTGTGAAAAACTCGCGGCACGTAGAGAAAAGCCATAATTTTATTACTGCTATCTCCCTCCTGGGTGTCGTGAGGGTCATAAACAATAACATAATAACATTTTTGTGAACTAAACGACATATTCATACGTATCGAGTAGCTGTACAATTGGAAAAGGGCTTTTATATTATTTATTTTGACATTATTTGTTATTTTTGATAAAGGTAAAAATGTCGCACATTCACAGTATGTGGCAAGCTCACAGAAATGTATTGCGATATTTTAACTTATAATATAGTTACTTTAGCCACGTTCAAGATTGCATAATTATAATTAAAATTATTACTGAACGCTTGTGCTGTGTTGTTCACACTTTCTTTACCGATCTGTTTTATAGAAGAAGAATAATTTAAATTGGTGTCAGTTTCACTTAATACTTTTATTCTGTAACGTATTCTATGATATATCATAGAAAACGAAAAATAAACGAAAGATGGGGAAAATTTACCATGATTTAAGTCTGGTGGTAGATGGCATAAAGCCAGAAAAGTCCATAAATTGTATAAGCAAACTCATGAGTATTAATTACAGGGTCTAAAAAAGACAGGTATTTAATTTCGAAATAGACAAGAGGGCTTAGATTACTGGCGATTTTCAAAACTACTCATAATTCTGCAACGACATTCCATAGGATTGAAATAAGTTTTTCGGTAACTTTCGTCAACAAATACTTTTTTATTTTTCCATGATCGTTACCGCAGATAGAACATAACTTTGCCTAATCCTTCAGGTGCTAATAAACCTCCTAAAACTATCAATATTACCATGACCCTTGACATAATTTCACTGTAAGCACATACTATAGTCACAACTACACATCACAAATGTTGGCACGAGCCTGTGGACGTCTGCCAACACTCACCAGCCCACCAGTGGCCATCGAAGCTACTTTATGGGAAAAACTACGCTGTGATGGGTAAATAAACACGCGTAATGAGCGGGTTACGGCTGCTCTGATAGGGTCGTTCTGTTGCTAAGTGTGCCTGTTATTGGCCCATGAAATATGTAGAAAGGGTGTGTTTGGATTGGGAATTACTCGACACACTTTCGATAACTAACTGTTAATGTTTGGTTGAACTAGTACGGACGCGGCTCTTGACAGCTCAAGTATATGTCAGTGTCCGGCGACTGTAGCTGGTCCGCTATCTGTCCGTACCGGTTTGAAAGACCCTTTTTTGAAGGTTTACATCCCAACGTTATATAGGCTTCTATTTTGACGGTCAATTCTGTCTAGTGCCTGTATCAGTAAAAATAAGGGTAGTGTACGGCGTCACTTCTAACTTAAGATATAAATAGCACATAATATAAGAGCCAGCATATTCCATACAAATGACTACCCCATGACTTCCCATAACTGTCAGAAACAATGATTCGATTATACCAACAGCTTGGCGACCTGTGATGGCACGGTGTCTTTATGGGGCGGCTGTTATAGTCTGGGAAAGTGCCATACTACTGGCAATGGGGAGACTGTATGTTGGTGCCTACGTTGATTTTGTTATAATGCGTCTAGCTGGAGCGAAACTATCCCACGTGCCTAGAGCTGAGATGGACTATGCGTAATTCGGGAACAAAATACAAACATTGAAAATATTTCACATTAAAAAGAAACGGAGTTTTCATAGCGACGAAGTTAACCGACGACGTTACTTTTCTCTCTATTTTCTTTCACAAACATAGCATTCGTATCTTTGGCAACGTCTGTATGTAAACATACCTAAACATGAACAGAGCAACTTTTACATCATCTCCGAAAAAAAAAAACTACACAGATGCATTCAGAGCAATAACTCACCCGATTACCTGTGCTCATACCAAAGCAAAGCAAGCGTGCAGATACGCTTTATACAAAATAAAAACCTTTCATCAAAGGATTAAAGTTCAGTGAAAGAATAAATTTTAATTTTTCACTCGCCGAGCTTGGGGAGAAGAAACGTTCCTAACTAGATAATAAATTGTGGAGATGAGCTGTTATTAGGGAACTATTTAAAGATGGAAACTAGACGTGGAAGAGGAAGTATATTGTGATTAATGATCGCGTGGTAATGTCGCGGTGGATCACTGAGCTACTGGATAATGGTGGATGAACTTCAGAGACGGGTATAATGGTTAGAGATGAATATGTTGAAGGTATAAAGATGATATGCAATAGTATGACATCGTTCTATACAATTTTGGTGTTCTTCTATTTTGTCCTGCTAGCAGACGGGTTACCGCTACTCTTAAAATAGTAAAGGAAAATACGGAGAGCTAATAACATGTCTTGGTACTACAAATTCCAAGACATCGACTTCCCTGGTCTGTTGGGTGCTCTCTCTCACACAAAGAATGTTCGTGTCCCAGCTGTGGAAACATTATAAGATATTCACTCTAACAAAAAAATTCTCTCCAAAAACATGGAGATTTTAATAAGAATAGTAAAGTTTTAAAGCAGTAGTTATGTCCAAAGCTACATGTGTGGCCGCGGCGCTAAAACGTGCACTAATTTTAACTCTGAAACGAAACAAAATAGAAAAAGCCACGCTTGCTTTTAGCGAGAGAGCTCCCGTTTAGAACCTACGGTGCGATGACGGTACGACCCCGATACGATGCGCATTATAAACCTTTGATATAGCCAGTGAAAATGGACCGTCACATGAGTGATCACTGGAAGTCATATGTCTTTGAGTTTTTAGTTCTAGTGTCTACAATGTTTAAGTTCACCATTTAAATTCAGACTAGTGGTAATGTAATAAATATTGCGAAGTTTCTACCACACGTTAAAGAGAAAAAAAAGTAAGTCAGAGTAAGAAAAGTAGGCTATTTTGTTATTGAATCGTTTCACAAAAACACTTATTTGATTCGGTTTTGTAAAGTACTTTTAATATAGTTAAATAATATTTAACATAATTGTCGTCTTGTGTGCAAGCCATAAACAAAGGGAAGTGAGAAGACAGAAAAGGAAAGTTACCTGCCTAAAATAAATATGAATGTATACCAATTAATAACGCTAATATTCTAACAAAGGGAGATCCTCGCCCAGCAGTGGGATGGAACGAACAAAAAAAATCCTACCCGGGTCGCACCACCGACATAGTTACCTTCACCACGGAAGCATCAACCGGTTCGATATAGAATGCGGACGCTGACCGTTGTCCCATTTTACAGCAAAATGGATTTTTCAGGAATGTCGGAACCCATTGCATTGTTTCATGGAGTACTCACAAACTTTGCCTTTTGAAGGGAATTATGTATGAAACGTGTGGCTTTGTTGGAAATTAGAATAATTTGATCTGACTGTATGTTACGTAATGAGTGACGTGAGCCTGAATAATGTTTTTATGTCAGTATGTGTTACCGGTTTGGGTTCGAGTGAGTACAATGAAATATGATATGTGCTTTATTTTACACACATCAACACGGTCTAGGGATATTTTTAAAAAAGCGAATTACTATCAATGTGTTAATTATTTATATGACATGTATATATTTAAAATATACGTTATTTAATATTCTACCATTTTTTAATAATGGTTAAGGTACTGATTAAAATTTCAGGATTTTATGGAAAAAAAATGAAGCATAGACGGAAACCGTATATGAATTAACTTTTAATTTGTGAGTAAAAACTGAAAAAAATAGAAAAATCATTTAATTTGTGTTTATAAACTTGAAGTTAGTAGTCTTAGAAAGCGCCCATGATGTTCATAACACATCGGCAACGATTCGGCATGCTCAGAACAAGGTTGTCAATGTCTTGCTGCGGAATATTGTCCCATGTCCTTCTGAGGTGCGCAAAAAGTTGATCTTCTGTAGCCAAATTTTCAGGAACTTCCTTCAGAGCTCTTCTTTGCAGCATATCCCACGCATGATCAATGGGATTTAGATCTGGCGATTGAGCAGGCCAGTCTAAGGCCCTAACATTATGTGTATGTAACCAAGCTGCTACCGTTCTCGCCGTGTGTGCCCGGGCATTGTCGTGCATGAGCAGGAAATCTTGCCCCATGTGTGTTCTGTGAGGCAAGATTACGGGCCCCAGCACCTGTTGGACGTATCGTTCTGCCGTCATATTGCCCCGCACCCAAACGTGATCCGTCCGTCCTCCAAGACGAATTCCTGCCCAAACCATAATTGTTCCTCCTTGGTATGGGTGAACTTCCTGAGGGTTCTGGAGACGGCTCCATCGTCCAGGAACTCGCCAAACACGCGTCCTTCGTGAATCTGGATGGAAGCCGAACCTGGATTCATCCGTGAACAGCACATTGGACCATTGCTCACGGCCCTAGTCCACGTGGTTCCGAACCCATTCTAATCGTCGTCCACGATTGCCTCTCCGTAAAGGTGGGACCCGGAGTGGTCTACGAGAGCGTAGATTGCTTTTATGCAGTCGCCTTCTTACAGTTTGGTCACTCACAAGCACTTGGTGTTCCACTCGCAGCCTTTGGACCAATTGAGTCGCCGTTGCATTTGGTTGAGCTCGCGCAGTAATTTGCAAAAATCGGTCTTGTCTGGGGGTAGTGATGCGACTTGGCCCCCGGTGCCTCTCCGCTACTTCACCTGTGGCACGATAGCGTGTCCACAATCTTGAAATTACATTTTGATGGGTCCCTATGGCCTCAGCAACATTACGCTGAACAGATCCAGCTTCCAGCATTCCCACAGCTCGTAACATCTCCACCCTCGTCAAATGTCGGCGTTGCATGGCTACAATACCTCAATTTTAACTTTATCTTACGTTTAAAAATGAAAAAAAACTGTAACTAAACGTAATTCGTATTGTTTTTTAAATTTCGCACAAATGAAAATTCCCTCTCCTATACATCAAGACATTTTTATGCCACCGAAACAAAAGAATTTTCAAAAATTTGAATTTGGAATTAGTCTGAGATAAATTACAAACAAATCGGTGTATTTAAGATTCCAATGCGGCCAGTACTTTTCGAGTTATTTAATTGAGTATGAAATATCCCTAGACCGTGTTGATGTGGAAATATCCCTAGACCGTGTTGATGTGTGTATTTGGGTTAACATACTTTTATTGTGTGTTGTGAATTACCATAATATTGTGTGTGTACTTTTATAATATCTAAAAGTCTCTCTGTATGAAATGTAAGCCTTCTTCAAAAGCTCTAGGCTTTATAAAAAAGGCTTACATTCCGACTATAACAGACTACCTAGCATTAATCTGTCTCTGCCAGAAAAAGAGTGATGTTTTTCTAAACTATGTTATGCTTTACAACCAAAATTGGGCCCTAAATATCACCAAATAATAATAATAACTGGATGCTAGCAAACCTAATATGACAGTTGTCCAATTTAACCACATTTTATTTAATTAAAAACTTAAAATTTATCAATTTCAAACTTAAACAAGACTTACTTTACCACTTGAGACAAACAAACTACCCTTTAACTTAAAACTTAGAAATTATTTCTAAGTTTACTTGAAACTAAAACAACCAAGTTGTCGTACGATATAAAACCTAGTCTCGGTCTTCGCTAATTGTTGGGGACGGTCAGTTGCCACGTACCGTGTTTTCTTTGCTGCAAGACGGACAAACAGAGTGTTCACGACAAAATATTGACTCTTTTCATCCATCCTGTATACAGGTGGCTTTATGTGTGGGTAAGAAGGAATCTTAAAAGGATAGTCTTTTTTGTAACTTGTTTTTATACTAGTATATGGTTGTTGATATAAGGAGGAGAAGTTCAAACAGAATTATATTATAGTACTCTTTATTTGGGCCAAATAAATGTGCTTCTTTTTCTCATTTTTCTCATATTCACAAGATTTATCTTGATAAAAGTTTCTACTAACCACTGGCGATTTCAGAACGAACTATATGAGTTCGTGTTATGTGAAAATTGTTTTAGAAAGTCAGCAATCTAATAAATGTAAGTCTCACAAGAACATGCTAGTTGTCTAATTTGATATTAACCACCAAGGTTTTTTTTTTTTTTTTTTTTTTTTCCTTATCTTAGTGTTCATCATAATGATGGACCCTAATTTTATTACAATCTAGCCTTGTATATAGACTAATAAGTAATTTAATTATAACTTAAATTGCTAAATTGTCTCGTACTAAGAATGTGTCCATTGGCACTTTTCTTATTGTCTCTATTAAGGCGAATACACTTTTTCTTGTGTTTATTTAGTAACATTTTTGTTACATTACACTATTCACTAACACTAGCACTAAACACTAACTCGTACGGTTTTGTTCTTTTAAGTCTTCTCACTATGTCCGTGTGGTCGAGAAGCTGGATCGCCTCGACGTTCACATGCTGATGAAGTCTCTTGTCGTGAGCTTCTGCAGATTTTTGCATCACTTTATCGATGAACTCAACGTTTAGGTCCCGATGGAGGTCATCATTTCGTACGTACCAGGGTGCATTAACAATTTCCCGTAGTACTTTGTTCTGGAATCGTTGAATGATTAATGCATTTGTCTGTTTGGTGCAGCCCCACAGCTGAATACCATAAGTCCAAACTGGCATCAGGACTTGTCTGTATAGTAATAGTTTGTTCTGCACGGACAGCTCGGAGTTTCTTCCAAGCAGCCAATACATTCTTTTGAACCGTAGGTCGAGTTCATCTTTTTTCTTCTTGACGTGAGCTTTCCAGCGTAGCTTTGCATCAAGGGTCATACCGAGATACTTAGCTGTATTCTCATAAGGGACTTTGTTGTTATTAATAAAAACTGGATGATACTGTTGTTTTTTGTTGGTAAAGTCTATATGTACGGATTTGGATTCATTTAATTTAATCCTCCATTTTTTAGTCCAGTCATAAACTTGATTTACAGCCATTTGAACCTTCTCTACTGCTTCTTCGGGGTGTTTCCAACGGCCATTATGGCTGTATCATCAGCAAAGGTTCCAATGGTATTGTTTACGGATTCGGGAATATCGCAAGTGTATAGTAGGTACAGGACCGGACCTAACACACTTCCTTGCGGTACACCAGCTTTTATGGGTTTAAGTTCTGAATACGTATCTTCTTGTCTTATTCTAAAGACTCTGTTTAGAACGTAGGATTCTAATATATCTGCAAACGGTTTCGGTAGTAGACTTTTTAGTTTACAAATAAGGCCTTCATGCCAAACTTTGTCAAATGCTTGGGCTACGTCTAGAAAAACAGTAGAACAAACTTTCTTGTTTTCCAACGCGTTTTCTATTACGTTTGTAATTCTGTGCACTTGATCTATCGTTGAGTGTTTTTCTCGAAAACCAAACTGGTGCTCAGGTATAATATTCCTGTTATCTATGATGGGTTTAAGGCGTTTTAGTAGCAGCTTTTCAAACAGTTTTGACATTATTGGTAGCAGGGAAATGGGTCTGTATGATGTGAGTCCCGTACGGTAAACAGAATTACACTTGAACGATCTAATTGTATACAGAAAGCATGGTTCGCCGAAGAACGGTAATACGAAAAATCGATTAGCCGAAACATCATTCAGCGAAAGCACGTTTCGCCGAATAACGCTACATAGAATGAATGGTTGGCCGAGACCAATATTTGCCGAAGTCATGGTTCACCGAAACACGTTTGAACTAAATAATCTTTCACCGATAGCTATTTTCACCGAAATCACCTTACGCCAATCTAAAACAATCGTCTTGTGTCTTGCTCATACAATTTAGACAGGCCTCCATTAAATTGCACTAACTTGTTTTTCCATGCGTTTATCTTGGTAATGCATTAAAAATGCATGCAAAGAACGTAATAAAACAGCTTATCACATTATTTTTTTTATTTAGGTATAATATACATGATTTTTTTCTAACACTCTAAACGAAGCGTATTAACGTAAGAAATCATTTTTTAATATTTCCGACATCCACGCGAGCAAAGCCTTCGGGCAAAAGCTAGTATTTATATAAAATACTAAGTTATAAGCATTTTAAATTGCTGATTAGACAGAGAGATCTAATAAGTTTCATGACGTCATTGTTCACGACCAACATACAAAATCCATACAAAATTCCGTATTAATATTTTTTTTTCGACACGACCGAAAAAAAAACTATAAAAGGGCATAAAAAACTGCTCCTCAACGCTGTCAGCCGGTAATGTGCCCTAAGGCTGGCGGTATTGCCACCTTGTATGGCAACACCTAGCCTCTGGCCAAGGTAAAAGCCAGCCCTTAGGTCACGAGAAGCGTCAAGTAAGCGTTTTGAAATTTCCTTGTACATGGCAGGCTAATAAAATTAATATGAGCACTCAAACCCCACAGCCGAGATGTTTCAGGTTGAAACTCTGGAGTTTCAACCTGAAACATCTCGAAAATATAGTTTCCACAAAAGTAACTATATCTATGCAGATTGAGTTTCTCTGCAGCCGCACCGGCACGGCAGATGTGATTGCGCAGGAGTATCGAATGTTATATTTATGGTTTTTGTTAGACACAAGACGGTTGTTTTAGATTGGCCTAAGGTGATTTCGGTGAAAATAGCTATCGGTGAAAGATTATTTAGTTCAAACGTGTTTCGGCGAACCATGACTTCGGCAAATCTTGGTCTCGGCCAACCATTCATTCTATGTAGCGTTATTCGGCGAAACGTGCTTTCGCTGAATGATGTTTCGGCTAATCGATTTTTCGTATTACCGTTCTTCGGCAAACCATGCTTTCTGTATACAATTAGATCGCTCAAGTGTAATTCTGTTTACCGTACGGGACTCGTATGATGTTGTTTCGTGAGCCGGTTTCCCAGGCTTTGCGATCATAATTACTTCAGCAACTTTCCATAAGTCCGGTACATATTTAAGCCTTAGTGCGGCATTAATAAGGGTTGTTAACTTAACCAGACCCTTTCTTGGTAAGTTATGAAAGATTTCCCCAGTTATTAGATCGTATCCTGGTGATTTCCTTGGGTTAATTTTGTACTTTATTTCTCGTGCAACTTCTCTCGGTGTAACTAGTTTTATGGCATCTAGGTCTGGGATCACTGTATTAACCAGAGTGTGGTCTTCAATAGTTTCCCCCTCATTTGGTTGAAAGATGTTTTCTAGGTACTCTGCAAACCTCATCGCTTTTTGCTCATTTGTGCGTGCCCATTGCCCGTTTTCACCCTTGATGGGAGGGATTTGGGTTATCGGTCTCTTTAGATTCTTAGTAGCCTTCCAAAGGGAGTAGTTTGTCCTTTGGTCGTTACTTAGTTTCTGAAGGTAGGTTCTAGTTGATTCATCTTTGTAGTTCTGGATTAGTCTTCTTACTTTTTTTGTAAGTTTGTTTAACTTTTGTTTGTCCTCAGGACACCTAGATTGATGCCACGTTTTTCTCTGCCTTCTTTTTTCCAAAATGAGCTGCTTGATTCTGAGAGGGTAAATGTTTCCCTTCGTTCTTTTGTTAAAGGCAGGTGTATTTTCCCACGCTGCTTGTTGGATGTGCATAATAAACTTTTCAACTTCGATGTTAAGTTGTTCGTGGGTTTTTAATGGAACTTTAAGGTCTATTTGATCATTCAATCTGTTTTTAAAGCCCTCCCAGTCCGTAAATTTATTAACTAGAGTGATACAGTTTTCTTTATACAAAGAACTCTCGCTAATTTCTAAATAAATTGCCGAGTGATCTGAGTTTAAGTCATAACTTTGTTCCGTTCTGGTATAACTAGTTGATAGATCCCTGGTTATGAAAAAATCGATTAAATCTGGAATTTTATTTGGATCTGTTGGCCAATAAGTGGGCTTTCCAGTAGATATAACTTCGCATTTTAGTTCTTTTATGGCACTCAGTAGTTCTTTGCCTTTAGTAGTTGTTAGTCGGGAACCCCAATACGTATTTTTAGCATTGAAGTCACCTCCTAAGATAAATCTATTACCAAGGCGGGCTAGGAAACTCATATACTGATCTTTTCTTATCATGTATCGTGGTGGACAGTAGATGGCACATACTGTTATGGGATATTTTTTTGTTTGTAGACAAATTGCCACGGCCTGGATATCTTTCTCTTCGTATTTAAGCACTTCATAGTGCTGCAAATTATCTTTAACAATAACTGCACTTCCGCCTCTTGCAGTATTGTCTGGGTGTAATGCATGATATACTTTGTATCCTTTGAATTTAATATGACATTGCTTTGTGAAGTGCGTTTCTGATACAAGGCAAACATCAATTTTTTCAATGTCTAATACAACTTGCAACTCATTCTGATGTGTTTGTAACCCATTTGAGTTCCACGCCATAAGTTTAAGTGTAGTATTCATTTTTTGGTTTTAGAAGTAGCAGTTATGTTGCCATTTTCAATTTTTTTTAATCTCTCGTCGAATGATGACATTAGCTTTAATATTTCATCCAGCTTTTTATCGCTGTTCATATCAGCCAAAGGCGCTTTCACTGTGCCTCTTGTAGTTACTTGCGCGTATGAGATATTTTTACTAATTGTATTCATCGCACTTTGAATTGGTTTGGACTTGCCAGGGTCTTCACCTCTTCCGGCAGGTACACTTTGTTGAGCGTTGACATTACTTCCTTTAGTTTTTTTCAGTCTTAGCTGCTGTATTTCTTTAGCTACAATACATCCCCTGTAGTTAGCCGGATGTGGGGCTCCGCAGTGGACGCATTTTGGCTTCTCTTCTTTTGATTTTCTGCAATCCTTGGTGAGATGTTTACCTGTGCATTTTACGCACCTCGGTTCTTTGGAGCAGTACTTTTGCGTATGGCCGTATGCTTGGCACCTTTTGCATTGAGGTACCAGTTTTGTGGATTTTATAGGTTGTATCTCCACGTTACATCCCAAAATATGTTTAATGTTGAATATTTTGTTGGTTTCCTCATCATTTGAGAATGTCAGCATAAACATATTGAGTGGCTCTTTAGTTTTCCAACTCAATTTGTTGACTGCTTCTAGAATCTTGAAGCCTTTGCAGCGTAAGTCTTCGACTACTCTTTCCGGGATACATGTGAAATGCAATTTTTTTGCCATAACTCTTATTGGCCTTTCTTGCTTGTTTTCATAGGAGTGCCAAAGGCAATTGTTGTCTGAAAGGGCTTTTGAAATTGCTCTATACGATTCTTCGTTTTTGGCATTTACTTTTACGGTACCTCCGTTCATCATTTTGATGCTGAACTCGTCAGCTGATTGACTCTCGCAAAGAAAGTCATAGAATTTTTGGTAATTCTGAACACCATCTACAACCATAGGTGGTGGCAGAGGAGTTTTGATAACTTTTTCATTACCTCTATTACCGTCTTTTACGTGTTCATTTGGAGTGAGAGTTTTTTTCCTTATCGTACCACCAAGGTACGATAAGGAAAAAAAAAACTAGGTTTCACATAAACCCAGTTTGCTTCCAAATCACCATAAACCGATATGTCGCATAAGTGAACTAAATAAAGTGAACTACCTGGATGCGGATGGGATAGCAAACACTAAAATATTCAGCGTAATATCTAAATGCAGGCACCACGCGGTGACGTCACGGGTATATAGGAACTTTAGTATTCATACCTATATATATTGCTGTATATAACCTATAATCCCCGAAGGGTTAGGCAGAGGTGTACCTAATAGTACACCTACATTTCGCCAGTATATTACTTAATCATGTACTGGATGTAAACTGATGATGTAATTAAGGAAGTCTGACGGCGAAAACTGAAATAAAAACCCTGGGTTTTGCTGAAATATCTACTTAATAAAATTATTATGGGAATTGAATTTCCATGGAAGTTAAGAAATACTATACCTTGTTTAAAACATGCTGAAAGCTTTTGTGCAGTGGCGAACAAATAAGGAAAGTTGTTTCGAAAGGTACTGATGCCAGTAATACAATACCACATAAATCCGAAAATAACAAAGTTGTTTAGACCTTTCTCTATTGGTACCAGGGCGGAGTGATAAGTCTGGTAAAAATCTATTTTGTAATAAAATTATCGCAAATTCCATGTAACCTCCTTGTTCACGACTCTTTTGAGGGACTATATTTAAATTTTCATGATAAATTATAATGAGGAAATTCGCCGAAGAACCAGGGTCACCGACATAGCTCGCAGAATATGCAAGTTGAAGTGGCAATGGGCAGGCCACATCGCTCGAAGAACGGACAACCGATGGGGAAGAAAGGTTCTCGAGTGGCGACCACGAACCGGAAGACGCAGCGTTGGCAGGCCTCCCACCAGGTGGACCGACGACATCGTGAGAGTCGCGGGCAACCGGTGGATGCAAACGGCAGGCTGCCGATCTTTATGGCGTTCTATGGGGGAGGCCTTTGTCCAGCAGTGGACGTCTAATGGCTGATGATGATTTAAATTTTCAGCCAGTACCGCCGGTTAGTTTTTTTTTGAGAGCCATTAAATGAAAACAGTGGAACGCATTTGCGCAAAGATGGAGAAAAGTGAATTTCGAGTGTTGATTAAACATTATTTTTTGCGCAAAAAAACTATTACGGAAACGAAACAAAAGCTTCATAAATATTATGGGGACTCTGCTCCGTCGATTAAAATGATTCATAAATGGTTTACGGATTTTCGGTGTGGTCGTACAAGCACAAGTGATGCTGAACGCCCAGGACGCCCAGTTGAGGTCACTACTCCAGAGATGATCTCTAAAATCCATGACATAGTGTTGAACGACCGAAGAGTAAAAGTGAGCGAGATAGTCGAGATAGTAGGCATCTCAGACGAACGTGTGCGCAATATCTTACACCAACATTTAGATATGAAAAAGCTCTCCGCGCGATGGGTGCCGCGTTTACTGACTATTGATCAAAAACGCATGCGAGTTACCACTTCGAAGGCAGGTTTGGTGTCGCTACAACGGAATAAACCTGATTTTTGCGTCGTTATATAACGGTAGACGTAACGTGGATCCACCACCATACACCAGAAACCAAAGAACAATCGAAACAATGGATTGCTAGGGGCGAACCAGCTCCGAAGAAGGCCAAAGCAGTTTTATCGGCCAATAAGGTGATGGCTACAGTTTTCTGGGATGCACGTTGGAAATCCATATTGTCCACCTAGAGAAGGGTAAAACGATCAATAGCGAATATTATGCCAATTTATTGGACCAGTTTAACCAAATTTAACCTGAGAAACGACCGCATTTGGCTAAGAAGAAAATCCTCTTCCACCAAGACAACGCACGAGTGCACACCTGCGCGATTGACATGGCCAAATTACATGAGTTGCGATAAGAGTTGCTAACTCATCCACCATATTCGCCAGATTTGGCCCCTTGCGACTATATTGTTTCCGAATTTTAAAAAATGGCTCGGTGGAAAAAGATATAGCTCCAACGAGGAGATCATGCTCGAAACCAATGCCAATTTTGAAGGGTTGCCTAAGTCGTACTTTACGGAAGGGATCGAAAAGTTTGAGAAACGCTGGATGAAGTGCATTGAGTAAGATGGAAATTACGTTGAAAAATAAATCATAATTTTTAAATAAAGTTGTCTCCTTGTTTCATTTTTACCAGACTTATCACTCCGCCCTCGTATATAGGCAAACAAAATCTTCAATTCATGGAATCCAAATGCAAATTATCGCAACACAGAATGATAACATAATTATAACGCTAAGAAAGAACTAAACACAAGTCATAAAAGCAAGTAAACCATAGAACTTAACTCATTACAGTAAATGGGTCATAGCTGTAATAATTTCAGCTGCACTATTGTACTGAAACTCACTAAAACACAGACAATACGCATGCAGAAATTACACGCGACAATCAACCGCCGGGAAATGAACTTAGACCTTTGCATTGTGGAGGTTATTTGGTTTGATATTTTCAGGATTTTGAAATATATCTTGGAATATGAAAAATTTATTTAATATTCAAGCTATGGTTTATTACTCAACTGCTGTATAAAGTAATATAACCCAATTTCTGACATAGCTGAGTAAAAAAACGCCACGTTTATTGTCAGTTTTTCATGTATCAATTTTGTAATATTTACAGTTAGGAAATCATTCTCAATTTTAACTAAAATTACAATTATCAACTTCGTTATTATTATTCCCTATCAAATTCTAAGCTGAACATAACATAACACTGATAATAATACGTTATAACAAATCCATCAAATTTCACTTTCCGAGAAATGTACACTCCACAGCGAAGTTTTGTCAATAAAAGTTCTAACTAAAGCAATATGGAAGTTTACATCAAACAGGCGGAAAGTGATTATTATTTCATATTGTATATTGAATCTATTATGTTCAGTTTATAGGTGATACGAGAAATCATTTCTGCCTATTCTATCTAGGCCTACAGTCGTGAAAATGTAGTCATATTTCTCCATTCCCCAAAAGCCAACGAGGATTCGAAATACATTTAACCCGAGTAAAATAGTTATAGCCTATTCGTAGCACATGGCTACACGTCTACGTAGCTACGGTGCTACGAGCTACGCCGTAGCGCTACGACGTAGTCCGCTACGATTTACCGACTCACTTTCGATGGAGGTATATTAAAATCATGAATACTGTTATTCATGTCAAATCTATAGGTTTATTACAAAAGTTTGTTCGGTGGATGTTAGTATTTCATTTTGGATGTGGCTTAGTAGCTTAAAACTTGAACTTGAACCGTATCCGCGACTTAGTATGTAAGTCTGAGAAGTTTTTAGGAGGTATTACAAACAAAGTTTAATACTTATTACGTACAGTTTCGAGTGTGCTTATAAAGGGGTTACTCATGATACAGTTTTGTGTACATATTAGGGTTGTCTGAAGCAAATAGACACAGAAAATAAAAAAGTTATTTTTTTACAATGATCATTGATCACGCCAGCCAATATAAAAACAACTAAGATTTAAAATAAAATATTTCTGTCCCTGCCTTCATTATAACCAAATCCACTCAGCGTTCCTCTCGACAATGTCACACGAAGGTTAATGAACATCTCAAAACGCAAGATGTAATACTTTTCAACATTTTCAGTAATTTTTCATATTGAAACAAAAGCCTCTTTCAGAACCGGGTCGAGTGGCCGCCATGAAATTCAGCCGACAATACTGTGGGGGGGGGGTTCAGGTTCTTTCAGCCAAGTGTTTCAGGACTACGTAGTTTTTAATTGAATTCAATATTATCAAACGAGCGAGTTATTGTTAGAGTGACATTATTTTAATTGGTTTTTTTTTGTTGTGACCTGAAGAGCTGTTAGGCTTTGTTGGAGGCTTTTTGGTGGAGTTTAAGTACCAATTTACACCATTGACCTGAATTTGTGAAAAGTTTGTTTTACTTTATTTAATCTGGATTTCGTCTCAAATTCATCATAGTCACAATCATTCGCCTACCCTTATTCCTATGTATTTGGGGTCACGAAACATGTATTTGGGGTCACGAAACATGTATTTGGGGTCACGGAACATGTATTCTTCTTTCATATTTATTTATAACTCGTCATTTCAGTCGTCAAAATATGGAACTTAATTAAACTTCAACAATTATATGTACATAATTTTAAGCATTCACTGAATGGTATATTCAATACGTCGAAAGTTACACATTCCACTATACAAATATCGAGAGCAAAAAACAGGAACATGTATTCATAATTCCTCACTTTTCCGCCAAAGTAAAAATATCTCGGAAAGTAATGAAAACCTTCGAATCGCACTCAATACTTTTGCCGCCATTATGCGTACATATGTGCATACATAACGGAAGCCAGGCATCGCAAACAGAATACCGAAACCTTCCCTTTACATACGGAACATACGCAACACATACATACATACACATATCAAACATACCGACATACCGAGAGGCTGCACGCCTCAAAACGCTCATCTCACATTTTATGAGCGAATGTCTGCGAGCCCAGCTTTAACTTAGCACTACGTCTTAATACGCTCCATACATTATAAGTATTCCCAACAATACGTTCTCCTATAGACATTTTCAAAGCTTTTAAAAAGTTCGTGTTGACTCAAAGTTTGACGCAGACGCTAACTCATGTATTGGATTATTCAATATAACATTGTAAGCATTATAAATTCTGCGAGGGATGATTGAGATGAAGCCAACTTCCTCTCAGCCACTCGCGAACTTAACTCCTAACACGACCCGAATTTGCATTATCACTGAAAACAACGGATGCCGCTTTTGAATAATCATTATCATTTTCCGAACAATTAATTTTTTGGCGGCTTTATCGCCGCGCTAATGCCTGTAATTACTTTCAATTAATTTCGCTGTTAACACTATCACAACACTGGCCGAACCGATTCAATTTGCGTGTAACTATTGCAAGTACCGCTTTTATTTAATATATTGTAACCTTTTCTGCATATTTGTTCACACATTGAATATTTTTGTTACAATTCCGATGTAAATATCACGGCACCGGATCAAATATATGTGACCGAAATAAATGTGCGCAAACATGGGTTTTATCTTATTATCCAGATCTACCTGTCCGGGGTTTTGTGAATAGCACTGACGTACCTGTGAGAATCGTTCCTGAGCATCCAGGATTTCGATGAACAGGGATAACTTTTGATCCATGATGGGGAATCCATTGCGAGGCTGTTGCAGCAGGTGTCGCACTGCCTCGCGCACGGCGGCTGGCGTGCTCGGCGTGCACGGCGTGCCCAGCGAGGGGTACGCGCCCAGCAGCGCTGACAACCCGTGGAAGGTTGCCGACGTCTTCGGCGGGTTCTGCACACCACCGGGTAACGACAACCGGCGCGACGTGGACGGTGGCACGGCGCCGTAACCGTTCGTCATAATCGCCGGTCTTTGCAACTGATAATCACTTCTGGAGGACGGCAGCAAGGTCGCGCGCGGTAGTGTGGACATGGAGCCGGGCATGGGCCGCGGCCGGCGTGGCACCGGCTGCAGCAGCGGCACCGGGCCCCACTCATCGTCCGTGCAGCCGATGGAGTGCGGCCTCCTCGCGAGATGGTTCACTGGAGCCCGCGGAGACACCACGCTTTGAGGTCTCCGCGGACGCCGGTCGTTGTGTATCGGGTTCGGCGGCGTGTAGGGACTAAAGCCATCGAAGTCTTTAAGCTGTGCGGGCGTAGGTCGCTGGTTGTCGGGCGCCGGGGGTGGCGGGTCCTCCCAGCGCGGCCAGGCGAGCGCGAGGGAGTCGGGCTTGCGGGGCGGCGGAGGCCTGGGCCGTGCCGCCCCCTCGGTCATGGCGGCCTGTCCCGGCAGCGCGTCACATGGCGCGGCGTGCGTCGCTCGCGGCGTCCGCCGGTCGACTGGCGTTGCGACGCTGCATCTCCGCCTCTGCATCGACGCACTCTCTGTTTTGGTTTGTGGACCATTTTTCCCGGCGCTCGTTTGTTTTGGACGTGCGTGAGTTACGTGTGTATCGGTGTTTGTTACGAATTCGATGTTGATGTTATTTATTGGTTTGGAAAACGCTTTGAGTGGGAGATCGGTAAGTATTGGAAATTTCGTGTTTTATAAACGACAAAAGCTTTTTATGTAGCAGTTAATATAAAGATTCTTTTATGTGGATTTTTCTTTGACTAAAACTTTTAAAACTATCGACCCCTGCCTACAAGTGGAAAAGTTAGTGATACCAAAAAATTCTCATAAACATTACATTATTTCTTTTCGTCTGAAAGTTGGGGACAATAACGTCCACGTGTGTTAACCCCCCGCCTGCAGCCGTGCGATGATACCCGCAGTAGGGGTCATTGTGAATTATCGCCAGTAACCCCCCCTCCCCCCTCGCTGTATCGGCGCACTAAAGCTATGATTTACACCTCTGTACATTATAGCAGGTCCTGTTCACGCGCTATTAAGAGACGTTTTATAAAAAAATATTTATGGAAGACAATCGATTCATTCAGTTTATAGTTCAGAAAGTTGTTGTGGTTACTTGAGAAATTAGTTTAGGAGTTTGCAACTTAGGTACTACCTACGCAGTTCAATATTTATATCGTAGGTAGTAATAAAGTTTGATGAGTTAATCAACAATGCTTGATTCTAAGGAATAATTTGAATAATGACAAGGAATGAACATCAGTTTGTTAGTTTTAATTTGTTTTTGTTACTTTTTCCATAACAAAAATACATAAATAAACTCACGCTTAATCCCAAGGGGCAGGCAAAAACATATATCCACTTTCTACTATGCTTACATACTCCTTTTGCCTCATCTTGTCACACACACATGCACGTAGCGATTTGACTTTAAAATGACCGGTATTCGCTATTATTATCACAAAATATGGCCAGTGGTATTCAGATGGAATAAAAACATGGATTCACTCACGTTCATACATCCCACAACAACAGAAACATCTTAACCTTATCCCGCCAATCACTCAAGTACATCAAACTCGTACAATATGATAAACGACGACCGCGCTAAGTACCGAGTGGATGCAACGAACTCTGAATCGCTTGTATCGCTTGTAATGCATCTCGAGTGCTGTTATTTCAGTTTTAGAGCAGCTTGTAACGATTTTTAAGGGCCTTTTATAAATAGGTGCGCATTGGAAGGGTTATTTATAAGGCGTGTTACACACGGAATCGATTGGTCGTGTTTTTGATGGGGATTATTTTTTGAATCGAGATTTTTATTATTATTATATTTCACTAACTTATTTGTAAGTGAAAGATCATTTATTTGAAAATAATGTGACGTATTTTCAAAATTAATATTCGATTCTCAGTGAAAAGTAAAGATTATGATTCAGTAAGGCAAATTATGAAATTCTGAAGGTCCAGCAGTGATGGATACGCAGATTAGTTAACAGCTATATTTGACCAACCAGAAGAAATCTCATGGTTAGGGGCAACCAAGTTTCCAATAATCTATATCCTACCAATAATTGCCTCGTCAATAAATAATACGTAATGAGTACGTTTATGAGAAATTACGTAACAATATACATAACATCTGTGCCGAATCAGACTGCTTATACATATTTATCAGTCTAGTACTCGCGATGAGATGAAATCATGGTATTCCCGTTTTATCCAGTATTAAAACACAGTCGGAAGGAAAAATCCTGTAATAAGGAATTCAACTAGCTATACACGGACGGTTGAAGTTTCCACAGAGAATATTAAAGGAAGCAAAAGACATTACATTTCGAACTCGTCGATTCCGTGTGTGTAGACACTGCACTAGCTGGGATTACCTTTTAACAAACTACCCTTGTTTTTAAACTTCTGCAGTTTAGTACTTTCGAAGATATATTATACCGGTAAGCCAGTCCATTGCTTAGCGCACACTGGAGTTACTCATTCTGAGATTATGTATTTATTTATTTCGATCAGGAATTTATAGCATTATAAAATAAATGTGTTACCTATTTAGTGATACATGTAACTTTTAATTGATACCGCTCAGTTATTCTACAAGCTAAACCAAAGTAGCAGAGCTGTGAATATAAATATGAGAATACGAGAGATGGCGAGTTTAAATTACAGAAATGTCGTATCATATTAAGGGAAATTAATTGTTTAGTAAGCAAATTGTCTTATAACTTAAACTTTCGGCACCAAAGTTAACAATCATTCTTTTACAGTTGAATGAAAAAGCAGAAACACGGTAAATTATAGGCGTATTATGTCAATAAGATAAATAATAAAATTTCCCTGGCTGTCTAGACTTTCTGCGCTCAGTTTTACTGACTATATAAGTATTTTGAGCGAATCATTTAAAAACCATGAACAAACTACTTCTCGTAACAACTAACACATTGCTATGAGCGCCATTATGGCGGAGGTGTGTGCAGTTAGCCCGTTCGAATCTCACCGAAATCACCCATCGGCCGGCTCGGGGGTAACGAAATACCTATTCACCCTGTATAGCTTTGATGTACAGGGTGATTGCTTTGCGGCTTTTAGCTTCAATGTGGATATGTGTTGGACCTAAGTAGAAAGTCATTTTGTGGATGTAAAGCTGTGCATCTGAGAGTTTGGCATCGCAAATTAATTCGCTGTTTTGATGTTTCAACAATACTTATTGAAATTATTAAATATCGCGCTAACAATGGATAAGATAGTGTAACAGTTTTAGCGACATTACCGATAGTCGGTATACACCCTTTGGCAGATTTGTTATGATAGAGTATTCCTGTTTATGTGCTTATCCTTAGAAGTTCTATAGCTTTTAATATTGCAAGACAAAAACATGGATAACCACACTTCCTGCGAATTGATGATCTCTATTTAATTAAACAATATTAAATCCATTCAACCAATGACAAAGCAGAATTTCCTAAAACAATAATGAAACAGATATCGCTTTCGAGTTATAAAACCCTTTATCTTTATACCGATTTCAAGTTTAAACATCTGAAGTATTATTTACCGTCTTAAATCTAAATATACCAGGAACTTCAGAGCGGTGACTCTAAATAAAATTACGATCGATCGTTCGGGGTTCATAACCTGGCCGGTGTTAGTTTATGGGAAGTATAAATTAATGGCTTTTAAGTACACACTTTATGAGTTCCTTGAGCTCTCTATTACGTGTTTGTGTTCTCGAAATAATTAAGAGGAAAATAAATAAAGAATGATAAAGGTCTGGAAATAATTCGTGCGAAATTATACTTTTTCTCTACCTTCTTAAGCTCCACAATTTCAAGGCATTTTTATCCCATTCACCCTAAAAGCCTATTCGGGGCTAAGCTCTATATTTTCATATATTTTATTAAACATCCCGCGGATAAGCACAGCGTCCATATCCCTTACCACGTCCTAAGTAAAAAAAGTCTCAAAGAAAATCCCTTTTTAATCTTGCCATAAACAAAATCAAGGGAGAAAAGGGATTCTTGAGATCAAAGGGCATCTAGCCCAAAATGCTTTGGTTCCGTATATGTTCGTAATTCCTTAATACCGTATTAGGAATGCGTGAGACGCAATTTTCATATGAAACTATAAATCAATTTGTGTTCCAGAAAAGGGATAATCGGCCCACTGGGCAGAATTCCTCGCCTAGAGCTGGGAAACAACGAGAACTTTCCACTTATTTATCGATACTTTTGAGCGAGAAATTTTTAATATTCCAATTTTAACGCGAATGTTTACAAAAGTAGAATAATCGCGATGGAGCTCCACGGTATGGTTTAGTGTTTTTTCTTTGTTTTATAGCGATTAATAAACGACATAACTTATTTATAGTTGTTAAATATATTTTCAACGCGGAAGTTTTATGGATGAAGTTTTTAGTTGAGAACTAAAATTTAATATCACTTCTTAAACTCAAGCCGATTACGAAGGTAGTCTTTGAAATCGGTTCCAAGTTTTTACAGGTAGAACTTTATTATTTATTTACTTTTACGCGAGAATCACGTATAAAAATAAACTCATGAAATGGTAAAAGAAAATCCGTCCTTTCCAAACTTCACTTTACTCTAAAGACTGATGTACATTTAACAAAATAAAGCAATGTGCAAGCAAAGTCAACATGTAATTTATTTAAAAAAAAAACATTAATTCCCTTATTGAATAGGTTCCAAAAGATCTAAAACCCATCAAAATGAGACTAAAATCGCCATGAAAACAAATTACCATGCAAAAATAAAAGGTCCCAATAACATCACTAAAGTCCGGCCCGTCACCCCGTGCCTATCGCCGTCGCCAGTCGCAGACGACGTCGCAACTATTCCCGGAATGTGTGACATCGCGACCGATTGTTTCCGCGACACTTGCACAACTATTGTATTTATTTAAGGGTTTGTACAGCTACGAGCAAAACTATGTAAACACTTAGAAAATTCAAACGCTATTTTCGTGGAAAATAACGGTTTCTACTTTGAGATAACTTGACCTATATTTCGCATTAGTATGGTTTACAAAATAAAACCGTAAAATGTTAATTTAGTTATTTATTGACATAAAGTAGAAAGTCTAGAGAGCGGTAGTCTATGACGGAGAGCACCTGAGCTAAGGATGAGGATGGAATACGTAAACCAATCGAACATCTACATAGATGTTCTCAGTAGTAGTTCTCAGTAGTACTCTAAAATGACCTGTTCTCAGAATAACATTCTTACCATTATGGTAAGAATGTTATTCTGAGAACAGGTCATTTTAGAGAATCGTGCCTATCCTACTTAGTTTGAAGGCTATAAAACTCCTCTGATTACAATTAACAAGATAGCTATATTACATTTCTCACTCGTGCTGTCAATTGAGCCATTTGCGATTATTTCGCCACCCACCCGGCGATTCTTGGACTCAACAACAATCGTAACCGCCATGCTTAACTTTTTTTTATGCAAAAAAAGCCCCAATGTCAATATTTTTCAATTGCCAGATCCTAATAATAATAATAATAGTCCTCCTGACCGTTTTTCGGCCACGGCGGCCAATCCCAGCGGAGATTAGCCATCTGCGCGGGAGATATTATAGTGCACAAGTGTGTGCGCAGGCACAGGTGCACTCTCTGTTCCCTTTTCTCTCATAGTCCGATGGGACGGCAATCCGATACGACCGGAGAGAGATCAGGCGCAGGCGCACCGAGGCACGGAGGTATTATACCGCCAACTTCCAAACTCCGGGCTACTACACTGGGATATTTCTAATGAAAAACCCAATAGCACTTTTTGGCCGACCCGGGAATCGAACCCAGGACCTCACGCTCTGCAGTCGCGCTTGCGACCACTAGACCTAATACTACTCTAAAAAGACGCGGCATGAAAAGCCACGTGTAGTCGTGCACCCAACATAACAAAAACCCCAAACAAGGAAACGTGCGTTTAAACACCCGAACCTATACACCCGAACAATATAATTGTTCTGCTGAACAAAACTTAGCACACAGCTCACGCATAAATTCCAAACGCAAACGTTATTATTCATAGGACGGCGAGTAATACGGCCTTGGCAAATAGTGAGGCAAATGATGATTTAATATTATAATACACATAAGACCCTTGCAGCCCTCTCGTCAGCACACTCAATTTGGATTCGAGTTTGAAAGTAAATCGCGCCAGAGAAATGGCCGTAAGTCAATTTGCGATATCTTTGAATTAACAGTGGGGTGGATTTGGACCCCAGAGGTAAGGTATTTTGGAAATGAATTTAAGATGGTAGTCATGCGTAAAGAGTTGTTGTGTGTAGGCGTACTGGTTATTTTGAAATATTTTAAGTGACTATTAAACATATTGTAGTTAGAATGGCTTTTCGTGTCTGCGTGTGTCACATCGATGTTTGAAAATATCGTGGGAATAGCGGCCAATGATGGGCTACGCATCACATTTTTTGTTTTGGGATACTTTAAAACAAAAAAGGGTTTTCAACATTCAAATCAACATTGTTAATAATATCACTGTGCTCCAAAATAACTTCTCTCAATAATATATTGATGGATATTTAAGAGACTTACGTAAATTTTGATGATACGACAACATTTAGCAATTTCTCTTAATATAGTTTCACGGCATGAATCTCGAGTCTAGCTTTATGAAAGGAATATAAATAAGACTTTGATAAATGGTCACTTAGTTGGCAGTGAGCGAGAAAAAATATTTAGATTAAATTGTAAAATATTGGACGAACAAGCTTACGTTGTAAATGAGATGTAGCAACATTAATTTCGTTAGGTTTAAAATAACATCTTTCTTTATAACGTTTTTTTTATGAGAAATATTACTTGACTTCCCTTTTTATTGATCAATTAAATGGCACGTTCTCTCTTTATATATTTTTTTCTATTCAGTTTTATTTATGGTATAAATACTGTCTGTCTGTCCGTCTGACACACGGAGTTTTCCTATAAGGGTTCCGTTTTTTCCTTACAACATGGACTTCTTCTTTATTAGTAATTAGTTCAACGGTAAGATTTACAATCAATTTAACTTTCTTACGAGCTATAACCAATATTAAATGATTTGATTTTTAAACCCATATTTCTGGTAAAAATCACGACTACACTACATACTTCAATCTAGACTTTTCCTTTAACAAATAAAACATTATCTCCTTATTAAAAACATACAAAACAAGAAGGCGCCACGTTCCAGTGATTCATTCAGTCGTTCATTCTCGTTCATTCTCAACACAATGCGTTCACAAGCCGGTGATCAATCAGCCGGCACAAGACGTGTAATTGCGCTCCCGATCGACAAGACAGAGCGCACTGCGAGCAGCTAGTCCCAGCGCTGGGATTGGTGCTGAAGGATGGACATACAGCTATATATTTGAGATTGAAACTTTAAAAATGGTCATCGAAGCTGTTGTACTAATAGCGCTTTAATTGGGTATTTTAATGGCAAATAAATCCTCTGAAGAGCAAGTATAGGATAATTTAGGCAATCACTGTATCCAGAAAACTCGTCATAACGCTCATGGTAGAATTCAACTCGTCGTTTATCGCGAAAACAGAATTCAAACTAAATATAAAATCATTTTGTTTTTAAACAAAGATCAATATTCTATAATATTATTGTTTTTATAACCCCATCACAGATCTATTATTTGTAACATCAAGAAAACATCACCATTTCAAAGCAAGTCGAGTATCCAATTATAGGCAAGATGGAAGGCTCCGCTGAATGAAGCGCATGAACATCGCTGAACAGCGCTGTGAAGCGCTTCAAGCATCGGAGATGTAAATAGTTGAATGAAAAAGTAATTCATGAACTAATTTTTATAGTGAACGAGGTTTTTTAATAGAAGAGGGTTTTCAACTGTTGATAGTCTGTTGCTGGTTGATTATTTTCTTATATTCTAATTAGAAATACACCAGCTTTGTTTAAACAAATAAATATAATATGTATCCTTTTCAATAGTAGTTTTAACACACACAAATAAAGCTCAAACATACCCCTTTTTTATTTTTTTTGGTGGGTGATAAATCATTGAATAACCCCCCCCGCTCTTGGGCAGAGCGAAGGGGAGTGTCAGACTTCTACTGACTAAAAACCAAACCCATGTTCCTTCTTCGCCCTTGTGTCGGAGCCACGTTAACCTTTCGACAAACCACAGCCCCGACGGGCTCAAACATACCCCTAAACTATCAGATTAACTCATAAACATCGTACGCTTCTCAAACGTCATCGATGTTAGTAAGTTGTCAGTAATGGTAGCAACTAACAAGCCGACACACAGACAGACAGACAGACGTGATACATCGACGCGTATCAAGTTTATCCCGCCAATTAGCGCCGCTGATAATTTGTGTTCGACATCATGTTCAGATGTTATGTTGTTAGCAAGATTGTTACTAAAAGGAGGTGTGAGGGTTCTTAGTGAAAATGTTCGTATTGATTTGTTACTGATGTGAGAATATACCTTCAGGATAATCTTGTATTACAAGCAACCTTTCAAGGCGTGATAGTCTTTTTACCCGACTACGCCGAAGCCAAAAGGGAGATATTAAAGGCAGAGGGGTAATGATTTTGGCAGTCTATATACGTATGTTTTTGAATAAGAATACACAGGTCCTCGATAATTGAATTTTTCCACCATGATTCTTTCAGTAAGAGCCACGGAGTCTGTTGTGCCCGAATGATAGCAATTACAAAGCGAGATGTTATGTGAATATATTTTATTTTTATCACAATTATTAATTTATTGTCTCTAGATTTGGTTATTTTTATATATGTACATTACCCCTTGTACGATTATATCATAGATTCACATTCTACTAAAGGTATCAAAAGATCATTTACATTTCATAAAACTTGCAGCAGAACCGTAACTTTGAATTCATAAAGCAACTCCTACTTATTCATTGTTGACAAAACAGAAACATTAAATAGGCGAAGAAAGAAGGTTCCTTTAGCTCATTAATCTTGAGCTAATATATTCATAATTATGCTGTTCTGTCTGGAGACAACGCCGAGTGACGTGCTAGTCGCCGACTTGCAACTAAGTTTGGCTGAAACTGTGTAATAAGAGACGCGGTACTTGTTAATAACACTTTTATTATTTTGTGATAAAGTTCCTGTTTAAGATGTTGAAGACTTTGACAGTTTTATTAGTAAGTTAAGTAACGTTTCATTTTGAAGATGTCATTATAAAGTACGAGACAGAACCATAGGAAGCACATATGCGAAGGAGAGTGTCAGACTTCTACTGATTAAAAACCGAACCCATGTTCCTTCTTTGCCCTTGCGCCGAGGCCACGTCATCTAGTACAAAAATCCGCGGCCCCGACGGGAACTCTCTAAATATCTTAGAACCAATAAATTCTAAGAAATATTGTGACATCTATCAACCTACACTGGGCCCGCGTGGTGGATGATAGACCATCTCGCTCCTAGAAAGGAGGCCTGAGTCGCTGCAGTGGGAACATTATTGGCTGATGATGATGATGATGAAAGCAACTAGCGTTGTCTGGTACTTCCATTTCATGCCTTAATGGCTAAACTGGGTTAGATGAGATAAAAGTAAAGGTTAAGGACATAGCATACTTGATACTTGACTTTCGGGAAAACCTAATGCATAATACTGCTTCTAATTACATAATATGCCTGTGCAATGACAGGGTTATATCCTAAAGCAGTTTCAATAAACAAACAATTAATATCCTGTTTGCTTACAAAGCAACCGAATGAGCCAAGATCAGGAAACTGTACCAAAAATATATCTCACTATTGTGTTGTATTGTACCAGTTAATACAAAAGCAGACAATAGTACAAATAGTTTTCCATTAGCGCTATACTTGTGGTACCGCCGTACCCCCGGGGTCTAGGGGACCCCGTTGCCATAGCAACCAGAGACAATGGGGGACTACAATAGTGTGACGTAACGAGTTTTTAATAGGTCATTTTGTGTTTGTTTTGTCTTTTTGTGTTAAGTACATTTGCATTTTGTAATTGCTGTAGTTTTAGTTTTTTGTATCGCTTTTCAGTGGATATTGGAAGGAATTGTTTCGGACTGTGGCTTTTAATATAAACTATACGACATTCTATTTTCTGCCTCGATAGTTGCGCAGAAGTTTCTCATTTTCTGTAAGAACTATTGTACGTTTTATTTTACTTTAGGTTTTGTAATTAAACGATTTCGTAACTCGTGTTAAGACTTGCTGTAGAAATTATTTAAGATCAGATAAGCAAAAGATCTTGCAAAACCACTTCATATATCAGGGAAAATTAATGAAAAAAACTATAAGGGTTCCTAGTTGACTACGGAACCCTAAAAAGGGAGGCAGATCGCTATTTAAAACTGTGGCCATCGCACAATTGTTGTATATCTATTACATTTTTTGCAGATGTAACCTTGATTGGTTTTGAAGCAAAATTTATTGTTGGCTTGTTTTTTTTTCTGTACCAAGACTACGTCCCCGATTATCATCTCCCAACCATTTTCCTCCCCAACACGAGTCCTGATAAAGCACAATTCCAAACTCCTCCAGAAAACTAACAAAACTTCTAGTGTTATTGAATGTTTTAAAGAAAACCTAGACTTTGACGATATCTCACAGAATAAAGAGGATTCCTCTGAGCAACGACAGAGCGAACTTTGTGCCGACTTGTGGCGGCAAACTTGTATACATGTAATGTGGCGACGATAGTTTGCGGTAAAAGAGATTTTCCTTTACATGGTTTGTTTGTGAAAAAATGTTGGATGAGATAAAGTGGACGATTGTGTTTTATTTTAAAATGGCATGTGTTATGTTTTGAATTAAAACAATTGCTTTGAGTAATGTCAATTTGACGGCTCGTTTATTAAAGTGGTTCTGCGAATAGCCTGGGTTTAATTTTGACACAGAAATATACATGTTACTTTAATCTACATTGTTTTTTTTGTATTTTTTTTTTGTACATAACGCCTGTAATCTCCAAAGGGTTAGGCTGACGTGGAGCAATCAGTATAGTCGACCAAGAAATTGGTTTACCACTTTTGATGACATCTCCCAGTAACATAATTATTCGCTAAGGATGACAGATTGACAGATTCTGACGTGAAAATAGCACTTGATGTTTTGTACGTGCAAATGATATTCAACCTTAGAGTGGTAAACCAATTTCTTGGTCGACTATACAACCACATTTCGCTAGTTATGTTTTCAGTCCTACGTAATAGAGGGTGAGCCTATTTCAATCAACCGGGCACAAATCCGGACTGCGTGCCTTTTACGAAGAAATTCCTCATAGAAAACCCTAAGAACACTTTGCCCGACCAGAGAATCTAGCCCAGGACCTCATGTTCAGCAGTCACGCTTGCGACCACTAGACCAGACTTAGGAATTTTGTTTTTTTTTTTATTACAGCATAATTATTACAGTTTTACAGGGTTTTCAATGAATAATGCACATTTGGAGTGATTATAGAGTAAAAAATGTCCAGACAACTGAAAATACCAGAGTCTATTTTAACACTTCAAAATATTTTTTACCAGTTATGACTACTGTTACTAAAAATACTAGGAACCTGCCGTGTCAGTAAAAAACTCTCGTCATGTCACGGATTAGCGAGTAGCTCGAGTGCAACTGTTAACGAGTAGCTCTCTGCCTATACCCATGGTTGATGCTGCTAATCCGTCTGTCGTGAACCTTCTTTATTTCAACTGTTTCCCTTTTCAACCCTCTGTTGACTGTTGTTCGTTTTATTTGTACGGAATGACGGACAAATATTTAACGGCTTTTTCGTTTTTGATAATGAGTTTTTTTGACAAATAATTGTTTGTTGTGTCCTTGTCATTAATACGATTTAAATAATAATTAAATATAGCGGACAGCTGGTATGTATAGATCTTTGGCAGTCGTTAAAGGTAGTCAGTGACCTAAAAGTCTGACAACCAGTCTTACCAAAGGGTATCGTATTACCTAGTATTAACTGGGTTGTGGAGGTCAGATAGGCAGTCGCTCCATGTAAAATACTGGTAGTCAGCTGCATCTGGTCAGACTGGAAGCTAACCCCGACATACTTGGGAAAAGGCTTCGCAGATTTTAAATATAGCGGACAGCAGGTCCCTGAATTCGTCGTAAAGATGTTTTTAAGAAGATGAAAGAGATTTTGAAGAGGAGGTCTTACAATAAAAATAAATTGCCATTACTGATCCCTTTGTTAAAATGGTGGTTATGGCAAATACTAAGACCCTTTATTGTTATGATCATTGCCTGTAATGCCGTGTTACGCAGAAAATATCTTAAAGACACGAAATAACGTGAAAAAATAGCCCACTATCAATATTATCTTCGTTGCTTATTGGATCATTATCGAACCCCGAAAAAAGTGATTAAAAAGTCTTAATTCTTCTAAAAATGTACGATTTCTTAACAGCCTTAAGAAGGCGTATAATTAAAAGGTTCTTACTGAAGACTGTGTTAATTGTGCCGAACCGAAGGGCGGTAACTTGAGCCGATGAACGGGCTCCTATTATCGGCTGAAGCTCTTTTAACTTCCGCCGGAAAAGGGAGTTGAAATCGTAAAGAAATTTGAGGTTTTACGGCCGCTCGACTTCGGCCCGTCCTCGTATATTGCCTTTAACTGTATTGGGAATTAGGTCAGTTTTAAGATGGGATATATATATTTCTTATTTATTTTATACTAGCTTTTGTCAGCCGCTTCGGCCGCGTGATTCGATGTCGATTTTCCATACAAACTTTCATCCCCTATTTAACTCCCTTAGGGGTTGAATTTCGAAAAATCCTTCCTTATTTCTTGTCTACATTAAAAAGGGAACCTCTGTGCAAAATCTTAGCTTTCTAGGTTTAAGGATTTGGGCTGGGCGTTGATGAGTCAGTCAGTCAGGACTTCTCTTTTTATTTATATAGATAGATTATGTAACTATATCATCAATGGTGATTTGTGGTATTGTGGTTATGATCTTAATAATGATAGAAAATTATGCTCTCGGTATCGTGTCCGATCAATTGGGTACTGAACTATAACTGTGTACTTGTTCTGTAAATCGGAAGCGCTACTGCGAATCATGAGGAGGTTCGACTCCAATCTTGGGCAGTTTTATTAGGCTGTACAAGCGGAATTCCTCAGTACCAGTACTAGTCTGGAATCTGGATTTAAGCACAGTTCATGCCAAGGCTTAAACTTAAACATAACTCGTGTTATGTATGTGAGGACCAGAAACATAGCGCTACTTAACCTTTCAGGTATTATAGATGTAATGTTACGTAATGTAAATGTATACCAAATCTTAATGAAAATAAAGGATATTTTCCAAACATAGCCTGCAAGGTTAAAACGAGAATAACCATTACAATATAACCCGCGTTTAAACGAAGCTAGTATTGTCGGAGTATCGCCCCTCTGTTCCAACGATCGTTCTGCCAAAATATTTGCGTACTCCGGATAAAGCGAACATACATACATACGTAGTCTACAGGCTCTGCCCGCATCCAAATACTTGTTTTAATTTCAGACGCTCGTCCAAATTTGTATAAAACAAAAGAAAATAATGTTACCGGTTAATGCAGTGTTTAAATATAAAATGTGTGCTTTTAGAGCTGAGCGAGTAAAAGTAGAATGTGTTTTTATGATTGTTTGAGTTAACGAAAAATTGGTATAAACTTCGTGATGCATTTAGGGCAGAGATAGATCAACTGCCGTATTTCTGTGCCATGAGATAATGTCATAAAGATCCAAGGACTGTAAAGTAAATATAACGTAACACCACTGTTGTTCCCCAAAAGTTTTAGGCTGTGGTGTAAATCCGCAGAATACACTTGCATCCCTCCCATGTAATGCGAAGCGAACCAATAGGGGATCGGACAAAAAAAACTAATAAGTCCGTCAGATAGATTTCCAAAAAATATTGGACACGTATTTTTTCTTTTTCCACATAAACTTAAAATGAAGACGATAAGTGCTTCGAAAACTCGTGTGACGTCATATGATAGTACATTTTGACGACACAAGTGACGTTTCAAGCCCCACTCCAAGATCTTTGACGCGTTTTATCTTCGTATTTTTTTATTGATTTAATAAAACAAAAAACACGTATTCAATATTTTTCGATAATCTAACTTACGGACTAAACAGAATCATATTATTTTGACCCAGTCCGATCCCCTATTGTCATGAACGGGGCACAAGCTCAGACTCTAACCAGCAGTTTCTAATAGAATAACCAAATGACACTTCACCACTTCACTTCATCTAGGAATCGAATCCAGGGCCTCATACTTGCAGCTGCGGTTGCGATCGCTAAACCAGCAGCATTTAAATCTAAACCAAACCAATACACACTATTCCTTCAACATATTGCAACCTTACATAAATAAGGATAGCACCAAACGAAATATAAAACGCAATATCGCACACGTCAATATGCATCGCAGGTGTTCGCCTTCCGATATTAATATTGTGCGACGGGCCTAACGCGTGATATGCGCATAATGCATGAACGTCAGCTATTTGACACACGCACGGCTAGTCGCGCGTGTGTGTGCCGCTTTATTATGTGCCTGTTTATGTTTTATGTATATAAGGGTGTGGTTGGAAACGCGTGCGTTTAATCGTCGCTGGAGTTTATAATATTAGCGTATTTGTGTGGTTATGGCGTTGATTTTGATTATTGTTGTGTGGAAGTATTTTTGGTGGAAATCTTTTGGCGAGAAAGAGGTATTTCATCTATCTATATTCTTTATCAACATAAATAAAAAGAGAAGTCCTGACTGACTGACTCATCAACGCCCAGCCCAAACCCTTGGACCTAGAAAGCTGAAATTTTGCACAGAGGTTCCCTTTATAATGTAGACAAGGAATAAGGAAGGATTTTTCGAAATTCAACCCCTAAGTTAGTTAAATAGGGGATGAAAGTTTGTATGGAAAATCGTCATTTTCACGCGGGCGAAGCCGCTGGCAAAAGCTAGTTTTATATAACCACATTCTTCTGAGCGCGTCGATGACAATCTTTAAACTGAATCAGACCATTTAGGGATGAGTTTGGCATTTTCTGATCCATCATCATCAGCTCACATAACACATTATAACCACATTGATAAGCCTACAGACTTATGTCTAGCTTTTCAACTATGTTAGGGTCTAAGTCTACCCGAATGTGGCTGAATACAAGGAGCGACTTCCTACCTCCACAACCTAGTTCCTAGATAACACGATACCCTTTAGTAAGACTGGTTGTTAGACACGGGACTCTGCCTAAAACGACAGCACGAACAGCCTATTTTACAGTAATTGTACTAGCTCGACCACCAGTTTGTTTATGACGAGTTTAGTAAATTCTACAAATAATCCTGTAGAAACGTTGCATGAATGTAAATGAATGTTTATTATACCTTTTTTTTTTGGATTTTTTTTGGTCTGACTTCTACTGACTAAAAACCAAACCCATGTTCCTTCTTCGCCCTTGTGTCGGAGCCGCGTTAACCTTTCGACAAACCACAGCCCCGACGGGGTGTTTATTATACCTTACAGCATCATCTTATATTACGAAATAGATATTCTTTGATTTCTATTTTAGAGATAAATAGGTGTTTTAATTATTCTGAATTATTGCGACTTACGATCAGTAAGACGTGGGTTCGAACCCAGGCAGGAGCATTATTTTGTGTAATTTCTTTTCATCACCGCTGTTCTCAAAACGGTGGATGAAAACATCGTGAGGAGACCGTTGATGTCTTAGAACCAAAAGAAATCGAAGACGTGACATCTATCAACCCGCACTAGAGAGGAGGCCCGAGTCCCTGCAGTGGGAACATTATAAGCTGATAATGATTAACAAGAATGGACTAAATCAGAATCATTATCTTTAACACATCATTACTGCTAGATACGTACACACTGTTCATTGTACTGGTCTATTAAGTCTAGATAGTGGCACATACGGGCTGATAACAACCACGCAGGCTGGTTTCAATGGAATGCGATCCTAATAGTGTTGGTACACAATGGACTGGTAAACTGCCCCTATATGCGTAGTACAGTTAAATATTCACCATTTAATGTGAACACAAAAATTCTGTACATGATTTTGGCAATAGGCTTGTTCCTTTGTAACATGGAACTAATAATAACAGGCGAAAATTTTCTGTCTACTCACTTTTAAGAAATAAGGAGTGATGTTATATTTAAATTTATATAATAATTTATTTATACATGGTCGGAACACTTGGCATGTATTTCTGAGAGTTTATCAAAGTCATACTTAAGATCCTACTTATTCGCCAGGGCTGCGGGTTGTTTGATAGAGATACCGATATGTCCGGGGCGGACACAAAGGGCTAAGAAGGGACATGGGTGATTTTTAAATCAATTAAAAAAGGTCCTACTTATTCATCATCATCAGCCTATATTGTTCCCACTGCAGGGACTCAGGCCTCCTCTAAGTCAAAAGTCAAAATTCATTTATTCAAACTAGGCTGATAATCAGCACTTTTCGAAGGTCAAAATTTACTTTACTTTACTTTACTACAGTGAAATTTGGCTAACTGGGACTTGGATAAGTGAGAAACTTCTATAACTTTACTGGAACTCATACTGAGACATGAGACAGATTTGGATATCTGAGACACATTTAACCAGGTTTCACTGTATTTACATTTTTATAAGACAGTCCCCCAAAAACGCCCACCCATCGACACTTCCTAGTGTTTAGCTGGAAAGAAGAAGTGGCGGAACAAACTCCCCAGCACACATCTGTCTGTTAGGTTGGTTAGAAGAACCAGACTCGATACAATAGCAAGGTGTCAGTTAAATTTAAGATTTACTACAGACACAATCATTATTAAACAAAAGTATATAACAATAAACAGTGTAAAAATAAAATAATAAATACATAACATAACAGTAAACAAATTTTGGAGAAAGAACACAAATAACAAACATTGTCTTGTGTTCAACTCAGCGACCAACTATTCTTATCATCTAAGTAGTCGTTAATAGAATAGTAAGCTTTTAAACAAAGATTAGATTTAACTTTGGCTTTAAACTCATTAAATGGCAAGTCCAGAAAAGAAGATGGCAGTTTATTATAAAATGTAATCCCGAGCCCTACGAATGAATTGTGAACTTTGTGAAGCCGGTGAAAAGGAGCGCGTAGTTTATGCTTATTTCTAGTGTTAAAATTGTGGATATCACTGTTTTTAGTGTACAGGTGGATATTTTGTCTAATATATAAAATGTTGGCAAAGATGTACTGAGAAGCAACAGTGAGAATACCAATCTCCTTAAAAAAAACTCTAAGGGAAACTCGGGCACCCAGCTGATAAATTGCACGAACCGCTCGCTTCTGCAGAACAAATATATTTTGAATATCAGCAGCTTTGCCCCACAGCAGAATACCGTAGGACATAACGCTGTGAAAATAACTAAAGTAGACTAACCGTGCTGTATCAACGTCAGTGAATTGTCTTACTTTTCTGACGGCGTATGCGGCTGAACTAAGCCTTCCCGCTAGGCTTGATATGTGTAAACCCCATTGTAATTTTGAATCTACTGTTATGCCCAGAAATATAGCAGAGTCGGCAGTTTCCAGCTCCTGATTGGCGAGGATAATACTGGGACCTAGATTTCTAACATTGGGTAAAGCGAACTTAATTATTTTAGTTTTCTTGGCATTAAGAACAAGGTTGTTTGTTGTGAACCAATCCGTGACCATTGATAGCGCGCTATTTACGTCGTCAAAATCTCTAGGAGAGGGATGGGCTATAATCCACCACGCGGGCCCAGTGCAGATTGGCAGATGTCACATGTCTTCGAATTTTTGGTTCTAAGACATGCCGGTTTCCTCACGATGTTTTCCTTCACCGTTTTGAGAGCAGTGGTGATGAAATAAATTACACAAAGTAATGCGCCTGCCTGGGTTCGAACCCACGACCTACTGTTCGTAAGTCGGGGCCGACACCACTAGGCCACCGCTGCTCTCCCTACCTACCTATCCTCCTACTTATTAACGGCGATAAATCAAAACATTTTAAGAAAATCTGGGGTATCAAAATCTGAAATCATCAATACACTGAGCGAAGTAACATTCGACAAAGATGATGACAGAGCAACGCTAGTAAACTAGTTTTTTCTCTCTGTGTGTCAAACAAGATTGTTCGCAACTAAAACATTGACCTCGTTACGTAAAGCGTGATGAACAGAAAATGTTGAAAAAGCGAGGAAAGTCCGAAAAATAATTGAAGTAATAAGTCTCAGTTTACGGACGTGAAACAAAAACCTGAAGCCTGACGGAACTAGGCTGAAATGAGAGACGAAGCCTTGTTCTAACAAATATCTTTGGAAGAGATGAGCTGGTATATTTACTGGTAAAAATAATGATTATTGACGGAATGTCAATACTAGGTTCTTTTTGTTAAAATAACGCACCTAAATTACAACAAAACTTGACAAGAGAAGTATTTTATATTGTTTTCATAACATGCTTCGCTAGAAATTGTCAGGCATCCAAATAATTAGTATGACTCAATATTTTAATAACAAATACGTCATAGTAAATTTTCTCTATTTCTGTTATTTATTCCGCATATCCGCAAAAATCACAAGCCTCGCCGAAGACAACATATCCACTTTATTTATTTGATCTAAGACGAAAATATAAGGACAGCCATTTCTCAGATATTCTTAGTTTGTGTTGGGCTCTACGGCGTAGCAGTCGTAGCGTGATAGATGTAGCCGTCTACGCCGTAGAGTGCTACGATTTGTATTCGTAGCGAAGTATAGCAGTATTTTGATCAACATTTACTTCGTGCTATCGAGTTATTCATCGTAGCTTTTTCCGGTCTTTTGCGAATATTTTGTAGTTTCATATACCATCATAAGGTGTGAAAACCTTTAGATTTTACGTTCAGTACGATATTTGTAGCGTAAATGTAAGTACTCTTTGAGCATAAAACAGATAACAAAACATATATCCGTTACTAGAGTGTTTGTTTCAACTTGATTTTACAAACGTTCTATTCTAAAAGTTTGTATTAAGCACATTTATTTTGTTTAAATTAGAATGCTTCTCTGTATTAGTGCAGATATTCATTATTATGGATGCAAACCGAACCAGAATCCTTCGACTCAATATGAAATCCTCATAAACTTAAAGATACACAAGACGTCAATTTAAGTACAATTCGGCGCGATTGTTGAACAGTCCTACAAATATTTTTATCAAACAGCGGACTCGTCCTCTCGTCGGGAGTACATCGCTCATCGTTTGTTTAAGGCTTTAATAAAACCTCCTCAAGAGTCCCTCCCGTCCCTCCCACGTCTCGGTTCAATTGTCACAAAAAACGTCACATCGTTGACATTTTGGGACATCCGAAGAGATAATAAGTTGCTGAAAATAAATGTTAAAGTAAGACTTACCCGCCGGAGATGGGGAATGGAACTTACCTGGAAATAGACAGAAATACAATTAGTTGGAATATAAGAATAGAAACGTTTCGCGATGTATGCACTTTTGATATATTTTATATGATCATCATCATCATCATTTCAGCCAAAAGACGCCAACACATGCCAAGAACATGTTTAATAAATAAATAAAATAAAACATAACAAAACAGGTTAGTCTTTAAAGAACTATCAGACCTATAATATAAGATACGATCATTTGGGAAATATTAAAGAGCAAAGCGATTAATTTTAATAAATTCAAGAATCTTCTTTAAAGCGTGCACTTCTCAACAAAGGCTTCTCTTTGCCTCATTAACTACCAATTTATTAACTATATCGTTCACTTTAAAGTTAAAACAAAACCAAATAATAAGCTATCAGCCGGTGCGAGAGTTAAAGTTAATAAACTTGGCGAACAATTTAAAACTACGAAACTTCGCGATAAGCCACGATCGAGTTTCATTGGCGCAACTAATAAATATATATTGTGAGGGTAAAGAGAAAACTTTCACCATGAAATACCATTTTATTATAGTGTATTGTATGCTTTTTTAAAAAAAAAAAAAACGTTACCCCACACTAGGAATTTCTCCTGTATCGTGGGTGCGTTCACAAACATTAAACTCACATACACAAATACCCAGACCCGGAACAACTATCTGTAGGTCATACAAATATTTGAACCGTGCGGGGATCGAACCCGCGACACGCAGCGCAGCAGTCCAATCGCTCAGCCACTGCGCCAACCGTGCCGTCGTGCTTGATTAGCCTTTTAAATATTTGCATATTTTATAATCATTTCTTCAAACATAATGTTTGTATTGTCGAACTCTTAGCTATTAAACCACCTCAAAGTTTAATGTCAATTTCAAGTAAGAAAACGACAAGGTTTATGATTCGAAATATTATATAATCATTTTCTTGGCAAGAACTTAATGAAAAAATCAAATGAATTTCCGCCTAAAATCGCCTACCTTGATATCAGAAGCTAGATTAGAATATTTCTGGCATTTATACTGAGCTTAATAAAATCTTCAGCATAATTCAGCTGAACGTAATCAGTTTCATTTCAGTCATGAAGGCTCATCGTAGCTTATATGTGTTAGTTACTTGGATTATGAAGGCCTGAATTTAAGGCTTTAATAATAGATTTTATTAGAAAATAATAGATTTTATTAGAAAATAATAGGCTATATTCAATTTAGACCAATCTGCTTCCCTACTGCTTTTCAAAAATACATGTCATAAATATTATCACAAAGCTATATCTCATTTCTATGATTTGATTTCTTTGTAAATACAAAAAAAAATACATTTCCACATAGCATGAAACTACGAATTACTAGGAAGCTCAAAGGAAAACCAATCTCCGCTACGCCGTAGCGGGCTGCTACGGCGTAGCAAACTCGCTACCCGTAGCTTACAAAAACAACTATGTTAGTATACATGAATTTGTATCGTAATTTGAACACCGGAAAGTGTAAATACTCGTCTATTTTAGCAAAAACACTTGTTGGACTAGTTTCTAGAAAATTTATTAATTTCTATGAAATGCGGAACTCGTAATACGGTTTGAGAAAAAAAAAATGGTATTATGTGTTTTTCCTTAGGACTTATGTAGCAAATGTTAAAAAAAGCTAAACGTATTGCAGTCTTCACAAAATCAGCGACGTTTCTTCAAAGATACAAATAATGTAAAGTTCCCGAGCAATCACAATAAACATACGTATGAACATCGTGTTCACCCTAAACCGCTTAAGTAATCAAAGGAAACTCTTCCATTACGGCGCTATGGTGAATTAAAACACGTGGGGTAACCCTGTAACCCCCGCATTAACCCCAGCGTAACCCTGAAGCGGGTAACACACGGGATTCTTGGGGGAACTTCCTCGAATTGATAGAAGTTTTAGTCACAACAAATTCTTTGAATTTCCAGCACTACACAGCGGAATTATTGAAGACTTTGATAGTTCTTAGACATACTGGAAATAGGGGTCAATCAAATGTCAGCAGTGTGTTCTATAGCTACCCTCTTTGAAACTGATTTGCACTGCTAAACAAATAAGTTTTACACGAACTTTGAGCTGTATGAGACAGGCTTTTTGACAAGTATCACAAAAAAATAGTACCAAAAAAACGAAGGTTTGTTATGTAGGTAAAACACAAATTATTTTTAAGTCTGTAAATTCCAATCTAAGAGCAGTGGTTTAGGTTTTGATTAAATAAAGAGTTTTACACTATTCATCAAAACCTAAGTTTTGATTAAATAAAGAGTTTTACACTATTCAAGCATTTTGTAAAATTCACCCAGAATATTTCAACACATTTTTTTAACAAACTGCAGTGCTACGTTACTGGTTTATATTTGTTTAAAGACGGCCTTTTGTAACATATTTCAACATGCTGCTAATATAATTATTTCTGGGCGATTCTAAAGCAAAGGGCAAAGTTGTCAGTAAAACAGAAATTGTATTAAATTCGCCTGTTCCCCGTTTGTGCCAAGATTAGATTACTTCGCTACAAGTTTCTTGATCGCGTTACGTTATAATTTACTTGAAATAAACTTGTTATGTTTGCTTTTGTGACTTTGAATAAGTTAAATGTGGTTCATGATACAACATTATTTTGTGATGCTTGTATTTCAGTTGCTTGCTGATTCGTATTGGTTTCAAAACTGAATGAATGAGACTAGCAAAGATTATTTTCAGAATAGCTCTTTTAAATCAATATCGGGTGCTCGGTAATTTTTGTATGGTCTGTATTATATTGGCACATTGATTGCGTACCTAAGTGTTTTCTAAATAAAGCATTTTACATTTAACTTATTCGGAACGTATAATCTAGAAACCTATACAAGGGCCTATACATCATTATCATATCCCTACAACTACTGCTGGACATTATGCTTCCACAATAGCACGCCACCCAACTCGATTCTCAGTAACTCTCATTCAGTCACCCTGTAAAGATCGTCGCTCCAACGAGCCTAAGGATGCCTCTACGAATTCTTCAAATACAATATATACGCTCGCAGCGATATCTATTCTCGAGGAAAAGTAAACATGAACCTTAAAAACAGTTGCAAAACACCAAGTAACAGAATACAAGCAAAATCACATAGATGGCGCTACAAACGTCCGCAGCGACACCTTCCTTCCCCAAGACCAAATAAACTTCCCAAACTTAAAAGCCCTCTGGCGGAGGGCGCGAGAACTAACAACAAGCTCAAACTCTTTCTAGTTGACCCAACTTTCGATAGATGTCGCATACCCAAAATTGTTTGTGTATCAACGTCTATTTTGTTACATTTTTATTAGCAGCGGTTTATGCTGTGTTGCTGTGTTTTAAAGTATGTTTTCTGGATAATTTCTTTGTCATTACATGCTCTAACAATAATAAGACATGTAATTTTAATATCTTTTGAGCTTACCTTTAACAGATGAGGATCCCTTTCAGCAGCGTCCAGCAACGACTCGGCCTCGCTCAGCCACGCGACGAATTTCTCCAACGACCGGTCGAAGTTCTGCAGCGATGAAACCGCTGAATGAAGCGCTTTGCCTCGAGCAACAATACTGTGGACGAAGGATATTAATATTATTAAGTACGGCCATTTTTTTGTCATATTATCTCTTATTTAGTTTTATTTTGTGTAAACATTATCTTTTTAATTCCAGTTAAAATAAACGAAATAACAGACGAATAGACGACTTAATTTAATACAAGCTGAAAATTGTATAAAGGAGCAGATGATTTTGTTATCATCGTTTACTTTAGAGTTATTATTTTAATTACAGCTGTTATTTTAATCAACAGTTAACGAATGAAATATTCATGAATTCAATGCCTTAAGGTGAATATTTATGAGTTAGTTTATACAGAACCTTGTTGAATATTAAACGTTTGGTTAATTTAAATGTTCCAGTAGCACCAGTAGTTACATAAATGGGGTTGGTAACATAGAATAATTTCACTTTTTCCTAATTTATCCCCACTGCAACTATTGAGCAACTAAATCAGATGTTATATTTTTAACATTGCCATCTCGTTTCTGCAAACCAATATAAGGAAACGCTCCGACACGTTATTATGAAGAGAGTTCAACCCTAAACGTACCTGTACGCCTCAAGCTAAGACCCAACTTCGATAGATGGCGTTGTTTGAATAGATCAACGCACTGCGGACAGATGGCGTTAGCAGTAACTTCTAAGGTGCTCGAGGTCTGTTTCTTATTTTTCATAGCAGTTTTCGATTTTCAATTATTTCCTATTTATATTTGAAAACCTTACCTGTTGTTAAGCTCATTGTATCTATGGTTGATAGCCTCAGTGGAACGTTTGATACGAGTGGTGTCGTCATTGCGATACACTGCGATCAGTCGCTGTGTCAGCTGACCGAACAGCTCGATCTGATGCTTGTATTGATGCACTTCGGCATGGAATGACTGTAAACAAAAGAAAAACATTGATTAATACAACATTGAAAGGTAAAGTACTCATGACGAAAAATTAAAGAGGTTCCAGCACGAGGTTTCATTAATGTATACTCGGACACAACAAATTCAAATACAAATCATTTTAAAATAGTAACCGTGGACTTTATAGGCGGTTCTTCATAGGCAACAACTGTCTTAAACCGTGTACTTTTTCTCGACGTTTTTATAAGTGCATGTCATTGTAGGCCATTGTAGGCGATGTCGAGAAAATTAAATATAAGGTCCCATTAATTAGGTGGACAAAATTTTAGGAATCATTCAGACCACCAAAATAAGGACAATGGTAAAAAAAGAAAATTAGAGAAACGCCTCAGATACCTACAAGAAAATAAAACAGGTAGCGAAAATGCACTAAAAGTGTTAGTTACCCAATATTTTACGTACAAAAAACTCACTTTAATCAGTGTTTTTTTTACTTGGATATGTTTGGTTAGACGTACTGAACGCTGTGTTAAAATTTGTCCACCTATTTAAATGGGACCTTATATTTCGACTTAAATGTTTATTTTGATATTTGCGCCATCTCGTGGCCGAGTTGAGAAGTTTTAACAGTGAACTTTGTTATGGGTAGTCGCATATAAATGGCGCTTTTCAGGGAAGTTGGTGGTGGAGCCAAACAAATGTCTCTGGTTGTAGCAATAAAGATCGGGCGTTGTGATAAGCATAATTAATGTAATTAAATTGCTCCAGTTATATAAACATTAATTTTATTCAAAGTCGTTGGGTTACAGTCACGTCATGTTTTCCAAGAAATTGTACTTTGAACTTTTGATTGAAGAAATCTCTGTACCTCTGGCAAAGCTTTTACTGCGAACCAATTTACATTATTTTAAATTGGACTCAGGCATTCAAAGGAAATAGCAATTTCTGATCAATCAATATTTGACCTCACAGTTTTCCGTAAGTTTTAAAGTTAGGTAGGTATTCATCGAGAGGTGAAGTGTGATAGTGGCGCTGGTAACAGAAAAGTTGTATGATAATCGGTTATCGTGGTATCCATGTGATGCGGAAAAATGAGGAAAATTTCGTGAGCAACCAGGAAAATGTGTGAGGAAAATGTTATGACTATGAAAGTGGATAAGAGGTGGTGGTGGTGGTGGTGGTGGTGGTATAAGAGTAGATGAAAACCTAAGAAATCTTCCAAGAAATGAGGTTTCTGAAGAGATTACGAGTACTTATAAGAGAAATATGGAAAACGAAGACATGCTACACCGACCTCAAATAAATTAGGATAAGGGCGGGAGAACGATGATCTATTGAGATTAGCATTTTTATCACTTCATCATCACCGACGACCAACTGTGACGAGAATACTGCTATCAGGTTTTTTTTAACAAATATTGTGAATAAAGTAGGTAGTATTTGAACTAAAAGGATCGTGCAGAAAAGTTTACAGAAAATCACACTCAAATTGCCTATTTCTAACGTATTACCATCATCGTTACTTGGGGTCGGCGCGGCACGTTTTATTCTGCTAATCTTTTCTGTCAATCGTCATGCTATCATTTACTCTTTTTTCCTTCTATCATTTATATCATTCCTCATATAATCCATCCATCTTTTCTTTGGTCTTCATCTCCTCGTCCTCTCCGTCGTGGAGTCATTTATCAACATTTTTAAATTCATCACAACATTTTTTACATGCTCTTCGTCACTCCTCTGTGTTTAACGAATACCACTGATTTTAAAATTATAAAAAAAAATGCTAAACTAAAAACAATATCCAACTTAGAATACGTTTCAGAATGCACGTAAACCAGCCGCGAAGTCCCGTTCCCATGCAAAGTGGAATATTAAAGGGCTTTACCGCGGCCGGCTTCCAATTAACGGGGATTTATGGCGCTCGTACGAGTAACTTGAACTTACCAGTAAGTAATATCGTCTCATCGTCTGCAAGCGGCCGGAGATATGGACGAGTTTGTAAGGGTTAATATGGCTAGCGTTTAGGTGAAGGTTTCTTGAAATACGATTTTGATATTCTTTTAAACGTAATTTCAAGTTTGATGATTCTAGTGCCTTGTTTTTAAGGTGTAACGAATTATGGTGTTCTTAAAAGAGCTTTCTTATTTACACATCGATTCGAGAAAATCGAAGAAATAAAGTAGCTTCTTCTTTTTTGAATCGATCAGTAAACATACTCATTACGTCTACAGATGGTATGGTTTTATGTCAATGGCGCTTTTGAATATAAGGTCCCATTAAAATAGGTGGACAAATTTTAACACAGCGTTCAGTAGGTCTAACCAAACATCTCTGAACAAAAAAAAAACATTAAATAAACAGATTTTTTTTTAAACTTAAAATAATAAATTGCCGGCACTCTAGAACAAACTCATCCTCTATGAGTAGGTACTTAAATGCATTTTCCTATTATTATTTTTACCATCGTCCTTATTTTGGTGGTCTGAATGATTTCTGAAAAGTCCACCTATTTTAATGGGACCTTATATAATGTAGGTGTTAGAACACTTTGGATATTCTAACCTTTTTTTTTTTTTTTTTTGGTGGGTGGAAAATCATCGAATGACCCCCCCCGCTCTTGGGCAGAGCGAAGGGGAGTGTCAGACTTCTACTGAGTAAAAACCGAACCCATGTTCCTTCTTTGCCCTTGCGCCGAGGCCACGTAATCTAGTACATAATACCGCGGCCCCGACGGGCGTCGGCCCTTGCGGGCCCCTCCTTGCTGACATCTCTTTGAGGCGCGCGTGGAACACGAACGCGCCGCCGACACGGTCTGTTGCCGTCACTCACCGTCCACAGGCCCGCGTCTACGGTGGCCGGAAGCCATCACGTGGCCCCCGACGCCCGGAGCGCCTTCCGCGCCTTCCGCGGCGGCTGGGACGTTGAGAGGATCGCTCCCTCTCTCGTTCCGCCACCTCCTTCGCTAGCATCACTGCTTCGCAGAAGGAGGCGACGGCGTCCCATTCCTCCTCGCCCCGGACCATGGCTTGCACCAGGGCCGGACGCGAGAGGTCACCGCCGCCGATCGCCGCTACGGGAACACGGCGGGGCTCCGCCCAGGCAGGGCACACCTCCACAGTGTGCTCCACCGTGTCCTCCGGTCGATCCTCGCAGTGGAAGCATCCGGGCGTTTCCTCCCGCCTGATTCGGTGCAGGTACCTCCCGAAACATCCGTGTCCGGTGAGGACCTGTGTCAGACGGAAGGTGAGGGCGCCGTGGCTCCTCTCTAGCCACTCCTCAAAGAGGGGACTTACCGCCACTATCGTGGCGTGCCCTGCACGGGGTTGCGACAGCCATGAGATCGCACCGGAGGTCTGTCCGCCGCGCAGCAATGTGCCGCGGCAGCAGGGTGACCCCCCGGTGTAGCGCCTCCGCGCGCCACTCGTGTAGGCGCGTGAGGACTATCGCCTCCAGATCCCACGGCGGCAATCCGGCAAGGAGATTCGCCGCCTCGCGGGAGATCGTGCGGTACCCGCGGACTAGCCTTACGGCCATGACCTTTTGGGGCGCGTTCAGGTAGTGGACGGCCCGCTTCCTCATGGCACGTGCCCACACCGGGGCCCCGTAAAGGGCCATGGACCGCACGATCCCCGCATACAGTCTACGGCAGGAGGCGTTTGCCCCCCCCAGATTGGGCAAGAGCCACCTAAAGGCAGCCGCGGCCCGCTCCAGTCTGGGAGCCAAACGTCGGAAGTGCTCCACGAAGTTCCACCGGCTGTCGAGGACGAGTCCGAGGTACTTTATAGTACACTCGACGCCGATGGGAACCCCTCCCACCGTTAGCTGGGATCCCGACGGTGGCACATTCCCACGCCCATGGAAGCACATGGCCTCAGACTTGTGAAGCGCCACCTCGAGACCCAGCTGCCGGATCCTCTCCACGACTATCTCAACCCCGCGTGTCATATTTTCGGCCGCCGCCTCGTGCGACTCCCCCCGTGCCAGCACCAGCGTATCGTCCGCGTAGCAGACGACGCTGACGCCGTCAGGGAGGTCGGCACGCAGCACCCAGTCGTAACCGATGTTCCACAGGGGCGGCCCCAGAACCGAACCCTGCGGAACACCACACGACATCTCTCGCCGGTTCCATTCTCCGTTTTGACCAGGGTAGATTACCGTCCTGTCGGACAGGTAATCCCCGACTACACGACGAAGGTAGGCCGGCACCCGGTGATACCGGAGTGCCTCCCTGATGCAGCTCCAGGGCATGGTGTTGAAGGCGTTGGCGATGTCGAGAGACACCGCCAAGACCACACCGCCCCGAGAGACCGCATCCCCCGTCGTGAGGGCTCTCACGCGCATGATGGCATCCACCGTCGAGCGCCTCTTGCGGAAGCCGAACTGCTGATCCGCAAGATCCGGACCCATTCCCTCAAGGTGCTCGGCGAGGCGGTTTGCAATTACTCTTTCAAAGAGCTTGCCCACCTCGTCGAGCAGCACAATGGGCCGTGGATATTCTAACCTTATAGGATACTTTGAGCTGCACCGCATATGCATGGCGGTGTGGTCTATTCCTTCATTTCGCTAGACTTATCAGTCAGGAGTAACTATCATTTGTTTTTCTTATAACATTGCATTGAGGAGCTCGTGGCGTAATAATAACTGCCACTCGGGTCAATCTTAAGGTTAAGCGGCACTTGCCTAGGTTGGTCTGTGGATGGGTGACCGCCCATTTCATACCGAGTTTTCTCCGTGCCTCGGAAAGCACGTTAAGCTGTTGGTCCCGGCTGTCATATATAGATCTTTAGCAGTCGTTACAGGTAGTCAGTGACCTGGAAATCTGACAACCAGTCTTACCAAAGGGTATCGTATTACCCAGTATAAACTGGGTTGTGGAGGTCAGATAGGCAATCGCTCCATGTAAAATACTGGTATTCAGCTGCATCCGGCTAGACTGGAAGCCAACCCCAATATAAGTAGTTGGGAAAAGGCTAGGCAGATGATGATTGCAAAAATAGCGGTGTCAATGTTCCCCAGCTTTATACCAAAGATACATTAAGACATTATACCTCAAAGTTAGTCGAACACAAACCGCTCGGTTACAAGTGGGTGTGCCTACTCAACGTAAACACATAAACACTTGTGTTTCGTCTGTACGTATGTATCGTCGTGGTAATTATGCAAATGTACAAAGTTTCCGTCGGCGTCGGCACTAAACCCCAACGTTCATATTTTTGCCGATTCCACAAGAAATTATATTGTCTGCAAGTTTTTGTAAACGGGGTAGACAGAGGGTTTTACTTAACGCGATGTTGAGAAAGTTTTGCAATAAGAACATGCTTGATACAAGAAATGAAGTTATCTGCAGTGTGAAATTAATTTGGTAGGCCTGAACAGGAATAATGACAGTCTTTCTTGTTTTATGAACAGCAGTTTAAGTAACGCTACGAACACATTATTGTTGGGAAACGACTACGTTTTGAGGAACTTTGGTACACCAAAGTTCCTCAAAACGTAGGACTCAATGTAACACACTCAAAGCATTGAATAGGTCAGGAGCCATGGCCGTATTTAAAATAAAACTTTAGTTTTAAACTTTTGTGAAAATGTTGGTACTTTGAATATCCTGCCAAGCGTGAAACTGTATCTAAAATATATTTCTCATTAGAATTAAGTTGTGAATTCAAAATCATCTTCACAAATAATTATGAAAAGCTTAAAATATTTCACATTACACGAACATGTAGCATCTTTGAATTGCCTTCATTAACAGATTCATGTAGCGAGAATCCGATCACGATTGAACGAATGAACGACTCTACGACTGAACGGAATGAACGAGAAAATATCTTCTCTATTTACTGTCGGATTTCCGACTTGTCATTTTCCTCGTGTCGATATTACGAGACGTATTTCTGATTCATATTTATTATTGTCACTAGCCTGTGGCCACCGGTTTTCCCAAACGGACATATTTTTTTATTTTATGTTCAATAAATAGTTTAATCTAGTGTGTTATTTTTAACACCCTTCTTGGTTTAACGACTCATGCTTATTTGATTCTTCTTCTTATCGTGTGGGCAGCAAGGTCTAACGACCCCACACACCCTAGTGTCAGAGTTTCTAAACCGCCTCAAGGGCCACTGACATGGTTTACTACAAAAAAAACATACAGAATAGACAAGTACTTATACTCGAAAGTGAATTTTGTTTGTCTATTCTCTCATATTTTCCCATTCTATTCCACCATTGCGGGTCAAAGGCTACACACCTTTTTCATGGTTGCCTTTTCGGTTAGTTTGTTTTTCTTTTAACTGCGAGACTGATGGACACCGGTCTAACCAAATTGAAAATGATTCAACAGTCTATTCAGCCGAAGTCGCGAACTATTTATATAAACGTATCGTATACGTTTACATTTACAATGAAATAATACTTTTAGATCAGAGTTAGTAGTAGTAGTTCATACATATATATTATACTAGCGTGGATGTCGGTTCAACTACAAAAGTGACGATTTTCCATACAAACTTTCATCCCCCTTTTCACCCCCTTAAAGGTTAAATTTCCAAAAACCCCTTCTTAGTGCTCCCCTACATTATAATAGGAAGCCGTGTGCAGAATTTCACATTCCTAGCCCCAGTAGTTTCGGCTGTACGTTGATATGTCAGTCAGTCAGTTCTCCTTTTATATATAGAGAAGATATAATATGTGATGGTCGGCAGGGATATATTATGTGACGATATTAATACCGACAGGACTCAGAGCTATCAGACAATGCGGCGTTGCGTGCAGTGAGCTGAGATAACTCGAGGAGACGTCGTATCTTCGTGTGTCGCGAGAAATGTTTCATGATTACATACGGTGTACGAGCTTCACAGATTACCGCAATATCGAGAGAATATATAGATGGAAATTCATAAAATATAGGTCAAATATATACAAGGTAACTTCCTACTATCACACTAATATTATAAAGGCGAAAGTTTTGTGTGAGTGTGTGTATGTTACTCTTTCACGCAAAAAAGACTGAACGGATTTGAATAAAATTTGGTACACAGATAGTTTATAACCTGGATTAACACATGGGATAGTTTTTATCCCGATTTTATCTTCCCGTGGGATGATTTTCGAGTTGTAGCGGGCGAAGCCGCTGGCAACAGCTAGTATAAAATAAAGCAGCAAAAGAATTTGTCAGGCAAATAACATAGACGACATGTTGTGTAATTTCCTGCCTGAGCAATTCTAGTGAGTCCGTTCATATTCCTGGGAAGATATGGAAACCTTTGTAAATGTAGGGAACGTCTTGTTAAAAGAAGTTTTAAGCTTAGCTTACCACTCAAAACCTGAACACTTCCGAAGTCTAGATTTTATTACAGGAGACTTCATCATAATTGGCGAAAATAATAGGAATGATGTTTTGTTATATGTTCTAAAGCATTGGTCAGATTCTCTCTCACTGCTGACAGAAAATTAACATGTCTTAGAACTAAAGGTTCAGTGACTTATGACCTCTGCTAACCCGGACTACCGCCTGCACGCGTAGCATGACCACCGTAGAAACGAGTTTTGTCGACGGAAAATCGACTTAATGACAGATTGTAGAAAGATTTTATGTCAAGTTGTATTGAAAGAGCTTTGTCTATTCTTGCACTGAAAAAAATAAAATGTTACTACCGCACATTAAAGCTATAACATTAAGATTTACTGACTTTTTACAGTAAAAAGGAATGTTTGTAAAACATTAAAAAACAAAACAGTAACGTTTAATGATTGAACATTTAATTTAACAGATAGCACGTTAAAACTGACTGATCATGATTCGAGAAACAGTAAACGTGATGTGGTAGTAAACTGTAATGGTTTGATCGTTAAAACTAATCGAATAAAACATTTAATTTAACAGGCAGCACATTAAAACGAACTGATCATGGTTCGACAAAAAGTTAACGTTATGTGGCAGTAAATTTTATTGGTTTGATCGTTAAAACTTATCGAATAAAACATTTAATTTAACAGATAGCACGTTAAAACTGACTGATCATGATTCGAGAAACAGTAAACGTGGTGTGGTAGTAAACTGTAATGGTTTGATCGTTAAAACTAATCGAATAAAACATTTTTTTTTACTGGCAGCACATTAAAACGAACTGATCATGGTTCGACAAAAAGTTAACGTTATGTGGCAGTAAATTTTATTGGTTTTATCAGTAAAACTAATCGATTAAAAACGTTTAATTTAACAGATAGCACATCAAAACTAACCGATTATAGTTCGACAAAAAGTTAACGTTAAGTGGCAGTACATTTTAATGGTTTGATCGTTAAAACTTATCGAATACAACATTTAATTTTACATATAGCACATTCAAAAAGACTGATCATGATTAGACAAAAAGTAAACGTGACTTGGGAGTAAATTGTAATGGTTCGATCGGTAAAACTAATGAAATAAAACATTTAATTTAACAGACAGCACATTAAAACTAACTGATCATGGTTCGACAAAAAGTTAACGTCATGTGGCAGTACATTTTATTGGTTTGATCGTTAAAACTTATCGAATAAAACATTTAATTTAACAGATAGCACATTCAAACTGACTGATCATGATTGGGCAAAAAGTTAACGTGATGTGGCAGTAAATTGTAATGGTTTTATCAGTAAAACTAATCAAATAAAACATTTAATTTAACAGATAGCACATTAAAACTAACTAATTATAGTTCGACAAAAAGTTAACGTTAAGTGGCAGTACATTTTAATGGTTTGATCGTTAAAACTTATCGAATACACCATTTAATTTTACAGATAGCACATTCAAACTGACTGATCATGATTCGACAAAAAGTAAACGTGATTTGGCAGTAAATTGTAATGGTTCGATCGGTAAAACTAATGAAATAAAACATTTAATTTAACAGACAGCACATTAAAACGAAATGATCATGGTTCGACAAAAAGTTAACGTCATGTGGCAGTACATTTTAATGGTTTGATCGTTAAAACTCATCTAATACCACATTTAATTTAACAGATAGCACATTAAAACTGACTGATCATTGTTCGACAAAAAGTTAACCTGATGTGGCAGTAAATTGTAATGGTTTGATCGTTAAAACTGGTCGAATAAAGCATTTAATTTTACAGATAACACATTAAAACTAACTTATCATGATTCGAGAGAAAGTAAACGTGATGTGGCAGTAAATTGTAATGGTTTGATCGGTAAAACTTATCGTGATAAAACATTTAATGTAACAGATAGCACATTAAAACTAACTGATCATGATTCGACAAAAAGTTAACGTGATATGGCAGTAAATTGTAATGATTTTATCGTTAAAACTAATCGAATAAAACATACAATTTAACTGATAGCACGTGACACCTGAATATGGATTCGTATATTTTATGTTTTGTGTAATCAATAAGTCTATTTTCATTCAATCGACTTTCATGAATTTTGTATTGATTTGATGAATATGATGATTATAATTCTGATACTGCATACGTCTTACAGCCGCGAATCATATTTTAATCAACATACAACCTAAGCACTGGCCTGCAAATTGCAAAACAACGTAAGAAAAGAATTATACATTAAGGCTTAATTTTCACGTCTCCCAGTGATGGCCAAATTGATAATATCAGACAATGTTTACATTTTAGGTTATTTATATTATTTGAGTTATTTAAGCAAATTAACATGATATTTTCGAGACTTTGTTTGCCTTTGTTTGCTTTGTTTGTTATCCTTCCTCTTAACATTCAATTTGAGTCCGATGTAGACAGCTCTTGTTGGCCCCCAAAATCCGCAATTTTTCTGTTTTTAGGGTTCCGTAGTCAACTAGGAACCCTTATAGTTTTGCCATGTCTGTCTGTCTGTCCGTCCTCGCTTAATCTCTGTTGTGACCGTTAGCACAAGAAAGCTGAAATTTGGTACCGATATGTGTATTAATCACGCCGACAAAGTGGTAAAATAAAAATTGGAAAAAAATGTTTTATTAGGGTAGCCCCCCTATATGTAAAGTGGGAAGTGTTTTTTTTTTTAATTTCAACCCTAACGTATGATAAATTGTTGGAAAGTTATTTAAAAATGAATAGGGGTTTATTTTTATTTTTTTAAACGTTGCCCCACACTAGGAATTTCTCCTGTATCGTGGATTCGTGGGTGCGTTCACAAACATTTAAACTCACATACACAAATACCCAGACCCGGAACAACTATCTGTAGGTCTTACAAATATTTGTTCCGTGCGGGGATCGAACCCGCGACACGCAGCGCGGCAGTCCATTGCTTGAGCCACTGCGCTAACCGAGCCGTCAAACCGGTTTACTAAAATCATTTTTTGATAATGTCAATAATTTCGGAAATAATCGCTCCAAAAGTAAAAAACAATGCGCCCCCCCCCCTCTAACTTTTGAACCATAAGTTTAGAAAATATGAAAAAAATCTGAAAAGTTTGGACTTTGGACTTTCTAGGAAAATCATTTTGAACTTGGATGGAAACAACAGATGGAAACAGCAGATAACCAATATAATTTGGTCCCTGAATCGTATGAGCGCCTATACAATCCAGAGGTCAAGTTTCATTGGCCCGTATTTCAAACAAAAAAAGAATTATTACTACGGAACCCTACACTGAGCGTGGCCCGACACGCTCTTAGCCGGTTTTTTAATTTTAATGTAGCCTGACGTTTTTATTCAAATCCCTTCATCAGTTTAGGAGTTATGAGGGAATAAAGAAACGGGCATACATACATACACGTCAAACACATAACCCTCCTTTTGGGCTTCGCCGCAGTCGGGTAAGAAATAGAAATCTACTTATTTTCTATACTTGGCCACCAGTACCTAATGAGGCTAAGATTTAAATGGGTTAATAATTAGGCAAAGGATTTTTTTGATACACATTTGATTCGTGTAACGCTAGGCCCAGAAACGGGTTTCTCCTTTCAACTGTGAGGTGCCAACAGTCTCGAAGTAAAATGGCTGTAGGTAACCTACGGACGGACAGACAGACAGACAGATGGACTGAACGAATCCTTATGGGTTCCATAGTAACCATTTGGCTACGGAACCCTAAAAAAAAGACTCCTTTTTTCGTTACCGACTAAGTAGGTAAGTAAATACAATCAATTTTCTTACATTTTTGACATTGATTGTCGCTGAGATGATATTGCGACTGAAGTGACTGAATTTGAACCTAATAACTTCGATTTGTTGGAAACGAGTTAAATAGGTAGGTACGTAAATTGAAAACTGATTTTTATACCTACGATTTTACGATTAAAATTAATGTCTTGACATTAAAAAGAACTGTTTGATGGAACAATCAAACAGTCAATCTATCTATTCAAGTCGCGAGTAAATAGGCTTCTTCTGGGTAAGCTCGTTCCATCGTCGACCTCATCTCTGCCCTTAGGGCAAGATTGAGGTCAAGAGTAAGCCCATATTAAATAATAATAATAAATAATAATAATCATAAACAAAACAATACCCACGATGAATTTGAAACGATTACAATTACTGTCTTGACATTAAAAAGAACTGCTTGAGTATATTAAAAATAAAACAAGTCGATACACGCTCCGTAAACGTCGTTTGTTCTGGTCGTTTGTGTTGCCAACCTAGTGGATTTTCCACTAAAACTGGTGGTTTCGACCCGGAGTTTTAGTAGTTAAAATAAGAATGTTTATTTATTGATTGTTAATATTACGTAATAATAAAAGAAACCAATGATTATTATTTTGTACTTATTGTTTTCTTTCATAATAACTAAAAAATAGTTTAGTGGAAAATGATAATGATAGATCGACTCATCCGAAGAATAAAGTCCGATCTGCAGGGTTGATAGTTTTCAGTAGACGCAATAGAAGTTGTTGACTCGTGTAAGTCTTAAACGGTGAGACTTGAATTCTAGATTTTTTGGTATGTTATAGTAACGCCCCAGCCTAGTTAAATGCTATGTAGTGTTTATTTCTTATCCTTTTATTTAACGAGATAGTGAGTTCCATATAAACATAAGACGTTTTGTACCGTAAGAGCAGGGGTCCGTAATGAACATCATACGTTGTTTTACGGAGATGTCAGAATTAAATGACGTTCTATATTAACATGGGCCATTTTTTGTCGGATTTACCCATCTTTTATGAGTCCTTTGTGACTATCTACCTTCAAATATTTAAAAATAATGTTAGCCATATTATGACTACCCCGCAAGATAACTAAATAAAAAATGAAATTACGAATTAAAATTGTTTATTAATTTAAAAAAATACTTAAAATAGATAGCAAAACCATTAGATGGCATCAGTTTGAGCAGCAATTACATCACAGTTAGGTACCAATCAGAAGCATCGTGGCCAAGACGAGGTTTCATACGTATTAACAACAATTACACTGTACCTAACACCAAAAAAAAAACTGTTTAAATAGAAAGAAAAAATATATATCTAAAATATTTCTTATTCTGATGGATGGAATGGATAGCTGCCGCTCAAAATGAGTTAGAATGATCATCACATTGTTGATGTTTGTGAAGAATCGGATTCTTCAGAAACATCAACAGTGGTGTGATGTGGTAAAGAGTAAAAGTACTGATTATACTCTAAGGGAATTACTTCTGACCTGCACAAGTGCACATATTTATCAAGTCTTTATATTCAGCAGCAGGAACCATAATATTTTCAGAATATGCAGGTTATCGTGAATCAAAAAATATTATAATCAGGTTGAGTCAGGTCATATTTAAAAACCAATTTGTTGGGATCACTGCCATCTCACTGCATGAACTTCTCGTATGTTACTCCAGTTAATCTTCTTGCCTTTATGGTGAATGCGACTAGGTAGCCCGCGAGGAATTCGGTATTTTTACGGATCAGTATCAGGTTGTATGTTAAACAAAATTGAAATCACGACCGTAACAAATATGACTTTACTGTGTAATAATTATTAATATCACCAAAACAACCGTGTCAGTACATTTAAGTCTCTTGATTGTCTTTTTCGTCAAATAGTCACTTTATTTAACATTCAACCGGACACTGAGCGGTAGATTGCAAAAAACGTAAAAAAAACTAATTTCTTGGGCTACCTTATCGTATTCACCTTAATGTCTTTCATCCAGACCTCATTATTGACAAGACATTTAAAGTTAAACACGTTATTCTGTGTTCCGTTGCGGACAGCATAGGGTTCTCCTTCGTTCTTGGCCCATCTTACTAATAAAATTCCCATTCATGAGGAGTCTATAATATAGTTTTGGCATCTTATTTTCTTCATGTTATCTAAATATTTGATGATAAAATTCCACTGCATAAGTGCGAAGTAGCAGGCGAATTCGTTGTGCTATATGACGATGAAGAAATCGCAAAGAAACTGTCTACATGATTAGGGTAGAATATGCTATCGCAGATCGAACGGACATTAGTAGGAACCGGCATAGGAGCTGGCATTGACAGTTTCTTACTCTTAAAGCTGTATTATTGGTGAATTTTCGAAACTAGAAGGCGCTTCCAAAGAAAATGTACTAGGCTGATTGCTGTTAACATCCTCGGCAGATGCCAAATGGTTTAGGCGTTTGCCTTGTGACCCGGTGATCATGGGTTCGATTCCCACGGGAAGTATACTTTGTAAAGCTGTTTCCTGTTTGGTTAGAATATTGCAGGCTTGAATCACCTGATTGTCTGATAAAAATATGATTCCGTGCTTCGGTAGACACGTATAAGCCGGTGGTCCCGGCAAACTAGTTTAGGAAATGTGACACTAGGGAGTGTAGGGTCGTTAAACCATACTACCCACACGATAAGAAGAAGATATGTGGGATATTAGCTCCTGACTGATTTCTTCTGCACCAAGAGGCAAAGGTGATGTTTGTCGTATCATGACGTTGTCATCAACATTCACAACCGAAATTTAAAAAATACTATGTTTTGTTAGATGTATTCATAAAATACCAACTATAATAATGTCTACTGCAATACAAATATAACTAGCTATTAATTAACAAGTTTAAAATAAAAAATCCGTGAATTTAACGATATTTTTAATTGAACAACGTCCTAACTGATTCCATTATCCTAGTAACAACGTCTTATCTTAACATCGAACCAACAAATCGTATTACAGACTCGTAGAAAAACGTCCTAAATTCACATCAGGCGCTTAAAAATTCAATAATGTTCGTATTAAATTGTCCTAATAATTCATAAGACCTCTACTTTTTATTGCTTATTATTAATGAAAGAATGATTACCTTTTGAATAAACATTACACTAATCGCATTTTCGCACTAAAAAGGCGTTTCTATATCTCTCCGTCAAAAAACGTCTTTTATGAAAATCGATCGCCCGCAACCGCCGTCGCCGCACCCCGCGCGCCGTCTGTTGATCACTTAGTTCATTTTTATGCGGAACTAATTTCAGATTGGACGTTATTCGATTAAATATTTCCGAAACTAAATAAGATACGAAAAATCTAAAAACGCACGTCTGTAGAGTTCGTATTCCTTAACTCGTCTAGCTATTTAACTCGTTTTTGCTCCATGATCACATCGGACTCTGTTCTACGGATAAGTCGAGATGGTGTTTGGTGATTTGGATTGCGAAGTTTTAATAGCATTGGTTTTTGCTAAGCCACCATTGTGGACAAAAGAAACAAATTACGCAGCAACAGAAATGTGATTGACAAATATTGGAAGGAGATTAGTAACTAATTTAATATCATGGATTCATCGAACTTTTTATGTTTGTATTTTCTTTGTGTGTATGTGTTGTTTGTGTGTTGAACTTTGTATGTATGTGTAATGTGTGTCTTTAGATGTTTTCTTTTTATACCTTTGTTGTCTGAGCAAATAAAATATTATTATTACTTATATGTTTTAGGAATAATTGGTAATACGATCCATATTTCTTTTTTCTTTTACTGTTGATATTAGAAACACCGACTGTCCTTTTTTATTTTTAATCTATTGCATAGATTCTATCGCGGGCCTTGAGTTGAGCGTGGAGAGCGAATCCAGAGATTTCCTAACAAAAATATTCAGGATTCAGTATTCAACCAGGTTGCTATGGTTACGGAAAATAACAAGGTTGTCAACTGATGTTGTCTAATTAAATAATTGTTTGTCTCTTCGCTTTCTCCTTCTAATATATTCTTACTCGTATAATTTGTGTACAAAGTGTTTTAAATATGAATAAACAAAGTGCATTTATTATTGAAGAAAGTCACGAAAAAATAGTGAAAGAAAATGAGTGAGGAACTGAGGAGTGAGTACTCTATATACATTCATTATAATATTAGTACGCATCTCTCATAAGTTTTATTGGTTTTTGCATTACTATTCTGCGAATCGGTCTAAAATATCTAAAATAAAATAAATATTTTTCATATTTTTCAATGTTGTGACACTTACGCCAGGCTGTCAATACTTTTTCTTTTAAATTTTCTGTCATAGAGTTTCTTACTAGCTTAGTTAGTCTATGAAGGTTCGTTTTGATTTGTTGTTGAATCTGGTGGAGAGTTAGTTTTAACTGTTGGCAATACCGGTATGGCGGCCCGCCGCGCCGCCCCGCCCCGCCGCGCCGCCATACTTTTTTCTTCCATTTGAGAACGGTGCGCAGCGCACTGCGTGATGCGTCTGCGCTGTACCTTCAATGTACTCATTGTACTCTGTGCGCAGTACTGCGCAGAAAAATTAGTAGCTTCAGTGTATTCGTTCAAATAAATTGAAGTATTTATCATGGGTGACGAGATTGAGATCACAGCGATGCTTCTCACACAATGGGGATTTCAAAAATACATTGATGTGTTTATAGGTAGGTAAGCCATTTCATAAACTTTGTTAAGTACTTAACTATAGGTTTATCTAAAACCATTTCATAGGACCGATAAGTTATTGAAATGGAAATACGTACGAAAGGACAGCTCATTCTAAATTTTAAGAATAAAATAAACCACACAAAAACTTGAACATTCAAAGAAATTCCATTTGAAAATTTCAGGAAAAAACGGTTTTGTTAGTTTAAGTACCTATAAATTGTTATTTTGTGTGGCTTTGCTAATTATAGGTGTAATATGTGTTTAATATTGAGCTAGATCATGATTGTATTAGGTAATCTTATCCATCTTAAAATTTTAATGTACTAGCCTTCTCGTTAAATGTAAATGTGACATTCATCACCCGCCGCTACTGTGAAGGCACAAAAAGTAGGTAGGTATCCTTCAAAAACAGTTCACCCTTCAATAGCAATAGGTAGTAATAATTTGAATTGAATTTCTTTTTCATGACTAGTGTGACGTGATGCGATACCGAAGTGCAAACTGACATTTTACCGACGGATTAGCGATTTGCCATCGACACGCTAAGAAGGAGGTATAGCCGATGCTCGCTAGCTTGACATTATTTAGAGGTACCTACTACCTACTAAAACATTCCTCGAGAATCACTCTATGGTGAATACAGCATGAAAATCGTTTATTGTTGTTAGTTTATCGCGAACAGACAGAGAGACGCGGCGGAGGACTTTGTTTTCTAAATAAGTTAGTGGTGTTGTGGTTATGGTGTCTTTGCTTCGAATGTTTCTGTTTGTGCTTAAAAATACTGTAAATCCAGGTCAGACAGTTCGAAATGGGCTGGAAATACACGTCAGGGTCAGTGGGTCGTCTTAGTCAGATTTTGTTTCCGAATGTCTGAAGCCAGATCAGACTGTGATGAAAAAAACTGACGTTTATTCCCGGCCTTGGCGGCGTAGTTAAGCTATGCATGCACATATAATGTTCAGTCATATTAACACATTATTAATAAATACATTCAATTTAAACCTCCGGTACAAAAGCATGCTGCTATTGACACACTAAAATGATTTAACGGTTATAACATTTTTAGCTATGGGTGTAGTGTTATGGTATATTATGCTAGGGAGTATTAAAAATGTGTATTGTTGTTGACCCGTACCGATAGTCAGTACTTTAAAAATGAATTCTCTATGCAAGCACCCTTACTGTTTTCAGAGAACGAAGTAGACGCGTCTGCTTTAAGATTATTAGATGATGCGCAAGTGAGTCAATTAATTCCTGCAATTGGTCCACAAGCAAAATTCAAAAAATCTCTGTCAGCGTGGAAGGTGTCGCTTGAAAAGGTAATTTAAGACACAGTCTCAATAAGTCTCTAAAGATAATATTTTCTGAGTTATTACCTTGACTAAGCTCCATGTCTAAGGTCAGGGAAACATACCTGCATAGTTATTTATTACAAGTGTTTATTACAGAGTGGCAAGGCTTCACAAATTGATGACGATTTAGACCATATCATTTCAACGTATGGAGACTCTTTAGACGGACTGACGCCGAGTTCCACGAGCCCAATCAAATCCCTTCCAGCGTCACCTAGCATCTCATCACGATCTTCAGTGTCTGTGTCCACACATGAAAATTTTGTAAGTAGTTTTATTTGTACTGCAAAATCTCCACTACCAGTCGCCCGGACGGTACACATGGTAATATCAACTTACCATTATGTAATACAGGGTGGCCCTGGATAATGTACACAAACGAAAATAGATTTCTATTACTTATTCTGTGCATTTTTGAGCAACACATCTTTCCAGTATCTAGTTTTTTTCTATATAAAGTAGAAATTGAAGATACACACTAAACTTATTAGTTACTTTATAGGTACTTATACAAAATAATACAGGGTGTTTGGAAGCTGGGTGCAAAGGCTTAAGGGGGTGATAGTGTAGTAATGGTAGACACCATTTATAGCATTATGAGCTTTGCACCTAGCTTCCAAACATCCTGTATATAATTATATAAGACAATTTGGTGACATGTTTTTATTTTTAGGATCTTGCTTTGCTCTTGGCAACTACCCCAGATGGTCAATTGCTACTTCAACATGATCAAGAAAAGACATTGGGAGAACAATATAGAAAAATATTAGTACGAGTAATTTCAAAGGAAATTCTTAGACATGACCCCAGGTCAAATGTAACTGCTGATATATATTTAAGTTGGCTTAGCGAGATAAGTAAGTAAGCTTCACTGGCACTTTTGATGGATTATACTTCTTTTGGGGTATTATGTTTTTATATTTATTTTGTTGTTGTTTTTCTTTTCAGAACGGTTATTTCCTTCAGAAAATCTTCATTGTTATTACACCAAACCAAAAGCTGGAATACAACGAGCTCACGGCCGGCTCTACGACGCAGTGGTAAATTTAAAAGCCAAGTACCGAAGACAAAAAGTGTATCAACCGCGAGCACGACGCTCTCTAGAGAAGACGTTAACTCCAGAACCGTCTACATCTACATGTAACAGTGTTAGTTTACATAATAATAAAATATCCATCACGCAAGAGCAAGAAGAGTGCCTGGAGTGGTTACGTTGCTCTTCTGATAATTATGCCTTGTGTGCAGAAAAGTGGAAAAGCACCAACCAGTATCGGAAGCAACGTGTTCTCTCAAATGAAAAAGAGTCTTATATCCAAGAATTCCCATGTTTGAAGCGCTCTTGGGGACATGAATTGGTATTTTTTTTCACTTCTCTGAGTTTTTAATGTATTACTTTAGTCGTAAACTTTTAAGGTTTCTCAAACTACATCTCTTTATTTCAGCTGACTGCTGACTTCAATCACTGGTATCCTGAAAATGAACATTCATTAGATGATAAACTACCGTTACTAAAGAGCAAATTACTCAATATATCTAAAACCTTATCAAGACGATCACCATTTGAAGAGGAACTTAAGAAAATAGCGCAAGGTGAGTTTGCTATACTTGTAGTATAAGTAGTTTATTATTTGGCTGGACTATTTCAAGCCGCTTAATAAATACCGTCGTATAACTGTCTATCCGCCCAAAAGAGTTGCGGTTTCAACCAGTTGGCTGCGACATGTGTATACACCTCTTTCAGTACCATGCTTCAATTAAAAGAATCATTCTAGTCTAGATAAAATTTTGGTTGGTCGGAGCCCTGCCAATTTCAAAGTCAAAATAATCAATTCAATATATTTATTGATTTTCATGATAGTAGATGTTATAGTGTAATGTAGATTTAACATACATTTCCAGACACTTAAAAATATCAATGAATTTCATGGATTACTAAAAATGATTATTCAAAATGACAGTACCTAACTAATTTTTGTTCTTCTTGCTTGACAGAACAAGATCCTGAAACGAGCATGCTCGCTGTATTACTCCTTATTCCCCACATAATTGGACCAGTTCACTTAAAAAAGAAGAGAATCTCCGCTGCAGAAGTGCGTCAAAGCTTTATTTTACACGTTGAAGAGGAAAGACAAGTCTTGGAAGAGCGATTGAAGCGACACGACAGGTACAAGTCTTTGGGATTGACCATCCAACCTTATATGATAGTTGCAGGTCCATTGAAAAATATAATAGCACGTTACGTTGTTGTTGATGATATTCTCTACGAATTGCCAAACATCTGCAAAACTGTTGATACATGTTTTAAAATTATATGGGCTCTTAATTTAGAGTATCCTAGTGAATGTTTACCCATCTGGCAATTCTTAGAAAGGGCCATTTACAAGTTTCCTGCAAGTTTTATTTCAAAAAACAGACTTTCATCGTCTGTCCTAAGTTTATTGAGTGATTGTAGTATGTCTGCTGAGTAAAAATGGTTACCTGTTTTATTTGTAATACTGTTGTCATAAACGTACGAGCGTTAAAAGTCCATTTCCAAGTTTTTCATCAGCACCACAGGTTTGAACAATATCACTGCGTAGAAGGCAATTGTTTCCGGTCGTATCACCTCTTTAATTCCTTTCGTAGACATTACTTTCGGGAGCATTCAAGTCAACGTTATGATTTAACTGAAGAAAACGAACAATATCCTGCAACAGATCAGGAAATTTTAGTCGAGACTGACGGTTCCCCTTCTCAAGAACTAGTTAGCCACTCTGATCCTATTGGGCCCGTGAATGATCATTCGTCTTCTGAACAATCTAGTAATCAAACTCATCCTTGTAACTTTGTTGTAACACCAGAATTACCTTTAAGACAAGATTTACCTCACGTTTCTTTAGAAATGGCTCTAGCTTCGCTAGTAGCATCCTTGTATGGGTCTGTGAACTTGCCAAGAAATATTGTCCAAATAATTATAAAAAATCTTTTAAGCATTTTCTCGTCTTCGGTGGTTCAATTGATAGGAGACTTCTTGCAGAATATGGCTGATAATGGTGAAATTTCTTGTAACAGTCCCGTTTCAGAAGTGCTACATACAATGTCTACTGCAATCACTTCGTGCTTCAATCCGTTTTTATCGGAGTATCGTAGATTGAAATACTTTCAGGGCCGCCGGACTTATATTCCACCTAAAGCAGTAGTAGTGGGTGAACGTCACAAGTCGAGTACTTTACGAGGCAGTCAGGTACTTTCTTCGGTTACTTGCACTATGCAGTTGATTCCATTAAGAGACGTCTTATATAGCTTTTTTTCCATCGAAACAGTCTTGGTTGATACATTGCATTACATGGCGGATCTTAACAAAGATGTTAACGTTATTCGAAATTTTATTCAAGGGCGCTATTGGCAATCAAAAAGAAGAGCTCACGTAGGCAAACATGTAATACCGTTGTTTTTATTTTTTGACGACTATGAGACTTCAAATGCTTTAGGAAGTCATTCCGGGATTCATAAATTAGGTGCCGTGTATGTGTCAGTCCCTTGTCTGCCTCCTTGGCGTTGTAGTGTTCTATCTCATATTTTCTTAACATTGCTATTCCATTCTTATGACAGATTAAAATTCGGCAATAATATAATCTTCCAGCCTGTAATAGATGAGCTTAATTATCTGAGTTCTACTGGCATCTCATTTGTTATTCCAAATTTTGATGGAGTTGTGTATTTTGAACTGGCTTTAATTATCGGAGACAATTTAGGCATTCATTCTATTACCGGTTTTGTGGAAAGCTTTTCTGCCAACTACCCATGTAGAATTTGCCGCGTAAGAAAAGAAGACATGAAAGTTCAATTACAAGCGGATGATGCCCTCCTAAGATGTGACACCGATTATGAAGCTGATATTTTAGAATGTATTCCAGCAAATTCTGGTGTTAAAGAAAGGTGTGTTTGGTTAAAGGTGGACGGCTTCAGACTATTCAAACAAGTTGGAGTAGATGTTATGCATGATATTCTTGAAGGTGTTGGCAAATATGTCATGGGACTGGTTCTTAACAAGTACATTAATCGTTTTGGATATTTTACCTTAGAACTGCTTAACACTAGGTTGAAAACATTTGAGTATGGGCAAGATTCACGCAATAAGCCTGTTGAATTATCTATGGTCCACATCAAAAACTGTAATATTCGCCTGAGTGCGTCAGAAATGTTAACCTTTATACGGTATTTTTCCATTTTAATAGGAGACAAGATTCCTGGTGGCGACACATACTGGGCACTATACCTAAAGTTAAGGGAAGTTTTAGAGCTTGCTATGTTAACTTCGGTTTGGGAAGGTCTTCATATGGTCATGCAAGACTGTGTTAGTCAACTGAATGAAATGTATTTGCTTCTCTCTAGTGAAGCACTGAAGCCAAAGTTTCACCATCTTACGCACTATCATAATGCCATGATTAATTTTGGCCCGCTTTCTTTTTTTTCATCTATGCGATACGAAGCAAAACACAGGTTAGCAAAGACATCTGCTAGAGCTTCATCTAATAGAAGGAACGTGACGTTAAGTTTAGCTATCAAACACCAACTTAAATTAAACGAAATTTTTTTAAGAGGTTCTCTTGATCCTATTCTAACTTGGGGACCTACAAAACTGCAGGTGGTACATTCTGAAACAACTCTTATTCAGTCTCTTCTCAGTTTCGACGGCAGCAAGACTGTAAGCTGTGTCAGTTGGGTTGCAATGTCTTCTTTTCGGTACCAGAAAGGTTCTATACTTGTTTATTGCTCTGAACCAATTGGTGATCGAAATGACGTGACTTTTTTAATGGTGGAGAATGTGTACATTTACCATAACTCGGAGATTATTTTGACAGGGTCTCTGTTACAAACAATTCTTTTTGACTTTCATTACTATGCGTATGAAGTTACACATCAAGAAAAGAAAATTGCCATTTGGTTCAAAGACCTTTATTTTCAGACGCCCCATACATTGAATACAATATTGTCTCCTTCTAGAAAGTTTTTGGTCACTTTACGTTGTCCTATTTGAAATAGCTCTCTATTACCTTCATTCTTTTCTAGAAGTGAAATCTTGTTTATGCATAAGCATTATTTTTTCCATAAAAACATTCCTTAATGCCTATAAGTTGCCAAATAAATAATTAACTACGAGTATTTTAAGAGCCAGTTTACAAAACATGACAGAAAAGCAGTATATTTTAAAACTTGATCTTTATAGAATAAATAAAATTTTGTCAAATAAAAGTAAGAACAAATTATCAATTATTATTTATTATTAATTTTGTTTTTAATTTATTTAATTCTAAACATTTTGGATATTACATGTTGTATTGGCCCCGTGTGGTGCCGGGCTTAAAGAATGCCACCACCCCATCTCATCCAGCGGGTGTCGTAAGCATCGCATACTTACATTGAAAAGATATGCACAATAGCATTCCCAAGGAGGGTTGACGTCAGGCAGGCGGACGGTCGTATAAAGAACTGCCAAAACCCAAAGCAACATGAAGACATGTTGCGCCGACCCCAAATAAATTGGGATAAGGGCAGGAGAATGATGATGACATGTTGTATTGGCATTTCATTTGAATGCCTGTATGTGCTTAAATTAAATATCCACCTACAATAGTAGGTGGATATTTAATTTAAGCACATACAGGTTTAAACAATTTTAAAAGCACGGCTATAACTTCACAAAAGCTATCTTCATGATGAAATCTACATAAGTCCACACATAACTTATTTAAAACTTTAGCTGTACAGTAGTACTTTTATTTAACATATTATTATTGATTTGTTCTATAAATATCGAGTTTTGCAAAAATACTGCTTTTTCGCAGAATTTTGTGAACTGGCTCTTAAGACATCAGGAGTTTTATCTCGTTAGGTCTACTAGCAGTTCATCTGGTTAAAGTTAAAATATTAATAAATTGCAGTGGTTGAACTTAGAGTCTTATGCCCAAATACTCAAACGTTACTCAATTATAAGTAACCCTCAAAACTAATGCTATCTCTGTCACTCTGCGTTAAAGTAACAAAGACAGCACGAGATTTAAGTGCAACTTATAATTGAGTGACGTTTGAGTATTTGGGCGTTATCCTATTGTATTGGCATTGTACTTGAATTTAGTGTAAGTAGGTGGATATTTAATTTATAGCAGACTAAGTTCAGTAGCAATTACCCTTAGATTCAAACTTTAGTACAACCTTTCTTCAAAAGGTGTTTTAAAACAAAATTGTTTGTAATTTATTTAATTCTAAGCATGGCATTACCCTTAGACTCAAAAATTGTATTGGCATTGTACTTGAATTTAGTGTAAGAAGGTGGATATTTAATTTATAGCAGACTAAGTTCAGTAGCAATTACCCTTAGATTCAAACTTTAGTACAACCTTTCTTCAAAAGGTGTTTTAAAACAAAATTGTTTGTAATTTATTTAATTCTAAGCATGGCATTACCCTTAGACTCAAAAATTGTATTGGCATTGTACTTGAATTTAGTGTAAGAAGGTGGATATTTAATTTATAGCAGACTAAGTTCAGTAGCAATTACCCTTAGATTCAAACTTTAGTACAACCTTTCTTCAAAAGGTGTTTTAAAACAAAATTGTTTGTAATTTATTTAATTCTAAGCATGGCAAGGGCCCTCGCCCACGGCGACTTTTTGTAGCGATGCAGTCGCGCCTTTAGCAAACGCGCGACAGCATCACTTCTAACGCGTGTTAGTCGCATTTGCAACGCGCTACTGCATCGCGATTGTATCGATACAAACGCGCGACCGCAAAAAGAAAAGACGGGTAAAATTACGAAATATAATTATAAATAATATTATAATTTTATTAATATTATTTTATTATTATTTTAATTATTAATTTTGACGGGTAATAAAATAATACTTTTAAATACCTGCATTATACCCAAAAAGTATCGCGACTGAATCTGGTCCCGTGGGCGCGGGCTCATAGCTAGCGACTGCTTCGCGTCTGTATCGATGCTAAGCGCGACAGCATCGCGACTGCATCGCTACAAAAAGTCGCCCGTGGGCGAGGGCCCTTAGACTCAAAAATTGTATTGGCATTGTACTTGAATTTAGTGTAAATAGGTGGATATTTAATTTCTAGCACACTAAGTTCAGTAGCAATTACCCTTAGATTCAAACTTTGAAAGCAGTGGTTGAACTTAGAGTATTATCCTATTGTATTGTATTGGTAAATTTCTTAAGGGGTCATTGTACTCATCATTATGAACAACTTTTTATTAGTGAAAGCTGACTGGCAATTCAGAATTGTAACCTCCAATCTCAGAGGACCCTTATCTTTTGCCTGCAAATCGTCGTCGTTTCTCTTTTCTGGCTTTCTTTGACTGCACGGCGAAGGTAGGCCGGCACCCGGTGATACCGGAGTGCCTTCCTGATGCAGCTCCAGGCCATGGTGTTGAAGGCGTTGGCGATGTCGAGAGACACCGCCCCGAGAGACCGCATCCCCCGTCGTGAGGGCTCTCACGCGCATGATGGCGTCCACCGTCGAGCGCCTCTTGCGGAACCTGTGGAACACCGCACGACATCTCTCGCCGGTTCCATTCTCCGTTTTGACCAGGGTAGATGACCGTCCAGTCGGTCAAGTAGTCCCCGACTACACGACGAAGGTAGGCGCCGACCTTTGATTTTTATTATCATATTAGTGAAGGTGACTCGCAATTCAGAATTTTAACTTCCAATCTCAGAGGACCCTTATCTTTTGCCTGCAAATCGTCGTCGTTTCTCTTTTCTGGCTTTCTTTGACTGCACGGCGAAGGTAGGCCGGCACCCGGTGATACCGGAGTGCCTCCCTGATGCAGCTTCAGGGCATGGTGTTGAAGGCGTTGGCGATGTCGAGAGACACCGCCAAGACCACACCGCCCCGAGAGACCGCATCCCCCGTTGTGAGGGCTCTCTCTTGCGGAAGCCGAACTGCTGATCCGTAAGATCCGGACACATTCCCTCAAGGTGGAGGCGGTTTGCAATTACTCTTTCAAAGAGCTTGCCCACCTCGTCGAGCAGCACAATGGGCCGGTATGCAGACGGCGAGTCCGCAGGGCGCCCCGGCTTTTGGATGAGATTTTATCATATTAGTGAAGGTGACTGGCAATTTAGAATTGTAACCTCCAATCTCAGAGGACCCTTATCTTTTGCCTGCAAATCATCGTCGTTTCTCTTTTCTGGCTTTCTTTGACTGCACGGCGAAGGTAGGCCGGCACCCGGTGATACCGGAGTGCCTTCCTGATGCAGCTCCAGGCCATGGTGTTGAAGGCGTTGGCGATGTCGAGAGACACCGCCCCGAGAGACCGCATCCCCCGTCGTGAGGGCTCTCACGCGCATGATGGCGTCCACCGTCGAGCGCCTCTTGCGGAACCTGTGGAACACCGCACGACATCTCTCGCCGGTTCCATTCTCCGTTTTGACCAGGGTAGATGACCGTCCAGTCGGTCAAGTAGTCCCCGACTACACGACGAAGGTAGGCGCCGACCTTTGATTTTTATTATCATATTAGTGAAGGTGACTCGCAATTCAGAATTTTAACTTCCAATCTCAGAGGACCCTTATCTTTTGCCTGCAAATCGTCGTCGTTTCTCTTTTCTGGCTTTCTTTGACTGCACGGCGAAGGTAGGCCGGCACCCGGTGATACCGGAGTGCCTCCCTGATGCAGCTTCAGGGCATGGTGTTGAAGGCGTTGGCGATGTCGAGAGACACCGCCAAGACCACACCGCCCCGAGAGACCGCATCCCCCGTTGTGAGGGCTCTCTCTTGCGGAAGCCGAACTGCTGATCCGTAAGATCCGGACACATTCCCTCAAGGTGGAGGCGGTTTGCAATTACTCTTTCAAAGAGCTTGCCCACCTCGTCGAGCAGCACAATGGGCCGGTATGCAGACGGCGAGTCCGCAGGGCGCCCCGGCTTTTGGATGAGATTTTATCATATTAGTGAAGGTGACTGGCAATTTAGAATTGTAACCTCCAATCTCAGAGGACCCTTATCTTTTGCCTGCAAATCATCGTCGTTTCTCTTTTCTGGCTTTCTTTGACTGCACGGCGAAGGTAGGCCGGCACCCGGTGATACCGGAGTGCCTTCCTGATGCAGCTCCAGGCCATGGTGTTGAAGGCGTTGGCGATGTCGAGAGACACCGCCCCGAGAGACCGCATCCCCCGTCGTGAGGGCTCTCACGCGCATGATGGCGTCCACCGTCGAGCGCCTCTTGCGGAACCTGTGGAACACCGCACGACATCTCTCGCCGGTTCCATTCTCCGTTTTGACCAGGGTAGATGACCGTCCAGTCGGTCAAGTAGTCCCCGACTACACGACGAAGGTAGGCGCCGACCTTTGATTTTTATTATCATATTAGTGAAGGTGACTCGCAATTCAGAATTTTAACTTCCAATCTCAGAGGACCCTTATCTTTTGCCTGCAAATCGTCGTCGTTTCTCTTTTCTGACTTTCTTTCGTTTACCTCTCTCTTCAGAATAGTTAGTTTTGATTTCGCCGGAGCAGAAGTTTTAGGTTTTTGATGCAGCGACTTATTTGTTAAAAACTGTTCCCCAACTGGAGTTTTGTTAAACATGTAAACGCTGTAAAAAAAGATAATTATGTACTTTTAGTATATACACACGAATTCTAATAAATTTTTCGCGAATCAGGGTTTTGTCCCATAGTAAAAGCTGTTCATAATGATGAGTACAATTACCCCTTAAGAGATTTCGTGTACCGTGAATAGTAAGTATAATAAGTATGTTTAAGTTGTCTAGTGACAATTGACGATGTGTATACAATATAATATTTTATGTTTAAGTTATTTATGTGTAAATACTTGGGTTTGTTTTCCATTTATTTTGTGGTAAATATAAGAATTTTCCAAGTTTAATATGTATGATTATTTTCAGACTAAGTTCAGTTCAATTACCCTTAAGGTGAATCCTCCAACCAGACCGCGAAATTCAAATTTTCTTAAGTTTTTTGCAATTTGCAGGCAAGTGATAGGTTGTATGTTAATGAACATTTGATACGCGGCTGTAAAACGTATGTAGTTACAGAATTATAATCATCAAAATCATTAATACAACCCTCCGAGCTCAAAAAGGTTCCGGAATGACTTTGACCTTGTAAAAAGTCATTTTTACACCTTTATGAGCTCGGAGGGTTGTATTAATGATTTTGATGATTATAATTCTGTAACTACTTACGTTTTACAGCCGCGTATCAAATGTTCATCAACATACAACCTATCACTTGCCTGCAAATTGCAAAAAACTTAAGAAAATTTGAATTTCGCGGGCTACCCTGGAACCTTAAGACTAAAACTTGTTTCAATTTACTTAATTCTAAATATTTTGGACATAATATTGTTTTGGTATTATACTTTATTATAAATATTGTACTTAAATTTTGGCCTGAAATGACTAAGTCCATAATTATAAGGTCTATCTGTTCATACACGAAATCTCTTAAGAGTCAGAGGTCATTGTACTCATCATTATGAACAACTTTTACTATAATACCAAACCCTGAATCAGCTGTTCTATACAATATGATCGCAATAACTCGTCAAAATATATGAAATAGCTGTTTTTTTTTTCGCGAATCAGGGTTTTGTCCCATAGTAAAAGCTGTTCATAATGATGAGTACAATTACTCCATAAGAGATTTCGTGTACCATGAATAGTAAGTATAATAAGTATCTTTAAGTTATCTAGTGACAATTGACGATGTGTATTCAATATAATTATGTTTAAGTTATTTATGTGTAAATACTTAGGTTTGTTTTCCATTTATTTTGTGGTAAATATAAGAATTTTCCAAGTTTAATATGTATGATTATTTTCAGACTAAGTTCAGTTCAATTACCCTTAAGACTAAAACTTGTTTCAATTTACTTAATTCTAAATATTTTGGATATAATATTGTTTTGGTATTATACTTAATTATAAATATTGTACTTAAATTTTGGCCTGAAATGACTAACGCCCGAATACTCGAACGTCACTCAATTTTAAGTTGCACTTAAATCTCGTGCTGTCTTTGTTACTTTAACGCAGAGTGACAGAGATAGCACGAGTTTGGAGGGCTACTTAAAATTGAGTGACGTTCGAGTATTCGGGCGTAAGTCCATAATTATAAGGTCTATCTGTTCATACACGAAATCTCTTAAGAGTCAGAGGTCATTGTACTCATCATTATGAACAACTTTTACTATAATACCAAACCCTGAATCAGCTGTTCTATACAATATGATCGCAATAACTCGTCAAAATATATGAAATAGCTGTTTTTTTTTTCGCGAATCAGGGTTTTGTCCCATAGTAAAAGCTGTTCATAATGATGAGTACAATTACCCCTTAAGATATTTCGTGTACCATGAATAGTAAGTATAATAAGTATCTTTAAGTTATCTAGTGACAATTGACGATGTGTATACAATATAATTATGTTTAAGTTATTCATGTGTAAATACTTGGGTTTGTTTTCCATTTATTTTGTGGTAAATATAAGAATTTTCCAAGTTTAATATGTGTGATTATTTTCAGACTAAGTTCAGTTCAATTACCCTTAAGACTAAAACTTGTTTCAATTTACTTAATTCTAAATATTTTGGATATAATATTGTTTTGGTATTATACTTAATTATAAATATTGTACTTAAATTTTGGCCTGAAATGACTATGTCCATAATTATAAGGTCTATCTGTTCATACACGAAATCTCTTAAGAGCCAGAGGTCATTGTATTCATCATTATGAACAACTTTTACTATAACACCAAACCCTGAATCAGCTGTTCTCTGCAATATGATCGCAATAACTCGTCAAAATATAATAATATGGAATAGCAGTTTTTTTTTTCGCGAATAAGGGTTTTGTCCCATAGTAAAAGCTGTTCATAATGATGAGTACAATTACCCCCTAAGAGATTTCGTGTACCATGAATAGTAAGTATAATAAGTATCTTTAAGTTATCTAAGTGTAAATATTTTGATTGGTTTTCCATTTATTTTGTGGTAAATATAATACTTCAATACGTATGATTATTAATTTAAAATAAATGTCATGTTAATTTAAAAGAACATATTTTTTTTATTTCACGACACCTGCTACTGTACACGTACAGTACTTGCTACTGTACTTGCACAGTTACAGGTAATGTGAAGGATAATATTTTTAGTGTATGCTCAGTTGCGGGTACGGTTAGTGCCCAGTTACAAGTAACGTGAATAAAAGTACTTTTTAATGTGCATGCATATTAAAAAGTACTATTCTTCACGTTACCTGTAACTGTGAAACTCATTACCCGCTACTGTGCATGCACATTAAAAAGTACTATCCTTCACGTTACCTTTAACTGTGAAATTCATTACCCGCTACTGTGCATGCACATTAAAAAGTACTACCCTTCTCGTTAAATGTAACTGTGAGTCTCATTACCCGCTACTGCGCATGCACATTAAAAAGTACTATCCTTCTCGTTAAATGCAACTGTGAAATTCATTACCTGCTACTGTGCACGCACATTAAAAAGTACTAACCTTCTCGTTAAATGTAACTGTGAATCTCATTACCCGCTACTGCGCATGCACATTAAAAAGTACTATCCTTCTCGTTAACTGCAACTGTGAAATTCTTTACCTGCTACTGTGCACGCACATTAAAAAGTACTACCCTTCTCGTTAAATGTAACTGTGAATCTCATTACCCGCTACTGCGCATGCACATTAAAAAGTACTATCCTTCTCGTTAAATGCAACTGTGAAATTCATTACCTGCTACTGTGCACGCACATTAAAAAGTACTACCCTTCTCGTTAAATGTAACTGTGAATCTCATTACCCGCTACTGCGCATGCACATTAAAAAGTACTATCCTTCTCGTTAAATGCAACTGTGAAATTCATTACCTGCTACTGTGCACGCACATTAAAAAGTACTACCCTTCTCGTTAAATGTAACTGCAAAACTCATTATCAGCTGCTGCGCATGCACATTAAAAAGTACTATCCTTCTCGTTAAATGCAACTGTGAAATTCAATATCTGGTACTGTGCACGCACATTAAAAAGTACTATCCTTCTCGTTACCTTTAACTGTGAAATTCATTACTCGCTACTGTGCACGCACATTGAAAAGTAGTATTCTAAACATTACCTGTAACTGTGCACTTACTAATTAACCGCTACTGTGTACACACATTATTTTTTACTGTTTTAAACAGTAAATTTTGTTAATGTTCAAACATTAAAAAAAATGTTTAAAACATTAAAATAGTTTAATGTTTAAAACATTAAAAAATAGTTTAATGTTTTAAACATTAAAAAATAGTTTAATGTTTTAAACATTAAAATAATTTACTGTTTTAAACAGTAAAATTTGTAATGTTTAAAACATTAAAAATACATAAAAGTTTTAATGTTTTAAACATTAAAAAAACTTAAAAGTTTTAATGTTTTAAACATTAAAAAAATATACTGTTTAAAACAGTAAAAAAAAAATTAATGTCTTAAACAGTTAAATGTTTTTTAACTGTTTAAAACATTAAAATTTATTGTCAAGCTTTTACTGTTTTCGGCGCATTAAAAGTTACTGCTTTGAACGTTAGGCTCATATTTTACTGTTTAAAGCAGTACAGTTGAATGTTTTTTCGATTGTTTTTACTGCTTATTTTTTTCAGTGTGGTAGAACAGAGACAGAATCGCCATGCTATGCGGAATGATAGAATACAACCCACTCTCTTCTAAGAGAGGAGGCCTGGGTGCCAGCACATTATAGGCTGATTATGCCTCAGAAGACACAATACACCGTAGTCTTTACCTACAGCATCCTAACATGCATCTCACACTCGCAGACGGTACACACTTACTCTCCAGATCACGTCTTACATCTGAACACAAAACTAGTCGCGCAGTTCACGCGGCGGATGTTTTAACATATCTTTATTATAGAAACATTTATTTTATGTCTACATGTCTGGCAAAGGCGATAGGTTTTCTGAAGTTACATGTAAGTAACAAAGATGTCTGCCTCTCAAATAGTCTTGACTTCTAGGGGTAGTCTAGTTTGTCATTCTTAAATAGGAACCCGTCACGCATACAAATACCTCAGAAAAGGGGGTGAATACTTCAATGCAGGACTCCTTAGTACCTAAGTAGGGTGAGTTGATTGCTACATTCCAAACAATACATAAGTCTGGTGTTTACGGCTATTCCCAAGTTTTATTTTAGTGGAAGAAGCTCAGTACTTTCATACGTTCAATGAGACCTGCTTGCCCGCCCCCATGTTGTCATAGGCTGAATTTGACATTTATGTGCTACTGCCTACCTGCTTTGCTAGGATTCGTGTCCTTTTTGTTTGGGTGTTGGGAAATCATCAAATGACTCTTCCCGCTCTGGGCAGAGCGGTAAGGCGTGTCAGACTTGTACTGACTAAAAACCACCCATGTTTCATCTTAGCAGCCCTTGTGCTGAGGCCGTGGTATGTCTTTCGAACAACCCGCAGCCCGACAGGAGGATTCGTGTCCTTAGATTATAGTAGATATGATAATGTAAATCTATAAAAGAGCATGTGAATGAAGTGTCCCCTGTGTGTGAACTGTATTTTAGGAATATGAGGGTGTAAAGTTGCTCGATACTTAATTGAAAAGGGAGGATCCTCTGACCAGACGTGTTTTTTGTGGCGTTGGATACCACCCGATAGTTGCCGTCGAGTTATTTTTTAATGTTCTTAACTCGCGGACAACACATAGATGTCGCTAGTGTTAATTTTATCGACTTGCTCATAGCTACAGTCTATTAGCCAGAATTATAATAGGTACACTTTATCTACATACCTTCTGCTCTCTAAGCTGCATCTCCAGTACATCAGCAGTGTTCGCCGGCGGCTGCATGGCTGCCAGCCGGGCCTCCATCCGTGACAGCCAGGCGTCAGCGTCGCGCCGCCTCGCCTCGTAGCGCTGCGAGTCACCCAGCATGGCGTCGAGCTGTGCCTTGCGCTGAAGCACGCGGGCGTTGGCCTCGTCCCAGTGCTCGCGGAGAGCTGTTACTGTGGGCAAAATGAAAAATGACGATTAGATATATTTCTTTCTTGGGTGATTAGATGTCGAGTCATAGAGAAGTATGGAAGAAATAGATATGGTGAGTCGACCTCGAATAGATTAGGTTAGGGACAAGAGAATGATGGAACCACCAAACTGACTGGCCTGTTGGTCTAGTGGTTAGTGACCCTAACTGCTATGCCGGAGGTCGTGGGTTCGATTCCCACCCAGGACAAATGTTTGTGTGATGAGCACGTTCATTTGTTCTGTGTCTGGGTGTAATTTATCTATAATATGTATGTATTTAGAAATAAATAAGTATGTTTATCAGTTGTCTAGTACCCATAACACAAGCTCTGCTTAGCTTGGGACTAGATGGCGTTGTGTGATAGTTGTAGAATATTATTATTATTTTTGTTTTGACATTTTTGTTCCTCCGGCTCTTAAGCCGGGAATTTCTGATGGCACGGGCCTAAGCCAAGTCTTCATCAGTTGGGTTAAGTGTAGACAAATTAGATTCCACTTGATTGTGTGCAGACTGTATAACAATATTGTCTGACTCACACTGCAGAAACTTTCTTACTAGCCTGCATGTGTTTAGAATCACTGCTTTCTGCAGTAGGTGATAGGTGCTGGCTGGTAAGTTTAGGGAACTAAGAGACTGATGAAGCTGTTTGGGGATTACTCCTGTTGACGAAATAACTATGGGGACTATTATTACTTTTTGTAGGCGCCAAAGTCGAGTTATTTCGTCTTTTAACTCTGTGTATTTCGATAGTTTTTCGGCTATTGTTGTCTGTAAATTGTGGGTGTTTGGCACGGCTATATCTATAAGGAATCCAGTGTTGTCTATTTTGTTAATCAATGTGATGTCTGGTCTATTGCAGTGAATTGTGCGGTCAGTGAAGAGACCTCGGTCAAAGTACAGTTTTGTTGTGGTATTCTCTAATGTTAATTCTGGGTTGTATTTATAATATGGTAACACCGTGTCTATAAGTTTGTACTGATGAGCTAGTTTCTGGTGGATTACGTTGGCTACTTGGTCGTGTCTATGTTTGTAGTCAGTTTGAGCTATAGATTTGCAGGCACCAGTTATGTGTTGAATCGTTTCGGAGGAGCTATTGCATTTTCTACATGTGTCGTTCGGTAGATTCTTTATGATGTGTTTTCTATAATTTTTGGTTTCTATTATTTGGTCCTGTATTGCTAACATGAACCCTTCAGTCTCTGGGAAGAGTTCACCTTGATTTAGCCATGCGTTCGACGCTTCTTTGTCGACATTTGGTTGGCATAAATCTTGGCGGTGTCTTCCATGGAGAGACTTCTGGGTCCATTCTAAACATTTCGTTTTGTCATCAGTCACTCTTTCGTTTTTCTGTTCTGTTGTGTCCTTAAGATTAAGAGGTGTCAAGTGTTGGTCGTTTTGAGCTATTGCTTTGTGGAGTGCTGAAGTTTCAGCTTTACCGAAAAAGTATTTTCTGAGGGTTGTTATCTGTCGATTGTGAAGATTTGAAATATCAATAAGTCCCCTGCCTCCCTCTTTTCGCGGTAATGTCAGCCTTTGCACGCATGATCTTGGGTGGTGCTTACGGAATTTGGTCATTGTCGTGTTAATTTTGCGCTGTATGTTTTTCAAGTCCGTTTTCGTCCAATTAATTATCCCAAACGAATAAGTGAGGACAGGGATAGCAAAACTGTTAATGGCTTTAATTGTGTTTCGAGAGCAGAGTTGTGTTTTTAGAATTGTATTTAATCTATGTTGGAATTGTTGTTTTAGTTTCTGTTTGATTTCTTTGTGGTGTATGTGACTTGATTGTATGTACCCTAAGTATTTGTAAGTATCCTGTTCATTCAATGGTTCTATTTGTTCGCCCGTTGCTAAGGTGTATTGGTGTTGGTAGTTCTGTCCTGCTTTTACTGAATTTATTTTGCATTTGTCTATACCAAATTCCATTTTAATATCGTTTGTGAATTTTTCTGTCAGGTTAGCTAATGCATTAAGGTCATTTTCCGATTTTGCGAAAAGTTTAATGTCATCCATATACAACAGATGGTTCAAAATACTACCATCATCGGTCTCCTCCTGCCCATCAGCAGTAGAATTTAAAGGGATTCCTAGTGAGGTTGCGTTTAATATTTTTGATAATGGGTTAAGAGCAAGGCAGAACCACAACGGACTTAGTGCGTCTCCCTGGAAAATGCCTCTCTGTATTTTAATTGGGCTGGTGTCTTTTGTTTCGGTTGGAGTCGTGAGTCTAAGTACAGTAGACCAAGTTGTCATAACAGTCTTAAGGAATGCTGTTAGTGATGGGTGTATTTTGTATAGTTCTAGTACTTGTACAAGCCATGAATGGGGAACTGAATCATAAGCTTTTTTGTAGTCTATGTACATGGTAAATAAATCAGACTTAGACTTCTGGACTTTTTTTAAAACAACAGAGTCTATTATTAATTGTTCTTTGCAGCCTTGGCTAAACTTTCTACATCCTTTTTGTTGTTCGGCCAAGATGTTGTTGGTGTCGACATGTTCATATATCAGTTCGGATATGCAAGATGTGATAATCTTATATAAAGTCTGCAAGCATGTAATGGGCCTATATTTTGCCGGATTTGAGAGATCATTATGATCTTTTGGTATCATAAAAGTTGTGCCACAAGTTACGAAAGAGGGTATAGACTTAGGGTCTTGGATAAATGTGTTAATGAAATGATATAGATAACAGTGGATTGCCGTGAATTTCTTATACCAGTAGCTGTGTATGTGGTCTGATCCAGGGGCTTTCCAATTATGTAACCTTAACAAGACTTTATGAAATATATCCGGGGATATATGCTCAAAAGCCATTGGCTGGATATTACTATGTGCAGCTTCGGATTGTATCCAATCAGCTTGACTGTTATGGCAAACAGGTTGTTCCCATATTCTTGCCCAGAATAGTTTTAATGTTTCTGGATCAGGTGTGTCATTTTCATTATCGTGTGGTGTGTTATGTTGGATATTTGCTGTTGTCTGCCTGATATTGCGATAAAAAAGTTTTTCATTGTGAATGAACTGAGTGTTTTGTTGTTTTCTTAAATTACATGCTTTATATCTTTCAAGTCGGCCTCTAACGACGCAGAGTTTTTGTTTTAGAGTGTCGAGTGTGTGTGCTGCGGTTGTGTTAGGTTTTTCGTGTATAGTGTGAATTTTATATTGGTTCATTATTTTGTTAACATGTTTTCTTAATTTTCTACTACTATTGCCATTGATAAATTGTGTCATTCTACCTATTTTCGTCCGTAAATCTTCAACTTTTCGTTCTAGTCGTGTTTGCCATTTCGGCTTGAAATCTGTTTTTGGGACTCGGATACTTTCTCGCGGTTCAAGTGTTATCCTTGCTCCATTTACTTTAGCAACGGTCCATGCTGAGCAATAAATGGCAGTTTGTAGTGTACTAAAGTCGGTGTCCTTGTCGACATTTTCTGGGAGAATGATTTTGTTAAAGTAGTCAATTATTTTTGCAAGATTTTTAGACGGTTTCTGTTTTGGAATATAAATTCTATCTGTAGGACTAGTTTCTTTAAAAAAATCGAGTGCTTGTTGAAAAGTTTCATCTATCAATGTATCTCTTTCTGGGTTTATTTGTGGATTAGGTAAAATATCTGTTATAGTATTTAGTTCAGCGTTATCCGATGTTTGTGTATTAAGTGTTAGATCTTCTATGGAGTGTATTTCACTGTTGTTTGTTAATTGGGTATCGGTCAAATTAATAATACTTGCAATCGCTTCCCTATTGTTGTGTGAGTTGTGGGTGCGTAGTCCAAGTTCTTCAGCGACCTCTGCTTTTATTGAATTTAATTTATCAATACTGATATATTTATTGTTTATTATTGCTCTCCTCTGATCAGCTATTCTTTGTTCGCTTAGATGAGCAAGTGATGGGAAATTGCTCACGAAATTGTCATACATACGTTTCCTATATACTGTTTGGTTTGACCCTAAATCTGTAACTCGATAATAAGAACGCATTATAGCTTCATTCTGTTCACTAGTCCATCTCATTCTAGTTTGTGTTTTATTTGGTGTACTATGACGTGCATTTACGATTGCAGGGTGAATTTGTGTGGGTGCAAATATTTGTTGGGTATTAACTATAGTGTTTTGTGTCTGTAGGGTAAAATGATTAAATTGCAGTAATTGTTGTAACTCTTTTTCTACTTCGTTTCGTATGTCATCTATTGTTTGTAGTGGCAGTAGTTTGTTATTTATGATAGCTCTACGTTGGTCTCCTATTCTCTGTCGACTAACCTGCATCTCTGGGAACTTTTCTATAAATTTAAGGTGTAGTGGTTCGAGGTAGGTTTTTTTATCTGTATCTAAAAGAGTTAATTGAAAGTAAGTGCGCAGAATGAACATATTCATTTCAGGTGTCCATCGCCTACGCTTACTTGGAGCGCTTGTAGCGGGTGCAAGCTCATTGTCAAGGTTGACATCTCGCACAACACTATCAAGCGTACTGGTAGTGGACAAGCTAGCTTTTCTTCTTGTCATGTAGGAGGGGCGAGTCGAAGGGATGGATGAAAATAACGAAATGGTATCATCGCCCGTGGAATCGGCTGTAACTTCTACGTTGTGAGCCCGCCTGTTCAGCTCATAACGACCAGCTGTAACAGTTTTTTCGGTGGGAGCCCGCTTGCTCAACTCCTGACCGCCGACGGTTCGCATGCTGTGGCATCCAGCATCGGCTCCAGATGCGCCCCGGCGCTCCCCAGGAAGCGACCGTAAATTATATATTCTTTTACTACTCATCTCCATAAGGGGTTACCCTGCCTTGTTAGCCGCGTAAGTTTTTTGTACAGTTGTACAGTACGCGTGTCCGCCCCCCACGTGAGCATAGGTGTTCAGCTCGGACGTAAGGTTGGATTTTAGGGGGCTTATTATTATTATTATTAAACAATTAATTGTTCAGGTAATACACGGTCACATTAACTTGACGCTTGGTGTTGTAACAATAATGTCCAAAGACAATATAACAACAACAGAAAAACTAGCCAAATTATCGGCGCGCGTATCAGTAACAAAGGTGCTAACCGCACTGACACTTGCCGGGCGAGCTAAGGGAATACGAGGGGGAAGAAGGTGGTTCCTAGGATTCCAGAAATGCGTAAAGTTAATGTAACAGCGTAGTATTAGAGTAATTGCTCACACGCTATGGCAAATTTTAGAGTACCTAATAAATGATACACGGCTCTCTGCCTTCGGTCTTTTGCACAGAAATGGGAAACAACGTTGGATAAATGGTGCTAATAAATATTTTAAGAGATTAAATAAATGTTGAATGCTAAAAAGCGCAGTCTCGTATTCTTCACAGTTTATTTTCAATTTAAACTTCATTACGTACGTCCCTGTCTCTAAAGAGTCCTTAGGTGAAACGGTTTTAGTTTAATTATTTACCGGCTTTTTATTTTACCTTTGAAAACGGTTGTGGGTTCACTCCCGAGCTGTGTATCTTTTACGAGAGGACGAGACGGTGGAACCTAATTAATTAAATTAGACCTTTTTAAAGAGAATTTACCTGAAAAGGTTTGTAGGTTTTATCGATGATAAGTAGCTTAATTAGCTGAAGTAATTAAGTTTAGAATAATATAACAATAACACCTGTACCTAATCCCCGAAGGGTTAGGCCAGAAATGAACCTAGTAAAAGAGGGTGAGCCTATCAATCCCCTATGCCTAAGTCTAGAATAGTCACATAAAATATCGAATATAAATAGAAATAACCACTCCGAACCTTACGTAATTTATTAGAATCTTCCCAAAAAATTCTTAACGAAATGACAAAGAACTCAACAAAAAACATTCATGTTACTAGTCCCAAAATTAAATGTCTACGCATCTGTTTTGAGAAAAATACACCGAAACGCTCCAAGAGACAGTCTGTCAAACTAAACCATGTTTATTAAAACATCAATTCACATACTGAAATACAAAATACATTTGTACAACGAAACGAGATTCGATATGGAAAATACACGAACCGTCAAAGTTTATTTTCCATTGCAATTTTAGACGCGTATCTTCAGTAATATTATTGAAGGAAGCCCGCAATGTATTCTAAAACAGATTTTCTTTCGAGATTCGGTGTGGCGTCGAAGATTGCACAGTACCGGAATCTAGTAGATAAGTAAATATGAAATAAGTTGAAATAAATTGCTTTCGAACAAGTACACAGTGGAATTGATAAGAATCTTGGAAAGAAAGATTTATTTTAATGTGTCAAACAAAGTGCCCGAGGTACGTTTGGGATATATCATGTTTTGACGTCTTAATGGCGGAGGTCCCTGGGAGTGGGAACTAAGTTTTATTTACTAACTTATAATGTCAAGGACAATAAAATTTACACGAAGTGGTTACTCTAATCTAATCAACGCAAAAATGATTAAAAAAAATAATATCCCGAGCTCGTTTTGATAAAGTCCATCACGGAAATCCATCAGAAGCTACGTACCCACAAACTATAACGCTAAGTTTGCCATATTTTGTGAAATCTTCAGTAAATTTTCAGGCACATGAAACTTAATTTATCCACCAACTTATAAGCTTCCTGCTCAAGAGCTCAAGCGCACAAGATCTTGTTTTCCTTCAATTTCATCTCGATCGCGGCGCCATTTTGTACCAAACATAGTTAATTTAAATAAAACACACAAATAATAACTAAACACAAACGTTAGACTCAGTCTCAGAAAAATATATTGTTACGACGGTCATCTAGAATCTTCGACAAACCTCGCTAATAACTGTGGAGTACCTAGAAAAGACGAGTAGAGACGAGTTCATTTTTTTAGGTATAGTTACATTGTATTCAAGGTCAGCCTACGCGCGACGTCGGCGGCAATTGACATTGTAATTTCGACCGTATGCCGAGGGCGTGGAGTGGCTTTTTCCTTGTCGGTTCTTTTATCTTTAAGTTTATTTTTTTGTGAATGTTTTTTTTGTAGATGCTTTCTTGAATAATAGAGAATTATCTCGAATATCTTTTGTTTGCTGGGGTATAAAAGGACCGATTGAGGACGAAGTGAGTCAGTTCACTTTTAAGCGAGACAACGAAAGGTTCGAAGAGTTATCTAGTGCGACAAAGTGTTCAGTAGTATTGAAGTGATTGTGAATAAGTGCTTAGTGAGTAATAAAGTTAATTCGTGTGTTTAATTGGTAGTGATTTTATTTATCCCATACCCAGCTCGTAACAATTTGGTGTCAGAAGCGGGGATAAATAATGCCGATTCTACCGAAGGACGACACGGATAGTATCCGTACGAGGAGTCAGCGGCAGCAAGGTATGGACCAAAGGCGATTTGGGGACTCCCCGACACAGACACCGGGCGGTGTCCAGCCTACGTCAGAGCCAGTCGCTGGCCCATCTGGAGCTACTCCAGCGGCGCCTACTACATCAGCAGCGCCTGACTTGTCTGCCTTAATGGCACTGCTGCAAGACCAGGCACGTCGTCAGGCGGAGCAGGCTCGACGTCAAGAAGAGCAGGCTCGTCAGTTGCAGGAGCAGTTGAAACGGGACAAGGAGGAACAGGCTCGTCGTCAAGAGGAGCAGGCTCTCCATTTGCAAGAACAGTTGCGACGAGACAAGGAGGAACAGGCTCGCCAGTTGCAGGAGCAGCGGCAACAAGATAAAGAGGAGCAGGCTCGTCATCAAGAGGAACAGGTCCGGCGCCAAGAGGAACAGATGCTCCTGATAAAGGATCTTCACGCATCAGTCGGAAAAGAGCTGAGCGTGATGAAGGAGCAGGTACAGCAGCACGACAACCGTATCGCAAAGGCCGAAATTCAGATCGCCGATGTGAAGAAGGCCTTAAGTGAAATTAAGGTTGGAGACGGGTCTGTAACTTCAGTGATTGCTGCCCCTTCGGTGCGTGGGTTTAAAGTGCCTCCATTCGACGGAACATCTTCGTGGTCGGCCTATAAAATCCAATTTGAGGCCGTTATGAAGGCGAATGGGTGGACCAAAGGGCAAGCCATGACCGCACTCACTTTGGGTCTGCGAGACCAGGCCCTTACCATTCTGGAGGCACTCGGGAAGGATGTGACCTACGAACAGCTGCTGGAGGCATTAGAGTCCAGATACGGCGACGCGCACCTGGAGCATGTTTTTCGTGCCAAGTTAAGGGATCGCGTTCAACAAAGTGCCGAGAACTTACAGCAGTGGGCTCTGGAAGTTGAAAAGTGGTTACTGGCAGGTAGAAATAGACCCCAAGGATAAGGAGAAGACTGCATTCTCAACAGGAAAAGGGTTGTGGCAGTTTAAAGTTATGCCTTTCGGTTTATGTAATGCTCCTGCAACGTTTGAAAGGCTGATGGAGCAAGTACTTGCCGGGTTGATTGGGGACGCATGTCTTGTCTATCTAGACGACATAATCATTGTTGGCCGTACGTTTGAAGATCACCTTAGAAACCTCAACCGAGTGCTGTCGAAGATCCAAACAGCAAACCTGAAGTTAAGTCCGAAAAAGTGCTCGTTTTTCAGAAAGCAAGTGAACTTTTTAGGACACATAGTTTCGGGAGAAGGTGTTCAAACAGACCCAGAGAAAGTAGTTGCCGTCAAGGATTGGCCAGTGCCGAAAGACAAGACACAGGTCAGAGCATTTTTGGGTTTGTGCTCCTACTATCGCCGGTTTGTGAAGAATTTTGCCGACATTGCGAAACCTCTACACAGACTCACTGAGGAAAAGCGACAATTCTGTTGGGATGAGAACTGCGACGCCGCATTTCAAGAATTAAAGGGACGTCTGTGCAATACTCCTATTTTGGGATATCCTGACACTGAAAATGACTTTATAGTCGACACAGACGCAAGTAATACTGGGATTGGGGGCGTGTTATCTCAACGGAAAGGAGATCAGGAGGTTGTTATAGCTTACTTCAGCAAGTCTTTATCTAAACCGGAAAGGAATTACTGCGTAACGAGACGAGAGCTGCTCGCCGTAGTGAAGACATTGCAGCACTTCAGTAAGTATTTGTTGGGACGGAAATTCCAGCTACGAACTGACCATGCTGCATTGAAGTGGCTATTACAGTTCAAGAATCCAGAGGGGCAAGTGGCGAGATGGATTGAACTACTGCAAGAGTTTGACTTCGTAACTGAACATCGCAGTGGGAAAACTCACGGTAACGCAGATGCCTTGTCAAGAAGACCTTGTCCTGAAGACTGCAAGCACTGTGCCAGGCAAGAGACTAAGGAAGTAGTGCCCGTGAGGATGCTTAGAACGGATCTCAGCGATGAATGGAAGGAGACTCTGCAACAGGCTCAACAAAATGACTCGGACATCAAGCCAATCTTCGACTGGATCAAAGCTGGTGCTCCGAAGCCCAAGTGGAGTGATGTGGCTGCGATGAGTTCCATCACGAAGAGTTATTGGGCACAATGGAACAGTTTGGAGATCCAGGATGGAGTTTTGTGCCGTAAATGGGAAAACGCTCGTGGGGACAGCTGTCATCTACAAATGGTTGTTCCTAAAGCTAAGGTACCGGATGTTTTACGGCTCTACCATGATGGATGCTCAGGAGGACATATGGGGGTGAAAAGGACTCTACTGAAGATCAGAGAGCGCTTTTACTGGATCCACTGTCGAGATGATGTGGAGGACTGGTGTCGCAAATGTACCAGCTGTGCGGCTGTGAAAGGACCTCACACGCGAAGCAGAGGTGCATTAAAAGTGTACAACGTGGGAGCCCCTTGGGAGCGGATAGCACTGGACGTTGCGGGACCATTTCCAGAAAGCGATAGCGGAAACAAGTACTTCATGGTTGTCATGGACTACTTCACGAAGTGGCCAGAAGTCTTCGCCATTCCTAACCAAGAAGCAACAACAGTCGCGGATAAATTGGTTCAGGAAGTCTTCTGTCGTTTTGGAGTACCCTTAGAAATTCACAGCGATCAAGGAAGGAATTTTGAATCGCAAGTTTTTCAGGAGACTTGTCGATTGATGGGTACACACAAAACCAGGACCACCTCTTACCACCCACAATCTGATGGAATGGTGGAACGATTCAACCAGACATTGGAGAGATATCTGGCTAAAGTCGTGGAAAGCAGGCAAAGGGATTGGGACAAGCACATACAGCCGTTTCTTCTGTCCTATCGGAGTGCAGTTCACGAAAGTACGACTGTAACTCCAGCCTTCGCAAACTTTGGAAGGGAATTACGGTTGCCTGCAGACTTAATCACTGGAACTCCCCCTGATGTCCCACGCAGTGTAACGGATTACGCGAATGACCTGCGTAACAAGTTAAATGATGTGTATGAGCATATCAGGCAATCCGGGCAACAGATGTCTGAGAAGATGAAGACTCGTTATGACCGGAAGGCAAACAGTCGTGGTTTCGACGAAAGTTCGCTGGTGTGGTTGCATAACCCAGTGCGGAGCAAGGGAAAGTCTCCGAAATTGCAAGCAAAATGGGATGGACCATACCGAGTTGTGACCAGGATCAACGACGTCACCTACAGAATACAGAAGGGTCCGCGAGGTGCGCCTAAGATTGTGCATGTAGACCGATTGGCGCGATATTACGGGACTAATGATGCTCGGGACGAGCATGTCTAAGGAGGGGGCAGTGTTACGACGGTCATCTAGAATCTTCGACAAACCTCGCTAATAACTGTGGAGTACCTAGAAAAGACGAGTAGAGACGAGTTCATTTTTTTAGGTATAGTTACATTGTATTCAAGGTCAGCCTACGCGCGACGTCGGCGGCAATTGACATTGTAATTTCGACCGTATGCCGAGGGCGTGGAGTGGCTTTTTCCTTGTCGGTTCTTTTATCTTTAAGTTTATTTTTTTGTGAATGTTTTTTTTGTAGATGCTTTCTTGAATAATAGAGAATTATCTCGAATATCTTTTGTTTGCTGGGGTATAAAAGGACCGATTGAGGACGAAGTGAGTCAGTTCACTTTTAAGCGAGACAACGAAAGGTTCGAAGAGTTATCTAGTGCGACAAAGTGTTCAGTAGTATTGAAGTGATTGTGAATAAGTGCTTAGTGAGTAATAAAGTTAATTCGTGTGTTTAATTGGTAGTGATTTTATTTATCCCATACCCAGCTCGTAACAATATGATTTCTATGAATGAAATATCATGCATTTGAAATTCTAATCTCATAGAAATTTCGACTTTGCTTCATGTGAGATAGGGTTTCATATTGAATGGTGGTGAAAAAGGGGTGAGGTCTGTGAAAATAATCTGATGTGTTGAGTTAGAAATGCGAATATTATAATGAAGATGTATTTTGTAAGGACCGTCGTGTTTCATGTCGGCCTAGCGAAACGCTTTGGGTAATTAAAATGGTATTTTTTTTAATTCTCTTATTTTTCTACGGCTTTGTTTACATCCCATCTGAGAAAACAAACGAGTATTTCTTATTTAATGTTTACGAAAATGTACATTTTCTTTAGAGAAGAAGCACAACAAGAACATATATTTATGAATCGTAGCAGGTTGCGCTACGTAGTTTCTGCCTGTCTCCAACGGGGAACAAGTCGTGAGTGACTAAAACAGTTGATACTACCAAAAACCTGCCACTAAAGTGTAACTTCACACTCAAATGAAGGTAAAACATTAAAAAAGTAAACACAGTGCGCTCGGAGGCGCGTGTTTCCTGGACAAAATTGGGCGCAGTGCAAATGAGATGCACGCCGAGTCAAATAGTGTCGCACTAAGGTCGTTATACGGTGCCAAGTGGAATACTGTGTCGGTTTGATATTTCGTTCGCAGTTTGCTCTGGGATTTGAAATCGTGTGCGGAATGAAGTTTTAACGTTGTAGATGTCATGGCTATGATTTTCACAGGGATTTTTCGTTATAAAGAGGCAAGTAGAGCATAAGTAGGGTAACTTATAAACAAAATTAATAAGACCACAGGAACAAAACACACATAATACATCATACAAAATACTGCAGATAAAATCATACTAGTTTGCAATTAATATTTTGGCCTTGATGAGTCTAGAAAATAAAGCAACGTCAAAAAGAAGGCATTTGATAAATTATACCTTGTTCAAATTAAGAGTAAAAAAAAAGGTTGTTATTAATTTATTTATTCCATAGAACTGACATGCGTTTTCACACTTCAGTAATCCGATAATACAGAACAATGTTTACGAAAGTTTTGTCCCTTATCCGATTAGTCCCTGCCGCTTTCAATTTCCCAGCTGTTACCAAAGAGCGATACAGCGATAAAATACAACCTCTTCTCTCGTTAAAACATAAGTAAATACAAATAAAATAACAATAATACAAGTTTATGCCCCAAACTTACTTGTTATGGCGCTGTAAAAAGTTTCACGACACCATTACTGTGGTCTACATGAAGTAGCAGTACTGTTACTGTACTCAACAAATGTTTGTTTTCAATTCTCCCACTCGTATTTTACGAGATTACTTAATATGTTGGGTTAAAAATGCTTAATTAATTAATATTGGAGTACCTGTTTGTATTTTTATTTGTATTCCGTAGCACATAAGTAAATATTGTTAATAAATTGGTGTTTGGGCTAGAGATTGATCGCATTGTTTTTTTTTATTCCCATAACATGAAACAAGTTGGTGAAGCGTCAATGCCTTTTTTAATATAAAAAATAAAATAATAATAATTTAGGATTTCTCCATATCATAAAATATGTTAGTATTTCAAATTAAATATTTTAACTTCTCAATTGATGAATCCTCACGCCATCTGTAATGCAGCGCCCATATACCGAGACTTTCTTGAGTTTTTTCCGCAAGGGCACACATATAGATGGCACTAGCGAGCTGACAGCTCCCCTTGACCGTTTGAACAAGACGGTGTGTGCTCCTACGCGCTCCGCGACAAAAAATCCCTTTTTGTTGAAATCTGGACGATACTCGTAAAATAAATGGACCTGCATCTGTGCTTTATTGAGAACTTATAGTGCAGTGTTGATTTTTGGAGTTTTCACCATTCCACCGGCGGATCCAAGAAGATTTAGCTCGCCGGCCGGCAGCCCATACTTGCAAGTGCGCATGAACGAAGTATCTTCCCATCTCCCTGGGTCTGAGTGGGATCTCTGGATTGTCAAGGTACGTGGGCATGTTTGCTGCGAATAATTCTCTTGTATTGGTTCGTCGAGGATTCATCAGAAGGGAAATTAATTTATTTTGAGGTCCGCCATTAAACATCCGCCGTAGATTCTAATTTCAAATTTTCTTACGTTCTTCACAAAGGTGCAGGCTATTTACACGCCTCACCATATTATTTGGTCCTTCTAACCGGGTTAAAAACCGTTACCTAGATTTTTGCGTAATTGTTTGGTAAAAATCATATAGGTTCAATAACGCACAATAGGTATTTAGTTTACGTAAACTTTTGGTAAATCATTGCCTATAAAACGCATCATAATTGACAATAGAATTTACGTAGTTGTTGGTAAATCTGTTCAATTATTTTAGTACATAATTTACATGGAACGACATTACGTATTTATTGGTAAAGTTCATTCTATGTAGGTATCCGTATTTAAAAATTCGCTTTGATATTATGAAAATAAGTAGGTAGTTACCAACGCATCTCGGCTTTGAGCGTTTTAATACAATAATTGTAATTAGATAGATACCCACTCATAGTTGGTAGGTGCGATAATATTGCAAACCGCCTGTAAGGTATTTTTCTGTTATTGTTGTCGTTTGTTATCTAACGAAATGACGGATAAACAACTGAAGCCGGAAGATTTACTAACTATTCTCCATGAAAAGAAAGGATTGTTATTTAAACGCATTACTCGGTTGTATGATTTAACAAAAAATATATCGTCGTTCGATTCAAGAAAAAATGAAAGTTTTATGACTGAGTCAGAGACAATTGATGACATTCGAGATAAATTTGAATCTTTTGTTGATCAAATTAATCAAATAAACATTAGTATAAAACCTGGTACAAGTGTCGATTATGCTTGTTTAGAGTCCTTTGAAGATTTGTACATTCATATTAAACGTGTTAGGAACAAAATAAACAGTAATCAATCACCATCAACACCCAGTAGTAACTATAAGACTCTTTTTGAACCGCTTAAAATAAAGTTGCCTCCTATCGCGCTGCCGTCTTTCGACGGGAAAACTGAGAATTGGCCTGTTTTCTACGAGTCGTTCAAGTCGAATATTCATGAGAATGATCAGCTGACTGACTCACAGCGTGTGCAGTACTTGGTAGGTAGACTTACGCACAACGCATTGAAGATTACTGCTGGAATTGTGCCTACGGGTGATACTTACAAGTTCTTATGGGACAGTTTAGTTAAAAAATATCAAGAGAAACGCTCACTAGGTACGCATTATTTAAATAATATATTGGATTTAAAAAGTTGTTCATTTAACGCTAACAGTCTCGATTCTTTCATAGAAACATTTAGTGCATCTATTTCTGCCTTGAAACAACTTGGGATTACGGATCTTGCTGATTTTATTCTTTTGCACTGCGCAATGAGAAAAATCGATTCACAGACTATTCAATCGTTTGAACTTTCCATTCGAGATATTGAAATTCCCACAACGAAATTATTGATAAGCTTCGTTCAAGATCAGGCAAAGATATTGGCACGTTCGAATTTGTCTCAATCGAACGCGAGAAACTTTAGTAGAAACCCCGCTTCCGCGCCACGCGAGTCACGCACACAGACAAAAGCGTTTGTTGTGAGCGAGTCAGCTGACTCGTCCGCTTGTTTACCTGCGATGACGGTTCCATGCTGCGCGTATTGTAATGATAACGCTCATGTTCATTTGTACAACTGCGCTAAGTTTAAATCCGCGTTGACTCCTAGAGCAAGGTTCGAGTTTATTAAATCCAAACGTGGGTGTGCGAATTGTCTGAGCACATTGCACGGATTGAGTAACTGCAAGTCAACGTCAGTCTGTGATTTATGTAAAAAACGCCATCATACACTATTGCATTTTGATAAAGAAAATAAACCGCAAACAGCTGACGTTTTAGCTACGAATTGCAATGTAGTCGTCGCGTCGCCTCCTGCGCCGCTGTCCGTCGCGCCTCCCTCGCCCCTCTCGTCCCCCGGTGCGTCTTTGCCTGCCCCGGTTTCCGTCGCGGTGCCGCGCGCTTATGCTCATAGTAATAAGGTCGATATTCCCGAACAGATGATTGCGTCTGATTCGTGTGATGTGACGCCAGCGTCTTCGGCTCACAACTCGGCCGTGTTATTGGCAGCTGATGCAGCGAGGGCTAAGGCGATAGTGCTGTTATCGACAGCTCAGGTTTATGCGCGAGCTAAAAGTGACAGTGCGGGTCACAAAACAATAGTGAGGTGCTTAATTGATAATGGCTCGCAGAATAATTTAATAACTACAGCTTGTTGTAGAAAACTTAATTTACTGATAATTCCTTTGAGTAATTCTTTTGTTAAAGGAGTTGGTTCTGTATCGCGACCGATAATAGGATACGTACATTTAGATATCGAGTCTCGTGTATATCCGGATCAAAAATATACTATTCACGCGTTAGTAGTTGAGTGCATTACGGACCAGCTACCATCGCACCATGTTAATTGGGATAGCCATGTAGACTTCCACGCGCTTCCGCTCGCTGATTTAAGCTGGAATATTCCAGGGGATATTGACCTAGTGTTGGGCGCTCAACTGTTTCCGTACATTTACTTGGGGAATAGGGTCGATTTTGGTTCACGCGCCCCACCTGCATTATTGACCACATTCGGGTATGTCTTTATGGGTGATTTTCCGCATAATAGTGATAATTTAAATTTACTTAACTCCTCTCCTTTCACGGCATTGGCTCTCAATGATTTATTACAAAAGTTCTGGGAATTGGAAGAAGTTGAGAATAAACGTTTTTTATCTCCTGAGGAAACCGAATGTGAGAATATTTTTTCCTCGACCGTGTCACGGGACGATGTGGGACGTTATACCGTCGCGTTACCTTTTAGTAAGGATCCCGCCGAGTTGGGTAACTCCCGCACCGCCACGTACCGTCGACTTATTGCGCTTGAAAGAAAACTACGCCAATTGCCGATGTTGCGGGAAAATTATAATGCAGTGCTCAAAGATTATATTGACAGTGGGTACCTAAGTCAAGTCGACGAATCTGCCATTTCCGATGACGGGTATTATATCCCTCATCACGCTGTCGTTCGGCCAGACAAACCGATGCCGCGCATTGTATTGGATGCTAGCGCTAGGACTCATACAGGATTATCTTTAAATGATGTACTCCATATTGGTCCCAATTTACAAACAGATTTGTTTATTCTTTTAATAAATTTTAGATTATTTCCCATCGCTATAAATGCGGATATTAAACAAATGTATTTACGCGTTGGTGTACCCGTTGACCAGCGTAAATACCTACGCATTTTGTTTCGATTCAATGAGAACGAACCTGTGCTAACCTTTGCTTTTAATCGCTTACCTTTCGGACTTAAGTCGAGTCCATACATAGCTATGCGCACTGTGCGACAGCTGGCCTCTGACAGTCCGCATTATCCCAAAGCTGCTAAAGTAGCAGAGACCAGTCTCTATATGGACGATCTGGTGTATTCTGTGAATAATGAAGATACCGCCATGCAGCTATCGCATGATCTTATAAAGATGTTTAAATCGGGCGATTTTGACCTTATTAAATGGTGTAGCAATTCACCCGTTCTTTTAAACAGTCTTCCTGACTCGCATCGCAAGTCACTCGATTTTCACGCTGGGAGTGATGTTTCTAAGGTTCTAGGCCTTTCGTGGGAACCTTCTCAGGATAATTTCTTCTTCACTTCCGCTCGAGTGGCTGAGAAATGTACTAAGAGAAATATACTCTCGATAGTCGCACGCTTATTTGATGTTCTCGGTTTGGTTGCCCCAGTGATCTTCTATGCCAAGTTGCTCATCAAAGAGTTATGGCTGAGCAATATTGGCTGGGATGATCCCGCTCCTGACGACATTTTTAAACGTTTCTCGATTCTCATGCAAGAGTTTCCATTGCTAGATACATTACGCATACCACGCCATGTGGGTGTTACCGATGATTGTTCTGTTCGTATAGTCGCGTTTGCTGATGCTAGTATGGGTGGGTACGGGTGTGTGATTTATATACACTCTACTAGTCCATCTGGTGTCATAGTCCGCTTAATTTGTGCGAAATCAAAGGTTTCACCTACCAAAGTCACAACTCTTGCACGCCTGGAGCTGTGTGCCGCCGTGCTCATGTCAAAATTGGTAAAAACTGTTCGCGATACTTACGCTTTACGTGTTCCTATTGCAGGAATTTACGCCCTTTCGGATTCCATGATAGCCTTATCTTGGATACACTCTTCTCCGCACCGCTGGTCAGTCTTTGTCAGCAATAGAGTCGCTCAATGTCAGGAGAACTTGGGTTCTCAACATTTTTACCATGTGGCAGGTGTTGAGAATCCAAGCGACTGTCTATCTCGTGGCATCCTTCCTTCCCAGTTAATGTCACATGAACTTTGGTGGGACGGCCCCTCTTGGCTTCGTTGTGTTCCTGAGGATTGGCCCGTTAAACCGTTTTCTCCTATTAATTGTGGGGAACTTCCCGAGCACAAGGTAAATGTCTTAACAGTGACCACGCAAGTAGAACAACCCCTTCTATATCAACTTGCTCAACGTACCTCATCATGGGATAAATTGTTGCGCATTGTTTCCTATATATTGAAATTTGCTAGACCAAAGGTTCATTGTGAACCTCGTTCTATACAGGGCTTGTCAGCTGCGGAACGAGCGATAGTATGTGCTGTGCAATCTGTGTACTTTGCAAATGACATTAAGCTCATTAAATCTGGGAAATTGCTTTCAAAGAGACTCCAAAGTTTAGCTGTTTTTTTGGATGAAGAGGGAATACTACGCATTGGAGGAAGGCTTTCGAAGTCGCACCTTCCATTTGACGCTAAGCATCCTTTTTTACTTCCCAAACATGATCATATCGTGGATCTAATAATCCGTCATTACCATGTGATGAATTGTCACACTGGACCGGGACTACTCATGTCTATTCTAAGACAGCGATTTTGGATACTAGATGCCAGGACTGTCATTAGGTCCAAGTTGCGACAATGCAACACATGTTTTCGGGTAAATCCGACGCATCCCATTCCAGTGATGGCAGACCTGCCTGAGTACCGAGTATCGGAAGCGAAGGCGTTTGTCCACACTGGAGTGGATTATGCTGGTCCCATACGCATAACCCTCACTCGGCGCAGAGGCCAGCACGCCCAGAAGGCGTATATCTGTTTATTCGTGTGCTTAGTAACCAAGGCCGTCCATGTAGAGTTAGTCTCTGATTTAACCTCTGATGTCTTTTTAGCCGCGTTTAAACGCTTTATCTCGCGTCGAGGGCCAGTATCTTGTCTTTATTCGGACAACGCCACTAATTTCGTTGGTGCTAAGGCCCAACTAGATGAGCTTTATAGATTCTTATTAAATTCAAGTTTCAATTCGTCTCTTTTACATGAGTTATCAACCCGCCGCATAATGTGGAAAATGATTCCACCTCGCTCCCCACATTTTGGTTCCATGTGGGAAGCGAATATTAAAACATTAAAAACGCATCTTTATCGCGTGATCGGAAGTCAGCTTCTCACTTATGAGGAGTTACAAACTGTACTCATTCAAATAGAGTGCATTATGAACTCGCGCCCTCTGAGCGTTTTGTCTTCCGATCCCCATCCCGAAGTTATTACTCCCGCTCACTTTTTGATGTCGACTCCACTGCAGTACTTGCCGGCAGCCGATTTGTCTGGTCAGCGCATTAATTTATCACAGCGCAAACAGTTGTTAGATAGTATGGTCCAATCCTTCTGGAAGAAATGGCACCTAGAGTATCTGCATACGCTGCAAGTCAGGCAGAAATGGGCAACTCCGGACAAACCCGTAGAAGTTGGGACTGTCGTACTCGTGGGACAGGATAATTCAGCTCCTCTAAGTTGGCCATTAGGAGTTATAACTGAGGTTTATAAAGGCACGGATAATGTCATTCGTGTTGCAATGGTAAAAACGAAGTTCGGTAACTTTAAACGTGCCGTCGTTAAATTATATCCTATTCCAACGCAATAAAGTTTAACTCTTATACGAAATTCATAGTCTTAAGGTTTAGGAATATTATATTTAAATAACTTATATCGTTTGTTTCTCGCATTCAGTCGTAAAGCTTAAAGTTTTTCTGATCATAATCTAGGTTAGTAAATACTTATAATTTTTTCACTTCCTTTCTGAAAGCACTTGCGTCCTTCCAAAGCCCCCGAGCATGGTGAAGCGTCAATGCCTTTTTTAATATAAAAAATAAAATAATAATAATTTAGGATTTCTCCATATCATAAAATATGTTAGTATTTCAAATTAAATATTTTAACTTCTCAATTGATGAATCCTCACGCCATCTGTAATGCAGCGCCCATATACCGAGACTTTCTTGAGTTTTTTCCGCAAGGGCACACATATAGATGGCACTAGCGAGCTGACAGCTCCCCTTGACCGTTTGAACAAGACGGTGTGTGCTCCTACGCGCTCCGCGACAAAAAATCCCTTTTTGTTGAAATCTGGACGATACTCGTAAAATAAATGGACCTGCATCTGTGCTTTATTGAGAACTTATAGTGCAGTGTTGATTTTTGGAGTTTTCACCATTCCACCGGCGGATCCAAGAAGATTTAGCTCGCCGGCCGGCAGCCCATACTTGCAAGTGCGCATGAACGAAGTATCTTCCCATCTCCCTGGGTCTGAGTGGGATCTCTGGATTGTCAAGGTACGTGGGCATGTTTGCTGCGAATAATTCTCTTGTATTGGTTCGTCGAGGATTCATCAGAAGGGAAATTAATTTATTTTGAGGTCCGCCATTAAACATCCGCCGTAGATTCTAATTTCAAATTTTCTTACGTTCTTCACAAAGGTGCAGGCTATTTACACGCCTCACCACAAGTCTTTCTGAATTGTATCATTTTAATTTAGATCTGATGCAACTTCTAATAGTAGGTATTTCTCATGTAACAAAATATTGTTTGTTTACCAACAAAAGTATAATGTCACTATTAGTTTGGCACACATTATTTTAAGTACCTACTGCTAAAACTACTCACATTAATCTTACAAAATGTTCGCGTCTTCACCGACATCTCAGCAGCTCACCTACTAAGAAGCCCTAGTGATACGACGCGGCAACGTAAAACTAAATTAATTATACTAAGCAACGGGATACGGCGGTCGTTCAGCTTTAGATAACAACTAAACTTTGTCCAGAAACGAGCGACAAGGCGCACTGTGCACGTTCTAAGGCCCCTTCCACAGCCTCGTGCGGTGCAACTTGCAACGTGACTTACGTAATGGTGGAAATAGTTGCGACATGCTGTAATCAACTTCTTTCGTTTATTTACTCCGCAACTGTCGCTAGACGCATGTCACACAGAGCCATACTCCACCAAATTGGAGAGGAGACGTGAGAAAATCAATCAATCACATTGGTTGAAATCTCCACCGCGTCTCTCATCTCTCCCGTTTTTGGTCAAATCTTGCACATCTCTCCACTCCGCTCGTCTCCGCTTAAGTTGAATCAAGAGCTTATCGTACGCTATGTGGCTTAGCAGTACACCCGGCACACTGTGTGTACTGAGCACCGCAAGCTTCAGCCGCGTCATTTAAATACATTTCGTAAAGGGTGATTCAGGGTGACAATGGGTTAACGTGCAGTTTTACGAGAACCTGCAGCCGTTTCAATCTTGGTTATTTTATTAAGGAAAAGGCGCTTTGGGGCTGTCTACTTAACAACAATGGCTTGCAATAAACCCACTTTAAAACCCATTAACACTACAAATACATTAGTTGCTAAGAATTTTCAAAAAAAAAAAAACGTGATTGTGACTATCACTGTTTGGCGATTTGTAGAGCAAGAAGATCGTACTCTTTTATTAAATTACCGTTTATTCTAATGGATAGATCAAAGGCTGTTTGAGTTATTAAATATATCACCATGACAGACGAACTTTTTCTTTAATCGGTTTCCGTGATTACAAATTAATGCTACTCTGTGCATAGCATATTGAGTTCAGTTACTAGTTTCTTGTTGATAACAATTACTTGGCCTCTTAAGTATTACATTTATAACAATATATTAGTCACAAGCGAGCTAGTTACTAATATCGTTACTATACCTATAAATGTGGTTGATACCACGTTTATATTGTATATTATAGTAACGATACACACATCCGCGTCTACTCCTCCAGGGAATATAGTCGTAACATTATGTTATCAATATCTCAGTAGATTATTAAGCAACGTAATCGTCAGAGAACACACATAGAAGCAATAGGGAAGTCAGTAACATCACAATAACATTATCATTAACGAGTTGACAACGCCCGGGACGCGTTATCGTCGCGTTTGTAATGACGCAACTTTGTCCAGCGCTTGGACTAGTGAGCGCACTGTGCACTGGACAATAGAACGTAATTTTATAGGCAATTTTATAGAAAAATATCGGTCTTAAAGAAGTTTTTTTTTGTTTTCGAATGGGAAACTATCAAAATATATGATTGTGATTGTTTTACGGGTGTTAGGAATGAATTTATTGTTTTTAATATTTTATTTTTGTTAAGTTAAAATCCGCTCACAAAACACAGTAATTTTATTATTATATTAATGTTAATAAAAACCTTGATTATTTGTTTATTTATAACCAATTAATGGACATAGGGCAGATTTATCAATCGTTAATCTATTTTTTTTTCATAGAATTAATTTGACAGCTTCGCATTAAAAAATATCAAAAGCTGCCATTTTTATTCTTCAGATATGTTGTGCAATTGATGAATAAACCCTCGGTTAATTTGTATGAGTCAAGCATCGAACCTTTCAACAGAGACCTCAAGTGTAAGAGCGGGGCGCTCGTGTGAGACACCGGGAAACCGGTAATGTTCGCTGAAAGAGAAATATACATACTAATACATAAACTTGAAAGGGGTATTATATACTTACATAGATACTAATGTTAGTTCTACAGAATAGACAGCAGTATTTCAACTTCGTGTCGTATACTGTCTTATGCTTTACCATTTGGGGATTTAGGTACTTATTGCTATAAAAATAAAGTTTTATAACAAAAAAATAAAAATGATCATTTGGTATTCAAGTACCTAAGGAACAGATTTTAACAAAAAGAAGTAGGTCCCATTTTCAAATGAACGTTGTACAAATCGCTATAAGACATTTAGTTCAGTACATTTTCTATAATACATATAAGTCGGTTAAAATTCATATGAAGTAAATTCCAAAGTGTTGTAAAATAAAACAATTTCATTATAATTGAATCACCAGCCACCCAGGTGCTAAAGACATAAATAAACCGTTTCGCACGAAGCACGTACCCAAATCACTTTACACGGCTTCCCACATTGTTACTGGCTTAAAAAAAATACTGGCTCAAAGCCAGTAAGCCTAAAATCTTCGTTTAACGAGGTCTAATCGACCCGCCAACGGCTGCTATTAGTGGCCATCGGAGGGTTACCACTGACCACAATTGATCACTTTTTGACAGGGGGTCCATTTTACCTAACTAGTTGTCTGATTATGATTGAGGGACTGAGTTTTTTTTTTTTGTCTAGGAGTATGCATACTCTGTGCCAACTGTGCACTGAGTACAAATTGACTTGACTTGTTTCGACCACGAGACCAGCGGGAGAACATTCTGCCCTTGTGACAGCAAATGCTGTACCTACTTGCAAAATGGCGGTTTCGAGAAAACACGTATAAGTAATTACCTATATAATTTCACACGAATTAGTATATATTTCCATCGGTATTTCGAACTTCGGTGTAACGTAATACAGTCATATTCCAGCCATCCAAAAACATTTAAAATAATTCTACGTATAACTTACAGTTTTCAGTTACGGGTTTGTTTTAGCCAGTGAATATACATACGAATGATTGTTAATAATGTTACGAGCTGGGTATGGGATAAATAAAATCACTACCAAATAAACACACGAATAAACTTTATTACTCGCAATACACTTATTCACAATCGCAATACACTACTGAACACTTTAATCGCAATAGATTCTCTTCGATCCTTCCGTTGTCTCGCTTAAAAGTGAACTGACTCACTTCGTCCTCAATCGGTCCTTTTATACCCACGCAAACAAAAGATATTCGAGATAATTCACCATTATTCAAGAAAGCATCCACAAAAAAACATTAACAAAAAAAAATAAATTTAAAGATAAAAGAACCGACAAGGAAGAAGTTACTTTACGTCGTCGGCATACGGTCGAAATTACAATGACAACTGCCGGCGACTCCCGGCGCCTGACCTTGAATACAATGTAAGTTCTATACCTACTACGGAAATAGGTACCTAAAAGAATGAACTCGTATTTTCTAGGTACTACACAGTTATTAGCGCGGTTTCTGGAAGATTCTAGATGACCGTCGTAACACTGCCCCCTCCTTAGACATGCTCGTCCCGAGCATCATTAGTCCCGTAATATCGCGCCAGTCGGTCCACATGCACAACCTTAGGCGCACCTCGCGGACCCTTCTGTATTCGGTAGGTGACATCGTTGATCCTGGTCACAACTCTGTATGGTCCATCCCATTTTGCTTGCAATTTCGGAGACTTTCCCTTGCTCCGCACTGGGTTATGCAACCACACCAGCGAATTTTCGTCGAAACCACGACTGTTTGCCTTCCGGTCATAACGAGTCTTCATCTTCTCAGACATCTGTTGCCCGGATTGCCTGATATGCTCATATACATCATTTAACTTGTTACGCAGGTCATTCGCGTAATCCGTTACACTGCGTGGGACATCAGGGGGAGTTCCAGTAATTAAATCTGCAGGCAACCGTAATTCCCTTCCAAAGTTCGCGAAGGCTGGAGTTACAGTCGTACTTTCGTGAACTGCACTCCGATAGGACAGAAGAAACGGCTGTATGTGCTTGTCCCAATCCCTTTGCCTGTTTTCCACAACTTTTGCCAGATATCTCTCCAACGTCTGGTTGAATCGTTCCACCATTCCATCAGATTGTGGGTGGTAAGAGGTGGTTCTGGTTTTGTGGGTACCCATCAATCGACAAGTCTCCTGAAAAACTTGCGATTCGAAATTCCTCCCTTGATCGCTGTGAATTTCTAAGGGTACTCCAAAACGACAGAAGACTTCCTGAACCAATTTATCTGCGACTGTTGTGGCTTCTTGGTTAGGAATGGCGAAGACTTCTGGCCACTTTGTGAAATAGTCCATGACAACCAGGAAGTACTTGTTTCCGCTGTCACTTTCTGGAAATGGTCCCGCAACGTCCAGTGCTATCCGCTCCCAGGGAGCTCCAACGTTGTACACTTTCAATGCACCTCTGCTTCGTGTATGGGGTCCTTTCACAGCCGCACAGCTGGCACACTTGCGACACCAGTCTTCTACATCATCTCGACAGTGGATCCAGTAAAAGCGCTCTCTGATTTTCAGTAGAGTCCTTTTTACCCCCATATGTCCTCCTGAGCATCCATCATGGTAGAGCCGTAAAACATCCGGTACCTTAGCTTTAGGGACAACCATTTGTAGATGACAGTTGTCCCCTCGAGCGTTTTCCCATTTACGGCACAAGACTCCATCCTGGATCTCCAAACTGTTCCATTGTGCCCAATAACTCTTCGTGATGGAACTCATCGCAGCCACATCACTCCACTTGGGCTTCGGAGCACCAGCTTTGATCCAGTCGAAGATTGGCTTGATGTCCGAGTCACTTTGTTGAGCCTGTTGTAGAGTCTCCTTCCATTCATCGCTGAGATCCGTTCTAAGCATCCTCACGGGCACTACTTCCTTAGTCTCTTGCCTGGCACAGTGCTTGCAGTCTTCAGGACAAGGTCTTCTTGACAAGGCGTCTGCGTTACCGTGAGTTCTCCCACTGCGATGTTCGGTTACAAAGTCAAACTCTTGCAGTAGTTCAATCCATCTCGCCACTTGACCCTCTGGATTCTTGAACTGTAATAGCCACTTCAATGCAGCATGATCGGTTCGTAGCTGGAATTTCCGTCCCAACAAATATTTACTGAGTGCTGCAATGTCTTCACTACGGCGAGCAGCTCTCGTCTCGTTACACAGTAATTCCTTTCTGGTTTGGATAAAGACTTGCTGAAGTAAGCTATAACAATCTCCTGATCTCCTTTCCGTTGAGATAACACGCCCCCAATTCCAGTATTACTTGCGTCTGTGTCGACTATAAAGTCACTTTCAGTGTCAGGATATCCCAAAATAGGAGTATTGCACAGACGTCCCTTTAATTCTTGAAATGCGGCGTCGCAGTTCTCATTCCAACAGAATTGTTGCTTTTCCTCAGTGAGTCTGTGTAGAGGTTTCGCAATGTCGGCGAAGTTCTTCACAAACCGGCGATAGTAGGAGCACAAACCCAAAAATGCTCTGACCTGTGTCTTGTCTTTCGGAACTGGCCAATCCTTGACGGCGACTACTTTCTCTGGGTCTGTTTGAACACCTTCCCCCGAAACTATGTGTCCTAAAAAGTTCACTTGTTTCCTGAAAAACGAGCACTTTTTCGGACTCAATTTCAGGTTTGCTGTTTGGATCTTCGACAGCACTCGGTTGAGGTTTCTAAGGTGATCTTCAAACGTACGGCCCACAATGATTATGTCGTCTAGATAGACAAGACATGCATCCCCAATCAACCCGGCAAGTACTTGCTCCATCAGCCTTTCAAACGTTGCAGGAGCATTACATAAACCGAAAGGCATAACTTTAAACTGCCACAATCCTTTTCCTGTTGAGAATGCAGTCTCCTTATCCCTGGGGTCTATTTCTACCTGCCAGTAACCACTTTTCAGGTCTAGTGTGGTAAACCACTTCATTCCCGCCAGCGTATCCAGTGTGTCATCGATCCTAGGCAGTGGATAGCTGTCCTTTTTCGTGACGTCGTTCAGTCGTCGATAGTCCACACAGAAGCGCATACTGCCGTCCTTTTTCTTTACCAGGACCACAGGAGAACACCATGGACTGGATGAAGGCTCTATGACACCATCCTTCACCATACCCTCAATCATGGTTTCCACTTCTTTTTCCCGTGCAACTGGCAGTCTCCTTGGTCGCTGACGGATAGGTAACTCGTTGCCTGTATTAATTCTGTGCTGAACCAGTCCAGTTCTTCCTATGTCAGCATCACCCGTAGAGAAAATACCGGCGTATTGAAGTAACATCTTCTTAGCCTTGTCCATTTCTCCTTCACTTAAATGACAGTTTTCAAGAAGCGTTGACACGTCGAATTTGGCACTACTAATTTTGCTTCCGGTAGGTAGATCTTGCAATTGACGCATCCAAGCTACTTCCTCACAAGTGCCGATCAAGGTGCCCTTCTTGATTACTTGCTCCTTGTTACTTGGATTCAGGATTCGTACAGCTGAGATGTTGTTGGCCTTTACCAGAGTTCGTGCCATCTTCCATGAAAACTCATTGTCCACCCTTTCTATCAGAACACTTCGATCTTTGTGTCCAGAGTTCTGTGGTAACTTAACTGGCACGATCGTTTCTGATCTGCTAGGAAGAACAATTTCCTTCAGGCAGTACACTTTCCCTGATGGTGCACCTTCCATGAAGACTTCCTCTGAACCACATTTCAACACTCCTTGGTCAATGTCGATCTCACAACGATATTTCCGCATGAAGTCCAAGCCCAAGATGCAATCGTCGACTATGTCGGCCACGATGACATTGTGTCGGTAAATTCTATCACCCAATTTTAACTCCACCTCCTTCTTGCCTCGGACGGTTATGTGCTGACCGGTAGCTGTTAATAATTGAAGGTGGTCGCGGTTATTGAAGTAGCCCCCAAGAAACCGATTCGCCAGGTGAGAATTGACGACCGTGTGAGAAGCTCCAGTATCCAACGTCAGTTTGCATGGAGTTCCGTTGACTTCGCCGTTGATAGTCAGGCTGTTCCCGTCATGTACTTGTGAGATCGAGATCCTCGGGGCTCTTTCAAAACCAGCCAGCACCCGCCCCCCAGTCCTGGCATTTACTCGTTTCCCTGCTGTGGTTGGGCAGCCACTTCAGCCACCTTTCCTTGCTGAGGTTGGTCTTCTCTTGGTGAGCTGCGCTTAGGACAGCTTGATCGAAGATGACCCCTTTCTCCACAAGTGTAGCACCTAGGGCTGTATCCTTGCGGGCGGTCGCGTGCAGGTGACGCTACAACCTCCCTGACCCGGTGCGTACGGTGGTCCTGCCTCACTGCCTCTACTTCTAAGGCATGGGCCAAGGCATCTTTGAGCGTCTCATGATGCCCAAGTCTCACAGCGGCTCTAACCTCCAAGTCGCGTATTCCATCGATGAACGCCTGTACCAGATTTCCATCAATAAGTGCAGGGGCGGACTGGTATGCTTTCCGAACCAGCTTTTCAACTTCCAGGGCCCACTGCTGTAAGTTCTCGGCACTACGTTGAACGCGATCCCTTAACTTGGCACGAAAAACATGCTCCAGGTGCGCGTCACCGTATCTGGACTCTAATGCCTCCTGCAGCTGTTCGTAGGTCACATCCTTGCCGAGGGCCTCAAGAATGTTAAGGGCCTGGTCTCGGAGACCCAAGGTGAGCGCGGTCATGGCTTGCGCTTTGGTCCACCCATTCACTTTCATAACGGCCTCGAATTGGATTTTATAGGCCGACCACGAAGATGTTCCGTCGAATGGAGGCACTTTAAATCCGCGTACTGAAGGTGCAGCAATCACCGGAACCACAGTCCCGTCTCCAACCTTAATTTCACTCAGGGCCTTCTTCACATCGGCGATCTGAATTTCGGCCTTTGCGATACGGTTGTCGTGCTGCTGTACCTGCTCCTTCATCACGCTCAGCTCTTTGCCCACTGATGCGTGAAGATCCTTTATCAGGAGCATCTGTTCCTCTTGACGCCGGACCTGTTCCTCTTGACGGCGCGCCTGCTCCTCCTGAAGGCGAGCTTGCTCCTCCTTATCTTGTTGCCGCTGCTCCTGCAACTGGCGCGCCTGTTCCTCCTTGTCTCGTCGCAACTGTTCTTGCAACTGGCGTCCCTGTTCCTGCAGCAGCGCCATTAAGGCAGACATGTCTGGCACTGCTGATACTGGAGAAACGCCAGATGAGCCAGCGACTGGCTCTGACGTAGGCTGGACACCGCCCGGTGTCTGTGTCGGAGAGTCTCCAAATCGCCTCTGGTCCATACCTTGCTGCCGCTGACTCCTCGTACGGATACTATCCGTGTCGTCCTTCGGTAGAATCGGCATTATTTATCCCCGCTTCTGACACCAAATTGTTACGAGCTGGGTATGGGATAAATAAAATCACTACCAAATAAACACACGAATAAACTTTATTACTCGCAATACACTTATTCACAATCGCAATACACTACTGAACACTTTAATCGCAATAGATTCTCTTCGATCCTTCCGTTGTCTCGCTTAAAAGTGAACTGACTCACTTCGTCCTCAATCGGTCCTTTTATACCCACGCAAACAAAAGATATTCGAGATAATTCACCATTATTCAAGAAAGCATCCACAAAAAAACATTAACAAAAAAAAATAAATTTAAAGATAAAAGAACCGACAAGGAAGAAGTTACTTTACGTCGTCGGCATACGGTCGAAATTACAATGACAACTGCCGGCGACTCCCGGCGCCTGACCTTGAATACAATGTAAGTTCTATACCTACTACGGAAATAGGTACCTAAAAGAATGAACTCGTATTTTCTAGGTACTACACAGTTATTAGCGCGGTTTCTGGAAGATTCTAGATGACCGTCGTAACAATAACATAAGAACGTATGTTATTCACAATCATTCGATTACTTCTTATCCTTCCTTAATAAGCCCCCAAAAGACTCCTCTTGAGTGTTTTAATGACATCAAGGAAAAGAGTTAGAGTCGTAGATTCAATGCCTAAAATCAAACTACAAACAACATCCAATATCACTCGATGTTGCCAATATAAAAACAAAACAAATAAACTCTTTGCCGCCTTACAAGAACAAAACATAATTGGCAATATTGCGCCACACACAACTCCCTAACAATTGCCTTTGACAACAAGAATATTAAGACGAAATAAAAAGCCGACTCGACACACTGGAAAATTTCGGTAAAACACGAATTACTGAATAAAAATGGTACCTTGTTTGACATCAAAGGAATCTCCCTCCCGCCGCCGGTTACATCATTTGCCTAATTAACTAAAATAAACGGAATACTGAGACCTTATTAGCTGGCAAGTTATCAGATGTCTGCAGATGGGAAAACTAGATACTTAATTAGACAGAATTACCAAGTTGTTGCTAGCTGTGAAATGCGAACCTTTCTGGTCGTGAAAGCCAATGTGCTGAGAAATTTAAAGTTACTAGAAATGAAGTAAAATCGGTCAGATTGGTGCGATAAAATTTTGCATTCTGTTTTTTTTAAACGTTTCTCCACTTTGCTCCGGTGTCAGAAGTCAGTTCACATTCTTTTCCGTACCGGTTCGGTCCAACCGCTACGAACAAACCTGTATTTGACAACAACGAAACAAAACAATGCCTATTTTCTAATTATAACATTCCAAAACTCATCACCAAAAGGGTTCAAATATTCAGTACGTAACAACCCTCTTCTTCTTATCCGGTACGCTCTTGACAGAGCGGTCGTGATCGTTAAGTAGCAGTATTGGAAGGGGCAGATATGATGCACTTCACGACATTTCGCCACCGCTGCCTGCTAGAGGTCATCCTGCTGCATTCGTTAACCGAACCTCCAATGGCAGACTTGATCTGGTCAGTCCAACGCGTGGGTGACCTTCCGCGCGGTCTAGTGCCTTCTACTAACAACCCTATTAACCGTAAAATTCAAGTGATTGGTACGTAAAGCCGAAACGGTCGCCAAGACACTGAATAGATATGAACAGAAAGTTCAACAATGACATAGGTGACTGGCATTTGTTTTATTTTAAATCTTCTTGTGTGCGAATGAGTTCTTAGCGAAAAACGTCTTCGTAGGGTGCCTGATTATAACCAGAAATTGCCTGCAAGTTTGACGACTTTGGTAGTGTCCATAAGTTGCTGCAACGTGCAGATAACAGGACACGATATTAAATGTTTATGAGAACACACATTTAAACCGCAGGATAGAGTCGTCTATGAGTCTACACCTTGCTTCGGTCAGCAGGATCCTGAGTCTGATTAAGACTCCCTGGTGAAGCGTCAATGCCTTTTTTAATATAAAAAATAAAATAATAATAATTTAGGATTTCTCCATATCATAAAATATGTTAGTATTTCAAATTAAATATTTTAACTTCTCAATTGATGAATCCTCACGCCATCTGTAATGCAGCGCCCATATACCGAGACTTTCTTGAGTTTTTTCCGCAAGGGCACACATATAGATGGCACTAGCGAGCTGACAGCTCCCCTTGACCGTTTGAACAAGACGGTGTGTGCTGCTACGCGCTCCGCGACAAAAAAATCCCTTTTTGTTGAAATCTGGACGATACTCGTAAAATAAATGGACCTGCATCTGTGCTTCATTGAGAACTTATAGTGCAGTGTTGATTTTTGGAGTTTTCACCATTCCACCGGCGGATCCACGAAGATTTAGCTCGCCGGCCGGCAGCCCATACTTGCAAGTGCGCATGAACGAAGTATCTTCCCATCTCCCTGGGTCTGAGTGGGATCTCTGGATTGTCAAGGTACGTGGGCATGTTTGCTGCGAATAATTCTCTTGTATTGGTTTGTCGAGGATTCATCAGAAGGGAAATTAATTTATTTTGAGGTCCGCCATTAAAACATCCGCCATAGATTCTAATTTCAAATTTTCTTACATTCTTCACAAAGGTGCAGGCTATTTACACGCCTCACCATATTATTTGGTCCTTCTAACCGGGTTAAAAACCGTTACCTAGATTTTTGCGTAATTGTTTGGTAAAAATCATATAGGTTCAATAACGCACAATAGGTATTTAGTTTACGTAAACTTTTGGTAAATCATTGCCTATAAAACGCATCATAATTGACAATAGAATTTACGTAGTTGTTGGTAAATCTGTTCAATTATTTTAGTACATAATTTACATGGAACGACATTACGTATTTATTGGTAAAGTTCATTCTATGTAGGTATCCGTATTTAAAAATTCGCTTTGATATTATGAAAATAAGTAGGTAGTTACCAACGCATCTCGGCTTTGAGCGTTTTAATACAATAATTGTAATTAGATAGATACCCACTCATAGTTGGTAGGTGCGATAATATTGCAAACCGCCTGTAAGGTATTTTTCTGTTATTGTTGTCGTTTGTTATCTAACGAAATGACGGATAAACAACTGAAGCCGGAAGATTTACTAACTATTCTCCATGAAAAGAAAGGATTGTTATTTAAACGCATTAATCGGTTGTATGATTTAACAAAAAATATATCGTCGTTCGATTCGAGAAAAAATGAAAGTTTTATGACTGAGTCAGAGACAATTGATGACATTCGAGATAAATTTGAATCTTTTGTTGATCAAATTAATCAAATAAACATTAGTATAAAACCTGGTACAAGTGTCGATTATGCTTGTTTAGAGTCCTTTGAAGATTTGTACATTCATATTAAACGTGTTAGGAACAAAATAAACAGTAATCAATCACCATCAACACCCAGTAGTAACTATAAGACTCTTTTTGAACCGCTTAAAATAAAGTTGCCTCCTATCGCGCTGCCGTCTTTCGACGGGAAAACTGAGAATTGGCCTGTTTTCTACGAGTCGTTCAAGTCGAATATTCATGAGAATGATCAGCTGACTGACTCACAGCGTGTGCAGTACTTGGTAGGTAGACTTACGCACAACGCATTGAAGATTACTGCTGGAATTGTGCCTACGGGTGATACTTACAAGTTCTTATGGGACAGTTTAGTTAAAAAATATCAAGAGAAGCGCTCACTAGGTACGCATTATTTAAATAATATATTGGATTTAAAAAGTTGTTCATTTAACGCTAACAGTCTCGATTCTTTCATAGAAACATTTAGTGCATCTATTTCTGCCTTGAAACAACTTGGGATTACGGATCTTGCTGATTTTATTCTTTTGCACTGCGCAATGAGAAAAATCGATTCACAGACTATTCAATCGTTTGAACTTTCCATTCGAGATATTGAAATTCCCACAACGAAATTATTGATAAGCTTCGTTCAAGATCAGGCAAAGATATTGGCACGTTCGAATTTGTCTCAATCGAACGCGAGAAACTTTAGTAGAAACCCCGCTTCCGCGCCACGCGAATCACGCACACAGACAAAAGCGTTTGTTGTGAGCGAGTCAGCTGACTCGTCCGCTTGTTTACCTGCGATGGCGGTTCCGTGCTGCGCGTATTGTAATGATAACGCTCATGTTCATTTGTACAACTGCGCTAAGTTTAAATCCGCGTTGACTCCTAGAGCAAGGTTCGAGTTTGTTAAATCCAAACGTGGGTGTGCGAATTGTCTGAGCACATTGCACGGATTGAGTAACTGCAAGTCAACGTCAGTCTGTGATTTATGTAAAAAACGCCATCATACACTATTGCATTTTGATAAAGAAAATAAACCGCAAACAGCTGACGTTTTAGCTACGAATTGCAATGTAGTCGTCGCGTCGCCTCCTGCGCCGCTGTCCGTCGCGCCTCCCTCGCCCCTCTCGTCCCCCGGTGCGTCTTTGCCTGCCCCGGTTTCCGTCGCGGTGCCGCGCTCTTATGCTCATAGTAATAAGGTCGATATTCCCGAACAGGTGATTGCGTCTGATTCGTGTGATGTGACGCCAGCGTCTTCGGCTCACAACTCGGCCGTGTTATTGGCAGCTGATGCAGCGAGGGCTAAGGCGATAGTGCTGTTATCGACAGCTCAGGTTTATGCGCGAGCTAAAAGTGACAGTGCGGGTCACAAAACAATAGTGAGGTGCTTAATTGATAATGGCTCGCAGAATAATTTAATAACTACAGCTTGTTGTAGAAAACTTAATTTACTGATAATTCCTTTGAGTAATTCTTTTGTTAAAGGAGTTGGTTCTGTATCGCGACCGATAATAGGATACGTACATTTAGATATCGAGTCTCGTGTATATCCGGATCAAAAATATACTATTCACGCGTTAGTAGTTGAGTGCATTACGGACCAGCTACCATCGCACCATGTTAATTGGGATAGCCATGTAGACTTCCACGCGCTTCCGCTCGCTGATTTAAGCTGGAATATTCCAGGGGATATTGACCTAGTGTTGGGCGCTCAACTGTTTCCGTACATTTACTTGGGGAATAGGGTCGATTTTGGTTCACGCGCCCCACCTGCATTATTGACCACATTCGGGTATGTCTTTATGGGTGATTTTCCGCATAATAGTGATAATTTAAATTTACTTAACTCCTCTCCTTTCACGGCATTGGCTCTCAATGATTTATTACAAAAGTTCTGGGAATTGGAAGAAGTTGAGAATAAACGTTTTTTATCTCCTGAGGAAACCGAATGTGAGAATATTTTTTCCTCGACCGTGTCACGGGACGATGTGGGACGTTATACCGTCGCGTTACCTTTTAGTAAGGATCCCGCCGAGTTGGGTAACTCCCGCACCGCCGCGTACCGTCGACTTATTGCGCTTGAAAGAAAACTACGCCAATTGCCGATGTTGCGGGAAAATTATAATGCAGTGCTCAAAGATTATATTGACAGTGGGTACCTAAGTCAAGTCGACGAATCTGCCATTTCCGATGACGGGTATTATATCCCTCATCACGCTGTCGTTCGGCCAGACAAACCGATGCCGCGCATTGTATTGGATGCTAGCGCTAGGACTCATACAGGATTATCTTTAAATGATGTACTCCATATTGGTCCCAATTTACAAACAGATTTGTTTATTCTTTTAATAAATTTTAGATTATTTCCCATCGCTATAAATGCGGATATTAAACAAATGTATTTACGCGTTGGTGTACCCGTTGACCAGCGTAAATACCTACGCATTTTGTTTCGATTCAATGAGAACGAACCTGTGCTAACCTTTGCTTTTAATCGCTTACCTTTCGGACTTAAGTCGAGTCCATACATAGCTATGCGCACTGTGCGACAGCTGGCCTCTGACAGTCCGCATTATCCCAAAGCTGCTAAAGTAGCAGAGACCAGTCTCTATATGGACGATCTGGTGTATTCTGTGAATAATGAAGATACCGCCATGCAGCTATCGCATGATCTTATAAAGATGTTTAAATCGGGCGATTTTGACCTTATTAAATGGTGTAGCAATTCACCCGTTCTTTTAAACAGTCTTCCTGACTCGCATCGCAAGTCACTCGATTTTCACGCTGGGAGTGATGTTTCTAAGGTTCTAGGCCTTTCGTGGGAACCTTCTCAGGATAATTTCTTCTTCACTTCCGCTCGAGTGGCTGAGAAATGTACTAAGAGAAATATACTCTCGATAGTCGCACGCTTATTTGATGTTCTCGGTTTGGTTGCCCCAGTGATCTTCTATGCCAAGTTGCTCATCAAAGAGTTATGGCTGAGCAATATTGGCTGGGATGATCCCGCTCCTGACGACATTTTTAAACGTTTCTCGATTCTCATGCAAGAGTTTCCATTGCTAGATACATTACGCATACCACGCCATGTGGGTGTTACCGATGATTGTTCTGTTCGTATAGTCGCGTTTGCTGATGCTAGTATGGGTGGGTACGGGTGTGTGATTTATATACACTCTACTAGTCCATCTGGTGTCATAGTCCGCTTAATTTGTGCGAAATCAAAGGTTTCACCTACCAAAGTCACAACTCTTGCACGCCTGGAGCTGTGTGCCGCCGTGCTCATGTCAAAATTGGTAAAAACTGTTCGCGATACTTACGCTTTACGTGTTCCTATTGCAGGAATTTACGCATTTTCGGATTCCATGATAGCCTTATCTTGGATACACTCTTCTCCGCACCGCTGGTCAGTCTTTGTCAGCAATAGAGTCGCTCAATGTCAGGAGAACTTGGGTTCTCAACATTTTTACCATGTGGCAGGTGTTGAGAATCCAAGCGACTGTCTATCTCGTGGCATCCTTCCTTCCCAGTTAATGTCACATGAACTTTGGTGGGACGGCCCCTCTTGGCTTCGTTGTGTTCCTGAGGATTGGCCCGTTAAACCGTTTTCTCCTATTAATTGTGGGGAACTTCCCGAGCACAAGGTAAATGTCTTAACAGTGACCACGCAAGTAGAACAACCCCTTCTATATCAACTTGCTCAACGTACCTCATCATGGGATAAATTGTTGCGCATTGTTTCCTATATATTGAAATTTGCTAGACCAAAGGTTCATTGTGAACCTCGTTCTATTCAGGGCTTGTCAGCTGCGGAACGAGCGATAGTATGTGCTGTGCAATCTGTGTACTTTGCAAATGACATTAAGCTCATTAAATCTGGGAAATTGCTTTCAAAGAGACTCCAAAGTTTAGCTGTTTTTTTGGATGAAGAGGGAATACTACGCATTGGAGGAAGGCTTTCGAAGTCGCACCTTCCATTTGACGCTAAGCATCCTTTTTTACTTCCCAAACATGATCATATCGTGGATCTAATAATCCGTCATTACCATGTGATGAATTGTCACACTGGACCGGGACTACTCATGTCTATTCTAAGACAGCGATTTTGGATACTAGATGCCAGGACTGTCATTAGGTCCAAGTTGCGACAATGCAACACATGTTTTCGGGTAAATCCGACGCATCCCATTCCAGTGATGGCAGACCTGCCTGAGTACCGAGTATCGGAAGCGAAGGCGTTTGTCCACACTGGAGTGGATTATGCTGGTCCCATACGCATAACCCTCACTCGGCGCAGAGGCCAGCACGCCCAGAAGGCGTATATCTGTTTATTCGTGTGCTTAGTAACCAAGGCCGTCCATGTAGAGTTAGTCTCTGATTTAACCTCTGATGTCTTTTTAGCCGCGTTTAAACGCTTTATCTCGCGTCGAGGGCCAGTATCTTGTCTTTATTCGGACAACGCCACTAATTTCGTTGGTGCTAAGGCCCAACTAGATGAGCTTTATAGATTCTTATTAAATTCAAGTTTCAATTCGTCTCTTTTACATGAGTTATCAACCCGCCGCATAATGTGGAAAATGATTCCACCTCGCTCCCCACATTTTGGTTCCATGTGGGAAGCGAATATTAAAACATTAAAAACGCATCTTTATCGCGTGATCGGAAGTCAGCTTCTCACTTATGAGGAGTTACAAACTGTACTCATTCAAATAGAGTGCATTATGAACTCGCGCCCTCTGAGCGTTTTGTCTTCCGATCCCCATCCCGAAGTTATTACTCCCGCTCACTTTTTGATGTCGACTCCACTGCAGTACTTGCCGGCAGCCGATTTGTCTGGTCAGCGCATTAATTTATCACAGCGCAAACAGTTGTTAGATAGTATGGTCCAATCCTTCTGGAAGAAATGGCACCTAGAGTATCTGCATACGCTGCAAGTCAGGCAGAAATGGGCAACTCCGGACAAACCCGTAGAAGTTGGGACTGTCGTACTCGTGGGACAGGATAATTCAGCTCCTCTAAGTTGGCCATTAGGAGTTATAACTGAGGTTTATAAAGGCACGGATAATGTCATTCGTGTTGCAATGGTAAAAACGAAGTTCGGTAACTTTAAACGTGCCGTCGTTAAATTATATCCTATTCCAACGCAATAAAGTTTAACTCTTATACGAAATTCATAGTCTTAAGGTTTAGGAAATATTATATTTAAATAACTTATATCGTTTGTTTCTCGCATTCAGTCGTAAAGCTTAAAGTTTTTCTGATCATAATCTAGGTTAGTAAATACTTATAATTTTTTCACTTCCTTTCTGAAAGCACTTGCGTCCTTCCAAAGCCCCCGAGCATGGTGAAGCGTCAATGCCTTTTTTAATATAAAAAATAAAATAATAATAATTTAGGATTTCTCCATATCATAAAATATGTTAGTATTTCAAATTAAATATTTTAACTTCTCAATTGATGAATCCTCACGCCATCTGTAATGCAGCGCCCATATACCGAGACTTTCTTGAGTTTTTTCCGCAAGGGCACACATATAGATGGCACTAGCGAGCTGACAGCTCCCCTTGACCGTTTGAACAAGACGGTGTGTGCTGCTACGCGCTCCGCGACAAAAAAATCCCTTTTTGTTGAAATCTGGACGATACTCGTAAAATAAATGGACCTGCATCTGTGCTTCATTGAGAACTTATAGTGCAGTGTTGATTTTTGGAGTTTTCACCATTCCACCGGCGGATCCACGAAGATTTAGCTCGCCGGCCGGCAGCCCATACTTGCAAGTGCGCATGAACGAAGTATCTTCCCATCTCCCTGGGTCTGAGTGGGATCTCTGGATTGTCAAGGTACGTGGGCATGTTTGCTGCGAATAATTCTCTTGTATTGGTTTGTCGAGGATTCATCAGAAGGGAAATTAATTTATTTTGAGGTCCGCCATTAAAACATCCGCCATAGATTCTAATTTCAAATTTTCTTACATTCTTCACAAAGGTGCAGGCTATTTACACGCCTCACCACTCCCAGCTAAGTCAACCAAGGCAACTCATGTTTATGTCTCTTTACCAATGATTTGACTTTCTGTGCCAATCTATTCTTTGGCGGAGTGCCGAAAGCCGAGAGATTGTAAAAAGCTCGCGCTATGGTTTAATTACCGTATTACAATTAGCGATACCGCCCTTTTAGTTAATGAAACCCTTCGGAAAACCGCTTGATTGAGAAAGAACACGTTCGTTTTATGTTTGATTATTAACGTAAAAGAAAAGCTTTTTAATCAACAAAATGTTTGTTTTTCTTTGTTCAGACCCTTTAGTAATTAAAAATTCTACTAGATGAGTGAATGTTGTTCATAATAGACTAGATAGGGCGTTACTTAAAACTTTGTGACCCTAAAGATTACCTATAGTGGATTAGGTGATAGACGTTTCTGGAAACTTTCAACAAACAAATGCGTATCTTGAACTTCTAATAGTATTATTATGAGTACATAGGTGGATGTATAATCATTCTATGATGTTCACACTTCTAGGGTACAGGCCTTGTCTTTAGAGCAAATGGGCCATAATCCATCACGTGGTCTCAATGTGGGTCGTAATTAGGTTAGGTATTATAAAATTGTCGACAAAAAGGATTTTAAAAATTACAGTTCAAATTGTCGCAATTGCCATTAATTGTGTAGGACGCAACGAGTGTTCAGGTCTAGGCTCACCTTCCTATCTTTACGTGAATGAACAGCTCTTGGCAAAAAGCCAAGTTAACGCCAAAGTGAAGAAGACACACGGCCTACACAGATATCCTATCTTCCTATAAATGTTTCCTACAATGACAATAAACTGAAGATACATAAAGCCCATTGCCCCAAAGAAACAAAGGCTTTTTTAATTTAATTTGATTGCGAAAGGGGTAGGTGTTAAAAAAGACAGCGTAACGAACAAGTTAATTAGTTAGGGGGTAAAGGGGTGCAACACGGGGTTGCAGACGACATTAAAATTGGAGAACTTCCAAACACCCCTTTACGGACTGAGAATCCCTAATTTCGGCGATTGCATGCAAAAATACAGAAGAAATAAAAAGATACTTAGTGTAGTGAATGTTAATTTGGATTTCCTTTTAACATTGCCGATAAAGGGAGGTCAGAGGAAGGGGGATGTTAAATTATGGTAATAGGAGTTGTAATACAGTATAGTATTACAGGTATTACTCCCACTAGGTGGACCGATGACCTGGTGAAGGTTGCGGGGATCCGCTGGATGCGAGACGCACGGGACCGGTCAATGTGGCGACACTTAGGGGAGGCCTATGTCCAGCAGTGGACGTCTTTCGGCTGAAATGATGAATGATGATGATGATAGTATTACAGAAACATTGTCTCAACGATCGTTAGTTGGAGGGTTCGCCAATATTGATTGTAAGTTGTGTAATTTATGTTGAACAGCTGATGGGATAGCGGATGTCGGTTATCGTTACAAATTATATACTAAAACCTTCTTTGAGAACCACTCTATACATAAGTGATAGCAGCATGGAAATCGGTGCAGTCGTTTTTGAGTTTATCGCGAACAGACTGACAGACGTCGGAATTTGTTCTATAATATGTAGTAACATAGTAAGGATTATACTTACATATAAGCTCACGCCTTTTCAAATGGGAGTAGGCAAAAACTACAGAATGCCATTAACTACAATCTTTACATAATCTTTCTGGTTTATCTACGTTCGTTTGTTAGCAAGTATTACGTGTCTGACCTTCCAGAAGAACATCACTAATGAAGAAATGAAAGCAGTGTACTTTATGGCGTCCCCTTGTCCGCGTATTTAAACTCACAGATACAATACAAAAAGCCGTACGTAGAGATTCTTCAGGCCAAAAGAATTTACACAAATAATAATATATTCAAACCTACAAACATCTAGACGTAAGCAACCTTCATCTTATCATACCAGTTCAGTACTCATCAGGATTAACACGGCCTTATAATTTGAGCGTTGATCTCAGGGAGGCTGCCTCACAATCATATATCTTTGTCGCGACGGTAATTTATGTTCTGTTGACTCACGCGACGTCTTGACAATTATTACTGTTACATCTGTTGAGGATTTCGGTCGAATTGACGAAGTTTTAGAACTTTAGTAAGCGGTTTAGTGTGCGTGTGGTAAAGGGGTCGAATGGACCACATGTGGGTAAACACAGGTTTGGTAAGTTTTAATTGGGGCGTGTATTGTGAGTGATAGGAAATAAGGTTATTTATTTTTGTTGTTTTACCTCGTTGGTTTAGTAGAGCATGGCATGAGGTCCTTTTTTTTTTTTTGGTGGGTGGAAAATCATCGAATAACCCCCCCCCCCCCCCCCCCCCGCTCTTGGGCAGAGCGAAGGGGAGTGTCAGACTTCTACTGACTAAAAACCAAACCCATGTCCCTTCGCCCTTGTGTCGGAGCCGCGGTAACCGTTCGATATCCACAGCCCCGACGGGATGGCATGAGGTCCTTTGGTTTGATTCTCAGGGTGGGAAAAGTTATAATGAATTTTTACTTGGGTTTTGTAGCAGGTTTTTTCAGCAGCAGCTACAAAGTCTGGATGTGTGCCCGATTGACGGCGATAGGCTCGCCCCCTATTACATGGAACTTAAACATAACTGGCGAAATGTTGATGTTCATTAAAGTACACCTCTCCTAACCTATTTGGGCATTAGAGGCGTATCGTTATGTAATAAAATAGCTCCAAAGCAGTCGCTCAATGAAAACCCATCCATCGCGCATCGTACCAAAAATAAAAATCATTTCCCACAACAAGTTTATACGAAAAAGTGAATTAAATGACAGGTATACGTATACCGCGAGGGCTGGCAGTTCAATCCCGACCGAGGTATTATTTACGACGACTGGCCGCGCGACAAATGCGGACTATTTATTATTTATACTACAATTATTCCGCGGCTTCGCTTCGGGGGAAAGGCCTTTAAAATATTTTCGGCGATATTATGTTTTGCAGATTTTATTGGCTTGATTGATAGTGGCGTATTAGAATCATCATCATAATATACTTATCATGGCTGTTTGAGGTAGGGTATGTGATAAAATTCAGTGTTCATATTGACAGTAAATATGATTGCAATAAATAATACATCATGTTTAAAAGTAATCGCAAGTTTAATATTGACTTTGACTTTGAATACTTATTTCCAAGAAAAATTGAATTAAAATGGGTTGTCCGGTCCACATCATGCAAAAAAACGGAATGAAATGTTACTGCATTTCACATAAATGTTGCCTGAGAATGTTAAAATAGAACAATACATTTTTCACTGAACCTCGCATAGTAGCACATCTCCACAATAGTGACAAATGAACTCACGATATAGTAGTGTATACGACAGTACACTGCAGTGCAAAATAATTTGTATGCGAGAGCGCTCCGATGGATTTTAAATCCGAATCGCCGGTACTCTCATCTATACCGTGTATATCTGCTTTCGGCGGCAATGGACAGCTTATTACGACGCCAATTAATCGAGGGCTCGCACTGAATTGCCACGGGCACTGGCAATCGATGGCAATCGCTGGCAATTGCTGGCAATAGCTTTTAGCAGGCCCAGATTAGCTGCCCTGTGAAATGTTTGCAATTTGAAAACATAGGATGTCTTTAAGGTTTATATTTTGCTTTTTGTTTTAATACAGTTTTGTTTTTTATGTTGAAAGAGTTAGTTTTAGTAAATGTTTTAGGTTTTTAAGTAGATAAAACATAAGGTTTTTGTTCCCTCAACCTCTAGTGGTAAATAATATAAATAGGAAAGATACACCCAATTATTAGTTGTTATAACATTATAGTTCCACGAAAACCGCCGACAACGTAATATACAACACCACATGAGAGATAAATTTATGCCACCGTCTACCTCAAACATTGACCCCTGCTCGAGCGAAAACGCAGTAATTATAATTCAATAACAATGATTAAACAGGCTACCGGCTACCTCGTCCGGTAAACCTTAGTTAACAATAATAAACCAGTTTAAATGGAGATCGAAAAATCGGCCATCAATCGGAAGCTCTCGGAAGAACTCGGAAAGGTTGGAATGGCTTGAATCGTCCGGGGACGCTACGAATTTCACCGCTGTTATAAACTCGATAGTAACGTCTGAATAGTATTTTGCAGAAGATGAAAAATGGTTTGTTTGGGTGTTGGATAAACCTTTTCTTGTTTTAAAATTCTGAGTAGACTTTCGTAGTACTTTATGAGCATTGTTGCGTTTCTGAAAGTCTTATTTGTTTTTCATTGGGTTAATATAACTTAGCTTTCTTCGTGTCTTATGCCCGTTTTGACTTGCTTATCTATATAAAAATATTATAAAGGTTTTAAGTGTATGAAGAGTGAGAGAGAATTCCAGAACCAAGACACCTATTCAAAAAAATATTACAACATTTGAAAGGTCCATTATTCCAGATGGACATAGGCTATTTTTTATCCGGGTACCATACGGCAGAAGCTGGGTACAGAAGCCAGTTTTTAATAAAACCAATAAATATGAAGGTAAGGCTCAACAATAAGAATGGTTCTCTAGAAAAAGCTTTACTACGTTTTGAAATTCATTGCGTAAATGAAATCTAATTGTATGAACCTGCATAGCTATTAGCTACCCCACGTCAAACCACCGCGCCGGCCGGGTAGTAGCCGGGTATTGGCCGGGGCAGTAGCCGCCAAAGCCTGGGATTTCCTCTCCCTTGAGCCCGGGGGCTACGTACTGTCTCCCGTGTTTCACAGAGACTGGAATCGTAGAATATGTAGCATTTGGATTTGACTATTTTTTGGAAGCTACGTGAAATATGATTTTAAGGACCACTAACTTCGGACTTGAGAGTAGGAGTTTTGTATTTTTATTACGCAGAATTGTGTCAATGTTAGGTACACCTCGTTATGTTTATTGTGTTCAAATCGGCGTCGTCTGCGAACCAATTGCCATCGAGCCTGCCAAAAATTTAGACTCCAGGTTGATACTAAAATATTTCGCATAGAAAAACCTAATGAAATTTTGCATTACCACGAGGCAGCCAGTCAAACGAGGGAGTAAGTGCAGTTGACAAGGTGACAAAATGCTACAATCATGGACTAATGGTGTAAAGCAACAACAACAGTAAGTACCTATAACAGTAGTTACAGTTTACCTGATTGTCTGACAAGAAGATGATTCCTTGCTTCAGAAGGCACGTATAAGTCGGTGTTTCCGGCCGACAAATGGCGGTCGTCAAACCATGTCAAAGGCCTTAGAGGCGGTTTAGAATCTCTGAAACTAGGGTGTGTGGGGTCGTTAGACCCTACTCCCCACAAGATAAGAAGAATACAGGTGTACTTACTAATGCGACATGCCTAATGAATGAGGCAGGTAGAAAGAGAGACATTAAGTTTATGTGACACGGTTCAAGGGATACAATTAAAACGCCGCGACGACGACCTTGGTAGCAAACAATTTCACTTGCGTCAATCGTAATAATTTTCAGGGAATACTTTTTTTATAGGTTCCTTTGACCAAAAATAAAACGTAAGCCCTAAGGCAGACACAGAAATATTTGTATAAAAGAACGTTAATTGTGGCCATACTGTGTCATATCCAGGCTGGCAACACCGGCGTGACGTCAGAGATTCCCCGAACACCGTTTCATTATTCATAGGACTTCTTTCGGATTATTTCTCTGTCCCGTTTTTTCGGCCGCCATTGTACTTTTTACTTTATAAATAAAATATAATTTGTGTGTCGTTTACGAATTCATAGTATTTTTATTTGCCTTTAGCGAAAAATATTGTTAGGTTTTTTTCTGCTTTTTTCTTTGATCGTCACTCTATGGGATATTCGCAAAGGGAGTATTAGGGACAGTAAATTACAGGGACGTAAAATTTAACTTATTTGGCTGGTTGGTGGGTTGTGGTCGGTCTCGGGTTGTCGAAAAGGCTTTCATTATAATGAACTTTGAAAATAGGTTGCTTTATGTACTGAAATTAAAGTTCAGTTTAAGTTGTAATTCTGACTTAATTATACACAGAACTATTGTTTGTTTTAACAGCAAATCAACCAAGTTATAATAAACAGTTCTGTTCAATTAATCCATCCATGAATTGGTGAATTGAAAATAGTTTTCAAACCAAATATCTGTTTCAGATTAAATTCCTCGAATCCAATAGCGACTAACAGAATATCAATCTGTTTTGATAATAATTTGCCATTTCTATCACAAATACGCGGGAAATGATTATTATTGCGAGTAATTCACAATTATTGGTCTTCGTACAATTGAGTACCTAATGGATATTATAGTACATAATTATGTGTATAGGTATATATGTATCAATATGGCGGCTATATCCTGGCTACTGGTGGTATTCGGTAAAACCTATAGAGACGTAATTAAATTACTATTTACAGCAGTTATTGGAACGAATTATCAGAAGGAAATCAAGAAGGAAAAAAGGAAGGAAGGAAGGAAGGAAGGATTATTATCAATTATGCAGGTATAGTTTTATTAGTTTACAGACAAGAAGTTATTTTTAAATTCTCTCTACCACGTGAGGTTCTATTGATAACGATTTTATATTAAGATAATCAACAATCCCAACTTCCAGTAAAGTGAGTTATTTTAATTCAATCACAGATTTAATCCTGCAGACTTCATCAGACAGATTTACACGCAGAATAATAGAACCACGTCGTTGATGCATATGTGGCGACTAGCGACATCTATCGCAACACCTGCGTACTAACAACGATCGACAGAAAATCCTACATCGCGCTATAAACATTATCCGCGACATAAGCCTATATAGGAGTTCCCGACTTACAACTGTTGGGCAGTTAGCCCACCGGACACAACACCCGTCCGGTCGGAGGATCCTCCCTTTTCAACGGGAATGAGGAACTTTACACCCTGTTCCTCATATCCCCAAACATAATTATCGCAGTCGTTTAAAAATACCAAATTACCAACTAAGTGCTGAAAGTCTATAAAACGATTGCAAAGACTGGCAACGCAGGATAAAGTTAGAAGTTTTAGAGAGCGTACAGGAAGTTCAATAGTCAACTATTTTAAAACACGCAACTTAAATATTGATGTTTTAAAAGTGCTTCTAAAACTGTTACCAGTGAAAATAGTTAAATTTGTAGTATAAACTTGGGAGAGTTTGTTAACCTATCCTACAATTTAGTATAATCACTCGACGAAAACCTTGATCACTTTGAACTTTGTCACATTAAACTGTTAATTTGTCTATTGTTGTAAAGTGTCGTTAACGATCAACGGTTTGTTATGGCAAGGTTCTAAGTTTAGCCAAAGTTGGCAATTCGGCACATTATGTTGATCTTTCATTATTGATAGGTACACACGGCTACACATCAAGCTATACAAAACCAGTATAATCTGATCGTTCATTGTGCGAAAAGATCTAGTAAATTGAGGCCAAGATTAACTGGTTTTGTATAGCTTGATGTGTAGCCGTGTGTACCACTGCTAAGGAATTTTCTTCCTATGAATAATCTCCAACAATTGGGTAGTTGACTAATAAAATCTAATTAGTCCGTCAGATAGATTTTCAAAAAATATTGGTCACATAATTTTTCTTTTTTCACGTAAACAAGAAAAGAAAACGATACAGTGCTTCGAAAACTCGTGTGACGTCACTTTGCAGTTTTTTTTTTTTACTGGAAAGTGACGTCACCCGCCCCCAATCACGATCTTTGACGCGTTTTATCTTCGTTCAATATTTTCCTAACTTATCTAACTGACGGACTAAACAAAATCATTTTTTTAAGTAAGGAAACATCCCGTGGCCTTTATTAATTTTTCTTGAGATATTTACTTAAATCACGTCACATAATGAAGCTCAAGTGACACAACCTTATTCTTTTACCGAAAAAATATTTCGCAAATTGAGCACGTCACAAAATGTTACGTAAATTGAAGAAAATCACGAATGACAAAAAGTCACTAATGAGTTGAGCTCACACGTCCCGCTCGTTTCGATTGTCGGCGAATTATTTTATCTCAATTGAGTCCCGGAATCCCGGTGTCCCGGTGTGCCGGAGTCCCGGTGTCGCCCGGCTTAGATTATTGATTTTACGTGTTTTTGTAGCTCCGGGCTTGAATCTTGCGTAAATGTGGTTCTTTAAATTCACTTGAATGTCTGGAATTTAGCAGTTTTTTAAGCTATTGCATAGCTTCTATCGCGGGCCTTGAGCGTGGAGACCGAATCCAGAAATTCCGTAACGAAAATAAGCTAAGCCTAGGTTGCTAGGTTACGGAAAATAACAAGGTTGTCAAATTAAATAATTTATAACGTGTAAAGGTGTAAAGTTTTCTGTTTTGTCTCTCTGCTTTCTCCTTCTATAATATCCGATTGAAATACCTAATTTCAATTGTATTGTTCAATTCAAACGAGGTACTGTTATAAATAATTATAATTGCATAAGTTGATAAAAAATGCTATGCAGTAGCTTTACCGCGGCAGTCTCCGAGTGCCACAACGATGACTAAGCCATAACCAATCAAACGATTTACATGGGGTGTTTTCTTACCTTTTGGTTACCATCAAGAACGGGATGAGTATAGACACCCGCTCTAGGAGAACATAGATTGTACCCTTATTAGGGATGTTCCGTTTCAAAAGGTCAGATGGGTATTGTGTAATTGGGGTTATGTTGGTTCTGTCTACCTTTATTGCCAAAAAGCGTGAATTTAAATATGCACTCTAATATCTATCATGAAAGCTATTGCTATGCTTGATAAAGAATGTACCAGAAGATATCAAATTACAATACTAGAAACTTGGGATATTTATAATACGGATCTATTCATATGGGTAATCGCGGAGTGATGTGCTTTCTAGCTTTTGTCAACTGTTTCTCTGTCGGCATTTTAAGAGTATGTTCAACAGAAAGGATCTTCTATCAGTTGGCTGACTAACAAGAGGTCGTATTGTTCGTTTTCCTTTGCATATGGGTAACCACAATACATCTCCGCTTTGGTCAAATGTCTACGAATCAATTGAGGTACCGTTACATAAATTATTTGGAAAAATTGGGGATTGGGGGCTATGTATCCGCGAAGCTGTCCAAAACATGGTGTCCTGGAACATCTTAAGTGTAAAACCACTGAGCTTTCAAAAACCTAATGGGAGACATTTACTAGATACTCATTACAATTTGTTAAGACTGCTATGTTAAGGTGGCCACTTACTAGGCTTAGCTGATCTACAGAGCGATGGCACTCTGTTGATGAATCTGTAGATGGCACGCCTCGTAAAGTAGCAGAAGATTTGTTTGTTTAAGCTGTATTTTAAAGATAAGCTGTCTAAACACCACCACCACAGAATAAAATCTAATCAATCAGTGGTTGATAAATGGCAGTGAGCGCTTGTAGGCGGCATATTAGCCCAGCTAATGCGCCGGCCAATCAATCAGGACGAGCGCGATTGATTCCACGAACGTGGCCCGACGTGTCCCGAACAACCAACCAATCAGCGAGCTACGATGACCATGCGTTACGGAATAATTGCATATTCTTTTTTCAAACAATTGTTTTTAAAAAGAAAACAGAAAAAACAAAACAGGGGTTCGTGCTACCAATCACACTTTGACTTCACAACGAAAATTAAATAAAATTTAAAAATGTTCTTATAAAAGGGACTGAACAAAATATTATGTAGAATTACTTTTCAATATCCGAGCATTACTGCAGCTGACAGTTACCTAATTAGCTTTCGAAAACAAGTCGTCGATGTCTTTAAATATATTTTTCTCTTCTTTTTTCCTACAATAAAGTTTCGGATACGAAACAAAATGCAGATACGGCTCCGGACACTTTGCTTGGATAGACACTTAATACATTGAAATAAGTGTCAGAGTCCGATGTCCGCTGCCGGTTCACAACTTGTTCGAACCGGTTCTAACGAACCTTAAACCAAGAAAATTCCAAACGAAACAGCAGAAAAACCTTTTCACCCCACAAAAAAAACACGCGTTATCTCATGGCAACCCTGAAGGGTAGAATTCAATTTGTCAGGCGTGCACGTCTCGCGAGATTGCGGCGAAGTCGCGACGCAAGCCAAGCGAGCCAGCAATGGACTGTGACAGATACTCAGTGACGTGAGGGCTCCTATTAATGGGGGACATAAGAAACGACGAGATGTTTTTTCCTTCGTGAGCATTTTGTTGGGAACTGGAGTGGAGTAATACGTTTGATTATCTTGATTTGTGCTGAGAATATTTTTGAAAAGGGATTGTAAATTAGGTACTTATTATCTATTATTAAAAATATAATAAAGCATCACCTTATTTTTGTCCGACTATCAAAGACAGGGTTAAGGTTTTTACACGGTATCATACATTTGCGTATCTAGTACAAAACGAATAGGCGGAATAGGTACCTACCTATCTAACTTAAAAGTGTAAAAATATCAATTTACAGAAAGCTTATTTTTAATTAAACCGGTTTGTCCTAGCAGCAACTAGTCTCCACCGGTTCGAACCAGTTTTTTCCGATGATCCTTCACTCAGTAACGCTGTTCCACAGCGAATGCGTTCGTACTTTTTCCCCTCACTGAACTGTAAATAGTTAACTGGCACTATGTTATGGAAATTTTCACAAGGCTACGTCCTGTTTCGAAATTTTAACTGAAAAGGTAAAAACATTGTTCATTTTTCCAAACTTACTAAAAATACAGTAACCAAGTTACCTGAGAAATGTCCTGAAGGTAAAATGCTCACGAAAATATATATTGTCAATACTCCAACAAATCTTATTTGAGAATTGGGAGCTCTTATTGTTTCGTATCAGTAACAAAATAATATGACAAACTCGACAAATATCAGATATTGCCTTGTTGAAACTTCTGTCGATATATTTATTTGAGTGTACTACACATTTCTAAGAATAGTTCTGTAGGAATAAAATTTCTTATTTTTATATTGGGGATGTAGCAGCCACGCTGTTATGTATATTTAACATATTATTTGGTTCAGAGATCGTCTGTCAGGGTGGTGGGTAGACATATTGATAGGCTGTCAGTCGCAAGCTCGCAGTAACCTAGTTTGCTGGAGACTAGACGCTTCTAACTACACTATCTATTAGATTTTTCTGCTTTTACGTAACGGTATGTTGAAATACAACGTGGAGTGTTTTGAGTTGATAAAATTAATTAGTGAAGAGTGGAAGGCTATGAGGGAGTTCTTTACCCGGCAGTGGGAAGATAGATTAGGAAGAAAAAAAAAACTGAAGATTGATGGATAGCTATACCAACTTCATAGCTGTAGCTAGCAGACTATGGAACTTAAGTTTATTTCTGATATGATATAGTCAGACAAAACTACTAGGACTATATTATTGAAAACTGAAATAAAAAAAGAATTCCGTAATAATTCGGATTGTGTAAGTATAACTAATCTAGTGTTTGGTTGAGGAGCTCGTGGCGTACCTAATAATAACTGCCACTCGGGTCAATCTTTAGGTTAAGCGGCGCTTGCCTAGGTTGGTCTGTGGATGGGTGACCGCCCATTTCATACCGAGTTTTCTCCGTGCCTCGGAAAGCACGTTAAGCTGTTGGTCCCGGCTGTCATATATAGATCTTTGGCAGTCGTTACAGGTAGTCAGTGACCTGGAAATCTGACAACCAGTCGTACCAAAGGGTATCGTATTACCCAGTATAAACTGGGTTGTAGAGGTCAGATAGGCAGTCGCTCCATGTAAAATACTGGTATTCAGCTGCATCCGGTTAGACTGGAAGCCGACCCCAACATAGTTGGGAAAAGGCTAGGCAGATGATGAACTAATCTAGTGTTTAAAAAAAAAAACTTACTTGAAATATATTTTCGTAAGAGCATTAAGAAGTATGCCAATCCAACTAAAACAGTAGGTATCTGTCTTCACTAATGTGACAAACTCCATGGGGACCGAAGAGTTCGAACATAAGAAAGATAAGGCGACAGCTTATATTGAAGGTGATGGATGACCAGCGGGAGCATGGCTCATGGAGCATGGGCCACTTACTGATGAGCAGGGTGGACGCTGTCGCCGTTTTTGTGCAGTATAAGGAAAATCTGTTTATTGTTTGGGATGTGTGGAAAAATGTTCGTTGTAGTTTTTGGATATTGATAGTGGCTTAATAAAAGAGCTTAAAACCACATAAAACAAGCTTTAGGTCAATGACCTTTGTAAGTCATAATTTAAAGTTGAAGGTATTCTGCAAAGTGATTGTATAGAACATTTACCTTTCGTTTTCCAAAAAAATATAAAATATGCAATTAAGTGCTAATTGGCTTTTAGGAAAATGAGGAATGTACTTCTGACTACTTTCAAAAAGTGCTAGTTTGTTGCTGACTGTCCTAAAAATGTGTCAGGGTATCCGATTCTTTTACGGGGGATCAAACCGGAATAGAAAATAATTTATAATATAAAAATAGGTAAAAAAACATTTTAATTTAAACGGTTTTATGTTAAACATACATTGCAATGTTTAAGATAAATGTACTAAAAACCAAAAAATAATAAAATAGATACAGTCGTGGGAAAAAACCGTGGGGCACGTCAATTGTAATTTCCGTAGCACGACAGTTCCGAATTGACGTGCCCCACGGTTTTTTCCCACGACTGTATCTATTTTATTATTTTTTGGTTTTTAGTACATTTATCTTAAACATTGCAATGTATGTTTAACATAAAACCGTTTAACTTAAAATGTTTTTTTACCTATTTTTATTTTCTAGTTTTTAGCCGCCATCTTGAATTTTAATTTTATATAGTATATTGTATTCTGCTTGTTGAGCCCTTTCATTTGATACCCATATTGATGGGATTAATAAAACATAAATTATCCGCCATTTTGTAGCGGCGTCCATCTTGAATTTATAATGATAATGAATAAACATTATTGTATTGTCACCAAAATCCAAAGTGTATACAAAATTTCAGATTAATCGGTTGACAGGAAGAGGGTGAAATTTGAATTACTAAATTTGATCCAAGAATAAAACAAACGGGGTGAGCTAAATAAAACCGTTTAAAAACGGATCCCCTAGGGTATCAGTTTTAGGGGATCAGACCGGAATAACTCATCTAGTTCAACACAGCCTCATTAGCGCTAACAAAGTGATGATAATCGTCCTCTAACATCGTAATAACTAGCGTCACCCCCACAGCTCAGCGGTAATGCGGCGCGCTAAGTACCTGAGCCTTTCCGGTTCAATTCCATTCATTACACGTTTTGCCGTGTCCTTTATCCAGCTGAAATTTGCAAATTTTCACAGAACTTCGTAGTTTGGTAGAGCATTGAAAAGTTTAATCGTTTTGATTCTATCAAAATGTGAACGTAGTTTAAAACATAAATCTACATCAAAGGGGCAATTCCCATCTTCTGAAGAACATTCAGAAAGTAAATTGTAATAATCTGCCAAAAAGCACTTAAAAAACAAAACGGTCACAATTTCGTCTCCGTGGAGATATTTATAACAATTTTGCAAAGACTGGAATCGGCCTGGCCTCAGGCATTGGGTCGTGCGTAAATTCTTGATCAGAAATCACGTTTAATATAAATAATAAAATCAACTAGGTACTCAAAGGTGACTTCCAGTGATTGCAATCCAAGGCTAAAGTGGACCACTGGTCGCTTATTAGGTTTCAATCATCAAAATTATTCTAAATAACTACAAAACATGCAAACAAAAAGCTAGTATTTCATAGAAAGGAGACCAACACCGTTTATACACAGTCATGTTCGTCTACACCGGTCATTGGAAAGCATTCGGGAAACCTCGGAAGTGTTCGGCAACGTCCGGCGAGCCAGCCGAGCGATGACGCGAAAGAATTGCTTCAAGAACACTCTTTTGATGTCAAAGCAACTAACACGAGGGGATGTTTTGCAGTATTTTTGTTATTTATTGACGTCTGTCCTTTTGTTCTGTTTTGAGAAAATACTGGCCGCTTTGTTGGGGATTTAGTTGTGATACTTTTTTATTTTGCCTGTACGAAAAGAAGGGATTTATAAGGTATTGCATGTTGTGTTAAATTGTATAAACCCATTTATATTTTGCTGGGTAGCACGTGAAATCAAAACATTATTTTTTATTAGTACCATTTTTTTTTGTAAATTATGGTCACCCTAGTTTTACCAGAGAGTACCATTTTGTTATGAAATATGTTTTCATAACAAAATGGTACTCTTTCTCAAAATGGTACTTTTTTCATCTTTTGCGATAGATACAAATTATAAACAGATAAAATTTTCTTAATACATAGTCGACCAGATAAAATGCATACCTATTACCTTCCTATTACATAAACAGCATTTATAGTTTAGTTTTAAAACCGTGAAAACCCGATAAAGATGTCTCCTAGCGCTCTCTACATGAATTATTTTATTTCTATAAATGTGTTCCTGTGATACTAAACCGGTGCAATAGTTAAAGAATTCAAGAAAACAAGAAGACATAATTTTGATGTCCGTAATTATTATTAAAATTATCTCCCAACAATACCACAATATTTTTTAGCAAATCCTTTGAGCCTTAAAGTTATTTCCGTAATATATATTGAGTAAGTATTCTACTTTCAATACTTATAATTTCATACTTGAAGGAAAACTTTTCTTTGGTAAATTTCAGCAATTTAGTAAACAAAAAGTGTTATTATGTCCTGAAAGTAATTTGTTTCAGAAGCCCGCCACCCTAGAGACTTAACTCACTACTTTTTGTTGTAATGTTAGCCCGACATTGTAATTTCCTTTAAATTATAATGTTCATACCAAAAACATTTTTCTTTAATAAAGATTTACAATTATTAGAAAGAAAATTGGTCGTCAATGCCCATCAAAACAAATTACGAGAAAAAAATAGGTACCTTTACTATATTATTGTTTTAAAAATATAGGTACAAGTAACTTTTTTTTAAATACTTTTAATAGGTCACAAGAATGATTGTATACCATTACATATTTATGTTTACATTAAATCCCATTTAAAACTATTTACTACCAATTCTTATTGCATCAATAAGCAATATAAATCATGTTAAATCCATAGAAGATGATTTCCTCACTTAAAAAACCCGAATACCCTGAACAATTTATCACGTTGTTCCCGCCGGGGCTGTGACGTCAGATTTACGGGCGCCGCACAATACCTGGCCGGTTGGCCGGGCTCGGCGGTTGGACAGCCACTCGTGGCTCAGACAACGGCGCCTGAAATATTGCCAATATCCAGATATTGTGGGGATGATGGAAACTGGTAATGTCTGCAGTTTGTGAGACAATTAGTGGAGTTACTGCGTTTGTATAGGTAAGTTATTGGGAAGAACGTTGAACCTCGTATGTGCCGTAATCAGAGATCAGATGCAATATGTATGGGTACATCGTTCTACTTTGGATCGAGCTCCCATTCAAAGATTCAAAGAGAAGAATTTCATATTAGTTAGAGTATGACAAATCGAGTTATTCCGGTCTGATCCCCCAAACCGATCCACTGCCAATATTTTTCTTTTGTTTATTCCTTTCTGATCCCCTGTAATTTATAATTCCGTTCTGATGCCCTTTCTTTTTTTAATGGACACAAGACAAATCGAAGAATCATAAAAACTAAAGCTTCTATTTGAATTCTGAAGTACAAAGAAAAGAAAAAAAGCAGAAATTGTTTTGTAAAAACCAGAATATTGTATTTTCCCTGTCCTAAGTTCAAGCTCTTCAGTTGTTAAAGTCTCGGTAAAGCTACAGTATTGTACAATATTTCCTGGAAGCGCTGCAATTGAAAATAATTTCTATATTTACTGGAAAAGCAGGTCAGAGCTTCAAGTTTCGAGGAAACCCGACCGAGTCGTATGAATTGTTATTAAATTTTATAAAGTAGGTAAAGAGATTTTTATTGTTTTTATAAAAAAAAATCTAACTACTACTCTGGTTTTCTATGAAACACCTTATTTATAAGTACAATAGAACAATGAACAAAACACTAACAAAGATTGTAACTACATCTACAGTACTGCTTATTTGTAACTTACTGAACTGTATAGGTTGTTATTTTGATTTGGCAAATAAAGAAGGCTTTCTTTTCATTTGATTTAAAAGAGTTCCCATGGAATTCCCTGCTCATTTTTCTCCACAGACCTCTACGGTTCGAAATTAACTTATTACTGGTTTATTTGAAAAAGGCTTAAGCTAGGATGAGTTGTGTATTGTTTTAATGTTGTTTTACACTGTTTTCTCTGTTTTTATTCATAAGCATCAGTCTTCGCTTATTAAGAACAAGCTTCTAGCTAGAGTGTCTTCAAATTAAATAGAGCTACTTTCATACTTAACCGTGTAAACACACCTATTCAAATACAGTTCCCTATTACGACAGCAGCTCTGTTATCACTTAGAAAGCGATTACTGGCGAAACCGAACGTAATTAAAAGTTGTCGCGAGGTAACCGCTTCGGAGTTGTCAACTTACATCGAGTTGTACTTGTGACTGCTTTGATCATATTCGTACTGATTGGCGAATATAAAAGAAAAACTTTGTAATGTTGTCAAAACACGCTCTGCTTGAAGAATAAACTTTTTAAAAGATAAATTGACGTGTTTTTGTGTTTTTGTCTGGGTATTGCTAACGGTGATTACCTTTATTGATTTTCAGATGGTACAAAATAAAATAAGAACATGGAGTATACAGGTAACATGTATACAAAATACTCGTTTCTTTTCACGAGAATACAAAAGCTGGCTGTTTAATTTTAGCCACGCAAGCATCCCTGCTAATACTTGTTATACTTTGATCTTCTCTGTGACTCCAAAAAGTAGGTACTTACTCGAATATAGATATTACAATAAGCAAATACCGTTATAATTATCTTAGTCATGGGATCTTAATGCTTTATATAACATTTATTTCCATAGCAGTTTAAGCAAAACGCTCTCTGAAGGAAATCTTCCTTCCTTCATAGTAAATTTCCATGAAAATGTATGAATAATGAAAGGGGCGTGCTTGTGTAGGGCGACCATGCCGCATGGCGAAGATTGAAACTTCCATATTTATGCTAAATGTATGCGTGAATCTTGCATAAATAATATACAGCGTACCATGTATTCGTTGTATAACAAGATGGGTTTTTCGTGTCCCTTTTATTAAGTCTAGTGTGTTAGCTCGTGGCTTTTTCAAGGACTAGATTAAATTATGAAGGAGCATCATCTTGTGACTCTCGGCTTATTTTTATTAAAGTAATATCGGGGAAGTCACTATGGAGATTTGGCTTCGTTTAGTAATTTGCTCATACAAGATTATACATAATCAAAAATGTTGTGTTTGAAGTAACTTGAGTTTTATTAATTTTCGTAAAATAAATAATAAGCCTATCCTATGACAATGTTGACGACGATTGTTGTCACCGTTTCGTAATATTGCTCAATTTAAATTCAAACAAACCATATTTTGAAGTTTATAATACAAATGAAGCCAGGAAGATCCTCGGCTGTCCAGACGAATGGCGCCCCAATAGATGGAGCTAGAAAATTATTCGTATAACAAGAATTAGTCGGTGTAAACCGTCGGCTACATAAAAGGCTCGGCCCACCCTCCTGGAGGCTGTTATTCCGTTTTATTTCGTCCTCGAACTCGTTCCCAGCACCGCCATTTTATAACTGAAGCCCTTTTTATTCGACTTGTCAGTTTTATTTTTAAACGAAATAGATGAAAAGAAAATATCTACTGTTGTGTTCGGTCGATGAGCTGGCAACCCTTTTTGCCGGCGGCGGTGGCGTAAAATGGTCACACCGGCTATTTTTTTTAACTTTTTGTTAAGGTTGGGCAAGGAGGTAATATTTCATGCCTGTTAGTAGATTTTTTTACAAGCTAATGATTTTTCGTGTTTCTATATAATAACTTCAAGAAAAAAGTAAAAAACGTAAATTAAATAAAACTGCTTCAATTGTTATAAAATAATAGATTCCACAAATTGACCAGTACTACCGCAAGAACCACTTCCACAATTCAATAACCTAGTCTTTGCTTATGATCCGATAATCTTTCCCCGCTTGAAGATTTCCGATTCTGTTTACTTTCATTAAAACGGTAAACTTAAGATTTCGATTCAAGATTTTCTTGAACATTCAATTTTTAAAAAGACCGCGAGCAATTCCTCTATATTTTACCTCAATAGCTGGATAAAGGAAAGATTTAAGTAAATCTGTTCTACAACATTATTAATAGTTTCCTCCGCTTCATAAAATCCTTATGAATATAAATCTTTCCGGCATAACACCCAGATTAAGTTTCAAATAGAAGAGAAACCAAAAAATAATGGCTTTTCCAAAAAAAAAGTTTTCCCGCGTATTTGCGGCCGCGGTGCCATCTTGAAAGTCTAGTCACGCGCTAGTGAAGGGACATCTCAACAATACGTCGACAAATATTTCAAAGGATTATTCACATGGATTCGTTTTATTACTGTATTGTGTTTTTCGCGTTTTATGGCCTTTGTTTTGTTTTTTAGGTTTGATTTTTGTTAGTAGATGTCTGTGTGCTTTGTGAAAATAACTTCAGGCATTGGCTCTTTGATATTTTATGAAATTATGTGAACTTATGTCTTTGTAGCTGTGACTAAAATTGTCAACATGTGACAGCTACTTTTTTATGTTTCTAATTTTATAAGTGTTCAAAATCAAAAGTCAGATTGCTATGTTAAAGCCATTTTCATCACTTAAAATCTATCTCTTTGTGTTACTTTGTAAACAATGAATTGCAATAGGTCACACAGTTTCAGTTGTTAATAAGATTCACATTGCTTACAAGCGACGCAGCGTGCAATTTTAAGTGTAGAACTTTAAATTGGACGTTAGACGTTAACAAAACTAGTCTCGACTGTGTGTTCTGCCCCTAATTGGAATACTGTTTGTTTTCACTTATTTGCCTAGTTATATTGTTGTCGTTTAATGTATTTGTTGTTTATTATACAAAAGCACTAATTTTCCTGTATATTTTATTATAAACGTACAATTTTTAGTAGACTTTCAGGAATTGTTTGCGAAAGGTAAAAAATTGCTTTAACATTTCTTTTGCTTCAGAAATCTCAAAGGGTATTAAAAATTCATTGTCTGTCATGTCAACGGAGAGAGATTATTTTAAATATAAAGCGACTTTCGACGTTTTATGGTGTCGTTTCAGAACCGACACCGATTTCCAATTATCTTTTATAATGAAATGTTTTTACAACACTGGTCTAGTGCCTTTCTTTCTATGAGTATGGTAGAGCTGAGTTTAACCTGCAGGACGAAAAAATAATATAACTGGAAATTGTCAAACGTAATAAAACATCACGCCTATAATCCCTAAAGGGTTAGGCAGAACTTAATAGCACACCCACAACATAAGTCGAGTTCCACGATAACTGACAAATGCTTGCACTCAAATCTGTGTGGTGCTTTCTTCAAAAGACCACCTCAGACACTAATCTGCATAGTCTTCATGTGTGTATTATACCAAGATTATGTCTGTACCTTGAACATAATGTAATCCCAAACGACTTTAAAAGAGTGTCCATGAAGTTTCTTGCCATTCTTCTCATGAGACCAACGCTTTGGGATTGGCAACTACAGTACACTCACGAGTTATTATGCCTTGTGACTGGGACTGTAGCTTAGTTTATTTAGCTTCATTAGTTTAGTAGTTTACTGCCGCACTCGGAGAGCTTCAGTGGTTGCTTGGGACGTCGCTTGGTAAAGGTTTTTGGCAGTTTTGTCATACAAAAGTATGTCAGGCCTTTGCTGGGTGGCGGCTTGAGTAATCGTTGGATATCTCTGAGTGCCGCAGTTAGTTTAATTCGACTATTCAAAAGTGCCTGTAACTGGCCTACTTGAAATAAATGCTTTGATTTTGATTTTGACAATGCGCTAGTTTTGTTTAAGTACCATGTAATAGGGGCGATTATTGCAATTAACTCAATCAACCATTAATTGTAACCACCCACTGTAACGTTTTGTTTGGCTGTCATGAAACTTTTACATTTTCCATTGATTGTCATCCTTCAGTCCTACTAAAACATCACCTCGTTAAAATTACATTCCTCGTTGCTTCAAACAAACTTCTCAAATAATTTAATTTTGCTGCTATCATCAATCTGTGGCGAAAAAAATAATGATAATTGATCAAAGTCCCTCGTCCCGCTTCATCAATCAACCGCCATTATGATCATCCTGTGGGTCGTATCGTCAACGGTGAAATATAAGGGATATTATACAGCGCGCTGGTTTGACGGTCAATGGGTGCACCTTTAACGGGCGTATTATTTATTCATTCTTAACAGTTTTGGGACAGCGCCATCTGTTTTTTAAGATTATCGTTTTTGTTGAAGGTGGTATTCTTGGGTATGGTTATTATGCACAATATGATAGCCACTCATTAATATCTACAAAAAAATCAAATCGATCAATCGTAATCTTAAATATAACCACTTTCACATTTGAGTGATATTTTTGTATGTCTCGCCGGAATATCACAAACAAACATAAAAGCTTTATCTTTGAACTTACAATTAAACACCAGCATAGCAGTTTGTGTTATCTGTATATTACCTGAAACAAAGAAGACAGAAATTATTTAAAGATTCTACACGATAACAAATATTTTTTTAAATATTGCTAAGAATAAGTGATAGGTACCATAATATACCTATTTTAATTTTGTTGAATAGTGTTGACGTTGCTATATACACAAGAAGTAATAAAGGCTCTAGGCAGTACCACAATATGATCCCGATTTACATTTTAGTGTCTCCTCCCCAACCGAAAGTTAAACGAAACGTTTTTATAGAACACACTAAGGTAACGTCACGACAAAGGGCCGGCCACTCGTGTCCGAGCCCCGGACCCCGTACCGCGGGCCCCGGGACGCAGGCCCCGGTCCCCCGGGATATGAATAGAAATATGGTATTCTTTTGTCGTCTAAGTGCGTCTCATAAGGCCCGCGTTTTGGAAGAAACTTGAAACTTGTATGTTATGAGAATAGTGTAGAACAAGTTTTAGAAGCATTGTATTTGGGAACTGGGGATATGGGTATTTTATACCACTATTTTCCGGAACTTTTGACGAGAAAATTGAGTATCACAGTCACAACTAGACATGAAGTGATATCTAAGCATAGTGAAAAAAAAAGATTACACTTTTTAATGTATTTTTTTTTGCGTTTTATTCTAGACTAAATTTTTTAAAGCTCTACTCACGCTCAAGTTACACGCTCACGTTTTTTAAATTTGCCTTCAACATTGAACGATTTACATTCAACTTTCTAACTCAGTTCTTGAATGATTGTCCCCTACAAACAGACAGACAAACAAACAAACACCATCTATCATCCACTACCTACGTGTGCACACTGCGCGCTAAATGAGAGTGCGTGCACTTTGAGCGCACCACGCATTGTACGAGACGTCATCGTCGTAACGTCACGGGAGCGACTCAAACGACCGCTGTTGTTTGTCCGTCTTGTGGAAATAGTCTCTAAACACCGCTTAGTGATGAGGGGACGCTTTGAAGAGTAGGTACTTGTGATTTGTTTGGAGCAATTTTTTGCTGTGATTGCGACGACTGACTTTGAGATATTTCTGTCGTGTAAGAGAGATATCTCTTAATTATTTCATTTTAGATTACTTTGATTTGCAGTCATCGTTAAGAAACTAACAAAGATGACGTTTGAGTAAACGTGAAAATATGAAAACAACATGGAAAAAGTTTAGCACGCTACAGAGACAGGAACAATACAACTCAACTCACAAATCATATTTCACAAGTCTACACTCGCAAAAAATGGCAAAAATCCGCATTGTTGATGCCCAAAAATGTGTTCCATTTAAGCACGCCACGAAAATAAAGCTCTGGGACATTTCCGCGATGAATCACCGCTGTCCGGTAGAGGGCGCTATCTTAAATAATTACCGTCCGAAAGCCGACGGTGTCCGGACACTGGGATCTGGACAAAAATGCATTAATATTGCACGGCCGGTGTGATGTATGGACTATTAGCCGGATGTTAAATATTAAAGACATACCTACAGGTTTAATTTTAGATGTAGAAAGGTGCATGTTTGTTTAGTACACACGGCTACACATCAAGCTATACATTTCCAGTATAAGCTGGTCTCGCATAGTATAGGATTTCCGTACAGTGCGAGATCAGCGTAAACTGGAAATGTATAGCTTGATGTGTAGCCGTGTGTACATGTACGGTGAGTAGTGTTAATTAATATTTTTCACATTTTTTCCTTTATTAACATGGTAATTACATTTTAAAAGTTTCGTAATTAAGTATCATGCAAAAAGGCTTACTTGTAGGTTTTTATGGGTCATCAAAAATACGTACGTAGACAAAATAATAATGATTATGAACACTAAAAATGTTGCGAATAATAACTTAGAATACTTTCAAACAGTGATAATAGCCAAACTACTTTCTAAGAATGAAAAAATGTACCCAAAACTGTACAAGAAACTCTAATTGAATATACGAGTAACATTCTCTTTATATTTACTTGAATAATTTCATTTCAGTTTAAGATAAATGGACAGTTAAGAATTAATTTTCGCCTCCAATTTCATAACAGAAAGGAAGGCAAAGTTATCTCGGTGCAAAATATAACAGTTCCTGTGTTGAACACTGAACATTTGAACAATGTCGCTGAGGTGGGGGGAGGGGGGGAGGTTGTTTCTAAGAAAATACAACGTTTAGAAGAGTTTCATTGCGTCTTTGTTATCCTCACTCGAGTCGAGTTTGCTGAGAAAAAATATCAAATGTTGGAGAACTTTGTATACCTTCTGTTTAGTTCAGGGAAACTCGTACGAAAATGAGTATTTTAAAGTTGCTTATTATATAGTTGGAATTCTACTGACATTCAGGGCTAAGTAAATAGGTTTAGAAATAAAAAGAGTTAAATTCTGTAAAGTGGGATTGGGCGGGCCATGTCTGTAGGATGGATCAAAACCGATGGGCCAAAGTCGTCACGCAGTGGATGCCAGAAGACGGGCGTCGTCGCCGAGGGAGGCCTAGAAAACGCTGGCGTGACGACTAGAAGCGTTTTTGCCCAATTGGACGGAGACAACCGCACAGAGGGATGAGTGGAAGGCTATGGGGGAGGCTTTTGCCCAGCAGTGGGACAATATAGGCTAAACAAAAAAAACAAAAAAAAAATCTGTAACCCCTGTAGTCACTAATAAACTCGGTGTAAGGTTACAGCCACCACACTACCTCAGATTTGGAATAATTTAACTCGAACAGTCAGTAAATGTCCACTAACCTGTCAATTGCCGTTGACGTTATTTATCTTAAGTCAGGCCGTTACAAAACAACAGGGCCCCGAGTCTGAGGGATGACCAAATACGCAGAAAGTAAATAATTATATTAATAAAACACGCAATGGCTACCCAAAGTACCCAATAAGCAATATGCGATGGTTTCATAGATCTTTAGTTGATCCATTGCCCTTTACCAAGGGTGAACAACCTCTTCACATAAGATGGTAGCGCGCAATGTGACGCGTACAACGTAAACAGTCCACACATGACGTGAGTACCCGGTCTGGATACACGGTAGGGTTTACAAACACACAAATGTTTATATTTAGACAAAACACACCCGTACGACCCGTGTCAACCGGGTGTAACCGGGTGAGTGCGAGTGCGACGTACTCGCGCGTGTTTTAATCGTTTATAAATATGAATATTTTTAATTCTTAGGGTTTTATGTCTGCTTTTGTAAGCTGAGTTTTATTTTGTGAACTGTTTGGGGTTACTTAAATGTAATAAACAGGTGTTTACAACAGAATATAGACAACATGTAATGTACCCTTGTGGTATTCCCATCATAATTTGTTATCTGCACAATACTGCACATGCTCTGTACACCTTTTAACACAGAACTTCGAAGGACTGAACCATACTGAACACAATAACATTTCTTAGTAGGTACTACTTAAAATTTCTTTAAATATTTTTCCGCAGGTTTTAAAATAATTTATTTGCAATTAATTACTATTAAGAAGAATTAAAAGAGGCAGGACGCCAAGCTGAGCGCGGTGATGGCGGGCGGAGAGAAGGACTGGAAAGAGAAGTTTTGGTCGTCCGGCGGCGAGATGGGATCCTGGATAAGACTGGCACAAGAAACTGAAGCTTGGCACAAGCAAAGGCAGGTCTATATCCAGCAATTGGTGAAGTCGGGATGCGGATGATGTTGATGAAGAAAATTATTTCCGCTTGCGAAATATAGCAAACATTAAAATGTGCCAAATAGAAATTGACCCTTTTCCTACCAACCGATATCCCCATTTACCTTCCGTCAGACAAAAATAACATTGACACTCTAATAAAACCCAATTAGTTGACAAAGCGAGCTGTCAGTATGACGTGACCTTGCAGCGACGTCAAATTGTCGCCAACACTGAATTATTCAACAATCCACGCGACGAAGATGTCGCTTAATTTATTTACACTTTTATTCCGTTAGAAAGACGAAATAACAAGTTATTTTTGTGTTGAAAAGGCGACCGTTTGGTGAAAATGAAAATAATCATTGGCCACTTAGTTACGGTAAATCTAGCAGGTATCCCTTAACTTAAAGCAGTTTTTGTTAATAAAAAGTTCTTCACGCCTTTCTCTGGGTGAATATAGTTTACAATAAGAAAAACTGTAACAATATTGAAGAATTGTAACAATATTGTGATAAGTGTAATATGTATTTTCTTTTTTCAATAAAGATTATTATTATTATAACTTCTTCAGAAATAAGTTCGATTGCGTGGACTTATGAACATTAAAACTGCACTTCATTACTGTCGAAATTAAATTATAATGATCATTAGACTCATAACAGTACGGTTGCTGTAGAATTGATGATGACAAAGGAAAAATAACTGAAGGAAAATAACCGATGCTCATCATCATCATCAGCTTGTTCAGTTGGCAATTTTTTTTATTTTTTTTTAAGTTCTTTCCTGGTTTACCACTGGTGGCCAGACCGGGTGTAGACACCGGGAAGCATTGAACATAACTGCAGTTCAAAGAGTAGGCAAACACCGACAAGTACATGTCGTATTCAATAAGACATCCTCATCGTAAATGGTTCACCTGAAGCCACAAATCAAAACACGCGGTATTTAAACAGCGGTAGTATCGTTAGTCAGTGGATATCGATCCGCTGAGTGACGCGGCACATCGGTGGCTCACGGGTTCCGTACTCACTAAGTTTGTGTACGGGAATAAACATGAGGCATTAGTAATAGGTAAATAGAAGGTCTAACGTGATAGATAGGGTAAAATGGTTTATTTCGTGAAAAAAAAAACAGTTAATCTACAGATAGCCCGCTTATGATTTAAATTTCTAAATTTATCTCAGCAGCGTTTCACTTGGTTAGTATTTTTTTTGTGATTTCGTGAATTAAACCGTAGTTTTATTTCGTCTTTAAGCTTGCAGAAATCATGGTAGTTACTGTAGTAATTACTGGGAATTGCAACGCAAGAAATTTCATTTTGATAAGACATGTAACTTGATGCCTTTAAAATATCCTAAATAGAGTTACAACTTAACTATCTTATGCTACTAACACAGTATTATGCAAATCCTTTGATTGCGACACACCTACCCTTAACTAACTGAACACACCCTAAACACACATCCTCATAAACTAAATACATTACGCTGTGTCCTGATTATTCTCTTTAGCTTTACGCCTCAAAAGTTAACTTAGCATCGCTTGGAAGTGCTTCAACAAGGTTCACCAAAGATTGTACAGTCAGGGAAATTCATTGTTCAGTAAATAACGTATTATATAACGATAAATTGTCCGTATATTTAAAAATACTTTCATTATTCACCCCCTGGTGGGCTGGTGATTAGCGTTATATTCCTTCCATAAAGATGGTTTATATAAAACGATAACAAGTCATGTCATTTTCTACCTAGTCTTTTACCAAATATGTTGAGATCAGCTTCCCATCCAACTGCAATACTGCTAAAAATCGTTAAAACCAGGTAGTGTGAAAATGTACTAAACAATACCTACATTTGTCTGAGTGTACGACTGTACGCAGAACAAACACAGTGCGCGGCGCTTCATGAATAAATGAGTGCACGGCAGAGTGAGCCAAGTACTCGAGCATGCAGCGAGAGGAGGGTTAAATATGATTCTGTTTCGTGCATGGATTGTTTTGACTGACAGGTTAACGCGGTGCTTGGCTTAATGTGATGATAATATATTTCGATTGATTTCGAGCTAAAATTGTAAGACTTGAGCCGTAAATAAGTAAATGCTACGCTAAACATATTTAAAACATCACTCGGTCTCTGACATCTTCAAACGATTGACAGAAACAGAAAACCATTTTCAATGAGTACAATGCATTTGATGATCAATGGTGCAATGGAGGTTTATCTCATAAGGTAATGGTGTACTAATATTTGCCACTGTATTCTCAGCATACAGACTAATAATATCATTAAAGTGATCAAAGCAGAAGGAGCTAAATAGCCAGCAATAAAAAACCTCCAAGTAATCAACAAACCAGTGCGACTAACCTTAATGAAACCGCACGAAGATTACTAGTTTGTAACGGCCCGTAATTCTACCAGCATGAGTAGTCCAATTTTATTTGCCCAAAGTCCCGAACACAAGTAGCGACAAAGTCCCCAATACAAAGGGGTCGAAATAAACGTTCTTTGTGGGGACATTAGTGTAGTGGAAGCTTTTATGGGCTAATGACGCCGCGGATTGATGGGATCGGCCGAATTGTGGGGATAGTATCGATATAGTGATATCGAATGGTGATTATACGTTGTTTTTTTTATTTTGGGATGTGGTGTGTTTTGGGGTTTAGGTAGGTAATTATTGGTGTGTGATTTTAGCTTTTATTGATTTTTATTTGAAAGTTCATTATTTTGATCTGCTTTCACAATGGCTTGGCTTAGTATTAAAATAGTTTTTTATACGATTTCCAGCACTAATAAAAAAAAACTAACTATAACAATCGAACTGTGCTCCATACACTGCCATGCATACTACGTCAAAAATAAATACAAAAAAAAGTTCAATCATTTTGACGTCTCACCTTCAGCCATACTAAAACAAATAGAAATTGAAGCAGGTATCGACTTGGTCCCACCCCTAAGGGTACAGGAGTACAATCAGGGCGCGATAGGGTGGAAGTGGCTCCTCAATCATGGGCGGGTTCGGGAAAAAGCGCCATATTTCCACGTCGACAACACGGAACGCACTGACCGACTCAATGGCAGTTTGTTCAAGTTTGGCTTGAAGCCGACGACTCAACTTTGTTTGGGTTTGACTTCTTAATGTTGTATGAATACATACTGTTTCGTTTGTAGTTGTATTTGTTGTGAGTTTTCCACAAAGAACGTTAAGAGAAAAGTTAACAAAGCAAGAATTATAATGCTTTACATACTGTTTTCTTATTAAATATAATTGCTTTCCCGCTTTGTTGAGATCCAGTTTGTAAGTTTATCCGATTAACGATAAGTGCACTAAACACTGAAAGTTGCAACTTGCAATGCAGCTTTTCCGTAGCATGTCGGTTTAACCTTGCCTTTACTAATATGATCAAAATACTTATTAAGTTACGTATGGTCATTACTATCTTAGGAGAAACAAAATAGTCTCAATTAATACTAAATAATCTAGGTTTACAATAACAGCACCAAGCAATACTAGCCGTTAATTACAAATCCACCAATCAGACCGACTCATCAGTTTACGTGTCGCAGGAACACCAATCATCTTCGCTCGTCATGTCGCAGCGTCAGCGGTAATCACGGTGCGTGTCGTGATTGGCTGGTTCTGCGCCAATTAGCGCGCGCTGATTCAGACCAATCTTGGAGAGATTAGTAAGGAAATCTGACGAGGCTGTTGTATTGGAGGTAAGCAGAGATGGTAGTAGGTAGTCAATGTATTTATACTACACCTGCTTGGAAAGTACCTTGATACTAGTACTTTATCAAATTTACGGTAGAAAGTACGTCATTGCATATCGAACAAATATGCGGGGAGAAAACGCATCTGAGCGGGAGAGAATGGATTTTCATACACTTTTCTCTCCCGCTCAGATTCACTAACTGCAACAATTTGAAAAAAGAACATGTGAAAATTGCAGACACCATTGGCGCCATTTTCAATTTGAATTAGAATTTAGTTTTTTATTTTCCTCGTAGGTGTAGTATAAAGCACTATGTATCACTCGAGAGAAAGTGCGATTCCCGATCTCGGGTGTTTTAAAGCCCGAAGCCGACACCCTCGACGGTAATCGATCACTTTCTCCTCTCGATGAACAATGTACTATTGTTAAATGTCGAACATGCTTACTATCGTGCTTAAAATTTTGACAACTCAAACATTCATTGCGTTATCCATACAATCAAGCAGAAGAGTTTTTGCAAAGATAGTAAAAATAGTGATTGAAACATTCTTACGGAATCGAAGTGTAGGTCTCATTAAGAACTATATTTAAAAAAAAAAATTGTGGTAAACAAAATATAAATAACTTAATACAGCTAACCAAGCAACCCTTGCAACAATTCGACATAACATCGAGACATTACTAAAAGTATATCTTCTCACAATCAACCCCCAGGTTTCAGATAGTCTTCAATATTTCAGTCTAAGCTAGAACAAATAAAAATAGCTAGTAATTATAGCCTGCAGTCGATACATTTAATTGGAAATGTCAGTACAAGCGGTAGCCGCGATGCTGCACGCTTTGTGATCGTCTCACAGACCAGGAAGACAAACAGACGGGCAGGGGAAATTAAATGCAGAAACATTGCAAAGCAGTGTACTTTTTACCTATGTTTAACAAGTATAACAAATACTAACACGGTTAGAGAACGTATAACGCCTCTTCTCTTTTTAATATGACTAAATGTAAATATATTGCACACTAGCGGACGTCCCGCGGTTTCACCCGCGTAGATCCCGTTCCCGTGGGAATACAGGGATAAAAAGCCTATGACACTCAGCAATAATGTGGCTTTCTATTGGTGAAAGAATTTTTAAAATCGGTTCAGTAGATCCGAGATAACAAATACACAAACTTTACCTCTTTTAATGTTAGTATAGATTTGACGTAATTAAATATTTAGGAAAGTGCCGATGTTTGTTGTCAGACTGGATTCGATCTGGGTGCAGCAGTAGCATCAAGATTTTCTATACGTCTGAAGTAGTTCATCCAAAATGTTAGTTCTATTCTAATAGACTTAATGGTTGCCACCACACATGGGACATTTACATCGTATTATTTCTGGTGCAAATGAGGTGAATATGAATTATGAGAAAAATTTTAACCCCACCGCCACTTATATCTCTAAATCACACCATAACTAATCTTGGTGCGTTCGAATAGTTTACCTCAAGCTATGGAGGGGTCTGTCAATAACAGCAAGTCTACCATGGTGGGTCCTATCAGACGGAGGGTCAGATTTCACCGCTCCCGTCTGCTGCATACATGTATAAACCAGTATAAACCGGTTTTAACTGGTGTAAACCGCATCGCGACTGCGCGGTTGCTATAATGGAAGGGGAGGATCGGGCGAAATGGACGAGATATATTATACATATTTGTGTGTTTAGTTATTTATGAGGATAATGCTTTGAGGGAAGATTTATACAAATACGCGGTGGGAGGAAAAATGTTTAGTCATACAATTATTGTCAGAAAAAAGAGGTTCTATGTCTGTTCATCAACTGTTAAAATTTTGCTGAGAAATGGTTTAATAACTCGAAAAGAATGTATAAAAAAACCTACAAGTCCAATCTTCATATAGGACCTGTAATGGGAAGTACCATTACAACAAACTAACGTCAAATTAATACCACCACCAGACCCCACTTTACAAGCACCACAAATCTCCAACCACGGAACACTTAACCCATACAAAACTGCAATGTTCCCCACAGCAGTACTCATACAGTTTGGTACGAAAGCGATTAATAAGCCGGGTCGTGGGCCACAGCGCGAGCGGCGCGATAGATATGCTAATCTAGTGTTTATGGCAGCGGTCACGCGATCCCTAATGGCGGGGGCGGGCTACGTGTATGTACCCACTAATTGGGCATGCTGTCTGCGATTGAGGAATTGGGGGGTGGAATGTGGTATCGCGTATACAGTTTCGTGTGGCGTGAAGCGGGTCGGAATATGCCATTCATTTAAATTTTCAATTTTGAAGTTTCGAAGACGGCGCCCTCGTCAAAGCATGACTAGGAAACGCTAGCGTGACGATCTGGACTCGTTCTTGACGAATCAACTGGAGAAGGTGAACTATGCGGCAACATTAATAACTAAATAAAAAGGAGATATTATTTATACCTGCGTCAATGTTTATACCCCATAACAAACACGATATTTCAAAAGATTAACTCAGATTAAAAACTAATTTTGCTGAAAACGAAAAGTTATATCAACTGCAGCTACAAACTACAATATACTGCACCCTGGCAGACCGCTATAAATCCTCATCGTCACCCGGGCAGCAGGCAGGGTAAACACTGCCCATTACTAACGGTAGGATACGGATAGCACAAATTGACTTCATCCGCGATCAACCAGTGTACCAGTGTGCACTAAATAAAAACGTAGCTAAAAGGCGGCGGGTGTGCAATATTGCAATACACCACAGAGTATTTGGATACAGAAGGCTCACTTACTAGAAAGACGCAAAAACAACTACGCGCTAACTTACACCAGTACTGCAAATTGTATCCCTAATAAAAAATCTAGTCTTATGATGATTCAAGTTTTGTTCATTTTTATTGTAATTTTATTATGCTTACCTATTCTATTTCCTTGTCCTAAAAATGTTTTGTTTAATTTTGTTCTAAGATATATCATATTGTTTACTGCCTAATATTCTATTTATTTTATTTTTAACTCTACTTTTAACCGACTCTATGCAATTTTAATATTTGATTTTTATGTTCAACCAATAACTTGTGTGTGGTGTCCCCAAAATATAAATATGACCTGGTAATAGATAAACAAACTTAACAATAAATATCACTTACAGTAGAAATGCTGGCCAGCATTAGCTGTAATTATGGGAAACTGTCACCTATAAAGTACAATAGAAATAAAATTCTCCCTAGTGCGAGCAGTCACTGATTGTTCACACTTTTTTCTCTTTCTGCGTCAATTTACGCCACTATTGTCTAAAGTGGGCCTTCTCACCCTATTTGGTGCAATAGGGTCGACGCGGCGTAAAGTATAGCACTAGAGTTAATTGCAGTCGCGTTGTGCGCAGTCTTAGCCGCGCGCGTGGCAAGCGTGAAATTTTAATCAGGTGGAAGATATGAGGCTGCGAGTTGCTTTGAAGTGAGTGGGAAAATTATTTAGGAGTTTTAGTAAGTTGTTCATGGGATTAATAAATAAAGGGGTTTGGCTAAAGTTGGCGTCGTTTTGAAGTTGCGCGGCCAGTAATGAAACTTGGATATTTTGAAAGAACAGATTAAAGCGATAGAAAAATATTATGGATGCATTTCTCTAAATCTAATCGGAACGGAGATATTTAGTTTTGAATTGCTCATTAAAATCGAAGAAGTTATTACAGTCTATTGCACTGTTTAAGGTTCCAGTCGTATTTTTTTTCAGAATTCAGACCACACGGTAGGCGCAGTGGCTCAAGCAGTTGACTACTGCGCTACGTGTCGCGGGTTCCATTCCCACACAGGGCAAATATTTGTATGACTTGCAGATAGTTGTTTCGGGTCTGGGTATTTGTGTGTTTGAGTTTAAATGTTTGTGAATGCACCCACGATACAGCAGACTGAAGTTCCTAGTGCTGGCCAACGATGAAAAAATAATCAAAATAAATTAAATACGTACGTAGATTGCATGGCTCGATGTCTGTTATATATGGGCTGATGCATTATAAAGACTTGGCATTGTGGTCGTTTGTGTATTGTGACAGACCCAGCATACCTCTTTAGACTCTTATATGTTTAAGATTTGGATGTATAACACCATGGATGTAATTAACAGTGCATTTTGCATTTGTAGCCAGCGAAGTCTGAATCGTGTCGGCGGGACTCGTATTACACATTCATCTAGACGGACATTTACGTGTACATTCTCGTAGAAACTGCTACACAAGGGCTGGATGCAATATTGCTCTTGTATTATTTATTCCTTTTCCCAACTATGTTGGGGTCGGCTTCCAGTCTAACCGGAGGCAGCTGAATATCAGTATTTTACATGGAGCGACTGCCTATCTGACCTCCACGTCCCAGTTAATACTGGGTAATACGATACCCTTTGGTAAGACTGGTTGTCAGACAGAGTCAGGTCACTGACAACCAGTAACGACTGCAAAAGATCTATATATGGCAGCCGGGACCAAAAGCTTAACGTGCTTTCCAAGGCACGGAGGAAACTCGGTATATAATCCACACCCACCCATCCACAGACCCACCTAGGCAAGCGTGGCCTAACCTAAAGATCGACCCAAGTAGCAGTTATTATTAAGCCAGCTCTAATATCAACCTTCTAAACACATAACTAAGATTTCTTTACGCAGAACAGTAATTGAAGAAGACATTTTTATAATATTCAAACTCAAATATCTCAGTTTAGAAATGACTTAGGACAAAAATAATTTAACATGTATGTGTATTTGACACAGCACAACAAAATAACATGAAAATTAAAAGTGGCCGCTCAAAAAAAAAATGACGCCACTAGCCCTTATAAAGTTAGCCAAACCCCTTTGAGTTTCAATTCAATGTAAACGTTTTATGTTACCGTAACAAATAACTTCGTCGGCCAACGCTTCGACAAACAACAAAATGTCAGAGAAAGAATTTTTCCTTTTTACATTGACGGCCAAAACGTTTTTAGGAAAGTGTATTTTTAAATCTGTGTTTATTTAACAAAAACCAATACTTCCCTCGACCCCTGACCTATTCAAACTAAATCTCAAAATATCTCTATTATGGAGCTCTGATCCGCTCGACCCAACCCCACACCTTTTAAAATTCGCCGCCATTTTCGTCTGTCTGGTTGGAAATAGCCACACTTACCCCTGAACTTCGCAGGTGGGGGTGGCAAATGTAGCGTACTATTGAATTTTTATTAATACTACCTTCTATACAATAGAGTTTGTTAATGGCGCAGACGGACTTTGCTATAGTTGACTATTTCTGTTTGTATTTGTGAATAATATAAGTAGGAGTGTTCATTTGTGTGTTTCATGTTGTTTCGTGCGACGTGTTTTGGAAGAGTTTTGTGAGCAAGTTTTTTATTTGATTATACTGAACATCGCAAGTTGAACACTTAAAGTCTATTTCATTCATTTTTCAGAAACTATTGTTACATTCACAAACATTTGTTACATGTTATGGTAATAACAATGATAAAAAGTAACTTTGTTTCACAGATATTCATACCCTAATCATTTTGAGTTTTATATCTGATTCATACAGAAATGTATTACCAGGCGCACAGAACTCAAAGCATGTCTAATATATCTATACAACACACATGACAGAAGCCGTAACAACAGAAGGCTACCCCAATGTCCCTGTTTACCCCACTCTCCCCAAACTCGACACTTGCGTCGGATTTGTGTCCGCTTGTTATTAGCCTGTTGGGATGACTTTTAAATCCTTTATGGCCTCCACCAGGTGTTACAACGCGTTCCAGTTTATATTGGAAATTAAACGACTTATAACTCGGTTTCATCATTTTTTGAGAGTGTTTGAGTAACAGTTTAGATTTGTGATGATTGCGTAAAAGTAAATTATTAGCGGAAATGAGATTTTCTGATTGAATAGGAATCTTATTTTTTCAGTGACCGAATGCAAAATGGTTGTCTTCTTAGTCTGACCAGTGCAAAGGTTCCACAGCTTTTGTACTACCAAAGCTGCAAAGTACAGAACATATTATTTTCCTAATGCAGAAATCTCTGTGTCCCACAACAAAATTAATTAATGTTGTCAATGTCCATCAGCCGTCACCCGTCACTTGGTCCCCCGCGAGTGACGTAATGACACAAAATGGCGTCGTTTGCCGAGCTGTCAGATTAGTGTGACCAGTCGTATTAACGCGAAATACACGAGATTTGGGTTTTTTAAATTGAAGGGTCTGATGGGAGCCAATGTTACGGTAATAATACGTCATAATAGCATGTATGTGACAATATACTCCATATTGTTATTATGTGATTTATTTAAAATATACGTTGAAAATGTACGAAAGGCTGTTCAAAATTATCAAAACTACCAAAACCTATAGTAAATTTAAATGTATGAGACAAGATGTATTTCAGAATCAACCCAAGACAGTAAATGACCCATTCTGACAAGATTTGTTTCAATTGTGATAATATTAAGGTAAAATGTGTTTTAGACTTTTTTTTTTAACACTGACAAAATCACAGCCATTCCAAAGTCTAGACATCCTATCTCCACTTAGAAACTATAAAATAAATCAGGACGATAGTAGAATAACTAGTAGACTAGAACCACAGACTAATTTTTTTCGCTCTCGCCCGCCTGCGTTACAGCCGGTATAACAACGGTTCGCAATGTAGGCATACAGAATGTCCCACGTTGGCAGTGTTACCACTTTACAGCCATACTGCCGTTTATAAGCGTGTGCTGTCGCATTCTACTTTAATATTGCAAGCAGACTATCGCAATATCTCCTGTACTTTATGGTCGCAGACAACCGTGGAGCGGGTCATATTGGTTAGCACTTAGTCTTGTGAACCGGGATTTAAAATAATGAGGTGTTAAATTTTGTAGATTATGATATTGGGTGCCATATTTTTCAGGGAACTTTTTTGATGTTGTTAAGTTATGTAAATTGCAATTTCATGATTAACTTAGGGGTGTCGACAAAACGAAGCTTTTGAGCAGCTATGGTCATACGATGAAGCTACTTTAACCAGGGATCAATTTAAAGTAGGCATTTCATTGTCATAGTTTATCTCCAAAACTAGCATTAAAACTAATCGTACATATTCACTAAAAGTTATACATTTGAATAAAAATACACGATGAAACTTGATCCATCTACTACCTATCTCTATTCAAATATACACTTTCACAAGACGATAATCAGCAAATCCAACTCTTTTCTTTTCTCCAGAGAATGGCAGATTTATCTTAAAGCAACAAAAGGTGTCGAGTTTTTAATTCAACTCCGTGTACACGAGAATAGCTTGCATTCAGTAAAAGCGCGAAGTTTTCAGCACTTTCAGTAGAATGTCTTATCTTAGTGTAATTTTATTCCGAGTGCTATCTTAGGGTAGTTTGTAGGGGTTGAAGCAGGTGCAGTCGAGCTGTTCACACAATTTCTGTGTAATATCATTTTATTCGTATAAGTAAATGGGTTGTTCATGGAAGTAGTGCAATTTAAAACTAGACAAAAGATCTTTAAAAAGATGGTTTATAAGATAGTTTCTACATTGAAAGTTGCGAAGGCGAATCTCTCAATTCTTTCTGTGACTGTGTGGTATTAGACCGTGAAAACACCAATTAAAACAACAAATAGTTACTCGTACAACGACTAAAAAGAGAATAAAGAAGTTTTCCCAAAAGAACTGTTTTTCATTCTCTCAGTACCTACCGCAGCCCAGTACCAAAGAGGCACTACGGTACCGTATAGTTACCGGTACACCGATACCGGTACAATACCGTCCCGATTGCATTACCCTCAGATAAGTCCCGGATTTGCTTCCGAATTGTTTCGTATCGGAAATAAACGGGAATGCGACGAAGGTTATTTGTTTGTAAAGTGTACGTAATATCGAGTCGAGAAAAATGGAAAATGTTGCCTTTGTTGTTGGTAGAAGATAGGATTGTACGGACAGCGATATCCACGGAAATCTATTGAATATTCACAACTTGGGTTTAATATGAAAACAGATTTGAAAGGATCGTTGTTCAGAATTTTATTATTCATATTTTTGTACTAACACTGACTAAAGCATGATTATAACATTTGTACGTTTTAGTTGTAATTGTACTTACACTGGGTGAGTACAAATGCAACAGAAGAGTGAAGCGTACAGCAAGGAGTTAGTCAACATAATCAGAACTGTGAAACCAGCAGTATCGTATCAAATCAACACAACGATCCAATCATCCATCACAATTTCAATCACAACCGAGTGCTGATCACGATAAGCTCCTCAACTTACAAGCACCTAGATTGGAACTAACTAACATTCTCGAGATCCAGAATTCTAACACTAAGCTGATGATGATTTTATAATTATCCTATTAATTAATCTACTTCATTGAGCTACTGAGAGTCACTTTAACCAAACGTGTTTCTAAACTTAATGACCTATTTACGACCAATTTGTGTAGTTTATTTGATTCCACCATACATCACCCAAGTTAAATAACATGTTTAAATATTATATGATCTTGCACCTCACAGACAGACTGTTTTATATCCAAACTAGAAACAGCACAGACAGTAAACTGATTGAGCAACGAACTAATAAATAAACTAAGAAAATTGCAGCCGAGCAACATAAATAAATAGTAGCAGTTTATATCATTGTGAGCACGAGGCGTTAGAAACTACGGTCGTAGGTTGGTAATGGAGATACTGTAGAAATTCTACGGAATTGAAAGAAAACACTTCGTAACTGTTACAGTTGCTAGTGCGATACCTTAACACATATTGAAGTTTATAGAAAATTCTACGTTTACCTAATATTTCAGCTTTTGCCGTCTGTTTCAATATTTCTGAAATTGAATTATCAGTGTGACAGAACAGTATAACACTTATATAACAGAACCCCCTCCACACTTTCGGAATTGTAAAGTTAAGTTAATTGCTTTGTACGAGTGCCTACCTACATTAATGACGCAATTTCACGTAGCTACTGATCAGACGTCAAACATTGAACATACGAGCAAATCAAAACATAAATCATCTTCGTACGCAGATAGTCACCAAACACACCTCCAAATTCATCACTTCCCAATCACCCCCCCCCCCTTGCCGCTCCCCCCACCCCACTGCAAATAGCGGCGGCTACTTCACCCGGACACAGCTAATAATGACGTCACCCGGGACAACGTGTTTGCATGTATCATAATGCTGTTACCCCAAAGGGCCCTTAATTTGTATGTATCGGTGTTATTTCGACGAAGGCCCGAAGGTAAGAAAAATATTTGGAGGCTTGGATATGATAAATAGGTGCCTAAGGGATGGAAGGGGCGACTGGCTCTCGGCTCAGACTTGCGGAACAAAAATACGGCTTTATTTACATTGAAAATGAAATCTTTACATAAGTATAGGTACCTCTATGGCTTTCAGTGATGCTGTAAGAATTTTTCCAATTACAGAATTCTAATACATTTGGATAAGCCTCAACGTCGGATTTATTTGCCTTCTGATTCAGTTTGATGTATGGAAATAATTCGAACACAGCTTGATTTAACTTCCAAAACTAAACTATTAATAATATAGGTTTCTTTAAGTGCCCATAAACAATAATGTCAAAGTTTGCCACAAACTCGAGCCAAATAATGTAACACAAAGTGAGGCCCAAATAATGATTAGAATCGTTGGCCAATTTGCTAGATTACTTGTAAAACAAAGTTTCCCACTTTGTCCAGGTGGCGGCGCTAGCGTCGCTTCAACGATTACTGCGCACAATCAAATTAAGAACACCGATGTAGGGTTGGGTCGAGTAACTATTTGAATTTCGAATGTCATGGTCGTCCTCAGTTTTTTTTTGGAAAAGGTTTAGGTCCACTATCAATTGGATTACTTTTTCGAATAATGTAGGTAAGTTAAACGAGTAGAAAGACAAAACCATTTATTTGAAGGATATGGTAAAAAGACTGGTTGGTGGGTAAAACTTAGTTGGAGATACATCTGCCGCTAGCAAACTATTAATGAATGGTTTTTTTACAGGTTCGAAAAACAGCTGGAAAATATTGTTTACAAAAATGTAATGAACCTGCCGAAATAAACCGTAACGAACGTTTCAAGTCAAGTTTCAGTTCTCTTAGTCATAAATATCAAAAAAGTTACGACAATAAATCAAACTCATCATAGAATTCTATTTCTGACACTTATTTAATTGTTGTCAGCCCCATCATAACACCGGTTATCGTCGTAACAATTAATTATAATTATTATTATCTTCTCTCACCTCCCGAATTTTTACCGCATTTTTAAGACCCACTGAAATCTTCAGTTGTATCCGACTTACAAAATAGCCGGGGTTTAATTTCATAAAGGGACAAGGGGAATTTTTGTAACTTTTTCTTATGTAAGTAACCGTTTTAGATGTAACAAAAGGGAGGTACAAATTACTTAAAACTCTTAGGTAAATGGTGAAATAAGATTTGATGTTTTTCCTGTTCTTTTCCTGTAGGTATACCTACTATAAACACTTTCTGCGCAAAGTTTTACTTTCATACAGGAATGTTGGATTGTTAACTTTTAATTTTTTTTTTTTTTTTTTTATTATAAATGTGCTTGCTCTTGACTTCAATCTTGCCCTAAGGGCAGAGATGATGTCGACGATGGAACGAGCTTACCCAGTAGAAGCCTGTTTACTCGCGACTTAAACAGATTAGGGTTATATGAACACGGAAAAACCGACGCAGGCAGGGAATTCCACTCCTTGGCTGTGCGCATAATAAAGGACCCAGCAAAGCGCTTCGTTCGAATGTGTGGAATGTCGACTAGGTATCGGTGAACCTGAAGATACGACGCCATTTTTATTAAGTTAGTTAGAATATATGGAGTGAGAGTGAATTGGCTCCGTCATTTTAACCTGCCAAAGATGGGTAGGTACATACGAAGATCTATTTGTAAAAATAGCACATCGCCTTCTCCATATTCTTCATTGTGTCCCACAGCTGGCCAAAGGTGACCTCTTTCTCCCTCCAAACCTCTCGATTTGAAGCACTTTCTGACCACACTTGCCCCACGAACATGATCAAATCGTCACAACACCTTCGCCGCGGTCGACTTAGGGAATTTCCGAAACTCGATTTATATTATGTCTACAGCCAGCTACTGTACTTAGGGTGCCATGAGTCAAAACGTCACCACCTGCTTTAAATAGAAGTCATATTTCAACATTGTCCCATTCCCATCACTAGCTATTCAAGTGAACGCATTTGAAAGTTTATTGTTCAGGGACGCAGTGTGGCGTGCGGTGCAAGACTGAAGGCTTTTAAAACTATTCTTTAAAGACACACTTTTAAAGCTATAGTTTTATAGTTTGACTTTTAAAAGTGTAGTTGTTTAAAGACTTGGGAGGATAGCTCGACAGTTTGTTGTCAACTGTCGATGGCTGAGTCGCTGCAATCGTTGAGAATTTATACTTTTTCAGGCTGTTTTTACGATAGTTTTATGCAGTCATATTTTGCGTAAATGGGAATTGTTTGTCTTCTTTGTCAATAGCATGATCTTTATGGTATATAATTATGTATATGACAAAGTTTACGTATTTGTTCTGTGAATTGATATTTCTCCAGGCATTTTCGTAAAACTCCCTGGCACCAAAGATCCCTAAGCCTTGCTATAAAAGAAACACCGCATGGTTATTATCGTCAAAATCCTCTCCACGTGTAGTTGAACACAATATGAAAAGAAAACAGCCCTATAATACACCACCCACTTAAGATAAACAGCGCAAAGTATTTCACGACTTCACAAGTAAAATGAATAATTCCCGCAGTCGACAACCAACGTACCAACGCATGGAAACAAAGGTACAATAGAATCACAAACAGCTCAAATAATCCGTTGAGCTTAGATTTAATTTCAGCTCAAAGCTATTGTTTCACTAAATTCATTGAGCTCAACTCTGTGTGTCAAAATACACGTGAATAAATACGCTGCAAAGTTTATTTATTTAGTCAAATTATATATTATGTGAACGGATTATGAGCCGTTTTGTGGGCTACTTATTTTGGTCCAAAGTTTTCGAATGAAAATCGCTAAGACGTGACTTCTATTAAAAACTTTTGCGTCATGAGCAAAGTTGACCGTTTACCGTAATAATATACAATTTCATCACAAAATGGTCAGGTAGAGGGTGCAAGAAGAGTTATTATGTTACACGCCCATGCAAAAATTGATTTGGAAAACTTAGGCATAGACTGAAGTTTATTTTTGCCAGATGCTAGTTCTAGTTTTCCAATAAACTAGCAGAGTAGGTACTCAGACCCAGTCCGGGTCATGTAAACCTGAATATTTGCTATGTAGTCACATGGATCAACTCCTTCTACTCTTTACTAGTTCAAATCAGTAACTAAGTAAAGGGGAATGTCCAATTAACTCAGTCCAACTTAGATCAGTCTGTGCAGAGTATAAAACCCTCCACAACTCATACTTTTCAAAACTTCCATAACACAAAGTGTCCCTCCCCTAACTTATAGCTATCCCTGGAATTCTTGACTTTCATAAACTTGGCTCAAGTGGTCCCCTCCAAAGGTTCCGTGCGATTAATTATTAACTAAGGACCCCTAAATCCCGTTGTGTCTTCAGCGGGTTCCGCATAGCAAGGGGCAGAGTCCTTATTCTTTCTTATTCTTTATTACACACATAAAATAACAAAAATAAACATAAATTACAAAGCTTATGTACAAAGGCGAGCTTAACCCAGAATTGGGTTTTCTTACAGCAAACCTTATCTCGAAAGTGAGATTTGAATTGAGGATACACTTAATGTATGTGCATTAAATTAAGGTACTTAAATTAAGTAGACTTATAAACTAAACTACATACATACAATATAATATACGTAATACATATAGTATATATATATACCTATAAAATCCTATATACATACATAATTATGACTCATGTCAGGAAATATTCTTTTATACCTTTCTTGAACACCTCTAACGAAGGGCTATCCCGCAAGGAGTGTGGAAGTGAATTCCAAAGGCGCACAGCACGAACAGTGAAAGATCCATCATACCGACTTGAGGAGTGAGGAGGGAAACGAAGGAGAAGAGATGATGATGAGCGACAAGGTTTACCTCTGGGAACGAGATACTCAAAGCGCTCCCGAAGATACGAAGGAGCCTTAGGATTGTGAAGAATGGAAAAGAGAAAAGAAAGAATGTGACAATCTCGACGCTGCCGAATAGGTAGCCACTTCAGCTGCTTCCGAAACTCCGACACGTGGTCGTACTTACGAAGCCCGAAAATGAAGCGGATACACAAATTCTGCAGACGTTCGAGCTTATTAAGAAGTTCCTCAGTCGCATCAAGAAAACAGATATCAGCATAGTCTAGAAGGGGTAGAAGGAGAGACTGAGCAAGAGTAATTTTAGTTTCAAATGGCAGGAACTTCTGAAGACGCTTAAGAGACCGATACGACCAAAACATCCTCCTGCTTACTTCAGCAATGTGCCCATGCCAAGATAGGTTGCAGTCCAAGAATACACCTAAGTTCTTAACTTTCTTGGAGTAGGCTATAGCGATACCATCGTATACAACAGGAGGGAGGGACTGATGATTCAGTAAATTGACGAAGTATCTGCCACCAATAATGAGAGCTTGTGATTTTGTTGGGTTAACTAAAAGTCCAAAACTTTTAGCCCACTGTCTGATGTTTTCAAGATCATTATTGATGGCATCGATAGCTCCAGGAAGCTCTTCCAGTTTAAAATGGCAATAAAGTTGCAGGTCGTCTGCATAGAGATGATAATGTGACGTTAATAACTTGGTGACAGCGTTAATGAAAACGGAGAAAAGAAGAGGAGAAAGGACGCCACCCTGAGGAACACCCGCAGAAAGATCGCACCAATGAGAGCAAGCCTCATTCAAGTGTACCGACTGCGAGCGACCCCGAAGATATGAATCAAACCAAGCAATCACAGAAGGAGATATGTTTAGAGAGGAAAGGATACCTAAGAGTATGTCAAAGTCAACTGAATTAAACGCACTGCTAAAGTCTAATAGAACCAACACCGTAAGGAGTCGGTTTTCCATGGCCAATCGGATGTCGTCAGTAATTTTAAGAAGGGCAGAAACAGTGCTATGGCCAGGACGAAATCCAGACTGAAAAGGACTGAGCAGGCTATTATAAGAAAGGTAATGCGACAGTTGACTATTAACAACACTCTCAAGGACTTTGGACAGGATTGGAAGTATTGAAATTGGACGGAAATGGGAGACTGAAGAGGGATTTGAAACTTTGGGAAGAGGCAAAACGTAGGCTTTCTTCCAAGCCGTAGGAAAGGAGCCACTAAACAGGGAATAATTTACAATGTGTAACATGGCAGGAGTAAGATCATCCAGGATAGGAAGAAACATTTGAAGTTGAAGACCATCATCACCCACTGCTTTTGTAGAAATAGATGTAATGGCCCGCTTAATATCCCCTTCTGTAACTGGGTGAAAAGAGAAAGAAGTACATGCTGGCAGAGGAAGATTAGAGAGATTGTTTAGAGTGGAAGATTTAACGTTATCATCCAGAGTCACAGGTGATTTGGAAAAGTGTAAATTAATCGTGTTTAGGTCAATATTAAGCGTGCTGTCATTCGCAACTTTGCCGATTCCAAGGGATTTGAGGAATTGCCAAACTTGTGCTGTGTTGGAGTGTTGAATTGTGTCGTGTATGTGACGCCTTTTAGCATCCCTACACATACGACCGCAGTGATTACGCAGTTTCTTATAGAGGGACCAGTTTTCATCGGTAGGGTCTCTTTTGTACCGCCTTTTCGCCTTATCCCTTACAGACATCTGCTTTTTAATTGCATCCGACAACCAAGGAGCTGGAAGATGCTTCACCCTGACCCTTTTTAGAGGGGCATGTGCATCAAAAAGTTTTAACACTATTTTGGTGAACTCGGCCACCTTAGCGTCCAAGTCATTGCTGTCATAAACAGGAGACCAGTCAATATTGCTCGCATCCTCACCCAAACGCTCCAGATCAATGTTCTTGAAACTGCGTAGCAAGAGAAATTTAGATTTGCGTTTAGGAGGGCGAATTTTGTATGAAATAAATAAAAGATCGTGGTAAGAAAATGAAGCAGAAAGTTGCCCGTACGTGGCTACTTTGTTTGGGTCGGAAACTAAAATAAGGTCTAGAAGTGAGGGAGTGCAGTGAGGCGCATGATGAGTAGCGTTGAGCTGAAGGATGTGCATATTGACAGAAGAAACAAGGGACCTGAGTTTACGGCTGCGCCCATCATCTTTGATCAAACAGGTGTTGAAGTCTCCGAGTATTATAGTGTGATCATATAAAGAAGAAAAATTTTCAAGATTTGATTCAAAAGAAGCGAAATAATCAATATGACAGGAAGGACTATAGAAGACACCTAAAAGCAATTTTGTGTGATTAAAAGTTATTTCAATAAAAAGGTGTTCAGCAGATTTTGAATAGTTACTCGGAGACTGATCGATAATTTTGTAAATAATATCTTCACGAAGATAGATGGCGACCCCCCCACCACCCTTGCCCGTTCTGTCGTTACGCACAAGCCTGTAGCCGGGCAACGAATATTGAGTTGAAGGAAGAGCAGGTTTAAGGAAAGTTTCAGAGACAAGAACAGCATGAATAAGATCAGAGTCAAATGAGGATAACAAATCAGTATGATGGGCTGGAACACTTTGAGCATTAATATGGACGGCGTTGAAAAACTTGTTGTAACGGGTGTCTCAGTAAGAGTGCACTTTTTAAAATTGGAATATTTCTTTTTTCATGCAAGTGGCAACTCTGAAATTTGACAGCTGTCATCTCTGTTTATTCCGATTATTAAAAATGGAGCGCTTTTCGAAAGACCAACACGTTATAATTGTGAAAACTCTTTACAAAAATGGGGAACACATTATCAACACATTTTCTCACGAAATTCTGATGTCAACTGGCCACCAAGATCGTGCGATTTAACGCCGTGCGATTTTTTTCTTTGGGGTTTTGTGAAATCTCGGGGTTATGCGAATAAACCCGAAACAATTCCTGAGCTCAAATCGGAAATCCAACGCGTTATCGGTGAGATACAGCCACATCTCTGTGCAAAAGTCACGGAAAATTTCATGAAAAGAGTAATGGCCTGTCATCGGAGCCGTGGGGGTCATTTGCCGGATATTTTATTCCATACTTAATTGGAACATGTCTTCTTTACAATACAATACAATAAAAATATCACAACTCTGTCGTAAAATACTTGTTTTTATTTTAAAATGAAAAAGTGCACTCTTACTGAGACACCCTATAGCATGAAAAGGTAGAAGAAAGCTGGTCGCGCATGTGCACAGAGTCATCAGTGAACGCACTGGCATAGCTCTCGTCAGATGAACAAGAAGAAGAGCAGGAAACAAAACTGTCATCAAAAATGTCTAACATAACAGATAAATAAAAATATATAATAAAATAAATATATATTACTAAATTATTCAAAACTATCTCTAAAAAAAAATATATAAAAATAACAGACTAAAATAATTGATTAATCCTCGATGCACCTTGCCGTTAAAACAAAGATTAAAATGCTGGTATCCATGTCAAAAAAAAAAAAAAGGGAAGTAAATATTAAAGTTTCCGAACGAGCAAGTTACAATCATCGCTGTCAAACTGTCAAAACAAAATCATGACAGAACAGAATCTCTAACTATTTTCAGTGACCGACACAAAGAGAAAATCAAAAAAGAAGGATGCTATATTACATGTTGTGTGCGATCATTTGGCCTGCCTCCGCGACCTCTTGTCCATAGCAGGGTTGCTAATAGGTGACGATGCAACCTTTGCAGCCGAATCAGCAGATGTAGACGCTGGAAACTGCGCAACAAGTTCTTGAAGTTCCGTAGATGATTCAATCTTTCGACGCGACTTGTCTGGTAGCATGATGACAATTTTGCCCTCGGAGGTCCAACACTGCTTCACACTAAAGTGTTTGCGAGCGGCCAGAAACACGTCGTGCCTAGGCTTAGTCAGGAACTCCGAGAGAACCAGACCAGAACCCTTCCCTTCCTTTGTATTTTTCTTGTGTTAAATATGAGTGGGTATGTTTTTATGTTTGTTTGTTTACTGTAGGTAATCGTTCGGACGGTGGGTCTAATAAATGTTGTTTTATTGTGAAGGGAATGGGTGGGTTCTTTGTACCTATTGATGGCGGTTATTTTAATATTAGGTATTACCATGAAATTTTATGTTTCGGTCACAACCTTGGGCGATGGGACTAGCGCCAAGCGACGCTCGCGCGTGTCTTTTTATTCCTTCGCGCTTACATTGCGGTGATTCCGGCCATGTTAAGGAGCTAGGCTCCTTTTGTTTTTTTCGTCAGCCGATGTCGTAACTCGCCTGTATCTCCTGACCAAGGGCTTATTGTAAGAAAAAGTTCATGCTCTTTGACTGTTAATGTTACATTTTCCGCTGTCAGTTCATTCATTTTCGCATTGCTAACATGAAATCTTACCCACGCAAGACGTTATTTATATTGTAACTGGTGTCTTGTATCGTTAAATAACTGTATAGTTGACCTATATCCTGCTGACCCGTATTTGTGACACGCTTCACGCATTGCGTGCAAGTTATCTTAATGTTTTTTTAAACACTTTGCTTTTAACTGTGTTTACACCCCTCTTTTTTTGTACACCAATGACTAACTTAGATACACTTCGTGACACTTAGTGTAAATTACCTTTTAATTTTTTTTTATCAGTTTTTAACTTCGTTTGCTCTCTTGCCAATTTAATCTACTACCCATTTCTTTTATCTGAAGTTTTATTTTTGTAACTATTCACGATATCTTACATTAAAGTTTGACAAAAGATTCACTGACTAAAGACTTGATCCGGCTTTTAGAACCCTGTGGTAAGACATTTCCTGTTAATAGATAAGCTTAAACCTTCGTCATTCATTGTATTTATCTTCCAACTCCGCCTCTATAAAGGCATAAAGGTGTGTCGCGTGACCGCGCTAAGTAACCACCGTCGTAGTAACCATCGCCGCAGTGACCGCAGACCTCATACACTATGTGTTATCAACCACTTAAGGACTGAAAACAATTCTACGGTTCGCAACGCAACCAATTTACAGACGTCTAGACATTTTTCTTGCACTATAGGTAGAAACAAACTTAGACTGAGTCGACAACAAACTGAAATGAAGTAAATGTTAGAAGACTTGCAGCCAATTGAATCTTTTCATGATTGGTTCCCAAGGGCTGAAATGCAAGCTTTGTAGGAATCTAACTGCGGACTACATTTGCGTTAATCTATTTATTGGCATCTGTAGTACGGTTACTGGGCTTTTGAAAATTGAACCTTAACATAATGTGACTAAGGCAAAATAATGTTACTGCACTGGACTGATCTGAAAGACTGTGTAAGACTGTAGTATGTACTACCATTGACTACCCTATACAATCTTTCCACCAAAGAAAGGCTTTCGTTGAACGTATACGCTGCATAAACGCTACGACTGTTCAACCAATATGTCTGTAGACACCCTAAGATTCAAGGCCAAGATCTAAAACGTTACTTAGCGCGGACAAAAGCTAAGCGTTATTTCCGTCACTATCGCAACAACAGTCAAAGTCTAACTAGAGGCTTAATGGCATAATTGGTAGCCAAGAAACAGAAGTTTGGGGCCAACGAACCTAGTATTGTTATAAGCATTTATTAAGTTTATGCATATCGACTAACGAACTTATCCTTTTGGCTTTCTTCCTAGTCAATCCATGTTTTCTCCGTATAAATGTATCTAGTCTTTAACCATAGAGCAAATGTCGTGCTATTGATTCCTAGTGCACACGCTAAGGTCGGTCATTACTGAGGATTACAGATTAGTAATAGCTCCAGAGATTATCCGCCAGCTTATGTGCTGAATTAGGATAAGCTGGCTAAGCTGTATTGATTGGTAATGACCGAGGGTTCAAGTTGCTTGACTGCTGGAAGATTTAGTTGAAGTTAAAGACCATCAGTCACACTGGAACATGCACATTGTGGACCGGCTGTGGACACCGGACATAGATACTCTTGTGAGATATCTGTTAAAAGTTCGGAGCGGTCCGTAATTCCGTATCGTATTTATTGAATCTATAAATTTTCAACCGACTTCGAAAAAAAAGGAGGTCCTCAATTCGTCTATAATATGTTTTTTTTTTATGTTTGTGTCCGGATATTTCCGTCATTCATGAACCGATTTTAAAAATTATTTTTGAATTCGAAAGAGTATACTCCCGAGGTGGTCCCATTGTCACCAAGCCAGGATCTGATGATGGGATCCCAGGGAAATCGAGGGCAACCCTCAAATTTGATAGGCACTTGGTACTTTTTCCATCTAACTAAAGCTGTTCATGTATTTTCGTCTTAGCTGTTGGCTATTTCAATGAAAAGAATCTTAGTACCTACTTCTCTCAGGTGTCTAGTTTAAAATCGAACGTGGCCTTTCATTCTGTGTAAGTACCGAGCCGAGCTTCCAGAACTTTCCCAGTAATCTTATACGCGTACTAACTAAAGGCAAGGAAAACTTCGGGAAGAAACTTGTACATGGGTTGAAATCATGAACAAGCTGCGAGCAAAGGATTAGTGCTGTTTCCTTCCCGGCGAGGTGAGGTACCTACATAAGCTCAAAATGTCTGTTTATTTGACTACTATTGTAAAATGTGAAAATCAGTGAGACTTGACAGACAGATCTCTGTTACTCTGCTACGAATTGGATGAAATTTGGCACACAATCTGGATTAACAAATAAAATGTTTAGGACTTTTAATCCGGGTACAGAATAGGTACCACACGAACGAAGCCGGGGGCCTAAGCCAGTAATGTATATTTTACGTCAAATTTACTAAATAGTGTACATACCTATTGGGTACGAGACATACACTAGTAATTTCTCAGCAATAAAATTATCTCGTATATAGTAAACTTCAACATAAATCTAAATACACACACAAAACACCGCATAACATATAAATATAGTATCTATGCGTATTCATCTTATACAGCGATGATATATTTTATTGGAACATTATTACTGTAAAAAATACGTCAGAAGTATATTTATTGTTGAGATAACTTCAAAAACCTGTAAGCATACGTGTATGACAGTACAAAATATTTTACTTCTGCTGAAATTGCAATTTTGAAGCAAAATACGAGGGAGAGATAATACTTGATTATTTTATAACCAACTGATACTTGCTTAATCTTAAGCAAGTATTAAAAAATCAATAACACATAAAAATTAAGAGGAATTCTGTCTGTACTATACATGTGTTTTATGATTACCCATTCATAAAATGATCACTATAATACAAAGAACATACACGTCCATACAACCATGAACAATAAAGGTTAATTAAAAACTGTCTAAAAAGACAGTAACTTAACCCGGCCATCGACCGACAAACAATTTCAGTAATGTCTATTACGTGTTGTCTGTTACCCTTTCAGACGTTTGACCACTGGACCGGTCACGTCTGCTCCAGTTACCAACTACCCTCATTTCAGCGGTAAATGTTATAAGAATAAATGCTTTTTTATTGAAGGAAAGTGTTGTTCAGATAGCTTTTGTGTACTTTCAGGCGGAATATTTTAATGATAGTGATTTTTTCTTTTGATAAACCGTTGTTCCTGAGTTTGGAAATTTCAATTGTAAAGAAATATTAAAATAGAGAAGTTTTCTGACACAGTTGTTGTACATTTTCGCAGAAAGCTCAATTGTTAGAGCTTTGAAAGAAAATATTCTTACTTTTCAAAGAAATCAGAGATGCAACAGCAACCCGACGTTTTTATGACAACGTTGTAAATCTGAATGTTTGTTATTTTCATCCTTATTGAAATAAATAGAACTCCGGAACGATTGAAAGGGTAAATATTAAGAGAACTTCACTCTTTGATTCTCGAATACTGTTAGAAGATTCAAACAATCTGTTACAATACTTCGCGTTCAACACACCATAGTAAGAAAGAATAATATTAGTTTTCATCACCTCATGGTTCAAGACACAATGAAAACAAATACTTTCTCTTACCAAAAAAAATGCGTTCATTCTTTCAATGCTTAGAAATAACCACAGTATCTCGATATTTAGAGAATCAAACAAACTCTAGACGTTGTTAAAATCTTTGTACAACAAAAGGCATCTCAGTTATAAATCAGTTTCAAAGCGTTTTGACTACATATCTCAGATGTTTATATGACTATTGAATCGTGTATAACATCGTGTGCCAGTTAATCTAATTCAGTAATGCAATAAAAGTAAAAAAACCCGCGTTCCGTATGGTTTATGATGGTCGCGCGTGCAAGTTTGTTTAGTAAGACAACTGTTTGCTTTGTGAGCATAATTGGTTTAACTGTGACTGACTAGTGAAGTGTGAAAACGGTAATATTCCCAATTGTCATAATTACTATTACTGTCCTGTTTCCCCTTTCCCCTATTACCCTTTCATATGCCATATATTGCCGCGTTTCCTTTGACGATATCGATATTGGACAGATGGCAACAAGCTCTTTGACAGGTTTCGGACAAGTCTATCGATTGAGATTGAATTCTTTTTATTCTAACAAAAGATTTCATTGTTTATAGCCTCCATTCTACCGAAATAAAAAGCATCGAAATAGAAACCCACGTCACGACACTGACAGAAATAACCCAAGCACAGGTTACTATCAATATGTGACGTCACACCGGTCAATGGCTGCCATTCGCCTGTTTTATGACTTATCAACGACCCCGTTTTTATATTCACCCAAATCGCGTTTATAGTAAACAAACTGAAGGATGTTGCGGTGTTGAGTTACTGTTGTGACTGCTCTGTGTTCACAGCTGTTCACAATTATACCGCTGTGCATGAGTGTACCAAAATGGTGGTAGTACAGTCGCGTATAACGCGGTTATCTTTTATATTTAGGACTTTTATATTTGTCATAAAACTGTTAATTTTGTTATGTACAGGTGCTGTGCTGTCATTTGTTATAACTTTGTTTCCGTGTTGATGTGAGATAGTAGACACATTATGTTTATTGGACTCTATATATTTGGAACATGTCCGGAATGAAAGACAAAAAAACATGACGTGATGGATGATGCTTATGTATGTTAATCAATGCGCTGTCAAAAGTTTTGTTGATATAACTCAGACATTCTCCCCACCAAAAGTATGAAAAACACATAAAAACTTTTTACTACCTACCCTCCTAAATGGTAAAGTAGGTTAAAAGCAAAAGAGGAGTGTACAGTCAAGTCTTGATGGAAAAAAAAAACATTTCAGAAATGTAACATAGATGTCTAGAAATACGGCTTCGATTATATGAGAAATAAAATCGTAAGAAACCCACGATGGGGTCGATGTGAATAGAGCTGAGTGGCGCAAAGCTTTCCTAAACCAACTTAAAATGAACCATATCAAAAGCCAATAGAGATCAATATTGCTTGTAAGGCGAACGTGTTGGAAATGCCCAATCTTTAATATTGAGCCTGGATATAAGTATTTGAAGTTATACTAAAATTTTAAGGTCGAATGAAACATGTCTGAATTTCTTTTCCTCACCATGATGGGTTTTCCTTACATTGGAGTGGCATTACTGGAAAATAGAGCTAAGATTTTTCATGTTAGACGTTTTACTTTGAACACACACAATCAAATAATACTCAAAAGAAGAAATAACCAAGAGCAAAACAGTTTACATTGTGCGAGCCCATTTGATAGCACAGTAAACTTAATAATCATCGTCTACAAAATTACGAAGAAATTTCGCGTTTCCACGAAATTATAATTGTGTAACCAAAGCTTTGTTTTACCGCCCAATATCCATTACGTTACAACGAACAGAACAAATAGCTGTTTTAGGGGAAATTATTGAACGATGGATTTATTCACCATCGCCATGTTTTTACGGTTTCCAATGTCTTTCTGTAATAACTCTGTTTTGTTTGCTATTATACTTGGATGCCGTGATCGCGATGTCGTTATACCGTCTACTTACAAAAACCTAAACATTACAAATATCTATACTAATATTCTTAAAAGGTAGAAAAGTAATCCTACCTGTCTGTAATCTAAGCAGTTCATAGGTAGATCATGATATGGGTTATTGCATTCGATCAGACCTTTATCCCGTGACCACCACGATTATCACTCTCCGCAAGAGATAGCCCTTTTCCGGTAGCCATTTTCTCATTTTATGAAGAAAATAAAAAAAGTATTATGATGTCTTAGTTCCACAAAACGACAAGTAACGATTTTTATATGACCAAATCCGAAACTACTCATTTTACTAAGGTATGAAAATTAATAACCTGCAGTATACATTGCTCGCTGTAAAAGCGGCATGTTTCATTAGCTTAGTCAGCGAGAGGGCGTGAATTATTGTTATGCGAATTTCTCAGATTCTTGTCTCCGTATCTGTTTAATTAGTGAATGTTTAAATGAATTTGCTGATCGAGCGTCTTTTGTCTTCGCTGATTATGTTTGACTAGTTGCTTCAATCGAATTAATTTCATGTTGATTGAATTAATCAACTATGTCGGGGTCGGCTGCCATTCTAATTGGATACAGCCGAATACCAGCATTTTGCACGAAGCGGACCTCCACAAATCATTTACTTGGTAATTCGATACTCCTTGGTCAAAAACAGGCTCAAAGAACTATTAGTACAAAACTGTCAGTTAAGCACTTTTGTTGTCGACAGTAGTTACAGATATTGAGAGATTTTGGTTGTAGTCCAAGGCATTGATGTTTATTAACTATATAAACACGGCTTTTCTTTGAACTGTGACATCATATTGAATAATATTATCAGACATTGAGTTATTGAAGATATTAATATTACTACGAACATAATAAATCGACCGTATTTAGCTGCTTCCGGTTTAACTACCCCAAAATACAAGGAAAAAGGCGAATAAACCTTGAATAATAACGACTTTCTGAAATGTACTGAAAATAAGGATTTTAGACATGCCATGCGCATAATAAATGATTTCTCATCCTAAACAAAAACCATACTAAATCGGGTTCAATAAAGGCTCCTGACGGGTCGTTCGTTACCTGAACACCATCATATTCACCCCCCCCCCCCCCTCCCCGTAACACGCCCCCTCTCGATTGATGAGGTGAAGAGGAAAATAAACTGTTCTTTGTTTTCTCACGAACCATTTAATAATAAAACCAAGACGAACAATTTTATTTCTATCGGTATTCCGATTGTTTCTGACAGCATTCGTTCTGTTAAGGATTCATGTTATTTTTGACGTTTACCTTGATGATGTTACTGAACTGTGTCAGGAGGACCTACGTTGGTACCTCTGACTTTCTGATTGAGGTTTACAGGCCTGACTATGGCATACTGTTTACGCAATTACTAAATTACATTCCCAAAGATTTTCTTCTACAGAAAATGAGCGGCTCAGTTACTGTTATACATAACTTCCCGTACCTATACATCCATTGCTTATTAACTATATATAGTATTATTCATATCGTAAGGATAGCAGTAATCACTACGTCTGTTCAACTGATACGAGGTTGCTTTAAATTGTTTTTTTAGGACAATCTCGACTTCAACTTGATTTATCATTATGTTTTCATCATTTTCAGGTACTGAAAACCGTGAGGATGGTTAAATTTTCACAAAAATAACAAATAAATGTAGCCACTTATTAAAATTCATACTTATAACAAAGCGTAGTTGAATTTAATTTGTTTGGTCTACACTTCTACAGCGAGAGAGTTATGAAGCGCGGAACAAAATCAACAGGCGACATCATTGGCGCTGCAGCGCTGTGCCAATGTTTGAATTTCAATTCAATGAAGCGATGGAATGGCTGGATGGCTACTGATCCTATCCTACGCGTAACGGGTACAGTGATAACTTAAATTATGCTGGGAAAATGCCCTTTCATACAGATAAATAACAAGTTTTGATAAACAATTTTGATTTTCATTTCAGAGCATTGAGTTTGGGTTTGTTTATAATATTACCTCTCTATGTAGACCTAAGTGATAAGTGTTTAACTTAGTAATGACACTTGAGCCCTTATGCTCTGAAATAACTTCATCAAACCTATATACAAAATTAAGACTAGGTTCTGGATTTGCTACTCGGTACCCTTCATATTTTGTATGTAGATTATTTCCACCACATTCTTGTTACACTCAAGTAATCACAGCACAGTTTTAATACGTAGTTACCATAGCAAAGTTATTTCAGACGCTAGAAGGAGCCATCTTGTTTAACGATATAACTCCCGACTCGGAATATTAGCATTCTCTCATCCCGACGTATAAAGCGTTATGAAACTATTGCATAGCAACCGGAGAGGATCGCGTGGGTTGCTGGGTTCATAACATAGAATTATGCTGTAATGGTTATTAATTTTTTATAACTAAACCGCCCCAGGCTAGCCTAGAGGCAGGCCACAAATTGAGTCGAGACATCAAGGGTTTGTAATATGAATAATATTATGGTATAAAGTAACAAAAACGAAGACTGTTTTCGAATTGGTTATTCTAAATTTCGAATGTGTTTGAAAAAAGCAGAGTCGGAAAAGTAATTATGATTTGAATGAACAGGGTAAAGGAATGTGCCTGTTGATAAAATTGAGTTAAACCTTTTACAACATCATCAAACATCTATTTTTATACCTACATAATTTTGGTCTTTCAGAGAGTGATTACATTTTTGGTTTACGAATTTTCCTCTTCAAAATAACCTTTTAGTAAATTAACCCAAAGCTTTATTTATTAGAACTAAAAGCTTTCAAGTAGCCCTCTTACTTTTTGAGTGCTAACTAGTCAAAACAGTGTTTACGTGTGTTTAAAGCCAATCTGTTGAACAAAACAGAATGAAGACCGACCTCATAAAAGAATATTGCATAAACTTATTTCTGTTCACAACAGCGTGTCTAATCTAAAATCTTAGCACGGATCGCGCTGCACTCGTATACTGGCAACACTGGGGCTTATATACCATTCATTTTGTATTCCACTGTGCATACACTTTGTTATTTTTGTAAAGACCATGGCAATTTCGAAATGATGGGTAAAATTAAGTCTTTTCATTTCTGGTCAGGCTTAATGCAAAATAAAAGCTCGCAATATGCAACTAACAGCATATTAATACAATCGTATCAAACTTGGCAGGAATCCACGGGCACAGGGCTCTTTTGTAGCTATTCTGCCAAATACAAAAATGCACTTTAGACCCCTTCCAGTCGCGTTCGCTAGCCCCCCAACCCCATAAAGGGTTGCATGGTAATGCCCCAACTCGTTACCATCAACATAATTCCAATTCAGCCACCAGTTGGCCCAACATTGGCCCAACACGCCAACACGCGCGCAAATAGCCACGAAACAAGTTACGCGCGTAATTGTATGCGCATTCGTTTAGAGGCGCTTTTTAAATTCATTCAGACGGATGAGACGAATGAATTAACTCTCACGGAAGAAGGGATTGTTTTATGCTGATTTCAGTTTATTTCTGGATTTTTTGTGTCTCCCTGTTTTGAATAATATCACAATAATAATGGAAGGAGACGGTGTATCTGGCTAAAAGCAGATTTCTGTAGCTAGAATTATTAAATACATCGGCTTGGACAGCTAGAGTTAAATATAAAGCGTTAAATAAAATCGCATTCGTTCCAAACAAGATCAAAAAAGAACTTCAGAAACGCAAAAGAAACTCAACACACCTACTCTACTAAAAAGAAATCAATACATTCGATATTCGAATAAAAGAAACTGCCAAGTTGCGCCAGGTTTGGCCAAGTCCCGCCAAGTCGGGCGGCAGACACAAAAATGCGCTTGGCCACCGACCAAGTTGCTCGATATTGATACGACAAGTTTGCGATGCAGCTCGATAGCCCCTCTTACTAACATAACCATGCATTTGCAGGATATTTGAATAAATGGAAAAGATAATTATGAAATTATCCATGAAAAAAAAAATGTTTTTAGAAACAGGTTAAGATCTTCTCTGCGAAATAGACAAACCAATACTGAAAAACCTTACTTGGGAGGACAATCGGTAGAATTGTATCACAGTCCATTTTACTTTTTATGCTAATGATACAAAATGATAGTAACTACTTAATTAGTGCCATCAATACGACTGAATAGTTAAGGTATCCGATTGCAATTCTGATTGAATGTAGCAAAAGTAGCAACCTTCAATAAACAACGCTCAAATAAATAACCATAAAAATAATTCGTCGTGAGAGATGTTTGAAGTAACAAAAACATTACTATCTACGCCTAGCTCTGCCATCGGTAAGTCCAGTCGATAAGGATCGCTAACGACCCTCAACCCCCCTAGCTAGTAGTGGTGGGTACAGTAAGTACGTGTTATTGTTATATTCACTAATGAGCGCCCATCAGCGTCATTACTGCCTACTGCCTACAGGCTACGGGCTGGATAGTGATAAATGAGGATTAATTAGTGCCGCGATCAAGTTCACGTATTTTGTCATTAAGTTTTGAATTGCTGGGTTTGGAAAGTGGATATACTAATTACTTTGTATTGCTGTTTTGCGGGAAAATGGATTATGGATACTATACAATTTCTATCAACTTAAAACTTATTCGATTTGCCTGAATATTGGTTTTTGAGTGAGCTTAGAACAATACTAGTAATGCGTAAAACACATAAAGCTTTTGTCAACAAAACACAAATTAAGATTTTTGAGTAGTCGTTGATTTGACACTCAAACTTCAAGCATTATGTTTCGTGGTGCCCCTACTAGCCCACATAATCTATAGCGGAGTTTTAAACAGTTAGAAGTAGAAATGTGAACACTTCTGTGTGAGTGTACTGGAATAACGAGTTAAACTGATTGTTGTTCCATACGATCATGCCTTAAAGGATTTTAAAATAATTATGTTATTTTAGAAATACCATGACTGAAAGAGTGATAAGACTTTTGAAATACTCTATCAAACCGGTGATGATCATAGATTAAGGATGTGACTGCCACTAGACAAATACTATCTTCTGAAGTATTTTTCAGTTCAGTCTGCCTCAGTTCTTGCTGATATTGATTCTTTAATTAATCATTCGTACAAGATAAAACTATCAAACTACCACCCTACATCGACAACTACTATCAACACTGCCTACATCCTAACTAATACCATACGTAGTCAAAACAACACCAGATATATTACATTCCAAATCTTGATTCATGACCGCAGTAGACCCTCAAAGCAACCTCGTAGAGTCAGCTTTAATCAAATCTGACTACGAAATTCGAGAGCAAAGGCACACATCATAATATCTAACATTATAATATCCTCCGTACTATTAATGTAAGCCACTATGCCTGCAAGCTATCCCATTGTTACGGCTTATTATTCCCCATGTAAGTTAAAGCTCCCCTTAACTATGGGGGTTGAGATAACAATCCCCCTTTACTTTAAAAGAGGAAAATTTAACAAACTCATGTACCTACTGTTTAATTTGCGTACATTTTTGTTAGTATAATTTAATTCTGCAGTGTTCATGCCCTGGGGAAAGTCAACATGCATGTATCATGAGTTTATAGCGTACTGTGGAAATACAGGCCTTTAGCAAGAATGCTTTAGGTTAGAATTTAGCAGTAACAAGAATTCGAGAAATGTTGTTATAGTAGGGTAATAGACGACTAAAAAAATCTAATTAGTCCGTCAGATAGATTTCCAAAAAATATTGAACACGTATTTTTTCTTTTTTCACGTAAACAAAAAATGAAGACGATACAGCGCTTTGAAAAGTCGTGCAACGTCACAGCTTGGTACAATTTTACCAGACTATGACGTCAAAAGCCCCCTCTCCATGATCTTTGACAAGCTTTATTTTCGTCAATTTTTATTATTTTGATAAAACAAAAAACACGTATCCAATATTTTCCGATAATCTAACTGACGGACTAAACAGAATCATATTTTTTTTAGTCAGGCGTCTACCCTGTTAGAGTATTTAGGACTGTTTCCTCGAAAAGCTGTCTACGACACGATTCGGATTATTACTTGCTTTTTAAATCAAGTATTCATTATTGCTCTATTTATATAAGACAACACTTAAACTAAATTTTATGACAATGCCCCGTATTCTAGCCCCATTCCTAAACATTGATTCCACTCAAAGTCACTCAAACGACGATTGTAAAAACACCGTCGAATTGACGACGTTTTTGACAGTTCCTTTTTAAACGACAGTGAGCAGACTCGAAGGATTTGTCGAGAAAACGAAGTAGATTATAACTTTGAACCAGGGTCAAATACAGTATTTCAACGAATGACATGCAGTCAGAAACATTTGTGAAAATTATCTATGGAAATTGTATTGAAAAGATGGCGGCTTTTGTTGCGCAAACAGATACATAGGTAACTATTAAAATAGAACCTGTCCAAGTTGTATCCCTACTTTGTAGAAGGCAACACATCTCAGCCGCAAGCAATACGTCAGCCGATCTCAAACTTAGCCCTGATTGGCTTGATCTCGTCATTTGACAACAAAGCCGCCGCCGGTGCCGCCGCGGAACCGCTAAGTAGTTGTAGTAAGACCTGACATACTTTACTTTATAAGGTAACTAGCGACCCGCGCCAGCTTCGCACGGGTACAAAAAATATACTAAAACCTTCCTCTTGAATCACTCTATCTATTAAAAAAAAGTATAAAACTAAAACCCGACTACGACAAAAAAAACGACGCTGAAAAAGTATGAAACAAGATTTTCAGGACAGAACAAAAAGAAAAGCCGTAGTCACACGGTATTAAAGTGTAAAAATCTTGTTTCATACTTTTTCAGCGTCGTTTTTTTTGTCGTAGTCGGGTTTTAGTTTTTTACTTTTTTTTATTTAAACAATTTTGGTGTTTAATATTTTTTTTTACTCTTGACTTTTTGTCCGCTAGAGGGCGTGATTTTTAATTTGAGCAATATTTTGGAAATGTACAAGTGAGGCCCTTTCAAATGATACCAAACACGGCGTATTTATCTCCATTTTTATTTTTTAAGCCTTACTTTCTGTCTGCTAGAGGGCGCCAAATCGATTTTTGTGACACGTCACGTAGCCTATGTTCAGCGGAAAATTAAGACGGTTCTAACGATATCTTATATGTCGAGTTCCGATAAGTAGATTAGAAGCTATGAGGGAACAGATGAAGATACTCACATACATACAAACATACATACATAGCCAGTCAAAATCATAACCCTCCTTTGGCTTTGCCGTAGTCGGGTAAAAAAACCCGAATCAAAATTCGTAGCGGAGTTTTAAAGATCTCAGCATAGGGACAGACAACAAAATGCGACTTTGTTTTATACTATGTAGTGATAGTGATGACAGTGATAGTGATTTGCTGTGGCAGTAACTTAAATAAAATTGAATACATACAAGACGGTGTAGAGGAAAACACGTGGTAAGCTATAAGGATAGTATTTTGGGATATATCGACAAAAAAGGAATGTATTGAAAATGTATGGTTAAGTCATAAGAAATAATAACGCACTCAGGATATTGTAGGGGCTGCAATGGCGATGTTGCGTGTCAGGGATGTTTGAGGAAAGGTTGATGGTTTTGCGACCAACATTCGTAAATGAAGTACTACCCTACTTGCTCGTCTTCGTGGTAGTACCAACACTATCTTGAGTTTATTCGCAGATAGATGGGAGTCTCCAATACTGTGACATTGAATAAATTATGTATGCCTACTAACATTAATATTAAAGATCATTGTTACTAACACTATGGGGAAAGCCCGAAATAAATAGGTATTATAATTATAATAAGACTGATGGTATGAAAACAATAGCAACAAGTTACAACCATGCTGAATAAAACACGTGTTTAACTTAAAAACATTGTAAGTTTTCATCAACCATTTCATAGTTTCGTGTTATTTTAGGAATTCGGAATGAACAGTACACATAAGAAGTACGTCTATTCATCATTTTAATAAGACAATTAAAATGCACTTTAGAATCCTTGAATCAATTTTGTTTCCTTGTCAAGGAAACGTGGTTTTATGGAGATAAGAAAGAACAGAAGAAAAGTTTCTTTAAAAATGTTTGACGATATTAAATAACTATTCTTCGTTTATCCTTCCTTCTTTCCTTCTCCACGTTAGCAGTTTCCCGCGGCAGGTGAGCGGCTTGCTCAGCGCCACGCTGCCACGCATGAATGGGATCGATACGCGGCGCCAGGTCAACGACCGCGCGCTACGCTCATCTTTGGGTCAATGTTAACCCGCCACTACTGCGCTACTCTTTGATGATAGTAAACTTTACGTTTTTGGGTTGTACTGTTGAGTTGACTGAGATGGTAAAGGTTAACTATTCTTGTGTTTTTAGATTATGTTGTTGGATAAAATGGAAAAACTAGTATTTAATACAATAACTAGAGTAGGTATAGAAAACTATCGCCCAAGATTGGTCACAAAAAGTTTTTCTAAAACATCTCATCTTCTCAATACCCTCTTTCCATTTAAAGTTAACGAAGTTTTTCAAACCTTAAAGCGGTTACCAACTTCAAAGACACGAAAATAAGCAATGTTTGTAGGAGAACCAGAGCCTAAATGATATCAAAGTAAAATATTGTTAGTGTAACAAAAATTCGGGCCTGGAGGAACATATTCGCACTAAAATTGAATGAAAGCGGAGGAATGAGGGATGAGAGGCAGCCTTCGCGAGCTCAGCCCGGGCGACGCGCCCCGGGACTTGATATACCATCACGAGGGAGTACATGGCAGAGGGTTCAATCCATAAATTATAAGGTGTTCGTAAGATTTCAATATTTTCGCGACGCTTAAGCGAGGCCCAGTTGTGAACGTCTTTCGGATCACGAGATGATTGGTAATTCAATTCCCTTAAGATTGGACTATCTACGAAATACGGTGCGGTATCACTTATGAAACACATTTAATTTTGTGAAATAAAAAATATGACGCCTTTGAGTTCCCTTTTAGCACGCACGTGTTTGCATTTGTGGCATGTGCGAAACACACTTCTTTTTTCAGAATTTTTCAGGCTTCCTTAGAAAACTCAATTGATTTCCTAATCTATATTATGTAGTTATATGTTATTTTCTAACATTTGATGCTCTTATTTATAGTATCAAACGTTCCTACTTCCTATCAACATTAACTAAACGCAAATTTATCTTCGTTCATAGATCAAAGTTGGCTTTCTGCATTCTTTTTCCCCATACTACGGTGGAGTAGCTACAGCTGATTGGAAAAATATACCGTTCCCCTCATCTCATAGCCGGGCGTGATAAACCGGATATTTTAATGGGATGTCGGCGCAAAGCAATATGGCGACCTTTGATTACTCGCCGCTGATACACCTTTGACTTGGTAATCTGTTTCATGGACCTTTTATGAAGTCTTCGGACTCTTTCACACTTTAATTCGACAGCATGCATTACTGTCATGTCATACGCATTAATTAACACTAATTACGTATCAAAAGGATGCCTCAAGACCGGCTGATGTTAATAATTGGCTATATGTGGATGTGGCTGCCTGGCTGGTAACAACTGGATGAGAGTTGCCGAAAATCGAGTTGAGTGGCGTAAGATTAAAGAGGCCTATATCCAGCAGTGGATTGCAATAGGCTGATGATGATGATAATTATGTGGATGGAATATCTCTGCATTCGGAGTAGCAGGTGTTATATTATGCATGTTTTAGGCTTCTAGATAAAAGTGTACCGCAATACCCTTAGACGACGACAGTACCTATTCCTCTCTTTATTTGAATCTTATCTATTTAACTTTCTGATTGTAAAAATACGAGGGAGTTTCAGTTCTAAACAAAATATTTTAATATTTATTTCGATTGAACTGAATAACATACAAAATTGACAAAAAATCCTAAATTGACTAAAATATGTTTCCATAAATTTTCAACGTTATAAAATACGTATCGGTCTTGTATAAAGTCGTTCAATACACTGAGAACCGATCGCTCATATGTGCCACAAGCGTGAGAAGTACCCGCTGAAACTTTCAGCGATCACCTGCGCTCATAACACCCTGTATAACAACGTTATATATCTCTATCACCCGCACTCAATATTCAACCTTATGTTAACGGCTTAAAGTTTGAAAGCGCGTGTAAGTTTGCAGCTAATGGGTGTTTAATGTGAAACAATTCAATGTATTTCAGAGGAAGGGTTTCGGTAATGATATTTCCTACAGAAATATTTATGAGGGTCGAGTCGGGTCATACCAACCATATTTTGATTATAATCGTTAGGTATAAACATGGATTATATGAAGTTGATGGTCTATAACGAAACATAAGATACTGAAGAGATAACAACTCTGGTACTTATTTTAAGACAAATTGTTTTAATGATAGAGAGGAAAACTAAGACTTTCTTGTCATATTTTTTTTTCGAACACTAAACATTTTTTATTTGCGTTTAGTGTGGCAGGAGAGGTAGGTACTTATCATGTTATACTTAAATATGAAAGAATTCAACTAGTTCGTGCTACACAAAAATACTTTAAATTCTCGTCCTGTCTATAAACCAAAAAAACAATTACGACTCCACTCAATCAAAGTTCGCGCAAACTTTTCATATCCATCTTCCTTAAAATAAAAACTAGTTTGTTACACCTTCACGATCGCGTGTGTGCACCTACTTATAAATCAGTCATAATATAGTCGGCGTGTCGGCTAATTCCGACACACACCCGAACATAGCCGAACATGGCCGAACTTACCCGAACCTGCCGCGTACTTCATAACATTTACTCGAAGGATTACGCGAACAAAATTTTTAAGCAAACATTTTCAGGTTAAGTGGGTGAGTTCGGGATTATTGGACCACCTGCCTGCCACTTACATTTCCTGATTGCTAAATTAAATATTTTTCTTGTTATTCCCTGAGAAAATCTTAATATTTAATATTGGAACTTCCTGTTATGACTTTTTATTAAAACAAGTCGAGTTTTCTTCACGGTACTTTTAAATTAAAGGTATCCTTTTTGCTCGGTGCCGTAAGCGCTGCCAATCTTATCTGATGGTGCTATAAAGACGATTTTCACATTTAGCAGATTTTTCTTTTGAAATTCTTGATGAGAACACGAAATGTAGCGTCTCTAGTGCTTGCTTTAATAACTAGTGCCGTAGTTTTATACCAACGCTGCGATGTGAATATTTTGAGACAACATGAAATATCAAGACCTTATCTGTGATTCCGTCCGACTGGTTTTATTAGCGTCCACGGTTCACGGTTCGTTTAGACAGGCCATTCGTCAATTGAAACAAAACGTATGATCAATACGCGGGCGCCATAGCGCGTCCAATTTATAAAAATGTTTGTCGAGTCCGCTCCACAAACATAAATCTACTAACGGACCCATTCTATCGCGGACGGTATTTATACCGAAAACGAATAAATAGCCGAAAGGCTAAATTGCCGCTTATTGTTTCGGGTAAAGTTATATTAAAGCTAGATTAATTTATGATCGGAATAACTTTTCTCATTGAGAAACAGTTTAAGCTTGTCTAGTAACTAAACAGTTTGGAAATTCATTTACTGATCATTTTATTTATAGTTTAAGGAGAGCAAGTATGTAATTGATAAATACCTGTTTCAGGACTTTGTCCGAGTGAGTGCAGGTCCTGCTGCGAGCGGCGCCGCTGTCTGTACTCCTGGCGGTAGTCAGGCCAGCGCCCGTACTGAGCTGGAGCGTTCAGGTACTCCTGGGAGGAGAACCGTGACGCACGAGGAGGAGAGAACCCCATCTGGCTGTAGTAGTCGTGTTGTCTGAACACAACATCGGGGTGGTTGACCTGGCCCGGCACGATCTGACTGCCAAAGTGACTCCGATGTCCCAAATACTCAGGTTTAATGGGAGCATCGGTCATTTCATGTCCATGGATGGACGTGGACCTTTGCGGTCCATAATCTCGCAGTCGGTTGGAGAAGTCAACTCCCATTCTATGGGGTGAGTAGTCGAGGCCGCGCGGACCCATCTCGAAGTGACCGTGAGGTCGGCTGTTCCGGTAGAAGTTGGGAGAGAAAGGATTCTTGCTCTCCAGGTTCTGCCTGGATGCGTAACCAGTTTCAACCTTTGGTTTATCATCTCTGTCTCTGGTTGGCTTCTCGGGATGTTTGTCAGTCCCGTTCTGGTGAGCTTCCTTTTTCGGCGTCTCTTGAGGACGAAGTTTTACATGAGGAGCGGAGTCCGAGACTTCCTGAGAGGCCCTCCGGTTGAACTCCAGAATCTTTTCAGGCACGAAGCCTTGTTGCGGTGGTTGAGACATTATTAAGTTTGTTCTTTTGTTTGTTTTTATTTTATAAATACATCAAAACGTACACTCACTAACACTGGATATTAAAATGTTCTACACAAATAGTGGATATATATAAAAAGTCGTGAATACACAGAGTTATATATTATTTGAGTATATATTTTATATTATATTTTTAAAAAGTGAAGTCACGTTTACGTTAATTGTGCAATAAATTTATAGGAAAACATTCACAACCAAATACACAAGCTGCCAACGAAAAAACCGTGTTTAGATTTCACTCAACTCACTGAATATTTTCTCCAACCATTTTGGCATAATGAGTGATGGCATATCACAAAATTCCCCTAAAAAACTAAAGGAACATAAAACAGAAGAAGTAATTACTGAAGTCCCTCATGCTTAATGATAGTTTGGTTAATAATTCAGCCGCATACATGAACGTATTCAAAGCAAAGGGGTAGGAATATGAATGGCGCCCGCCGCCACCGCCATACGGCTACAGAAGCAAGCCTTCAAATTATTCTGAACCTAACTGCTTTAATTTAATTTGTTTGGGTATCCTCCGAATACTAGTTACAGCCTTGAGAGAACCATTACTGCTGATATTGTTATTATGGAACTTGAATATCATTTGATCTTGTGATGTTATTGGATAATTTATTGTTTGTATAATATGGTAATGTTTCGTCGCTTAGAAACATATTCTAGAAACAAAATACGACTGGAATGGAATGATGAAAATGAAAAAAGTACTCGTATATGGCATAACGTGGACGATCTCGAGAAAAAATAAAGCCTCAGCGAGTCCAATTCAAGCCACTATTCCATTTTTCCACATTTTCTTCCAACTGGCGTCACCTACAATTTCTATTTTGAAGTGTAAGCAGCCAGGAACAATCGCAGCTCATTATCTTCAGAGCACGACGCGCTCGAGGCGTCCCAAGTTCGGCCATTACTCGTAATTAGAGGCCGCCCTTGGCTTGGCGCTTGGCCGTACCACTTGGCCGACAACTTGGCCGTCGACTTGGCGTAAGGCCGTAACGTATTTACGTAAGTTGTGTCGTTGTACGAGCTGAGACTGTGACGTAGTGACTCTGTGGCCGTAATGAGCCTCATTTTATAAGATTGTGTTGCGTTGTTGCAGTTGGATACTGTTTCTTTTTAATAGTAGAAACAGTAAGTAAGAATATTTAGTAGTACTTTGTTCTCTATATAGACCCGTACATACCGCCTCGGTGCTTGAGATTCTAAAAGACACACATTTTTACATGAATTATTAGATTGCAAGTAAGAACTACAAAAAGATAAAACCACATTTATCAGACCCAACAATGGACTACGAATGACAGAGAAGATTAATTAAAAGTTCCCTAACTAAACATTAAACCGTGTCATTCTAGAAAACCCTTCCTCATAAGTAAAGGACCCTCTAAAACACCTCCTAATTCAAAGGGTACCTCTCATCCCCCTGCCTACAGCCGCACCTGCTCCGCAATGAATCACGACCACTATTAGTTGCGCAACTATCGCGCCACACTCGTTGAGAGTCAACGTTCGGGACGACTCCGTAACGACCGGCACTAGTTCACAGTTTGTTTGGTGTCAGTTTTAAATATGACATATTGTTACGACTTACTCTTTAGTAGATTTGTTAATTAACTGTATTTTCATTGTGTTACAATGTTTAATTAGATTATGTTGTTTGCTGTACCTTTCTGGTATGTATGGTAATTAAGTATTTCTTATTACTTTGTCTAGGCATCGTTTCCGTATTATGAAACTTGCCATTTATACGAAAAACTTCAAGCTTCATGCTGTAAAGCCTCAGAAGCTGTCGTCAAAACCTCAACCTCGTAAACTCTTTTAATAACCACTAGCGCCCCCAATATTCACGCTACTGAGACCTTATTCGGGTCCAAAGCAATCAACAACACTTGCCGACCGCACAGCAATAAAAGCTGTGTATACAAGAGTGCAGCTTGTGTAGCTAGTGTACCAACAGCAGAGCGAATACAGCTCGCTCAACCTCTATCAAACAAATGCTGTACTGTGAACACGGAAGGAGCCACAGAGTAATTGGGTACAGAAGACTCACAACGAACAACACGGACTATAATATTTAAGTTGATAGTCTATAAATAACCAATTCATTTTGACTTTGCCTACTCTCTGAGTTTGAGACGATTTTAAGGACTGAAGGGAAGACTCCCTTCAGTCCTTAAAATCGTCTAGCCCTCAGCTAACATAATTATAAATTACCGGAAAACATGATTGCTAACAAGGATAATAAATTGTTCGTTAACTATGCAATCAAAGCTCGTTAGCAGTTTTAATTGGTTGAAAGACACATAGAAAGACAAATCTAATTAAATACGCGTTTCCCTTTAACATCCCAATCAAGATCTATAGGTACTCAAAACTCTAAATGAATCTTCTGTCCATCTATACTCCATGTTAAATCACGCACGAACTCTCGATATCGACACCTGGCGTGGATCCAGCTGCAGCCTATCGACATTCATATCGATCGGAAGTCATCCCGACCCCCTGACCCCTGACCCGCAGCCGACGGCGACCCATCACAATTAGACGATATCAACGTAGGATGACATCTCTAATGCCTTTTGAGGTTATGTTGCGGGGAAATTGGGTACAGTGGGGTTTTAGGGACGTATTAATAGGTTAATTGATTTCGGGCCGAGAAAAGGATGTCTTGTAAGAAGGGATTAGAAGGGGTTGCCAATTGAACGACAAAAACCGTTTCCTTGTACTGAATCGAAGCCACTTAAACGATTTGAACAAAGGCTAAATAAACAAGGCATATAATATAAAGCCGTGAATAAGATTGTTGGGTAGTAAAAGCTGTTTTTATATTAGTGAAAGAACTTGTTACCCACTAATGAGCAGACGAACATTTTGTCGAAGTAAGTGAAGTTTGGCAAGACGCCGAGATTGTCCTCGGAGGAAGGAACAAATTACTCTTTTCATTAAAGTCTAGCCTTAAAGAAATCTCGTAAAATTATCTTACATCGAATTTTTTCTTCAAGGATAAGCAGAAGTTTTACACTCTACTGTTAAGGATCTTTTTTTCACTGGTTAATACCGAGCTGCTAATTAATAATAACGCTTAGGGTATACAGAATAACGTCATACTCAGAACATTTATTCTTTATATGAAAACTATTTAACTTACGAGTCAAAAATGTATGCCTTATTAGCACGTATATAATAATTCATGTCAACAAATAAATAATCACACAAATCACCCGACGGACGCATATATAACGTGAAGCAGCCAATCAAAAGCCGTGTTCCACTTCAGCGTCTGACTGATGACGACGCGGTGCTAACCGTACCCGTGACGTCATCGATCATCACGCACGTGATTGGTCGCCCGTCACATGGTATGCCTACTAAAGTAAGATGCTTTCTTGGAGACGAAGGATCATTTTTAGTACGGAAAATATATTTTAGTAGCCCGAGGGCAGGGTGAATAGTATACATATCAACTTAGAATGTAAACGTAACAGTGTCTGTCTGTTACTTACTTTTTTATGTTTCTGCATTATTTTTATTTTAACAGCTAAACGGATTTCTCATCTCAAGTATTCTTTTACCTGGGATAGTAAATACAATACTTTTTACCCCTACGTTCCCCTGGGATCAATTATCCAACCTCGCGCATGCGAACGAGCGAAAGTGCATTAGTACATTTTGATACAAGTGCGGAAAGTTTGTTATTGCATTCGAGGCAGATTGAACACCCGAGCCGTATGGCGAGGGTGTTCATGGGGTCGAGAAATGCAATAACAAATTCCCACGTGTATCAAACGACGTTTTTCAATACACTTTCGAAGAAATTAACTAAAAACGTTATGTGTTTTTGTCAACAAATTTGATGAGACTATGATTTAATTTACTTTTTTTCCGCGGTTTGATTTCGCCAGGTTGAAAAAGAAGCAAAGGTATAAAGCCGCCAAACAGCCTCACAGGAAAAATATAAAATTTAAATATTTTTTAATTAAGAACACAAAAAAATGCTTACTTGTTCATAAAAGTAAATAATTGTTTAAAATATTTACGTTTATTAGTAGTATTCTTTTTACAAACACAATTTAAATATTCAAAAAATATTTACGCTGTAAAGACGCAGATCAAAATGGCGAGATTAAAAAAAAACACGCCTGCTCTATAATAGTCAGTGGTGTTTTTTTTTTAATTTCATAAGTTTTAATCGAATTACCGCTGCTCTATGATTACAGCGTGCGGTAATAATATTACAGCACGCTGTATTCTTATTACCGCACGCGTGCGAAATATGATGCATGTCGAACCTAATCGTAGTGCAATAAGAGCTAGTTTTCGAGGAAGTGTATTGAAAAAATCATTTTAGTACATTTGGTATAAACATTAAAATAATAGTTTTGTATTTCGTTAAGCCGTTATTTATGGTAGGTGGTAATTTATCGCGTGTCATTTTCAATAAACACAGCGTTTTGCGGCGGCAGGTTATCATCCATGTTATTATATTATTGAACAAACAATACAAACTTCATTATTACTTTAGCTGGGGTATTATTAGCGTAAGCCGTGTTATAAAATATTAATTCTCAGGATAGTATTAAATGTTATTGAATTCATTTAAATTGCAGGTACTAATATAAGTATTTTGAAACGTAAACAAGACACAAGAGCATTCGCTAGTGTGCCATTCTTACCCTACCTCCCCTACCAAGTAAACCTATGACATTATTACTGCACCCTCCCAGACATTCCCTTTCTTTACCGAATAATCATATTTATAGAACGAAATAAATAAATACTGGCCTCAATAAGTCCTTCAGTAATAAAAGCCCTCAAACCAAATATATTCGTCCTTCAGCCCAGTTCATCCTCTACGAGGGTATGTGCCAGTATGTGGTGGGTATCATAAAAGGTCACCCGGGTATTATATCCGGATGTGCAGTCGCATACTGTGCATACTAATCAGCGACAAACGTCCAGCGACTGCCAATGGACCACACTTTACCTTATTGTAAAGAGTAAGTAAGAATATTCCTTTTCTCTCCTTAAGTAATAATATTTCCCTTAATAATAGAAAAGCTTAGAGAATATAGTCTCTTTATTCTGTAAGCTTTTCTATGACGTGCAATCTCATTTAAAAATATTGTTGGTTTTTTTTTTTCAAAATATTTTTTCTATGAGAACTTATAAACCGGCAAATCGTTAATATTAGCCGTAGATAGAAATTTTTTAACACAAACACACACAAAGCGCTTATACCACAAATATTCTCATTTTTCTCAGTATATTAGGCACAGCTCTTTACAGTAGTTCATTTGAGCGCCTCTCCACAATGACGTTCAGATTTCCCGCCATTCGTCACGTCACAGCGAACAAAATACAAAATGGCGTCGTTATGTGAACATTATTTGACATAATGCGAGGCTTTAGAGCTCCCACTGAGATGTTCTTGAATACTTTCACTGATTTCCATCAAAGAATATTACAAATCCCTGATATTTGTAACACGCAGATAATATTTCTGGTAGGTAAATGAAGTAACAAAGTTTCAATTAACCTTTCGCTCGTAGGTGGTAATGTTATTACATAATAATTAAAGTAATTGCTCTCGCTCATGTATGAATATTCAAGTTTCAACTTACAATCTGAAAATTGGAGGCAATTATATCTTGACGTAAGGTTTGCGGATCTCAGTAAGAAATCGTTAATACTTTTTTCATTATTATGACCTCGTTAAAAACTTTTCAAGCTTACGGAATCTTTAAATAGAGTTTTACAAGCTGTTTAAAAACTCAAATCTATTGCTAATGAGCTGCTCTATTTAGATTGAGATGTTGTGCAATAAATGAACGGAAAAGAAAACTTCTATATAATACGACAAACCAGATTCTAGTTATCAAAACAACAACACTTAGTCAAAGTAATATCTCGTAGTTGTTACAATATCAAGCCGCGTTTGTTTCCCCAAAATACGAAGATTATCGTTAACGAAATCAATTACATGCGCCACAACACGGAGAGCTGAGGGCTCTCGGAGGAAAGGGCGCATTAGGCAGAGCCGGGAAGCGCGCAGATGTCGACAATAGCTGCAAACGATCTCCTTCTGTGATATTATGAAGTTTATTCGCATCTTGAATCTTATGATGTTTGTATTTTGGTGAAGATGCCCGTTTTCGAATGCCTTATCTTGTTTTTAAGCAGAAAATCTGCTGACAAATCCCATGGAAAGTGGCAGTTCTGACTGGTTGACAAATTAACAAAAACCAATCAAGAGATTGCAATAGATTAAAGGGTTTTAAGACCCAATAAGCCGAGACTTAGATAAATGATTGTTCCGTGAGCTTTTTACGGAAGTTTATTTTTTTTTAAATCCGTTAATAGCAAATTAGAAAAGCGCTTGCATAATTCCAATATGCTTACTTTAGAATTCTGTAAACAATTCAACATAAACAATTTCACCGAGTTGGAATTTGAAATGAAACGAAAACACGGCTGCATCGATATCACGCCACAAACACAGCTGTTTTAATCTCCTACACATACGTGCTATCATCCAAACATGTATGTATGTATGTATGGCAACATACACGGTGTATGAGTCGTATATCATAGTTTTACGAGAATGTATTCCCGTCGTGTGACGTTCGCTATAAACTGCTGTACATACAATTAGGTATTCGATGCAAATGTTTTGTGCAAGTGAAATGATTGACGGTTTGGCTGGAGTTCGTGTACCTACATTACATGGAATTTTCTACTGGAAAGAATAGAGAATTGTGTCAAGGTGACCTATAACTGAAGAGCAGCAGTGTTAATGAACTGCTTTCTATGACTCTGATAGTGAAAACAACTTGTTAGATATTGGGCCAGGGATTACAATTACGATGAATATGCTTTGCAGGTTTGTTAGGTATCGTCTTATATATATATTTTTTATTATTATAAATGGGCTTGCTCTTGACTTCAATCTTGCCCTAAGGGCATAGATGATGTCGACGATGGAACGAGGTTACCCAGTAGAAGCCTGTTTACTCGCGACTTAAACAGATTAGGGTTATATGAACTCGGAAAAACCGACGCAGGCAGGGAATTCCACTCCTTGGCTGTGCGCATAATAAAGGACCCAGCAAAGCGCTTCGTTGATGATATCAAAGCTCTTGTTTTCTTTCTAATATAAGAATCATAACAACCACTCACAAATACTTGTGACGGCATAACTTAGACTTAGCTACCAATCAAACTGCTTTCCCCTATGTGTAAACAGACGTGGTGTTATGATATGTTATGCAAACTGTTTCTCCCAAAAATGAACGGTGACAAAAAAACAATATGTAAACTTCCATCATTAAAAAGTGAACAAAAGACAATAGGCCACTACGTCACGACCCCGCGTCATCAATAGAGCAGTCATCATCAGGCTTTGTGTGCCTGTTCGTGTATCGACGCGCTCTCGGACGGTATTACAACGCGACGTTGGCAGCATCAGTGGCAGAACAGAAGAACCAGTCGGATGAAACAAATGACACTGTTGCATCTCAAAATTCTCAAACCATGCAAACCATGGCAGAGGCCCTTTTTTTCTGGAGGGTGGGAAATCATCAAATGACTCTTCCCGCTCTGGGCAGAGCGGTAGGGAGTGTCAGACTTCTACTGAATAAAAACCACCCATGTTCCTTCTCAGCTCTTGTGCCGAGGCCGCGGTATCTCTTAAACGACCCGCAGACCCAACGGCATGTCAGAGGCGCTTGAGGCGGTTCAAAAACTCTGACACTAGGGTGTATGGGGTCGTTAGACCCACACGATAAGAAGATCACATTCCAGGGTAAGAAGCAAGATTGGTCGCTATATTATTGTGTAAGAAGAGAGAAGAATCTCAGGTTGACGTTGAACTGGATTATTAGTTAATTCATGTGGGAACAGTGGAACTAGTACTAGGTTCCGTTCAAACAGGAAACATTAGGTTCTCTGATAACCTCTTAGTGTATTTCTTGAAGAGGTTCATCATAATGCATCCGTGTCTCAGTGACCATGATGTTTTCCGATCTGGACCTTCTGTACGCACCAATGACATGGCAACACCGAGCGCTTTTTAACAAGCCGTGACATGAATAGAACGCAGCCTTCGAATGTGAAATTAAAAACTGTACATAAAATGTCCGCAATTTTGGCGCCAAACCGCACAAGAGTTGAGAACATCGAACATTTCATGTTTTAGTAAAAACTACTGAATCTAAATACACATAGCGGAAGCTCATTTGTCTTACACCGTCGGTCTGTCTGTCTGTAATATTTTCACACCTTAAGGTGACGGCTGACCGAATTTGGATGTAATTTGGCAAACAGCTAGATCGTGACTTGAGTTTTTTTTGTTAGCCTGCACTGTCTCATTGCTGGGCAAAGGCCTCCCCTAATTCCTGCAAAGAGCTCTTTTCCTGTGCCGCCTCGAACCAGCCCTCCCGGTGTGTGTCTAGAACCCCGCGATACCTTTTTCTTTGTCGTCCTTCTTCCGGCAACTATCGTGTGAAGGCCTTTGCCCAGCGGTCATCGTGCATGCAGCTGACGTGACCTCATAATTAATAATAGAGTTTTCATTTTAACCCGAAATGATTTCCAACCGCCAAAAGCTAATATTTAATAAGGCGAGAAACTATTTATAAAACGCTTGAGGGTTCATCTTAGGACTTTGAAGTTTATTTGAAGGAGTAATTATAATTTGACCTTAGTAATAGCGAAATAGAAGTTGCTGCCATATTTTTGGCAGTCGTTAGGTATAGGTAGTCAGTGGTCTAAGAGCCAGATAATTAGTCTTACCAAAGAGTATCGTATTACTTAGTGTTAACTGGGCTGTAGAGGTCAGACATAGGCAGTCGCTCTATGTAAAATACTGGTATTCAGCTGCATCCGGTTAGACTGGAAGCCGACCCCAACATAGTTGGGAAAAGGCTGGCAGACGATGAACAACGCAACAGAAATGAGTGGCCATTAAATATTCAAAAACAATTATTTTTGCTTAAATATTCATCAAAGAGTAGGTCGTGAATTAATGAAACTGCATTTATTATGTTATTCATTAATTATGAACTTGTTGCTCTTGAAAAACAATAACTTATTCTGTATATTACTCAGGATGAGTTATTCCGGTCTGATCCCCTAAAACTGATACCCTAGGGGATCCGTTTTATTATAAATTATTTTCTATTCCGGTCTGATCCCCCGTAAAAAAATCGGATACCCTGACACATTTTTAGTACAGTCAGCAACAAAATATTTGTACAGGTTCTATTAGATTAAAAAAAAAAGAATAGGTAGTAAAGTCCCACAAACTACCAGGAGACCAGAAGTAGGAAGGAGGTATTGGAAATTGGAATCTTCAAATCAAATCTATATTATGCCTTTATAGTAAAGTCCCACAAACTACCAGGAGAACAGAAGTAGGAAGGAGGTATTGGAAATTGGAATCTTTAAATCAAGTCTATATTATGCCTTTATAGTAAAGTCCCACAAACTACCAGGAGAACAGAAGTAGGAAAGAGGTATTGGAAATTGGAATCTTCAAATCAAATCTATAATAAGCCTTTTTAATACCATGCATTTCTTTGTTGGAGATGAGAAACCAGTATATAGCACAGTGTCGTAGTGTGTGACAAACTACTAGGAAGCCAGAATGGCTAAGTAGTAGTCTCACGGACTTTACTATAAAAACTACGGTCCTGGTTTCCTATCTCCAACAAAAAAAAAAGTGCATGGTTTTAGAAAGAAATAATATAGATTTGATTTAAAGATTCGCATACCTCCTTCTTACTTCTGTTCTCCTGGTAGTTTGTTAGACTTTACTGTCCTGGTTTCCTATCTCCAACAAAAAAAGTGCAATATAAAGATTCCAATACCTCCTTCCTACTTCTGTTCTCCTGGTAGTTTGTGGGATGATCGTACAATTGTAAGTTATAGAAATAAAAACTGATTATTTTTTCATTAACAACTGTTTTTCGGTTGACTGTACTTCACTTGTACTTGTGTCAAAAAGGGGATCAGAACGGAATGATAAATTACAGGGGATCAGAAAGGAATAAACAAAAGAAAAATATTGGCAGTGGATCGGTTTGGGGGATCAGACCGGAACAACTCCTCAGGATGCTACTGTTTTGAACATTTCACTATATGGATATCACTAAACATTTATTTATCTATACGCTTTTCAGGACTTTTAAGTGCTGTGTCTGGTTGATAGCAATATCGACTACCATGTTATATAATATATGGTCTACCATATTATATGGGACTCCAAAATAGCTGGAAAAATGTGGGTTTATCACATCTGCATATCTTCGTAATAATTATCACCCATAGGTTGACTGGTAGTGGATACCGTCATTTTTAAACGTCTTCCAAAAAGGAGGAGGTCCTCTATTCGTGTGTATTTTTTTTTTGTACGTTTTGTTAAATCACTACATAGTATAAAACAAAGTCGCTTTCTCTATCCCTATGTCCCTTTGTATGCTTAAATCTTTAAAACTACGCAACGGATTTTGATGAGGTTTTTTTTAATAGATAGAGTGATTCAAGAGGAAGGTTTTAATACCTTTTTTGCACCCGTGCGAAGCCGGGGCGGGTCACTAGTAAATAATATACCAAACGTGATGTTTTGATATATTTTTAATGCACGGTACATAATTAAGAGCGAAATAATCTCACAATCCAGCCAACCTCGTAAGACCAATCGCTCACCCGCCAAACAAAAACATGTCCGGCTGTCCGTGTATCCCCCAAAGCGGTCAATAATCCCCACATTAGTGACGTCACGATGTAAACAAACACACGAGCACGTGCGGCGAGGCCACGCCCACCCGTGTGTGCTAGTGTTGTGACACATGTCGCGATGTGATTTATTGCACGTGTGTTTTGTCAGTAGTGAGTAGTGTGTAGTTGTATCGCTGCCAAATTGTGATGTGAATGGTATTAAGTCAGGTGAATTAGATGATACACGCACATATTGGGATAGCTGGATCCTTGGAGGGTTTTGGCAGTAGATATCACAGTTTTGCAGCGAGCATTAATTAATTTCTTACATAACGACACTGTTATCCGATTGTTACCTGACTAGTGACATATGACTGTCATTTGCGACAGTAAAATGAATGTCACTAGATATGTAATTAAGGAAAATTTTAATTTTAATAAAAGGAAATAGGAATCTTGTACCGCACAAAATCATTTAGTTTTATCATGAGATCCCCACATTACACTGGATATATTATATACGCTGGAAATCGCAAAAATGTGTCCTTAAGTCTAAACACATGTGAACACATGTGGGACATAGTCTTAAGCCTTATTTATTAACATGAGTTTTGTATTTAATTTTGATGTGTTAGTTTATAAGGTCTATCTATGGGCCATTGTAGCTTAATGAAGTCCTTTTACTGCGTTCCTAGTTTGAAGTAATATTTCTGCTCGACATCCACCAATTAGCGACATTAAAAGTAAAATTCCCGAACTCCTTTGGGACTACCTGCCGAGGAAGAGACTGGAATTTTTGAGTCGTCGGTTTTAATCAACATTTATTACTAAGATTCTCACTCGACTGGAAAGACGTTGAAAGAAGATAGATCTTTAGTATTGAAAGAATCTAAATTAAAAGTGTTTCCAAACCTCTTTTACAAAATCAGTGTACCGACTGGTGCTAATGAAAAGTCTCGGACAATGTAAGCGGCAGTAATGTGTGACTTTTATTGCTCTTCGTAACGTTAAATGAACAAAGCAACGATAAAACAACACATAGTAACATTAATTTTAGTATCAGCTTCATAAATCTTGAAGGATTTACTATAAATTGGAAATAAACCCAGAGTATTGCAGAGCACACGGTACTGCATATCGCGCCACTCGGAGAACACTCGTATTATCCCTTATAAAACACGACATGTCCGATTCATACATATTTATTGAGTCTGCCCGCGTGGACTCTCTCCAAGAGGCCAGACCTACGGTAGTGAGGGGACACCCTTGATAGTATTTTTATAAAATTACGATTTTAATAATAATTGTTTTTAAACTTCAAGATGCTTCAAAACTGCGTATAATAATGTTCCTACTTTTCATTCAATTTAAATTTACGACTACATAGTTGTTTTATTGCAAAAGGTGAAAATAGTTAACATTCAACACCAGACATTCACACATAAAATACTAATTGATGGTGAATTGAGAGTCAATAAAACTAAAGTTTATTACATAGTTGGTTAAAAATAAAACTCATAAAGATGTAGTTCTTCACCTGAGAATACCATTCGCTTTATGTTTGCTGTAAAATTTTGTGAAAATATCTGCTATTGATGTATTGAAGCTCTGGTCTTGATTTACGTGAGGTTTTATTATTTTGGAATTGTGTTTATCAGCTATGAAAGTCAGTTTTACGCATAGACATGGCCGTTATCTCCGAGCATTTTGTTTCCTAACTTCCCTGAGAACCATTCTATATAGGATATTGTCGATAAAAGATTCCTTTAAGCAATGACGTCGTTCATTGTGTCACACTACGCCATTTTTTATTGGTTTGTAATTTCTAAGCTACTACTTTTCTTAGCTTTCTACACAGATTTATAGAGCCTAAGCAAATAAAAGAGAAACAATATTTTTATCGATAACTGTGAACATAATTACATTGTTAAGCACATCACTAGTCTAACTGGAGCCCATGCGACAGGAATATCGAGTGGGCGCAGCAATTCTTCGTCTGGACGTCACGGGTAGGTACTATCACTTCAGGATGCTAGGTTTTAAATCTAGATAGATTTATAGCATCGCTGGCTAGTGGATATGGAAGGGAAAACAATAGCTTTTTCGTTGAAGACTATCCTTTTCTTTAAGGGTCAAAAATCGGTTTTAAAGAAATAGAATAGCATCCAATTTAGAATGGCATTGCTTTTGTCGTTTATATGGATGCCAAATATGGCAATTCGAATATAATATGAAGCCTGGCATAGCTGTCGATGACTAAAATAACTGTGCCCTGGAATGCATACGTTTCGTGGCAAGTATTCTATCGGAGCCACAAATATTCGAGAATTGCTCCAGCACATTTGATAGCACGTTTTGGCAAGTCCGGTTGCCAACACAACAAGTCTTGGTGACCGCCGCACTAAATCCGCTTAGATTTGCATCGTAAATGTACGTCTACTACGTTTGAATGTTTGTTTTGAAAATTATATACCTTTACCCTGAATATTATGATGATACTTAATTATAACTGGACTAATGTTTTACATAGACAAAGACATTTATCAACAACGAAATAAGGATGTATATTTTCTATAAAATCTATTATTCTATAAAAGCTCATTCCTCAAATTTTGGCCTTCGAGCCGGATTATCACAACATCTCAATTTAAAGAATCACCTGTTTACATAACAGCCCAAGTTATAATTAAACATAAATTCGCTTTTAAATGAAAATACAGAAACGTTTCATAAACATGGAATGAGTTTAAATCTTACTCAAAGAATCCGACATTGCAAGGAATCAAAGTGTAACAGCTGCTTATCATCGCGAACAAAACTCGAGGAAATCCTGTTACTTAAGTTCAAATATATCTTTAAAGGTTCTCTTTGGAAACCAGCTAGTTTCATTGCAAAGAGATTACTGGAGCTGTTCACCAGGTTTTATCCTTAATACTTTATTAAGTGTGCTTTTCTTGTACTATATCGTGCATTTTATCAAAATTTGCAGAAAATTTAGGTGCAATATTCCAGGGATTAATGTCAAGTGAGTAGACATTTTTCCTTCGCTATCATTGGAACAAGTGACCACATGGCATTACCAGGTTGAATGCTTATGCTGTTTCTTTGGAATAAAATAAACCAGCCCAACCATGTGAAAATCGCCCAACCGCTTGGCGAATGGCGATATCCCGAAAACCGGACCGAATTTTATTTTCTAGTAATGTTTAGGAAGCTTAGTAATAAACCAATGAAAAAGTACTCAATATACCGTCCATTCAACCCAGGTGGGATGTCCAATCGATACAACCGTACGAGCACACGTAAGACAGGCTCTTAATAAGCTAAAGACTTGTTAATGAACGAGCGGGCGGAGCTCGACGGAACCGCTAAGATATTGCCTCGATCTTACACCGCGATGCGACTCGCATACCTACACATTTGTCACTTGAGGTATTCGTGTATGTGTGTGTCATGCTTGAGCTTTGTGTGTGTATGTGACAGGTAATAGGTATGGGAGCTAGTATCTTCCCGTTCACGAACCTCATGCGATGCGACATGTGTCAAGAGATACGCGTACGTTGCTGGTTTCTACATAAAGACATGGAGAGGATGAGAAAACTATCTTGTTCCTCATACCTCTATACTGTGGCCCCGACGTGAAACATGCCGACAAAAACGAAACAAACACAAAACGAGACTTGCTAATTTAGTTCATTTCTTTTATCCACAGACATTGTCTCATCACACGTGTCGCTTGATCGTGTAGGTCGTGGCCAAGCATTAAGGTGTGTGTCAAGTAGGGGTGTGTGTGTAAACAATATTAATGTCAGGTTAGAGGGTGTTTAGGCTGCAATTGGTATTAAGTGTATTGAATACATGACTCTGTTTGACTGCCCCGTTGATCAAGAGGTCTCAAGTGCTCTAATGAGGTTCAGGGTTTAATTATCAAGTCATTAGCTTTTCAGTAGCTTCATGTAGTTAAGTTTTGGGTCCCGGTGATGGCAACAAACTTGCCTAATATTAATTGTAACTGAAATAGTTAGTACTGAAGTTACAACTCCGCTTTTTAGAAAAAAAAAAGCGTATTATGTTGGTGTAAATGCACTGCAGTAAGACTACTACTTGTACTTTAATCAAGGATCTTCAAGTAAGAGGGTACGTTTGTAAAGTACTTTAGTACTCTCTGGCAATAACACTTTTCATTACAAAGGACGGAGTGCCGTAACAAGGAGCAACTTGAATTATTTGTTTAATTAAATTGGCTAAAGTTTTGTTTGAGTCATAGTGCTCGCTACCTGGACAGAATTCATTTTCAAAGAAAGTTTTTCTTTTTTAATTGATGTTTTTTGAAAAGTTTTTTCTCCTTGATATTAATAATAATACTATCTAAGTATTTTGTAAGAAAATTTGAAAATAAATAACGATAACATTCCCGAATGGTAAAGCAGAAGAAAGCCTATACCCAGAACACCATATTTCATCAATTTCTCAAACCCAAGAGTTCTATAGTAACACTTATGCTCAATAAAACCAACGAAGCAATTTCTCACAAATATTAACAACAAACGGTTAAACACCAGTCAATCGCCCCATCATTGTCTGAATAACACAAATAAAACAAATAACACTAAGCCCGTCTATTCCCGTCCGCGGTGAGATTCACCGCATCTCACTAATATCACGAACATCATCTACGGACAGACAGACAGTTTACGTGCATTAGCGTATTTGTTTATTTATTAAGTTTATTCGGTCGAGTTGTTCTTGTTTGTTTCCTCGATGGATGTTTGCGAATAATTATTCATGTTTTATTGAGTCGAAATGCAATTTAATGTGGGTATTATGGTATACTATCTGTCAAATTAGTTATAAGTACAATATCTTCTATTCGCTCACAAACAGACAAACAAAGAATTTTAGAAAATATTCTCTTTACAAACAACGGTCAAAACAGATGAGGGTTTTGGAGAATATATTTTGTTCGTCACTTTTCCAATGAGAAGTTAAATTCCATTGGGGACCAGGCTTATCAATACACAAAATCGAATATATACTAATAGCTAAATATTAAAACATGATAAATACATGGAGTCACATTAATTAAATGAATTAATGTATTCAGAGCAAGTCCTTTCCTATCTTATGAAAGTTACGGCCGGAACGTGGCTGCGGAACTTAGTATCGGATATTGAAACTCCAGTCCGATAAAGAAATATTGGGTATTTCCTTCTGTGCATCTAAACTTTGCTTGAGTTACTTATATAATTGAATTAAAAACTTTTAATTACTAAGAAACTTCAGATGTATATGCACACAAACCTTATCTAATTTTTCGAGTTTGAAAATAGGCCTTACAATAATAATACAGATAGTTTATTTTCCTTTGTTTATTGATCCGGCAGTAACTCACTCGTTGTATTAAATGTTTCTTTCGGCGTGGAGTTAGTAAATTGCATCGCTTGCTTTCGTTCAAGCTTATCGCGGAACTAGGTGAGTAGGTAAGTGTTCCTGTTTATGATGATGGAGCGCTATTCCACAAGAGGAATGGGCTATTCTTCTTCGCGAATTGCTCTCCATGTCTTATGTTTTCCTGGTATCTAAAATATTTTTCGCTTACATTGTATGTATAAATATTTATTTTTTGAATAGAAGCGTTTTATTTTACTGAAAATTTTCGTGTATTAGTTTCTTGAGGAATAACAGATTATGTTAAAGCTGATGTCATGTACGTTTTTAAAGATAATGGACAAAACGAGTACAGTATGAATTCAATTCATATTTTATGTATAAACATGGTCAAATAATTTAAAGACACCTAAATAGGTGACGGTTTTTAATCGAATGTCTCAATGAACATCCAATCAAGAACAGCGTTATTTTTGAAACATAACACTATTGTTTTGTTCTGACATCGATCAACAATGTCAACCAGCTCTAAATGCACTATAAAAGCCATTGACTGAAGCTCCACTAATACTAACCAGCGATATACTAGTATAATTACACTAATTATACAGTAATCAGCTGGAGCGGCATGCAGGAATCATCTGCTAACTGCCGATCATATTGCATCACGCTCATAAGCTTATCATGATAAGCTCATGTTTATTACATGGAATGGCTATACTGTGGCAAACGGATTTGAGTAGTGAGTTATTTTAATGCTTCATTGGCATTGTGTTTACAAGTGCCTGTAATGAGCTTTTATTCTTAGATCAGTCAGTGAGAATTTGTTTTTATTAATTCTGTTAATAACATCTCAGCTGCAGGCGAACGTCGAGGACAGTTAGCAACTTAGTTGTCACCACTCACAACTCATAAATATATACATGTTTAACAGCCAAGTCATATTAATGGGTTACCATGGGTTACCAATGGGCATGGGTACCAATGGGCATTTAATGTATAATATAATATTTGATCTTTACAAAGTATAAAATAAAGTCGCTCCCGGTGTTTAAACGCTCAGATCTTTTAAACCGCGTAACGGATTTTAATGCAATTTTCAGCAATAGGTAGAGTTATTGAAGAGGAAGCATTGTACGCAGTTCATTGCACCCGTGCTAATCCGGGGTGAGTCGCTAGTTTAGTATAAACTCGGCAAACTACACAATATCTACCCAAAAGAAGTACCAATGAACCATCACCTTACATTCCGAGACTATCAACTAAGTCCGTATGTCCTAAAGCCCAACTCAAAGACAAAAGATAAACCTAGTGATAACAGGTCGTCTCAAACTCATCAAAGTTCAGCAACAGTTCCCACACGACACCGGCGGGCTGGCGGGATGGCGACACAAGCGGGATGGGCTCGTGCTCGCGGGGCCACCGGCGGGATTAGCATGCCCCCGTCGCGGTTCAAAGGAAACTACTATTAAGTTCCTCATCAAGATATAGGGATGTTGACGTCATTTGCATTTAGTAAATTAAATGTCTTTGCGATAGTGTGGGTCTTGCACATTTCGTTTTTCATCACACATAAATGGCTTACTTTTTTACATTTACGCGGTGTAATAAATATGGTCGCTCAAAATATTTTCACGAATTCATCACCATGATTCTAGAACTCGTGTAGAAAAAGATTAGGTATTATAAAAACCTTAGTTTTATGTACGGAACAACTGCAATATTTTATAAAAAAAAAGTGCTTGTGAGTCTAGAATTTACGTAAATAGAGATTTTTTGGTAATATTTTACGCTTTACACCCTGTATTTTGTTAGCTACCTGCGTATCTAAATGCCAAACATTTTCCCGACATATTCCTCCATGGGAATCTGTCGTGTGCAGCCCAATTAGGAGCAAATACCGACACCGGAGGGACTGGATGTCGAATTTTTGGGGCTTCCGAGTGGCCGTGACGAATGTCAATGGTACTTGTATGACAACCGAGAATGCCTCGAGATAATTCGAAACGGTGGGAAAAGCTTTTAGAATGTTTTTTCGTGGTTAGACTATTCTTTATTTTAAAGGGTAACTAAATTAAAATATCATCATTGCCTACTTCCCTAATAAAACCCTGTGTTGTACATTATTTTCGGCAGTAAAATAAAAAGCAAAATTAAAAATTTTGAAAAAACCCACGACTGTTAAAAATTAATTTAAAAAAGGATAAAATAATAAATAATATATTTTGAATATAAAACACCCGCCTTAAAAAAACCCAAGAATGTCCGTCGGGGGCTGCCATTAAATGAACTTGTTTTGCAATGTTCAGCTCCCGACGGACATTCTTGGGTTTTTTTAAGGCGGGTGTTTTATATTCAAAATATATAAGGTCCCATTAAAATAGGTGGACAAATTTTAACACAGCGTTCAGTAGGTCTAACCAAACATATCTCAACAAAAAAAACATTAAAAGAACTGTTTTTTTTTTACTTAAAATAATAAATTGCCGGCACTCTAGAACAAACTCATCCTCTATGAGTAGGTACTTAAATGCGTTTTTCTTATATATTTTTTTTTACCATCGTCCTTATTTTGGTGGTCTGAATGATTTCTGAAATTTTGTCCACCTATTTTAATGGGACCTTATATTATTTATTATTTTATCCTTTTTTAAATTAATTTTTAACAGTCGTGGGTTTTTTCAAAATTTTTAATTTTGCTTTTTATTTTAAACGTTTTACTTTTATTTTTATTTTTTTATCTAAGAACATGCACCAATTAAACCTTAACCCATAACTGAAAACTGAATCGAAATCGGACTTGTAGTTTTGGAGAAAAATGGCAACTTTGATTTGCACAAAAAATGGTTGCTGCAGCGCCCCCTGGTGAGTTGTCACTGTAACACCTATCTAAGAACATGCACCAATCAAACCCTAACCCATAACTGAAAACTGCATCAAAATCAGACAAGTAGTTTTGGAGAAAAATGGCAACATGTATTTGCACAAACACACAAACAAACAAACACACAAACAAACAACCTCTCACCCCAAACGCATATACCGTCTCCGTTCCGTCGTGGGTAATGAATACAAAATATAATTTCCCGTCCGCTGATGGTGTCTTTTCATCTCTAGACGTGATAACATGGCGTCGTAGCGAACACGGAATGTAATTACTTAATGACGGAGCCTGATGTATTTACGACATCTTACACAACAATCTAATTATCATCACTTTATGTATAATCTTATGTACATGTTTACTTAGAAACACTATTTTTCATGTGCATTAGCACTGCCTCTTGAATAAGTATTTCTTTAAACAGAAATGACGTTACTCCTGTATCTCCAAAGAGTTGGCAGACGCGTATCTAGAGTGCGCTTATCTATAAGCCCCTTATAAAAGGGGGTGAGCCTATTAGCCAGCAACCAGGCTCTTAGACTGCTCGCTAATGATAGATTCCCAAAAGGAAACAAGAATTTATTGAACCTGAGAATCCTTACTAACAGCAGTAACGTTTAGAGCAACGTGGCTCTTATTAGTTTAGCCCCTGAAATCTAGTTAAACGTGTTATTGCTATGAGTGGCATCAAGGCTATATACATATCTAGCGAAAAGGGTGGGGTTCGAACTTAATATCCGGTCGGACGTCTTAGCCGTTGAGCTACTGCGCTTAGATTATATTCACCACGGAACAAGATATAAAGTATCTTTCCCTCATCAAATGATAACATTAAAGGACCAATTTTAGTCATCTAATCCTAAAATGTCAAGATTCTGATTATATACGTAGCATCATATCTACTCTATCATTTATAACAGTTATTGATTACACAGGTATTTAATTTTACACGGAAATAATAACACCTTCTCAGTGGAAATAACCCTAATTGCATCTAAGAACGCCGACGGGAGTATGTGAAGCTGACGTAAGCTACCGTACTAGTGCTGCCTTAACTTTATACATATACTGCTAAATAGTACTTAAGAACAACCTTAGAGAAGACTGTATGTTTCTTACCAGCCATGATTACAGTTTTCTTGCCAGTATTTTAATGTTCCCCACGAATTTCACGGCTTGAACCTGAATAATTTAGTAGCAGACTCGTAAAGTCGCGAGTATATGTGAAACAATTAATTACTAGACGTCGCAGAACAAACGCAACAAGTTCTTCACAATACCACTAATTAGTTTCAGTGTGATAAACTCAATAAAACCTTCCAGTGAAGTGAAATTACTCTGGAAAAATAACTAATCAAAAGGCTCTCTCGTTATGAAAAAGAAATAAAATTAGTTATAGTAAAGAGAGCGTTCAGCCGTACTTTGTTAAAGACATTATCGATTGCTCGTCACCTGTTGGTTCAAATGAAGACAAATTACTTGATCGAGCTCAGAATGACGATAAACTTAAATTGAAAGCAGATCGGAGGATTACCCAACACGTTCCCTTTAATAATATATCCGCAGCGGAACATACACTACGGAATCTCATTTAGACGGAATTTGAACAGAAAGAATATATAGCAAAGTGTTGAATGCATTTAAATGAAGTCTAACACAAAACTGAAAAGCTTAATAACGAAAAAAAAACTCAACAAAAGGCGAATCCCAACTATTCACCGTGATCACAATGCTTCACTCATTATGCCATCTCACCGACACTAACTCGTTGTAAATTACACCTTATCACTATTACACTAGAATACATAATTAAAAAGCTGATATGTTTAATATAGGCCTCGGATAAGTATGACCGGCCGGTCGCGGCACATTATTTTCGGGGTAATGTTTGGGCGGGCGGCGCGCGTGCGTTCGGACCGGAGGGCGGGCGCCGACTGACGAAGGGCGGCGCGGGTGTCCCGAGCTATATAGGTTAACGATCACGTTTCCTTACAGCCGCGATAATGCTCAGCTTGATTTGTGATTGTGGACGATTGAAGGTTAAGATCTAATGACCAGCTGCCCCCAGCTGCCCCCAGGCTGCCCCGGGGTCAAGAGTTACGACCATGAGGTTGCTTCACCAAGTTTGTTACCACTTCGAGTGGTCAGTTCGGTCAATCGATAGGGTCCTCCAATTAGTATGTAATTATTTTAAACGTTCCTCGAAATCTAAGTACAACCATGAATATTTAAAAACGTCTGATTATTTAACTGCTTCCGTACCTTTTTAGGTCTTAATATTAAGCAATTATGGAGCTGAATTTTGATGAACCCCAAAGAATAAACATGACATTACATCAACTAAGCAAGAAATCCAGCATTATCGCAATATTTTCAAGACTGAAAAGAAAAATTACTCAGTTATTTACTATTTCCTTGTAGTTATTGGGACACCAATAACTACAAGGAAATAGTAAATAACTGTCTGCAGTATTGTATCGTTCGCTGGCATTCACTAGTCAATTGAGTTTGTCAGTGCAGTGCGCGAGGAAACAAGCAATACTGCCAGTAATGGACGAACCGTGCTTTATTCATACATGTCGCATATTGTTGTTACCGCGACGGAAATATACGTGGAAATCTAGTTATTTGTCTTTTATTGACTGCTTCCTGTAAAGCAGCGGTGGCCCAGTGGTGGCGGCCCCGACTTACGAACAGTAAATCGTGGGTTTCATCACCGCTGCTCTCAAAACGGTGAAGGAAAACATCGTGAGGAAACCGGCATGTCTTAGAACCAAAAAATTCGAAGACATGTGACATCAACCAATCCGCACTGGGCCCACGTGGTGGATTATAGCCCGTCCCTCTCCTAGAGAGGAGGCCTGAGTCCCTGCAGTGGGAACATTATAGGCTGATGATGATGATGATTGTTCCCTCGCCGCTGATGATCGCTGCAAGTTTGTGATATTTTACAATCGTTAATAATCGGCTTATTCCGGCACATAGATTTCCTCTCCGTAAGACGGCAAGAGTCAACTTATCAGAATACCGATAGTCTGACAAACAGACACCCGGGGGTATCGTTTTCGATGTTACTCAAGGTTTTAAAGGTAAATTTGACAGTCGATCCTTGTAAAATAGCCAAGTAGGTTTCACGCAATTTGGGGCAGATTTAAATAGTACCCTGTGAGGGATAATACGCGCTCCCAAGGTAGTTGTAGTATGTAAGTCTGACCTTGCTGACTCAGTAATCCTCTTATATATGTTGAGCTATTTCGTATTAAGGGCTTATGAGTGCTCAGCTTAGGATTACGGCAATTACGAAACTCATTCCATAACAAAACATTATTGTATCGCGGAAACTTGTGTTACATCCATATTGCTGGCTTCTGTCGGTTGTTGTTATTTGGAGAACCTTTCGGAAATCAATGGAAGTATCATCGTGGGCAAAGGATTAGTCAGCTAGACTCAGTGTTACCGAGTGTTAGATGTCCAGGAAGCGCCGGGCGTTTAGAATCGTAGTACGATTAATAACGCCACTAGGGGAGGCTCCTTCCACGCTGGAAGGAGCGCTTAACGAATACGCCTTAACGAATTTTCATGAAAATCGCCACGTGTGGTTGGTAATGGTAATACAGTTTTTATTTTTATTTTATTTATTTGGCTCACCAACAATTGAATACACGAAATCAAAGACATGAGATACATACATTAGAATCACCGACACATGTATCAACCTCTTACAGGTAAGCACAACATGCACAACTTATTCGTCGTAGAGTGCCTACTTAGAAACTGGTGAGTAACATACTACTCACCGCACATAACTATCGATTTTAAATATATAGTTAAACTATACTAAAACTAATTGAAACCAGACATAAAACTAAAACTAAAGTTACAAACAATCCTTAACACTAAAATGTTTTTACAAGTTTTGCTTAAATATACTTTTAAACTTGCTAAGTGAGTCGGAGTACACATCTACAAGATCACTGCAGCTGTTTAATAGTTTGCATAGACGAGGGATAGGCGAATTAGCACCAAGTACGGTTCTGCGAAGTGGAGGACGCAAGGGGGTTATAGGAGCTCGTGGGCTCTTCGTGGGCACACGGAATTTGAACCTACGCAATAATTGGGGACAGTCAATCTTATTTCTCAATATTTTATATAAGAATACTGAATCTAATAAATCTCTCCTCTTCTGTAGGGATATCATCTTAAAGTGCATAAGTCTCTGTTTATATGAAAATTTCTTTTTAGCTATTCCGGAAGAGTATGCTAAATGCCACATAAATCGTTTTTTAACCCTTTCCAGTCTTAGTGTGTGGGTTGCGTAGTGAGGTCTCCATACAGTGCTGCAGTATTCTAACGAACTACGCACTAAACAGTTATAAAGTAGAATTTTAGTCTTGGTGCGTCGAAAACAGGTTACATTTCTTATGACAAACCCAAGCATTCGCGAGGCTTTTTTAATTACATTTTCAATGTGGGGTACAAATGTTAACTGCCTATCGAACAGAACCCCCAAGTCTCTTATCTGTTCTACTTCCTGCACTAAGTTGCCACCAATGTTATAAGCAGATCTTATAAAATTAGTTCTTCTGGTGAATTTCACGTGGTAGCACTTGTTGATATTTAAGTTCATACCATTTTCATCACACCACCTTACTAAGTTGTCAATATCTCTTTGTAGTAATTCAACATCAAGGTCTGACTCAATTACTCTGCAAAATTTTAAATCGTCCGCATACATATAACACTCAGAGAATTTCAACTCATTGGCAAGATCATTGCCAAATAAATTAAACAATACTGGGCCAACATGTGATCCTTGTGGGACGCCAGATGTGACCTTGTAGGAGCCTGATTGATAGCCATTGAGTGCGACAAAGAAGGAACGTTTTACCAATCACACGCGCGATGTACTGTGTGCACCTTATAATCGCGAAGGCAAGACTGGTGAAGCTTGAGCGTGTGATAGGCCCATTAGACTGACCCACACCAGAGATAGTACTCAAGATACTTAATAAACCAGTAGTACGGGCTCATTGGATCATTTCAGAACTCAACGTAGGCGAATTCGCGGGCAAAAGCTAGTAAAACATAATGATGACATTACCTAACAAGCTAGCTACAAGTATTTACGTACAGGTAAACAATTCTATTTATATATAATGACATCAAACATTCCCCGGCTGGTCCAGGTCCGCCCGCAGATAAAGACGGTCTTGTTTGCCAACTTAGCCAAGTATTTACCGACTGCTGTGGGCTTGCGGCTTCATTTGGCATGAGGTGCCGGTCTCACTGTTGCGCTGGCGAGGAAGCGACTCGCTATCATGTTATGTAGGCGTCTTCTCGCTTAAAATTATAAAGTAGAAAGAAAGAAAGTACTTTGATAATAATGCCTTTTTTTTGAAGTGTGGGAATTCATCAGTGTCTGACTAAAAACCACCCATGTTCTTTCTTAGCCCTTTGTGCCGAGGCCGCAGTATCTCTTTCGAACAACCCGCAGCCCCGACGGGAATAGTGACTGACGCCAGGTTTCAACTGGACCGAGAGGTAACTAAAATTAGTATTATCTAACTGAATAGATGTAGGTCCCGCGTTAAGCAATAAAACAGATATTGATGACTTTTATCTAACTGTCGGCCGACGAGAGCTCTCCTCTAGATATACTAACAAACATACTTAGTTAGTTGTACTCGCTTGTCGCTACTCGCCGACGGTGGGACCGGCGCCTTACGGTACGCTTTCAAATGAAGTGGAAAATCTTCAATACATACCATTTAGGAAATTAATAGATGTTATTTGGAGTATTCACCGTAACGCGGTAAATATCGTTGTTCCTAACATACCGCCTACCATTACCGAGAGGGTAGGCACAAAGCACGGCATGGCATGTTGTTACATACTTATTTTGCTACTTTCATTTTTCTTTATTTATTATGCGGAACATATTTCACTATGTTTTAATGGAGATCTGAATGAAACTTTCATTATAATAAATGTGTACCTTCCTACGGTATAAATTGATGTTTTGGAAGTTTCCAAATTATTTTACAAGGCATAGGTAAGTTATTTCCTTACTATAGTAGAACCTGACATGAATATAACATCACGCCTGTAATCCCCGAAGGTTTAGGCACAGGTGTGCCTAAAATAATAATAATAATATTCCACAACTATCACACAACGCCATCTAGTCCCAAGCTAAGCAGAGCTTGTGTTATGGGTACTAGACAACTGATAAACATACTTATATATTTCTAAATACATACATATTATATATAAATTACACCCAGACACAGAACAAATGATCGTGCTCATCACACAAACATTTGTCCTGGGTGGGAATCGAACCCACGACCTCCGGCATAGCAGTTAGGGTCACTAACCACTAGACCAACAGGCCAGTCAAAAGTACACATATATTTCACCAGTTATGTTTAGGTCCCATGTAATAGGGTGCGATCCTATTGCCATCAACCGGGCAAAAATCTAAACTCTGTGGCTGCTGCTGAAAAACTACTGATGTAAAACCAAAATAGAATTTCCCCGACCCAGAAATCGAAGCCAAGACCTCATATCCAGCAGGCGACCACTAGTCCAAACCAACGAGGTAATCACAAACTACTTTTCATTACAACTATCATCATAACAAGAATGGACATAAAACATTAAAATGAAAGCTTTTATCTACTTCAATAGTTTCCAACATTAACTGACAGACTCTACACGCTACGTTACACTGCTCCCCATGTAGAGTCCACGTAGAGCAATGTAGAGCTACATAGCGCTACGTAGAGCGTGTAGAGTCGTTATTAGCGATGCTAAACGATAATAGTAATGCAACGACTGGTGTAGACTGTAGAGCAAACATATCGGTTGATGATCTCCACTTTATTGAATTGAAGTGTTAAGTATCGTGTGAATCTGTTATTAAACTATGTATAGATTCCTTGAAATTATTATCAGATTGTTTGCTGTTGATATATCTATAGGTCTGTGTTAAGGAGAGTTTATTTATGATTTAATTAGACTAAGGGACTAGTCATCTAATCAGGAATACTAACTTATTTTAAAAGATGTGAAAGTCGCACCGCGCACGGTATATCTGATTGTTACATTTCACTTCTTTAATGGCTTGATAACATTCAGAAGATCTGGGCGAGATCTGGCTGTACGAACTTCGATCTAAATTGGGAAACGGGCTCCCCATGGGTAAGGTACGATATATCAGTATTAAAAGTAGTCCTAACATACACTTTTTTTTCCAGCAGTTCAGTTTTGTTCCAACAATTTCCGATGTCCACAAAAAGCGAATAACTCCGTACATGTTATAAAAACATCATCAAACACAAACTCCTTCATTCGTTAGCATGTCATGTTTGTATCGTGTTGACTCGTTGTTGACTTGTTGTTGACTCGTTGTTGGTTTGTCATGTTGACATAACTTGCGAAATGTTGGAGTGTGCTATATCTGTACACGATTCTGTCTGTTTCATCATCATCTGTTTACACCTTTAAAATAACAGTCGTGATGTTAAGATGTCTCAAATTAGTATATTTTCGATATAAACAATAGCTCTAAGCTGTTATGTAAAGAGCTTGTCTAAGTTTGGATTAGTTCAAGCAACTGATATATTTATAGATGAAGTGTTCCACGAAATTCTATCGGCAACTTGAACGTCAAAAGCCTCTCTGTTCAATAGGGAGAAAAACAAGAATCATTATTTTAAGCTGAAAACATTCTATGATGGTTCTTTCTTTTCTTCTGAACATAACACCTGTAATCACTGAACAGTTAGCCAAAGGTAAACTTATTAGTTTAATAGCTTTTGCCAGCGGCTTCGCCCGCGTGAAAATGACGATTTTCCATACAAACTTTCATCCCCTATTTAAATCCCTTAGGGGTTGCGAATTTCAAAAAATCCTTCCTTATTACTTGTCTACATTATAAAGGGAACCTCTGTGCAAAATTACAGCTTTCTAGGTCCAAGGGTTTGGGCTGGGCGTTGATGAGTCAGTCAGTCAGTCAGGACTTCTCTTTTTATTTATATAGAAGATTAGTACATACAGTTGTGTTTAAATTGCATATGATAGGCGGCGAACCTATTGCCATCAACGAGGCACAATTCCAGATTCCGTGATTGCTAGTGACAAATGACCAGATCTGGGTAACAAACCTCATGCTCAGTAATCAGACTTTGCGACCGCTACACCAAAACCGTCTTTCTACCTAATAATTAATTTTGCCTAATCGTCATATGTTTATCCGAAAGTCATTGACTGCTAGCCGTCCCAAAGCGTAGTCATATCGACTGATCCCGTGCTTCACGCATCGACTGGGTATCCGCGGTCTTTAGCCCACCAGATGAAGCGTTGAAAGGCCTCCATCCCAAAACGAGGCCTCAAAAGTTACACAACCTTTCGACCCCATTAGCGATCCGATATCTCATGTAAGCAATAAAATATTGGTCTATTCAGCCACAACACAAAGGGCTATCACACAAGTTATGACGTAAGCACGTCTATAAAGGGCTAAATGGCTAAATCCGCGGCGTTTTCACGTTCGATTGTATTGCAGCGAAGTTGCCAGACGTCGTTACGGGCTGAGGCCTGAAATAAATCACGATACGTCTGAACTTTCCCCTCGGAACCTTAATGTCTTTGGAGATACAACACGCTAAATATGGAACCCGTGTGTTTGGATGTTAGCTAGTACTGGGAGCAGCTGGGGAGACTTGCAATTGAATGAACTCAATTATAATTTAGTTTTTAAACAGATGTTACTGTCTGATAAGTCAAAACAAAAACCAATACTTTGGATGTATTCTGTATATCTGTTACTTTTTCAGGCCTGAGACCATGACCTCTGCTAGGATCTAGGGTCACCTTTTTGTCCCTGTAGAAAGCTTTTTGGGATAATTTCCGACCTACAGGAGAAGCGGGAAGAAGCTAGTTACCAAGTTTAAGTTCGGTGATTTATGAAGAAAAGGGCCAGATGCTCTTCTTAGAACTAATTAGAATATAAAATGATTGCAATAACAAGATTTTTATAGTTTTCCTACAAGTAAACATAACCTAAAATGTAAGCATACTTTCATGTTGATATAAAACGTTCCCGTTTATTTATCTAGTTAGTAATACCGCGATATTGAGACCGACGCACGCTTCCCAGAATTTAAAAGAGTAAACTTAATAGAATTTTCTTGGAAATAATAACATCTACGTAACCTACATACAGAGATGTGATCTCAGAGAGAAATATATTAAACCAGAAGCATTCACCTCGTAATAATCACTAGCGAAGGAAAATTGTTGGGAAAGACAAAATGGAAGAAAAATATCGTGGAAACCATTTAAGTACCTAAATAAATCTGTATTATGCTGATTGTAACAGCTTCGGTGAAACGTTCTAAAATCTAGCTACACTTTTTGCAGTTTTATTAGTTCCATTAACACAAAGAAAACTTAAAAGATACTTGTTTCTCTATTTTAGATCTAAATGAATAAAAACTCTAACAGATGTTATATCTTATTAATTAATATTTAATTGCTGTTTCCTTCACCAGTTGGTGAACATGTAGCAGAGAACAAAACGTAATTACTATTTCTGCCAACTCTATACAACGCAAGCAAACAGTCACAAAGAATAAAGGTAGGAACCGCACAGTTAATGGAACGCGAGTCATGACCGCTGCCGCCACGCAGTCCCACCGCAGACGCCCCGCAGTCGCCAAGCAGCCGCCACGCAGCGCGCCTCACTTCATATTTACCGACGGACCGCGCCTCAAAGGGCCAGTGATGTGCCCGCGTTAATGTGCGTTCACCGGTTCAATAACTATTCGTTTATAGCACTAGAATGTTTTGTGAATTACACTGCAATTAAATAGAGCCGAAACGATTTACTGAGTGTTCCGTTAATTTGGGTTCCTGCAGCGCGTGTCATTTTAATTTCGAGAGTAAATTGTGTTTAATTATAACACAGTTCAGTATTGCAATTACAAAGTATTATTAAATGATGGATTTCTATCAGTTAATTTGTGAATTGCGTTCAGTGAATGTACAAACAAGTCATCGACACATGCACACCACTACAAGATAACTCGTAGACGTCTACGACCCGCGACGCGTAGCGCTACGACCCTCCGTAGCGCGTAGCACTCCCCCCCCCCCCCACACCCCGCACCAGCGCTACGAACTGTAGCAAAGATCGTAATTTGTAACACGGAATATTGTAAAGGCTATAAATTTACGGAAAATTAGATTTCAACGTTACAATTATGTGTACAGATATTTGTAGAACTTTGTTACAGGACTGAAAGATTCATTTGAACCACAAATTGGTTTGTAGAGGCGGCGGGAATGCAAACAGACGCCTTTAAGGCTTATGATTGGCAAAGCGTTGTGTTATTTTGAAGGAAAACGCTTCGCTCTGAGGCATGTCGGCTGAACACTGAACACAGAGATATTTCAGCTGCTCAGTTATATTAAGACTATGATAGTCTTGGCGAAATTAATATTGTATTGCATGAAACTATGAATTTAAGATGAAATGAGACGGCTTAGTTTAAGAGCTTTTATTGTAGTATCATTTTAAATATTAACAGTACTTTACAACTTCATTATGTATGACAAACATACGTAACATAATATATATAAAGTATGTTCGGTCCTATATACACGTATACGTCTTCGTATAAAAGAACAATGTGTAAAGTTGGAGAAAAGAATTGAACTCGAATATTGTGCGTAACTTTTAGAGTTGAAAGTGTATCCCGAGGGAGACGCGAGAAACACAAGAACTCACTAAATATACAGGGAATACGTGGATACCATACATTACAGATAAAATAACAAATGTTCTTACTAATATACTAACATAAGAGGTATTATCAGAATTGGGATGTCGTTGGACCAGTGGTCACAAATTCTGTGAAGTTTGAGGGATATGTTTCGTTCTCGGGTAGTGTAAAGTATGGGCTGCTTTTTAGGGTTCCGTAGCCGAATAGCAAAAAACGGAACCCAAATAGATTCGTCATGTCTGTCTGTCCGACCGTATGTCACAGCCACTTTATTCGGAAACTATTACTTAACATTGTCACTGAGTGTCATAAGGCTATATTTAAAATGTTCCCGTGTGATAATTTTCGACCATAGTGGGAGCTTATCTGCGGGCAAAAGCTAATCTGTTATTAGAAGTTTTTTAGCAGTTCGGATAGCAGATTTGTGCCCCTATTGATTTGCATGAGATTTGTAAGCCTCAAGGAAGGCATCATAATTGTTACTCTTGAGATAAATCCCCTTGGGAACGTCTACAACCTGTCTGGCGCCTTAGAGGGTAACCAGAGACGATGGTGGCCGGTCTCACGGTCTCAATCCGGCTCGAGATCTCCTGGAGAGCTCTTGGCACAGTCGAGGGCTCCGTTTGAGATTGAACTAGTCGAGCGATACCATTCGATAAATAGCTTTGTCATTACAAATAATTCTTTTGAGTAATTGATTAAAAGAATGTGGTATTTTGCTTATGTTTCCTTTGTATTTTGAACCATTAACAACGAACCCATAAAAACACATTTATTGCATTTTATATTTATTGAAACGAAATAGTTTTATCGTTGCAAATAAAATGAAATGGAAAACCCATTCCCTGGAGCACATTAGTGGCACGGCCACACTATCGCATCACGGCACGCCTAACGACCTCGTGTGCCGCATAAATTGAATGTTGCCATACTCGCCACTAGCCACTCGCCACTTGCCACCCCGTGTTGCCATACTTGCCACTAGCCACCCAGTGTTGCCGACATTATAAACGACGCACCGGTTCGCGCCATCAAGAATGCACGTCTTACCACAACGCAATCAATTATTAACTTTAACACCTCACATTTAAAATTCAATTTCTATTGCATCTCCCTCAAGGTGCTATCTTTAGAATCTTTAAGTCGAAAAGCAACCATAAGATCGAAGTTGTAAGGTCTAATATCGAGAGGGTTTGTAAAGTTATAATCAACAGCTGAGAGGAAGGGAGTGAATCAATTTATCCGGCAGAGGGAATTATGAATGCTTGGGGGATTGCGTTAGTAAGATTCATTTTGTAAGAGTTGCTTCAGGAGTGGCTCCCCCCCCCCCCCCCCACCCTCAGAACTAATGCTCTTATGTTTACTTATGAGCACTAAGCCTTGACGTGTGGACTAGAAATTCAGTTGGTTTAGCGTTACCATTTAGAGCTTTTACAAAAAATATTGCTCCACAATACATTATATAAAATATGAGTTAATTATATGCTCCAGATTTATATGTAAAAAAGTACCTATGGCTTTATTCTACCATAAACACGTAGCCTCTTTAATATTCACATAAAAGTGCGTACCTTTTAGTGACCCTCTATGACCGTAACTCTTAGATATTTGAGTTAAGTCCATACTATCATTCTTAAGGTGCGATGTTCCCAAATCACAAAAATATCTCAAACCATTCTTGGTACGTATTTGGTGATCTCAATATTGACACATCGTATAAAGGGAGGCGTGGCTTCCGTAGACTCTGTGTAACATTTAACACGGGGATGTCGTAACGAGGTTAGTGTTGCGGCGTGTTTTACACGATCACTCATTAATTTTGCGTTCACTATTCATGATTATTTGGAAAATAAATGGTCAGTTAGACAAAAGTTAACTTATTCTTGAACCGAAGAGGCTTTCATTCAATAACGCTGTTCACATAAAACCTTGGACTATTTTTATCGTTCCAGCCTACCTGACATCATACGATATGACCATTGAATCAGCGGTCACAACCCCCCCTCCTGGACCGTACTCCAAACTCAGACTTTCTCCAAATGTAAGCAAACAACAGCCATTGAAAGGAAAATCTTCAAAAATCCCGCTAATTGGTTCAATTATGAGCGAGAGTCCCTTTCGCGTCGCTCACGGCTCTAGGGTTTGCCTAAACTTGATTATACTCGAGCACACTCGTCCTCACATAAAGCGTGTCCCTCCGGCGAGGGTCGAGGGAGGGTGAGTAACCAGATTACGGGTCAGCTTTACTTTACGCGATCATTGGGCGGTTCTTTTTGAGTTGGCAAGTTTTTAGGTGAGGGAAAAAGGTCTGTTTTCTTAATATCAATTTAGGTTATGGAGTTTTTTTTGTAGTTAACCTATTGTCACGTGAGTAAAGTGAAGTTTTTTGTTTTTTGGCGATCAAGGAAACGATGGTTGGATTGTGTGATGAGTGATATTAAAGAAAATGGAGTAAACGATATCGTGAAGGGTGACGGAGAAGCTGGAGAACCCCAAGTGATATGGGACAAGGGCAGGAAGATAATGACGATTAGTTAAGTTTTTGATCTATATAAATAAAAAGAGAAGTCCTGACAAACTTACTGACTGACTCATCAACGCCCAGCCCAAACCCTTGGGCCTAGAAAGCTGAAATTTTGCACAGAGGTTCCCTTTATAATGTAGACAAGGAATAAGGAAGTTTTTCGAAATTCAACCCCTAAGGGAGTTAAATAGGGGATGAAAGTTTGTAAGGAAAATCGACACTTTCACGCGGGCGAAGCCGCTGGCAAAAGCTAGTAGATAATATGATTTAAAGGAACATAAATGACCTTTATTGAGGACTCTTACAGCTTATTATAAAGACAATATGGCTTAACAAAAGTGTCTACTGCTGAAAGTAGCAGTAAGTTAATTCCACATCACAATATGAGCTCCTCTCGTAATGAATTGAATAAATGTGAAGTGTTCGCGTTAATGAGGCGCCTCCCGAACACAAGGGTCGCTAGTTACGACCGAGCAGCTGAGCAGGGCGACACGCAGACAGCTTTCATTCCTCTTTATATTTAGGTTAAGACGAGGACGTCTGTACTTCTGTCACCTAATACATAGGAATGAGGAGGTCCGCTTGAAATAAATTAAAGATGTAGATAGCAATGCATGAACTACTCATGTAATTCATATTGGCTTTTTTTCAGGTATAATCAACTTAGTTGTCCAGAGACGACTAGCTATTCATCAAATATCCATGTTGGGCGATGGGCGTCAGAATTTCTTTTTCTAAGAAAAGATTTGCTCCTGAAACTGCGGACGATACATCTCATTTTGTTACCAGTCTGGAAAACCACCTTCTCTTGAACAAGAGGATAAGTGGTCTTTTTTTTTGAGTTCGGGAAATCATTAAATGACTCCTCCCCCACCGGGCAGCGGTAGGGAGTGTCAGACATTTACTGACTAAAAACCACCCATGTTCCTTCTTAGCCTTTTGTGACGAGGCCGCGGTATCTCTTTCGTACAACCCGCAGCCCAACTGAACCTATCTCAGTTAAGAAAATATAAGTAAGACTCGAAACAAATGAATGCATTAGATAAGCAAGTTGTCACAAGTTGCGCTCAGTTGTTTCGTTGTCGGTAACTTGTTGTTGTGCAGTCGGTTCAGTTCGGAACAGTTCGGTCTTGTGCGGTAATTACCGTCTGACTCAAGCGTTTAGTTCGCGGAGAGATTGTGCCCAAGTTTCAGCTAATTATGTTACGACTTGTTCGTGTTTTACACAAGCTAATATGTTTGTGTCTTAATTAATTCGTTGGAAGGTGAGACAGGTTTCTATTGTAGTAGTAATGTTTTAAGCCGTCTGTGGAAGAACTATTAATAGTTTCATAGGCTTTGAAGGAAAAAGTTTAGGGAAACTAACAATCTATGAGGATTTTCCAATCCGGTAAAAAAAAGCTCGACAAGAGATGGCTACTTGTTATGAACTCGCGGTTGATTGGTTACACCGTGTACATAACACCATTCTAATATACTAGTCTGTTTACATATCGATTCCTCATTGGTCATTCATTCACTTTAGAGTACAATCGTGGACAACAGCCCATAATCTACTAAAAGGTCATTAATAAGGTTCCGTCGTTAACATTTTTCAACGCATAAAACTTAAGTGAATGAATGTAAACATCACATCGACGCAATAAAACAAAACACGTCGGATCGTCGCCATAGATCACGACACGTCGAAACAATGCAGCGTTAACGACTACTAACCGTTTGTTTCTGATTAGTGTTTTATGTAAAACTACGTTCGTTTGTGACGAGCTCAAGTTATTTAACGTTTAATCTCTTACTGCTTTGAGTCACGGATAAACTAGCGTGTTTTAAATTATTAAAATAAAATATTTTACAATTTATTTTTAAGTTTTTATGGCAGTAACTCTTGACACGCACTTCACAGAGTTAATAGACATTGTTTTGAATGCCGGTTTTTATTTTACAATATAAAATTCATATTAAAAATAAGACCTCTGGCAAAGATTTCTTTAAATATTGGCAAAATATAATGTTTAGAAAATATCAAGTGAAAATCGCTTTCAACAAGATAAACAAATTAGTATATGTACTGCCGAAGCAAGTACATATACTAAAATGTGGAACGCTTCACGATTTTGCGTGTCATCCTTGCGCAGGGGCCATGCTAATCTTCTCTGTATCGTTCCAATTTTAGTATATGTACTTGCTGTCAGTATTAATATGCTCAAACATAATGATAGTGACAGCTCTTGAACACCGTTTAAATATTATGTTGATCGTGTTTAGTTTCAATGAAAAAATCGGCAATTTATGATTCCATGGTTGTCTCGTGTAGTCCGGTGTAGTGTTAAGACAAATATCGAATAGAGTATACGTATAAATGGAATTGCTTCTCATTCAATGTTTTTTATTAATAGTGTGCGTGTGCACACGCGTACAATATCAACGGAAAACAATAAACATTAGGTTATTATTGAACGGCTGATATAAAAGTAACGGCTCGCCCCTTCTCGGAGCTTTCCAATAAGCTCGGCCACTGTCCGGCCACAAGGCAAGGCCACTGTCCGGCCACAAGGCAAGGCCACTGTCCGGCCACTAGGCAAGGCCGTTGTCCGGCGGACGCGGACACTCCTACCGCTACCTAGTGGTACTACTAACGTTTTCAATTCTTTTAATCCTCTGGGGAGCTCCAGGTAATGGAATTTGGAGAGGAATACCTGACGAAGTATCGGTTGGTGTTTTGTCAAGTAAACATGATGATTGACTTGACGAAATGTTAAGAATGTTTGCACTGTATTTTCAGTTACGAGGGCAAAAAGTACGTTAGAGTAAAGATGTTAGACGTATACATCTAGCTTAAAGAAAACGTTACCGTTTAGTTAAAAATAAATGAGTACCCAGATACATAATGGATCTAGTATACTCTCTCCTTGATAGCCAATGCAATAAAGTTATTGCGTGTATCTTTTTAAAACAAAGACAAATCCATTTCGCTTATAAACGCGTTGACGAATTCACTCGCGAAACTCTAAAATTCAATTTTGGCGCAAAATAATTCATTTGTAAACAATACACACGCACTGAAACCTTTGTGTTCATTCTTTTTTCACACTATCCAACAGTTTCCCTAACACCTGCAAGTTCTACAACTAGACCTACCTTTGCCGTGCAGCTGCTGGCGGTTCTCCGTACCCTTGAGGCTCTCAGCCGTGTGCAGCAGCTCATCCAGCTGTGGCTTCTTCTGCTCCAACTCGCGGAGGACACCCTGCAGGAGAGGAGAGAAGATTAACTGGTTTGTACATGAAATGGTGCTAAAAAAGTATGTGGTGATATTAAAAAAAACACTTTGAGATAAATACGCACCCTATTTTGCTGTCTAATATAACGCTTAGCGCTTACAAGAGCAAATGAATTGCGGAATTCTTAGTAAACTATGATCTCGTTTAAACCGAGCAATTTATGGAATTTCCAAGAGCGACTTGAAGAATTTGGTTTTGACACGATTGTGCGATTACTTTCGCAATGTTGGGCTATCTAAGTAAGTGAATTATAAATATCTAGAACGTTTTATACTGTTTATATTTAATAAATATTTAATAATCAATCGCGTCTATAAGCAGCTTCTTACGTAGAAAGATACATCTGTGTAAAATTCTGAGATACTTTTCGAGTTCACCAGTACCGAGCAGTGTTGACAAATATAATAAAATGTATATACCTACAGTCACTCAGCTTGTATTTAAATTAAGTCCAATGCCAAAGTATGTCTTATTCCACTTATACTTTCTTGGTTTCCTCCGAGGAGGGACCTGAACTCCTCAACAATATTTTTTTTTTTTTTTTTTTTTTTTTTATTATAAATGGGCTTGCTCTTGACTTCAATCTTGCCCTAAGGGCATAGATGATGTCGACGATGGAACGAGCTTACCCAGTAGAAGCCTGTTTACTCGCGACTTAAACAGATTAGGGTTATATGAACTCGGAAAAACCGACGCAGGCAGGGAATTCCACTCCTTGGCTGTGCGCATAATAAAGGACCCAGCAAAGCGCTTCGTTCGAATGTGTGGAATGTCGACTAGGTATCGGTGGTACCCTGCAGTACGTCTAGTCTCCCGATGGAAGAAGGGAGATGGTGGGATCAGCTCGTGGAGCTCTTGCGCACACTCCCCGAAGTACAGCCTGTAGAAGACCGACAGACATGCGACTTTGCGACGGTGGGCCAGGCTATGTAGCTTGTTAACCAGCTTTTCGTCACCAATTAGCCTCCTGGCTCTGCGCTCTACAGAGTCAAGTGTGGCAAGCTGGTATTTGGCTGAGCCATCCCAAAGGTGACAGCAATACTCCATGCCAGACCGGACTTGAGCTTTATATAATACTGTATATATACAATACTGTAATAATACTGTATACAATATGCATAACAAGCAAACTTGTGACTTTACCTGTCCGTCTGTCTGTGTGTGTGTATGTGTGTCGGGGAGTAGGGCTTACTGCTTTATAACGACTTAAACTTTTATAAACTTTGGTAAAAAGGTAAGTTATACACGCCTATTTATACTGTTTTATATTTGATATACTTTTTCGCCTTCTTGGTCCAGCGGCTGTCTCGTTGATCCAGTGTTTTTTTTTTTTTTTTATTTAATATGGGCTTACTCTTGACCTCAATCTTGCCCTAAGGGCAGAGATGAGGTCGACGATGGAACGAGCTTACCCAGAAGAAGCCTATTTACTCGCGACTTAAATAGATTGGGGTTATATGAACTCGGGAAAACCGACGCAGGCAGGGTGTTCCACTCCTTGGCTGTACGAATAATGAAGGACTTAGCAAAACGCTTCGTACGAATGTGTGGAACATCGACAAGATATGGGTGATAACCTGCAGTACGCCTAGTCTCTCGATGGAAGAAGGGAGATGGTGGAATAAGCTCGTGGAGCTCTTGCGCACACTCTCCGAAGTACAGTCTGTAGAAGACCGACAGACATGCAACTTTGCGGCGGTGGGCCAGGCTATGCAGCTTGGCAACCAGCTTGGCGTCACCAATCAGCCTCCTGGCTCTGCGTTCTACTGAGTCTAGTGTGGCAAGTTGGTATTTGGCTGAGCCATCCCAAAGGTGACAGCAGTACTCCATGCCGGACCGGACTTGAGCTTTATACAATATTGAAAGCTGTCCAGGCTTGAAGTACCGCTTGACCCTGTTTAGGATACCTAGCTTTTTTACCGCAGTTTGAGCCTTTGACTCGATGTAGGCGCCGAAGTTCAGATTAGCATTCAACTTCGTGCCAAGAAGCTCGAGACTGTCGGTAACTTGTACAGACGCACTCCGGAAAGTGGGGGCCAGATTGAACAATGTCCGTAAGTAATAATGCCAAGCTTAGGTAATGGCTTTAATTCACAGATCAGATAAATTTTTATTAAGTTTTATTCTATAGGAACTTCTTAGTAACAGCCCAAAGTCTGGGATCCCCACGGTGAGGTCGATAGGCCCTTTTACACAACTCTTAAAATATGCCAGATGTGGTTGTATTACCAGGGCGGAGTGATAAGTCTGGTAAAAATCTATTCTGGAATAAAATTATCGCAAATTCCATGTAACTTCCTTGTTCACGACTTTTTTGAGGGACTATATTTAAATTTTCAGCCAGTACCGCTGGTAAGTTTTTTTTTGAGAGCCATTAAATGAAAACAATGGAACGATTTTTCGCAAAGATGGAGAAAAGTGAATTTCGAGTGTTGAATAAACATTATTTTTTGCGCAAAAAAACTATTACGGAAACGAAACAAAGGCTTGATAAATATTATGGGGACTCTGCTCCGTCGATTAAAATGATTCATAAATGGTTTACGGATTTTCGGTGTGGTCGTACAAGCACAAGTGATGCTGAACGCCCAGGACGCCCAGTTGAGGTCACTACTCCAGAGATGATCGCTAAAATCCATGACATAGTGTTGAACGACCGAAGAGTAAAAGTGAGCGAGATAGTCGAGATAGCAGGCATCTCAGATGAACGTGTGCGTAATATCTTACACCAACATTTAGATATGAAAAAGCTCTCCGCGCGATGGGTGCCGCGTTTACTGACTATTGATCAAAAACGCATGCGAGTTACCACTTCGAAGGCAGGTTTGGTGTCGCTACAACGGAATAAACCTGATTTTTGCGTCGTTATATAACGGTAGACGTAACGTGGATCCACCACCATACACCAGAAACCAAGGAACAATCGAAACAATGGATTGCTAGGGGCGAACCAGCTCCGAAGAAGGCCAAAGCAGTTTTATCGGCCAATAAGGTGATGGCTACAGTTTTCTGGGACGCACGTTGGTAATCCATATTGACTACCTAGAGACGGGTAAAACGATCAATGGCGAATATTATGCCAATTTATTGGACCAATTTAACCAAATTTAACCTGAAAAACGACCGCATTTGGCTAAGAAGAAAATCCTCTTCCACCAAGACAACGCACGAGTGCACACCTGCGCGATTGCATGGCCAAATTACATGAGTTGCGATAAGAGTTGCTATCTCACCCACCATATTCGCCAGATTTGGCCCCTTGCGACTATTTTCTGTTTCCGAATTTAAAAAAATGGCTCGGTGGAAAAAGATATAGCTCCAACGAGGAGATCATGCTCGAAACCAATGCCAATTTCGAAGGGTTGCCAAAGTCGTACTTTACGGATGGGATCGAAAAGTTTGTGAAACGCTGGATGAAGTGCATTGAGTAAGATGGAAATTACGTTGAAAAATAAATCATAATTTTTCAATAAAGTTGTCTCCTTGTTTCATTTTTTCCAGACTTATCACTCCGCCCTCGTATATTATAGTAAATACGACGTGACGATAATTATGTTAATTGGGTTCAGTATTAGTATTCGGTAATATCATAACAATTTGCAAGTACACATGAATGAGCAGTGCTACTACACAAACACGGTGTGTAGTGTGTGTTGGCCGCGTGATTCTGACCGCAGCCGTTATTAACACGCCACACCGACGCGACGCACTGTAAGTACTTGTATGTGGGCTTGTGATTAGATCATGAACTACAAGCCTGTTTATTTTCTCTATCTATTCTTTTGAATTTATACTTGACTACTGTCAAAAATTGTCAGTTTTAACTAGCGATGAAACAAGTAAAAATACCTGAATACCAGCAAAGGTCCGAAAGAATTGGAATAATAGAAGTCAGTTTCATTTAAGATTGTGTTATACGAATGTCATACCATACCATCGCATTACCGTAATACAACAATTTTACCGAGACCTTTTATATGTTTAGTAGATTTGTTTTTTTTGTGTTTTTTGTTTTATTTATGCACTTCTGGCATTTTGTTTCCTTCCTTTCTTTCTTTAGCGTGCCAAATGACTGTGACGTCGTACTATACGAGTAGCTATTAATTTGCCCAAGATGTGTAAAGGCGTCCCCAGCACTACCCGAGTCAGTGCATTAGTAAGCAAATGCGCAAAGCTTCGGCAATTCTTTGGCGATGCTCTGCCTCCCTGCCAGGGTCGTCATGAAAGAACCACTCACTGGAATTAAGTATGTCGGTCGGTTGTGCGAGTGCTTGTCGAATTACATTACTGACTGCATTTCTCAGGCGTTCGATAATCTGTAGTGGGTTACAAATCTACTTCTTTCATACATTTAAGTTTGGTAATAACTGGCTATATTTTTACTGGAATTTACGTGGCCTCAAATAAATAACTCCACAGAATACTCACAATTGCAACTCCATAGCTCGAAATAAGAACACGTACAAAAGTAGAATAGCAGACTCTATAAAAAGATTTCGAGCTATTTGTTCGCAAAAATGCATGAAGCCTTAAAATTCATAGTGGCTGGAATAGTTCACGTGCATCGTGTAGCGACTTCCGGTGAAATGTAACATGGCGGCGGATCAGTTTTGAAAATATTGGCGGAAATACGCCGACGTCGGACGGGCACAAAGAACACCGGCTGTGGCCGGTATTTTTATTTCGGAAAGGTTGATATAACACGGGTGGGTAACCGAAAATATAGGTTTATTATTATTATTATTATCAGCCATTTGTGTCCCACTGCAGGGCAAAGGCCTCCCATAGGTTTATGCAACATCTATATAAATTCTATAAAACAACTTCCATCCTTGCTTAACGGATAAGCAAGTAAAAATAGAATGTTATTTTCTGTAACATACAAAGACAAGTACAACACCTTTCTTTAAAATATTCGTGTCTCTAGCTCTACATTTCCTTTCTGAGAAAATACTTGTTAATATTTGACGTGAGAAGTGCATGATATTCACAGGTATAATAAGACAATCTTATCAATATGTAGGTATTACCCCGACGTGTAGTGAACACACCTCGTATCCCGGGGGTCCCCTACAGTCTCGGGGGGAATATAGCGGGATCATACATTCATTGCAACTTTTAAAACGAGTCTAAATGTAATATGTTCAGCAAAAAACAACCAATCTCGCAGCAAAGAAATATTACCAGACAAGCTTCAGTCAGCACAGGGTTTCTGAACTTTCACGAAGGGGATAGGAAGAGGCACCTCACAACAGAACTTATTCTAATATTTATATGCCCGTTAAATACCTCCTAACGCCCCCTATTGTGTGTCACATAATTAAGCTTAATTTCTTTTCAATCGATCCATCCCAAATTATAAAGTAATTACCTTACAACCTTAGTTCAACGCAAGTAACTTAGACATGCTACGAGTATATCCATTTGAATGATCGGAAGTTATTTGTTTGTAACCCAAAGAGCGAAGCTTTGTGTTTTCATCGATCATTTAAACTGGCCACTGTGTCATTAGTTGATTATGATAAATTTATCTTCGTATGTATCTAACTTCAATCCCACAATCAATGCTTCAATTTATAACCTTTGCTAATTTGGTGATTAAATAAAGATCTATTTATTAGATATTAATTGTAACGACATATTGCGTCCTACTTCTGATTATTTTGACTAACAAATCTTTAGATACAAAAAAAAAACAAAAACTATTTACCATCTAGTGCTAACCTCCCTAAACCAAAATTACCGTGATCACATTGAGAGCCTTTCCCCAGCCGAGGTAACCGACCTAAGATCTAATCTAACCTCAACCGATTTATTTATTTCCTCACCGAAGCAAGTAAAGTAAAAAGCTAAGGTTTCCTGCTGGAGCAACTTACTGAAGTCAATTTCAGGCAGAGACTTACTTTGCTTTAAGTTGAGCACGAGTTTAAGAGCAGCGAATAGTTGCCCAACAACCGTGCTGTTTGCTTTACGAAACACGTTGGATATTACGTTACATTATTTACTTGGTTACAAAAACAACCAGAAAGTGAATCAAATCACACAAAAGGCTGATTCACTTTTACCTGTGTTGAACGTCACCATGATATGACATCACCTCACAAACTCAACTCTAGAGTGATTAACTCTTTTGAGCTTCTCATTCCACGTAACGGGTATTACATGTGTTCACATGACAATCAAGCTAAGTACCAGTTAAGCGAATATTTAGGAGTCGTCTCACTCATTAACTTGTGATATATCTACAAAGTAAAAGTGTGTTAAACTGAAATTATTCAGTTTTCAGCTACCTAGTTTCCGGATGAAAGGCACCGCGAGCACTTTAAGTTTCGGCAACTTGACGTTATTTTAATGACAGCTAGTAATTAGCACTTAGTACTTGTGGATAAATCCAGGTTTAGAGGTTTTAAGTTACAATTTAACGATGTTACATTTTAATCTCTAAGAGCTATCACTGAATACATTGTTGGTTTGTTAGTTGCATAGGAGATTTGTCCTGTTATTGTAGCTCCACTGTGTTTGTTAGCCTAACAAGGTGGACTTTCTCGAGGTATTGTCAGTGTACACCTTATGAATGGAAACTAACACAGAGTTAGATTCAACAAGGCTTTGTACACGTTGCATTCGAACTATAGAACACGGAATTCGAGTCGCTATCTATTGAGATACAGAGCCAAGCGTGGTCAGTCAAGTAATTCAATTAAAGGCGCTTTTGGATATCAACATTTAGTATATTAAGACTGTTTGTAGTGACTAGTGAGTCATTCCAAAAGCTACATCGATAATTTTGATTTATGGAATGCTATACAGATTGTGTCAACAGAGTAGACCTTCTACTCCTCATTATTTTCCACCTAAATCACACGATTGTGAATCTAAAACCAGCCATTCGGCAGATAAGTTAGAGTGATACGAGTTCACGCGGACGTATGAATAAGTTGGCACTACAGTCAGAAGTTTTAACAACGCGGCACGAGCCTCGTATATCACGACATACATACAACTATTACTTGAATTAATTTCGTCTGAAACCGGTGTTCCTACTAAATAGATACATTCAAAGTAAGTAGATAGTAAAACATGATTTCAGCAATTAAATCTTAAAATCTAATTAATTTAGTCTTTATTTTACGATTACTAAAACGTACATCTTTACGTCCGCTACGTTTAGCGGCGGGGGCTCGAGTGCCGCTGCCGGCCGGCGCGCCCCCCTCCACCCGCAACACCCCTTATTGATCCCCTCCCCACCGCTCCACCGAGTAACAACTAACCAACTTAATAAGAACTACTACCCTCCTCACGCCAAGTACTTCGCAAGACGGTTTAGGATAATTGCGTTACACACTAAGAGCTCAAATAACACTGGCAGATGGGCTCAGGTAATATTAACGTTTTTATATCGAGAGTTGAGGCGGATCCTCGGAGGTTTCTATCTAATAATTTGCACCAATATTGACATAATTAAAAGTTGTCCATTTGGCATTGCGGTGTAAATGATGATATTTCAGCGGGATGTATCAACAACAGGCGGGATGCTTGTTTGTGTTGGTTGCTGTAGCGCGGGCGAGGACGCGGGTGTGCGCTAGTGTTGTTCGTTTCGCATTCCGTAAGCAAAATAGTTGATTTGAGTGGTGTAGTACTGTTCCGTTACTAAATAAACCATCAGTTCATCAAACTCGTTGTTCGCTTGTTTCGTTTCGCTGCTTCACTGGGTTCCACGGATCTGAATTCGTGGAATAAGCTCTGATTTTGTTTTTACATGATTTTTGGTGATTTTTGGGTTGTTTGTTGGGTGAAGGAGGAGTTTTTGGATTAGTTTGGAGTACCTACTGGAATTGGATATAATCATGGCTGTCTATTACATTTATAATAAATTGAATACTGAGTACACAGTGAAACAAGCGATTGTGTGTGTGCTGAATAAATCTTGAAGGAAAACATATTTACAAGTTTATAATAATAGTGTAATAGTTTAGAAGTTTAATTTTTACTAGCTAAACCTAAAACATAAATAAAACGCGCTACGCGGCGTATTACGACACCGGTGGCGCGGCGTATGAACACATGTTACATTACAGATTACGTGGCGTATTGGCATGTTTGACGGCACATAACTACCACAAGGTGCTGTGTTATTTACTAGGATTTGTTATACTTATATAGACGTGATACTTGAATGCTGAACCAGCTTATAACGTTCCCACAGCTGGGACACAGGCCTCCTCTGTATCCCACGCGGAACAGCGGGGTATGATGGACTGGTAAATTACGGTTTACAAGTTCGTGAAAGCAATGTTGAACGGTGGTTGGTTTTACAAATAAAGAAACCAGAGCATCGCAGGAAATATCAGAATATAACTCAAGTCCTATTATAAAAGTACCTACATAAACATAAAAGGTCTGATTCAATTTGAAGTAAACATCTTTTGAAGTCTTTACGTTGTGTACGCGAGTTCATAAATTAGACGAAGCTTCCTAATGGGCCATTTGCTGGATTACTACAAAATGTGCTCATCTACAGATATTGTTATGGGGTCTATAAATACTTATCATTGCTTTATTGTAAGAAGGAGTCGGGCCCAGGTAACATAACATCACGCCTGCAATCCTCGACGGGTTCGGCAGAGGTATACATAATAGTACACCCTCATTTCGTTTTAAGTCTTATGTAATAAGGGTCGAGCCTATTGTCATCAACTGGGTAAAAATCCAGACTTCGTAGCTGCTACTAAGATATGTGTACCCGGGAATCGAAACCAGGACCTTATGTTCAGCAGTCGCACTTGCGAACACTAGAGCAACGAATTCGAACAGGCCGATCAATGTTGTGAGACAAATAAAAGTCGGAAATGTATTTTAAAGAAGACGTTAACCAGAATATAATTTAAAACAGTGTTTCGGAATAAACACCATAGATTGCATTCAATATATTTCAGGGATAATCAAAAGAATATTATTCAAACTGAACTTTTGAATATCCCCCAAATATATCGAACGCCATCTATCGCTCACCCAAACACATTGTACTTAAATAAGTTAGTAGCCCAAGTGCGTACTATCTATTAATGAATTAGGTACTTACTACTATTACTAGTAGTAATTAATTAGCTCAGGAACGTGACCTGAATTGTGGCACAAAAGACCAAATGCTCCTCTGGAAACTTATCCAACAATTTCAATAATAAAGACGCGTTATTTCAAGGATCTTATGGATATTGCAAGTGATAACCAGACAACTGAGGTCTATTCTTTTAGGAGACGATACATTTTATAGATCAACGGGTTCAAAGTGTGCCGTAGAGAACCGTAGTGTATCGATAAAAACTAGCTTCCAAAATTGCCTGTGTAAGGCTGTAAAAACGTTTATTGGAAAACTAGCTTTTGCTCGTGGTTTCACCCTAGTTGAAAACTATCTTACAGGAACATACAGCCTGGAATCAAAGCATTCTTGCCCAGGCCATGGAAAAAAAGACAGAGAAGAAAAAGGGCAGACTTGGCAGACTGAGTTATTTTTGCATTTATGATCTAAGTATGGATCAGTCAGATGGCAGATGACATTTTTGACTAGTATAATTTATGTCGATTTTTCTAACAGTAGTTTAAGTACCCGTAAAATGGGTACTCAAACTACAGTTAGAAACATCGCCCCCATGTTTTACACTGCAACTCTGCCAGAACAGTGACCATTAACAGTCCAAGAATCAGTGTTCAAATCTGTGCTGTGAGCATCCCGCACTTGGCTTACTGCCAGCACTCATTTGTTTACGAACACTGATCAAAACTACATGAAAAAACGCATTTTCTTTAGTACCTATACGTCTACATAAATAGCTGAAGAGTGTATGCTGCACCGGCCTTAAATTAATTGGGAAAAGTGGATAGAGCAAAATAATGTAAAATACAAAAATTCTATATCGAATTGTAAGGGGTAACGTACCCCATTAGTAATGAAGAGGGGAGAAAATTCTCATATTAACCATGAGAATTTTCTGCTTTTCTTAACACAGACTTAAGTGCAGGCAGATTAGATAAAAGAGCAAACTTAAAAAACCTGGCTATCTTATTTGAAAGGATATCGCATGCAACTGATAATTTACTGCTCTTTACAATGTGAAAACATGTTATGGAAACCTGCGTGTCAAGTAATCGAAAAAAGTCCATTTGACATACAATGCGTCTTCGTCGTGAGTATCATGGCTCACTCCCTCTCACAGAGAGGAGTGAGTATCATGGCTCACTCCCTCTCACAGAGAGGAAGCCTGTGGCGTAACAGTGGGCTGATTATGCTAAAGAAAAATCTGCTTGTCTTCGAGTGAGTCGACTGCCGCGTACCGTGGTCACGGCCATACTGCCGGCTGAAGCGTACGACGTGCGCGCTAGCACGTGTGCCGCGCCGTTGCCTAGCAACGCCACCCTACCCTAGCAGTGGGGTGGGCGAGAGAGATGTGAAGCGTATCGATAGGGAAGATGTCGATAGTTTTGTTATCGATGAAATAATTTTTTATTTATTTTTTATTGTTGGCAAACAAATGATGTTTTAGCACCGGTTAGTGTTAATATTAGTTTCCCTGCTATCAACAAATAATAATGTTCCAGTTCCAGGTTGCTACCAAACATATGAATTGAACATTATCATTACTTGCAACTGTTAAAATATGATAAAACTTATTTATAACCACTAATTACACCATTGTATGAGAGAATACTACTGCGCCTAAAACATACACTTCTTTGTAGTACTTTTGTTTAAATAATTAATTTTAAAGTATTCTTATTCTTCGAGTTTACGAGCAAATTAGCTCTTAAGATACCTATATTTCTTTCTAGTATGGGTTCATCGCGAATTTTATATTTCGTTAAAATAGCGGGTGAGCTTTTACTAGAATATGTCGTCAAGCAAGTAAAAAAGCATTGAAATTTTCTTGAAATACCAGCAAAAAGCTGAATGCAGAAATAGAAGTAGTATTTACAGATTTACACTTTTTTATCAAGTCACACACGTTTTCAAGAATCTGTGGAAAATAAGACTTATAAATTATAGACCTGTGTAGAGATCAATTTGGATTAGTTATATACACGTTCACTTGGCGCTATTTTTATTAAGTATTCTGTTTTAACACTAAAAGGAGTATCTTTGAGTAGAATAGATATAAACCTAACCTAACCTTCATGAATGGTCAAAAAATCGGTCAGTTTTTTTTATTTATCTTCGGGGACGCCGGCAGACACCAGGCGGGCGATCAGTCCTTTCGTTGTGGATTATTTCGCCCAATCGGTCAGTTAGATCAATTACTCACAATTACTTTATAATTAGTTCTTTACTCTTTTAGCGTTAAGCTATATGTTAAAATATTTACTTAATGTTGAATCTACTAACAGATCAAACTATGGATTACAACGCCATCTATCGCAACCACTAAGCACTTCTTTCCTGAAATAAAAATAAATTCTTCCATCGACACGTTCCCATCACTGTTTCTGGCGCATGCGTACTATGAAATATTTCAGTCTATTTAAACGGAGCACCGAGGGTGAACGCGGCAGTCGTGCTTCAGTAAGCGAACGCGACACATCCTTGAAATAAGCGTACTCAGCCGGCAATGAAAAATAATAACAATTAAAATCTTAATTAATATACAAAACGTAATTTGAGGCATCATTTTGGACTAATTGAGTATCTGTTTCATTCATTAGGGTAAAATAGTCGTGATTGATAGCAATATACTATTATATACCTACATGTACGAATGCAATTTTATTAGGTTTGTGTTCAAATTGAGGCCGTCGGGGTTTTTAATTTGGTTTTAATTTTGAAACTGAAAGCGTTACTGTTTCTCTAATGACATTTACCGGTGGGCGAATTTATTTATTGCAATTTTACAATGCTAGGTTTAATACACTCATACAGACTTTACATTTATTATCACTCTTTGCTTCGAGAATAATAAACTATCGAATTGAAATCAAATTCTTTAAAATCTCAATCGTAAGCAATTTTTTCAAAGCAAATTTTAAGCATAAACTTGAAATAGGGTCACACAAAATGAACAAAACCTAAGCAAGCTTTTATAGATATAAGGGCTAAGTAATTCGTTTCGTCTATTAGATATTATGTAGTTTGTTAACTAAAAGACGACGACCAAAGACTGTCACTATACATGGACCAGTAAGGGTCGTAACTGGCTGGTTTGCGGTAACCCTTGTGTTAATAAGTGATATGTGTCAAGTCAGGGTCACGGGGCGTCACGTGACACACAGATGCTGCATTAACGAGATGAGCAGTGATGACGTCACAAGGTGTCGCATGTCGTGGCAACTAGGCCTTCCTTCGTTACCAGTGGAAGCAATTTATATAGGTATATGTAAACATTATTAAGGAAGAGATTAAAGATTAACTTTAAAATGAATATAACTGCTGTCAATCTTCTATCTATATAAATAAAAAGAGAAGTCCTGACTGACTGACTGACTCATCAACGCCCAGCTCAAACCCTTTGACCTAGAAAGCTGAAATTTTGCACAGAGGTTCCTTTTATAATGTAGAAAAGGAATACTTAAGGAAGGATTTTTCGAAATTCAAACGCTAAGGGAGTTAAATAGGGGATGAAAGTTTGTATGGAAAACCGTCATTATCACGCGGGCGAAGCCGCTGGCCAAAGCTAGTAATTGGGAAAACATTGGTTACTAAAGAAACCAATACCACTACTGCTTTTTCTGTACTTGGTATCACCATAAAAAGGTAATAATGTTTATTTATCTACATAAAGGTTTATTGATTGAAAAATCTTGACTGACACAGTTTATTGCTACTCACATAAATAATGGCAAACATTTATGATATGTTCAGCTTTTACTAATCTTTAAGAAACCAGAAATCTGTGTTCAGCTTCGTGCAGGCAATAAAGAAATTCCTGTTCAAATACCTTGTTTGAGCAAAGCTGTTCATAATCATATTCTTTGTGAAAACTATACGAAGAATGTTCCCCGTATTATCTTCTTTACGGGGCTAAAGAAACGACGCTAAGAAAATTCTTAGCTTTAGGAAAAGTTACTCGCATTTCTTTTATGATAGTATCTTTTACATGAGTTACGGCTGAGCACATTTCCACTGGTTGGTTTTCATTAAAAAAAAAGGATTTTATTAAGTAGGTCCCCATTTAGAAGCAAAGACCAGTGTTATTAATATTATCCGGAGGATTTTATCTAATGGATGGGCAACAGCTTTTTAATTGCAATATGAACTTGGTTTCCACAACCCAATTAACTACTGGGTGTGGATACTCTTTGGGAAGACTGGTTGCAGACAGAATTTCAAGCCTTTGAATTCTTAAGCAAACAGTCAGAACCAAAAGTTAAACACGTTATCCTAGGCCTGTGGGGTATGGGTAAGTAATGGGTCCATTATTATTCCTAATATTTTAGAATCTTCAGAATGAAAGTAAAAAAAAAAAAAAAAAAACAAAACAAAAAACACTTCGCATATCTATCTACACCTCAAATCTAGCCACGTATCCAATTCCTTAACAAGCCATGACCAGCGCACATAAAGTCATAAATACATTGAATGTAATGCTCATAAGATGTCCAGCTTGTTGCCCGGGTCGGGTAGAGGACGCGCAATGGATGTTAATCGCGGGAAAGCGTCGTGGTGCATACCAACCGATGTCGGACGCGCACGAATGCTTGCTAAAATAATGGGGGTGGGTTGGGATCATCTTGGGATGAAGGTGTTGTATTTCTGCACTGGGTGCACTGTCAGTATTCTTCTAAATTATTATTATTTAACTTTAAGCTGTGTGAATATTTTCACAGAGATTAATTTTGAATTAAGAGGACGGAGAAGGCAAATTGTAAACAAACTTGGTAAGGCATGAGGGGGGCTTTGCCCAGCAGTGGGACAGAGAAGATCGAACAAAAAATAACTTGTTGCTGACCAAACACAGAGAGACCAGGCCAGAGAGCAGCGGTGGCCCAGTGGTGTCGGCCCCGACACCACTGGAAACCGGCATGTCTTAGAACCAAAAAATTCGAAGACATGTGACATCTGCCAATACGCACTGGGCACGCGTGGTGGATTATAGCCCATCCCTCTCCTAGAGAGGAGGCCTGAGTCCTTGCAGTGGGAACATTATAGGCTGATAAAGATGATGATGATGACCAAACACAGTGCCAGCTATAAGTCTCACAGCACATGCATTCAGTTTCCTTTCTGCCGGTCAAGCACAGTAACAAACATACTCCAAGATATAATCGAGGTGCACGATCTCCCGCGAGGCGGCGATTCTCCTTGCCGGATTGCCGCCGTGGGATCTGGAGGCGATAGTCCTCGCGCGCCTACATGAGTGGCGCGCGGAGGCGCTACACCGGGGGGTCACTCTGCTGCCGCGGCACATTGCTGCGCGGCGGACAGACCTCCGGTGCGATCTCATGGCGGCATGGAGACAGCGACTGTCGCAACCCAGCGCAGGGCACGCCACGATAGTGGCGGTAAGTCCCCTCTTTGAGGAGTGGCTGGAGAGGCGCCACGGCGCCCTCACCTACCGTCTGACGCAGGTCCTCACCGGACACGGGTGTTTCGGGAGGTACCTGCACCGAATCAGGCGGGAGGAAACGCCCGGATGCTTCCACTGCGAGGATCGACCGGAGGACACGGTGGAGCACACTGTGGAGGTGTGCCCTGCTTGGGCGGAGCCCCGCCGTGTTCTCGTAGCGGCGATCGGCGGCGGTGACCTCTCGCGTCCGGCCCTGGTGCAAGCCATGGTCCGGAGCGAGGAGGAATGGGACGCCGTCGCCTCCTTCTGCGAAGCAGTGATGCTAGCGAAGGAGGTGGCGGAACGAGAGAGAGAGAGAACCTCTCAACGTCCCAGCCGCCGCGGAAGGCGCTCCGGGCGTCGGGGGTCACGCGATGACCTCCGGCCACCGTAGACGCGGGCCTGTGGACGGTGAGTAACGGGCTAGCTCGCCGTCCGGCCGTCGTCATGACGGCAACAGACCGTGTCGGCGGCGCGTACGTGTTCCACGCGCGCCTCAAAGAGATGTCAGCAAGGAGGGGCCCGCAAGGGCCGACGCCCGTCGGGGCTGTGGATATCGAAAGGTTACCGCGGCTCCGACACAAGGGCGAAGAAGAGGGAACATGGGTTGGTTTTTAGTCAGTAGAAGTCTGACACTCCCCTTCGCTCTGCCCAAGAGCGGGGGGGGGTTATTCGATGATTTTCCACCCACCAAAAAAAAAAAAAAAAAAAAAAGATATAATCGAGGTGTATGGCAGCTGTTACGATATTCTTCTTCTTCTTCTTCTTCCAGTGGGATGAAATTTAAGTGCTAGTTAATCGATACGAAAGAACCAAGATTTAAAGTGGTCTGTTTTGACGTTAAATATAACACGGGCTATCTACGGACGGGTGAACGTCCTATTTTAAACAAGTACTTTTTAGGGTTCCGTACCTCAAAAGGAAAAAACGGAACCCTTATAGGATCACTTTGTTGTCCGTCTGTCTGTCTGTCAAGACCTTTTTTCTCAGGAACGCGTGGAGGTATCAAGCTGAAATTCATATCAAATACTCAAGTCTATGGTCTCTTGGAGCTGTGAAAAAATCAAACTTCTAAGTCAACGCGATCAAAAGATACTCCCGTTTATGCCGCAAATTTTCGACACTCGCAAGGGAATCAAAACCTACAGGGTACTTCCCGTGAACTCAGAATCTTGAAATTTGGTACGAAGCAACGTCTTATAGCATAGATAAAGGAATAATTACGAAAACCATAAATTTTTAGTTACATCACATAATATATTTTTTTTACGGAACCCTCGGTGCGCGAGTCCGACTCGCACTTGGCCGGTTTTTTATGAAAATCATACCCTATCATCATACTGGTACATGTACTAAGTAGGTCGTTTTGGTAATTTCCGTCTCTTTTCTTTGCCTCTCGGCAGGACAACCAATATTCAACAACAGATATTTTAATAACGTTTCGTATTGCGGCGAAATTAAGAAACCTCATAAAGTATCGAGGATTTTTTATTTTATCTTTCTATTTTCCTCGTTTCCCCCGAAATGCCGTGAGCTTACGTACCTCTGCATATACCTATAGAATTTTGTATAGGTTTACTTTCGCATTTGTATATGAATGGCCCTTCAAACCCCTTGCTTTTCAAGGGGTTCTTCCATTCAATACATAGAATTAGGGTTAGCACAAAAGTTGTTAAAAGGTCAACTTTTCTGTATGCCAACCGATACCAAAGCATGTCTATCTATCTATAGTCATGTCATGGGTTCGTGCTCATTTCACCTATGAATATAGATACCTACAACCTTTGCATAGATGTACAGCACTATTTGCTAATAATAAAGTAGCTTATTCCCGTAATCTTTAACACTAGTTAAAACACTGCCTTTTTATACGATTATGTCCCGTAGGTTAGTTTTAATTCGCTATTGGACTTAGGTGAGCCACAGAAGAACACACACATACACACACACACACACACACATACGTACATTTGAATTGTATCCTTAACTTAGCTCTGACTTTCGTCATCTTTCCACTGAAGAAGCATCTCGAAACAATTAGCTGTCTCGTCCAACATTAAAGTAGTCCTCTCCATTATGCCGAGCCCGGCTCGAGCACGCTGAGCACGCTGAGCGGTACACACGGTGCTGTAGGACGAGCACACAATCTCGAGCCATTGTCGACGAACGGCACAAGAAGCCGCTTCAAAGGCCTGTGCCGAAGCCAAGGGGGCCGTACACATTACACACTTTTATATACATAAACTACGTGTCTTGAACACCTCAATGATATTCGACTTATAGCGGAAGCTAATTGACAGCACTTGCCTGCCAGACTTTCAGGCTTGCTGAAACTCGACACTCTAATATCTATGATAATAAAACGCCTTCAAATAATTGCCAACAAGTAATTTAATTTATAAAAACTTTTTAACAAAAAATAAAACCGACTTCAAAAAAACCGGCCAAGTGCGAGTCGGATTCGCGCACCGAGGGTTCCGTAAAAAAAATATATTATGTGATGTAACTAAAAATTTATGGTTTTCGTAATTTTTCCTTTATCTATGCTATAAGACGTTGCTTCGTACCAAATTTCAAGATTCTGAGTTCACGGGAAGCACCCTGTAGGTTTTGATTCCCTTGCAAGTGTCGAAAATTTGCGGCATAAACGGCTGTATCTTTTGATTGCGTTGGCTTAGAAGTTTGATTTTTTCACAGCTTCAAGGGACAGTAGACCTGAGTAATTGATATAAATTTCAGCTTCATACCTCCACGCGTTCCTGAGAAAAAGGGTCTTGACAGACGGACGGACGGACGGACAGACGACAACAAAGTGATCCTATAAGGGTTCCGTTTTTTCCTTTTGAGGTACGGAACCCTAAAAAAACACAAAAATGTCAAAAATAAATCTGTTTCTGAAGTCGGTGACTTTTGTTTGTTTGATTTCATTTTTTTGCCACCGACTTCAGAAACAGATTTATTTTTGACATTTTTGTGTTTTTTTTTTTTTGAAGTCGGTTTTATTTTTTGTTAAAAAGTTTTTATTTTGCACTTTTCAGTGGTTCACATGTTCATGTAGACAATGTAGTTTTTTTTTGAGCTTTGTCGATTTTTTCAAAAACCACTTGTCCGATTTCGATAAAAAAAATATGGGACCATTTCGAAAGTATACTCTTTCCAAGAAAAATAATTTTTCAAATCGGTTAGCAAGTGACGGAGTTATGCCCGAACAAACATAAAACAAACAAAAAAATAATACAAACATCCGAATTGAGAACCTCCTTCTTTTTTTAGAAGTCGGTTAAAAAGACGGAGATATTTAGTAAAAACTAGGATATGGCCCTAGTTTTTATTGTGCTTGAAATAAAATCATGTACCGTATTTAATCAATCAAAGATTTATGAAAACGGATTCTAGAGATTTCGTTTCCAACGTTACCTACTTACCAGAGACACACCCCGTCAATTCGGTAAGTGTACAGGTGCCATAAAGGAACCTACAGCACGCGGGTTCCGCCAAAATAACACCCGGAAATGAGCTCTCACACACAAGTGATAAAGTTTAAATTAGTTTACTACAATTGGGGAGTAGCAATAAATTTAATCTTTTACCTAATGTTCGCAGAATGATCTATGTTATGTTTTAAATTACTCGAAGGTAGTCTGTTTTCCGTGGAGGACTGGAGTACTGGAGGACCATTCGTTATGTTTATAGCATATTTTGGGTGTCGAAGATATACTGAAGAATTTCAATTTCCTCTAATGTGAGAGTTCTTGCTTTATGAATAGTAACAAATTGGGAATGTATTGTAGTAGTTTAGTGGTGTTTCCAGTGGTTTAGAACACATTATTTTCATTTGAGCTATTCATAATTAATGGAAACATGAAGTAAAGAGTTCAGTCCGAAGTCTAGGAGGACCTAAACGAACACCTATATACAAGAATAGCTTTTAGATCGAAACTACATTTCGGCGTCGAAAAAATCGAAATGCCCTATCTGACACTGAGCGTGTTGGTCTATCAGCATTGTTCAGCTATACGCCGAACGTTTGCAAGAAGCATGCTCAATACCCGTCACTGCATACAGTGTTATGAGAGTGTGGGACAGTACCTTCTGCTTGTCGAGCTGCTGCAGGATGTCGTCCACATCGCCCACGGCGACCGACTGCGTGCGCAGCATGTCCACCTCCACCGACACCCAGTCGCGAATCTATAGCAAACAATATAGGTACACAGTCAGACAAATTATCAGTTAAGTATAACATTCTTGTTAGCATAAGAAAAATCGTACGAAATCTTCTCTTAAGGACTGCACTGTGGCCTTGATCCGATCGCATCAGACAGAACAGTTCAAAATAACTTAATAATATTAGCATGTTGTTTATAATATATTACCGTGAATCTTCGCTAAATCGTCAGTATCGATACTAGATATATATCTTGATATATATCTAGTATCGATATCGATCAAGATATATATCTTGGGGAAACAACAGCCATTACACAAACAGTAACTTGACGTATTGTATCAATTACATTGAACCGAAAACTCTCATCATTTGCTAACAATATTGTTTACGGAAGCGCCACAAACACATCGATACATCCTACATATATTCACAAAGTTTGCTAACATTCCCTTCAACATTCACCTTCAGGAACACACTGAAAAAATTTTACTTTAGCAAAGTACCTTTTTGGCTCGGTTACAATCATATTGGTAAATTTTAACTAAGACTTGCCTAAAAATCTACAAGTAAACTTGACAAAGAGCAGACTTGTGAATATTGTTAAATATTCTTGGCTAATAACCAATAAGCATGTTGTTGTTACTAAACGAGTATTTCACTCGGTTGTTTTTTCCAAACATCTATAGTTAATAATAGATAAGTAGAACTCTTTTGATTGTAATCGAGTAATTATTCGGTTGATTTTTACAAACATCTATAGTTAATAATAGATAAGTAGAACTCTTTTGATTGTAATCGAGTAATTATTCGGTTGATTTTTACAAACATCTATAGTTAATAATAGATAAGTAGAACTCTTTTGATGGTAATCGAGTAATTATTCGGTTGATTTTTACAAACCAACATATTTATCAATACATAAGATTAACCGATTCATTGCCACCTTCATTTTCGTGAACATTTCAGCCAGGCCCCATTCATTGGTCGGTGGATCACCATTTGAGTCATCGGCCTCCCTGAAGGATGACTCAACTGATGAGTCATTGGCTCCTTGTTATGATTTAATGCTTTTCGTCATCATTCGAGCCAGTCTGACAACCAGAAACTTGTTACTGTGTTCTCCTATTCCAATTTGTGGATATTAAAAGTGAATATGGCGTTTCAAGGTAGTATTTTTTGATTTTAATGAAATATTGCAGAGGTTGTAAACATTTTAGTAACCTTACCTACATGTATTCAATCATTATTTATTACACAAGATGAGTTGCCTCCAATTTATGCTCAGTTTGAGCATGATTTAGGCATAATGCTTGCTTTTAGGTTGAGAAATGTACCAGCAGACAAACGTTTAGAGTGTTATGAAAAACTAATTAATACTGTTAGACAATATGAAGGGAAAGAATAAAGAAAGATATTAAAAATGAAAAAAAAAAGATTACGACGAATTGAGAACCTCTTCCTTTTTTCGAAGTCGGTTAAAAATAATAACTCGAAACTAATACGTATTTTTAACAATACACTTAAAAACTACCTACTGCTTGGTTGCTTCTTGCAAACTACCTCTGTTAACGGCAATCGGTTCGTGTCATTTAATTTTAACCGAGTAGCTAACTCTGTTAAAAATAATCGAATCGTTTGGCTAGCATCAATCAATCCCATCATTCGTTTAGTCTCGGTCGCTAGTTCGCTCGTTCATTTGCCCGTCGATTTTCTTGTAGTAAGCACGCGTGCATGCGCTCCTCGTTCGTGGCTCCGCTGTGAATATTGGGTGTGTGTGACAAGTTTGGACAAGTGACACGTTGTTTGGACAATATTATGGACGAAGAAGTTCAAAATTTATTAACTGCTTGGAAGCTCGAATCCTACATTGAAGTGTTTAAAGGTCAGTTTCATTTTATTGTTTTTTTTCTTGCGATAGGTAGGTGAATAGTAGGGCTTGCATGTCGTGCAATGTGGTGAGGCTCGCGGGAAGCCGCTGGATGCGGGCTGCACAGGATTAGTCAGGTTGAAGATCCTTGGGGGAGGCCTATGTACAAGGCAAGGTAACCACTTGGTAACAAACAGGTGGTCTCAGGTGGTGTGGTTGCACAGAGACCTACTTTAATATGTGGTTGCGTCTAAAATGGCCGCCTTATTACATGTTTTGCAATAAATATTCAGCCTTCTGGTTAAATTTTAATTTATTTAGAAGAGTAGGTATCTTTGTAACTTTACTTTTTTCATTACAGAAAATGAGATTACAGGTTTATCTCTGCCCCTATTAGGGGAGGCAGAAATAAAAGATTTGATTCCCAAACTAGGGCCAAGATCAATTTTTCTAAGAAATTTGTCATCCACAAACAACGTGTCACACCCAGTATTCACTAACGGAGCCACGCACGAGGAGCGCAGAGCAAGGCCGTATTAAGTGCTCTCCTGACGGTCAGGACTGACGTCGGTCTGCCGTAGCTATCCGCCATAGAAACCATGCGTGCATTCAGATTCATGAAAATTGAATTTTTTGTTGTATTTTTAATTTAATGGAAAAAAATAAACACATTTCATTACACATACGTTTGTACTTTAATTTCCTAAGAACCCCTAAAACCCCTTTTTCTTTTACAGTAATGTTACTCGGTAACTACTGCCGGTTTACAACAATTTTCTGGGCAACTAATAAAATTGTTCAAGGTGTGGTTACGGTTAATTAATATTTATTATTAATAAGAATTGTTTTTTCGCAGTGTTACTCTGTATTCGAAATCAATTTAATTCGGTGCATAAAGACAATTAAATTTGTATTATCAATAAAAATACTTAGGTCAGTACTTCCAAAGTTTTTATACTTTCGAATATAAAAACTTTGGAAGTATTGACCTAAGTATTTTTATTGATAATACAAATTTAACTGTCTTTATGCACCGAATTAAATTGATTACGAATACAGAGTAATATTGCAATAGCTATTGAGTAAACCGGTTGTAGTAAACCAATAAATGGTTAAGAAAACCGAGTAACACTGCTCTAACTACCGAGTAGGCTGGCTGTGGCTACAGCTTAAATTGGTTAAGAAAACCGAGTAACACTGCTCTAACTACCGAGTAGGCTGGCTGTGGCTACAGCTTAAATTGGTTAAGAAAACCGAGTAATACTGCTCTAACTACCGAGTAGGCTGGCTGTGGATACAGCATAAATTGGTTAAGAATACCGAGTAACACTGCTCTAACTACCTAGTAGGCTGGCTGCAGATACTGGATATAGTGGTTAAGTATACTGAGTAACACTGCTCTAACTACCGAGTAGGCTGGTTGCTGTTACTAGATACATTGGTTAAGTATACTGAGTAACACTGCTCTAACTACCGAGTAGGCTGGCTGTAGATACTGGATAAATTGGTTAAGAATACCGAGTAACACTGCTCTAACTACCGAGTAGGCTGGTTGCTGTTACTAGATAAATTGGTTAAGTATACTGAGTAACACTGCTCTAACTACCGAGTAGGCTGGCTGTAGATACTGGATAAATTGGTTAAGAATACCGAGTAACACTGATGTTATGTACCGAGTGAGCCGGCTGTAGTTAAGTTAGTAAAACTGGCTAAATGCAGCCAACTTAACTCGGTCGTTACTAACGTAAGATAATGTGTTATTTCTAACCAAGTATTTTTAACCAATTTTAACGGTTAATATTTAACAAGTAATGTCAGCAAAGTTGACGTATTTGTTTTTAGCAACAAACTTTGCAGGTGCTATATTGACAAACATGCTGGGTTATTTTTAACAGTATTTTATTTATTTTTAACCCTTACGTTTTTTGAGTGCAGAAATAATAAAACGAATAAATGTCACGACAAGATTATAAGGGGCGGTCCCCATCTTAACATAATTTCCCTATAAAAACCAATGCAGCCCCGCGACCTGACCGATAACAATAAGATTTTATTCCAATACTGTCCTTTTAGAAAAAGGCCTCAAGCGGTAGACAAAAATATATATATTTAGTACATTGGCTTCGGATGAAGGCTCGAGAAATTTTATAGGAATCAGGGTAAAGACACACATTTTTTCGTTTCTCTGTGGGTATAAAGGCCTGAGGTCATCTGCGACCGCTGAGCGCCGCTGAGCACCGCGTGTAATGCAGAACACCCGATTCTGATTTACTGAGGCCTTCTGCGACCTTTTTGGAATCATTCGGGTGGATATAGTGTGCCGGAGCCCGGTAACCTATATATTTTGTTTAGCATTTATTATGGTGTAGTTCATAATGTAATTTTTTCAAGTTCTTCGAATACCACAAAGGTATGTGTTAAGTATATATGGTCCTAAAACACACACAAGTACCTATTACCACCAAACTCGTATTCATTCATACTACTATTATGGCGCTTACAGCACCGAAACTCTAAAATCACATCAAATTTGAAAAATCGAAAACACTACTCGTAAAATAAACTGTAGTATTTAAAAAACCCATTTTTTATGATTCTAGACTTGATAAATTACTGATTAAAGATAAAAGTGGCCTTAATCAGTAATTCTCTTAATTTATCAAGTCTAGAATCATGCAAAATGGTTTTAAAAATACTACTTATAGGTTATTTACTAGCATGATAGTGTTTTGGATTTTTCAAATTTGATGTGATTTTAGAGTAAAAGAAATAATATGTGGGTGGCGCTTCGCTCGAGGTCGCTGGCATTTAGTGTCGCCTTAACATATGAGCTCATACGCCTTATTTCATTTCATGATGAACTGAAATATAATTGATTACAGTGTAGTTCCCAATTCGCAAGTATTTGGCATCGCAGTTTTAGAGAAAATAAAATAAAACTTTTTCTCTATGGATTGGCAACACAGCTTTGACACTTCTTTTTCGCGCGTTGAACGGCATCGCAAGTAAAAATGGTTTCTGAAGAAAAACTTATTGGAAAAATGTGGAAATACTGTTGTATAAGTGGGATTGTCGACGTCGAAACAAAATACGGAGTCCCGATGGTTTGCGCAAACGCAACCTCAGTTTAAATCGACGGCAAAGTGACGACCGGGACCGGAGCCCTTTGCTCGCCATTACTTCGCCTCGGATAACGAAGGTAAGCTTTTTGCTTTAGGTGCAACTAAGTCAAAAAACGTGGCTGGCTACAGCAATGGTCGAGGATAATATACCGTGTTGGTACGAGATACTTAAACACGAAGATCAACTTTGATACGAGATATCAGCTTTGATGTAAAACAGATTTCTGTTACCGGCACGCGATGCCGATGCCGACCACATATGCTTACAGTACGAGATACTGTTTACCGTGTTAGTACGAGTTACCAAACACGAAGATCAACTTTGATACGAGATATCGACTTTGATGGCAAACGGCACGAGCTGCCAATTTGATCTAAACCAGCATGTGCTTACAGTACGAGATACTGTTCAGTGCTATTAGAATAGCACTGAACAGTATGCTGTTGAGAAACCTTACAATATATAGTGTTTACAAACACTACAAGATATCAACGTGGATGTCAGATTTCTATTTACCGGCACGTGATGCCGATTTGATCAAAACTAGCATGTGCGACAGTACGAGATACTGTGTAGTGCAAGTCAAATGCTGTTGAGAAGCCTTAAGGGACCAAGTAAGGTATTTTTTCATCATTTTTTGAGAAAAAAATCATTAAAAGGTGTGAAATTTGTCAAACATCAGGCCCTGATGAATAATGTGACACAATCCCAGATATTGAATCCTTATCATCACCAAAGTAAAGCTAGTGATCTCTAAAATGGGAATAACTAGAAATAAGTGTATCGCTTACCAGCAAAGACAGGTGGGCACAGCACTTACAATATTAGACAAAATCATGTCTCTTATAATAAAAAAACCTACTAGATAAAATAACTATGTTAAAATCACTTGGTGAAGCAACAAGCATTTCATAGAAATTACTCATAAAACTATTTTTAAATGGAGGCAATTTATCAAAGAATTGCGGTAAATAAGATGCCTAATACAACAGAGTTCAAATTCTATTAAGAAAACTGCACCAAGCCAGCAATTTCTGCTTAAAACATAAGTAACAAATATATGGGAAACAGGAAGAGTCAACCACAACAGTTGAAAGCATCAACCAACCAAGGAGATGGCATGAAATGGACCACAGACTCGACCACAGCCATCACACCGCAGAACATCCTTGAACCCACAGCGTTCCGAGAGAACCCGGGATGCCTACTACAACAGCAGGAAATAAACAAGGTACATATTTTGTTTGTTGGTTGTCATCAACAAATGACCCCATTATATTGCAGTGGATTAAGGATTTCATGTCCCTTTCATATCTCAGTCCTAAAAATAATTTACCTGATTGTGAAATTACACATATGCAGGAAACTATAATTGTTCATAATTTGACTGGCCTGTTGGTCTAGTGGTTAGTGACCCTAACTGCTATGCCGGAGGTCGTGGGTTCGATTCCCACCCAGGACAAATGTTTGTGTGATGAGCACGATCATTTGTTCTGTGTCTGGGTGTAATTTATCTATAATATGTATGTATTTAGAAATATATAAGTATGTTTATCAGTTGTCTAGTACCCATAACACAAGCTCTGCTTAGCTTGGGACTAGATGGCGTTGTGTGATAGTTGTGGAATATTATTATTATTATGACGACACGGTTGGCGCAGTGGCTAAGTGATTGGACTGCTGCGCTACGTGTCGCGGGTTCGATCCCCGCACGGAACAAGTATTTGTATGGCCTACAGATAGTTGTTTCGGGTCTGGGCGTGTTTGTGTATGTGAGTTTCAATGTTTGTAAACGCACCCACGATACAGGAGAAATTCCTAGTGTGGGGCAACGTTTTAAAAAAAAAAAAAAAAAAAAAAAAAATATTATAATTGTTCACCTTTTACAATTAAGAGCTATAACACCATGTTGTCATCCAAAGGGAGAATACATCTCAAAGGAGAAGACAAGTAGTCTGGGTCGCTGTCGCCGGATACGGTGAAGAGGTCTATATACATCTCAAAAGATTTTCCTTGTTTCAAAACCTGATGGCAAACAGGTTAATTTTAAATCTAAAACCTTTGAACAAGTATGTAAAAGTCAGCACTTGCAGTAAGGTTAATTGCTGATCATTAATATGTGTGTTGCATAGACCGAAGGAAGTCATTTTTATGATTTAAAGTTCCTTTGTTTTGAATTCAATGGAACCTTATATGAATTTACAGCATTGCCATATGGACTATGTACTGCACCTAGTTTGTTCATCAAATTGTTAATACCTGTGGTTGTTTGCAAGAAATTTAGGCCACTTATTCATAATCTACATTAATGATATTTTATATATTGACCAAGCATATTACAAGGAGTGTTTACAAAACATGAAAACAACAAATAGTGTGTTAAAGTTCATATGCTATTATTAGGGTTCCGTAGTCAACTAGGAACCCTTATTGATTATGACAAAAGTACCCTAGTACCTTGTTAATGTTGTAAACTGGGATTCATGATTAACTCCAAATCATTGTGCCTACCTACCAACCATACCTTTTGAAAAAAGAAATACAATGAAGAGTATGATAAATTCTAAAATTTAAAATAAGATAATTTTGCCTTGTTTTTAGGCACATGAGTAGCAGCATGGCCAGCTTTATCATAATATGGAATAGTACACACAAAACAAATGGAAATGGAATACCATTACTGAAATCAAACCATCTTTTTATCAGACAATCAATCAATTGACTGGCCTGTTGGTCTAGTGGTTAGTGACCCTAACTGCTATGCCGGAGGTCGTGGGTTCGATTCCCACCCAGGACAAATGTTTGTGTGCTGAGCACGATCATTTGTTCTGTGTCTGGGTGTAATTTATCTATAATATGTATGTATTTAGAAATATATAAGTATGTTTATCAGTTGTCTAGTACCCATAACACAAGCTCTGCTTAGCTTGGGACTAGATGGCGTTGTGTGATAGTTGTGGAATATTATTATTATTATTAATTATTTTATAAATTATGATGCATCCATGACATTACATATGGTTTACTTTTTCAATGGTCATCATCATCATCATTTCAGCCGAAAGAAGTCCACTGCTGGACATAGGCCTCCCCTAAGCCCCCCTCGCCACATTGACCATGACCAATTGACCGTTGACTTTCAATGGAGAAGGAATATAATTATGTTATTCCTCCACCAATGACACCATGCTTATCAGCAAAACTTAGAAGCATAGCAGTGAAGAAAATTTGATTTACAAGTTTATACAGACCTGACAGGTTGGGATACTCATTGCTATGGTGAAAATGTTGGAGGCTTGTGGTCACAATCAGAGCAAATATATCACATAAACCAGGTTAAGGGCAATATTTTCTGGTTTAAAATGCTTTGTATATTTAAAAAATAATTGTGATATTCTTCTTCGGATTGACAACGCTACTGCCATTGCTTGCATTAACAAGATGGGTAGTGTTCAATGCCCAAACCTAAATGATGGTACCTAGCAGAAGGATATTATTATGGGTTTGGTGTGAAGCTAGGTGTATCAATCTCCAAGCATCTTACATAAAATCTAAATATAACTTGTCAGATGAGGAACCCAGGCATACTAACATTGCCACAGAGTGGGAATTATCAATTATGATTTACTAGCTACCGGAGTTAATTCAAATTGTAAAGCATACTTATAGGGATACCTATGTGTCATGAACTTGATATAGAGACCCATTTGCATTTGAGATAGATGCCTTCTCAATTAAATAGAGCTCCTACTTTTTTTTATACACATTCATACCATTGACATTAATTACGAATTGTCTTCAAAAATTAAAAAGGGGGGGGGGGGGGGGCAAGGAAATATGAGTAGGTGTAGGTACCCAGTGTGGACTTGTCAGATATCCTTTGGTAAAAATGATGATGGTTATAAAACCAATCATTTTCTATTCTAATAATAATTTATTAAAATCTCCTTTCAGTACCAAACACCAAAGCAACCAGCTTACTCCGGCAGTGACCATCTTTTGCAAAATGCATTCACATGTAAAGGTTTGCCACTAACCTATCCACTCCACCAGGTAGGCTAAAACAATTTAGTACTACTTAAAGAGTTGGTAGTTATTCTGCCAAAATCACAGTGTGATTCAATACCAGATCTATTAAAATACCTCACTGAAATACATTATACATAAACCAAAATAATGTTGGCTACAGCTTGTTACATTAGGCTAGATCAATACTTTCGCTTCTCTGTTAAATGAATGAATTGACAGGGATGATCACATCAAGCGTTTTCTCATGGGTCTTTAAAGAATTCAACCCGCTTTATACAAGTATGGGAATACTTGTGATCCTACAATAGTAGTGTAGTAGTATTCACTGTCTAATTGGGGATAATCTGAATTTTAATTTAAAAAATTAAGTAAAAAGCTTGTCAGCTCTTGCTACTGCTCAAAGAGTGCAGACTCTATCAGTTATTAAAAGACAATATGTCCATGTCACAAGACATAATACATTATGTACATTACTATTCTTATAAAAATATCACTGTCATCAAAAACTGAAACCTGCTTTCCTTTTCTATCAGGCATCCAAACAAACAATTAGTAGAAGAATTAAATTATTAATGAAGGGAAGTGGGATTGACTGATATATTATGTACCACACATAACACACTTTATGCAGACACATATTTTGCTAAACAGGCAAGGGTGTCATTATATGTCATTAGGAAAACTATTGGCTAGCCAGATAGTTTTATTACATTGACAAGGTTCATGATGTATCAGTGAATGTTAATGGTTTATGTCTGTTTGACGGCACGGTTGGCGCAGTGGCTAAGCGGTTGGACTGCTGAGCTGCGTGTCGCGGGTTCGATTCCCGCACGGAACAAATATTTGTATGACCTGCAGATAGTTGTTTCGGGTCTGGATATTTGTGTATGTGACTTTATTTGTTTTTGCACGCACCCACGATACAGGAGAAATCCCTAGTGTGGGGCAACGTTTAAACAAAAAAAAAAAAAATGTCCTACATGACAGCTTTATTAATACCGTCTTAAATACCAACTTGAAGATGTAAATAATATTTACATTCCTTTATTTATCTTTACACAAACTTAATAAGTTTCATTAACATTCAGTTTTAAGTTTTATTCAAACATTCCTTATTATTAATGATTTATTTATTATTTATTATCAGCCATTTGTGTCCCACTGCAGGGCAAAGGCCTCCCTTCCCTCTTTCCACTTATCCCTATCCAGTGCTCCGGTTTTCCAATCTCTGATTAATTATTAATGATTATTTATTTTATTTGTACACTGTCATTAATAGTGTTTTAATTTAGTAATATGGCATTATTAGCTATACATACTTATAGCATTTATTGTTTCATATTGTATCTGATTATGAGACAGGACTGATAGTATTTTATTATCATGAAAATACTAGTAGCCAATTATCATTGGTTTGTCTTTAATGACGCCCTAGTTATGTAAGCCACACAATGGCTAGGTATTTTGTTTTTTTACACATACATACTTCCTACTAATATTATAAATGCGAAAGTTTGTGAGGATGGATGTTTGTTACTCTATAACGCCAGAACGGCTCAATGGATCTAAATGAAATTTGGCACAGAGATAGATTATAGTCTGGAATAACACATGGGCTATATAATGTCGCTATAATAAGTTATGGGGGTGAGCAATATTGCATTATGTGCATTTTCCTCAACTGTTTGACAGCCGATATCTGTCATAGTATTTATATCAATAGAACGATTATTTTGAATCATTTGACACAGGTGTAAGTAGCCTAACGGTTCGGCGACCTACCTGTAAATAAAGGTATGCAAGTTCAAATCTCAGTTAGTGCCTTCTTTTTGTGTTTTTTATAATGATGTAAGATTTCCAAAACTGTTTAAACATGTTCGCGAGTTCGATCCCCAATCGGTTTTCACTTTTTGTATTTTTTTGGTATTTGTTTTTATTTTGATGCTTTAGGATTTTAAAATAATTATAAAAACAACAAAAAGTGATAATAAATCTAAATACATAATAATAAATGTGTAGACGTGGATTTTCTGTACATTAAACATATTACCTATTTAAAAAAAAATATTTTCAATTGGCGTGTTTTAGAAATTTTTGTCTGTAGTCTGTCGGGAGGCCTTCCAACGCAACGTCTTCCGGTTCGCGGTCGCCACTCCACAACTTTTCGGCCTATCGGCCATCCGTTCTGCGAGCAATGTACCCATTGCCACTGAAGTCTGGCGAATCGTCGGGCTACGTCGGTAACCTTGATTCTCATACGGATATCTTCATTTCTGATTCGATCACGCAAGTAAACTCCGAGCATAGCTCTCTCCATTGCCCTTTGGGTGACTTTGAGATTTCTGATGAGGCCCATTTGTGAGCGACCACTTTTCGGTCCCTATCTAATCACTGGCAGCACACAACACACTGGTCTTAGACTTTCGTCTTGAGATACTGTGGTAAGTTGGATGAGAAGATACCGCGCAACTTCCCGAAAGCTGCCCAGCCGAGTAGGATTCGTCGATTGACCTCTTTCTCGAACTGGACCGTTTGTCCCAGGTAGACATAATCGTCCACAACTTCAAGTGTAGTGTCTCCGATCTTGATAAGAGTAGGTGATACATGGACATTCAACGTAACCTTGGTTTTGTCCATGTTCATTTTAAGACCCACTATTTCGGAAGCTCCACAGAGGTAATCGAGCATTGATTGATTAAAAAAGAAGACCTTATCGTCATAACGAAAGATACATACATGCAACGACATCTATTACATCAAATTGGTACTAATTAATAAATGTGTTCACAAGATAACTTTTAAATCTATTTTTTCAAAAAGTAATGATAGCTAAAGTACTCTTAAATAGTCTAAATGACACTGCTTTGAGAATCGACATAGCCTATAATATAAACCTTAAAGTTTGTTCGCTTTCTATGCATTAAATTTTGACTTCGTCTTCGATAGATGGCGTTGTACATTTGACGAATCAAATTTTGTATTTTCTGAATAAAAAATTTACGAATACACACAGTACGAAAATAAAACGAAAGTAAATTATGACAAGCAGCGCCACAATCAATCGCCCAGCCATGCCACTTCGCCAACCGTGCCGTCATATAGCTGTGTGGCTGTGGGTTCCTCGGGCATTGCTGCAACTTTGTTTTACAATAGCCCGACTACACAATAGTTGCACATTCCGTTTCCAAATTGCCGCTGAATCTTGCCCTAAATTGCAACATCACCAAAAACTGCGTCTTTGCAAATAAACTGAAAACAGGAGAGATAAGTCTGGAATCGGACGCAGATGGGCCAATTCTATTTTCCGAATATTTTTTCCCTCCAGCGCCAACAGTACTAATATGGGACGAGTGCACAATATCGCACAAGCATGCATTAGAGGCGTTGAACCGCAGCTTGCAGGACAGCGTTGTTGTGTTGATCACAGGCGACTGTAGTCAGACCCTGCCAGTCATTGCAGGGGACACACCGGTGGATGAAATAAACATAATATGTCTCAAAGCGTCGTCGCTGAGGTCCAGGAACAAAAATCTGCGTCTTATGTTAACTGTACAAAGACAACGAAGCAGGCGTCTTAGCAAATAAACTGATTCAAATAGGAGAGAATCGTCAGGAATCTGGAGGCAGATGGGAATATTCTATTTTCTAAAGATTTTTTTCAGCCAACAGAGGGTGAATGGATGGATGAATTATTATGCACGTTTTACCTATTTTTGAGGTTCATGTAGGAAAATAAGAATAGTGGTTTTTAGAGAATCAAATTCCGGACTTCATGCTCAGTAGTCGCGCTTAGGGCTACTGGATCAACAAGACAGACACACATTTTTCAACGTGAACGAAGTCGCGGGCATCAGCTAGTATTATATAATACCTTAAGATTGATGATTATGAATCATACCTAGGTACCTAAGATATACAAGCATAGGGTAGTTTGACTATATTGGTCTCAAATAAATTTGATTCATGTAACAATAAGATTGATTTGGTAAGTCTTGTATATTTCCAAAAGAGTGGCCCATGTCGACTTAAGACTCTAAACAGCTACACTGTAATCAATTATATTTCAGTTCATCATGAAATGAAATTGATTAATCAGACGAACTTACCATAAGTGAAGTCCGATTACAATTTCATGAAGGATGAACTGAAATATAATTACCCACCCAACCCATCCTTTTTAGGATTAGTCCCTTGTCGAATGGGCTAATAGAGCAACGCTATCTCTAAAGAGTGTCAAAGCTGTGTTGCCAATCCATAGAGAAAAAGTTTTATTTTATTTTCTCTAAAACTGCGATGCCAAATACTTGCGAATTGGGAACTACACTGTAATCAATTATATTTCAGTTCATCCTTCATGAAATTGTAATCGGACTTCACTTATGGTAAGTTCGTCTGATTAATCAATTATAGACACAATTAAAAGCCATTGTTATAAATCTCCTGGAGATTTATTAGCGGACGGGAGGTTATTATAGTTTCTGCCTCCCCCATGGGTAGGGAAAGGTGTGAACGTATGTTAGCCTAGGTAATGTATTATGTTTAGAAATCAATGAATTTCTTTTTCATCCACTAAATATCCTGAGCAACGATGTGCATAAACTGGGTATATAAATGTGTAGGTATATGTATGTATGTATATGAATAGCGTCGCACTCGTATATTATTGCAACAATAAATCGGTTATGTCGCTACTATCATAAAACTGTCTCGTTTTATAGTGCACACGCTAAAGTGCACAGCGCAAAATAAATGCCATCAAATGCATTCCTGTTTTCACTATCAGAACATCCTTCATCGGATTAATGACGCTACTGTATGCTATCAAATATATTTTAGTTCCGTGTTTTCGTCTTGTTCTAGTAATTACTAGACAAAGTAATTTACTCGTTACGACTAGGCTTTCCTTACATTTGCCTAACAAATTAAGTTAGCGTGCACGTCTGCAATACCCTCCCCTATGTTTACACGTTTCGTCTAAGAAGTATAACATGGTAAGCGACACTTGCGGGAATGGCTCCGAGCCACGCTTGGCTTGCCTCCCGACGTCGCCTGCCAGAGCAAATGCTGCCTATCACAACTAAGGAATGTCAAGCGTTTAACTCGACGTTTTAATAAAATAAAATATGTTTGGAATAATCTAAATCAAACTCTGAGCAAATGTTTTATTGATTTGTAAATATTTGGTATAATAGCGCATCATTTTGTCAATCGTTTAAACTTCGTTTACAGTTTTTAGAATTGCCAGTTTTTTTTTTTTTTTTTTTTTCATAATCATAATCTTTATTTGCCAAAAGAATAACAACCTTACAAAAAATTAACACTAGGTACTTATTTAATATGGTGCTAAAAATATTAGATACCCAATCACTCGGTACACAATAATAAATTGTGGCTGTTACATACCGATTCACGCTGACCCCCGTACTAGTTATAAACTGTATTACGGTGGGACAGGCTTCCTCGTTCTACTTTACCAATATTTTAATAGCATATTTGAGAGAAAATATTTAGATAATTACAAATCAAAACTGTGGGTAAATTTAACAAACATTCAAATTGTTGTTCATTGAGTTTTTTCAACTTGTAGGTAGTAGCGTAAGTTCACATAGTATATGCAAAATTTTTAGATGTTAAGTTTTGTTTACAAATATTTGACTGTCTTTTTGCTAAGTATTTCATATAAAATCAAAACAAAAAGAAAAAGACTAATTCTAAAAACAGTTATATTAGGTATTCGAAACCAAGATAAAAATAATTTAAAATAGTACATATAATATTTTTTTTTTTTTTCCCTATTTAATATGCCATACTTTGTGTTTTCTTGTATAATATGTATTTTTGTATGTGTGTTCGTGTGTATTTGTTTGTATATGTGTGTGTGTGTGTATATAAGTGTGCGTGTGTGGGTGTGTGTATGTGTATATATGAGGGCTTGTGTTTAAATGAGTGTGTGTGTGTGTCACATTATATCATCTCAGGATATTTTCCACTTCATAGTAATCTAATTTTTTCAGAAATTCATCAATAGACCTCTTACACTCGCGACAGCTTAGATCTCTTATTTTTATTTTTTTGCTTATTTTATTATATAGGCTGGGGCCAAGGTAATTTGGAAAACTTTGAGCAAACTTAGTCTTACATTTGGGTGTATTATATACTACATCCAGCCTTCGCTTAAACCCGGAGTCAGGTTTCATTTTGTGTTGTGCAATAATTAAAAGCCGAATTAATAGTTTCCGTACTGAAAGTACATTCGTTTCCTTATATAATAGATCAGTTGAATACCTGTAGTTTTTAAAACACATTACCTTAAGTAGCGCACGTTGAGCTCTTTCTACTACCAGCAAAGTAGTTTTTGATGTACCACCCCAGATGGTTAGACAGTAGCTTATAATAGATTGGCAAAGTGAGTAATACACAGTAGTACGTAATTGCATTGTACAAGCACTTCTGAGTATTTTAAAAATGTATATCAATTTTCGTATACGGGCACTTAGTTTTCTTGCTTGTTCTTTAAAGTTTAGATACTGATCTACAATAATACCGAGATATTTAGTGGAGGCCGTATTATTAATACCGTAACAGTCACATGTTAGTACGTTCTGACATTTATGTACTTTTAAATCTATGGTGTTTGATGGAGGCTGAGTTTTAATTGATGTGCTGAAGGAGATGTACATGGATTTTTGTGGATTCAAGGTTAGCAAATTGTTATCTAGCCATGTTGCCACTGAGATGTGCGTGTGGTGTGAGGGCCCGTTTGTTAAAACTCTGTGAAAATGTGCTTAGGTTTTAGTGTACTTTCCCCTACAATTGTGGAAGTTGGAATCAGTTTTTGTGAAAGTCATATAAGCGAGTTATTGACTGTAAAGTCGGGCCCTCAGTTCTCACATAGAGGATTGAGGGCCCACCTGTACCTGAAAAACTATGTACACTACAGAAAAAGTGTATATGCCAAAATCTTAGCTAATGCCAAACAATTTTTGTGGAAACAAGATATTATCGCAAAACACTGTCCTACTTTGTAAATCTTCGTTCAAAATGGGCCCTCAATTCTCATGCACGTAAAAGTTTATGACACAAATAAAATGAAACCATTAACTTACAGCTACTGTTTCAAATTCAATAAGCTACTAAATAAATTGTGGAAAATCGTGAAAGCAAGAACAGGTCACCACTTCTTGTTGTTTGAAAGTTATGACCCTGATAAAAATCGGGCCCTCAGTCCTCCATTTTTTTTTGTTTTCTTTTTATTACTCCTAATGTATGAAAGATAGCCAAATACAAAATTGTCTCTTTTTGTGAAAAAAAATGTGCAACAATCTGGTGTTATTTGTTACTAACAAGAATTACGATAAAACTAAAAATCTTAATAGATACCGAAATCAACAATTTTTCTATTGTGTATGTGTCATTGTGGGTAGGGTGACAATAATTTATTTTTACCCTCATTTTATGTACTTTGTTAGTGGCGGGAGTGATGTTTTAGTTTACATATTATGCACAATGATAGTACAGCGGAAGTTGTATATATTTATTTATGAAACAGTTATAGTGAAGAATAAAAATATTAATTAATTTTTAATGCAAAAGCACATCTTCGGTCAAGACACTCGCTCGTCTTTGGTCAAGATATCAAACTTATAAGGTAAGTGAAAAAATTGTACTTACGTAATGCAGACTTCTACAATAAAAGAAAACAAAAAAATGCAGACACATAATGCAGACATGTCGGAATACGGCAAACTCAATAGGCGCATCTCAAAGTCCATGCGACACGACCCAGGGCTCCAAAGTGTTCGCGAAGAATGCGTCTATTGGGCAGAGCCAAATGACAAAACTGAGGATCGAGGACGGCCGCAGTATCATTTCATCGAAGCCAGAGCTGCTGAAAGAGCTAGAGAGGTTTTACGGACAGCTGTACACATCGACCCGACAGCCCGTTGTCAGTCCAGCTCAGTAGGGCTATTGCGTATCTTTTTAATGTCAGTGGCTATCATAAGTGTCCATAGATTAACTGTAAATTGGTTATGGTTTGGTACATTTTTTTCTTAAAAACTCACCATTTGACAGTTATTTGATAGACACTATATGTTATCCACTGTCATTAAAAGATACGCAATAGCCCTGCAGGACACCAGAGCGAAACTGACCCAACACTACACTTAGGATATCCCAGACATTAGCTTGTATGAGATTAGAATGGCCCTCCAACAGCTTAAGAACAACAAGGCGCCGGGGGATGATAGAATCACGACAGAACTTCTGCGAGCGGGTGGAAAACCAGTGCTGTTAGTCCTCCAGAAGTTGTTTAAATCCATCATTCTCGAAGGTGTAGAGATTAGATGGCAGGTGCTCTTTTGAGAGGAACAAGGATAAAAAAAAAAAAAAATTCAAATATATCATACCTAAAGATTTATAAATATAATATACAAATAGTTACATATCTAGATTATAAACAATTTATAATACCCATACATAAATATATACCTAACCGATCTAGTTATGACCTAGTTTCAGAGTATAAGTAATAAAAAAGAAATTGTTGTCACCCTATTTCCTAATTCAGAAACGAAAAATAAAACTCGATTTTCATATACAATAAAGGGTCATTTAATTTCTTTCTGGTATCGAATTTGTTGCACAATTCTTTTCACAAAAAGAGATAATTTTGTATTTGGCTTATCTTTCATACATTAGGAGTAATAAAAAGAAAACAAAAAAATGGAGGACTGAGGGCCCGATTTTTGTCATGGTCATAACTTTCAAACAACAAGAAGTAGTGACCTGTTCTTGCTTTCACGATTTTCCACAATTTATTTAGTAGCTTATTGAATTTGAAACAGTAGCTGTAAGTTAATGGTTTCATTTTATTTGTGTCATAAACTTTTACGTGCATGAGAATTGAGGGCCCATTTTGAACGAAGATTTACAAAGTAGGACAGTGTTTTGCGATAATATCTTGTTTCCACGAAAATTGTTTGGCATTAGCTAAGATTTTGGCATATACACTTTTTCTGTAGTGTACATAGTTTTTCAGGTACAGGTGGGCCCTCAATCCTCTATGTGAGAACTGAGGGCCCGACTTTACAGTCAATAACTCGCTTATATGACTTTCACAAAAACTGATTCCAACTTCCACAATTGTAGGGGAAAGTACACTAAAACCTAAGCACATTTTCACAGAGTTTTAACAAACGGGCCCTCACACCACACGCACATCCACTGAGCGTATTCCTTGATTTGCTATGCTATTTATATCCACCCATGTTTTTGCTCTAAATAATAAAACCGTGTCATCAGCAAATGTCACAATTTGGCCCTTGTTCATAGAAAGTTCACACAGATCATTGATATAGACCAAAAAAAGTGTTGGGCCTAGCACGCTCCCCTGTGGTACTCCGTAAACCATATCGACCTCTTGGCTACACTCATCCTTGATCTTTACACTCTGTTTGCGGTGACTTAAGTAATCCTTAAATAAATCCAGCGGTATACCTCGAATGCCCATGTATTCGAGCTTAGCAAGGAGAATAGGAACGGAGACCGTGTCGAAAGCCTTGGCGAGATCTAAAAATATACCCAAAACTCTATCTCCACCATCCAAGCCATCAACAACAAAGGAAGTTAACTTATGTAGGGCATCACTGGTAGATTTGCCTTCCCTAAATCCAAATTGATTGCACGAGAGAAATCCATTTGACTCTAAGTATTTCTTTAGTCTACAGTTAATTAATTTTTCTAAGATTTTCGACAAACTAGGCAGTAAGGAAATGGGTCTATAATTGGACACAGTTAAGCGTATGTTCATCAAAGGTAAGTGAAGTCGGACTATGCAAGATGGGTAATGATCATCATCATCAGCCTATAATGTTCCCACTGCAGGGACTCAGGCCTCCTCTCTAGGAGAGGGATGGGCTATAATCCACTACGCGGGCCCAGTGCGGGTTGGTAGAATGTCACATGTCTTCGAATATTTTGGTTCTAAGACATGCCGGTTTCCTCACGATGTTTTCCTTCACCGTATTGAGAGCAGCGGTAATGAAATAAATTAAGTACTCAAAGTAATGCGCCTGCCTGGATTCGAACCCACGAGGCCACGACCTACTGATCGTGGGTGATGATTATCTTCATCAAAACACATTCTCAGTCTTAAAATGATTTTCTCTCTCTCAATCCTTCTTTAAATCTAATCAACTACAACTTCTCAACTAAACTTCCAGTGGCTAGCCAGCCACAGACTACAAACTAATAGGTAATCTATCCTGTGCACTAGGTAGTAACCCAGCTTAGAGAACAAAGTCCACAGCATCGCCAGTAGCTGCCAACTCGTACTCCAAACAAAAGATTAACCTCACCGTACTAAGAATCTTTTCAAGTAAGCGCTAACTTTCAAACTGAACTACTAGTGTTAGGGCTCGTACACGTATGCGAATGTTCGTCGAACGTGAATAAATTTTTTGTATACCTTCATGCAAACGCACGTGAATGTTGCAGGCTCCATGCGAATCGTCGTTGATGTTCTCACTGCTGGATCACAGACATTCTCTCAATGAAAGACAGTAGCCAATCCATCACGCTGCCTAGTGCGAGTTAGTGAAGGTCAAGATTTTTTTTATTTAAGGTCATGCCGTTTTTTTGACTATGTTTCCTTCGCCCTTTTAAGAATACCGGTAATGAAATTAATAACACAAAGAAAGCCTGCTTCGGTTCGTACCCGCGCCACTAATGCTCCAAAGTGAACGTTAGAACTGTGTTCCTAGTTGTGAACACACCTTTAGTGCCGACATTACCTTCTGAATTAATTTCACTTACTACTTCATTAAGTGCTCGATTGAATAGCTTTGCGCACTATTTTCACCTTTTTCCGTCCTTTGGTGTTGTAATGAATTCCGAACGGTAGCCATTTTGTTCGATTAAGGAACTTTCTCGGGAAAAATAGGAATTTTTAGAGGCTATATTATATTTCGCTGAAAATTGCTTCGGGTATATTTTGATTGTATCGTGGAAACTATTATTTTCGTAAATTAAGTACAGTAAATGGCTTCGCTTTAGGAAATTGGGCAGTTACGAAAATATTTCTACTACGAGTATAGTAATGCGACATAGTTTCAAGGTCTCATAGGCCAACTACCTAATCAAAGTAAATTAACTAGTCTAACATAACGCCTTTTACTTGTTCATTATTACGTAAACGTAACGTGTTTTTCAAACGGAAAATAAACCAATAGAAATCACTATGAACCCTCGGTTTTATTCAAACGAGTTTCGTCGGATGTTTGCTACAAAAATATCAACAAGCTCTATGTTGTGAAGGCACGTTTTTTGATAGAAACCTAACGAACAGTTCCATATGCTGTAGAGAGTGCACCGTTTGCCCTCTGCGCGTACATTGAGTGTGTCCTCCGAACCGAACGTAAAATGTTACAAGTTGGATATAATTTTTCCCCGGAATGAGCTAGCAAGGCGGGTATTCCTCAATAAACCGCGGCGTTTTCACAGGAATGCCTTCGTCCCTGCTAGCTTGCTACCCCCGTACCCACCCGCGTCAAATTGTGCGGAAGAGATAAACTTACAGTCACCGATGACTGGAAATGTACAGAAGGTAAAAAAGTAACGTGTTCTCGTAGCGGCGGTCGGCGGCGGCGACCTCTCGCGCCCGGCCCTGGTGCAAGCCATGGTCCGGGGCGAAGAGGAATGGGACGCCGTCGCCTCCTTCTGCGAAGCAGTGATGCTAGCGAAGGAGGTGGCGGAACGAGAGAGGGAGAGAACCTCACAACGTCCCAGCCGCCGCGGAAGGCGCTCCGGGCGTCGGGGGTCACGCGATGACCTCCGGCCACCGTAGATGCGGGCCTGTGGACGGTGAGTAACGGGCTAGCTCGCCGTCCGGCCGTCGTCATGACGGCAACAGACCGTGTCGGCGGCGCGTTCGTGTTCCACGCGCGCCTCAAAGAGATGTCAGCAAGGAGGGGCCCGCAAGGGCCGACGCCCGTCGGGGCTGTGGATATCGAAAGGTTACCGCGGCTCCAACACAAGGGCAAAGAAGAAGGAACATGGGTTTGGTTTTTAGTCAGTAGAAGTCTGACACTCCCCTTCCCCAAGAGCGGGGGGGGGTTATTCGATGATTTTCCACCCACCAAAAAAAAAGGTAAAAAAGTAACAAACGTAGAGACATAGGGCTACTGCTCTCACCACGAAATGTACCACCATAAACACAGAAGATATTGAATTGTCTCCAGACACTCTCGTACCTACAGGCGTGTTTCCAGGATAGATTTTAGACGCGATTTTAATCACAGGTGTAAGCGTATTTTCTATTCTAATATGAAATAATTACCTTTATTTGGTAACCAAACTAAATAATTTCATAAGACATTGTTGCTATTGGTCGGTTATTTGTATTCGTGTCGGACAGGTCTACTGAACTTCTTATTTTTCTTAAAAATATGTTAGCGACATTCGCTAGTTCGTTTACGACAATGTCGGAACGTTGCCAATGAAGCTTCTTCACTTTTTTATTTGTGGTGTCGACCGCCAACATTTGATACAAGCCGCAACAAAGAACTCATGCAATCACGTCGCTACAGCGGAGAAAAATGTACCGATTACACTGACGACTTTATTGTGGAATTGAATCGCAGTTTGATGGCGAGGCGGCAATGAATTTCATTTTGTGACATTCGCTCGTTATTTTGAGCACATCAAGTAAATTGCTTGCCTATTTTTCTGTTCCAAGGACCTACAAATTCCTTTGTGTTTGTCGCGTATTGATTGAGAAGAACACCGTAACAGAAAGGCCTCATGTACAATTCAGATTTACCTTTTATCGTCTTCATCATTATCATTGGCCTCGTTGCATTCTCTGATCTCGGAGTCTCATTAAGGCCTTTTAACAAAAATGCTATTCGGTTTATTTGGTACCAGTTCAGTCACCATTGCATTAATATTGCATTTGAATCGTGCCGAATGATATTAAATTGAACAGACTCCCAAGTTAATATCTGTAGTATAGCATTGGACTGGCGCGATGGCGGCGCGCGCTTCAATCGCGTTGTGTCCGCTGAATCGGAGTGGTTACTAGATCCTGTCCCATGAAAGGTTACTAACAGAAGACCTACTCAATTCAACGCCCATTAATTTCCCCCCTACAGTAGTGAGCTGAAAAATGTTTTGGTAAATAGCGAATATTAGTTTTCAGCAGAATTAGCCTATACGTTTTGGGGATACGCATAACTTTACAGAAATGGATAATATGGATATGTCCGTGGATTATTCACAGTCCACTGCTGGGCTTATTTCTCTCCCGAGCTGAAACACAACACACTGGCGCTAGTTGCGGAAGCAACCAGTCTGTCCCAGTTGCAGTCCCAGCTACTTTTAAGATCGTCGGCTCATCCACCTGAGGCGTTCCACGCTATGCTGGTCAATACGAACTTTCCACTCCAGGAGTCGGCTATTCCATCGACCGTTATTCGACGAGAATGGCCAGCCTAGAGCCGCTCAGCAGCATTCGATATCTATTATGTTTTTTTCAATACGGATTCATTGTTACAAGCTTAGCTTTCTTATAGCATTTATGTTACAAGTTGCCCTTCTGTGCGTGTCTACCCTGTCGCCGGTAGGTCCCCGAGGGTAGCGGTGGTGCGACTTCAGATTATATTCACGCCGGCTGACTTGTGATCGTCAGCGGTTCTCGAGTACCCGCCATCGCATTATGTGGGTAGTTATGTACTACCGCAGTACTGAGAGACTGTCTGATACGGTTATAATGATTCCGGATAAACGAGGCTAAGCCAAACTGATTTTCAATGTACCTACGATCGCAAATAGACAGAGAAAGAGTGTTCATTGTCATACTTCGATACCTCGATATCACGCACGTTGATGTCCTTCGAGGTCGTGGGTTCGAACCCAGGCAGGGGCATTACTTTGTATTTCATCAACACTGTTCTCAAAACGGTGAACGAAAACATCGTGAGGGAACCAGCATGTCTTAGAACCAAAACCTGTTGATGAATGGTGGAGTGAACAATTAACAGACAAACAAACCTGCAGCACGGTGGTGTCGAAGTGCGCCAGCAGCGCTGCGGGCGACTGCTGCGACGAGCGGCGCCGCCCCGACAGACGCGCGCTCCAATCTGCAACAATTACACTACCATTAGTGATCAGCTACCAGGAGTGCAGGCATACAAGGAGGTACTAACCTCCTTGTATGCCTCGTGGCTCGTAATATCATCATGGTGACGATGACTTGGCACTGAAGTATTAAAGCGCGATGTTGTTGTTTGTGTGCGTGTCGTGTTATCTGCACGTTACAAGAACTGTTGAAATCAGCTTCTGATGCTGAACTCTTAGATTGTCTATAACATAATAATATTATGAAGGAAGAGTTGATGCTCTACCGCCTTATTAATAAAAATAGTTAAACCTGGTTTAACTTAGGCTTGGTTTATCTTGCATGCCGTCTCACTTCAAAAATATTCAAAAGAAAGTGACGGCATGCGAGATAAACCAAGCCGAAGTTAAACCAGATTTAACTATTTTTATTAATAAGGCGGCTAATGTTTACCGGTGCATGCATCTCGGCTGTCATCAATAAGTAAGTATTATGAAGCCCGTTATTTAACAAATGGAAGTTGGACTAAGTACTGCCCCGGACTGAAGAAATTCATTATCTGTTCTTTGGGATGTGTAGATTTACTTATTTTGCTTTTGTAGGAATTTTGGTAATTTAAAATGCGTGTTTACTTTATGACGTTTTATTTGCGACCACAGAATATATATACTACTCACTACGGTGAAGGCCATAGTTGCCAGTAAAACCTAGCAATCAAATATTATATACATATAAACATAACATACCGCCCACCAAAAGGACGTAGTTCTTTTACCAATCCAAAACTATATTCTGACAATCAACTCTGATAACTATAACATACTTAATACTTGAAAAACTCAACTTAAACATAACATTATACTCAAATGATTAACTTAACATAACATAATTATGACTCTAATGCTTGAACTTAAGGCGAATGCTCACATACTGCCCGCGAAATTCAAATTTTCTTACGTTTTTTGCAATTTGCAGGCCAGTGCTTGGTTGTATGTTGATGAACATTTGATTCGCGACTGTAAGACGTATTTAGTTACAGAATTATAATCATCAAAATCATCAATACAACCCTCCAAGTTCATATAGATCGAGGAATAACTTTGACCTTGAAAAAATAGTTTCTCGATCTACATGAACTTGGAGGGTTGTGTTGGTGATTTTGATGATTATAATTCTGTAACTAAATACGTCTTACAGTCGCGAATCAAATGTTCATCAACATGCAACCAAGCACTGGCCTGCAAATTGCAAAAAATGTAAGAAAATTTGAATTTCGCGGGCAGGATGTGAGCTTCCCCCTTAAACATAACATTTTACTCAGTAGTAATAGGTAAAGGGCATAACTTTGAGCAACATCTCTTCACTACATTGTTGCCACTTTTTATGCTGTAGACTCTGGTTATGCCATCTTCTCCAGGATGTTTGTCTACAACACGACCCAAAGAAAATTTGCCAGGCGGTAATCCTTCTGTTTTTATTAAAACAACATCGCCAATCTTGAATTCCTCCGCTTTCTTTAACCAAATGGGACGTTGTTGCAATCGAGTCAGATATTCCTGATGCCAACGTCGCCAGAAGTCGCCAAGCAATTTTTGTGTGTATTGCCACCGGGATAAGGAATGAATCTTTACATCTTTGAAATCAGGTGACGGTACAACGATAGGCGCTTCGCCGATTAAAAAGTGTCCAGGTGTTAATGCTTCTATGCAGTCTGGGTCCTTGTCATCGATAGGACACAATGGCCTAGAATTGAGACAAGCCTCAATTTGACACAGCACTGTTGTCATTTCTTCATAGGTGAGATTAGTGGTGAGCACGCGCTTCAGATGGTGTTTAACAGATTTCACACCCGCCTCCCACAAGCCTCCAAAGTTCGGTGAATATGCTGGTATGTAATGCCATTGTGTTCCTTCCAGTGCCAATGTGTTTGATATGACACCTTCAAAGACTAGATTTGCTTCTTTCCATGCGGCCATTAGTTCTTTGTTGGCACCAACAAAATTTCGGCCCTGGTCACTCCATATATCGCTGCATTTTCCTCTTCTAGAAACAAATCGCTTGAATGCAGCGATAAAAGCTTCAGACGTTAAATCGCTAACAAGCTCAAGGTGCATAGCTTTGGTTGACATACATATGAACACACAGATGTATGCTTTCTGAGTTCTAATGCCTCTTCCTTTGGACATGCTGATTAGAAATGGGCCTGCAAAATCAACTCCGGTATGTATGAAAGCTCGAGCAGGAGTTACTCTCGCTTTAGGCAGGTCACCCATTAGCTGCATCCTCGATCGTGCTCTGAGTTTAGCACATACTAGACACTTGTGTATACAGGATTTTACAAGTGCCTTTCCTCGTATAACCCAATACTTAGAGCTTATGTAACTTAACATAAGTTGAACGCCGCCATGCAACGTGTGATTATGTGCATCAGCGATAATCAAAGGCACCAAATCGTTTTTGTTTCCCAGTATAATAGGATGTTTAGCCTGTTCATCCAAGTTCGCGTTACGAAGTCGACCGCCCACCCTGAGGACACCATCCTCATCAAGGTAAGGATTCAAGGTTTTAATTTTACTTTCTCCTTTTACAGATTTATTTAATTTTAGTCTTTCTATTTCATCTTTAAATTCTTCCTTTTGTACTAATTCTATGCATTTCATTAAAGACTTTTCTAATTCCTTTGTAGTAAAACCTTGTTCCGTGTTTCTTTTAAAATTTAAAAATCTTCTACAATAGGTTATCACCTTTATCAATTCTCTTAGATTATCGAATTCTTTGAATTGTAACTTTATACTTTCTTCATGTTCTATTTTTAAATTTGCTTGTATTTTATCCTGTTTCTTTTCTAAATCTGTAGATGTATTTTCTTGTTTTAATCTTATTTCTGTTTCAGAGAGCCAAGCTGGACCTTTCCACCACAAATCGGACTTTTTCAAATCAACTAGCAACATGCCCCGAGACCCAATGTCTGCAGGATTTTCTTCAGATGAGACATGAAACCACTGATTGTTGTTTACATTTTCAGTGATCTCTACAACCCGGTTCGCTACAAATGTTTTCCATCTGTGGGGATCGCCAGATAACCATGCAAGGACAATTGTTGAATCCGTCCATGCATAGATGTTTGATGCAGGTATTTTCATGGCTTGTTCTATTTGCTTGAGCAACCTCGACAACAACACCGCTCCACACAGCTCTAACCGTGGTAAGGAAACAGTTCGTAGTGGTGCTACTCTAGTCTTTGCCGCTATCAGTTTTGTTGATACTGAGCCATCTCGCATCTTTATTCGGACATAAGCCACTGCTGCGTATGCTCGTGTGGAGGCGTCGCTGAAGCCATGAACTTCAATCTTGTCTAAATCCATACTAAATGTGCCAAGCCATCGATCTATATATACTTCTTTTACTTCTTGAAAGTCTTCTCGAAGAGTAAACCACTCGTCCACCAGCTGTTGGCTTATTTTGTCGTCCCAGCCAACTTTTTCCAGCCATAGCTTTTGTATAAGCATTTTAGCTATGATTAAACTCGGAGCGATCCATCCCAGCGGATCGAACAGTTTTTGCATGTCCGATAGGATTGTTCTTTTTGTGACATTACTTGGCATCACTGGTAAGTTTATTTTATATTGATACTGATCTGTTCCTAGATTCCAGATCAATCCTAGGGCTTGAACAGTTCCATCTAATTTCAAATCTACGTGTACTCGAGTTGTTCTCCTATTGACATCTATAGATTGCATGAACTCGGTAGAATTGGAAGACCATTTTGATAATATGAAGCCACCCTTTTGCAGTATATTAGAAACTTCTTGAGCTGTCTGTATGGCTTTCTCTGCAGTGTCATCACCAGATATCAAATCATCCATGTAGAAGTCGGCTTTGATAATGCGTACAGCCTTTGGATGATTTTGTCCTTCGTCTTCAGCTACTTGATGAAGAGTTCTTACTGCTAGATGGGGTGCTGACGCTGTGCCAAACATGACACGAAGCATTCTGTACTCTTTAATGGGGTCTGACTCTTCTTCTCTCCACAAAAGGCGTTGATAGGTATCGGCGTCTTGTTCTTCTAGTAAGACTTGCAAGTACATCTTTTGTATATCACTTGCATAGCAGACGCAATGTAATCTCGATCTCATAACAATATCTCGTAGGTCATCTTGCAGTTTAGGACCTACAAGCAGTTCATCGTTGAGAGAGATGTGATTCGAGCCCTTAGCGGAAGCATCAAACACGACGCGTGTCTTCGTGGTATCCCTTTCGACGCGTACAACAGCGTGATGAGGTAAGTACACCGCTTTATTATTCTTAGTTTCTTTTTCAGGTATTTCTTCCATATAATTTAACTTTATATATTCTTGAATGGCCTTTTGGTAGTCTTCTTTTAGTGTAGGTGCCTTTCTAAATCTTCTTTCAAGTTGTAATAATCTTTGTCTTGCTATTTCTTTTGTGTTTCCATTAGGAGACAAAGGATTATCGGTTTTAAAAGGCAACTTTACTATGTATCTTCCTTCTTTTGTTCTTGCATGAGTGTTTTCATATATTGTTTCACATTGTTTTTCTTCTCTTGTTAACTTTCTTTTCTTTTCAGGGTCAATTTCCCAAAGGGATTTCAACAGGTTATCTACTTCTATTTGCTGATGAAGGACCAGAAAACTTTCTTCTTTTAAATTGGTGTTAATTTCTCCAAACAGGATCCATCCCAGGTTTGTTTCTTGAGCACATGGAGAACCGGGAGGACCTTTGATCAATTGTTGTTGCACGATTTGTGCATACTCTTTGACACCTAGAAGCAAGTCAATGGAACCCGGTTTGTGATAGTCCGGGTCAGCCAGAGTGAGTCCTTCTAGATGTGGCCAATGTGTGACAGTAACAGCTTTGGAGGGGATTCTCGTGGTCAACTGTTTATTCATGACGTATGCTTGTATGTTGATCTCGAAGCTTGGATCCCATCGAGAACCAATCCTTAGTTGGACCACGTGATCGATGCTTGTTCTTGTTGAACCCACCCCAATGATATTTCCTCTTGCTGTTTGCCTGGTTAGTTTGAGCAGTTGGGTCGCCTTCTCGCTGATGAAGGAAGCCTGCGAACCTTGGTCCACTAGCGCACGTAGAACAACAGTGTGATTATGCTCGTTTCTTGCTAAAACTGTTGCCGTGGCCAGTAGTGCTATACTTGTACTTTGTTTGGCACTGTGATGCGACGCGATCGTAGTGTTGACTATTTCCTCCTTCTCTTCTACACTGTGTTGTGATGCCTTCGGTTGTTTAGAATCTTCAGTTTGTGCCGAAGAAGCAGAATCCTTATTCAGGTGAAGAAGAGTATGATGACGTCGCTTACATATACGACAGGTCATTTGCAATCTGCATTGATATGCAGAATGGCCTGGTACCAAACAATTAAAGCAAAGTTTGTTTGACTTGACATATTCAGATCTCTCAGTAGGTTGCAGTTTGGTAAAATCTTTGCAATGACATAAAGTATGTTTTTCCTTACATAACACGCATGTTCTCTCTGCCGACGATGATGTTGTAGTTGCTGTAGCAGTAACAAAGTGTGACCGTTCTTTTATAGGTTTTTCACGGGTGCCTGATGTTGACATAATAAGTTCTAAGGTACGGTATCTTGATTGTAGAAATTCTTTTAAATCATTCCAGGTCGGTAAATTGTCTTCATCACTTGTACTAGAAGATTGTTCCCACTCTTTGTGAGACTCAGGGTCCATTTTCTGTATCACAAGAAAAATAATGAAAGGATCCCATGAGCTCGTACTGATATTTAAGTTTTCTAAGTTATTCAAACAATCCGTTGTGACGTCTAATAAATTCTTGATTTGATTTGCGGATTGAGTACTTATTTTCTTTTGATAAAATAACTTCTTTAAAACTGAATAAAGAATCAATCTTTTATTTCCGTACCTTGATTTAAGAACACTCCATGCTTGATTATAGTTACTTTGTGTAATTTGAATAGGCCTCAATAATATCTCGGCCTCCCCGGTCACACTACTCTTCAAATAGTGCAACTTCTGAACATCACTGATCGCCGTGTTTTCATGTACTAATGAAATGAATAAGTCCTTGAATGTAGGCCAATCTTCATAATTCCCACTAAAACTCGGTAATTGTATTCTCGGCAGCCTGACGAGTTGATCATTATTGGTACATGTAACAAACGAGTTGTTTTTCGATGATACTGACGTGGAAGACGCGGACGCTGCATTTATTGTCAACAAAAGGTCTTGTAAATCGGCTAATAACACAAGATACAAATCTTCATAAATAAAGAAATCTTCGTTAACAAAGTAATTAATAGTTTGTCTTTGTTCTTTCGGGGTTATCTTCACTAATTCTTGATGAGTTTCCCTGAATGTTGTCCAATATTGTTCTATACATTTGATTCTTGTCTCGATGTAACCTTTTGTCAACCTGGATTTAGGACATTTCTTCACATTCACCTGTGTTTTTTGTAATAACGCAGCGGTGTCTTCCAAAACATTAATTAATTCCGTAGTAGTACTCATCTTTCGTTTATTTTGTTGCCAATATTCACTATTTCATAAAAATTTGTACTTGTACAAATGCTTGCCTGGAATGCGGCTAACTATAGTTCGCGCCGGCCGCCGACTGCACTTTTACTTCGATAACTTGATTTTTCTACTAATTAATCCGGCTCGATTTTGACCATTATGTTCTTTGGGATGTGTAGATTTACTTATTTTGCTTTTGTAGGAATTTTGGTAATTTAAAATGCGTGTTTACTTTATGACGTTTTATTTGCGACCACAGAATATATATATGTCGGAGAATAAGGTATTCTCCATAATGACGATGATACGACAGGATGGATATCTCAAAATAACAGTCAGTGGTTCATGATAAACGATGAAGTCAACCACATGGAATGCAGTGAGGTTAGTAGGAAACACGACCACGACCAACTGCAGCGCCGTCCGCCCCGGAAGCCCCTGCTGGCTCGGGCTCCTCTAAATTGACGAGCGCATCTGTCATCATTCATCTGACAGTTGTCGTTATAAATCGTGCCAGAACTAAACACACCCAAGCAACTACTAAAGAGGTTGAACTACACGACAATAGTTGCTCGACATTCCAGTACCTAGTTCTGATTTTATCCACGTTCAGAGACTGCAATCTCCGACACGGCCAGAACTGACTATCACACGTCCTCGTGTGGTGGTGATATGGTATCTGTACCGACGAGAACACAAACTTAAACTAGACTATCGACTCGGCCTACCTGACCAAGATAAATGCCTCTGTCAATAGAGTCGTAAAATCATGAAAGCAAATCTGATTCAAAGGTCCAATCGCATTAATTCAAAACAATCAAAAAGTCGCGTCGTACTGTGCATAATCAAACAAAGCAATACTTCACTAATTGCATACACTCTTGTAACCCTGCCGCCCCAGGCAGCTTATTCTAGTGACACTGTCACCCTGGCTTAACCAAGCCCAAATTCACATTCCTAGTGACAACCTGTCACCCTGGGTTGACCAAGCCCAAATTCACAGTCCTAGTGACAGCCCGTCACCCGGGGTTGACTGCGAGCCCACATTCATAGTACTAGAGTGACAAACTGTCACCCAGGGTTGACCAAGCCCACATTCACAGTCTAGTGACACGTGCCACCCAGGGCTGACCAAGCCCTTAGCAAAAAGTCACACATACAGTCTAGTGGCACATGCCACCCTGGGCTGACCAAACCCTTAATTCACGGTCTAGTGACACATGCCACCCAGGGGTGACCAAGCCCTTCACACACACAAAGTCTAGTGACACATGCCACCCGGGGCAAACCAGGCCCAAACACTTACAGTCTAGGGACCCATACGTCACCCAGGGCAAACCAGGCCCAAACACTTACAGTCAGTGGCATATGTCACCCAGGGCTGACCAGGCCCAAAACTCACAGTCTATCTAGTGGCATATGTCACCCTGGGCCACCAAGCCCTAAAGTCCTCATGACTTCCTGGTCCGTCCAAGTCGGCCAAACTTATCTAGTCTCTACGAGACCCTGGCCCCCGCCACAACGTCTACCGCCGCTCACCGCCGCTGTCCAGCTTCGAACTGCAGTTACAGATATCACGACAAGACGTGCAGTGCGGCCAAATAGTTACAAGTGTGCATACAATCAAATAAAAGAGATTTCTTTAGTCTTCATCGCTCTCGCTAATAGGATTAAGCTCAGAGGAAACTCCACTTTGCGGCAGTTTTCGAATGCAATCATGAGCGTACTTGTACGTTCTATTTCCTGTCAGTGATTTTAAAACAAAGCGATCATTTACAAGTGACTCTACAACTTTGAAAGGACCTTTAAATTTGGGTTCTAATTTGGTTTGGTTTCTCTCTTAATTGACCAAATCACCAACACTGAAATTAACCACTTTGGTCTTATTTTTGTACGAGGTCAACTCTCTACTGACAAAGCAACGACCCTGGTCAGTGATAATAGTGCAAACCAAATAGAGCAACACTGGAACTCAAAGCTTAAATAGTGCAGGCTGGATAGAGACGTAGGCAATGGTACAATAACACAAACTTCGTAAACGTGTCTATGAAAACTATTACATTCTCTTTCACGGAATTATTCTCAGTCAACTTTCCTGAGTAACATGCATGTGCCATAGGACATTCACTTTTGGGATTGGATGCAACTCACCTTGCACCAGACCGGAAGAAGACTTTAAGACTCTACGTCTAATACAATTTTCCATGAACTGACAATATTTGGTTATGCGCTCGAACCAATAACTTTCATAGAGCTTCTCCAAACTCTTTTCCCAACTAAGATGCATGAAGGCTTCATGAACAAGATTCACCAAGGACCACCGAAAAGCTCATGGTATGATAAAAGAACAGAACTTTACGAAGTAACACACCACTACGTAACACTCAAGTAAGTTTTCACTACTTCCGCTAAAAGCTAACCGTCTTTGAACTTAGAGACGATGTCCTGAATTTCTGAGTCTTGGAACTGTTCAGCGAAATGCCAATTTTCAGATAGAATCGCAAACTCTACACGGCTTTCCTCTGTCTTTTGGATGGAAACATTAAGAACAGGAGTTTTGTTAAACTCAGCAAAATGGTGTCAATACTCAATGTCAAAATAGAAAGTCTGAAGGAAAGCCCACCAGCGTGACAATAGTAAAACAATAACCTTGTAGGATAATGTCGAAAGTGATTCACTACGTTCACGAGTTCACGACCGCTAGAGTTACTAATTCGTAGGATTGGTACTTTGACTCCGCCCGCGGTTCACCTGCTGAAATACTCGACAACATGCAATCACTATCACCATTTACCATCGAGAGAGCTTTTGGAAAGGATCACCACAACCCTCAGCGCTCGCGTCAGTATGAAGTTCGATTGGAAGCTCTGCGTTGTATATCATGAGGACGGGTTTACTCGTTATAATCGAAATCACGTTGTCTGACAACTTCGTGCTCAGCTTTCCATTCAAACTTTTTACTGTTGATGAGAATGAACAATGGAACACGTCTTATTCTTGAGAAATCTGTAAAGATCTGAACTTAGACTCGCTAAAGTAGACTCATCCCCTATGGGGCACCACTTGAGACACCGTAATCAAATTCCACACACACCGTTCCTCTCCAGAGAGTATTTTGAAGATTTCAAAGAAAAGCCTGCTTTTGTGAACGCCGCAAGAACTTCCTGCAACCGGGTCAGACTTTCCTCTTTATCAAGTGACAGAAATAAACTGTCGTTCATGAAAAGTGCAGCATACGATGAGAAAGTTCACCAAGTGCTTTAGACACGCACGCTGAAATACGCTCGGAGCGTTACGAAGACCAGACGGCATCGCTAGGTACTCTTACTGCCCGTGAGGGGTGACGAATGCAGCAATAATACTATCTTCACTGACGGGACTCTGATGAAAGCCACTCAAGACAGGTGTAATAGTAAACACCTGATAATCTGATCGCCCATCAACGGCAGAGGGAATAGATCAGACACTATGTTAAGTTTTAGTTCACGGTAGTCTTCACACATACACTTGTTTCCGTCCTATTTATCGCCCAATAAAATGAATGAAGTTAGCTCTCAATATCTCACTGACTTTGTCGCTTACACTTGCTGTTCACCTTACCATACGAGCTGGATTCACTAATCAAATGTTAAATTAACCAGTAGTCATTCAAGCTAACGGTAAACTAACGATAAAAGTATTCGAAAACGCGTTTAGAAGGGACGTCAACCGGTGTTTGTTTTCGTTTGTAATATCAGAATCAACATTGTAAAAATCAAATAAAGGAAGTAAATCGCAACAATTTACATTTTCATTTCACGAAATAGGTAGGGTTGATTCAGTGAAATGTACCGAATAGCCAAGTGGCCAAATAACGCGTGCGATCATAACGTCGTATTTCATACAGTCGTCAGGTAGAACGCAAGATAAAATCGTCAAATCGTTATTTATTATCAATCACAACAACGCTAAGAATTTGTTCGATGTTATAATCAATACCAATTACTTGCACGGTTGAAAGTGCACGTTTACCCGAGAATTTAGAATAAGCTACACTGTTCAACAAGAGAACACTCTGCGCCAGAATCAAACAACATGAGTACGACTCACCGGATTGCTGTAGCTGTCCAAGGACGCTGCGAACTTCGTCCACACGTCGCCGTCGGGCTTGTTGCAATACTTACCCAATAATGGATTTGATTGTGTACCGATACCGTTATTTGTTCCGCCGCATGCGAACCATGCGACCACCAGGTCGACGTGGTCTCACGTGGTACCTTTCAGCGCCTTGCTTAGGGCAATGATTAGGACTCCGCCTTCCAATGGCTGCTCGGTCAAACAAATGTCGACAGTTGAGCACCAAGCACGTGGATAAGGTTCTTTGCCACTTCTGATGTCGGAGAATAAGGTATTCTCCATAATGACGATGATACGACAGGATGGATATCTCAAAATAACAGTCAGTGGTTCATGATAAACGATGAAGTCAACCACATGGAATGCAGTGAGGTTAGTAGGAAACACGACCACGACCAACTGCAGCGCCGTCCGCCCCGGAAGCCCCTGCTGGCTCGGGCTCCTCTAAATTGACGAGCGCATCTGTCATCATTCATCTGACAGTTGTCGTTATAAATCGTGCCAGAACTAAACACACCCAAGCAACTACTAAAGAGGTTGAACTACACGACAATAGTTGCTCGACATTCCAGTACCTAGTTCTGATTTTATCCACGTTCAGAGACTGCAATCTCCGACATATACTACTCACTACGGTGAAGGCCATAGTTGCCAGTAAAACCTAGCAATCAAATATTATCTTAATATATAAAATTCTCGTGTCACAGTTTTCGATGCCAAACTCCTCCGAAACGGCTTGACCGATTTTGATGAAATTTTTTGTGCTTATCCGGTATCTATGAGAATCGGCCAACATCTATTTTTCATCTTTTTTTTTTTTCTGAAATTATTTATATGGCAAAACAACGTTTGCCGGGTCAGCTAGTATACATATAAACATAACATTATCTTTTAATCATTATCTTATAATTATTCTTATTTTACAAATGGTAAGAAAGTCATTATTTTAATGACAAAACAGTCAAAAAGGGTTCACTAACGCCTATTTCAGGTCGACTGAGATTAAATTTTGACGTATAGGTATTTTTTAAAACCGTAAGTAGAGTCTATAAGCGCTAAGCACTTATTTATCAAAACTCAATTCAAATCCCAACTCCGTACCAACAAGCAGTACTTACAACTCAAATACAAAAACGAAGCTTTAACATGAAAACAAACTGCGGGTCAACATTTAAAAACTCCGAACGGTTCTGCAGTGGAAAGTAAACAAATAAACAATCGCTTCCGGCGCCCGCGGCCGTGCCGTGCCGGACCGGCGCCAGGAAACGAACCCGCGACACAACACACAAGCCCCGGCGACGGCTGCGCTACAGTTCCCTGCACAGACATACAAACGGACGGTATTCATATTCTGTGTTGATGATCTCGTCTGCTGGAGATTTGAAACGGTAACGTTGAATTGGACACTCGCATGGTTTGCTTTTAGAGATGTGTTCCTGTGACAGGGATGGCTTTCATATGCATGCACGATCATCTGCCTTTTCCTTTAACTGGAAGCCTTTTCCCAACTATATTGGAGTCGGCTTCCAGTCTAACCGGATGCAGCTGAATACCAGTATTTTACATGGAGCGACTGCCTATCTGACCCCCACAACCCAGTTAATACTAGGTAATACGATACCTTTGGTAAGACTGGATGTCAGAATTTCAGGTCACTGACTACCTGTAACGACTGCCAAAGATCTATATATATGGCAGCCGGGACCAACAGCTTAACGTGCTTTCCGAGGCACGGAGGAAACTCGGATGTCGGGCGGTCACCCATCCACAGACCGACCTAGGCAATCACAGCTTTACCTAAAGATCGACCCGAGTGGCAGTTCTTATTAAGCCACGAGCTCCTCCCTCCATATGCATGCACGATATGGGAAAGAAATTATATTTTGATATTGATGTCTGTCTTAGATTTGATAGAGAACGATTATATTTTGACTGGTTTGGACACACTAATAAGCACGCATTTTGCGGCTAGAACTGACATAGGTTGACATTTTGATGTTCAGAGGAAATTGCCTGAATATTTCGATTAAATCTGTTGATGAAACACATCAATTTATACCTGCCGAAAGTGTTTTTTTTTTTCAGGAATTCCCAGCACAACTACCTGTAGGCCGTACAAATATTTGCTCCGTGCGGAGATTGAACTCGCGACAGACACGGACCTCAGCAGATAGCCGCTCAGCCACTAAGCCAACCGTGCCATCGAATTAATGCAAGCTAACATCAAAGAAGCTTGTGTTACTCTCTTTTCAGCTCTTTATTTCACCATAAACAATTTCAGCTTTGTTTCCACCGATATCAATTTCCCCTTAGTTTCCGAGCAGTAAACAATCTATAGGCTTGCGCTTGCCCCAATTACAGTAACTAAAAGCAAACAGTTTCGTGCACAGTCGCGCACTCGGCACTTTTTGTGTAGTAGCGATAACTCACTGTTGTTGCGACTTTTTGTAGCGACCAGCGACCGGCGACTGATCGCTGCGACTGCTGCCCATTCAGTACAAAGTAACGACATTAATCATTTGTTTACCCATGTTTTGTTACAGATTCGAGTAATTAGGGAGGCCAATATTATAATTACAAGGATTTGTCTTGGAAATTGAAGGATTGGTTGTTTTAATTTAGGAGATTGATTGTTCCGTTTTTTTTGTAACCAAAATCTCTTTTGTGTTTTTGTGTATTGTCTAAGTATTCGATGCTCACCTTATGAAATCAAGTGTAATAACCCGCTTGTCTCACACAATTATTCGTCTTGCTTGTTAAGACACTGCACCGTTAATCTTTAAACTGAGTTCGTGTAAAGTTCCGAACTTCGGGTTCATCATTAAATACGTAGCGGCAGTCTACAGTCGTAGAGAATTAATATTAATTAACCGTCGTTATCAGTAGGCCGAGTGCACAGTCCCTCCGGAGATATTTTGTAAAAGTTGAGAAAGTCCTCTGAAGTCGCGTCGGTCGTCGGTTTATTTGTGAGGATTCACCCTCTTCGTAACTTCACAGAAATGTTTGAAAGAACATCAAGTTGGTAATTTCGTAAACAGAATACATTTAGAAGGTCAACTTTCTTCATTCCTTGGATCCCGTGTACGGTTAACTAAAAACCCTGCATTATGAACAAGCGTTGTTGGGATTTGTATTGAATTTTCATTAGATGCTGCTGTCTTCTACGGAAGGACCAAATGTCAGGAACTATAGTCTTGTATCTTTTAGTGGTTGCCATTAATCGTCAATAAGTATATCTGTGACTTTCTTGTGGCATGGTTCTACTGGTCTCATCTGTAATGTGTGCCTAGGGAAGTTTGTGTATGTAGGCACGCAAAAACTTCAATTCAAATTGATTGGACTTTAATGGGATTTAGAAACTCCTAGATTCCTTAATGTTTTCTTTTCATCAGTAAGTTTTCAGAATATTTGATCCATTTAGGTAAAACTTTCGTTTTCGACATAAAATATTGATAAGCCGACTGGGACATTGAGTACACGACAACAATACAGGGTATGGCACAATTTGGACAATCCAATCTTGTTATTTTGTTCCCCTTTGCAAGGGTAGGATCGTTTTGGGGCGGTCACCCTTCTGTGGCGATTGTCGTAACCTGTAACTACAGCAAGATATTGGACATCTGAATACAAACAATCACTGTTGTTACGGGACGAAGAAACGACGGTGTGATTGTTTAGAAACTTGGGATAGGTCGATGAAAAGGTCTATATGGTTTGCCCTTTGTTGTGTTTTTGTTTGAAATCGCTAGAATATATTTAATATATTTACCAGAAAATGAATGTTAGACTTAGTATAGAACAGGAGGGAATCAGGTGAAAAACACAAAGAAATAAGAAATTAATGCAACAAGTTATTATTTGCTTTACATAATAGTCATTTTCCTTTAGTCAGTGCTTCAACCAAATTCTCTTTAAACAAGTCTTGTTAAACAGCGGTAGATATTATCTTTCTCTATTTCCTTGCAAAGTCTCGTGTGCTGCGATAGCGTAGCGGCGGCTCGTTGAAAGTGAAGCCTTTGCCGGCTGATTACAGTTCACTCACAGCACGTAAACGGATCAACAGATTAACTGGCAACACCAGCACACGCTGGACTACGAGGAGACACGTTTACTTCAATAATTGTAGGTAACTATAACAACATCAACATTTTGCATATTTTCCTCGTCGAGTTTCGCAGAGAAGTATTTGTAGAGTCATCTTTTGCCACACATGTCACGTCAAGTTGCGTGGGTCAGCAAGTTGAGTAATAATATTGTTACCTGAGGGTTTGGAAGGGCCCCGTCGGGGCTGCGGGTTGTTCGAAAGAGATACCGCAGCCTCAACACAAATGGCTAAGAAGGAACAAGGGTGGATTTTAGTCAGTAGAAGTCTGACACTCCCTATATAGCGCTCTGCGCAGAGCAGGAGGAGTCATTTGATAATATCCCACGCTCCAAAAAAAAGCGCTGGAGTACTACTGACAAATTGCAGGAACCACAAATATTTCGTATTTATTTCCGCCGGGTCTGCCGGTCCTCCCTCGGACCCCACACTCAGCTTGCACAACACCAATGAGGAAATCGTGGTTATCTATGAATAACTCACGGTAACTGCCTGCTATAAATCGCTACAAGATCGATCTCTGAGCCATAATCACCGAGCTGCAGGATTACTGCCAATTAGTGGCCGCGAGATGTTCCCGCTCAGATAAATGATGCTGATGCTGGCTGCCGCCCATACACTTGAGATTATGTGGGGCTACTTTGTACACCATCACAGAAAAGTGTGTAACTAATATAATCTGTAGCTGAGCTCAAGATTCATTATTTTCTAAATATTTGTCTGACATTTGAACCAATTTTTTTCTTGAGAAAAAAAATGTGGATGTTTTGTGACTGAAATAGTTTCAATAGATTCGTAAGCTTTTCTTTTGATCGTCTTTTTTGTCAATACGTAGGCATGATTTGATGGCTTTATGTATAGCTTTCGGTAAATCCATACAAATGTGACATTTTGTTTAGACTGGTACACGCTCCTTTATTTAGAGGTTTTTGCTCCTCACCAATAAAGAGTCTTACGATAAAAATAATGCAAATAAATGTGTTATAAAATGAGACTGGCTCACTTGTGAATACCGATGAGCGGACCTGAGGCGGTTCACAATAGATGGCGGCATTAGGCCGGTTGCTCACGACTCGTCGCTCTAATCCTGTTGAATTAGTTTAGAGTTTCTTGGGGCACTTCGTTTGTAGTCGGCCGGTCGCCGGCCGCGGGGTGACTAGCTGTTTGGTAGTCTTTAGGGAATAAAGTAGAGGCTGTTAATGAATAGATCTATTTGGTCGCGTCGTCAGGACATAATGACGAACTTAAGTGAATTCGAAAGGGAATGAGTCTTGTTCTGGAAAAAAGGGAGAAGTAGTTTCTTTTTAAAACCCATCATAGTATGTATGCTACCCACGGCCACGAGTGCCCGGTCGCACGGTTACACTTACTTTTTAATCAGTGCTTTTGCGCCCTAGATTGAGGCAAGACAGACTTGTCACAAGGCAAGTCGAGGTTGCTATGTAATATTTCAAATGCCTGGCGCCATACAACCAAACAAGCTTAACTATAACTAATCACGCCCAGTTCACGGCCTAGAGATAATAACTATGATCTCGCGCCGCGACTATGTTATCATTATCTACCTCCGCAGTGTGACCATCGTTAATATGCTCGGCTGCGACCGCGACCGGCTTACCCGGCTCAGTGCGGCGCTGGATTATTGCGGATTAATATTTAAACGGTCCTGATCGGAATACTGATGTTAAACGAACTAATTGTGTTGTTCTGTCTTGATGACAGCGACATGGACAAGATTTGTACAGCTTTAAAGGATCAAAGTCGTTCGAAAAGATTTACGAATGTTATATTTTATACAAAAATATTACTGCCATCAGTCAGTGACGGTAAAGAAATTCTCTGAATATCCGAGAGAAATACTTTCTAGAAAATATTCTATGAAAGTAGCGGATTTATGATTTATGTTTTGCTTTTTATATGAAATGGCCTTACTCTTGACCTCAATCTTGTCTTGAGGACAGAAGAATCTTGGTGTTCGAAAGTGGATCTTTACGGCCTGTGTATGATTCAATACAGCCTTCAAAATAATATGGCTATCTCCACGACCACAGTCTTCTACACTCATTATACTAATATATATTCTTGTTCCATCTATTAACAAGCAGTCTCGTTGAATCGAGGATGAGTGATGGTGGTCCAGGACCGACCATTAGTTACCGTCGCATTTTGAAGGACTGTTTGTTCGAACCGAGAGGACGGCCCATTATGCGCATATCTTTACACACTTCGGGTATAATGTAGTAATTAAAATATCCTTTACCTAAATACCCCGTTATAGGTAGATATAATTGATTATGAGGCTAGAAACAATACCAGCAATTAAGTTTTCATTACTTTTACTATTAGCCACCACTCTCATTTTCGGGATTTTCCCATAAAGTCAGCAGGGCTACAAAAAGTACTTCAGACAAAATTAAAGTGATTTATTAAAAGGTGTGATTTATATATACACCCCTTATCATCATCATCATCAGCCTATAATGTTCCCACTGCAGGGACTCAGGCCTCCTCTCTCAGAGAGGGATGGGCTATAATCTATCCCCTTATCATAGATCACTTTAATTTGAGTAATAGTTTATATCCATGGAATTAAAACCGATTCTAAGCTAGTCATTTTGTGCTTTTTGTAACTACAAATAGTTATCTAGCGATAAACACAGTTTAAGCGTGAATATTCATAGCTTCATTTAGATAATAATGTCAAACTATTAGGGTCCATTACCACCGCGCGTGTGTGAGGTCACGCCTCGCCACAGACCACACATCCGCATAGACCGCGCCGCCCGAACTTATCTGTGGTTCAGTTTGAACGAGAACTTTATATTTCGAGACGTACGAGTCTTTGGGTTAGTTTGTCTGTGGCTGAGTCTGGTAGTCTTTTGGAAGTAAAGTTCCTCTGCGTCTTAGGATGACTACTTAGTGGTTTAATTTATGTAACATGTATGGTTGAAGTGTTATGACAAAAAAGCACTGGTATTATTTTTACATTGGTGTCTTATACTTATGATTGTAATATCGAACCGTGCAAAGGCTCTTCTTGTTTGCAAACTGTTCATAATGCAGTGCACAGCGGAACTTCTAATCTTAACCAAATCTAATCATCCTCAACTGAAACTTCAATATGTACATAATTGAACCCTTTGGTGCCTATTGTAACATGAAATCCAAAATTCGCTTCATTATAACAACGAGCCGAGTTTCCATTGTATCGGCGGCGGCTGGACAACGAGCGATAGAACTTACTGATATGAGGTGCCAGTGTTGTGGAGCACGCTCCCAGGGTATCTTTACAATATTCATAATGATATATAGGCTAAGTTATCTAGCCTGAAGTATTTCTAGATATTAAGAGCTATGATAGCATTCTGTGAAGGACTTCAGACAAGAATCATCGAGGACCGAGTTCTCCAAAACTTTCCAACTCTCCTTATATTTTTCCACCTATGTTGTGGTCGGCTTAGAGTCAAACCGGATACAGCTGTTTTTTTTTTTTATTATTGTAAATGGGCTTGCTCTTGACTTCAATCTTGCCCTAAGGGCAGAGATGATGTCGACGATGGAACGAGCTTACCCAGTAGAAGCCTGTTTACTCGCGACTTAAACAGATTAGGGTTATATGAACTCGGAAAAACCGACGCAGGCAGGGAATTCCACTCCTTGGCTGTGCGCATAATAAAGGACCCAGCAAAGCGCTTCGTTCGAATGTGTGTTACCAGTATTTTACAAGGAGCTTTTGACTATCGGACCTCCACAGCCCAGTAAGTACCTACTGAGTAAGAAAATAGGTACACCCTGGGTAAGATTGGAGTGTCACTCCGTTTGGTTATGTTATCTGTTAATCTATCATTTAGCCACGAATTTTCCAAGCACTCTTCTACAAATACAGGCATTGAATCACTGCCAACGAATCAATGGCCGATCACGGACATGCAATAATTCACCAGCATTCAATATGTAAAGACGTCACGGGCAGATTGATTGACAATGGCTCCCGGAGGCATATTATGTTCCGGACACTAATGCCGAGCTTACCTACATGACTGTATTGTGTGTACACGTATTGAATTTATGCGCAAATGGCTGAAATCTGTACCAATTCATTCCTAACGCACATAATTCGTCTCTTATTTTCGAAAAGCATCGCCATAATACCTATTGTCATAAAAGTTAAAATGGCTTTCCCATCAGCTGCTCGGGGTTCCATTTAAATACATTCTTAAGGTAACAATACGCACCGATGCGGAGGGCTCTACAGCGTTATACAGCGCTATATAACGCTATACAGCGCTGTGCTGTATACGGTTCACAATATACGGTCCGCACAATGCGAGCTGTCAATACGGACTGCTCTGCAACTGCTTCAAGATAAATGAGAATTTATCAGAGCGAGCCGCATGGAGGCAAAATATCGGCTACAATGTCAGCAGAACGGCCTATGTTTGGCAAACGGGATTTGAAAAACGAGTGGATGTAAAGTCGGTAGAAAGAAATTCCAGTCAGGTCAGTTACTTTGTTCACAAAAGCAATGGTTTTTGATAGTTCTAAAATGCATGGTAAATGGTCTGAATTGAGTTTGAGTTTTTAAAAGGCAAGCACTTTTGTATACCTGTATTTTTAAAAATGAATTCAAAAACATTGTTCTGCTGGCCTCTTTAGCCTGAAACCAATCTAGCACAACCGCACAAGGCTCGAGCCGCGCGGCCCACAGCGGCCCGGCCCGGCCCGGCCCGACGCGGCGGTGGACCGAATGTCGTTCAACAATGGACGCCAACCCTTTGTGCGGGAAATTCGGAAAAAGATCCATTATTAGGTTCCGTAAGCCTCGTATTGTTAAGAGATCCTCAGAATGTTGTAAATAAGGACGATTGCAGTTATTTTTCGTAAGGTTCATTGTTTTGTTGAGATTCTGTCGCGGCGCGTGGTTCACGGTCGGCGTTCGTTAAGCTTGCTGGATAAACAGATAATTGGATTAGCTGAGTCATTCGGTTCTTTCTATTTTATTTCTCGAAGACGATTGGACTAAGCCAATACCAATTAAACAGTAGCGCGTGTAAGCAATTATGTTCATCTATGGTTTCATTAGTTAATTATCAGGTTTGTTTTTTATTTGATTGCGGTCGGCCATCCCCTCCTACATTTCGTACTTTACCTTTCGTACCTGAGAAGCCTTTGTGACTATAATAAAACAGCCTACAATGCACTAACTAGGTACAATGTAAGCAACAAGCCTGGTTGCCTGGCTGCCCTCAATGCTGCAATGTTAGCACATTGTGCAGCAAGCTGCAGTAAGTGCGGGCTATGTTAGCACATTGTGCAGCAAGCTGCAGTAAGTGCGGGCTATGTTCACAAGTTACGATACATAAGTTATGGCGCAGGTTCGCCCCAATTTACTGTTTACTGCAGCTCACTGGGGTTGCCTGGAACTAGCGCTCGCACCAATATTATAAACTTGTACTTTTATGGGTTGTTAGGTGTCCTGCTTTACAACATTACAAAATATGTTATGATGAGCTTCATTTACTACTAGGAAAATAGGTAAAAGTAAAGTCTTATTTCAATTACTTAGTCAATTCAGTAACCGGCAAATAACCTATAAGCTACAACTTTCAGTAGGTATTATGAAACATTAGACCCACGTCAACAACGACCCAGACGATACTCCACCCACTACACAAAGAAACCTAACTTCCAACTCAATTTAGGAATACTAAAGGTAACTGGCAACACTATCGTCATCTCCGCCACAACTATTTCTCACCTGGCAATATTTCGTGTACTCGCGGTAAGTGATACTGGCAACTTTGCGAAGTGCTGTTACTTATATCGCAACTTGGTTAACTTTAGATATCGATACTATTCCCGCGTGGCTGCGGACGATAGTTTCTATTCTTCCCTCGACGTCGCGATCTTTAGCAGATAAAAGTTTTTTTAATAAACATTCTTGTGTATAAAGAACACTATAGTATCCATGTCATCATCATCAACAGCCTATTAATGTTCCCACTGCTGGGACACAGGCCTCCTCTCTTTGAGAGGGAACATGTCATGGAGCTTGAAATATTCAAGCAAATCTTCTCACTTTCAAACTAAAGGCTTTTCATTATTTATTTATAGACGCAGATGACTTAATGTCTCCTGCCATTTAGTCGTCTGTACCTACTCAAGCGTCAAATAGTTCCCCGTGTTGTGTTGTCCCCCGGGACTCATAAAAGCTGAGGGGCACAGCCCACGGCCGCCACCTTTTATAAGTCCTACTTAATGTCTGTTCCTCGGAAATATCCTAAAACAGAAATCTACAAATCATGCTTTCGTTATTTATATAGTTATGTGTACTTATTAAATCAATTATGGCATAAATTATCCAGCTTTTATGCAATAGAGTATTGAGCTTATAAGATACTATAATTTTGATCAGCTATAATAATCCCGTATTCAGGTAGTAGCGATAATATAAGTTTTTAAACTGACATGGTCACTGACATTACTATTAATACTGTAAACGGGATATTTACCATGTTTTGATATTGTTGCGAGTTCCCGATATTTCGGCGCAAACCAAATCAAAACATAAAAACATAATAAAACAAAACAAATAATAAATAAAAATAAAATAAATAGTAATATCAAAACATGGTAAATATCCCGTTTACAGTATTAATAGTAATAGTAGCGATAATGCGGCTAATCCCGCTCTAACAAAGTTCCCGCACGTTTGTTTATCGAGACAATGGCGCTAACGTTTGAATATCGCTCATTACGTGCTTATTAAGTAGGCTATTAGCCGCCAGTGTCGCGACCGACGTCGGACACTACCGGACACCGGACAGCGGGCGACACTAGGGAGGGGATAACGTTGGATGTTTAGTGATTTTCCGGACACTACCTCTAGCTAGAACAACGAATATTCGGACGTGTACCACTAGTGCGGGATGCTAACGGCGAGTCCGGACACTAACTCCAGAGCATTTACTCCGGAGTCCGGACGCTGAACATTCGGACGGCGAGGGCTGAGCTTGCGTAGGATTTGTGCGACTATCGAGGTGGCAGTTATTGGATAGATTATTTAAGTGATTATTTGGTATAGATTTGCGCTCACTACCGATCTCTTTGAAACAAATAGTGTTCCACTGCTGCCCTGATCCAGCTGGTTTTTGAGTGTTCTACGATAAGTGGTCGTGGTGTAGGTAGAGTGGAACTGGAAGTCGTCGGTTTGCCTTCGCCCAGCAGTGGGTTTACGCCGTCTACTAGTAAGTAACTGTTCTAGTATGTAGCTTCTGTCCATAATAATTTGAATATGATATTAATTTACTAATACTACGAAATCACGTCCTAAATCACCCCACCCCTGTTGACTGCACTAGCAATATCCAATATCGTGTAAACTGTCTGCTTCACGATTTTAGTCTTTAACTCCTGTTACCACTACTGCAGCGTACGGACAGGCTGAGTGTAGATATGTACATGTTAACGTTGCACACACATCAACCTACAGTTAAGATTTTGTGTAATTGAAGTGTCATCAGTTTTTATTTGATTTGTTACTAAGTCACAAAGTGAGAGAGTCGTGGAGTGTTTAAAAAGAAACGAACGGTACGAGCCAATGTTTTGGCAGCCTTAAGATACGCTCAGGTTAAGCCTAAACACGTGTAAATACATAAGCCTCTTCACTTTGCTCTATAAAAGTCTTGAATATATTTATTTATTTATTTATTTAACAATTTATGTACACACTAAATACAGAAAAAAAAGAAAGGAACAGAAAATAGTACAAAGGTAATGCTTATGCTTACTGTTTTTTCTTTAAAATAATTCCGTATTCCATAAGGAAATCTCTCATTCTTTTTGATTTCTGCCGCTTTATCTACACCTCATTCTAATAATATCAAGTTCATCACAATTTGCTCAACGAAGTATTCCAAAGTAACTTTTTGCAAGTTCAATCATTTAATCTCGCCTCAGTCGTGTGACTTACAGAGTAACGCCTTAATACCAATTATCCCGGAGCCGGCGCCGAGTCCCGGGCCCCGTGCCCGCGGGCAACGCTATGCCGGGAACTGTGAGAGCACCTCTAGCGATACAGACCGACAGTTTATATGTTAAATTGACTGTGTTTGTGTTTGAGGAACAGCTTTAGTAACACTTAAGCTGCCAACACTGATTTAGGGAAAATAAACGTTAGCTCGTTTGATTAGACGTCGTGATATGAAAATTAACCGCTTAAAAAAACTACTGAAACTACATTTAGAAGCAAGCAGAAGCTTCCATACTGCACAACAGAGCAAAGCAGCTGTTCTGACGTAAGTAAGAACTCAGTTCAGAGAAATATAAAAATAAATAAATAACTAAGCAATCTTCTGCGAGCCACATTTCCAGTACAACAGAGTTGACATTTACGGAGGACACAAGAGTATCCATCCTGTCATATGTGAACCTTATGTAGGACAACAATAATAACCTTCTATTCAGACTGATTCCATAAAAATAGCTTGTACAGGGCAGCCCTGTTATTTCTGTACGTATAGAGGACGCGACCGGGATCGTGCCACAATGTAAGAAAATATAGAAGATCGACGCACCACCACTCTTGAATCAAACAATCAAAACTTTTGCGTAAAACGGGAAATAAGAACTTCCTTCCTTGCCTCGTTTAACTCACTCTTGACTTTGCTGGTCGAATGTCTTTAAATCGGTTCCCATACCACCCGTATCGGTTCCCGTACTGGTTTCATTTTTTAAGTTACGCCATACCAGAGAGGGGCTATGTACCAGAAAGCGTCGCACTAAAGTTTAGTGCGACGCTTTCTGCCTCAGTTTAGTGACTAAACTGAGGCTAGATTTGTGTCCATTTACAGACCATAGGCTCGCCACATATTTCATGAAACTTATTATAACATAGCTGACGAAATGTGTTGTACTTTAGCTCTGTCTAGAGTTTTGGGAATTACGGGTTTATCTTCTTCTTAGCTTGTCGATGACAATATTTAGTTTGTGATTTTCTGTTCCGTTCATCAGTTTCTATGATATGCAAGTAACGGGACAGGCAGAACACGATATAAAGTATCGCATCGTTTGTAGGAGAACACCACATTTACACTCCAGGGCAGAGTCATCTATGAATCTCCACTTGAACAGGTTTTCCTTGCTTCGGCCATCCTGTGCACCATGTAAGCCATGGCAACTTGTGTCCAGGTGGGAGATTTTCGGCGAGTGGCACAAATGGGGTGGGTAGGGAAATACTTTCTCGCTACAGCTTTAGGGCACGCGTCGATACTCGGTCGTATTGTTTTCTTGATCTCATCATGTTGCGTGTAGAGCGACTTCTGTAGTGTTTGTGTGGTCGTTATACAGGGCGTGCTCAGGTGCGCGTACGATCACGCTCTGGTAACTTGTTGCGCGTGCCAGTGGCGCGGCTACACCCTCTATGTGTGGCTGTACCTTTGTAATGTGACGGGTTTCTTTTATTCCTACGTTCTGTTAATGGCTTACATGACATGGGGGGTGGATTAAGTAATATCGTGTGCATACCACAACTCACAACCGAACCTACTAATGATTGCTATAGCAGGGAGCAGGTTAAACTTTTGATAATTAAGTAGGTACACAAAAGAACCTAAAGTCTTAATTATGTTCCTGAAACTCGTAACCACAAGAACTTTCTAAACACAACACAAAACACCTGTGTTGTGTTATTCCAAGTTTCTCTATTGTAACTTTATTACCTTCATCCATCTTAATTTAAAGAATAATGTTATCGCGCCAAAAGTTTTATCATTCGCGGCGCAGTAGTTCCGGAGACATACAATTTGTGAATTAGACTCATAAATTGCGGATGTTTTTACAATAATTTATGTTATTCAAGATACAGGGGAACTTGGAAATTGGACGGTTTTTAAAACTTCAGCTCACGTGCGTACTTTGCAAGAAACAGGGACGTTACTCAAGCTAAACGAAAATGAAACTTTTAGCAAACAAAATAAAGTTCCAAATTGAATGCACTTGAGTATACCCTCCGACCCCTATCAAGACGTTGAATAAAACACTAAAATCGTAAATCTGGCGTTTTATTATATAAAAGCTGACGGCAACTGATTGTTTCGTTCTTTTAACAATATTTCTTCCGAGGACTTTCTCTAGTAAATTAAATTCCGGAATTTATCTACCCTCCATCGCGGCAGGTGAACACTTAAATAATACAGAGCACGACAACATTTACATTAAAGGACATTAACAGCTATGTCGATTGACATCCCCTACATACAGCAGCGACTAACGCACAATCACTTTACAATCAGTAGCGCGCGTTACGCGTTACGCCCACCTGCCGCCGATACAAAAAAGTACGCGCACCAAAAACGCCGGTAGCCCCAAAATGTAATTTTAATATGAATCACTGGCTCTTTAGTCGCAGTCACCCCGGCTGCCATTACGTCCCCTCCAGGTACACCCCGCGCACCCCGCGCGTACCCCCGGGCCTCCCCGACACTATTATAGTCGTTGAGCGTATTTTATTGTTACATGTGTCCCCTTCAGACGGTGGATGTTTAATTTGCGTTATTGCTCCGTTTGCCAGTTCTTGTGATACTATCAGCTTTTTTTGTTCACGAGTGTTTGTAGATAGGGACTCCTATTTCTTTATGATCAAGTGCGAGAGTTGTATTACAAAAACGAGTTTCTTGTGTTCTATGAAAAAAATACCTTAACGCAAAATCAAAGTATTTTCGTAGTCCAGTGCGACCGACATAGCCTTGAGGAAAACATGATAATGACTATATTGCCAAAAGCAAGTCAACTACCCCAAATAGCATCCACGACATAATCCTGTCTCGTTAGCCCCACAACCCCGCAAGGCCGCAACCCCGCAACCCCATGATAAACGAATAAATATAAACAAGGGACAGATAACCGCACAGAGCGTGAATCCGGCCATTAACTGTCGCGACACAATAATGTCGGCGTTGGCTAAATCATGTCCACACTGGTGGAGGTGCTACCAGGGTATGTCACTGCCGGGGTGACGCAGTACAGGTGACACAGAAGAACCACTGTCTCCAGGTATAGTCTCGACACAATAATGTCGGCGATGGCTAAATCATGTCCACACTGGTGGAGGTGCTACCAGGGTATGTCACTGCTGGGGAGACGCAGTACAGGTGACACAGTAGAACCATTGTCTCCAGGCATAGTCTCGACACAATAATGTCGGCGTTGGCTAAATCATGTCCACACTGGTGGAGGTGCTACCAGGGTACGTCACTACCGGGGTGACGCAGTACAGGTGACACAGTAGAACCACTGTCTCCAGGTATAGTCTCGACACAATAATGTCGGCGATGGCTAAATCATGTCCACACTGGTGGAGGTGCTACCAGGGTATGTCACTGCTGGGGAGACGCAGTACAGGTGACACAGTAGAACCATTGTCTCCAGGCATAGTCTCGACACAATAATGTCGGCGTTGGCTAAATCATGTCCACACTGGTGGAGGTGCTACCAGGGTACGTCACTACCGGGGTGACGCAGTACAGGTGACACAGTAGAACCATTGTCTCCAGGTATAGTCTCGACACAATAATGTCGGCGTTGGCTAAATCATGTCCACACTTGTGGAGGTGCTACCAGGGTATGTCACTGCCGCTATACTGCCGGGGTGACGCAGTACAGGTGACACAGTAGGACTAGTGAGCCCTGGCATAAAGACGACAGAAGTCAATATAGGTTGAGCTATAGCATGTCCGCGCTGGTGGAGGTCCGGAGGTGCTACCGGGGCATGTCACTACCACAGTACAGGTGACACACTAGAACCATTGTGTCCAGGTATAGTCTCGACACAATAAAGTCGGTATTGACTAAATCATAACGTGAGTTACCAGGGCTTACTTACCAGGTATAACAGAAAGATTTACTGAATCCCTACTTGGGTATACATTCAGTGCGTTTACGAGCCTTATTGCAAGAAAATCAAGGAAATAGGTTACTAGGAGAATTAAACGAGAGAAGTAAAATTAATATTGAATGTTTCTAATGAGAACGTAGAGACGTTTTACGAGCATGATGTGATATTCTTATAGTCATGTAAAGGTGAGTTTAAAAATGTACTTACTGCTATCTTTCTATCCTGTGGGCTCGCAAAGGGCCCGTGACGTCACCAGTCTAATGGTGTCTACCCGAACCATTACACTGTGCCCAAATTGCATTTACAACACCAAAAGTAAGTCAAACGATAAGAAACCTTACTACATCTTGATAAAGTTCAAATTAAGTTGAGATAAAGTGGCAGTTTACTTACGACGCGGCGTTTAATACAGTAAATCGAGATTTTGAAGGCGTAATTGTGTGTAAAGAATGTAATTTTGTTAAAAATTTAACGTTTTGGCACAAAGTTTGTTATTTTGAGGTCAGGGATTTGAGGTTGGGGTTCAAAGGTCGCGTTACTAGTAGAATTAAACCATTTCAAGTTTGGTTTTGCCAGTCATCAGAGGGCTCACGAAATAGAAGACAAGTAGTCTGGGTCGCTGTCGCTGGATACGGTGAAGAGGACTATATAAACCATTTAACTTTAAAAAAAAACAGATTAATGGGTTACAAAAAAAAATATTAGGGGTTACATTTTGTTCACACCTTTAGGCAAAAGCCATTAACGAAACGCCCTATTTCTACGGCCCTAATTCGGCACGCGTAAGGGTAGAACTACAAAAACCAGCTGAAAGGTCCCGCCGCCGCCGCCGCGCGCCGCACAGAACATCATCTAATTACCCCTTTTTTGTCCCACTTTTGTTTTACCAAGGTTTTACTTAAATCGCTTTTCGGTTCCTTAATAAACCGCAATCCGAAAAAGCTTTCATCGTAAATATTATGTTGAACAGATTACAACGAAAATGTATTTTTGTGTGTGACAATTACTCTTGTCGTTTCAAAGTATTGAACAAAGTAAACATAACCAGAATAAGTATACACATCAAAAACAAATTAAGTGTCTGTTTGTAATAGCAAAATTTGTAACAACTTTCGCAGTAGAAAGTATGTAGAAAATGTCTGTCTGTTTGATTCACCTAATCACCGAAACAGCAGAATGGCAGATTACTGATTTTAGAAGGTCTCACTAATTAAGAATTAGGGTTTCGTGCAAAAAAAATTAAAACTCTTGAAATTGATAACAAAATTCTATGAAGTATTTTTTTTTAGTTTAGTATTGTGTACAACAGCGTTAGTGGTTGGGAAAATAAAAACTGCTACAGGCACTCACAAAATAAACAAACTTTCATACAAAACGTAAAAAAAACCTTCCATCAGCGAGGTTTGTTTTCGATGCTAACGTTTTTATTTGCATATATCGAGAGAATCACAAACCAGAGTACCTACCGGCAGCTAGCTAACAGTATAAAACAAAACCATGCTCTACCATAGATTTATATAAAACACGATAAATAAAGTTGTGATTTATTGCTACATTGAATGACAATGGCCTGACTCTGATCACCCATCAACAATTTTATCTGAGGTTAAAATCGTGAAATAATTCGCTCCAAACACACCAAGGTTTTGTGTCAAGCCAACACACCTTAGTTGCCTAATGCCATATTTTTGGCAACAGTAATAATTTAGCGGAATAAAACTAGCTGTCAGATGAACAGCAACGGATGGCGGTATCACGTGACCAGAGACAAAGCAAAGTGATTCAAACTGCCGCCACGCCGCGGCCGCGCGCTTTGATGTGAACTATAACTAAACGTTAATGCGCAACAAACGCGAATGCCGACATCAAGGAGAGAGATGGAGAAGTATCACTGAAACAGCACGCACAGACAGAAAGCTAATTTATTTTAGACCACCATTTCACACACTTTCGCTCATACATACCCACACCCTTACACTCATTCACACCCACACTCTCACTCACACACACACACTCTCACTCACACACACACACACTCACTATTTTTTGTGTTTATTTTAAGTTAATTTAGTTATAGCTCAAGTGTTGTCTTGTTTTAGTTTTATTTGAGTACCTTTTTTTTTTAGCCTACATTGTGTCCCACTGCTGAGCAAAGGCCTCCCCTTTCTCTTTCCACACCTCTCTATCGTGTGCGATCTCTGGCCATTTTAATCCCGCAAACATGATCAGATCGTCACGCCACCTTTGAGTACCTATACTTTTTAAATTCATGTATTTAGTTTAATTTTTTTGTTTATTTAAATTCTGTGTCTGTACACCACTTTTACTATTTTTTCATTTGTTAGTGAAGAGCGGGATCTTCTAGCACAGGTATATCTTTTACTTAAAAGGAGGTCTCTATGTAAGGTAAACTGTAAAAGTTGTGCAAGTTTCTGCAATAAACATATAAGTTTTATTTTTACAGGTAATATACAAACAAACAATATTATTGAAGTTATTGGGGTTCTATAAAGTGTAGTACGAGATGAGGTTGAAAATTCGATTACTTATCCCAACACAGGCTGGTATTACCTATTTATTAAAATTCTGGCTTCGCTTTCCCAAGTCTAGACCCTTCTCGATCCCCAATCGACTGCAGAAGACAATTCCCGACAGACGATGATTTACAAAACGACTCACGTACCTACACCGATACACACGATGTTAAACGTATCGCTAAAGCACGTACGAATCGATTTTAAACTCCAACATTTTCAATCAATCAACAGGTTTTTTTCTTTGTTTTTCTTTGCAACCCTACCCCACCACTACGGTTGTGCGGAGTAAACCTACTGTTCGTATTGAACTGTGTCCGACAGAGTCCTGCCATAAGATACGTGACGTCATCACTATGGCGGACACGGCGCCCACGCACGTCACAGATCGGAGGCATCCTTCCTAATTTAATTAGAAAACATTAATAGATTGCTAAATATAATATAACTCGCTTGTCATTTTGGCACCCAGCGAGCTACAATGATCAATGAAGTCGTGGTAATTAAATAATAAACGTATTCATAGCGCATATAAAGTCTACCCCTACTTACTGCTACAGCAATTCTGTTTCCGTTATCTTTAGATGATTATTTTTTAATCACAATCAATTCTTTTCATTAAGCATTTATACCGGAACCCTTTTTCACTTGACTGTTACGAGTTTCAAATAGCCGAAGGAGCTTACTCAGAAATGTATGACTTCCCGAAGCCATAAAATATTTTTATTAAAAAGGAAACTTCGTGGAGTTCTCATCGACCTCCAAAGTTCTCAATTAAATGCCGATCCCTCAATCACGCACCACGTCCCTGCGACGTGACAACTTGCCGAACTCCCGACACCTCGGAATTAGGACGAACTGGTACCAACGCACCAAAATACCACAAAGTACCACGGAGTACCAGTAACAAAGTACCGGCGGGAAAGGTCACGTATTGTGCTAAATACCAAGTTATACTTTCTTCCAGTTTTCCGTTGTTACTACACTGACTTCATTTGTGCTTTTTAGAAAAGTTATTTATCTTGTTATTGTATATAGAAAACGTTAGTGTAACTCCAAAATTTTGTCAAACAAATTATTGATAAAATATTTTGGAAAATCTCTACATTGTACACACGGCTACACATCAAGCTATACAAAACCAGTTAATCTTGGCCTCACGTTACTAGATCTTTTCGCACAATGAACGATCAGATTATACTGGTTTTGTATAGCTTGATGTGTAGCCGTGTGTACAAAGCACAATAAAATAAGGCAATTTAAATTTGAGCATTTCGCGTTATAATAGGCTTGTATACTCATACTCAAACAAACTTGTACAATAACCGTAACATATTCAACTCCACACAAGCAAATACCGAGCCTCAATATCCAATAAAATGCCAAAAGCCGACGTCTCTGTCACCAAACGAGTTCTCATAATTAAAATTCATATATTACCACATAATTAAGTGGTACTGTGTTGGGATGAACCGCACACAAACGAGGTGGACCCACTCGCCCCACTCATCCCACTCGCCCCCGCTAATCCTAAAATAAGGGGCGATATTAAAATCGTTCCCGCTCAAGGGTTGAGATCAAACTCTTGCTAGATAATTTTCATATGAAAATTCTGGCGCAGCTTATTGAAATGATTCAGTTGGGGGTTAAAATATATTGTCGTAAAAAAACATTTAGCTTTCCTTAAATTTCGGTTCAAAATGTTTTATTTTCCCGCGAACTGTCTGATGGCATTTTATAAAGAGAACAGAGTAGGCAGTGTAACTCGTAATACGAACAAATGGGTTGGCGTATTTCACAAGAAAATTCATTCCAACTTGAAAATGAAAAATAGCAAAGTTTATCATAAAAATATCCTATTTCAGAATTAATGAAGATCCTGGAGCGGTATTAAACTTGCGATAATGTAAAGTTTGTTTAGCCAAAAAGTATTATTGTTCTGATTTATTACTTAGGAGGTAAACAAGAAAGTACTGCTTTTTGAGGCAATATAAAATGTGTCATCTTAAAATGTTCATCACAATTAGCAATAAAGTTAAAAGGCCTCATTCACTTCCAAATAAAAAAATAGATTTTCACTAAATACAAAATTGCTACTACTTTTATCCGAAGCGGCTCTCCATCATCATAAAAATATAAAAACTAAAATTCAAACTTCTTATGCACCAAGATGTCCAATTCTAGCTAAACCTTGGTGTAATCCATGTGCAATGGTCATCTCATAGATATGATATTTCATGCCAAGTGCTGTAAGCGGAATCGTATGCATTCAAGATGAGTAGTAAGAACAAAGATGCACCTGAGAGCTCGTGATTGACACCATTCCCAGCCGGATTGGTGTCGTGTCGAGCTTTCAGCCATCCATGCACCCTGGAGTGTGTGCTTTGTGACTGACGTGTGAGATTATATGGCTGTCAATTTCACGAGGGTTTGCAATACATCCATGCATCATTACTCGCTGACAGGCTGGCAGGCAAGTGACAGACAAGTGATGCGTTAACAGGGTCTTTAGGAACCGCATACATACAGTGTCATTATACAAAATGTTCATGCCTTATCCATTAAAAGCTTGCGGAGTAAGTAGTTAAAGTGTACATTGGGAGCTAGGACAGCTCTTTAAAGATACCATAGTTTTCATAAAGAAAGAGGTTTCAATACTGAATAAATCCTTCGAATTAAAAGTAAAAGTAACAACGAAGCATGTAAAACGAAAAACTAAACAACACTGCTCTCCCAAAATGGATATTATTGTTACGAGCTGGGTATGGGATAAATAAAATCACTACCAAATAAACACACGAATTAACTTTATTAATCACAACACAATACACTTATTAACAATCACTTCAACAGTACTGAACACTTTGTAGCACTAGATAACTCTTCGAACCTTTCGTTGTCTCGCTTAAAAGTGAACTGACTCACTTCGTCCTTAATCGGTCCTTTTATACCCAAGCAAACAAAAGATATTCGAGATAATTCTCTATTATTCAAGAAAGCATCAACAAAAAAACATTAACAAAAAATAAATTTAAAGATAAAAGAACCGACAAGGAAGAAGTTACTTTACGCCCTCGGCATACGGTCGAAATTACAATGTCAATTGCCGCTGACGTCGTGCGTAGGCTGACCTTGAAATACAATGTAACTATACCTACAGCGGAAATAGGTACCTAAAAGAATGAACTCGTATTTTCTAGGCACTACACAGTTATTAGCGCGGTTTCTCGAAGATTCTAGATGACCGTCGTAACACTGCCCCCTCCTTAGACATGCTCGTCCCGAGCATCATTGGTCCCGTAATATCTCGCCAATCGGTCTACATGCACAACCTTAGGTGCACCTCGCGGACCCTTCTGTATTCTGTAGGTAACATCGTTGATCCTGGTCACAACTCGGTATGGTCCATCCCATTTTGCTTGCAATTTCGGAGACTTTCCCTTGCTCCGCACTGGGTTATGCAACCACACCAGCGAACTTTCGTCGAAACTACGACTGTTTGCCTTCCGGTCATAACGAGTCTTCATCTTCTCAGACATCTGTTGCCCGGATTGCCTGATATGCTCATACACATCATTTAACTTGTTACGCAGGTCATTCGCGTAATCCGTTACACTGCGTGGGACATCAGGTGGAGTTCCAGTAATTAAATCTGCAGGCAACCGTAATTCCCTTCCAAAGTTCGCGAAGGCTGGAGTTACAGTCGTACTTTCGTGAACTGCACTCCGATAGGACAGAAGAAACGGCTGTATGTGCTTGTCCCAATCCCTTTGCCTGTTTTCCACAACTTTTGCCAGATATCTCTCCAACGTCTGGTTGAATCGTTCCACCATTCCATCAGATTGTGGGTGGTAAGAGGTGGTTCTGGTTTTGTGGGTACCCATCAATCGACAAGTCTCCTGAAAAACTTGCGATTCGAAATTCCTCCCTTGATCGCTGTGAATTTCTAAGGGTACTCCAAAACGACAGAAGACTTCCTGAACCAATTTATCTGCGACTGTTGTGGCTTCTTGGTTAGGAATGGCGAAGACTTCTGGCCACTTTGTGAAATAGTCCATGACAACCAGGAAGTACTTGTTTCCGCTGTCACTTTCTGGAAATGGTCCCGCAACGTCCAGTGCTATCCGCTCCCAGGGAGCTCCAACGTTGTACACTTTCAATGCACCTCTGCTTCGTGTGTGGGGTCCCTTCACAGCCGCACAGCTGGTACACTTGCGACACCAGTCTTCCACATCATCTCGACAGTGGATCCAGTAAAAGCGCTCTCTGATTTTCAGTAGAGTCCTTTTTACCCCCATATGTCCTCCTGAGCATCCATCATGGTAGAGCCGTAAAACATCCGGTACCTTAGCTTTAGGGACAACCATTTGTAGATGACAGTTGTCCCCTCGAGCGTTTTCCCATTTACGGCACAAGACTCCATCCTGGATCTCCAAACTGTCCCATTGTGCCCAATAACTCTTCGTGATGGAACTCATCGCAGCCACATCACTCCACTTGGGCTTCGGAGCACCAGCTTTGATCCAGTCGAAGATTGGCTTGATGTCCGAGTCACTTTGTTGAGCCTGTTGTAGAGTCTCCTTCCATTCATCGCTGAGATCCGTTCTAAGCATCCTCACGGGCACTACTTCCTTAGTCTCTTGCCTGGCACAGTGCTTGCAGTCTTCAGGACAAGGTCTTCTTGACAAGGCATCTGCGTTACCGTGAGTTCTCCCACTGCGATGTTCGGTTACAAAGTCAAACTCTTGCAGAAGTTCAATCCATCTCGCCACTTGCCCCTCTGGATTCTTGAACTGTAATAGCCATTTCAATGCAGCATGATCGGTTCGTAGCTGGAATTTCCGTCCCAACAAATATTTACTGAAGTGCTGCAATGTCTTCACTACGGCGAGCAACTCTCGTCTTGTTACACAGTAATTCCTTTCCGGTTTGGATAAAGACTTGCTGAAGTAAGCTATAACAATCTCCTGATCTCCTTTCCGTTGAGATAACACGCCCCCAATTCCAGTATTACTTGCGTCTGTGTCGACTATAAAGTCATTTTCAGTGTCAGGATATCCCAAAATAGGAGTGTTGCACAGACATCCCTTTAATTCTTGAAATGCGGCGTCGCAGTTCTCATCCCAACAGAATTGTTGCTTTTCCTCAGTGAGTCTGTGTAGAGGTTTCGCAATGTCGGCAAAATTCCTCACAAACCGGCGATAGTAGGAGCACAAACCCAAAAATGCTCTGACCTGTGTCTTGTCTTTCGGAACTGGCCAATCCTTGACGGCAACTACTTTCTCTGGGTCTGTTTGAACACCTTCTCCCGAAACTATGTGTCCTAAAAAGTTCACTTGCTTTCTGAAAAACGAGCACTTTTTCGGACTCAACTTCAGGTTTGCTGTTTGGATCTTCGACAGCACTCGGTTGAGGTTTCTAAGGTGATCTTCAAACGTACGGCCTACAATGATTATGTCGTCTAGGTAGACAAGACATGCGTCCCCAATCAACCCGGCAAGTACTTGCTCCATCAGCCTTTCAAATGTTGCAGGAGCATTGCACAATCCGAAGGGCATGACTTTAAACTGCCACAACCCTTTTCCTGTTGAGAATGCAGTCTTCTCCTTATCCTTGGGGTCTATTTCTACCTGCCAGTAACCACTTTTTAGGTCTAGTGTGGTAAACCACTTCATTCCCGTCAGCGTATCCAGTGTGTCATCGATCCTAGGCAGTGGATAGCTGTCCTTTTTCGTGACGTCGTTCAGTCGTCGATAGTCCACACAGAAGCGCATACTGCCGTCCTTTTTCTTTACCAGGACCACAGGAGAACACCATGGACTGGATGAAGGCTCTATAACACCATCCTTCACCATACCCTCAATCATGGTTTCCACTTCTTTTTCCCGTGCAACTGGCAGTCTCCTTGGTCGCTGACGGATAGGTAACTCGTTGCCTGTATTAATTCTGTGCTGAACCAGTCCAGTTCTTCCTATGTCAGCATCACCCGTAGAGAAAATACCGGCGTACTGAAGTAACATCTTCTTTGCCTTGTCCATTTCTCCTTCACTTAAATGACAGTTTTCAAGAAGCGTTGACACGTCGAATTTGGCACTACTAATTTTGCTTCCGGTAGGTAGATCTTGCAATTGACGCATCCAAGCTACTTCCTCACAAGTGCCGATCAAGGTACCCTTCTTAATCACTTGCTTCTTGTCACTTGGATTCAGGATGCGTACAGCTGAGATGTTGTTGGCCTTTACCAGAGTTCGTGCCATCTTCCAGGAAAACTCATTGTTCACCCTTTCTATCAGAACACTTCGATCTTTGTGTCCAGAATTCGGTGGTAATTTGACTGGCACGATCGTTTCTGATCTGCGAGGAAGAACAATTTCCTTCAAACAGTACACTTTCCCTGATGGTGCACCTTCCATGAAAACTTCCTCGGAACCACATTTCAATACACCTTGGTCAATGTCGATCTCACAACGATATTTCCGCATGAAGTCCAAGCCTAAGATGCAATCGTCGACTATGTCGGCCACGATGACATTGTGTCGGTAAATTCTATCACCTAACTTTAACTCCACCTCCTTCTTGCCTCGGACGGTTATGTGCTGACCGGTAGCTGTTAGTAATTGAAGACGGTCGTGGTTATTGAAGTAGCCCCCAAGAGACCGTTTTGCTAAGTGTGAATTGACGACCGTGTGAGAAGCTCCAGTGTCCAACGTCAGTTTGCACGGAGTTCCGTTGACTTCGCCGTTGATGGTCAGGCTGTTCCCGTCATGTACTTGTGAGATCGAGATCCTCGGGGCTCTTTCAAAACCAGCCAGCACCCGCCCCCCAGTCCTGGCATTTACTCGTTTCCCTGTTGTGGTTGGGCAGCCACTTCAGCCACCTTTCCCTGTTGAGGTTGGTCTTCTCTTGGTGAGCTGCGCTTAGGACAGCTTGATCGAAGATGACCCCTTTCTCCACAAGTGTAGCACCTAGGGCTGTATCCTTGCGGGCGGTCGCGTACAGGTGACGCTACAACCTCCCTGACCCGGTGCGTACGGTGGTCCTGCCTCACTGCCTCTACTTCCAAGGCATGGGCCAAGGCATCTTTCAGCGTCTCATGATGCCCAAGTCTCACAGCGGCTCTAACCTCCAAGTCGCGTATTCCATCGATGAACGCCTGTACCAGATTTCCATCAATAAGTGCAGGGGCGGACTGATATGCTTTCCGAACTAGCTTTTCAACTTCCAGGGCCCACTGCTGTAAGTTCTCGGCACTACGTTGAACGCGATCCCTTAATTTTGCACGAAAAACATGCTCCAGGTGCGCGTCGCCGTATCTGGACTCTAATGCCTCCAGCAGCTGTTCGTAGGTCACATCCTTGCCGAGGGCCTCAAGAATGTTAAGGGCCTGGTCTCGGAGACCCAAGGTGAGCGCGGTCATGGCTTGCGCTTTGGTCCACCCATTCACTTTCATAACGGCCTCGAATTGGATTTTATAGGCCGACCAAGAAGATGTTCCGTCGAATGGAGGCACTTTAAACCCGCGCACCGAAGGGGCAGCAATCACTGAAGTTACAGACCCGTCTCCAACCTTAATTTCACTTAAGGCCTTCTTCACATCAGCGATCTGAATTTCGGCCTTTGCGATACGGTTGTCGTGCTGCTGTACCTGCTCCTTCATCACGCTCAGCTCTTTCCCAACTGATGCGTGAAGATCCTTTATCAGGAGCATCTGTTCCTCTTGGCGGCGAGCCTGTTCCTCTTGAAGGCGAGCTTGCTCCTCCTTATCTTGTTGCCGCTGTTCCTGCAACTGGCGCGCCAGCTCCTCTTGACGACGAGCCTGCTCCTCTTGACGACGAGCCTGCTCCTCTTGAAGGCGAGCTTGCTCCTCCTTATCTTGTTGCCGCTGCTCCTGCAACTGGCGAGCTTGCTCCTCTTGACGTCGAGCCTGGTCTTGCAGCAGCGCCATTAAAGCAGACAAGTCTGGTACTGCTGGTGCTGGAGAAACGCCAGATGAGCCAGCGACTGGCTGTGACGTAGGCTGGACACCGCCCGGTGTCTGTGTCGGGGAGTCTCCAAATCGCCTTTGGTCCATACCTTGCTGCCGCTGACTCCTCGTACGGATACTATCCGTGTCGTCCTTCGGTAGAATCGGCATTATTTATCCCCGCTTCTGACACCAAATTGTTACGAGCTGGGTATGGGATAAATAAAATCACTACCAAATAAACACACGAATTAACTTTATTAATCACAACACAATACACTTATTAACAATCACTTCAACAGTACTGAACACTTTGTAGCACTAGATAACTCTTCGAACCTTTCGTTGTCTCGCTTAAAAGTGAACTGACTCACTTCGTCCTTAATCGGTCCTTTTATACCCAAGCAAACAAAAGATATTCGAGATAATTCTCTATTATTCAAGAAAGCATCAACAAAAAAACATTAACAAAAAATAAATTTAAAGATAAAAGAACCGACAAGGAAGAAGTTACTTTACGCCCTCGGCATACGGTCGAAATTACAATGTCAATTGCCGCTGACGTCGTGCGTAGGCTGACCTTGAAATACAATGTAACTATACCTACAGCGGAAATAGGTACCTAAAAGAATGAACTCGTATTTTCTAGGCACTACACAGTTATTAGCGCGGTTTCTCGAAGATTCTAGATGACCGTCGTAACATTATTATTCAAAAACTGCACATTATTTTCCCAAATGCCGCATTTTTCCGCCACAATCCCGTTTAATCCGCTCGCGCCCGAGTCCGCGCCTAATCCCGGGATCATCGCGCCCGCAAGATCACGGACTGGCCATGGCGAGAACTATTGGCAACAGCGGGATGCGGGATGCTCATCTGTCTTGATCACAGACGCTGACCTGCCTACCCCACGTGCGTGTAGAGACGTATTAGCGAGCTCTGATTGACGCGCGGATAAATACCGAGCCGTCGATACGACACCTGTGAGGGTTATGCATCAATCTTGATTATAGGGGACCGAGACGTTGCGGTCCTGTCTTCCCGAAACGTGGCGGAAGAAATAAGGACGAAAGATACAGCCAGAAAGTGACAAACATTCGACAAGTGTGCCTTTGATTTAAAGGCTATTTAAATAAAGGAGGGTACAGTACTCGTGTGGAATATCGTGTGTGAGAGAATCATAATAATGACTAGTACAGTAATTATCTTTCAGTATACGTCTATCTATTTTGAGGTGAATGTTAAAACTTACGTTCTACTATTAATCTGTGGTTCTACATAGTTGTCATGAATAACGTGACCTCTAATGTGCGAAGTTCAGGTCATTAGGACGACCTACCGCAGATCTAAGTTATGGCTAAGTTTGCGAACATGATTTAGCAAGCCATTATTGTTTGAGCAGAAGTTAATACTATGTCATAGGGTTTAGACTAAACATTTCTTAAAGTCATGTTTTTGAAGACCTTTGAATGTTCACCAAAGAAACGTTGTTTCAACAAAGAGATGGCCGCCTATTTCATGTCAGATTACAGCTAAAAATAGCCCGAGCCTCTTACCAATAAAAGTGTATAAACGGGCAGCCAACAGCCCAACACACTCCACTTTTACGGGAATTCATCACATTTTCTTCAAAAAAGTTTTAATTAAAGGTCGGGCAGACACCTGCCCGCGGCGAGGAGGGCAGTCCCGGGAGGCAGGTATATGTTACCGTCTTATATCGACAAGACACTGCAGGGAGTTCCACTCAGGAGCTCACTTGAATTTTGATAGCTTTTCAGACTGTTGTGGTTGTTCTTTCTATTTATGGAGGAACTCCGTTTTTGTATCTCATCATTAATTGAGAAATACGTAGGTATTAATATCTGTTACTAAATTTAGTTAAACATGAGAAATTGGACCGACTACTAAACTGTACTTAGATTATAGTTCGCTCAGACAACATTAGTGCTTATCTAGATCGAGAGCACTAAACTTGTGCTAACTGCACAACTAACTACTCACTAACAGCACAACTTATGAGATTGTGACGACTGCGTTAAGCCTGTTCCACACCAAACTGAATAGAAAACAGCACTACTTATATACGAGTATATACGCTTAGATAACCCTACTCAGTACAATAGAGTCTATGTTCTATTAAGACAGTAATTTACATGACAATGTGGTTCCCGTACATCTTCATCAAAGCTGCTACCAAAACCACAGCATTCATTAAAATCAGATTTAGACGCATGTAAGAAGCGTGGCGTATGAGTATTAATGAAGTTGCTTTGATATTCAAAATAATGAATATTTACTTCTTATTACTAACGACGCTTTCCTAATAAAGGGTTTGACTTTCAGATTCTGTAGCTGTTTTCTCATTTTCCGTGTGAAACAGCCTCAACAACATTAGAGCGAGCTCCGCGCGCTAATAAACCAGTAATCAGTCGGTTTACGAGTTGCCCCGTGTCGCAGTGTGTGCGCGACCTTACCCGACTGTGTGCTGTACGCAAATATGTGTGACGAGCGAATGTGCGCGTTTATTAATATGACGTCATGGTGGCTTCATTACGAGACCTTACACAAATAACACCCTGTGTGTCGGTACATTTAATGAGGGAGATTTAATTCTCGCTTGAATCTCTAGAAATGCCTAATTAATAATCCTTCAAATTAATTTCCTATTTGAATGGGGCTGCTCTTTTCAATCATGAAACTTTGTTTGATACCTTCAATCAGTTTCAGAGTATGACAATTGACAAGCCATCAAATGCAAGATTTCCAAGAATTTATATTTTACTGACAAATGAGATCGGTGATGTAACTAAATATCATTTTAAAGGTCATTTGATTGGTTTTCAGGCATGATAAGTGTACCTACACCGTCTCTAAATGACCAACTCAATCTTACACATAGTTTGATCAATCAGCCTTAGAGCCATAAACAACAAGTTTCCATCGCCAGCCGAAATGGATGACGTTGAGACCCGAGTCAGTTCGTGTATCATTAATTTCCATTATTATCTAGTCTGTTTCGCGAACGTTCAATACAATCGTGTTATCTCCATAGAAACGGAGCTATTGTCTACGAAATATTCAAACGTGCCGCTAAAGTAAGTGAGAACATTTTGACTGAGCTCAAATGAAGCCTCAACATCGCCTCGTAACTATTTATATTTCCCTGTTTAGTAATCTCTATCTAATTAATATTTATTTATTTGTTTTCTTTACATAATCTAAATACAGAGGAAAAAAAATCATTTTAAATATAAAAATTGTAGCCCACCGGTATCAAGAACCGGTATTAGGAACCTCCTAATAATAAGAGCCGTGTCCAGGATTACCTCTTTCTGCATCAATTCCTTGATCAAGCTGCTTAACGATAGCCTCATCAGGTATTGGCCGAGCTATTGGCGGATACAACTAACGGCAGATTAAAGTTATTTTCTGTGTTTCATTGATTCGTAAATCACTATTAAATACAAAATCTACCTGTGGCCACTCATAAGTCCGGACATTGGCCAATTGGCCATGTTCCGTTGTATGCTAATACCAGCTGTTATTACAACGACATCATTATGTTAATGTAAGCTGTTCGCGGCAAGCTAAAACAAGCTGTTTCAAACAACCCACAATTTACTCGAAACCAGCTTCGAATTATTGATTTTGTAAGTGGAGCTACAATTTTATGCAAAACAGTTTTTGTAGAAGGGGCAGAAAATTGCGGCATATTTTTCAGCTGTAGACTGTCAGCATACCGGATTGATTGGTTGATTGAAGCGTTCACGTTCAACATTTTTGTTGTTTATAGAAGTGTTCCCCTCAGTTATTTCAAATCACACTCGTGTGCTCAGTGCTCAACGCGCTTGTTTTCCGCTCGTTCGCTCGAGGGGTGCTGCCTACCCCGCGGCCCTCAGGTAGCGTGAGGGGCAGGTTGAATGCAGTGACGTTCAAACTCGCGAGTCAGCACATCGACATGTGTCTGTGTACTTGTGCACGCGCGACTGACGAGTGCCATCGGATCTGTGGATGGCTTTCATTTATAGGTATAGTGTAAAGGATTGTATTGTATAGGTACCTTTATGTTCTTAACACTACAAGGAGGCTCTACGAGGAGGTAGTAGAAACTGCAGGTGGCCTTGTGTGTTCTCTGAGCAATTTTCTTTTCTCTCTTCAATACAAAATAATAATAATATACAGCAGCTATTGTTCAAGATTAATCTGCAAAACTTTGAGCCCAGACGGCATGAACCCCGACAGTATATCCACCACAATATCGCATTCCCTTACCAAGCAATATGGAAAACACTAGGTACTCGAAACTTGCAAACAAATATCATTGTGAGCCCTCGATGCAGCCCCAGCCGTGCAGTGGCGGTCCTTCAGGGCCCCTCGGGCTTCGCCCCTCGTGTGCGGCGAGCGGGGGCGTGCTGCGGGGGCGAGGGGCGAGTTGTTTATGTTTATTGTTTAGGCTCCTTGTGCTGCGATTAGATCTGTCCTGTGTCTGTGTTGTCATAGGAAGTTAATAGGTAGTCGAGTACTTTGAAGGATCATGTTTTGTTTTAGGAAGGTGCCAATAATTGAAGTGATTGAAGTGGAATGACAGCAGAGATTAAAAATGATATGGGGCGACGAGAATCGCTCATTCGCCACTTTAATGTCATTATTAGTTACCTAACAACAATGGGTTGAATATGGACAAAGAAAAGATGACCAATGTATTGAAATCCATGTTCAACCCCCCAGGGGTTGAACATGGGAACATTTAAGGGTTCAACATGGTCGGGGGTAAAGATTGTGGTGGTTGAACATGGACTAAACCTTTAATTCTTAGATCAGTTTTACAGGTTGCTTGGTAACTCAGTCAGTACCTATCTACAACAGTTACTTATCTAGTATTTATATTCAAAGATATCCTAACGTAAATTAGATTTCTTACAACAATTATGTACCTACCGACTACGATTGCGTATATAAAGTTCTCATAGAGCAAATCCGAGCTCATGAACCCCATCAGCGTGTCGTTACTCATACACAGTTGATGGGTTGTTGACACGCCATCAATTAGTCTCGACATGGCGACATAAGTGGCCCTCGCCCCCCCCCCCTCCCCCCACCTCAGCGCACACGGAATTAATTCACAGCTGTCAATAAATTCATTGAAGCCAATTAATTATTTTAAATTGCATTTATCTGACCGTCCGCTCTCCCTAACGCACTTAATGAGTGCAGTCCCAGGCGCGCACTAATTAACGTGATGCCACTTAAAACCGATTTTTGGTCAAATTAAAAATGTAGAATAACGTATTCCGTTGTAAAAACGTTAATTCCACTAAGTGGTGGCTGAGTGTCTGACCGTCTACGCAGGTTTTATGTGCTGTATTTCTTGTTTTGTAAGTCGACGTGGGAGACGAATTTACATCTAGAGATACAGCCATTAGTCTTACTTTTAATCTAAATAGTCATGAACAAATGTTTGCTGAAGCGCTCCTGCAATTTCATGACAATAAATAATTCAAGAACCATAGAGCAACAGAAGTCGGTACATTAGATCAAGTGGATGTAGTAATGTACATTGTAAGTCGCGCACCTGTCAGTCAGCGTGACGTGGATACATCGACACTGTCAACTGTCAGCAAGTGTCACTTGTTCAGCGCACAACTGACAACCCCACAAGTATGTACAACCCCATCACATTACAACAACATGTGACATTAATATATTCCGAGCTCCTTTTTATTATTCATTCGCTTTGGGCTGAGAAATAATTCACGGCCGTTTTGCTTTAGCTAAAGTGTTCATTTCCCTACGAACCCTTCTCTCTGATTTATCTGATGCCACGAACGGGGTGTTCTCGGGAATGACGTCATAACAAAGATTGAGACGAGGTGTTCCAGCCAGGTGCTATGGAACAACCCCAGTAGTTCCCCGGGGTGCTGTATAAGAGCACTCAGCTATTATGCTCTGAATTGTAACCATCATATCGAGCGAGTGGGTTTATCACGTGACTATCATCAATCCTCATATTTAAACTACTCTGAACACATATTTTAATAGGTAACAAAAAAACAGTATTTCAAAATTGTTTCATAAGTTAACTCATAGCTATCCCAAAAGGTAAAAAGATTATCGCAAGCCGTAATAATAATATTTTCATCATTCCTATACCCGGGTCACCTGAGGATTAATATTTCCGATGTTAGAAGACACTACACGACGACGACGACAACAGGGACACGCAGCCGTCGTAACTAACACAAGCTGTACCTACCCCACGTATCACCAACACTTTCACTAGGATTGCCCTACACAGTTCATAAAACAGAAGATCGACTCCGGAACACATACAAAAATTCTAAGCGCTGCATCGTACTTCCGAATCTGTTATCTATAAAACCATCAATTAACTTTTCGACGACGTAGGATTTTTTTCTAAAACCTGAACAACGCAGGGTACTTACACTGACTGGGCCGTAACTGTGACATTACACTTTTACCCTAGCAGCAACAATCTTTCCCTTACTTATCAGTGGTTAGAAATGGACCTTCTGTAGCTGCTGAATAGCTAGTTGTCTCATGACAGGCCACTGCGGTAATCCGCGCAGTCTCCCGGGTCCCATCGGTAAGCAAGCCGGTAGGAGATGCCGGCGCCGCTGATCCGGGTGATCCGGCGCGCTGGGACCGACCGGCGCGGCGCCGTAACGATAATCCTCCAAATTAATACGGCCGAGTAAACGCACCCTACTCCACCTGTCGCGACTAAATAATAGTTAGGGTCTACCTGAGAATTATCTGCTTAAATATGGGCTAGGGTAACACTGCGCAATATTTTAATTAATTTCCTGAGGATCTGACCGTGTGTCTGTCACTATGCTATGAATATTTAAGTTTACTTGTTACGTAATCCAATCAGTGAAGGTTCTAAAGTCACTGATATTTCTACAAATACATACAAAATTTCATACTGCACTCGCTATTTCACGAACACTGAAATACACGGGTGTCCCAAATCCCTCTCTAGATACGCGGAGTGGTGACACTGATGCCCTCTAGAACCCTCTCAGTCGACGTGGAACTGACCTATAATCGCGAGAGGGATCACACGCCGACACCCATGAAATTGGACGATGACTATATCGCAGGGAGCACGGTTCATCAGAAAATATAAACAACAAATGTTTTGCCTTCTTTATGTCAACCATCTGTTGGGAAAAATAATCTAATGCAACAATTATAGACAGTTTGTCAGATGATCATTAACAGTTTTGATAACTATTGATTTTGATTGTATCTGAACGAATTCTTCAATTATATGTATAGGATCACGAACAATAATAATTTTATAAAAAATCCCATCCTGTCATGCCAAGACGCGAACGCCAATAGCTATAGTAATAATCACATAACAATGGTAATGGAATCGTGTGCGACCATAGATCACGGATGACACACCTTAACTTCTCACCCCGCCCCTCCCGCTCCGCGCACTCCCCCCGGGGGTCACGCGTCGCGCAGGAGATCACAGGAGGAACACGATAATCAGGTTAACAGCGATCCTCAACTCTTTATTATAAATGGTTCATGGTAGATATTTATGTAGAATTGTCTAATCTACAAAAAGAAAGAAGCACTGCACCGTTCTCGGAAAGAAGACGGTGTAGAATTTGAGGGTAACATTTTATTTGTTCTGACGGCGATGTGCCCATGCCCACAGATCTTGAGATCTTCGGACAACAAGTATAGACGCTCCACAGCCGCGCCATTTAATTCGTCGTAAACTGTACGTTACAAGTGGAGTATTGTACAGTTTACTACAGGCAGACAGACCCTCCTCAACAAATAATAAACCCTCTCTCATAATAAAACTGCAACAATGTTTGATGTCTGTCTGTTCGCTGCCGGTATAATGTACGGAATCACCTCGTAAAAACACTGTGAGGATTTGGCTGTTGTTTGCACCGCCAGAAGGGCATACTAAAGGTTCGGTATTAATTTTATAATACAGTCAAATATAATAAAGCCAACAATGTTATCTATTTCTTTAAATTAGCTTCGGTAGCACATAAATGTAACTGGATCAACAAAAGCGCGGCAGGTAAGCAATTACCCAGGACTCGGGCGACGCATTAGGTGAATCCATTCGCAGCGCACCGCAGCAGGCCACAACGGATCGCAGCGGGCCGCTCGGCTAATGGATATTATTGCAGGCGCCCTGCATGCCGCACGCCGCCTGATAATAGATTATACTAAAACTTCGTTTAGATCTTTTTAATAGAGTTTTTGTGGGGCCGTTTTCTGCTAAATTCCTAGTATATTTGCGATTGTTTGTAGAATAGATTTAGAGTAAGTACATCGATGACGACTTAAACCTCCCTATTGTTCTATTTTGTATTTATGTCTTATTCTGCACAAACGTTTCAACTACTGCCAGCGAGGGTACCCAGGGTGTCCAGGTCCACATTAGCATCGTCTGCCAATACCATCAATAGTCCCCGCGGCGCGCCTACTGCGCTAGTTATCTTCCGGGGGTGGGCAGCGGCGGTGCTGGCTAATTTATGAGAACGTAACGACTGCCGTCAGCACCCCCTGACACGCGACACTCACTGCTGGCTTTATAGCGCTACTTGACAAATACGAGCTTTTGGGGAACTCAATTCTGTTTTTTTAAAGAATACATGCTTTTGACATAGTTGAGCGTAATGCTCTGTGATCAACAACAGTGGTGAAAGCAGTGATTAAGTAAACTATGGTAATAATGAGGGAGGTTAACTTAAAAGGCCACGGAATCTTTTACTCGTTCGTTCGTTTCTCTAGGCTAGAATAAACAAATCGCCTAGACGACAGTGTTAAAACAAAGAAGTTAAGTGGTGCTATTATATCGCGCTGCACAAAACGAGTGGCTGGCAGAAAGCCAGGATAACGTCGGGGACGAATTATGGGACAAAATGTTAGTACTGGTATAGGGACGGTCTAGACGAAACAAATGCGCTTGACTTTAATAATGACTACCGAATGGCGCAGGAGGAGCGTGTGTCGTGTCTCTTTGTGGCTACAGATACATTCCTGTATCGAGACAAACAAGTATTGAGGTATCTTCGTAAAATAAACTTAAGGTAGCATTAAGTCTACTGTAGTACCTATACAGAACTACAGATTCAGCAATGGAGTGTATAGAGTTGCAGATTTTAGACCTCGCTTGATTCTTTGTTAAACTGGAATTTGACCTTAGAATTCGCTAAAAATATATAAAACGGTCAAAGATTGCGACACGTTGTCACGCAGAACAACTATGTTTTCAAGACAGCGATTATCATACGACATCTGCGACACAATAATGAATTTTATGGAAAAATATTAGTTTTTGAAATAAAGTATTATGTTATGAGAGCACGATTTAGTTGTCACGGTGAGGTTCATAATGTAACTGATGTAAGTATGGGTATATTGTTAAAGCATTCGTTCAAGAGAGGAAGACGACAATACTTCGGACTAGAAGGATAGTAAGGTGAAATGTTTACATTTCGAATACAATGCACATTTTACTTCTAAATCACTTCACTAAACTATGTTTCGTGTTCCAATAACGCGCAGGAACTGTACGAACATGGGCTTCTTTGCAATACATTACACACATAACCCCAAAAGTTGGGTCGCTCGACACAGCCAGTCAGTTGAAAACAAAGTGAATGCGATCCGCTCCGCCACACCACGCCACACCACGCCACACCACACCACACCACGCCACACCACGCGCCGACCGGCCGATACACATAACATAAATATGTGGCCGACAGCGGACACCCGAGCCACGTCTAAACTACCGAATAAGGGAAAATCGCAGACGAAATGTTTATAACCCACCCGATATTTTTATCCAATACTTCAAGGCCACTTTGCTAAAAAGACGATGAAAATTGCTATTTTACCTATTGAAATCACTGACTCCATGCCACACGTTTAGACAAATAAATGCATCTTTATCTTTATCTTTTATCTTTATCCAGTTTTTGGTCAGTATTTAGTCTGCTTATCGACACAAAGCTACCGCTCTTTGTAAACCTATTTAATTAGTTAACTAAGTAGCACGTTAGCGAGCAAATATATTGTAATCCACACGCGACGGGTCACGGTTCCAGTAATTCGTTTTCTCTACTAGGGCTCTAGTTCGTCTACTTATTCACTCTGGATAGCTACTACACCAAGTCTAAACGCAACTGACATGAAGTAATACCGCTCGGTATTACCACCGCAAGCAATATCCTCGTAATGTCAGCCTACTGAGAGCCAGTTCATTATATCTTGAGCTCAAATGTACAAGCAATAACGTCTCCGGCGCGATCCGGTGACACACAGGCGTCACGCGCAACACCGCCACACCGCGCGCCGTCACACACAGACGTCGCAGTTCTTCTTCTCCGTGACAAGCTTATATTTCGTAGTTGAAATATAAGTGAGGGGGAATACGCGATGTGCTCATCTTTGTGGAAGTGCTGGTTGACTTGTGGGACTGCGGTGTCGGATCACATTGCAGGTGTTTTGTTTTTTGGTGCTTCAAAATTGAATCATTTCAAAAAGAGAAGTTTATCTTTGGAAAATTTGGTAGATATACGAAAATATAGCACTTAAACGAAAATATCTACCAAAACAATGGCACAACAGCACGGCAAAGTTTTAAAATACTTTTCATGAAAATAAAATATTTCAAAAATAACGATGACATACTGTTATTGCATTTCTAAGCTAACCGTAAACTACTGGGCACCGTCCCGTAAAGCTGAACACCTAGACAGCCACCACGCTACTAATCCTGTGGGCTCCTCGGCTTTGGACGCCATCTTACGTCGCCAATGTTCGCCAAATTGACTCTTAAGCAAACGAGGAGTGAGTGACGACGACGTGACGTGACGTCACTCACCCTCTACAGATATTGAGAATTTAAGAGGCGCCTTTTTGAAGTACAGAGGAGTTTAATTATAGGAAATTGTTTAAGTGGATAATTCGCTTTTATGTTGTAATACGCCCGGTATAAAAATTTAGGGATCTACCTAATTGAAAGTCGTATCTTAGAGAGAATAAAATAGTGTTTTTCATTAATACAAGAGACTATAACTTTTAAACAATGACAGCAAATGAAAAAAGTGTACAGCAAAAGTATTGCGCCGGTCAGGGTCAAAGCCATTTAAATATAAAAGGTTTTTTCCGTATGATAGAACAAAATATAGTGTTATGTCACGTGGCACACAGTTGCTACATGATGGTAAATAGTAAACAGTTTTAGTATCACTAAAGCCGAGTTACGCGCAAATGAAACTCCGCGGTATATGTTACAGCGCGTCGGCGAACGATAAATAAGCACTAATAGAAACCCGCTGGCATAGTGCGGAATGTACGAGTGTGCGTAAATGGGTGAATATACGTAATACATGGGTACCCGGGTGTGTGCTACGTTTACTGAATATTTTTTTGTTCCCACAACCCACAATATTTGTTATGGATTTAGTTTTATTTAGACAAGAAAACTACGAATCAGTAACCGTTTCACGAAAATATTCATTAAAGATGCATGATCAAAGTCTAAGGTAATAAAATCAGGGCAGATAATAAGAGCGCGCGAGATGCAACCTTGACCCCGTTCGACACAATACACACTTAGCTGCGAAGTGACAGGGATCGCTTGTTGGGCGCCAACGGCGGCTTGTTGGGCGCCAACTGTGATTCATTGGGCGCAGTCACGATATGAAGTGGTAATACGAGAAAACGTTTTGTAAAGTACAATATTATTGAAAACTAGCGGACGTCCCGCGGTTTCACCCGCGTAGATCCCGTTCGTTTTTGTTGTCGGGGACCGGGCGGTGCGCCTCAAGTGGACCTGGGCAGGACATCTGGCTCGACGTGGAGATGGCCGATGGAGCAAGGCTTTGACCGAGTGGTGGCCAAGGTTAGGCCAAAGAAACCAGGGTCGTCCTAAAGCTCGTTGGGTTGACGATATCGTCAAGGTCGCCGGAAACACGTGGATGAGGTACGCACAGAACCGGGAAGTGTGGCAGAAAAAAGGGGAGGCCTATACTCAGCAGTGGGTGATTCCGGGCTGATATGATGATGATGATGATGATCCCGTTCCCGTGGGAATACAGGGATAAAAAGTAGCCTATGACACTCAGCAATAATGTGGCTTTCTATTGGTGAAAGAATTTTTTAAATCGGTTCAGTAGATCCCGAGATTACCCCTTACAATTTAACAACCATTTCGGTAACACAAGTGAACAAGTGCAGCGATGGAAGACACTGATAACTTGATCAAAAAAAAAAAAAAAATGATAATCAGCTTAAACGGTTTCATGAGATGTTGATGCCACTCGATACAAATGTGATTGATTATTGGTAAATTATAGCGTGACCTATACACTACTGTACAATATCATACACATGGCTTCCAATAACTCATAGTTCCTTCTTTTGTAGCCTCGGTATCAGATGATAATGAGTATTTGTCACGACAAGCAACAGTATCTTAGTATATTTTCTGCATATCGCGGCCTACTAGAATTCAATGTGTCTGCCCAACTTGACAAAAAGTGCGTTTTCGTCTCTAACTGTAATAATTGAGAGACGCATGGGAATGTGCAGCAGACATTCTAAAATATTCGTCAGAAACAGTTTAGTTCATCTATTCGACAGAGGAATGTAAAACGCGTTGGAGCACATTAAACGCGTCTTGTTGCTCTCCCGGGTAAAGAGAGAAGTAATGGCGGCGTTCACCTTGACCTTCGCGCTTTACTGCCGCACGAAGCAATATTATGGAAGTGCCACTTAATGCAGACTGCTGAGTGTTCGCGCAGATTCCTGCGAGCAGGCGCGTAACGAGTGGAGCTAAGATATGGGTCGAGTGACCCTAACATCGCAGCCACAACAATATAGAATAGCATGCAACTACTGACCTATTTTCCTTATTTATAAAGGGAATGTAACAAGGAAAATGTTGTATTGTTGTCGTTATGTAGTAAAACATGCACATTCAAAGCAGCTCTCACATTCAGCAATAAGTCTGCCACTTTAAATATTGCACCAGTTGCCGTGTGGCGCCGTTTCATGCCTCCCTAGTCGCGGCGGCCATCAGCTAAAAGCCTGCACTATTACTAGGCAGCAGGCATCGTGTTTTATTTTGTTTGTAGATCAGTTCGGAGTCGCGGAACCTGTCCGTCTGTCGTGTTCGGTGCAGTAGTTACGCCAATCAGTCATGTATTCCTTTGACGCAATGACCAGATATTTCAATGCATTTTGTTGATAGAATATTTCATGGGCATAAATAAGCGGCACATTAACTACAAGCGAAATTTCAACCTATATGTCTTTATGGATCTGCGTCGCTTGGCAAGAAGTGTTGTGGCATCCATGTCTATTCTAATACGAGGGAGGGAAACTCTGTGGACTTTGGGAGTCTCATGTGGCATCAATAGCAAGGGAGGTATCCGTGTAACTTTTCAACGACGTGCACGATATTTGCTAAGAGCCCACGCTGCACGCCGCCGGACACCGAGTAAACACTATCGGCAAATAGACATTCCTAAACGACTCGTTAAATCGCAGCCGAGCGAGCTTCTGTGCCTTTGATTATTGTCAACATTTACTTATACACCCGATCTGGGAAAATATGAAGATTATTCGAAGTGAAGGAAGACTAAAATCGCACCGTTAAAGCGATTACAAACAAAGGTAGTATTAATAGGTAGTGAAAGGCTCGACTGTCGTCTGTCGGCACCCTCGCAACCCTTTTCCTTTACGTTTTTACAATAGCAGCAAGTTAAGCAGCTTACGTGAGTAGCGCTTGTTTTTGTTTAATTCCCGGATCGGCGGCGAAATGTTTTTTGTGATATTCGTTATTGAATAAAACCGAAGCCGTGTGGCTGGCCCTGAATAAAACATGCCTGAAAGCTACCCTACTTATCAGATAATCCATACACGCATGTTTGTTTCTTTGTATGAAAACTTTGCAACCGATTGGAATTCCCGAAACGCGACTCTTCTGCCGATAATTTATAGCTTCGTAAATTGGATTACTGAGTATTGGATCCGCAATCGAATATTCAATTACAGGCACAGAGGAGCTTCTTAAACAGAAACGAACGAGGTTATCATAACAGTCGTGTGTATAACATATAATAGGTATGCTTGGAGCTGATATTTAATACATATGGTTATTTGACCAATAGACTTGTGATTCTATAGACCTAGCGAAAATATCAACGTTATCTAACAAATAAATTCTAAGGTAAACCTTGGATTTCGCTTTTAATAGACGGAATGGGTTAAAATTAATAGCTTCCATAAATCCTATAACACACTAATGGCCAATCCGCTGAGCTATCGAACGTAGCGTAGCGTTAGCTAAATATATGTGCCACTCTCACACAGGTTCCTTTGAAACATAAAACTTTATGCAGTTTTCAAAGTGTCGAAAGTCGGCAGTAATATGAAATGATTGGGCCATTGAAGGGGACTGCACGGGAGATATTGTAAAGTGCAAGGGGTAGGGAAGACGCAATAAATAATAAGATAACGGCGCTTATCCCTCGCGGGGGTCGGCAGAGCAGTACCCCGGTGCACGGCGCGTGGCGTGCAGATACCGGTATTATCAAATTATTGAACAGTTCAACGCCTCTAATGTTTGCTGATACGCATTGTGTTCCTGCTGGTATAACTGTTCCAGTCTTTAGATAGTCTTTTGATCTGTGTGACTTAAACCTTTGCAAATCTGACATTGAGTACTAAATGTCACGATAACTCGACAACTGACTTCAATACCACTACAGCCCATGTACTGATAATGCTGTGATAGAAACTTTGTTCTATGAGTTTATTTGTTCAAACCAGTCGAAGCCGTATTATGCTTAATTAACAATCCATGCTCGTTTACAATCACACTGATTATTTAATTTAGTGTTCTGTAATTATCTTTAAATGCTTCAGTTATAGTTAATTACAAGCGAGTCCTGTGCGATGGAGGCTCATTCAAAACTAATCAACCGCTTTGTGATTATATTGTACTGTCATCAGAGTTAGCCAGCTGTGAAGTTGCAAATACGAGAAACTTTATGCGAAACTAAACCTAGTTTGTAACACTTGTGAGTTGAACTTTCATGTGCAAATAAAAACAAAGGGTTTGTGTATGAAATCACATGGTTTTGTCAATGTTTATGTTGTTGTTGTTGTTCCTGGTAATCAATAAGTAATAGATGTGGTACGTACATGTGTCGCAAGCCGGCCGGCTGCGTCACATCAGACACACAACACACTCGTATCAATGACAACGATGTCAGTATCGTGCTACTAGTGCTGTTCCCGCGGCTCGTCACTGTCACATCACTCACTCACTCGCGCGCGTCACTGTCGCGCGTCACCTGCCGCGCGTCACGTCCGCGTGCGACACGCGCGCCCGCCCCAGTCACACTGTCGCTGCCGCCCGCCCAAACGAGAGGGAAATCATCCCCTACTGTCCTCTCTCGTTCCCACAAGCGCAAGAAGGCCTATGTCTGTCTCGGGTGACTTTTCCCGGCGCGTAGTGAATGTCGCCTTGTTTCATTGACGCCCGCGCGACGCGACTCTAACGGATGTTTTTTCACGGTTGCAATGCGAGTTCTTTCGATGGCGGTAGAGTAACGTACGTTAAGACGTTCAGGTAGATTACTATACGTGATTATGGAGGTTGTTTTGTAAGCGATAGTGCGGATAGTTTGCGACACCGGCATGTCGGAAGGTTGACGTCTGTCTTGAACAGCTGTTTCAATGAAACTGCTATAGAAGCAATGTTCCCGTCTACATTGAGTACCACAGCAGTGGGAGTCATAGTAAAGCATGTTTGTAAACTGTCTGTCCGTACTCCGTACGCGGCGGTGACTATATGTTTGTTCAGCGTGTTTGTTCGCGCGCTAACTCTCACACGTGGCACAATACTAACCACATTTACTAACATTTATTTCGGTGCAAGGTTTGTACTTAGTGACCTAAATAGTGCAGTGACGGTCATCTGTAAATTCATTGGTTATTTTTATAGATGAATATTTTGAAATTAAAGTTTATCGACTAAGCAGTGCGAGGTCAAACTAAGTGAATCACAGTTACCGTGATCATCACTAAATGTATGTTTAAGTAAAGAGCAACGTCTTCCTGCACTCAATCGTCACGTCTGATATCAGCTGTTCGCACAGACGCACGCGTACCGCACGATACCCGCCAGACGCTCGATCTGCAGGAACACCCCACAAGGCACACGTCACACGCAGCACAGAGTTTATTAATATTCATTAGCAGATACACTATCACACACACAGGGGGTGAGCAGTGGAATAGATCAGCTAAACAAAATGCAGCCGTCATGCAAACGACCCGTGACGTTCAATCATAGCGTCTGCTTTGTGCGATATTATTCAAGTAGGAAAAATGTCCCGCAGCGACCACGCACCCGCCACGCACCCGCCACGCACACGGCCCGCAGCAATCTCGTTACCTGGTTAGTTGAATACCTGAGAGCGCTCACCCGTGCGTGGAATGCTGAAGGATTGGATCCAAAGAGGTTGCCGTACTTTTTGCCTTTCTTATAAGAATTCCCGAATGATAGTATTACAGTGATGAGATTATGAGTTTTATCTCTTTACTTACAAACCTTTATTTTATTTTGAATGAATATTTACATTTACAGCGCTGCAGAATAATAACGAAAATAAATGCGTAGCATATTCGTAGCGAGTGCTACGAGTGTACAACAGCTTGCTACGCGACAGACGTGCTACGAGAGTGCTACGAACGTTCACAAAGAATGACGCCTGCTACGAGTGCTACGCCGTCACGTAGCAATGAATGCTACATTTTTTCGGTTGCAATTTCTAAGAGGGCATTTGGAAGCGAAACTTCCCGGGATTAAAGGAAACTTCAGCAGTTTTTCTTTAAGAAAATAGCTCGAGTTTATAGCCCCGTATTGGAAGTGCACGCAATAAATTAGGCAGGCGCCCCTCTTACTGCCGCGGGGAGGATTACAAGCGTGACGCCGTAATGTTATTATTGCTTCGTGCCAATTGCTATAACGTTCAGGCTATAGAGTAAAGCAGGCTCTTAACACTGATGGGTGAATCAAACCGCTACTGGAAGCTGCCCGCCCGGGGGAGGCTCGATCGCCATTACTGATTACAATAGAACATTTAAGTATTGCTTTTACTAGCAGTTGTTAGAGCAAGTATTGCTTAACTGTTGTAACAACGCATTGTTAATACCTACTGTGATGATAGTATAACTTTGTAAACATAATATTATGGCATTTCGCGATCAGTTTGCGTATCATGAACATATTGTTACAGTTCATAACTTAGTTAACAAATAAAATTTAATAACCAGAGGCAACAGATATACGTAAAGCTAAGGGTGCGGGGTTCGAACCCGCTTCACTGCAGGGATGTGTGTGAGTACAGACAGACGTTGCAGGGTAGGTGGATGTTGCCTCTGGTACAGTCAGAGAGAAAAGTAATTTCACTTGTAGGGTTAGGTTGGGCCTTTTTCGTTGTCTGTACCACAGCACGGAGGGATGTCTGTTTCTTAATTAAGCAGCTTCAATTCGTGCAAGTACTCGCGGGATCACCCCCCCCCCCCCCGTACCGCGGCGCGGCGCTGCACCCCCGCTGTGTTGCTGTTGCTTTCATCTTTTATATTAGTCTACAGCTGATGTCTGTCTAGCAGGCTGATTCCGACTTAATAGGAATAGGGTGAGAGTTAGGTAATCTATAAAATAGAAAAACGATCTCTGTTCATTTAAATGACGGGTGTCGTTACGTTCCCTTTAGTTACGATACTCGTGTAGTTACATTGGGTACTAATAAGTTAAGGTCTGTTCGCACCGCCTCATGACTATTTACTATAACGACCGTGTGTACGCACCCCTCTTAGTGGCCACATAACTCCTACTGAACTTTGTAATTACTGATATGTATGTTGAATAAATTGTATTAACAAACGTATATACTCACAATTCAGACAAATGCTTTTATGTACATAATATGTGTTAAGAAATTGTACCTCACACAACTTTTTCATTATAAATTAATGATATTGTTGGTAACAAAAAAGTATGTAAACTTTGAACGAATTTATTCGTTACCTTTACGTAGAGACATTGCGAAAGTTGAGTTATTGCTGATAAAATATGTACGCTATGTTTACCGCGATAAGTAAGTATAAATAACTAAACAGAAGGGTCTCGGGAACTGAATGGGATCCTTTACGTTTGTTATCGGTATCCTGATCTCTAATGTGTTTATATCGGCACATTCGGCACGCGAGGCTTAATTGAACGTTTCGAATCCGTCTGGATCTGATGATAGTGAGCGCATGTTCTGCAGAACAATGGAGCAGTCCGAGCGAGACGAGCGACACTACACATGTGACGTGACAGAAGGTTCACACCTCGACCTGTACCACCTCTTCATTACCAATGGACAACCTCATATATAATGAAACCGTTCACACTAAACTGGCTGAAGATGGAGCTTTGAAATAACGCCAAACTACTTCACTTAGATCAGCAGTATCCCTATGAGCAGCGTTGCGACAGCGATCGTGACATCACGCTGGGCGGAGAAGGTGGAATAGATTAGGAGTAGGCGAGACACTTTTGAGGAATATTTTTGTTAGTTGGTATTTGAAAGAGCGGCCAGATTGTGCCTTCCGCCGCTGTGCTGCCTCACCACAAGAGCGCCTGGGGCTCGGGGACGGCAGGACACGCGGCGGATTTGTCCTCAAAGCTTAATTGAGAATACGTGATTAGAACCTAACTGTTTGTTAAGAGGCTTTACGTTTAGCCGACACATGCCCGACTAACGGCGAATGTTTCGCACTGATACTGTCTGAAATAGATACGTACTGTACAGAGCCAGTTCACTGTACAACGAACGCAGCTGCTGGTAGCAAAACAAACAATAAGTAAATCTAGGTTAAACTATTTAGGTAACAAAGCGTTTCTTAAACACTCGTAAATCCGCTCGCTCGATTTATTTGAGCGGGCACTCGGAAACGAAATATAGTAGATTTATAAAACATTGAATTGCGCACAAGTGCAGTAAAAGCTGCAAATTCAAATAATGTTCAGTTTTACGATAGGTAATGGTGTTTGAGCGCTTAGCACGAGTTTGTGCTCCGTTTGCCGCGACATATATAAGTAAAGTAATATCTTACCCGTGCAGGTACACAGTGTATGGATAACTTACCTGGAAGAGAAATTAATAAAAAATAAAATAAAAATATTAAGTAAAAAAAAAAAAAAAATATTTTACCCAAACCTTTCCAAGCAAAGCAATTTATTTTCTTCAGTTTACATTAATTCTAACACCCCATCACCACCGGAAACAAAATCTCAAGTAACAATCTACCCACCTCCACTTCACTTCCCACAGATATTTTAGACAAACTAATTAGTTCCCAATAAAGTGGTCACTCCCCCTCCCCCTCCCCCCACATGTAGCATATTGTTGCATTATGCAGAGCGTCCCCTCACGCCTCAGCGACACGATGGTATTAGCATAACATAACGAGCGTCAATAAGAGTGCATGCGATTACGTGCGTTGATGACTCATACGTGCGAACGAGTGTGCGGCGACCTTAACTACACGCTAACGAGTTGAGTGCCGATCAGATTGTGTGGACAATACATGCGATCTATTACAATACATTGGATAGGATCGAATACCTACGGATTACTGTTCATAGGCATATTATACGGACTCGGATATCTAAGTCGGTCCGCCCTAACGTTAGATAGGTACTGAAACTAATTGTTATTTAAATCAGTTTATCTATTAATAAGGACTTACAATTATAAATTAAATGATTGTGTAATATGAGAATCCGCCCAAACTTTGGGCGGATTCTAATGATTCTAATAATATGCTCAGAAAACAATAACCCTGCCACGTTTATCTTCTACTAGCTTTTCCCCGCGGCTTAGCCCGCGTGGACGTCGAATAATATTCCAACAAACTTCCATCCTATTTAACTCCCTCAGGGGTTGAATAAAAAAATATACTAAAACCTTCCTCGAGAACCTCTATCCATTGGCGAAAACAGCATGAAAATCGGTGCAGTAGTTTTTAAGTTTATCGCGATCAGACAGACACACAGACGCGGCGCAGGACTTTGTTTCTAGTGATACTGATGATAAATGATCTCCGCCTTAATTTTCAAGCCTATCTAATAAATGAATAAAATCGCAATAAAGTTGTCGGCGGCGACTGTTAGTGAGGTCGTGAACTTGTCACATCTCTCGCACAAGGTCCCAACATCACTTACTTGCACAAGTACACCGTGCGTCTCGAGAGCAGAGCCGCTGCTGCGATATATAACACATCTGCGATCGACACGTATTTGTATTCCAGTAAATATAGCGCTGGATAGCTCTTTCTACACTATAGTGATAAGTATATCACTACGGAAAGTACACCCTATCAAATTGGAAGCAAGCATTGCGCAGCAAGGCTAACGTTTTGTGTCTTTTGAAAATAATTAATTAACATTTTGTCTATTATTTTACCTAAAAGTTACGCACAGTTTCAACGATTTGCATTGACATCGCGCGAGCTCTTCGTAAACTCCATTTCCCTTCAGCCCGCAGTGACTGAATTCCGCCGACAATTAAATTCCTCTCACATTACAGCATTCCGACAGAACACATTAAAAAATGAACAACAAACACCTCGTGATATAAAACTTTTACATTCCGACACCGCTCGCACTTCGCATGGCGCGAAACGACCGCGTACACATTCCGCACACCGCGCGGCACATTTGTTGACAGTCAGTGATTTTACAATATAACATCTATTGTTGTTAACATAAAGTCTATGACAAATGCAACGATATTCTGGAAACATATTTACTGCAGATCTCGGAAAGGGCCATTTTAGCCTCTATTGCTATAAATGAAAGTTGACTCCGACCGCAAGAGTCAGCGTTGCATCTGCTGGGCTGACAAAGCGCCGCGCTGTGGTGCATTGCGCCGCGCTCACGCGGTGCTCGCATATTTCCTTTCTCTGGTGCACACTGTCGTGATCTGAGCACGTTGCCTCGCGCACTCGTATCAAACAGCAGGGTAACTCAATCCCGTGCGAGTTGTGCCGCAAACTCTTATCACTTCTGCCTGCAGATTAGTCTCTGTACTGAAAGACGCGTGTGCGATCTGAATATAGTCCGTAGGTTACGAAATTACATATTATAACAGCTGCATTCAGTCAATTCGATGCCCAAATCAGTGGATTGTTGACTTGGTTAATGATTGGTGTTAACATTAACCACAACATCGCCGCAGTGTAAGGCACGGTGTCAAACTGAGTGCGACACAGCGGTTGCGGCCATGTCCGGTGGCTGTCCGGAAGCGGCCGCGAGACTCATGCCCGGTTTCTGAGGCACTTTATCTGTGGTTTATCTATTCAAATGTACGCCTATGAATAGATAAACCACAGATAAAGTGCCTCAGAAACCGGGCATCAATCTATGTGTCTGGGACCTATAACTGTCATGTCTTACGTCACCACAAATTAATAGGTTTTGTTTTGTTTGAAGGAACTGTCAAATACTGAAAACTGTCTAATTCACAAAACTGTCCAATTAGCGAACTGACTAATCAACAAAACGACCAAATCTGAAAATTTTGGGAAACTGACCAGTGATACGTGGACTCACAACAATAAGCAAAAATGTCTTCATAACAGCGAGCGAGACGCGGAAGCTAAGTAGTAGCGCTACACTCGTTCTAACCAGAACGAGTGTTGAGTCATTTGTTAGACAGTTACCTAGGGTCACATTGACTCACACAGGTCAAAATTGATTATCTTGAAGTTCAGCCGTTATGGTTGTATGCTACCGGACACTCCACACCACAGAACACCCACACCTAGTTATACACGAGTATTCTACAAAATACGCGGCAAAACGCATCCATCCGCCATATGACACACCTTCAGGGGCGCTACTACAACGTCTTAAAACAGTCCTGTTTAAGTCTTACTTTGCATTTTCGTACCATCACGTCCTTAAAACAATCTTAATGCAGGACTGCTAAAAATATCAGTTTTGATATCGTTTTGATGACGTCACCTCAAATAGTTCATTCAATTCGTACCACGACGTGCCTTTTGACAGCCAGCAGGATTGTTTTTATGTCAAATAGCAGGAATGTTTGACATTCTAAATAAGTTGATCTGGGGCGACGAATATATTATTGTTTTATAAATTATACAAAAGAAATGTACTGCCGTGATAGACTTGGTAATAAAAACACATTTATATACGTGCAAGGGGTGTATTAAACACCTTTGCCCAATCCTTCGGATCTTGCAGGCATAATGTTATGGTGTCGTAAAGTATTCGATTGGACGATTGGACTATGTTTTCAGTGGTTTCAGTGCATCATCTTTATCATTTTCAACAAGAAATTGTCTGCTGCAGGACGTAGGCATCTTCCAAGCATCGCCACATCGACCGATCTTGTATTTCTCGCATTCCGAAAAGGAGGAAGAGCTAGAGAGACTATGACTAGGCTGATGATGATTTAGTGACGGTGTTAGGAGGAAGCACCGTCAATGTACCAACAAGAACCACTGTGACTTTGACTCCATCGGAGCCCAACGTGCATATTCGTGCCGCGAACCCAAACACTCCGGTGTACATTTCCCGCCTACACTACACCAGTACGGCGGAGGACATCGTGGAGTACGTGCGCCAGAAGACCAAGTACGTGGCGAGAGTGTGGAGTTGCTGGAGTCGCGCAGCTACGTCAACTTTGGGGCGTTCGTGGTGTAAGTACCAACATGTTATGGATCTGCATAATCGTGTTGGAAGAGGATATTAGGCCGCAAGGAGTGGTGTTCCGTCGTTTTCATGGGCAAGTGCCATATGTACCTACGTGCAGCACAAAGACTTAGTGCTTAACTGAAGTGTTACAAACATAGTTTTAAGGCTCTCTTTACTAAAACAAATTGTATTTTGTCATATTTATGTTAGTCAGCTTTACATGACATACTAAGGTATGTAAGGCTGCCAAAGATGCCTGAGAAAAAGTGGATGTTGTTGTCGTTTGTATTTACATCATAAACATCGATTTGTAAAATGTACTGTTGCTATAGATTACCTACCTATAACTTGTATTGCTGGAGAATCAATAAACTACCATTATAATAACTGTGTTATTGTTTGTATGCTTGAAAATGACGGTCTTAAGGTCTAACTACCCCACACACCCTAGTGTCAGAGTTTCTAAACATGGTTTGACGACAGCAATTTGGTGACAGGGACCACCGGCTTGATTGCTTTTCCACCAGAGATGCGCTATGCTACGTTGCTATGAATGCGTTAGGATGCAATTGAAGTCATGGGCATTGTTCAAAACTAAGACACTACTCACGATACTAATTGCATTAGGGCTACTATTTCGTAAATCAAAAATATTTTGATAATGCTACTTTCATTGCGGCCGGCCGGCACGCGCGCGGCATTTCCTTACAAGTAGCATTAACAAAATATTTTTGATTTGCGTAATAGTAGCCCTAATGCAATTAGTATCGTGAGTAGTGTCTTGGTTTAGAATAATGCTCATGACTTCAATTGCACCCATATCCGCCAATCATATTCATTGGTGCACAATTGCACATAGCTTAGCACTGGTGGAAGCGGATTCAACTAAGATGTTTTCTATATGGAAGGATGCGTACTATTATGGATGTGTGCTTGATGAAAAGCAGCCTTATACGTGCCTTCCGAAGCATAGAGTACCTCCAAACATTGATTGAAAATCAATCTAGTTTTACAAACTCGCGGGAACGCACAAGCGTGTTTAACCGAACGCTCTTACATCTTTTGAACATAGTCACCCTGAAATCATCCACAACTTCTTACACGCAGTTTAGCAGACCTAAAGTACTTGGGTACCTACATAAATAAAACGATCAAAGTTAATAATGGTTTATAGTCAGAATTCTTTATTACACAGTTTAAAATATCGATTAACAACTCGTAGATCAGTCCATATTCGAATTTCCTGGAATTATTTTAACCAGCTCCATGGTCCATAGTGATAGGTAGTGGTTTTTAAGATGCATGGATGCAGTTTTAATGATATTCTTTCCATGCGTTTCTGCGAAACACTATTCTTCGCAAATTGTTTCTCCGAACACTATTCACCGAAGCCTTCATACTGCGACGTTTTGTTTGGTCTATCCATTGGTTGCTCTTCATCTCTCAAGGGAAAATAAACATTGGCATGTCCACGTTCACGTTAAGGTTTTTATTTCAAGCCAGCTTCAAAATAAGGATAAGATGAGTAGGTACCTATCGCATCCTTTTAAGAACCAGCATTTTGGTACATATTTCATAAGTCCATCATAAATATATGAATATCGAAAACGGTTCATATTCACAATCACAGCACACAAGAAAAGTAAATACCATAATTTAATTTAGAATTATTATATAAACATAGGATGTAATTTTATTGAATTTTGTTGACAACCACTCACTGACAAGTATAATGACGTAATGCATTGACATGGATGCCACTTTAATATAAAACGATAATGATACCAGCCAGTTATAAAAAAACACTGGTCCGAATCTTATTATGTTACAATGAAGGGCTTAACCTCCTTCGAAACATTTTCTTACTTTGTCAAGGAAAATCCACAAAGATTTTATAAATGTAATTATGTATTTTCTTAAAACTACCTTTAAAAATTAAAAATTGTATGGTAAATAATATTTCTATTTTCATTAAAGTTATATTTTGTTTCATGACTATTATTTCGGAATACGATTCGGACCGGATTTTTGAGAAAGAGACAGCGCTATACAGTTTACGTATTGCTAGTTGCTTCTTTCATGTTAAAGCAGGGAATAGACAAATCTTACAGATCGTTCGTTCTTTCCCCGCACTAAGCAAGAGTAAAACAGTATTGTTTTGTAGAGGTCGTGGTACCAAACAAAGTGTTATTGTTTTAAGCCTGAATCAAAACGTTCCTGCAATAGGATTGTTTTGTTAAAGGTGGTGGTAGCGGCCCTGTACTTGTATAATGTTTAATTAATTCCTGAAGGCAGAATAAAAATCTCAGCTGATTACCTCTGCTTGATGACTTCCTCACCCTCCTCTTACTTCAGGTACCTACTTCAAACCGCGGAAATCAATGAATTGTGTCTCTTTTATGGTGCTCAAATAGGTATCGAAAAGTAATTTTTCCTGAATAGGTATCATCATCGCCCCTCTTGCCTTCCGATTGGCACTTCGTTTGTAGAATGGCATGTAAACGACTTCGCTTGAATTACAATAACACTCAAATATTCGGTTACTAATTAATTATATTCGCGCAAAGAGGGGGAGCATCGCCAGATGCGGCTTCATTAATACACGATCGTGTCGAGGTCAACTTGCCGAAGCATTTTATTACAGTTACCGTCGAAGCGATTCATTACTTAATCAACAGCACCTGGCTACAGGTCGGTGTTGCCAGCTAACACCTAACTAGAAACCACTTCTATTAATCTCGGCGTCCCACTAGTTAATGTCGCATTTCTCGTGACAAAAGTCCAGACCGTGATAGTGAGCTGTAATCCCCACGCTGCGTTCTTAAGAAACCGTGGAGCTCCTGCGAGTAGTATCGCAGTTACAAATGAAACAGCGAGTGTCGGCGCTGATTACGGGCTCTCATAGCGCGCCCCAGATCCGCGCATTGTGCGCGCTCGGCCCGCACCCGCCGGCGCTGCATGTACTAGCGCGCGCCACAATGCGCCTATTCTTTGTTATTCCAGTTTTTTCGTCTTCGAGCGACGTTCTCAGATAAGTAGGCCGTGTCTCTTTCAGTCGACCCACTTTCTAAGCTTCGCCAGAAATGAATAAGCAGAGGAACCGCTGCGAAATGTACGCGGAAAGTATTTAACATTTAGAACCGCTCGGCGTCGCTACGCTACTCGTATTGTAAGCAGTCGCATAGTGCGACTTCTACTGAACGTTAGTCGCAAACTCGCTAATAATAAGGAAATTTACAAGCTTTGTGAGAATATTTGGTGAAGCGCAAGTGACGAGAGGGCGCGGCTCGACATCAAGAAAGCGTTATCTACCCATTTGTTAGACAAGAGAAGACAGAAGGTATGAGTCTACTGTCAGAGTAACCCTTAAATGTAATCGTTGCACGAACTACTTTTAGCCTAGTTGTCTTGGTCTATAGGTATGTGACACGATCTTTCATGGTTTCGAGTTGCAAAATGAAAAACCCTACGTTACTTGCTTCTGTCATGAGCGGCGTGGATTGAAGTTCTTTTTACCACGGCGCGCTTTCCGCTCGCCGCTCGTGACTCGCGCCGCGTCGCGTCTGTTTGTAGTGGAAATGAGCTCACGTCTCGGCATGCAGATGCCTTCCTATTATTCTGCTGTTTGAGAACAACTCCCGGCCGATATTAATTCCCGCCTCACATGTTATTGACTGCACTATCATTATAAACTTGGGATAACGAGCTATTTGACAAGCTTTGTTCCTCTAACAATAATGATCTTTTCTTTATTATAAGGGGTATGAATTCAATTATTTTTTTCAAGTAGATATTCTTGCAGAATTCGGAGGATTATATCCTACAAAATGGTTATCAGAATAAATATTAATCTGGTTTTTAAAACGCTTCACTCTCATAATAATGCAAGTGATGGCCAAGTAATAGAATAGCAGGCGACGTCACCCGCGTGTCGCATGACGCGTATTTGTCGCTCACACGTCAGCCACACTCATCTCGTGTGATTTGTTGCCCGCACCGCCACACGCCGCGCGCCGCGCACGTAATGCCGGCTGCGTTTTATTGACGCGCGTTTCAGATGATTCACGGCCATTCTTTTTATTTTATTTTATTACTAGTGGGCTGCAATATCTTTTTTTCAGAAACCTTCCTTATATAGAACTACTGTGCAAAATTTCATCAAAATCAGTTCATTCGGTCTGTTCTCTATTCCAACTTAAAGCTAACATTGTCACCGGTCGCGTGGAACTGCCACGTACTTGTCGTTGCATAATGTCTGAACACCTTCCTTAATACACAATGAGGGTCGCAATACAAGTGGAATTACATTCAGTTATTAAGTTTGAAGGTGTCGGACAGACGATGAGTTTTATGTAAATATCAACGTAAACCTGCAGATGTCAGACATTACGTCTCCGAGGTAGATTTGTAAGAGCAGTGAGATTCCAACTAGACTCGCGTCAAATATTAACTGCGAACACGGCTGAAAGAGAATAATTCAGGCATTTTGTGGTGCAGTGTTCGATGGGCGGGGTTCGATGTTCGGCGCGGTACTTACAAGGCGCGCGCTCGCGATGGCTTATCAGCTGAGTGTTTGATATCCCTCGAGAGCAGCGCGTTACGAGATTACCTGTATGTTTATGTGTATGTATGTACGTAGTGTTCGCGGAATGTATCGTTCAGCGGCGTAACTCGTCCCTCGTGTATTTGTTACATATTGGTGGAGTTTCATTACAAACAAATGCCTGTTACATACGTTTCTCGTAGGTTGATCAGTTAGGTAAGGTACCTGGGTCGAATATGGCCACCTTAAGGTTTCGTGTCTTTTTTTATATAGTTTTTAAGATTGGAGGGTAAGCCACGGTATTTATTTATAAAGCGTACTTAAGAATCTTTCATATTGTAGCAAAAAAACAATAAAAATATTGAATATTAACAGATATTCTTTACTTTTTCGTAAATTTAAAAGTTGGCCATATTTACGACAGGGTAGGTAAATATGCCCACGGGTATGGCCATATTTACTGTATCACTTTAAAATTATTTAAAAAGGCAAATTAAGTAAAAGAAGACGTCTGTTTTTTTATAAAAATATATATATTTAGGAATGGCACGAATGGAATGGAATGGTTTTAAAATTAAATGAGAAGGAATTATAAAAATCATCATCATAGTGATAATGAAATTGGCCATATTTTCAGTCACGCCATTTTTTTTTTTTCTTTATTCAGACGAATCATAAACACATTATTATTTTGAGAACTACACAAAAAAATATCAAAATACAATTGCCGCACAGCATGGCAACGTACATAAAAAACAATAAAATCGAAAACTAACAGAAATATAGGACCGAATTTACTTGGATGTTTTTATAACGGCAGCGCGGCTTCCACGAAATCTGAGCGACTGGCGTCTGTGCGAGAGGGGTGGCGGGGGCGCTACTCGGATACGTGGCTCGGCCGCGATCGTATACCGTCGCGTTCAGTTTTATAAAGTGTTGCGTTTTAGAAATAATAGTATGTGGCCATATTTATCGGCTGGCCATATTCGACCCAGGTACCTTATTATACGTCACGAAGTCGTCTCCGCGTACAAATGTGTGTGTCAGTGCGAGTGAGCGCTGAGCTCTCCTCGCGCCACACTTTAATGAAAAAACTTGTCGCGTCCCCCCCCCCCCCCCCGCACGTCACACGCACCCTCTCGTGCCACAGTGCACGCACTACAGTGACACAACTAACTTTCACTAAATTGTACGACTTCGATTAGAACATAATGCGTACATGCAAGGTGTGAGTCTGTAATTACTAATACCTATTTGCTCTTGTTTTCCCAGCGAGCTATTTAGAGGAAGTCGACAAGCTGTACAGAAGTAGCATCAAATATTTTATCTACCAAAACATAATGTTGTACCTCACCATCTCCCGTATAATTATCACATTTTATCGTAGACAATAGGGATGTTTCCTGACTTAAATTATTCCTAACTAGCTGACCCACGCAACTTTGTCTGCGTCTCTATATTTAACTTATAACTTTCCTCGATAAATCAACTATCCAACCAAAATTATTATAAGTTAAATCGTAACAAACAAAAATTTTTATCTTTCCTCTTTATAATATTAGTTAAGATTATACTAAAATGAGAATTACTATAAATATCTCTTACTGTTAAATATACGATGTCGATAACAATCTGTACTTCTAAACATTATTTTGTTTGAATTTGAATTTCCCGGAGGCCAGCCAGAATCCCCCGTACCTACATTGCGACGCAACCCGCGTAATTATTTTTCCGCGCGGGTATTTTTACATTGCGATATCTTCTAAGATATTTGTTTAAACTGTATAGAGTAAAGAGCACAAATATTCTATATTAAATTTCCGTTCTAACGAACACATTTATTTAGATGTAGATTAATACCATATGGGTTAAATAAGCTTCGCAAAAAATAATTCTTTTTAACCTAACATTTTAATAGTAAAAAATGGTTACAGTGAGTCAATCTTAAAAGATAGACAGATGCTGTCGCGGACTTTTTTTTAGAACTTTTAAAGACGAATAATTACTTCATACATGATATTCTCGTAACTTAAACCGTTTTCACAGCGCACGCAACGGAAGCTCTCTGAAAGGAATGTTCTTTTCCCGTTTTTGCAACATTTCTCATTTATGCTCCGCTCCTATTGGTAGTAGCGTGATGTTATATAGCCTATAACCTTCCTCGATAAATGAACTATCCAACACAAAAAGAATTTTTCAAATCCAACCAGCAGTTCCAGAGTTTATCGCGTTCAAACAAACAAACTGTTCAGCTTTATAATATTAGTATAGATTAGTCCGTCTGCCAGATTATCGAAAAATATTGGATACGTATTTTTTGATTAATCAAATCGAAAAAAATACGGACGCATTCCCGATTGATAAGTCAAATCATTACTTTTTTAAACAAAAGTATGTTTATTAAATACATAATACAGTTACAGTTAAGAGAAGAGTTACAGAATACAGTTTCTCAATAAATGTACCGAAGTAAAAAAATTTTCCTTCGGTACATTTATTGAGAAACTGGACATATCTAAAATTATATTTATAGTTAAGAATTGTACCTTGCACATCTATCTACAATAAGTAGCAAAAACATTTTAAAAATACAAAGCATTGTATTTAATAAACATACTTTTGTTTAAAAAAGTAATGATTTGACTTATCAATCGGGAATGCGTCCTTAAAGATTTGAGTGAGGGCTTGTGCCGTCACTCGCCGGTAAATAATGTCATACTAATGTCTTATAATATGACATCACACGAGTTAAGTACTGTATCGTCTCAATTGTTTTTTGAAAAAAGAAAAAATATGTATCTAATATTTTTTGGAAACCTATCTGACAAAATAATTAGTTTTTTTTTGACAACTACCCTAATGTCGAGGTCATTTCAATCTTGATTCACTGACAAGGTCATAGCTGGTGTGTCGTTAATTCGCCTCCGATTAGCTAGTCGGAAGTTCGTCCGTCGGATGTGACGAGTACCCCCCCCCCCCCCCACCACCACTCCTGCCTGCTACCTCGCGCGCTAATAGCGATATGATTGCCTACTATTGTGTCCAACGATATAATATTATGTCATTATCCGCTTCAATCAGCGACACATTTGATTTGATATTATCATGTATCCACTCGTAAATACACAAGTTTGTTATGTGTTACAGTATGTGCCAGTCGAGCTGTTAGTTGATCGTTAGCTACCTTCTACCACAAACGTGCGTGCGACGGCTGCCTACAACGACGCTCGATGTCTACCGCACACAGCGTCGTTGTAGGCACCCCACAGGTGAACATACAACTTATCATTATGTTACATGTTAGTGAATAAAACGAGCTGTTAGTATCCCAATCGTTTATTGCCGACAACAGTACAATAGTACACCAGGACATCTACATACCACCACCAAAGCGGACATGTTCACAAATTGTAGCGCAAACACTTACTGAGCTAATGTTGCGATAGCCGTCACTTATTGTTGCTTAGCTCACTGACCACGTGTTAAATACCGTCCATAGATATTTAACTTACGCGTTTCTGGCACGCATATGTCACAATTGCGCGAAAGGGTTTTATATGGAACACCTGATTTTATATAATCGCGATTCAGGTGTCGGTTCCATAGAGAAAGTGGTGCAGTTTGATATTCTGTATGCAGCACACCCTTAAAAATGAGCAATATGTCATTGTATTCATGATCAAGTGTTAGTGATCGCATCATTAGCCCGCAGTGTGTACAATATGTGTCCCACGCGCAACCCCGGGCGACACTCACCGCTGTCCGGCGAGCGACTGCTGCGCGACACGCTGTCGGGGGAGCGACGCGGTGCCGCTGCGGGTGCGTCGCTCACTCGTACGGGCTGTAAGACAAATGTACGACATACGTGTCATTATTGTTGTTTACAATTTCTTATCATTATATTTTATTAAAACACATGCAAATTACAAAATACTCTGTGAAATTACACAACTGAAAGTTTGCATAATACTGTTGGCCTAAGAAGTGATGCAAAAAATAGTAGGTACTGTTACTCTTCATCTTAATTTCGTTGGCAGAACATTTTTATTTTGTTAGCCCAGAACTTTGCCGCTTCCAGTACTGTAATTCGCAATTATATTTTACTTTTTATTGCTAAGATTTGGGAATTTACATAGTTTAGAAACAAATGGTAGTTCTTTAACAAAGTTACAAAGTGATTAAGTCCTTACTTGCGCTTCATTGTCGAGTGCGGCGCGCAGAGCGGCCCAGGCGTCGCGCAGTGTTGCGGCGGCGTCGCGTACGTCTGCGGCGACGCTCTGCTTGGCGGCGGTACACTCGCGCTCCATGTTGTTGTAGTTCTCCAGGATCTCGCGCACTTCCGACTCGCGGTCTTTCACGGTCGCCTGCACACAAACATAACTCTGACTTTGACTGTACGACTGCAACAGTTTAGCAACAGTTGCAGAGTTCGCCCATCGATTACATACCGAGAACTTCACGACTTCCGTCGGAAAACGCGTTAAATGACGTTCCGCAGTCGATTAGACGTAATCTGCACATTACGACAGAAAGACTGCGCAAACTTGCTTAACGCATTTTCCGACGCGTTAGAAATCCGCCAGATTGACAAGTAGTCTTAGTCTTACCAAAGAGGGGTATCGTGGTCTATAACCTAAGGCTGTGCAGGCGGTGGCAGTACTTACGGCGACGCTGTCGACGGCTTGGCGCCGCTCTATGGGCGGCAGTTTGCCGGCAGCAGTGAGACCAGCCCCAGTGGCGGCGCACCAGGCCAGCGCCTCGTCCAGCCGCGCGCTGTACTTGCTGAGCGCGCTCAGCTTGCTGTTGATGTACTCGCCGTGCGCCGACAGACTCGCCTGAGCCTGGGTACAACACAACACATACGTCAGCACCGTCACATCAAAACTATCATAATACCCACCCATCTGATTTGTAAACTCAATAATAAATCATATCATCAGGACCAAACATTTTATGCACCCACTAAACTAACGTCAACTAAACTTGCGGACCACTGGGCACTGTTGCTAACTACTGGATGTGGACGGACGTTTGCACTAATCTTGAAATCAAGATCTCTTGAACTGAAACGCATCAGTTCAAGAGATCTTGATTTCAAGATTAGTGCAAACGTCCGTCCACATCCAGTAGTTAGCAACAGTGCCCAGTGGTTGCTCGCAGTGGCAAGTCCGCCAACTGTCCGGTTATTTGTCGTGCAGTCGTGCTCCACCGCGACAACTCTGCCTGTCCTACTTCACGCTTGCACGTTTACTTATTGTTCGCACTTGCCGACAACTTTGCAACAAGTTTTGCTGAAAACTTGCTCAAACTGAAGCTGTGTTTTCATGAATCTGTTTAAAGCAAACAACTCGGGAAGCAGACTAGGAGCTCTTGATAAATCAAGATGATGCCTTACTTTTATAAAATCCGTCGGGAATGCTTCATAATTGTTGTTAGTAGTTGCACAACATTGTTGATACACCTTGTTTTTGTGTTGAAACATGTTGTCGACATATGAGACTTTACATAGATATATCTATGCCTACGCATTTCCATTTGAATCCGCTGATCGTTGTAACTGAGGGTTTTTGCACATCAGCTAATCAGAGGCCGGATGCGACGTGAATTGGACTGGACATGACTTGCACTATCACGAATCAGGTGTTACTTATACGAATACGTCCTGTCGAAAGCTATTATGTGACGAGCCATCGAAATACACGAGTTAGCTACACAATCCACTATCATGCTGTAGGTATGGTACTATAGGTGACTTTTTTACTAACAAAACAAAACGAGGTCCTTTCAACACAATTTCAGGGTTCCGTACCGATTGCGACGGAAACCCAGACTTCTGTCCCGTGCGAGTTTGTTTTGTCTGGGAAACAAAATATAGACATGATGATTAAGCACTTTACATAGTTACAGTAATCAATAATATGTTTTAAGCTCCCGGACCGACCCGGACTCCACCAAAGAGGAGGCAAGCGGAGAGGAGACTCGTAATAGCAAGGATGTGTCCACCGAAGCTGTGCGGACATGTGCAAAGCGGAGACGATAGAAGATGTACAAAGCGACACGTTCACGCTCACTGCACGTCGTCTCATCTCGTCTCCACTTCGGTGGACTTCCTTAGCGCTTCCACAAGACAAGCTCACCCATTGTATCAAATCTTGATTTCTCTGTTCATGTGTTCAATTCTTTATGCGGAACCCCACTAGCTGACACGCATTCGACAGTTTTTTCCCGCATCACGGTGTGTAGATCGATACGTCACGTCACCCCGAGTGTCGCTAATGGTATGCCGAGCACGCACACGTCACGTGGTCTGCGAGCTCCGTGCGCGATACAAAGGGCGACACACGCATGGACAGACAGACCAAATGCATTGTTAGTTGGGTTGCTGATCACTGTGCTAAGAAATAGTGTTGACGGAGCCATACAACACAATGTTTGCTCATCAACAATAAGAATAGAATAGAATCATCATCATTCTCCTACCCTTATCCCAATTCATTTGAGGTCGGCGCAACATGTCTTCTTCTTCCATACTTCTCTATTTCTCGTCATCTCAGCAGTCACCTTTCTAGCCATATCATCCTTCACACAGTCCATCCATCGTTTCTTTGGCCTTCCTTTTTAATATTCTTTATAATAGGGAATATTCATGTTTTTCTATTTTGTCTTAAATTAATAGTTTACTATTTTATAACGTAGAAAAAAATATTAATGGGCTTCAAAATACTCTAGATATTTTTAAACTGAAAACTTTTAAAAAATGTAAGCAGTTCAAACGCCGCCATTTTGCGCGCGCTTTGCGTGACGTCACATGACACGTCCAGTGGGTGTTTCACAGAACATTATATTATACCCTAACGGGATACAATGTCGTGTCAGATGACGTCACATTTCGTTCGACCAATGGTGGCGCGTTTTGGAAGTTTGAATTTCGCTCCCTTATTTTGCACTTTTTGAACATTAGTTTAGGGGTTTAAATAATAAGTAAATAAAAAAAATCCTTTTCATTATAATATTACGATAATAAGTATTCGAGAAAAAAATATTTTAGGCCATTTCAAATTTTATGCATAATATTCCCTATTGATCTCTTGCCCTTATCCCAATTCATTCGGGTTCGGCGTTCTTCTTCTTCTTTCACACTTCTCTATTATTCGTGATCGCATCAGACAAAGGAGGTGCCTGCCATATCATTCTTTAGACAGTCCATCTATCGTTTCTTTGGTCTTCCTCTACCCTTAAGAAAATTATATTAATTATTAATTATTACCCCTCTTACTCAAAACCTTCCTCATTCCTCTGCATCACATGCCCATACCACGACAATCGATTACCACACAACTTTGCAGTCACCGGCGCCACTTTCAAACTTACATTCATCATTTCCTCATTTTTATTCGCGTTACACCACACATCCCCTTAGCATTCTCATCTACGCCATATGCAAATGTCTTTCATTTATCCCTTTTTTGACCCAACATTCTGATCAATACAAGACAGCAGGTCTAACCATTGTTTTACAAAAGTCGCAGCTTCTGTCCGTGACCTGTCGCCATTTCATCCATCCCCTGTTAATTCTGAGCTTAAGTGAGTTAACAGAGATACCGGAAATCGGAGCGGACAAGAAGAAACGCGCCATCTAGCGCTTTTTTAATTTTCGGTAACTGTATTGATTTCATTTTTATGTTACATTTTAGAACCCTTAACCAAACGACATAAATAAATCTGCAAGTGAAGAGCCACATTTTAAAAACAAGTGTGCATTGGACTCGCGCGCCGAGGGAACCCTATAAAAATATTTGTACGAGTAAGTAGGTATTTTACACATGTGCTGGACATTTGCTTCTTGCCAAGTACCCTATCGGTTTTGATTCAATTATTGAATCGCAAAACAAGTGACATTTATACAGTCATATTTTTTATGGCGTTGACTTCGAAGTTAGATTTTTCCACTGTACCAGGAAAGGAGACCTCTGTAGTTGTTATTAAGTACTATGATACCTCCACGCCTGACAAACAAGGTCTTGACAGACGGACAGACATAGGGACAACAAAGCTTTTAAGATCGTACGGATCCCTAAAAGTGGGTTAGGTTAGGTTGCGTTCGAACTGCGTTCGAAAAGTTTTAATTTATATTTGTCTATCGATTTGATAGCATTAACAGTCATCATTGATTTCCACTTCCCAAAGCCGTCGCGTGAGAACGCACACATACAAACGAGTCGCATGCATGCTTCCTACGTTGGTGACGAAGCGAGTTAGTGTTCCTGTAGGTCCGCTGTGGTCTCAGTGAGCGGGCGATGCGTGTGTGTGCGTGTGCTTGGAGACTCTGCTACGGAGTGAAGTGTGTGCCCACCAAACAGAAGTGCAGAAGGTCAGCTCTATACAACGAGGTTCTATAAACGAACGCAAATACGTGTATAGGTACAGTGAGTACAACCGCACTGACTACAGGCGTTTATTCGACATGGCATGTTAAGGTCCACGTTCGTTGTCTACGCGTAGCTGACCTTCTGTACACACACATTGAGTGGTGCAGTGAGTGCCGCCGACACGATTGCCCTCAGTCCCTCTCGGCTGGAGGGCTGTTTAGTCTAGCCACGCTCTCGTCTGCCGCTAGTTTATATGACAGACGTGCTCAAACATTACACCGCGTCAGCGAATATTGTCTATATTTACTCAACGGAATGCCACGATCATGCCATGGCGGGACATGCATGCTGCTGCAGCGAGGTAATGCTAGATGTAGAGATCTCTGTTGTTAACTATTGGATCGTAATCAGTTACAAATGAAAGCCGTACATCGGTCGCCAATTATCTTAAAGATGTGTGTACGTCATCAGCGCGTCACGTCACGTAAACGTCACACGTCGCGCGTGCCGCTGACGTCGGGTGCCAATGACCTCGTCCAACAACCAAAATATACGGCGAACAGCTGCGCACTAATGAAAGAAATATACATCGTCTACCAGGACTAACTCTAACGTGTCGGACCTTCTATATGTCATACATAAAATATGTAATACCGATGTAAATACATAATATTTAAGTTTGAGTGTAGTATAGGTCATCTCTGCCTACCTTCTCGAGCTCGGCCTGCAGCTGCGCGGTCTGGTCTCCCTTGGGCAGCTGCTTGTTCTTGCGCAGCACCTCCATGTCCTTCAGCTTGCTGGCCAGCTCCTCCTCGCGAGCCTGCCGAGGAAGTCACACATTAGCGCCTTCATAAACAAACCAACACCTACATCAAAGCTCGAACAATAACAATAACCCCTTTTGTCCCTAAGGTCTTACATAATATATCCTACAGAATTTGGTTATTATATTTAGCATGCAAAACTTAAACTTATAAAACTGCAATTTAGTCCTTACTTAGGCAGTTACCAAGTCTGTTATGTAACTAATTATTATACGGTCGCTTCGTAACACATTTAGGCGGGACTAAAACAATATCAAACGCAAAACATGAAAAATACGATGTAAACTGTGAACAATCAGCTACAGCAACAACACTTCACTCGCAGCCGCCGATAACGCAGTCGTTGCAGCTTATTCAATAACGTCAGCTTTATAAAGCGTTACGTGACTTGCATCAAGTCACTCCTTCACCACTTTCCATTCAGTTGTAGTTATCTGTTGCTACAGACAGACAGACGCAGGTAACTAAATATAACCCACGTTCACATGAGGTATGAACATGTGAATGTACGCGCGTTATTATTCATGGTGTGGAGTGTGGACATGTGTACGAGCACTGCGCTATTTACAGATCTCTACCAAATCACATTTGAGATTCTTCTCTGTACTGTCTGTATATGTGAGTGAACATTTTAAGCACCGTATTGTATCGTTTTACGTTGTTTTCTTATGAAACATTGTGCAATAAGGAGTTCATTGATATCAACAGGGTGTACAATGAATGACAAAATGTGTAGGCATTTGATCTAGAACTCAAAGTGCTGCAATCAGTGAAGACAAACATCTTACTGTATCTTTATGGTACCCACCGGAATAGTGAATCTAACATTATTTAAGATACTCACGGAGAAATTTTAAAGAACATTTTCGCTAAAAGCTTGTATTTATTAAATATCAAATAACAGAGAATGAATATAATGTCTCGTGGATGACATTTAACAGTAAAGACATAAAACAGTGTGCGATATCGGCGAGCGCGCGTTTCATGACGTCGTTAAGTCACATTAGCGCTACGCTGCCGAGATGTGTGACTGCCGAACTGCCGACTGCCTTACAGACACGATCAATATTAAGCATACTGACTAGAAGGAACCTCGGACCTGGACATATTGTACATGTTCAACAGTCTCACATGAGCCTCTTTGTAATAACAGATGCTGACACAGCAGATGAGGCTTATTTGAGCGTCCCACCGCGCCGCGCGGTGCGGTACGTCGCTGACACCGCAATATGCACGTGTCGTGGGAGCTGAACTCACAAATGCACTGAAGACGTGCACGAAGTCGCAGCCGACTAGTGATACTAACATTACACTGCACTGAACCGAAAACCTTTCATCAGGCAGATTGGAAACTTGCAAAATTGAATTAAAGTATCGACATCTTTATTGGAAATCACTAACAAATTGTGTATACAGAGTCAGCTCCTCGGTCGACAGTGTTTTAAATTCTGTGTCACCGGTGGCAGCAAAAAGTCCTCTTTAAACTACATGTTTCGCGACCGCAATGATGGCAAAGAGGCAGCACGTGTTATGTAGACTGCTCTCGTTGCCGCTATTTACGTAACATATGGATTTCCCCGCAGGATCAGCGACAGGTTCACACGAGCTCGCTGACTCACCAAGCGAGGCGGCGGCACCGGACTCAACATAAACAGGGGACCCATTGCCGGGGCCTCGCCACTACCGCTATAACATGTGGAGCTTATGAAACAGAAACTACTATCAATTGAATACTGGTAATGTGGTAACAACTGCATGGGATGGAAGTGTATCTAGTAGCTATGTATATTGACTACGTTTAACAGGTAACTCAGATGGCAAGGGCCATGGCATGCCCTGAACAGTCATCGTAAACCCTATGCTTGTATTGTTTGGAAATCTGCACAGCACAGGAATAAACAACAATAAGTTTCGCTGAGCACCTGGCCCCACAGGAGTAGGACCAGTGAGTACCGGCAAACTACACTATGCAGCTGAATTTGAATTCAGGGACGACTCTGAAATATGGTGATGTTTTTAAAAAAGATGCAATCTTCCACAATAGAAATGAAAGAAACGACTCCTTTATTACGTTGTTTGTATTTTAAATTCGTTGGACTTTGAAAGATTGCCAACAAGTATTCATGAATGAGAAAAGAAATACGTCATTTATCACACACAATCTTACAAGTTACAACCAAATTGCATCTACAAGAGATGTAACCAATTAGTTATTATTAGACGTCGGATTACAAGCACTAAAAGAGCGAAATATGCACAAACTGTTTGTACGGGAGCACCAGGACTTGGGTAGAATAAAACGAGGAGAATTTGGGATTACTTGAAAAAATGTGTAAGTACTATCAGGTAATGACACAAGCAGTAATGAATACGCAGTTCTTACATCAAAAACTTAAAACTAAAACAGGACGCATCGTCGCTCGCTGCTACGACGAATTCATCAGGCGCTCCAACACTGTTATTTATTATTGAATTAACGTTTATTGTCACAAACTATAGCAAGGTGAAAGCAACATTCACGTCAAAACCGCCACGTATTTAGTACATCATTCTGAACCATCCCAAACCAAATACAAACTTTTCACCGGTAAACTGAAGTACTCAAATATAATCCAATGTGCAGTTATTAGTCTTAAATGAAGAATGTACCTAAATACAAACGCAGCGGTGCGGCGCGCGCTGGGGTCACTCTTCCAAGCTAAAGTATCGTCAACGACACATATCAACAGGTCACAGTGCGAACATTTGTAACTCGTCACGTTGTCACTCGCGCACGTATTGTACGTCGCCGTCGCTCACAACGCACCGCACACAACACCGCACAGACACGCGCGTACGCAACGCGACGCTACTCGCGACGCACGCCCGCGGAAGTGCGCGCCGGGGAACTAAGCGCGCGAGACACCGCACATATTTCATTTCGATATAAACCGGCAGACGCTACCGATACCAATGTAAACATTACATCGATTACTACTAGATCTATATCTGAGCGCGGCGCACGCAACTCTTACGTCTTTACGCAAGTGGGCGCCGCAGCGATGGGACACGAATATTTTCCTAGATTCAGAAATAGACGCGATGCCGCCGCGATCCGCTCAGGTCTGCTAACTATCAGTTCACTTCCTTATAGGGACACTTCTCGGTAACCTAACAAAGTGCTTCACCAATGGTACTTAAACCTATAAAGCTGGATGTGTTTCAGGTCAGAATCGAATATGATTTTAACGTAAATTCTTAGGAACGCCGACGATTATTCTTTAAGTACGACTTCCATGTAAACTTTAAAATATTTCTTATATGTCGAAATGTTCAGCTCTAGCTACGATTATGTGATGATGAACTCTCCGAGAGCCGAGTTGGATGCTTCGTCAGTTCAACGACAAACAACTTGTTTGTTAACATTCAACACAAAAGCTTAAACACATAACAAAGAGCTAGCAGATGGTCAGAAGATAGTGCAATTGAAGCCACTCACTGCTGGGTCACACTCGCGTGCCGCTGAGTGGGGTACTATCTTGAGTGCCATGGGGGACAACTATAGTGTACAGTTGTCCCCCATGGCACTCAAGAGAGCCTTAATCTCATAACGTGTACTTAAAGTTCTGTAGTGACGGAGTTTAGCCGCTAATGCGGTCGGATGCACGACGAGCTCGTCAGCCAACGATACCGATGCACTTCTGCCCTTTACCACGTACTTAACGTATTATGTTCAACTAATCTTGATATTAGACGGATTGCTAAGAAGAATTTATTAAAACTGAATGGCGGCAAACAGATTCATCTATCATACAAGAAAGTTATTACCTATTTGGTAGATTTTTTTAATGATCTTCCAATTAGCAACAACCAAAGAACACAAACGTCTAAAATATTGTTGTAATGTGCCAACATCTGATAAATATCACTTTTCCGCCTTCCCAGGGAAGTCATAAGTGTGGACGTCAACCGAGTAGTATAAGATACGCGCCATCTTTATTGCAGCCATCTAAATACCACGTCATATTCGCACGTCACATAAAACAGGAATAGCTCCGTGTTGACACTCGCACGCTCGACCCCCCAAATATTATTGTTTTCATCTGCGATGGAATCAAGTCTGCGCGCTGAATGCAATATCATACGTAAACAAACAAACAGTGAATATTTAATAAACTTTCCTTGAAGCATGTGATAGTGAGCAAGTAACGACGGAGCATCCCCGTCGCGCGCGTATTTTTAAAACACAAACAAACACGGATCTATTCTTAGCGCGCTGTAAATATCCGCGGCGCGTATTTTTACGCGGAGACGCGTGCGCGTGCAACACGTGCAGGGTACACCTCCCTTAGCACTTCATAAAGTAAATCTAATTACAACATCACGCTTGATTTTCCTCAGAGTGTAAGGCAGAGATGATACTAGACCTAATTTTCAACAATTTTGACCCCGTCAACTTGGAGTTCAAACTAGGTTGCTAGAGGTCCAAAGTCCCGAACGCGACGTGGTCAGGGACTCAGGGCACTAGAGAAACAAACCTAACAATCTGAGCCGTGCCCCTTGCCCTTGATCCCGCTGCCTAGCGACAGCACAGCGAGAGCCTCCACAGGCATTAGCTAAAACGAATATCGGCACAATGATCGCTGAGTTCACACCCCATACGTCGAGAACCTCGCGAGCCAAGTCAGGATACTTGATTTGTTTATCTTTCTCGTTTTTCACGAGGTTCTCGTTAGCAAGATTGTAATTTTATTTTATTATTGTGTCTGTTGACATGTAATGGTTTTTATGGGTTTGTTTACTCTGTATGGATCTTATATGAGCTTGTATTTGTTTTGTATATGAGTACGTTATAAGTTGATGATTAATTCCACGTAACTAGGTTTCAGTACAGAGTGTGACGGTGCGTCTGGCTCAACACCAGCCCAACGTGTGCATCGTGTGTGCAGCATTACCTACGATCCACGTGGAGTACACTGCGGCTTCAGAAGCCACCGAAGATAAAGATATGCCAGGACACACTGTGCATGCTTCTCAATATCATAATAAGGATTCGAAAAGAATAACAAAAATGCACGTTTTGGTATATTCATCAAGTGCATGCATGTTGAATTCAGCATTGTATAATAATATATTAGGAATGCATGCGGCCATAAATCAGTGCGAGGCACATCGGGAAACAAAGCGCGCGCGCGACGTAAAGTGCGGCGCTCACTCGCTACACACACGTACACCTAACGTGCGCGACGTGGGACGTGCTACGTGGGGGGGGGGGGGGGCGGCAGAATTATCCTGGCGGGATATAATATGTGTCCTAATACAGGGTGGACGCACCAACGATTTACTTCACATAATTATTCAATTCATCATTCTGTTCTGACCCCCTCCCCCCCCCCCATAGATTTTTTTTATCAGTAATTAAAATGTATTGAATACGTGTTAATCTTTTGTGCGTCGGTGTCCCTTCCACTCTCAATATTGTATGTAAATCAAGAACAAATTAACATTCACTTAACCAAAACGTGCATTACAAATTACTTCGTTTGACGAAATTCACGCGATTCAGTCAGTTTTTCCCAGTTGGTAGCGGATAAATTATTATAGATCAAACGGACCTTTGTCCTTTATCAAAAAAACAACGAACTTGGAAGCGAAACGAAACTGCGAATACGACACGACCAACACCAACAACACGTGGTCACATCAGCCACTCAAACCGATCTACAATCTAAACTTAACAGCTTAAGATTTAATTTAGCCTGGCAAAAATGCTTTGTATACGAGTATATGCGGCGAACTGCATTGCCGTTTAGTAGCGGTGACATTTGAGTGTGATTCTTACGAGCTAGTTCGTAAAGTAAGTTTTCCCTCACAGCGACACGCATGGTCTGCCCTGGCCGGGTGCCAGCGCTGCACTGGGCGATACGTAGCGAGGCAGCGCGCCTACCAACTGTGATTTACGGCCAGGACCTGCCTAGCGCCTACCGGCCTAGTCGGACCAACACACGTTATAATTGCATTTTTTGCACACAAATACACTGTTATTGATAAATGTACTTGCGAGCTACTTCCAATGTGTTTCGTGTTAGTCTCGTATTTTGTTTGAAATTAGGTTTGTCGTTGTCTCAATTTATCGAGCTTAACCGTGATTATGTGTGTAGACCGCTATAAACTATACTTATATCTATTATTTATCACATAACATAAAAAAATTGACGTAGTCTTTTAGTTTTTCAGAATAAGAACGCCAAAGTTGACAATTTAGCGCAAAAATCACGGGTGATACTAATAGGGATGGTGGAAAATCATTTAAAGGTTGTTTCAAGAGCTTTTTTGAAATTTCCAGGAGTGCTGCTATTAAACAGTCGGGTGGCATGTCGTGCCTCAAAAATATAAAAATCTATCCCATTTTTATTTGACCTAAAGGTGACAGTAAGTATTGTCATTGCGTATAATTAAGACTTTATAAACTAAAAGTAAAAATGCCTTGCGGTAGAATTATTTGTTTTAACTTCTGCACCTGCAATAGGGGATCGGACTGGGTCAAAATAATATGATTCTTTTTAGTCCGTAAAATATTTAATACGTGTTTTTTGTTTTATCAAATCAATAAAAAATGTCGAAGATAAAACGCGTCAAAGATCTTGGAGTGGGACTTGAAACGTCACTTGTGTCGTCAAAATGTACTATCTTATGACGTCACACCGAAGCACTGTATCGTCTTCATTTTAAGTTTAGGTGAAAAAAGAAAAAATACGTGTCCAATAATTTTTGGAAATCTATCTGACGGACTAATTAGTTTTTTTTTGTCCGATCCCCTATTGTCACTGAATTGCAGAGCCTTGCGTAAATTAGCCATAGTTGTGAAAAATCCAACGCCATCCATTTTATTTTTCGAAAACGAATTCAAACGTTAAGTGAAAAGTTATCAATAATGTATGAATGCAATATAGCGTACCTTGACAAGGCTGAGTCGTATAGCGAGGCAGGTGCGGTCGGCGACGTTGGCGCAGGTGGTGTTGAGCAGCTCAGCCACAGCACGCAGCTGCGCCCGCGCCCCCGCCGCCCACGCCGCGCCACCCTCCGCTACCAGGTTACTGCTCTCCACGGCACTGATCCTGAACCGTACACAACGTCTTATTTTTCTCTATTACTTAGCAGCGACAGTTTCGAACTATACAGGGTCGAATTAAATAAGCTGGCAAAATTTCTCAGCTGCGTGCGAATTGAAATTTAAACATTACAAAAACAATATAGGTGACTTTTTTTAGAGGTCAATGACTGCATGTTGCATGTTTCAAGTATGAGTTTGGCCTTGTGTATTGCTGACTGTTATGGATAGTAATAGTAAAGACTTACTTATCGTTGAGCTGCTGTATGGCGCTGGCGGCGCTGTACCAGCGCTCGTTGAGCAGTTCCAGCTGATCCTGTACATCGCAGGCCAGCGGCGCGCCGCACGCAGACACCACGGCGCGGCCTGCCGTGCGAGCTGACTGCACGCACTCCAGCCGAGACATAATAGTAAAGACTTACTTATCGTTGAGCTGCTGTATGGCGCTGGCGGCGCTGTACCAGCGCTCGTTGAGCAGTTCCAGCTGATCCTGTACATCGCAGGCCAGCGGCGCGCCGCACGCAGACACCACGGCGCGGCCTGCCGTGCGAGCTGACTGCACGCACTCCAGCCGAGACATAATAGTAAAGACTTACTTATCGTTGAGCTGCTGTATGGCGCTGGCGGCGCTGTACCAGCGCTCGTTGAGCAGTTCCAGCTGATCCTGTACATCGCAGGCCAGCGGCGCGCCGCACGCAGACACCACGGCGCGGCCTGCCGTGCGAGCTGACTGCACGCACTCCAGCCGAGACATAATAGTAAAGACTTACTTATCGTTGAGCTGCTGTATGGCGCTGGCGGCGCTGTACCAGCGCTCGTTGAGCAGTTCCAGCTGATCCTGTACATCGCAGGCCAGCGGCGCGCCGCACGCAGACACCACGGCGCGGCCTGCCGTGCGAGCTGACTGCACGCACTCCAGCCGAGACATAATAGTAAAGACTTACTTATCGTTGAGCTGCTGTATGGCGCTGGCGGCGCTGTACCAGCGCTCGTTGAGCAGTTCCAGCTGATCCTGTACATCGCAGGCCAGCGGCGCGCCGCACGCAGACACCACGGCGCGGCCTGCCGTGCGAGCTGACTGCACGCACTCCAGCCGAGACATAATAGTAAAGACTTACTTATCGTTGAGCTGCTGTATGGCGCTGGCGGCGCTGTACCAGCGCTCGTTGAGCAGTTCCAGCTGATCCTGTACATCGCAGGCCAGCGGCGCGCCGCACGCAGACACCACGGCGCGGCCTGCCGTGCGAGCTGACTGCACGCACTCCAGCCGAGACATAATAGTAAAGACTTACTTATCGTTGAGCTGCTGTATGGCGCTGGCGGCGCTGTACCAGCGCTCGTTGAGCAGTTCCAGCTGATCCTGTACATCGCAGGCCAGCGGCGCGCCGCACGCAGACACCACGGCGCGGCCTGCCGTGCGAGCTGACTGCACGCACTCCAGCCGAGACATAATAGTAAAGACTTACTTATCGTTGAGCTGCTGTATGGCGCTGGCGGCGCTGTACCAGCGCTCGTTGAGCAGTTCCAGCTGATCCTGTACATCGCAGGCCAGCGGCGCGCCGCACGCAGACACCACGGCGCGGCCTGCCGTGCGAGCTGACTGCACGCACTCCAGCCGAGACATAATAGTAAAGACTTACTTATCGTTGAGCTGCTGTATGGCGCTGGCGGCGCTGTACCAGCGCTCGTTGAGCAGTTCCAGCTGATCCTGTACATCGCAGGCCAGCGGCGCGCCGCACGCAGACACCACGGCGCGGCCTGCCGTGCGAGCTGACTGCACGCACTCCAGCCGAGACGACATCTGCACACACAACAATCACTGATGCTGCGGGGATCAACACGAATGTTACATCAGCCTTCCGACTGCATTTGTCAAATTATTTGAAACCATTGTTTTGAAACAACAAGACGGCGGCGATAGTTGCACTATGTCGTTGATAACACTTGGTGCGTGTTTACGTACGCGCGACGCGACCGGCGGCGCGTTCCGAGTGCGTTCACGGAGAAGCGATTTTATACGCGATTGTTTGAATTTGAGGCGGTGCCCGCGGCGGCGCCCGCGGCGATGCCCGCGGCGGAACTTTTTTTCTGATTCATGGTTTTCGGGGTCGCTGATTATTAAAATGAGTTCAAAATTAAAATCCAAGATGGCGGCTAGGAAAATTTTTAGTTTTTCCATCATGGGTGTCGTAAGTCGTTTATATGGTTTTTGGGGTCGCTGATTACGAAAATGAGGTCAAAATGAAAATCCAAGATGGAAAACAAGAAATCCACGCGTCGCGTCGCGCGTACGTAAACATGCACTTGGAGGTGTTGAGATGCGGCAGTCGCGCCATGTGAAATACTAGAATCTAGCCTCATGCGATTATAGTGGAAACTAGTAGACGGATTGTGAAAGTATGGTGGTCGATAATAACCTGTTTGTCAAGATCTCTGACTTTCTGCTTGAGGTCCTTGAAGGGCAGGTTGGGGTCCCGGGCGGCTTCCAGCTGTCGCTCGGCCGCGTCCAGCCACTCGCCGCACGTCTCCAGCATAGCGTACAGCCGCGCCCACTCCGCCTGGCACGAGCTCCACCTGCACACAAACACACGCATTATTATGTATTGTAACTAAACGTAGCAAATGATGTCTTGTTCAAGTGAACACCCAGCCATTAAAGAGAAAGCTGGAGTACCTGTCGTGTCTCTGCTTGTGCGCGTGCTGCAGCGCGGCCCACTCGTCGCGCAGCTTGTCGCGCACGCGTGCTGCCTGCTCGGGCGGCGCGGGTGAACGTTTGCACAGCCACGTGTACTCGCGCTCGGCTTCTTCCACGTTCACTGCGATCTCCGCCATCGCTGTTTTAATGCGCTACACAGACACAACAACAACAAAATGATTCGAATGTGAGTCCACGTCCAGTGGCGATACCCCACTAGGTTGTGTTCGGTACGTACCGCGAGCGCGTCCTCCTGCAGCGGGAAGTCGTCGTAGTGTCGGCCGCCCAGCGGGTGCGCGCGCAGGGCACAGGCCTGCGCCGCCACGTGCGCGCGCGCCAGGTTGGCTCGCGTCACGTACGCGCCGCACTGCGCCTCGTCGTGCTGGCGTGCCCGACCTGCCTGCTCGCACGCGCGCTGGGCTGCGGCCCACAGCGCCAGCACGTCGCTGACGCCGCGCTCGGGCACGCCCACGTGCGCGGCCCGCAGCGCGCGCGTCAGCTCGTGCACGCGCTCCACCGTGGCCTGCCGCTCCACGTACGCGGCGCGGGCGGCCTCCTGCGACCAGACGGTTATTCATAACAAAGAGATCTTCCTCAACACGGTTCACTTTACAGTTGGACAGTTGTTCTCCATAGAAAACGACCGACCTAAACCTTGCAAATATCTTTTGTACATTCATGCAGATCAAAAAAATACAACTTCAGGTCTGTAACTGTAAGAGTTCTTCACCACGACCGGTTTTAACCAAACAAGTAACCTTGTGCACGTACTAGATCTTTACCCGGTAAAAAATGTCCTTTTATTTACATGCGCCGTGTTCAGCGCTCACTGATAATCAAACTAGACTATGGGCCTGTGGCTTCGTGAAGGTGCCTCAATCATGCATGAATGTCGACTAGTTCGTTTCCATCGTCCGTGACGTAGAGCCCTAAGAACGCCTGTGTTCGGTTGTCGCTACCGCGGTGATATGTATACCGTACCGGGTCGGCGGCGAGCTGTCGGTCCAGGTCCCCGCACCAGGCGCTGAGCTCCTCCAGCAGCTGCTGCAGCTCCTTGAGCTGGTCCTCGGCCTGCAGCGCCACGTTGCGCTTCAGCTCGATCTCCGACATCACCATCGACCACTTGTTGCGCAGCTTATCCTGCTCAAACACAACACTTGCACATTCATTGAACTTGTTCACCGTGCTATTAGATGCCCAACTATCCGGCGAGTATCAAATAGCAGTTTTTTTGATTATGGTTATCCTATTGACTAGAGAAAGTTGGACAAAGCTATGATCAAGATGGCGTGACCAAAGCTAGGCTTCAATCTCACCAATAACGTGAAACCATTTAGAAATATAAAAAACTTTGTAACAAAAAATAAAACCGACTTCAAAAAAAACACAGTTTCTGAAGTCGGTGACCTTTATTTTTCTTCTAAAGTTTATTTTTCACTTTTTTTGTGTTTTTTTGAAGTCGGTTTTATTTTTTGTTAGAAAGTTTTTATTTTTCACTTTTTAGTGGTTCATATATGTAAGTTCACGTGTTCATGGGTCATAATCATAATGTGGACAATGTAGTTTTTTTTTTTGAGATTTGTTGATTTTTTAAAAACCGCTTGTCCGATTTCGATAATAAAATTATGGGACCATTTGGAAAGCCCCTTTCCAACAAAAAAAGAATTTTTATCGGTTAGCAAGTGACGGAGTTATGCCCGAACAAACATTAAAAAAAATATATATAAACATCCGAATTGAGAACCTCCTTCATTTTTTTAGTTAAAAGTTTCAGACGACGAGTTTAATCTAGTTAAATATTTCGTTAGAGAATTTCGATACGCGTAGTGTGTGACACGCTGTACCTGGAAGTGCGTCTGCAAGTAGTCGGCCAGCAGCGCGTCGTCCTTGTGTCGCGCGTACACCAGCGAGTCGCCGCGCGAGATGAGAGCGGCCGCGTCCGGCGCCAGCTGACCCAACTGGTTCTTGAGGATCTGACACACACACAACCACACCTCACAAACACGCACCATTCAAGCTTTATTATTCATCGGTTTCAGTGTAACCGCATGCAACTGAATGCTACTGTTTTACATGAAGCGACCGTCTATTTCAAATCTACAATACACAAGGCAATCTACAAGGTAATACGATACACAATTACACATTGGTTAGATTGGTTGGCAGAATTTTGGTCTTCGAACCGTAATTACCATCAAACATCTACGAATGACAGCAGAAGCCTCCGGTTTAGTGCATGTCTTACGTACGCGCGGGGCGGCGCGCGGCGCGACCGGCGTCGCGTCCCGCACTAAATTCAAACATATGGCGGTGTATGAGTGCGTTCACGGAGAAGCGATGATATCTGCCGCTCCACGCATCGCCTGTCTGTAAACACAAAAATCGCACGACGCGCCGCCCGACGCGTCGCCGGTCGCGCCGCTCCGCGCGTACGTCAACATGCACTTAGTGTTTTCCGAGGCATTTAGGGGATTCGGTATGAAATTAGTGGTCAGTTGGTCACCCATTCAAGAAGCACCGGTTAACCATGAAGATCGATCTCATTTTGCATTTACTAGTTATTCAGCCATGATTCCTGTGGTAGAATGAAGCCACCATAACATGTTACATGTAGTGCGGGTACCTCGAGTCGCTTGGCCGGGTCCCGCTCGGCCGCCACGCCGCCCACAGTGAGCAGCATGACGTCCATGCGCCGCGCCAGCGCACCGGCCGCGCTCTGCCACTCCGCCAGCTCGGCGTCGGCGCCCGCACTGACCGGCACAGCACTCGGCTGCACACGCACCAGTACGTTATATCGTGTCAAATATTATTAGCTAGCTATAGTAGATTTTACAACAAGTGCACAAAACGAATCATTATTATCCGAGACTTTTAGCAGCCCGCAGCCGAAGGCGACGGCTGATAGTAATATCGAGGATAAAAATGGTTTTGTGGACGAGTTATAAACTCTGCTTTTCACTTCGAATGCGAGGAAATAAAACAGTAGTATAACATATTTCTTTATTTAAAATTCAAAGTAAAATTTGTAGTTTTGAATACTGAAGGAAATTGTTTTTTTTTTAGTCTTACGAAATTGATATTAGGCTTGCAGACCTTTACAGTCTACTATTAAATTAATTTTGTAACAATAATTTTCATTAATTAATTAAATAACTTACCGTACTTGAATTTAATATCTTTTAAGTCTTAAAAAACACATAAGGCAAATAAATTAAAGTAAATAATTATAAAATAACAAATTCTATCTATGAACTTCTTATTGTGTTTGGCTGTATGGCCCATTTTCTTTGCCTTAATAAAGATACATTTATGAGTAGATACGTTATTGCCCTTGTGCACAAAATTCGATTTTGTGCAACCTATATCCTGCACAAATAAGCACTTTCAGAGCATGAGAAGTGAAAATGTGATTTACCGTGTTTAGATTCAATATCTAAACACGGTAAACGGAAACAAAATTATAAATGCTTGTTTTCGGGTCAGCAAACGCTGGTCGTGTTGTTACTTAAAACATATCAAGTATCTGTATGGCCTACAGATAGTTGTTTTGGGTCTGGGCGTGTTTGTGTATGTGGTTTTTAATGTTTGTAAACGCACCCACGATACAGGAGAAATTGCTAGTGTGGGGCAAAGTTTAAAAAAAAAAATTAAAATGAAATGAAAAATAGGTTTTTTACTCATTGTAGTTTTTTTTTTTGCATAACTGTCTGTTAATTAATCTCTTTGCTAATCCGCACTGTCATGTAACACGTACCAGAGACAACTAGTACCTAGAGAAAGAAACTGTGTCTCCTTAACACAGGCTATTTTGTAGCCTAGCTAGGAAAACAGAGCTTCAACCACTTTAATGTAGACTACCACTTCTGAGTTACCTGTTGTTATTATTTAAGTTAAATGTTGTTGTACCTAAATCTACAATTTGTTTATGCGAAATAATTTTTTAAATTAAATTCAAATTATCGTTGACTTTTGAAAAAGCTTTGGCAAGTTTCAAACTACTAATTTATAATTAAAGTTGACTATGTATAAGTTTTGATGAAAATAAAGGTCATTAGATTAAACAGAAAGATTATCCGGGTCTGTTTGATGTGATAAATGTAGGTAACGAGTAAGTTTGTGCTACACATACCTTGGCAGAGTCGTCAGTCTTCTGCAGCTTGTCAGTTTGCACCTTGCTCCGGTCCTTGCTGACGGGGATGTGCGACTTGTGCGGCAGCGCGGGGGCCAGGTCGGCTGGCGGGGCGAGGGCCAGGGGCGAGGGCGGCGGGGCGAGGGCCAGGGGCGAGGGCGGCGGGGCGAGGGCCAGGGGCGAGGGCGGCGGGGTGAGGGCCAGCTTGGGCGACATGGCCACGACCTGCGCGTGCTTGACGGGCGTGGACGTGCACAGCGGCGCCTTGTCGTCCAGCTCGCTACACGCCGTGGAGCGCAGCTGCAACGTACACACCACTCAGCCGAGCGACTCGCACAACACACTCCGCACATACTTATTTTACCTCTGAATCTTCATCACTGAACTATCAAGGTTACAATTCACCTTTACTATAGTGATACATGTTCCTTTTCGCGAATTACTGTCAGAAAGGCGCTGCTGTGAAATTAAATGTAATAAACAAGATGGCGAGTTTGGTCCGACTCAAGCCGAAATAAACATGCTGCATTTTTAACTTAAAATAAGGTTGCTGTTCAGTTGCTGTTCTCAGAGCGAAAATAACTGTAAACGGACTGTATATTGTATTGTAGTAAGTGTCAATAACGTAGGTACCTACAGACTTCATTATCAAGTAGCCTAGCCACATTACCCGGACTACGATATACGATCCGATATTCTGCTCAAATCCTGCCCTGAATTATCCTGCTTTTTGATTTCCTCCGATTGCTTACGATACGTTAACTCCTGAGGTCGCTAAACATAATATCTATGGGGATGGCGTTGAACAATTTCATGGTTAAATAAAATAGGGTTTTCTTTCATTGATTGGCCTCGGTATTGAATCGGTATCTCATGGTAGGAAAAACTAATTTATATTCTAGCAACATAAAATTGAGTGGATGCAACAGGTCCGTGAGTTTTTTTTCTTAGTTCAGTCTGAGAAGTTTTACCAATAAATTTAAAAATATCCCTATGTAAATCGTTTACCTGCGGCGTGTCTTCGACCTCCGAGTATATAACCTCTTCATCTGCGTCGATCCCCGCGGACTTGCTCATGATCCTCTCGGGCGTGACTGCGCTGCTCACTTGTTTGTCATCTTGCTTGTTTGCGAGCGTGTCGTGCGTCTCGTACGTCTCGTGCGGGACACCCTTGTCGGGCGTGTCGAGCTTGTCTGGCTTGTCACGCTTGTCAGTAGTTTCCTGCTTGTCGGAGGTGTCCTGTGCGCAGGTGTCGGTGGCGGAAGGCTCGGGCAGCGCGGCCTGGTCTCGCGGCACGTCGTCCAGTATCAGATACTCGTTGACGTCGTCGTGCCGCAGACTGCGCTGCGCCTGCTGCCGCGCGGCCAGGTCCACCAGCAGCGGGCACGGCACCGGCGCGGGGCCCTCCTGTGGTGTCGGCGGCGGAGTCTTCATCGAGCTGTCCCCGTCCTCCTTCTCTGAGTTAGGGATCAAGTCCGGAACGGCCACCATAGTCACACGCATCGCTTTCGGCTGGTCGTCGTCCGAACTATTCTTCCGCTTCAATATACCGAGCGTCGGTTTCATTCGATGTTCGAGAGTCTTCACCTCGATGACGAAGGTCTTGGGTTCAGTTCCCAGGTCGACGGTGCGCCGCCGCTCGTCGTGGCCGAGAGGGACGTCCTCCTCGTCGGACTCACTGTAGGACTCGTTCTCCGTGTCGTCGATGATGTCCACGGTCTCCACGCTCTGCGGGATGAACTCCACGACGGCGTCGATGGCCTCGAACGGGTACATCTCCGTGGGCTCTATGGGGCTCACGGTGGACTTGACGATCTCGTGCTCTTTGACCTCCACCATGGTGCAGGGGTCGGCCTTAGGTTTGTCGGGCTCGGGCGGCGGCTGCGCTCGTATCTTGTTGTTAGAGATCTGCGTGAACAGGTCGCTGTCGGTGAGCAGGTTGAAGGTGCTGCTGTTCTTCTTGGGAGTGTCGGGGGTGGAGGGGGTGGAGGGCGCGGGGCTGGCGGGCTCGATGGAGTCGGCCGACATGACGGAGTGCGGGCTGGCGGTGTGGCGGCGTCGCTCCAGGGAGGAGCCGCGACTGCGGTGTCCGCCTTCCTTCACCTCTCTCTTAATAGGCACGGGGCTCTTCAGTGCCAGCGGTATCTTTGACTTTTTAAACTCCGGTTTCTCAGTCTCGGGGGTGTTGACCGGGCTCTCTAGACGCCTCTTGATAGTATCCGTAACGTTCTCGTACTCGACCACGACCGCATCGTCTCTGTGCGGCTGCGTGGTGGTGGTGGCTGTGGACGTGGTGGTGGCGCTAGTGGCGCCAGTGGCGGCCTGCAAGCACAAACCGCGCCTTGCTTAGTGTCCATCCCATCGTTAATGTGTTACAAGCCACACTGTTATTTACATGTTAGTGAACTCGTCGTGTGGTACCTCTTGCCGCGATGTCCCAAGCGCCGTGACGTATGAGATGCGTGATAAAGCATGATCCCGCACGTGTCCGTTACAAGCTGGAGTGGCACCAATGTATAGAATGGTTGTATGCCGTGACACACAAAGCGTTCACACCACACATTTACACCAACACCATCGTATGTACATATGTATAAGACGCGCGACAAACTTCGTCAGTCGATTAGTTTGTTATTGGACACGTTCAAACTCTCACGAACAATTAACAAATCTATCGAACACCATGTATCAATGATTACTTACCGTGTGCCGGTGAAGCGACTACGTGCAATATATTCAGTGAACCGATCAAGCATTACAACTAGATACACATTCGGACAGATCATTGAAAATATACGAGTTCGGACGAATATTTAAGATTCATAAGATTTCATGACAATGATAATGAGGCAACTCGATCTATTGATTTATGAATTTAAATAAACATTCGACAAGTTCAATACAATGAAACAATCTACATTCTAATTACGTAACTCACTCGGAATGACGAACGATCATTCATTTTGACAATACAACTAAATTCATGGCTTTTTTTTATTATTCTTTTGTTTTATAAATGTTTAATAGAAACAAAAGGCCATAGATAGTGTCGAAGAGCCAACCCTTTGATTAGGAGGTTTCGTGTGCGTTACGCATCGAATGAAGCCCTGGCTTGCACTCACCGTGACCTTGTCGCGGATGCGCTCGTACAGCTGGCTGAGCGCGGCGCTGTCGGCCGCCAGCACGTCTGTGTGTCGCGCGCGCAGCTCGGCCGCCAGCGCGCGCAGCCGGGCGGACGAGCCCGGGTCGCGGCACTCCAGCTGCTGCTCCGCGTCGCGCAGCCAGCGCGCCAGGCGCTGCTCAGCGTCGGGTGCAGGCCTGCGCAGCGCCTCCCAGCGCAGGTTGATGTCGTCCACCTGCGCGCTGAGCGTGGCGAGGTAGGCGGGCTCGCAGTGCGCCGCGAACTCCGCGTAGTTGGCGTTGAGCTTGTCGCGCGTGGCCTGCATGCGCGACATCTCCAGCTCCAGCGTCTGCTGGCCGGTGCCGCTCAGCCCGTCCAGCCAGGCGCCCAGCGCGACCAGGTCGTTCTGCAGCTCGCGCGCCGTCAGCAGCGCGCGCTCCAGCCGCGACTTGGACTCCGTGATCTGCGCGCCCAGCTTGTTGTACAGCTCCTTCAGCATGTCGATCTTCTTGGAGAAGTCCTGCGGCGCCGGCACCGCGCCTTCCTCCACCATCTTGCGGCCCGTCTTGATGATGGACTCCACCTCCGACTTGATCTCGCTCAGGGTGCGGTAGAATCTCTATCGGAAACATAAGCCGTATTAGTAAACTGTTGATTACGTTCGTGATATCTTGATACGTATGCGTACTTACGAGCCATTTGTACAAAGCGAGGCTTAAAATGACAAGTAAATAAAGGGAATCCCAATTCATTTGGTGTGATTGTTGGATAGCAGTGGGTGTGGGAAGTGTGCGCACTGTTGTGGTGCGAGATGCGCCGCGAGTGCGACACGCGCCGCCACGCGACACACGCGGAGCTACGAATACACGGCGCGCACACACCGCCCTCACACACGCTCTACATCGTGCTTGCATGTTTACACTTCAATAACAATCTGTGACAATTACTGTATTAACTCAATCAACGCAGCAAAACTTTTTAATAATTAGAAATGATGATTTTTAATTCAATTAGAAGCCGACAAAATAGTAAGTTTGGTAAATCATTCACTACCCTATCAGTAAATCTTAACATTAAGCAGTATAAAATGAGGCGTTAGATTAGTAAAAGATGGTCGCGATGGGCGCTCCACGCTCGCAGATGTTCGTACATCGGTGCAATCACAATTAATGGAATCACAGAATCCTTTCAATGTCAGTGCTGAGCCGCACGCCATCACACGCGGCTAGTACTCGCAGGTAAGCATTGTGTACCATCGCCCCTAGCTATAGATACGCTGTATTGTGATACCTGCACAAAGCACTGCTATTTACTTTGGCTGCACCTACCTACGTAATGCTTCATCTAGAAATAACGAAAAATTAGGCTAATTTTATAGTTTTCTTGTGCCATAAAAATTGTGTAATAAAATACTAACATTTTGATCACTGGTAATTTTATTGTCAGTATGCTTTGGAATTCGTTGGTAAAATTATGTTCATTTTAACTATCAAAGAATGTTCAGTGTATTCATATTTTTGTTATCACAAATCATATTGAAAAGTGTTCCGCATACTAACAAAACAGATATAATCCAGATGTAGTCGATATAATGAGCACGGAAGGTATGTAAAGCGGCACGGTCACTGAACAATGTTATTGTTGACAAACATCAGCTCACAATAGTCGGTCACGATAACGCGCGCGAACCTATCCGCCACATTATCTTGTTAGCTCGTAATCCGCTCAGTTCCGGTCCACGCTGCACGCGACACGCGCCGAATGTCGACTCTGTTCACAACCACACTCAGACCTTGCCTCGCAGTGCTCCAGTTAGCGGTGGACCTTCTGCTGATACCGCTCTAGCAGATCAGAAGGAACCGGGTTCGAATGCAATGTCTCGGGGAACATGCATGGTTGAGTCAGGAATGGCACTTGTGTTGCGTACAGCTTTGTGCTATTGTCTCTTCTGTAGTCGACTATATAATGTCCGTCGGTAAGGTCCGGTCGATATTCGGTCCGAGGACAAGTATTATTTAGTGTGTGTAGTTATTTGCGCGGTGAGGTGAGCACACGACCGGTGTATCGCGGCGCGTTCACAAAACATGCAAGTACGCAACGCTTGTCACTTGATACGACACCCGATACTGTGCACCAATACAGATGCAGTTTCGTGATTTCATTACTTCTACTAGCTAGCGTAGAAGGGACAACTTTCACCATCACGTGATGGTATGGCGGGCACTTTTATTTTTTACTTCATCTTCCTTTAATTTCTTCTTACACCTTTTAGAGATAAGTGAAAAATAAACTTCAGAAGAAAAATTAACTTCTGAAGTAGGTGGTAAGTCAAACAAACAAAATACTTCGACAATAGAAGCAGATCTTGTCAATTTTTTTATTTTTCCAGTTTTGGTTACTATTATTTTTCATCATTGTATGATAATTATGCAATAAGTACAAATATTTGCTTCACGTTTATTTTACATTCAACTGCAGAAGCAAATTTTTCTTCGGAAGGTAATTTTTCACGTTCTTTTGTTGAAGTTGGTTTTATTTTCCAGTTTTAGTTGCAATTGTAATCTCTTAAACAAATACTTATTTGCTTAACATTTATTTTACTTTGATACTAATACGGGTTCCCCAACATATTTTAGATTTTTGTTGATTTTTCAAAAATCGATTGACCAATTTCGATAAAATTGTGATGAAACTACCTGACAAGTCCTTCCTTTAAAACAAAAAAAAAAAGAATTTTCGACATCGGTTCAGGCGTCTTCAAGTAACCGGTACGCACACGGAAACTGTTTGGGTACTATCCGTTTCTGTATCCCACTAAATTTTTACTAGGAATGTTGTCATTCAATTTACTTGAAGCCAGGCGTAATTACTTTTTATGTTATGTGTACTGGAGTAATACCCTAAAAAAAATATAAATTTCGAGATTTTATTTTAGCACTTTGTCGGCGTAACTCATTTGTAATTATGTTCATGTAAAATAACAGCTTTCTTGTACTAAGAAGAGTCTTTGAGATAAAGCGCGGACAGACAGACCGACGCCGAAGGACATGGCGAAACTACAGTAAGGGTTCCTTGTTGACTACGGAACCCTAAAAAACCGCGAGTGTGTCTGTATTATTCAACAAAAAAAAAAAAGTGTTTCGTGTTTTCAGGGTTCGTTTAGAATATAATGTGAGTATTAAGTGAGTACTCACGAGACAGGTCCTGAGCTGCGCGCGCACGCTGTCGGGCTCGTGGCCGGCCAGCGGCAGCGCCTGCGTGCAGTCTTGCTGTACTTGGTGCAGCGCGGCCACGGCCTGCGCCAGGCGCGCGGCCAGCTCGGGCTCGGGCGCGCCCGCCAGCCGCGCCTCGGCCGCGTCCAGGCGCCGCACCAGCAGCTCCAGCTGGTCCCGCAGCCGCGCCGCCGCCTCCCGCCGGCCCGCGCGCACGTAGGCCGCGGCCTGCGCGCGCACGTCCCGCACGCGCGCGCGCTGCCCGCCCAGCTGCTCCGCCAGCTCGGCGGCGCGCAAGGGCGACACACACACGTGGGGCTGCAGCTCGGGCGCGGTGTCGTCCAGCCACTGCTGCAGCTGGTCCACCGACACCTCGGAGCGCGCCGCCTCAAGCACCGCTCGCTCCAGCAGCGCCAAGCGGGACGCCGCCTGTACACAACATAACGCACAACACCTTAACACTGCATATCGTTTGCAAGCGTAAATCTGACTCTATACAGATTGCAAAAAACTATCTCCCTCTTTGCATGGAGCCTGCGTTTTAAGCAGGGACCGAAAACCTTTATAAATTACGGTACAGGTATTGAAGAATTTAGATTATTTTTATGATTTAGGTTACCGCTATCTGGGTAACCAGACCGAACAAAAAAATGTAACCTCTATTCAGGTTACCGTTTTAATACCGGTTACCAAAAAATTACCTTGATTACGAGAAAAAAGTTCGCGTTCGCCAAGTTTGTGTGTCTGCCCGACTCTTTGTTACACACACAGGCGCTGCGCGCCCTTTGAATATTGCCGACGGCACGTGTAAGATAGGGGTAATTTTTATTTCGGTAACCGGTATTAATATTGGTTAAGTATTCAATTTAATAATAAAGGTAACCTTTAAAATTACCTGTAAAAGAAAAAAAGGTTGTTACCGAAAAAATACCCGTATTGATCATACCGGTTTCGGTCCCTGGTTTTGAGTTGAGTCATAATAATTATCATTGACATATAGTCCAACACAAGGGCCTTTTAATTTTTAATTTTTTCGAATCTTTTAGTTTAACCAGTGTTCACGAATAAACCCCTCGTGTTGATAGCGGTAGTGCGTACCTCAGCCCTGAGCGTGTTCCAGGTGTTGGTGACGGTGTCGATCTCGGCCTGGATCCAGCCCGGCATGATGTGCGCGTCGATGAGCTGGCGCCCGATGTCTTGTATGCGCGACAGGCGCTCGTCGCTGTGGTTCTGGATGTAGTTCTCCAGGTCCTGCAGGTGACGCACATGTGGTTAGGGGCTGTGTGAGGCAGGCGCTCAGCGGCAGTAGAGTGGCACTCACGTATAGCTCGTCGGAGATCTCCTCAGCATCAGCAGGCGCGTTGGGCGAGCGCCGCAGCCGACGCTGCAGCCCGTCCAGCCAGCCCGTCTCCTGCGTCAGCCACGCGCGCAGCTCGCCCGACTCGTGCCACGCCTCGGCCAGCACCCTGCACAGACACACAGCTTAGTGATAGTCCATGCTACTGGCAGTACCTATTGCTCATGGCACACTAAATAAGAGCGTCATAACGGGTGTGCGACACTAAAGAGATAGAAGCGAGCATCGAGTTTTATTTATTTAGTACTTGGAGGACTTACAGCTAACAAAAACAAACAAAAAGAAAAGAAACCATAGTCACCAGAAAGCCAATTACAAATCCTCACGTATAGATATGTAATAAAGTAATTTATAGTGTGCGCACAAAACAAAAACGCCTTATTGAAATTAATAAATACAATGTAAAAACTAAGTTTGCAATTTAAAATTTAAATAAATTCATTCATGTTCCCTCACTTGTATCGCTCGTACACGCCATGCGTGACGTCAGTCCAGCGCGCGTTGAGGTGCGTGACGCGCTTGGCTAGCGCGGCCGGTGCGCCGCCCTCTGCTGCCAGCAGGATGTCGTTACCTGCGGAAGGTGGGTTTTTAATAGAATTTTTACACAAGCACATTAATATTCATTAATCAGCATTTTCCCCGGAGAAGAGTATAGAAAGCAGTCGTGAAGTAAGTGCGCTCATGCATATGAATACGTACTGGTCTCGTTGAGGTTGCGGAACTGCTGCGTGTGGTCGTCGCACTTGTCCCGCAGCGCCTGGAAGCGCGCCTTCATGGCGTACAGCTCGGCCGAGTCCGCCAGCCCGCACTCGCTCTCGGCCGGCATGGCGGCCTCCAGCGCCGCCAGCCAGGCCTCCGTCTCCGCGATCTTGCGGAACACGGCCTCCGTGCGCTCCAGCCCTGCATGTAACGATACTGTACCCATGGCATGACTAACGACATCTTAACAAGGTTTAACGAAAATTTGCTATTGCCCTCCAAACCAACACTAAACCAATTTATTACAAATTAAATGCGGCTTCCCTACTACGATGGTACGGAACCTTCATGTGCAAATCCGACTTGCATTTGTCCAGTTTTCGGTTACGGAACAGTTTTTTATTTCTTGGAGGGTCGGAAATCATGAAACGACTGAGAGGTTCTCTCCCTATTTCGTTCCGCCACCTCCTTCGCTAGCATCACTGCTTCGCATTGCGGAGGCTATGCGTCCCATCCCGCATGGCTTGCGTGCCGCACGCCGCACGCCGCACGCCGCACAGACAATGGTAGCGTGCGGCCGTTTGTTGTCACCTGTGCAGCTGCAGGTACCTCCCGAAACAACCGCGTCCGGTGAGGACCTTCGTCACACGGAAACTGAGGGCGCAGTTTCCCCTTTCCAGCCACTCCTCAAAAAGGGGACTTATTTATTTATTTACTACTTGGAGGTCTTACAGCTGATAAAAACAAACAAAAAAAGAATAGAAACCATAATCACCAGAAAGTCAATTATCGCCACTATCGTAGCATTCCCTGTTCATTACGCTCTTAGAATTGATTTAAAACAGTTTTCAAAAAGAGTGTGATACCTTATAATAAAAAATAAAATAACAAAAACAAAAAAAAAACGAACCGAACGATAATAAATAAATATCCTAAGACGAATACAGACCTCTCCTTAAGCTCTCGTTCAAGACGAAGGCCTGCTCCACGGCGACGTCGTATCGCTTGCGCAACGCTCGCGTGTCGCTCTGTATCGTCTTCGCGAGTGCGTCCTCACAATCCTCCAGAATTAACTCTTTGGTGCTTTCGATACTTTCCATCTTCGCTTTGTATGTTGGCTTTTCTTCTTCGAATTTCTGTAAGTAACATAATTATTAGCATTTGTTAAATACAATCGTGTGTGTATTGTGAAGTTTTCTTATAAGTCTTATTCTACATGATCGAACCGAGATTACGCACTAATAACTAAATGCGTTAAGGACGCATTTACGATTGATAAGTCAAATCATTACTTTTTTAAACAAAAGTATGTTTATTACTTCGGTACATTTATTGAGAAACTGGACATATCTAAAATTATATTTATAGTTAAGAATTGTACCTTGCACATCTACCTACAATAAGTAGCAAAAACATTTTAAAAATACAAAGCATTGTATTTAATAAACATACTTTTGTTTAAAAAAGTAATGATTTGACTTATCAATCGTAAATGCGTCCTTAAATGTATGGGAACGTTTTGTTTTCGGTGTTATTTGGTATCACCATTGTTCGAAGAGCTGCAGCTGCTCGCTCAGTCAGTACGCGGCTATTGTCGTGTTTATCAAATAAGAGCAGTTTAGCTCGTGACTCACGTTGCTCTGGTCCAGCAGCAGCTCCAGCTGTTCCTGCTCGCCCAGCGGCACGCGGGTGTCGCGCGTGAACTGCTGCAGCGCGTCCAGCCAGCTGCCCAGCGCCGCGCTGCACTCTGCCAGCTGCTGCGTCAGCTGCAGACCTACAGCACACACACACAGTCAACACGAACCGGGAACACTAATCGTGATAACTCTTGAAAGCATAATAACTAACAAGTGAGGCCCTTTCAAATTATGCCGAACACGGCGTATCTATCTCCATTTTTATTTTTAACACTTACTTTTTGTCCGCTAGAGGGCGCCATAACGAGTTTTGTGAGACGTCACGTAGCCTATGTTCAGCGGACAATTAAGACGGTTCTAACGATACCTCATATTTCGAGTTCCGATAAGTAGATTAGGAGCTATGAGGGAACAGATGAAGATACTCACAAACATACATACAAACATAGCCAGTCAAAATCATAACCCTCCTTTGGCTTTGCCGTAGTAAAAAAAAAAAAACAGGTCTCACCATTCTCTAGCTTATTGATCTTCTGGTCCAGGATAGTGCGCGTGTCCCCGAACTTGGTGACGAGGTTCTCGACGCTACTCTTGAAGTTGAGTTCCTGCACGCTGCCCTTCTCGCAGGTGTCGCGCCGTTCCCGCAGCACGCGGTCGTACGTGGCCTGCAGCGCCTGGAACTGCGCGCGCAAGGCCTGCAGCTGCTCCAGCTTGCCGGACATCACGTCGCGCGACGCGATCATGGCGTGCTCGGCGATGATCTGCGTCTCCATCGCCTGGATCTTGTTTTGCAGAGCCTCGAAGTCTTCTTCGACGGTATCGGGCGGCTTCTTGCTGATGGCGCGCTTGATGTCGGCCTCTTGCTGCGTGAGCTGCTGCAGCAGCGTGTCGTAGTTGTGGGCGAGCGCCGCGGCGGCCGCGTCCACCTGGTCCCTGCGCGGCTGCGGCAGCCGGCGGTCCCGCAGCACGATGGCGCAGGCCTGCAGCTCGTCGGCCGCAGCCCGCAGCGCCCGCAGCCCCCGCAGCCGGTTGCGCAGGTGTATGAGCAGGTTGCTGCTGGCGCGCTCGCCGCCCACCTTGTCGCGCCACGCGTCCAGCGAGTCCAGCTCTCTCTGCAGCGTCTCCGCTTTGTTGTGGAACTTCTCCGTGTCGTCCAGCAGGTTCATCGTGTTTCGTATATTTAATAGCGTTCGTTGTATGTTTTCCCATCGTTTCTTTAGGTCGTCTATAGTTTCGGCATGTCGTTTGGCCTCTTCTGTCGACAAAAATAAATATTAAGGCTGAGTTGCACCAAAAAAGTCGTTAAAGTTAAAGTTTTTGTCAAATTTGACAGTACTCTACGGGGTATAGAAAAATTATATATACAAACTTTTTTTGCTAACATTCAAACAAAGTAAGTACCTATTATATTTACTGCTTTGTCTATAGCACGTATTATTTTTTGGTTGAACAATTACCTACGATGAATATCCTTGTTACACCTTAAGCAATGCAATCGTATAGTCAGCCACCAAGCTACGTTTTTAGAGACTCGAAAACTTGGCAAGAAACATTCGTCGTTCCATGTGGAAAAACGATCGGCTCTAGGTAATCACACTTTTCTTTTCATCGCTTTCGTCATCAGAACTGGTTTCTGCGAGTATTTCTTGGAGCAGGGACATGATGTCTAAAGGTTATATTTTTGTTTGCAAAGAAATAAATTGATTTGATATATTCAACGCGTTTGACAATAAAATTGACAGACAATTTAACACAAACTATAACACTAACCAGCGGAAAGTGAGCGGTTGCAGTTACCGTTAAAGTTATGACGTCATTTAATTATTTGTCAAATGGCGCAACTCATTGTTGGCATAACCGATACAAAACTGAAATTTTGATGTTTGTTTGACGTGCCATTTGACACAAACTTTAACTTTAACTACTTTTTTGGTGCAACTCAGCCTAGTGTATAGAAAAACAGAACTTTTCTAATTTTTAAACCTTGAAACTGTAAGAGACATTAAATGGATAATGCTGCGCGCTGCGTCTCCAGCTCCTTCTCCACTGGGGGGTGCTGCTTGTGTACAGTTCCACATGTGAGCCATACGCAGTGTACTCACCCTGCAGGTCGGGGTCGCGCTGCATCTCCTCCACGTTGGCGAAGTCAGCGCGCTGCGTCTCCAGCTCCTTCTCCACTGGGGGGTGCTGCTTGTGTACAGTTCCACATGTGAGCCATACGCAGTGTACTCACCCTGCAGGTCGGGGTCGCGCTGTATCTCCTCCACGTTGGCGAAGTCAGCGCGCTGCGTCTCCAGCTCCTTCTCCACTGGGGGGTGCTGCTTGTGTACAGTTCCACATGTGAGCCATACGCAGTGTACTCACCCTGCAGGTCGGGGTCGCGCTGCATCTCCTCCACGTTGGCGAAGTCAGCGCGCTGCGTCTCCAGCTCCTTCTCCACTGGGGGGTGCTGCTTGTGTACAGTTCCACATGTGAGCCATACGCAGTGTACTCACCCTGCAGGTCGGGGTCGCGCTGTATCTCCTCCACGTTGGCGAAGTCAGCGCGCTGCGTCTCCAGCTCCTTCTCCACTGGGGGGTGCTGCTTGTGTACAGTTCCACATGTGAGCCATACGCAGTGTACTCACCCTGCAGGTCGGGGTCGCGCTGTATCTCCTCCACGTTGGCGAAGTCAGCGCGCTGCGTCTCCAGCTCCTTCTCCACTGGGGGGTGCTGCTTGTGTACAGTTCCACATGTGAGCCATACGCAGTGTACTCACCCTGCAGGTCGGGGTCGGCCGCCAGGCGGCGCTGTATCTCCTCCACGTTGGCGAAGTCAGCGCGCTGCGTCTCCAGCTCCTTCTCCACTGGGGGGTGCTGCTTGTGTACAGTTCCACATGTGAGCCATACGCAGTGTACTCACCCTGCAGGTCGGGGTCGCGCTGTATCTCCTCCACGTTGGCGAAGTCAGCGCGCTGCGTCTCCAGCTCCTTCTCCACTGGGGGGTGCTGCTTGTGTACAGTTCCACATGTGAGCCATACGCAGTGTACTCACCCTGCAGGTCGGGGTCGCGCTGTATCTCCTCCACGTTGGCGAAGTCAGCGCGCTGCGTCTCCAGCTCCTTCTCCACTGGGGGGTGCTGCTTGTGTACAGTTCCACATGTGAGCCATACGCAGTGTACTCACCCTGCAGGTCGGGGTCGCGCTGTATCTCCTCCACGTTGGCGAAGTCAGCGCGCTGCGTCTCCAGCTCCTTCTCCACTGGGGGGTGCTGCTTGTGTACAGTTCCACATGTGAGCCATACGCAGTGTACTCACCCTGCAGGTCGGGGTCGCGCTGTATCTCCTCCACGTTGGCGAAGTCAGCGCGCTGCGTCTCCAGCTCCTTCTCCACTGGGGGGTGCTGCTTGTGTACAGTTCCACATGTGAGCCATACGCAGTGTACTCACCCTGCAGGTCGGGGTCGGCCGCCAGGCGGCGCTGTATCTCCTCCACGTTGGCGAAGTCAGCGCGCTGCGTCTCCAGCTCCTTCTCCACTGGGGGGTGCTGCTTGTGTACAGTTCCACATGTGAGCCATACGCAGTGTACTCACCCTGCAGGTCGGGGTCGCGCTGTATCTCCTCCACGTTGGCGAAGTCAGCGCGCTGCGTCTCCAGCTCCTTCTCCACTGGGGGGTGCTGCTTGTGTACAGTTCCACATGTGAGCCATACGCAGTGTACTCACCCTGCAGGTCGGGGTCGCGCTGTATCTCCTCCACGTTGGCGAAGTCAGCGCGCTGCGTCTCCAGCTCCTTCTCCACTGGGGGGTGCTGCTTGTGTACAGTTCCACATGTGAGCCATACGCAGTGTACTCACCCTGCAGGTCGGGGTCGCGCTGTATCTCCTCCACGTTGGCGAAGTCAGCGCGCTGCGTCTCCAGCTCCTGCTCCACTGGGGGGTGCTGCTTGTGTACAGTTCCACATGTGAGCCATACGCAGTGTACTCACCCTGCAGGTCGGGGTCGGCCGCCAGGCGGCGCTGTATCTCCTCCACGTTGGCGAAGTCAGCGCGCTGTGTCTCCAGCTCCTTCTCCACTCGCTCCAGGGTGGGGGGGAGTTGCTGGCGCTTGTTACTGTCCTGCTCCAGCGACTGCGCGCACTGACAAACAATACAAGCGGGTTTCTTTAATAACTTGATATATTTGACGACGGTAGCTCAACTATTTCGGGTACATCGTTGGCAGAGTCCAAGTTCAGCATGGCGGAGGTACGAAATAATAGTCTCAACACTGATTACAACCGCCTATTTATTTACTTCCGTTAACAAATTAACAAAATCTCAAACGATCAAGCTGATGGAAATGGATTAAAGTACGGAAACGCGGTCAGTTCGATACAGGCAGGCAGCACAACCGTTCGTACTCGTGTCTCACCAAAAAGTAACGTCCCTCAAGTCAAATGCGTCTAACGTCAACGTCAACCGACCACTCACAACTGACATTTGACATAAGACAACTGACAGCTGTCATCTGTCAACCGAAAACTGTCAAACCAGACCTGCCACGCTCTGCATCGACCTCACCCAAGCTCACTGCTTGACGTTTCCGACTTTAGCGATGATAGATCCGAAAAACGATGATAGATGGCGTTATTCTAAATTGTCAACTCTAAATATTGTGCCTCGGTGTTGAATCTGCGACACGGCCATCTTGACATTTCACACGTCCTCGTGTGAGGTATCTGCAACAAGAAGTCACGGAAAGTAAATCGCCCCTTACTCGGCCTCCCTGACCAAGACGTCGGAGTATTAACACACACACACAATTCAAAACAAAATTTTGTTCTGATCCATAATCTCATCAAATCTCATAAAGAAAATCTCAACATTGAAATCAACATTCTTCAAGAATCATCAACTTTCGACCAAATCTAGTATCCGATCAAATCCAGTATGAAATGCTCTGCTCGGTACCATACAACACACACAGCTTCCAACAGGCAACCATGGGACCTCCATTCGGTACCCAACCTCATCACATCTCATTGCCTTCATCCGGCAACCATGGGACCTCCATCCGGTACCCAACATCGACTCAACTCAACACATTGCCTTTATTTAGCACCTTTAGCCACATTGCATGCTGAACGTTGGTCACAGCCCTCAAGTAAACACTTACACGCGTGCAGCAACGAACAGCATTGCAATGTATGCAATCTGAGTCACTTGCATACTACATTTGCATCTTTTACCTCTCACTTAAGGTCTGACCCCTTCATCATCACCCGATCTCGTTTTGTCAGTGTCTATCGTGTCAAAGTCAAATTTACAGTCAGCAATTGCGTCACAGGCCTCAATTGACCGTATTTTCTCAAATCGTATCTCATTTGATGACATTATGAACCGAAACTAATCTCAAATAATTGTCGGGTAAAACGTGAAATAGAATTTCTAAAACAATTCAATCGGTCTCAACAGAAGTCAAAATTTGTACAGTTGGCCTTACAGAAGTCTGCTTGTTAATGTGGTTTTGTGTGGTATTTGCTGTGTTTCGGGAAATTTGTTTTAATTAACACAATGCACATCTGTCAGTTCTCAAAAGTATTTATTGCAACTAACTTCACACACTACTGCGGTTGATCGTCCAGAAATCCAACATGAAGTTAGCGACGCAACATACCGCCCACCAAAGGGACAACAAGGCCCTTTAAATGATGCTTAATGGACTGTACATACACAAGTAGAAAAATTAATTTGATAAGCAGTATGTAGCGCTTACAATCATCAAAACAAAAATCAAATATTGCAACCACAGTGCAATTTGCAATGAATTTAGATAAAATCTATACAAATAATAGACATACATGCAAATTTGAAAAGAAGTTATACATAGATATACATACATTTTATGAATTTATACAATAATTGTTACTAATCAGTTAGTGTCGACAGGTAAGGGACATAGTTTTGAGACAGATCTCTTAACAATGCTATTGCCAGATTTAACGCTATACACTCTTGTAAGTCCATCATGACCTGGATGCTTGTCTACAATTCGGCCTAGTAACCATTTTCCTGCTGGTATTCCATCAGTTTTGATGAGTACTATATCTCCAATAGAGAACTCTTGCTTCTTCTTGTGCCAGACAGGACGCTGTTGTAGACTAGTTAAATATTCGAATTGCCATCGTCGCCAGATGTCGCCTATGAGCTTTTGAGTGTATTGCCATCGTGTTAAATTATGAATTTTTGTGTCTTTAAAATCTGGAGAAGGCACGACGATTGGGGCTTCATGTATCAAGAAATGACCAGGTGTGAGTGGTTCTATAGAATCTGCGTCTGAGTCATCAATAGGACATAGGGGTCTTGAATTAAGACATGCTTCGATTTGGCACAGTATTGTTGTCATTTCTTCGAATGTGACATTTGTTGTCAACACACGTTTCAGATGAGTCTTCAAGGATTTTACACCAGCCTCCCAAAGGCCTCCAAAGTTGGGACTGTAAGCTGGTATGAAATGCCACTGTGTACCTTCCAAAGCCAACTTGTGCGCAATGTCTTTCTCAAAATTCAAGTTAGCCTCCTGCCATGCTGCGGCTAAGTCCTTCTCTGCACCAACAAAGTTTCTCCCTTGGTCGCTCCACATGTGGCTGCATTTACCTCTTCTTGATACAAATCGTTTGTATGCAGCAATAAATCCTTCTGAAGTAAGGTCTCCTACCAGTTCAAGGTGTATAGCCTTAGTAGACATACAAACAAAAAGAGCAATGTATGCCTTTTGAGTTTTCATGCCTCTTCCTCTTGACATCAATATTTGAAATGGACCGGCATAGTCCACGCCGCTGTGGAGAAAGGCTCTAGTAGGGGTTACTCTTTCTTTGGGCAGATCTCCCATGATCTGAGTTCGTGCACTAGCTCTTTGCTTTGCACACACCAAGCATTTTCGGTTGAAGTTTTTTACTAATCCTTTAGCTCGAATAATCCAGTATTTAGAGCGTAAAACGCACAACATTAAGTGAACACCACCATGTAGTGTTTGAGCATGAGCGTCAGCTATGAGTAAAGGAATTAAATTGTTGTTATGTCCTAATATTATAGGATGTTTGCTTTTCTCGTCTAAATTTGCATGTCGAAGACGACCGCCCACCCTGAGGATACCATCTTCGTCTAAGTATGGGGTAAGTGTTTTGATGTTACTATTTTTCTTCACATTTTTGTTTAATTTTAATCTGTTAATATCATCTGTAAATTCTTCCATTTGTACTAGCTTGATGCATTTTATCAAAGATGTATGTAATTCTTCTGTTGTTAAGCTTCTGGAATTTTCATCAGGGCTTAATTTTCTTTTGTAATTAATAAATCTTCGACAGTATGTTATCACTTTCAATAATTCTTGCAAGTTATCAAATTGATTAAATTTTGCTGTGAAACTTTCTTCATTTTGTATTTTAATGTTTACATTTAATTTATCTTTCTTCTGTTCCAGGTCAGTGACAACTACATCAGGCTGTTTTAATATTATTTTCCTTTCAGATAACCATTTTGGACCTTTCCACCATAACTCGGATTGTTTCAGATCAGTAATCAACATGCCTCTCGATGCAATGTCTGCAGGATTATCTTCTGATGCGACATGGTACCATTGATTGTTATTGAGATTTTCAGTGATTTCAGCGACTCGATTGGCTACAAATGTTTTCCATTTATGTGGTTCACCTGATAGCCATGCGATGACGATAGTGGAATCTGTCCATGCAAACATTTGTGTGGTCGATATTCTCATAGCTATTCCTATTTGCTTCAATAGTCGTGATAGAAGCAGTGATCCAGAAAGCTCCAAACGTGGTAACGATACAGTTTTGAGTGGCGCAAGTCTTGTCCTTGCTGCTATTAGGTTTGTTGTAATGTGGCCATCTTGAGATTCTATTCTTACATATGCAACAGCTGCATAAGCTTTCATGGATGCATCGCTGAAGCCATGAATTTGTATATGTTTCATTTCTGTACTATAGGTTCCAAGCCATCGATCAATGTGAATGTTGTTTAATCTTTTAAATTCTTCACGAAGAGTCATCCATTCTTCTTGTAGTTCAGGGCGTATTATGTCATCCCAATCGACCTTTTCCAGCCACAGCTTTTGTATTAATAGCTTAGCTAGCACTACACTCGGGGCAATCCATCCCAATGGATCAAACAATCTTTGTATGTCTGACAAGATTGTCCTTTTAGTTATGTTGACAGAAGTTGTTGGTAGTTTCCATTGGTACTGAAATTGGTCTGTTCCTACATCCCAAATCAAGCCAAGTGCTTTGACAGTGCCATCCATTTTGTTTATATCGAGGTGTGCAACTGGACTCCGTATGTTGGTGTCAATGGATTTCATAAATTGCGGACAGTTAGATGACCACTTCGAGAGTGTGAATCCACCCTTCTTCAATATGTGAGATACTTCCTTGGCAGATGTTATGGCTTGATCTGTTGTATCTTCACCCGATAATAGATCATCAACGAGGAAATTTTCTTTGATGATTTTGACTGCATTTGGGTGGTTTTGTCCTTCATCATCAGCAACTTGATGGAGTGTTTTCACAGCGAGATAGGGTGCTGATGCTGTTCCAAATGTAACTCGAAGTAAGCGATATTCCTTGATGCTGTCATGTTCTTCTTCTCGCCACAGAATACGCTGATACTCATTGGCGTCTTCTGGGTAAACATATATTTGCAGGTACATTTTTGTTATATCGCTGGCATAACAAATACGTTTCATTCTCCATCTCATTATAATATTTCTTAGATCTTCCTGAAGCTGAGGGCCAACCATCAACTCGTCGTTGAGCGAGACTTGATTTGAACCTTTCGCTGATGCGTCAAATACAACACGAGTCTTCGATGTTTCCTTATCTTCACGGACGACGGCATGGTGAGGTAAGTATACAACCCTTTCATTTGTGACTTCTTTTTCAGGTATGATTTCCATGTAGTTTTCTAAGTATTCTTTCATAACTTTCTTGTAGTTTTCTTTCAGGTGGGGTGATTTTCTAAATTTTCTTTCCAATTGTAGAAGTCTGTTTTTGGCAATCTCCTTTGTGTTACCTTCTTTACATGTTGGTTGTGGTGTTTTCAAGGGTAACTTTACCATATACCTTCCCTCTTCTGTCCGTGTGTGTGTTTCTTCATAAACTGTTTCACACAACCTTTCTTCTTTTGTAAGGCTTCTTTTGTTTTCTGTGTCTATTTCCCACAGAGATTTAAGCATGATATCCATATCTATTTGGTGATGCAGAACAAGAGCAGAATCGTCTTGTGACCTTGAGTTTATTTCACCAAAGAGAATCCATCCAAGGTATGTTTTTTGTGCACTTGGTGTACCCGGAGGACCCTTGATAAGCTTTTCTTGTACTATTTGAGAGTATTGCTTGACACCTAGAAGTAAGTCTATGGGGCCTGGTGTGTCATACTTTGCGTCAGCCAGGTTGAGTCCTTCTAGATGTGGCCAGTTTTCAGCAGTAATTGTTTTAGGAGGAAGTTTAGTGGTAAGTTGTTTGCTCATGACGAATGCTTCGACATCTATCTTGAAGTTTGTGTCCCAGCGGGAACTGATTTGCAACTGTACCACGTGGTTTACATTTGTCTTCGTTGAACCCACTCCAATGATGCTTCCTCTCGTTGATTGTTTGGTTAAATTGAGCATTTGAGTTGCTTTCTCACTAATGAGTGCTATCTGCGAACCTTGATCCACTAATGCGCGTAGTACAACAGTTTGGTTTTGCTTGTTTCGTGCTGTCACTGTTGCTGTAGCTAATAGTGCTGTTCCTTGTTTAGTAGTGTGGTGTGAGGCGACCGTTGTATTGACAGTAAGTTCCTTTTGTTCTTCTACATTTGTTTGAGCAGTGTTCGGTTGTGTGGAGGTCTCTTGTACCGAAGTCTCAGGTTCTTTATTGAGATGTAGAAGGCTATGGTGACGCCTTTTGCATATACGACAGGACAGTTGTAGTCTACATTTTCTTGATGAATGTCCTGGTACTAAACAGTTATAGCATAAGTTATTAGATTTTACATAATTAACTCGTTCAGCAGGTTGCAGCTTTGTGAACTCCTTACAATGACATAATGTGTGGTTTTCCTTACATAAAACACATGTTTTTCCCGATGATGTTGATGCTGTACTTGTTACATGAACGGCACGCTCTTTTGTTGTATTATTATTTTGATTTGTTAGTTCCAGGGTACGGAACTTCGCTTCTAAAAACTTCTTGAAATCACTCCAGGTGGGTAAGTCTTCGGAATCTTCTTTATATGCATGTTCTTCCCAGTTCTTATGCGTCTCTGGGTCCATCTTCTGTACTAAAAGGTATATGAGGAATGGATCCCATGACTCAATGTCAATATTTAAATTGCTAAAGTTGTTTAAGCACTCTGTGGTTGTGTCTAACAACCCCTTTAACTGAGAAGCTGATTGAGAAGTCATCTTCTTTTGGTTGCATAACCTTTTCATAGAGTGATTCAAAAGTAAGCGTTTGTTGCCATACCTCTTTTTCAAAATATCCCATGCATTCACATAATTCTTATCGGTAACCTGTATATTCTTCAATAGTGATTCGGCTTCTTGAGTAACACAAGTCTTTAAATAATGAAGCTTTTGAACATCGCTGAGCGAAGTGTTATTGTGCACCAACGACGTAAATAAGTCTTGAAAGGTTTGCCACGATTCATAATTACCGGCGAACTTAGGTATCTCGATCCTCGGTAGGTGCACAAGGGTATTTTGTGGACTTGTGGGGCCGAAACTATTACTTGCAGTTCCTGATTTCACTACTGATGGTTCAGAGAACGATATAACCATGTCTTGTAAATCACCTTGAAGCACGCTATATAAATCTTCGTAAATAAAAAACTCTTCATTCAAAAAATAAGGCAAACTTCCTTTCTGTTCCTTTGGAGTTATTTGCACTAAGTCTTTATGCGCACATTTGAACGTTTCCCAATAGTCTTCGATGATTTTCATACGTGCTTCGATATATCCTCTTGTCAAGCGAGCTTTCGGACATTTTTTAAGGTTAGTTTGTGTTTTCTGTAACAGGTTTGCAGTATCTTCTAATACGGAGAGAAGTTTCTGTTGTTCTTTACTCGGCGTCATTTTTCACGTAAACAAGCTTGATTGCTACTGATACCCGATGTTTTAAGTAGGAAATAGTTTGCAAATTGTTGGAAACCGGTGCGTGCGTTTAGGTTAAGTATGCGGTGTTCTTTTTTCAAGCGAGGCGCAGGCGGCCGTTCGGCTCGCCGTACGCTGATGTAGATGATACACAGAACACTATTACACTGGTAAACGATTCGGCTCGATGTCGACCATATGTTAATGTGGTTTTGTGTGGTATTTGCTGTGTTTCGGGAAATTTGTTTTAATTAACACAATGCACATCTGTCAGTTCTCAAAAGTATTTATTGCAACTAACTTCACACACTACTGCGGTTGATCGTCCAGAAATCCAACATGAAGTTAGCGACGCAACACTGCTCAATACCAGTCGTTCGGCCATTCCTGGCCCAAATGGGTGGGGAATAAAAGGTATTCTGATCAGAATCATTACAGGTTCTAATGAAAATCATAACAAAATCTTTCTCTCAAAGCTGGCATGTCGAACAACACCCATACTCATTCAAATAATAGGAAACTCATTAAAATATTGCAGTGCTCATACTCTGACTTCTATCCGGTCTTCATCATCACACTTATAGCCTCCATCCGGCCATAAGCATCAAAACATTCGACCTCCATCCGGTCTTCATCATCACACTTATAACCTCCATCCGGTTATAAGCATCAATCCAATCGACCTCCATCCGGTCATCAACACGTAACCTCCATCCGGTTACATACACAACAGGCAACCTCTATCCGGTCACCTTCACATGTAACCTCCATCCGGTTACATACACAACAGGCAACCTCTATCCGGTCACCTCCACATGTAACCTCCATCCGGTTACATGCACAACACCATCAAGATAATCATTTCGAGCCTTTATCAAAATATTTTTTAAAGTAGGGTTGTTCAACATGTTACTTTATTTTTCCTGTAACGTTACAGGTTATAAGAAAACTCTTACTATGCTAGGTACTTTAAATGTTAAGTTGACCACTTAGTATTCAACTAGTCTTGTTGTAATATGAGATCTAGAAATCACTAGTAAACAAAGATGAATATGCTGTCAATAGATTAATTATTGGGAACGAAATTCTAACGGAACATCTGTATCAACTGTATGAAAAAAAATGAAAAAAAAAAAAAATGAAAAATCGTTTATTCATGGTTACATAAAATGTGTTACATAGCTTAATACTTCTGCCAAACTGTAAAACAGTTTGTTGGCAGATGTAGCTCCCTTAACAGTTCTTTTTAATACAATATGTAACATCTTGTTGGTAGTTTAACATCAATCACACGATACTTGTACTTATAACTAAACACACTTATTTAACACAGAAGTTGACTATGACTATAACTTAATACTAATAACACATTGTTACCTATACCCCATCTACCACAAGACCAGAACTCCAAGCTAACCGCCTCTACAGTCCGTTCAACCGATCTTGACCTCCATACCGTAGGCATTAGGATGGCATTAAAAGCAAAAAGAATGTTACAATACCGACTGTTTACTGCAGCTGCATTTTGTCTTACCGTCAACGTAATAGAGTTCACAATCGGCTAAACGGACCGCAAAAACGGCCAACCCGAAATCCCAATCCTATAGCAAATGGAGCACATTGCGTAACAGCACTACAATTAACAGCGGTGAAGCCGCAAACATGAGCCAGTATGACATAAATATACACTCATACAATAATAAATAATCATAAATGGCATGATCTATAATACATCTTTTGTTGTGAAGTCTTTACAAAAGGTGCTAAAAAGAAACTTCCCAAGTTTATTTTTAAAAGACATTTTCGTGTTACAGCTATTTTCTAAATCGGAAGGTATGTCATTAAAAATTGTTGGTACTAAGTATTTCCTACACCTTTGTCCATAATAATTAGTACAAGTGGGTACTACAAATCTACTGATGCATTTATTCCTTTGAGGTCTTATGCGCACCGTCTCGACTTTAAACTCATCATTGCAATAGTTTTCTATAGCCATTAACAATACCACCCTTCGATGAACGGGCAACATCTTACATTCTAAGAATAATTCCTCATAATCACTACTTTTACAACGTGTTTTTGTATTTTTATCAACTAAAAGTTTCATAAATCTGATTTGTAACAACTTTATTTTATCTAGATATGTTTTAAATGTGTTACCATAACATGCCAGTCCGTATGAAAGTAGCGAGTCCACCAGCGCATAGTAGACCGTGTACAAAGTGGCCCTATCCAGTACCAAACTAAGGTGGTGGAATTTTACAAGCACTAATCGGAGTTTGTCACAAAGGTGTGTTATGTGCGTTTTCCACGAGAAGCTGTTGTCAATAACTAACCCCAAGTACTTGTATTCCTCCACCACCTCAATGTCTGTACACGAACAATACGTTGCGCCATCATCGTGCAGGCACTCATAGCTATGCCCCGTCACGCGCGGCGGACGCTCACAGTTTTTAAGATAAGGAGACCGTATACGCATACATTTAGTTTTATTTATATTTATTATGATCCCATTATCATGAGCCCATTTAATAATATTTGTGAAATCCTCCTGAATATTTCTTTCGATTACATCTAATTCTTTATCTGCATACACTAAACAAGTATCATCGGCATACATGTATATGCGACAGTTTCGAACCACATTGCACATGCTGTTGACATGCATGATGTATCCGATGGGACCAAACACGGAACCGGTTGGCACACCGCATGTGACGTAGCTGGGTTCTCCCACGACGCCGTCAATGACGGTTCGCAGTGACCGGCCTGTGAGGTAGGCACGGAACCACCTTTTAAGTGGTCCCGCGACGCCACATTCCTCCATGGCTTGAAGCAGCTGGTGGTGCTCAAGGGTATCAAATGCTTTTTTGAAATCAATGTAGACCACCACCACCTGCTTCCTTTGATCCAAACATTCATTGACGTCGTCCGCAAACCGTGCCAGAGCCGTCGCCGTGCTCCGTCCACGTCGGAAACCATGTTGTGCATTTGACAATATATTGTTGTTTTCCAAGAAAGCACTGACCTGGTTCATAATGAACTTTTCCACAATTTTATTTATTACAGACAATATAGCTATTGGCCTATAATTTGAGTAATCCCTGTGCACACCATGCTTAAATATAGGTCTTATTAATGCTGTTTTTAACTGATCGGGATACAACCCTTTTTCAACACATAAGTTAATGAACAAAGCTATTACAGGGCTCAGCTTTGACTTCAACAATTTTATTTCCTTAACTCTAATTTTATCTATACCTTCAGACTTATGACTACTTAGAATATTTATTATGTTATCTACATCCTTTGGGTAAGCTTTTTGAAACCGTAGCGACATGCTACTACTATTGATATAGCTAGACCTGTCCAAAAACTTATGACTACATACATGTTTCATATCTAATATTTCTTTGGTAAATGTTTTAGAGAATTTATTACATATATTCATTGTACTTTCCGTTCTTCCTAGATATTTTAAAATAACAGAATCTACACTATTTTTCTCCCTCCCTATCCATGAGTTGATTTTAGCCCAAATTTTCCTAATATTTTTGTTACACTTTTTTATTTCTTCTTGACGGTATTTGTTTTTAGCTTTATTAATAAATTTATTTACCCTGTTCCTATTGTATTGAAATCAATTTGAATATTAGAAGCATTCTTGAGCTTATTTGAAACATCACATAACCTAACAACCTTTTCACGACACAAAAACAACACTATCACACGTCTAACTAACGTTAAATCCTTGTTGTAAAATCTCAACGCCAATTGAAAATATAATTTTTTTTAAAACAACTATCCGGTACAACATGAAATAAAATCTCTAATAGTAAATCGATAATCATAACCTCAGTAAATAATTGTGAAGTACAAACTATCATGACCTATCCCGGGTCAATTTACAATGTTATTTACACGCTTGCCACTGAACTGTAACAAAACATTTTTGATCAGAGAGCATTCGGCACCAGAATCATAGTAAAATGGATACGACTCACCAGATATTCATCAGCACACCGCTGGGATTGCTCACATAGCAAACTTCAACACGTCGCTCGCTATTTGCCTCTGCTGCAGGCTGCAGGCACTGCTTGGTCAGCCTGCCGCGCCGCCGCGCTGCCAACCACGCGCCGCCAAGCCGCGTCCCGCCGCCGCGCCGCCGGCGCCGCTGCCGAAGTAAATTCACAGCGCACCGTGACGTCATCGCACCATTCTTCGTATTTTCTTCAGCTCGAGTGAATCCCGGTTCTTCGCGATCGTCATCACCATACGGGGCACTCCAGACTATAAAAAACAGCTCCTTAAAATCGCTCCATTTCATCCCAGGACAAGATATGGTCGACCGCCATGACGAAACTTCTCCCATGAGTCTCGTGGAATTCGCTGCGTCCCCTGTAGGCACGCCACAGCGCCGGTTTCACGGCGCTGCTGTCTTCACAGCACCCCGGCGGTCCATCCCCACCAGGTGAGACCAACGGTTACCCGGAGGAGGCCCAGCGGAGGACGACCAGCGACGGAGGTGCCGACTTACGACGCACCTACAGTGGATGTATGACTCCCGTTCGTCCCGTTTCTCCCATATCGGATCGATAACACACATGTCGGCTGTTGCCAACCAAGCACGCGGGACAATATTCTGTTTTTCAGAGTCAAAATGCGGTAGGCGAATATCCGTACTCGCAAAAAGGTGATTTCATTGCTTGCACAATAGTTTTTTTTTTTTTTTTTTTTTTTTTTTCTTTTCTCTATCCTGCTTCGTGGCAATCTGTTGGACACAACAATAAGCCACTTTTCTGTCTGATGCTAATGCATCTGTTAAGGCGTTTCAGCCTGGCGAGACACTTTTCTGGTGGGTGTCTCAATCCATCCTGGTGAATCTGTCCCTTAAGGTTGGGACACTGTGTCTCTTTAATCTTTTATGATTTAGGCCTTGATCTCCACTGAGTTTGAGGGCAAGCTCATTTTTATGATTTGAGAGTCTTTTCTGGTAGTTGGTGCTATATTTTGCTATCTCCTGTTTGACAGTTGGTATGTTTAGGTCAAGGTAAATGATTTTGTTACTAATGTATTGAGGGATGTTAAATATGGTCCTCAGTGTTTTGGTTTGGAATCTTTCCAGTATCTCTATATTACTATTGCTAGCAGTGCCCCAGAGCTGTATGCCATAGGTCCATATTGGTTTCAAGATGGCTTTATATGCTGTCAACTTGCTGTGTGTGCTCATTTGTGAGTGTCGTCCTAATAACCAGTACATATTGCGTAGTTTCAAATCTAGCTGCTTCCGCTTTGTCCATATGTGTTTTTTCCATGTCAGCCTTCGGTCCAGGTGCATGCCCAAGTATTTTGCATTATCATCTTGCGGAATTTCTTCGTTGTCAAGTATAACCGGTGGACACGTGTCCCTTCTGAGGGTAAAGGTCACATGTGTCGATTTACTGCGGTTTGCGTGTATTCGCCAGATTTTTAGCCATTCTTCAATTTTGTCAATGTGATGTTGAAGTTGTTCTGAGGCGGTTGCCGGGTTCGTGTGTGTGGATAGTAAAGCTGTATCGTCTGCATATGTTGCAACCGTAGTCTTGTCTGATGTTGGTAAGTCGGCAGTATATATGGTGTAGAGAACCGGTCCCAGTATACTTCCCTGAGGCACCCCTGATTTGATCTCATGTAAGTCGGAAAGTTCATCATTGAACTTTACTTCGAAACATCGCTTGCTGAGATATGACTTTATTATGTTGTAAAAAGAGTGTGGTAGCATCTTTTTGACCTTGTATAAAAGACCCTCGTGCCACACTTTGTCAAATGCCTGACTAATATCCAAAAAGACTGCCGAGCAGTATTTTTTTTCTTCCAGAGTTCTGCCTATGACGTCTACAATACGGTGAACTTGCTCTATCGTTCCGTGGTTCTCCCGGAAGCCAAATTGATGATTTGGGATTATACTGCTTAGATGTGCTTTCATTCTTTTCAGTAACATCTTTTCGAGGAGTTTCCTTATTATGGGCAATAGGCTTATAGGTCGGTACGACGCTACGTCATTAGGTGGTTTACCGGGTTTTGGTAACATTATTACTTGGGCTATCTTCCACTGTCCCGGGAAGTGACTAAGTCTTAAGCAGGCATTAAATATGTTGACAATTGCTACTACACCCTTCATTGGCAGATTTTTTAAAAGAACGCTGTCGATTTGGTCGTATCCTGGTGCTTTGCCATCTGTGAGGTGTTTTATTTCACCAGCTACTTCCGTAGGGCTCGTATATTTTAATGGGAGACACATTTGGTGTGCACTGTCTAGATAACTTTTTATTTTGGCGTCATGATCTGGTCTCGATTCAGGAAAAGGTTTAAACACATTGCTAAGATGTTCAGCAAAGATAGTCGCCTTCTCCGTGTCTGACCTGGCCCAGTTCCCGTTTCTTTGTCTGATAGGAGGAATCTGACAATTGGGACGTTTTAATTTCTTTGTTGCCTTCCACAGTGAGTAATTTGTGTCTAAACTTGGGGTCAAATTTGAAAGGAACGTTTGAAGGTTATTGTTGGTAAAACTTTTAATGAGGTCTTTTAGTTCATTCGAAGCTCTGTTGAACGCTGTTTTGTCAGCCGGGTATCTAGACTCATGCCATATCTTTCTTAAAATACGACGTTCTGATATTTTGTCTTTGATCGTCTTTGGGTATTGGTTAAGTGTCACGGGTAACTTTTTTCGCACTATTGTGGAGATAGTGGCTGCTTCGTGGATGACTTTATTAAGGTTCTCGATAGCCTCTTCTATACCTTCCACTGTTTTTAGTGGATTTGTGAGCGTAATACCCATCGTGACTATGTCCTTATACAGCTCCCAGTTGGTGTTTTTATTGTAAAGTCTTGCTGCGGGGTTCACCAATACCACTGATGAGCTCACGTTTAATATAACTGGCGTATGGTCAGAAGATAAATCCGGACACGCTTCAGTGGTCATGTAGTTACGACCTATGTTTTTAGTAATGTAGAAATCTAGCAAGTCAGGAATTTTACTTCTATCTGTTGGCCAATATGTTGGTTCTCTTGAACTCATGCATTCAAGGCTTAGATTTTGCACAGTTCCATGTAGCTGCCTTCCACGATGTGTGATCAATCGTGAGCCCCAGTAAGTGTGTTTTGCATTCCAGTCTCCACCACAAATAAATCTGGAGCCAAGTGAAGAGAAGTACGTGATGTAGTCACTTTTTGTTATCGTGTGTCTGGGTGGACAGTATACTGCAGAAAAAGTTGTCTCGACTTTATCGTTGAATATCACTTTTATCGACGTAGCTTGTATTTTATCCGTATGGTATTTTTCCAGTTCATAATGTTTAATATTGTTCTTAATAATAACTGCAGTTCCGCCATGACTATTTCCTGATGGATGATTTGTTGTGTACACTGTGTAGTTTTGAATAACGAAGTGAGATCTTGCGGTGAACCTTGTTTCAGAAACTAAAGCTATGTCAATTTTTTCAATTTGAAGGAATGTTTGAAACTCTTGACGACGGTCTGTCAAGCCGTTGGCGTTCCAAGTGACTACTCGGAGTGTGTTGATCATTTTGTTATGAGGCTTGAGATAAGCTGGATCATTCTATCCATCATTTTGTCCATCATGCCGATCATGATTTGTTGGAATTTGGCGAACATTTGTTCTAATCTGTCTGGACCTGGGTCCGGTATGCTTTCCGTTAGTGGTCGGTCTTTTGTTGCATCCGCATAGCTTCGTTTTTCTGTGTGATTATTTTGTCGTACGTTTTGGTTTACTGTCTCATTCAATATTTTGGTTTGTTTTGTGTTTAGAGCTGTGTTGTTTTCTTTAATGGTTGGTTTAGTTTTTAATATTCTTTCCTTATATTGTTTATATTTTAAGCAGCCCTTGTAGCTTGCAGGATGTCTTTCTTGGCAATTTGCACATGTAGCATCTGTCTCTGGTGTTTTGGTGCATGAAGCAGTAGGATGATCGTTACCACATTTCACACATCTGAATGGTCTGAAGCACTGATTTTTAGTGTGTCCAAACCTCTGGCATCTTTTGCATTGCATTATTTCTTTTTTCTTGTAAGGAGCCTCAAATGTCACTCTCATTTGACTAAGATACCTTAATTTAAATATTTCTTTGTTGTTCTGGTTGGGCTCTAAGTCAACGAAGAAGACGGGCAATGCCTCTTTGGTAGACCTATGTAAAACATTTACTATTTGTCTCACCTCATGGCCCTGTTCTTTTAGCTCTTGTTTTATTAGCGCAGTGTCTTCTGTGGAGTGTAGTCCTCGCAGTACAACTCTGTATGCTCTTTCACATTTTAATTGATAGGTATAGTGTGCTATATTATTAGTTATAAACTGCTCTCGGATGGCTTTGTAAGTTAGTATATCTTTCGGCATTAACTTTATGATATGGCCGGATCTTAATGTTGTCATATGGTATGATTGGTTGTCAACAATTTCATTGAGAGTGACTTTTAATGCTGTGACATCTATGACCCCCGTCACAAAGATAGGTTCCGGTTTAGGTATGTAATCTGTGACTGGGACCAGTTCTTCTGTTTCCTCACTGTTCAAGATGTCGAATTTGTTGTGCGTAGGCACTGCAAATGTAGCAGTATTCTTCAACTTCTTTGTATTGTCACTGCAGACTGGGCTTGTTTCTTTTCTTTTTTGCCTTTTAGGTGGTACTTGATCATTTTGCCACGGGTTAATAGGGCTCTTCGCATTATTTTCAGGTTGTTTATCGCTGGTTTTACTTGCTGCGGCTGATGGCAGACTGTTACTACGGTTTCTGATGAACATACTTTTGTGAAATTGTTGTTGGATCATATTGTTCGGATTAATTGGTATTTTATTGGTTTCATTCATTATTATTCCCACGAGTAAGGTCGAAATAAGTAGTCACTTGAAGGGTGACGCCTATTCCTTCAAGAAGGCTCATACAACAACGTTTGCCAGGTCCGTTGAGGTTGGCGCTAGTAACTTACTACCCGTAAGCCATACATCCTCTCGGCGCGGTGCCCACCTTAGGATTAGGGTGAATTTTTAGAGAGGCTTTCTACCTCTTGACGCGGGCGGTTAAGCCAATGCCCCCGGTTCCATAGTACTATGGAGTTGCGGGTTGTGCACAATAGTCATAAAGTTTTTGTTTAGTTGCTCGAACATAAATCACCACATTTCCGTTTCTATGTCACTTTCAGACGCACGCGCATTGTCTTTACACTTTTCCGGTCTAGCACTGTCACTTACACTATGTAGGCGTTAGAGTTACATACCACTTCTGATGACGAAGGTAGGTCAACTATTTCGGGTACATCGTTGGCAGAGTCCAAGTTCAGCATGGCGGAGGTACGAAATAATAGTCTCAACACTGATTACAACCGCCTATTTATTTACTTCCGTTAACAAATTAACAAAATCTCAAACGATCAAGCTGATGGAAATGGATTAAAGTACGGAAACGCGGTCAGTTCGATACAGGCAGGCAGCACAACCGTTCGTACTCGTGTCTCACCAAAAAGTAACGTCCCTCAAGTCAAATGCGTCTAACGTCAACGTCAACCGACCACTCACAACTGACATTTGACATAAGACAACTGACAGCTGTCATCTGTCAACCGAAAACTGTCAAACCAGACCTGCCACGCTCTGCATCGACCTCACCCAAGCTCACTGCTTGACGTTTCCGACTTTAGCGATGATAGATCCGAAAAACGATGATAGATGGCGTTATTCTAAATTGTCAACTCTAAATATTGTGCCTCGGTGTTGAATCTGCGACATATTTAAATAATTCGCTTTGTTTTCTAAATACGGGCTGCAACGGAATACACCTCGGCGGGTACACGCGGGTTATACGTACGCCACTCACTGCGCGCACAACGAAGCGAGTCATGAGCTCAGTCAGTTAGCTGTCGCGCTAGTGAGCGCACGTGGCCGCTTGTTTCTCGCGCGTAGATTGACTGCACTTATGCCCGGTTTCTGAGGCACTTTATCTGTGGTTTATCTATTCATATGCGTACATTTGAATAGATAAACCACAGATAAAGTGCCTCAGAAACCGGGCATTAGTGCTATGTCTTACAAAAATGAACAGTGGACCGAAATGGTACGGCTTTACGCCATCGCGCGTGATAACCTGAGCTCGTAAGATGAATTCAGATTGCAGATTATTGTTCCCTGAACATTTGGCTTAAAATGTTTTAACGAAATGTTCGTATGGCAAGAACTTAAGAGGAAACGTGAGTGGTCTTTTCTCCATACAAACGCTCTCGCCTGTTTTCTTTTTGGTTAATGACCCTAGAGCAATGGTTTTTTACAGAATAATAAATATTAACTATTTCTATGCCCCTATGTTTTCCTTTTTGGTGATAAATTATTTTTATAAGCACTAGAACCCTCAAAAAATGCTCAAAATTGCTTGTTTAGATCGCTGTTATCAGAGTCCTAGTGTACAAATTTGACAACTATTAACGAAAAAAGAAAAACATAGCGGCGTAGTATATAACCTCCTTATTCATTGTCTAAAATATCTTTTAAATTGGTTCAATATTGGAGGAGGAAATAGGCGAGAGCCAAACCTCGAATTCTAACTTTTTCTACAGTTGTCCTTATCGCACGAATTTGAGGGCAGGGGGACGGAGAGAGACAGCGATAGTAGAAAGAGACAGCACTCGCGTTTCCTCTTAACGACGATTTCTATGGGATAGAGAAGAGTAAATTATTAGTTGTGCAGCATACTCACATCGGCTAGCGCTTTCTCCGCGCCGTCAGCCCAGGTCTCAAAGGCCTTGTACCCCAGCTGGAAGTCCTGGCGCGCGTCGTTGGACAGGCGCGGCTTCTTGGAACCGCTGTGTGGGGAGCGAGCAAGCGGAGCGGGGGCGGGAGCGGGAGCGGGTGTGGGCGCGGGAGCCTCGCGTGTTGACGTGTCCATCGCCACCGACGACGAGTCCAGGTCGATGTCGAATCCCAAGTCTATTATCTAAAAATGAAAATATTGACAGGTTATTTTATGCATTTGTTTACAAAGTTTTTTATTAGCGAAATCCGCGCAAATTCGCCTGCGTCAGCTAAGCCTCTCTGGGTTACTTCCATCATCTGGGTCCAGGCGGTCGTGCAGGTCCAGCAGCGCGCGCCGCACTGCAGCTGTGTATAGAGACACTCACCCGCTGCGCCTGCACGTCGAGTATCATGAGCAGCGCGTCCAGGCGGTCGTGCAGGTCCAGCAGCGCGCGCCGCACTGCAGCTGTGTATAGAGACACTCACCCGCTGCGCCTGCACGTCGAGTATCATGAGCAGCGCGTCCAGGCGGTCGTGCAGGTCCAGCAGCGCGCGCCGCACTGCAGCTGTGTATAGAGACACTCACCCGCTGCGCCTGCACGTCGAGTATCATGAGCAGCGCGTCCAGGCGGTCGTGCAGGTCCAGCAGCGCGCGCCGCACTGCAGCTGTGTATAGAGACACTCACCCGCTGCGCCTGCACGTCGAGTATCATGAGCAGCGCGTCCAGGCGGTCGTGCAGGTCCAGCAGCGCGCGCCGCACTGCAGCTGTGTATAGAGACACTCACCCGCTGCGCCTGCACGTCGAGTATCATGAGCAGCGCGTCCAGGCGGTCGTGCAGGTCCAGCAGCGCGCGCCGCACTGCAGCTGTGTATAGAGACACTCACCCGCTGCGCCTGCACGTCGAGTATCATGAGCAGCGCGTCCAGGCGGTCGTGCAGGTCCAGCAGCGCGCGCCGCACTGCAGCTGTGTATAGAGACACTCACCCGCTGCGCCTGCACGTCGAGTATCATGAGCAGCGCGTCCAGGCGGTCGTGCAGGTCCAGCAGCGCGCGCCGCACTGCAGCTGTGTATAGAGACACTCACCCGCTGCGCCTGCACGTCGAGTATCATGAGCAGCGCGTCCAGGCGGTCGTGCAGGTCCAGCAGCGCGCGCCGCACTGCAGCTGTGTATAGAGACACTCACCCGCTGCGCCTGCACGTCGAGTATCATGAGCAGCGCGTCCAGGCGGTCGTGCAGGTCCAGCAGCGCGCGCCGCACTGCAGCTGTGTATAGAGACACTCACCCGCTGCGCCTGCACGTCGAGTATCATGAGCAGCGCGTCCAGGCGGTCGTGCAGGTCCAGCAGCGCGCGCCGCACTGCAGCTGTGTATAGAGACACTCACCCGCTGCGCCTGCACGTCGAGTATCATGAGCAGCGCGTCCAGGCGGTCGTGCAGGTCCAGCAGCGCGCGCCGCACTGCAGCTGTGTATAGAGACACTCACCCGCTGCGCCTGCACGTCGAGTATCATGAGCAGCGCGTCCAGGCGGTCGTGCAGGTCCAGCAGCGCGCGCCGCACTGCAGCTGTGTATAGAGACACTCACCCGCTGCGCCTGCACGTCGAGTATCATGAGCAGCGCGTCCAGGCGGTCGTGCAGGTCCAGCAGCGCGCGCCGCACTGCAGCTGTGTATAGAGACACTCACCCGCTGCGCCTGCACGTCGAGTATCATGAGCAGCGCGTCCAGGCGGTCGTGCAGGTCCAGCAGCGCGCGCCGCACTGCAGCTGTGTATAGAGACACTCACCCGCTGCGCCTGCACGTCGAGTATCATGAGCAGCGCGTCCAGGCGGTCGTGCAGGTCCAGCAGCGCGCGCCGCACTGCAGCTGTGTATAGAGACACTCACCCGCTGCGCCTGCACGTCGAGTATCATGAGCAGCGCGTCCAGGCGGTCGTGCAGGTCCAGCAGCGCGCGCCGCACTGCAGCTGTGTATAGAGACACTCACCCGCTGCGCCTGCACGTCGAGTATCATGAGCAGCGCGTCCAGGCGGTCGTGCAGGTCCAGCAGCGCGCGCCGCACTGCAGCTGTGTATAGAGACACTCACCCGCTGCGCCTGCACGTCGAGTATCATGAGCAGCGCGTCCAGGCGGTCGTGCAGGTCCAGCAGCGCGCGCCGCACTGCAGCTGTGTATAGAGACACTCACCCGCTGCGCCTGCACGTCGAGTATCATGAGCAGCGCGTCCAGGCGGTCGTGCAGGTCCAGCAGCGCGCGCCGCACTGCAGCTGTGTATAGAGACACTCACCCGCTGCGCCTGCACGTCGAGTATCATGAGCAGCGCGTCCAGGCGGTCGTGCAGGTCCAGCAGCGCGCGCCGCACTGCAGCTGTGTATAGAGACACTCACCCGCTGCGCCTGCACGTCGAGTATCATGAGCAGCGCGTCCAGGCGGTCGTGCAGGTCCAGCAGCGCGCGCCGCACTGCAGCTGTGTATAGAGACACTCACCCGCTGCGCCTGCACGTCGAGTATCATGAGCAGCGCGTCCAGGCGGTCGTGCAGGTCCAGCAGCGCGCGCCGCACTGCAGCTGTGTATAGAGACACTCACCCGCTGCGCCTGCACGTCGAGTATCATGAGCAGCGCGTCCAGGCGGTCGTGCAGGTCCAGCAGCGCGCGCCGCACTGCAGCTGTGTATAGAGACACTCACCCGCTGCGCCTGCACGTCGAGTATCATGAGCAGCGCGTCCAGGCGGTCGTGCAGGTCCAGCAGCGCGCGCCGCACTGCAGCTGTGTATAGAGACACTCACCCGCTGCGCCTGCACGTCGAGTATCATGAGCAGCGCGTCCAGGCGGTCGTGCAGCCCCTCCGCGCGGTCCAGCAGGGCGGGCTCGGGCGCGCCGCACTGCTGCGCGAGCTCAGCCGTGGCCTCCAGCTGTGCTGCAGCGCTGCGCTGTCGCGACAGCAGCTCCCGCTTCAGGCGCTGCAGGTCCGCCACGCGCTGCAGTACGGCGCCCACTTCGCTGGCGGGGTTGGCTTCCATCTGCTTCAGTTCCGTCTCGTACATTTCGGCCGCTTGCAGCAGCTCAGCGTGCTGTGTGTCTAGAGCTGACCAGCGAGCCTGCAGGTCGCGCAAGCGCTGCAGCTGCTGCATGGTCCACTGACACGTGTGGGACCAACGTTCGCTCAGTGCGGTCAGCTCGTCCTCGATCTCGGTCACAGCTGAAAATACATTACTTTTTGTTATGTTTTTTTTCGATTATTGCACTTAACCCTTAACTTGGCAAGTGTACCAGAGGGCACGTGTAATTTTGATATGAATTTCGGTATGTGACCTATAGTGCACGGGTCTATTTATAGAGAATACAAACAAAATATATTAAATGTCAATATGTTTCAATAATTTTAGCTATAGCTTATTTCATAAACATACATCTGTCAACGTCATGGTTTTTGTAAAACGTCATTTTCAAACATTATCCGCTAAAATGTTGAAACTTCAACAACGGAACTCGCGCCCTAAGGTAAATTAACTTATATTTTTTTATTTAGTGGATTTACTTGGTGTATTCCATGACAGTTTTATTGTCAAATAATCAATTAATGATTGTATCGCTTTATTTGAACAACCTTCGCTATATTTTGTTAGATATTTCGCTGTAAACTTAACTGTGCCCTGTAGGGTACGCTGCGAACTTTATTGAAAACAGCTTTTGTACCCTGCAGGGTACATTGCCAAATAGGTTTAGTTAAGTTTTTGTGCCCTATAGGTCACTTGCTTATTTAGCGTTGCTTATTTTTTATACTCTAGACCAGACAAACGTCCATAAAACCGTTTTTTTTAATACTTTTACGTTTTATTTTAGCGCATTATGGATGCTATAATACCGCAAAAAGAGTCAGACACAGATTCTGATATTTCTGAGCATATTGTTGAGCATACGTATAGAGTAAGTGATACAGATTCGTCTAGTATAGATGAGATACCCGAGTCACCCAAAAATATACAATGCACGATCAACCCCAGTCACATTGTTGCCAAAACAGACGCCACTGGTTTCTCACCTTGCAGTTCAGTACCTACACCAGCAGCATACATATCTATCAACTTGTCATCTGTAAATTCAAATAATGAAATAATATCGTATCAAGATAGCACATCTCAGGAAGTTCTTGAAGCACAATCGGCATTGATGGTACACTGCAATAATAACCCACCGTTAGAAATATCGAGTCCATGTCCGCCTGGTACTAGTGATCTCGAAATGGATAGTTATAATGAAATTACAGCAATCGTTCCAAGGAGGTCAAAAAGAAAAAACGAGCTCTTTCGCCCAAACCTACGACATCCAAAAGCAGACAAAGTAACACATCAGTAAAAGTAAATAAAATTAATAATAATAAAAGCAAAGTAAAGTCAAATAAAAAAACAAAGGAACAAATAGAAAAATTACACAAAATTTAAATTGGAAAAAAGATGTATTTATATACGAAGTTCAGAACACTAGAGAAAATGTTTTTACACAACCTGAGAAAATCAGATCACCAATTGAGTATTTTAAATTGTTCTTTACGGACAAAATAATACGACAAATTCGAGAGCAGAGTACATTGTACGCATTTCAAGTAAATACAAAAAATATTGCACTGTCGAATCAAGATATCCAAGATTTTCTTGCCATAGAATTATTGATGGGTATAATAATACAATTACCTGCCTGTACTGATTATTGGAGTTCGAAAACAAGGATTGAACACATAGCCCAAATACTATAGCCATAATACTTTTGTTGAAATATTATTTTGTCATTTCTTTTAATAAATTACATAATTTCATAAATACAAAATTTGTTTTAATGTCATTTTTGTATATTATTACAGTACTACATTATTTTAGGCAAAAACGGCAAAGTGCCTTGCAGGGGACAAATAACAGTAATAACTCATTCAAGCGAAATTGTTTATGTGCCCTTTTGGGCACTATTAATATTTTATAAAGTAACAAATGAATAATATATAAAATATTATTTACGGTGTATTTAAGCTCCCCTAAAGCCATTTTATTATTATATTATATATATTTTTTGGTGTTGATGAAAATGGAAAAAGAGAGGCCGAACTTGTAGACCACATAAAGGGAATAATAGAGGAAGCAGAAGTACATATAGACAGCCACGAAATAAATAACATCTACAGAATAGGGGCTCAAACCAACAAAAATCGCCCAGTAGTTGTTACTTTCTCTACTATGTGGAAGAAACATCTTATATTAAAATCAAAATCAAACTTACCAACAGGCATCTATGTCAAGGAAGACTTTCCCAAGGATGTTCTCGAAGTTCGGAAGAAAATGCAGCCAAAAATTGAGGAAGAATGGAAAAAGGGGAACTTGGCTTTTATGAGAGGAGACCAACTTGTAATTAAAAAGCAGAAGGACAACCTGCGCGAAAAAAGGAAGAGAGATAAGACTGTATCCCCCAACTTACCAACGCCGAAAAAACCAAACACTCATAACAAGCCCGAAAACCAACAAAACAGAACAAACAATAATGGACAAAAGGAAATATTGAAACCAAATAAATTACAGTACAGGGGAAGGAACAGAACTACTTCTATTTCAACCTCAGAAACCTCAGAAAGTTCAAAAAACTAACAAACACAAATAAACAACCTACAAAAACAAAAACAACTTGTACCGGAAAAACAAAACAAATACAGAAAAAACATAATCTAATACAACATAATACACAAAAAACCTTCCCACCACGGTTGGTCGCCGCGGGAAGTTCAGACCATAACCCTCCAGTTAAATTCAGTAGAAGAATAAACAGAATCAATATAGCAACATTGAACACTAGAACTTTAAGAACCGAAGATACCCTTGCAGAACTGAATATTGCCATTCAAGACATAAAGTGGGACATACTCGGAATCAGCGAAATGAGAAGAGAAGGTGAGACAATTTACGAATACCAAGATTACATATTGTTCAACAAAGGTGAAAAAGGAGGCCGTAGAGGAGTAGGATTCCTCATAAAGACAACTCTGAAGAAGCAAATACAAAACATCCTTGGTATCTCTGAAAGGATAGCAGTGCTAAATATCAACATACCCAACTATACAAAGACTTGGACTATTATACAAGCATATGCACCAACCGAGCAAGCTGCAGAATCAGAGACAGAGACATTCTATGCCGAACTGGCTAAAGTCATCAGAGATTATACTAACAACTATATTATACTAATGGGTGATTTTAATGCTAAAATCGGAGAAAAACAAAACATGGAAGAGTATGTATTGGGTAAACACGGACATGGTAAAAGAAGCTCCAACGGTCAAAAGCTTGTGGAATTTTTGCTAGAACACAACTTAATTCTTATGAACAGCATATTCAAAAAAGACCCAAAGAATAAATGGACCTGGATTTCACCAGATGGCAAATTCAAAAACGAAATAGATTATATAATAAGCAATTTTCCCAAGGCATTTTCAAATACAAGCGTGATCTCTAAACTCAATTTTAACACAGATCATCGTATGGTCAGAAGTACAATTCTGCCAGCACCACCAAAAAGAGCAAGGAAGAACATTACCACGTCTTATAGTCCAACTCAAACCACCATGGAGTGTTTCAAGGAAATTGGCCAGTTGTTGACAGATAATCTACAAGAGCTGACATATGAAAATGAATGCGATATTAAAGCAAATTATGGAAAGTTAGAAAAACAGCTTACTATCACTAAAAATATCAACAAAATCAAAAGCAAATACCCACTTAGCGACGAGACCATCCAACTCATAAACCGCAGAAAATCTTTACTGGCTCAGGGAAAAAACAAAGAAAACATTAAAATAATAACAGAAATCAGCAAACAAATTAGTAAATATATTGGAAGAGATCGCAAAAATAAAAGACTAGAAGTGTTAGAGAGACAAATAATGAGAACAGGTGGTGTAAGAAAAGCTCTGAAAGAACTTAAGGAAACAGGAAAAGAGTGGGTGCCCAAACTAAGGAAAAAAGAAGATACCGTCACAAACAGGAAAGGTATACACGAACTGGCCACCGAATTCTACAAAGAACTGTATTCAAACAAAGATGCATGTAGGCACCCTCTTTTACAACCATTGAAGAGCAAAACAGCAGACAGCCTGTCAGAATGGGAACCTGATATCCTGATGAGTGAAGTGGAAAAGGCAATAAAAAGCCAAAAAATGGAGAAGGCACCTGGACCGGATAAAATTGTAAACGAGATGTTGAGGGGGACTATTGATGAATTAGTACCAATACTTACTAAGATGTTCAACCAAATTTTGAAAAGTGGATATATACCAACACAATGGGAAACTTCATACATAATCCTACTACACAAGAAAGGCGCAAAGGACGACATCGGTAACTACCGGCCAATAAGCCTTATGTCGAATGTGTACAAAATATTCGCAAAGATTGTATTGAGCAGGGTAAGCACAAAATTAGATGAAAGCCAACCTATCGAACAAGCTGGTTTCAGACGTAACTTTTCAACGGTAGATCACATCCACACACTCAAGCAGATAATTGAGAAGTATAACGAGTTCAACAAAACACTATATATGGCTTTTATAGATTATGCGAAAGCTTTTGATTGCATTAGTCACAACGCAATATGGGAGAGCTTAGAAAGGCAGGGTATACCTGCAACATATATTAACATTATTAAAATCATATATACAAACAGTAAGGCAAGAATCCAATTAGAAGCTTTGGGAAAAGAGTTCCGGATCAAGCGAGGAGTCAGACAAGGAGATCCAATGTCCCCAAAGCTGTTTTCAGCAGTTTTGGAAAACATCTTTCGCAAACTCGACTGGGAAAATCTCGGCCTCAACATAGACGGAAGAAAACTAAACCACTTAAGATTTGCGGATGATCTGGTTATACTAGAAGAAAGTCCAGTGGCACTCGAAAAGATGATACAAACTCTGAATACTGAAAGCTCTAAAGTGGGTTTAAAAATGAACTTAGCAAAAACGAAGCTGATGACCAACTCAAAAATGGAACCTATTGAAATCCAAGGACAACAAATAGAATATGTCGACGAGTATTGCTACTTGGGCCAGATCATCTCCCCCAAAGACCAAACAACCAAGGAAATAAACAAGAGGACTGCTAATGGGTGGAAAAGATACTGGTCTCTCAAGGAAATTGTAAAATCAAAACAACACAATATGGCAACGAAAAGAAAGGTTTTCAATGCTTGCATTCTCCCATGCATCACCTACGGCTGCGAAACATGGTCCCTCACAAAACACCATAGAGACAAGCTAGCAAAGTGCCAGAGAGGTATGGAACGAAGCATGACAGGAACAAGAAGGCAAGATAGAGTTAGCAACATGCAATTACGAGGAAAAACTAAATTAACCGATATCCTGGAAAAAATAGACCTCCAAAAATGGAGATGGACCGGCCACATGTTGAGATCTACACAAGAAAAATGGAGCCAAATCATAACGAATTGGTATCCAAGAGATGGCAAGAGACGTCGAGGACGACAACTAATGCGTTGGGAGGACGAGCTGAAGCTTACTGCGGGACCCAAATGGAGGAGAGTTGCCCAAGACAGGAAACAGTGGAAGCTACTGGAGGAGGCCTTTGCCAAGAGGCACACTGAGCTGAGAGACATTTTGTAACCAAACAATTGAGTAACCAAGACTGAATCTCTCAGCCAGTTCAACGGGCTAAATAAATAAATAAATATAAATAAATAAATATATAATAAAGCCATTTTAAAGTAAATAACTGGTTAATTTGAAGTTTTGTACTTTGCCAAAATACCATACCAACATGCACTTTGCATTTTGCCAAGTTAAGGGTTAATGTGAATTTCATAAAGTTGTTTTCATATTGAGCGTGGTCACGAAATATAGTCGCACGTACAGTTGTCAAGGGCGTCGTCGTCCACCACGACCACGCAGTCGGCCAACGCGTCCACGACGGGCTGCTGCGCGCGCAGGTCGTCGTGCAGCGCGCTCACGGCCGCCAGCTGCGCGTGGATGGCGTGCGACGAGCCGCGCAGCGCGCCCATGCGGGAGATGCGGTCCTCGGTCTTGGTCAGCCATTGCCTGCAACACGTACGTGCGGTAGTTAGACACGGCGCAGTCATCGCTCGCGGCTGGGTTGTGCTAGACGTACCTGAAGGCGCCGAGGTGCTGGTGCTGCTTGTGCATGAGCGCGGCGTGCACGTGCGCCTGCGTGCCGAGCGCGGCGCGGCGCAGCGCCTCCCAGCGCGTGTTGAGCAGGCGCAGCTGCAGCCGCACCTCGGCCGCCTCGTCGCGCGCCAGCCCCGCGTCGTGCAGCAGGCGCGCGCCCAGCTCCAGCACGTCGCCCACGCGCGCCTGCTGCTCCGCCAGCCCGGTGAGCAGCGCCTCGTGCGCGTGGAAGTGCTCCTTGAGCGCCGGCAGCGAGGCGTCAAGCGGCGCGGCGCCGGCTCCCAGGCGCTCCTCGGCCTCTAGCAGCCACGCCAGCACCTCCTCGAAGGCGGCGTAGTAGCCGCCCAGCTCCGCCGAGCCCGTCGTCGCCGTCGACAGCGGCCGGCTCACTGACACCTGCTGTGGAAGGACCAGTATACCGTCATTACAAGGACATGACTCATTAACAGCTTTGTAAGCCAAACGACATTTGCGCTCGTGTCACCTCGGGCGGCTGCGTGGCGACGGGAGTGCTGGGCTCGGAGTGGATGCTCTCCATGTCGGCCACGTCCTCGCTGGAGTGCGGCAGTGATTGGAACAGGCACATCACGTACATCATGATCGACTTCTTGTCGGGGTTCGGCGTGTTAACATCTGGAAATACAAATAAATTCGGTAAAATTGATTAATATTGTTAACAAAGATAATCGCTGTAGCTGCGGCACAGTACCTTCCGGGTCAAGCAGGCGGTCGATGGAGAGATGTTCGTGCGCGACGCTGAAGGCGTGCTCCAGGCGCTGGGCAGGCGCGCGCGCCAGCACGGCGGCGTAGTCGAACAGCTGCGGCCGCCAGCGATGCAGCAGCGCGTTGAAGGCCAGCCCGTCCGACCACGACGTCGTGAAGTTCTTCACGTTCACGCCCGTGTAGTTCTGCGAACACATACACGCTCAGTGCCAGTCAAGGGATACTGCCACGGCAGACTTTGCAATTTTTGCCCATAGTTGTTAAGCAAGATTGAGATTCTAACTAGGTGATAGGTCATTTTAACTTCAAATACGGAACCCAAAAAAAAGGATGAGATTCTATGTTTGGCTGTATGTATTTTTGCATACATGTATGTTAAAAATAAGAACCGACATCCTTAAAACCATACACTGCTGGAAATAACTTTACTTTTGGACGTCGGTGACTTGTTGGTACATTTTTTTCCGACCGACTTTGAAGTAATTTCATTATTTTTTTTTTTTTCTTTAGGGTTCGTGATGTAAATAATCTGCAACGCGTGGCCTTTCTGCACTGGCTACTGACCTGCGTGTGCGTGCGGCACCACGCCAGCAGCGTCTTCTCCAGGTTGGTCTGCTGCAGCTCCGACATCAGCTCCTTGAGGTGGTAGTGCACCTGCCAGTGCAGGATGATGCTCCACACCAGCCCTGCAACATTGCACAACATTACATAGCATATTCACGTGCAGACACCGAGAGTTGCTATAGAAGTAGTACGAGTAGTACGTACCGAGCGTGAGCTTGGGGTTGGCGTCGACGATGTCGTTGGAGCTGATGTTGACGAGCTTGACGCCGTTCTGGTCCAGCACCTGCAGCGCCGTGTTCACGTTGTTGATGTGGTGCACGCGCATGCGCCCGCGCTCTCGCTTCTGCACAACCACACACATCTACCAGTTACCAGCCACTCTATCACAGCTTGCCACTTTGTTTTACTTGCTCCATGCTCGGTTTTACAATAACAATTTTTGCAAGATGGCTTTATGGATATAAGTTTTTAAACTGACATGGTCACTGACACTACTATTAATATCATAAACGGGATATTTACCATGTTTGATTTTTGTTTCGAGTTCCCGATCGAAAATCAAACATGGTAAATATCCCGTTTATGATATTAATAGTAGTGGCTTTATGGATGACCATTCGTAGACAAGGTTTCATGATGTTAGCAGCAGTTGCAAAATTCATGATAACATTCGATGCCCCCAAGCAATAACTCGGTAACGTGCTATTAAGGGGTTTATGCTGTTATGTCAAATTCGGCATCTATTAGGCTACAATACACCTTAGCAATTTTTTTCTGATTTTTTAATGATATTTACAAAGATATCATTTAAGACATCAATGACTTCAATAGTCTCTCTCGTTGAAAAGAATTGACACAATCAGTAAATCTTTTCTCTTTTCTTTTGATTATTCGATTACCGGGTTATTGCTTGGAAGCGACGTCTGTATTTCATTCAAGAACACATCAGTGACGTGAGCCTTCCGCGCGTGTCAGACAACGCGTAGAGCGCGGCTTATTAACGATGTACAACACCACATTAAAGAAATCGCTCCTGCAGACATGCGACAGACACATACTCGTACAGTCGAACAAGCTAATACGTATACAGCCAGCTAACTTGTATTTACTTTTAAGCTTATACAGATACAGTTAGAGCTGATGTCAAACAATATGGTGATTGACATCATTGGCTTAATCCGAAACACTTGATAAAACAAAATTACAATCAATATTTTCAGTTTTATAGAATTATAAAGATCTCTACCCTGTATACTTATTAGCTTGTTCGACTGTACTTTACACACGAAGGTCTGGCGAGGTCGAGACAATGTTAATTTGCACTAAGTTAACACAAAGTGAAAGTTGACACAAAAACGGAAGTACAGGAGTTTAGTTAGCAACTAACAGCATGACCTGGCGCGACCAAAGAACGGGTTCAGAATAATTTACATTGCATGGTTAGAAGTTAGAAACTCTCTTGAGGAGTTGAGACAACCGTCAGGCATCCGGGATTCGGCAAAGGGGTAATCTATAGGAACAACATTTTAACACTAATTGAAGCACAACCGTTGTAACCTCCCCTGCAGGGTAACGGCGGGATATTGGGCTGGTGTCTGGTGCACTTACATACTGCTGCGCGGTGAGGATCTCGAGCAGCGACAGGAGGATCTCGCCATCTCGCAGGTCCAGGAATAGGTCCTCCACCAGCGGCTTGTCGTTCTGCAACACGCGTTACATGCACAATGTACAGAACAGAAGATCTTCGGGATTAACACATGCATTTCATATTTATGTTGTGTTAGCCACGTTCGCGGACTTTCGAAAAAACATCATTAGCAGTGGCTAATGATGTTTTTTCGAAAATAAGTGTATTTTATTATGCCTGTACTGTAGAACATATCGCAGCCTCATTAGGCGCTCAAAATTATTGCTAGCACATACAATCTTATTTTTAGCTGACTCGTACCCTCGACTAGATAATAATCATACTTATAGTTGTATAAGTCAGTTCACAACTACACGTGCAGTGTTGCTACCTGACACTGGGAGTCTGGGAGTAGCAAGACAGTGCAACACTTTTACAAATGTATACTAACAAATACAGTTTGTTTCATTGCTGAGTGGGTGCATGGTGGGTTTAGAGTTGCTGTATTCTCGCAGCTGGCTCCTCCGCCATATTATAAAATTCCATCTATAACGATATCGCGGCGGGCGCACTGAGTGTCGAGAATTGACCCTAATTACTTCATGCACACAATTTGTGCGCGTCGCGGGTGTGTCACTGCCGTCATGAGAGCACGCTCCTCACTTGATCCAAGCTCCTAGCTGACCACATTCAGTTATGAATATACTTGAAACTTTCTATACTGCCATTTGTGGATATTTGTGATATTTATTAGTTCTCACATTGACAGTTTAGCGCAGCAAGCGCACACGTACAACGGGACGAACTATAGACAGTAAAAGCAGAAGGGGTTAGCAATATGCTGGTGTATTACGATCGGTTGAACTGAACTGCCAATCTCTCCACTATAAATAGATATGTCATTGACACATCACACAGCTTAGTGAATCGGTTCGCCAAGGAGCCAGCCACCCGATGACCCGACCAATGTCCACTGGCATGTCTACCAATGTTTCGAAACTGTCTCTTCGTTAGTAATCAACAATTAGTATGAATGTGTATCACTCGCCAGTCGCCGCACATTAGCTCAGTGGGCGGTGCGCCGGCCATCGACAACAAAACAATTTAGTTGATCAAGTATCTATTATGAGCTACAGTTTAATTACCAGTCCGATGCCTTATGAGTTTATGCTAACTTAAGTGATATTAACGCTTACAACTACAAGGTCTATGCAGTTAGTAGTACGTTACCTTCACTAGCTGCGAGTTGATCCATTTCGTGAACGTTTTCTTTTGGACGTCTTCTCGTTCATCTGAAACAAACAAATACGCAAAATAAAATACCCAGAATATCAGAATTTAATTGAAATATAATCAAATGTCTTAAGAACAACGTCTGAAGAAATCAGTCATTGTTGTTAACAGACAGCAACCGGTCTTCCAATAATTGTTTCTTCAGTTAGTTAAAAGAAAAGTGAGTTGCTCACTAATTCGGAACAACAATGAGGTGTTTGGAACACATGGCGTACGGGAGCCAATCTACCGGCAACATTGTAACAGGCCAGGCCAGACCACGTACGAGCACTGTCTTCCACCTGGCCGCAAGTGGCCGGCCGCAGGTAGGCCTCCCAGGTCTTGAGCAGCGTGAGCATGACACCGCCGCCACAGCGAGCTCAACAACACGATCACATTAATGAACAGCACAAACGTGTGGAAGTATTCCGCATTATGCACACGCATGCTAGCCGTGTTCCCGAGTCCCCACAGCCGACTGAAAACTAATACATTATGACATCGATGGCCGGGGTCCCGTTATCCTCGCTCCAACGAACATTATAGTCAGTTTGTTTGCGGCGTCCGTCGCATAATGAGATGTACGGCGGCGTCACCGCGACCTTCGATCATTTGCACCGCAACCGACGCGAATCTATTGCTTCAGATTCAGATGTACCTTTAGCTATCAAACTGCCACAGTTGATACAGCTTGCATCGGATATGTCAAGCACCTAGCCACAGACTCTGGAGACCTGGAGACCCGCACAAACCTTTAAAGGGTATTCGCACTTAATGAACATCGTCACAGCGACATGAGTGCGCTGTTGTTCAATAATAAATAACGCTTACTTTCAACACACAAATGAAAGCAGAAGTGTAATCTGCGAGATTAGACATCCGCTACGTGAGCTTACTCGCCCTCTCCTCACGTACCTACTCGTTTTTTACTCGCAGTCATACGTCGTGTAACTGTTATTTACTAATACTAAACAATATCGTGGCTGGAGTGTCCATGACCACACCTGATCAAGGACACTACAAGATTTACGAGTGCGACGCCGACGTACAACACTTCAATTTAAATATGAATAACATGATGTATGTTCCGCCAATACTGTCTCCTTGTAATAGGGGATCGGACTGACTCAAAAAAATATGATTCTGTTTAGTCCGTCAGTAAGATTATCGAAAAATATTAGATACGTGTTTTCTGTTTTATCAAATCAATAAAAATTGACGAAGCTATAGCGCGTCAAAGATCATGGAGTGGGGCTTGATACGTCACTTGAAGGTACAAAATGTACTATCATATGACGTCACACGAGTTTTCGAAGCACTGTATCGTCTTCATTTTTTGTTTACGTGAAAAAAGAAAAAATATGTGGTCAATATTTTTTGGAAATCTATCTGACGGACTAATTAGTTTTTTTTTGTCCGATCCCCTATTCTATGCAGCACGTCTTTTAGCTAGTGTAGAATAGCAAAAGACTTATTCTGTATGAGAACCTATCTTAACTTTGAGCCTGTTGACAAATTGTCCCAATTGCCATCTGGGTAGCTCTCCAGATATAGGTCTCGTCTCGGACAGCGCCACAGTGCCACAGCGCCACAGCGGTACACGAACAACTTGACTTCGAGTTACGTCTCGCTGCCGCCAACAGTTTATCGTCTTACATCATAATTACGTGCATATTGTTGTTTTGCACAAGTTTTTGTCCAAATATTTTAATACCGGTATCATTTTCGTCGGGTTACGTGGCGTTCATTAATTTTGTAATAACCCTTCTTTTGGGCTTCGTTGCAGTAGGGTAAAAAAATAAAAAATATATTTAATAGTCGCAGGGACATGAAGTGCAAACCATATATCATTTTCATCATTCTCTTGCCCTTATCCCAATTCATTTGGGGTCGGCGCAGCATGTCTTTTTCTCCATAGGTACTTCTCTGTTTCTCGTCATCTCATGAGACACCTCTTTTTTGCCATAATATCATTCTTAACCCAGTCCATTCATCGTTTCTTTGGTCTTCCTCTACTCTTATACCCATCCACATTCATATCCAAAACCTTTCTCGCGATATTTACCACGACAACTGATTTCCACTCAACTTTTCAGTAATCGGCGCCACTTTCAGACTTCCTCTTATGTAGGTACTCATTTCTTATTTTATCCTTTCGCGTAACACCACAGATCCCCCTCAGCATTCTCATTTCGGCCATTATGCAAATGCCTTTCATTCATCTTTTGTGGCCCAATTTAGATCCATACACGACAGCAGGTCTAACCATTGTTTTATAGATCTTCCCCTTTAGTTTAAGGTCAAAGATAGTTCCCGTAACCTGCCGCCACCGCCATTTCATCCATCCCGTGTTAATTAATTAATTATTTATTATTATCACTAAAGTCCATTTCGCCATCGTCGCTTTGAGTGCAAGCCATACCGACGACGTGTATATCATTCAGATGTTATCGTCTGTCGTTGGTACTCCACTCTTGTCGGCAGCCAGAAGCGACAGACAGCATGGCTCCAGTACATTAACAATAAATGTCAACATGAAACTAAACTCGTTCACTCCACCTTTTTTTTGGAGGGTGGGAATTGGGAAATCATAAAATGTGTCCTCCCACTCTGGAGGGAGCGGTAGGGAGTGTCAGACTTCTACTGACTAAAAACCACCCATGTTCCTTCTTAGCGCTTTGTGTCCGGGGGCGCGGTATCTCTTTCGAACAATCCGCAGCCCCGGCGCGGCGTTCACTCCACCTTATGATGGTTCGTATTCGTAGAGGTCATTGGTCAACATAAGCGATTCTGCGAAGCGTGAATCATCCTTGGTCACAGTTTTCTCCGACAAACATTCATTTGTGTTATTATTAATTGTCTAAATAATAATTGAAGACTGTTGTTTTGGTAAGTTCGTGGAGTTCACATGTTCAGAAATAATTCGGCGATAGTAGACCAGTCAAGGGCGTTGCTTAGCAAAGTGCTAATTAGACGCCGGAGTTGGACGCTAGGCACGTAGACTGGGCCGCACTGGGCGTGCGAAACACAGTAGTCACACTTTACAATATAATTAAATTGTATGTTTTACAAAAACTTTTTAACAAAAAATAAAACCGACTTCAAAAAAAAAAACACAAAAAAGTGAAAAATAAACTTTAGAAAAAAAAACAGTCTCTGAAGTCGGTGGCAAAAAAATGAAATCAAACAAACAAAAGTCACCGACTTCAGAGACTGGTTTTTTTTTTTGAAGTCGGTTTTATTTTTTGTTACAAAATGTTTTTATTTTTCACTTTTTAAGCGGTTCACATGTTCATGGGTCAATGTGGACAATGTAGTTTTTTTTTGAGTTTTGTTGATTTTTCAAAAACCGCTTGTCCGATTTCGAAAAAAAAAATATGGGACCATTTCGAAAGTAAACCTTTTCCAACAAAGAAAGAATGTTTTTTGAAATCGGTTTGCAAGGGACGGAGTTATGCCCGAACAAACATAAAAAATTAAAATAAAAAAAAACATCCGAATTGAGAACCTTCTTTTTTTAGAAGTCGGTTAAAAATGGATGTGGAACATTCGAAGCATTTTTGCATAAAAATTGTTAATTCCCAAAGTACCGATTATTATATATATCACTACAAGACACAGCAAAAATCAACCTCTCACCTTGAACGCATAATCGTATACTATTACATAAGATTACCTTCTACGGTCAGTCGTGCGTAGTGGGTAAAATAGAGAAAGACAAAAAGCTAGCTGAACAAAGCAATCGACCAGTGGTCCAAACTGGCTCTGGATCGAAAGAGCTGAAAGTCATGCCTTTACCCAGCAGAGGGTTGACAGGCTGACAGAAACCAGTACCGTTTCAAGCAGCACTCCAAAGTTTCGGGTGTATTACTTTAATTAAAGGACAAACATAAATTACTAAAACCGCGCTCTTGAAGTTGTCCTGTCGTTTTTACTGTTATTAGAGCTGTTTCTACTTTCATACGATCTAGTTGGTATTGATCAATTGCCATGAAACGACCTAATTTACAAATTCTCAGTCCGCAGTTGCCAACGAACCGAACATGCTTACCACAGAATATTGATGACATACGTGTAAGTGATAAGAGAAAGGCCGGTTTGACCACCCCTGTGGATCGAGCCTTTCCTAGCTGTGGACTAATACGGGACCACGAGCAACAAGCACACGTCCGACAGGGCCACACAACACAGACGTACTTTTGCGTTACAGAGTGGCTTGCTACTGTTGCTACGAATTTGGCACTATAATGCGAAACATACTACTTCATCGACTTAATAGTGTTTTTTTTTTATTTATTTAATATGGGCTTACTCTTGACCTCAATCTTGCCCTAAGGGCAGAGATGAGGTCGACGATGGAACGAGCAATACAAGTTTAATTACAAGAGTAAGCTGTTTTCTGTAGGGATTGAAGAAAGCCCGTGGATCTAACTAGAAAATAGAAGATTTTAATAAGAGCGCGCACATAATATCCTACAGTTCTACTTCTTACTGCTAATCATTTCGTGCGGTAAGTTATAGGCTATAGCGGGAAATTACAGAAATTCTAAGCGACACAGACTCATGAGACTCATGACATGAAAGAATGAGGATAGCTATGTCAATACAGCAGCTAAAAATAAACGTCGTCGCGGTCGGTGACGATACATTATCATAACAAGAGGCGCACGCAGCTGATAAGATAACCTTATAGAGTCGACGAACATTTGGATGTCTAGCAGTCGGAGCAACACGTCAGCAGTCAGCACATGTCACACGCAGCGGCTTCCGTCTGCACACAGGGTGTCAGTTATACCCTGCCTGCTGCGGCGCACACCGATCCCTTCATTACTACATACGAACAGACAGCTCGGCTACAACCCCGCGCCCGGCGACTTGTCTTTGTTTATTTTATTTTGCTCCCCTTCCGCCACAGACATGTGTGCGCAACAGTCCCAGCTACCATTAAGATTACATCATGAACATGTAATGGCTTATGACAAAACAGTTCAGTTCATACAAACTTACAACATGAAAAAATAATTGACCAAAAACTGTGATTAGATTTTTGTTGAATTTAATGTGTGCCACTGCCGAATGCTGATGGTTGACTACTTGACTGAGACATTCATATTGGAAACGTGATTAAAATTTTGATGACACATTCTTGAAGTAAAAGTGCATGTCGGTCGCATCTGCGGCGCTTCAAGCATGGCACCCACGATGAGCTCGTCCGAGTGTGGGCGGCCTGGCGGGCAGGCGGGCCCGACCATTGTTGCGTAAGGAAACTTGTACTAAACGTCGTCGCTAACACCATATGCTAACAACAGAACAGAATTCGGTATCGACAGTACAATGTTAATAGGTACACAGGCAACGATTAATTCGCGGCGTGCGAAACTCGACAGCATTAAAATAACCCGCGCTCGTGATATGCACTCACTGGTATATTTAGCAATTGCCATTTAAGTAGTTGAAGTTGTGTGCTCTACAAACAGGCGCAGAGTAGATGAGGCATGTCCGATGGTGCGCGGAGATGCCGAAACATTCCATGTTTCGCTGCGTAGCAATTATTTCCACTAATTTCTCTTCATAAAGCGGAGCGAGCGTGTGCGCAGTGCACACGTGCTGCACATCATTCTATCAGTGCGAGCACGCCGCGCGCCGTATTGAATCAATGATCCTACCACGCCGGAAAATTGGAGCACTTATGAGGAATACAGGGGAATGGCACGAGCTGCGTGTCACGTGCTCGTGCTAACCTGAGTCTGACGACGTCAGGCGTTGTGAAGGGTTTCTAGCTTATGGGAAAACTTGGACTAATTCTAACGAGATGCAGCTTACATTGTGAAGTTTTCGACCGTGGTTGACCCTGTGTTTTATCAAGCTAATTGCATCTTTCCTCTACAATACAACTACGACTAAAGATGTAAAAGATATATACGCGATAATGTTTCACGACTTAACTGTCGCAAGTAGGTTTACCATTTAGAAATCTAAAAAGTCCTGACAAAAAGCCTGACATTTCAATAAAGTCTGGACATCTTAGTCAAAAAATGCTCTAATCTGGCACTGAAAAATATAGGTACCTACAAAATAATATCCCGAAAACTAGCGTTAAGTTTGATTATTTTACGTAAAACTATTTTTTTTTTATGAAGATATTTTATGTTTGAACTAGGGTAAATACGCTAAACGTCGGCCCCCTTACGGATTTTCTAACTTTGGATCACTCTGGCTCCATCACTTTGCAAGGAAAGGATAGCTATAATGCGGTTTTAGACAGGTTGATGAATCTATTTTATGTTTATAGGCATAATGTTGCCTTTTCTACTAAAAGAAAAAAGTACTAAGGTTTAAATGCGTGGAGAAAGAAAAAACCCTAAAGCCGGCCGCTCACGGCCCAATGGTCGGTCGCGATTTTCCCAAATGTCGGCCAGGTATAGGGTGTTTTGAATTAAAACAAATAAAAATATTAATAATATGATTTATTTTGGCAGGAGTAAATATCACACTAAGTATAGGTACATTATTTGTTTCATTGTAATTTATTTTTTATTGAGGATTGTGTTGTGGATATGACTCGCCATACCGCCACCCGCGCCATGTCCGCACCCGACGCTATTTATGTTGAGCGCAGGCCATACATCCAAACTTAACCTCTTATAATAAATTAATATAATAATTTAATATGTATTATTATTACTATAATAATACCTACATATATTCAATATGTATTATTACTATAATAATACATATCCAATTTTGAGAAAATAAGTTTAATAAATAAATTAAAAATTACTGTCCAGTACCGACACCATAATTTAATAACCCTCCTTTTGGGCTTCGCCGCAGTCGGATAAAAATACAAAAGTTATCAGCCTGTATAGTAGCGCTCAATTTTGAGGCTTGCCGACATTACGATCTTTAATATTTCTAAAGTCGGCCCCTGTTTCGTGTACCTTATTTCTCGAGATTCAACTATTATCACCCCGGCCGCTATTTGGCGATTAAACGTAAAATAGATTTATTAACCTATAAGCTTTGGAAATTTTACTATTAAACCAATGGAATTGGTAGTATTGGAATTCATAAAACAGACTGCATTTTACTATATGTCGGCCCCGGCCGAGATTCCGATTTTAAGTCGAAATTGGTATTCTAATGGCGGCCCCCTATTTCTCCATTAAAACAATACGCAAAACGTTGAAAAAACTTTATCAAAACATAGTAAAAATACCTTTTCAGTAATAACAAAGCTTAAAACCCAAAACAAAAACGTCTTACCGTTGTAATATCAATCCCCGAAGTGTAAGTATTCACAGCAAGTAAGCTACTTTAACTACGAATTTGACGATTCGACGGCCCGATCGCTTCTGACGCTCGTTGTGCGGAGAGTAAGTGACGTAATCGAATAGTAACGGTTTGTACTTATAGAGTATGAATTAAGGATGCAATTGGAATGGCAAAATTGCTACTTAATTACCTTTTGAATGAACGCAACCTAAAAATGTGCAGACGGCCGAAGATTGGAGGGGGGCCGGTGTTTGGCGTATTTACCCTAGTTGATTGTTTGCAATAGATGATTTAATGTTTTATCTCGTTAAGTTGAATGTTAGAGAAGTTGTTTTTAGATGAATGAGAAGTTAATACAGATTAATAGTACATTACTGCAGCGGCCAGCAACAGAGGCATTGATGGACGAACGTGTAAATGTGGGCCGAGGCGAAGCCGAGGCACACATACGTAAGTCCATCAATGCCTAGTTGTGGCCAAGGCTTGTATAGTACTTTTCTCAAATAATGCGAGGAAATTAAATACAATTTACTTTTCAAAATCACATACTTAAACAACAATAATTTTTCACGCGTTGAAGAGTTCAGCCAATTCGAAATTTAAATAAAACCTTTAATAAGTCACCTCCTTGGTTGCTATGGTTCAGAGTAAAAGATCGTTCCATTTTTAAATAACACGACAGATATGAGTTTAGTATGTAATTTATTTGGCCGCTAAACACGACAGATAATTATGGATTTTCATACAACTTTTGCCGGTCGCTGGTCGCATGTATCTGGCCAGTACAGCAATTTCGATTTATCTCGAAGAAGGTTGTCAAAATAATGCTCAAATTTCCAAGCATGTTTGAGAAAAGACTTATTTGATATTCATAAATAAGTTTTATTATTCGTATTCCATGTATAAGCCAAAAAATCCGGACAAATTAAAGAACCGGACAAATTAAAGAACCGGACAAAGTCCGGACAAAGGTCTAGAAGTCCGGACATGTCCGGACGGATGGTAACCCTAGTCGCAAGGCAAAATGATCAGTAAGTGTTATTTGTATGCAAGTTGGCGCCAGTGAGCAGTCATCCGGAAGTGCAGCGATTACCAGCGACGACGATTATCTAGTATTACTAGTAGACGGGCACGGGGCAGTGCGCGCCCGGAGGATGCACTGCCGCGCCCGCTGCATGACAACGAGTTCAGCTCGACAATCCGCTTGACGACTCGCACTACAATCTCTGTGTCTTGAGTCTGAACTCGCGACGCGACTCGTGAAGCGCTATTTATGTTCATCGAATATAATATCTTCTTATCGAACTGATAGCTCAGATTTTGATAGACCATACCTACGTATGGTCTATCAAAATCTGAGCTATCAGTACGTGACAGCTCTGTCGTTTACCTGATTCAATTCGAGGCTTAGAGGGTGCACTAAGTACAGTACAGGTTTGGTATATCCTGTGTTGAAGCTCCATAGATAAAATCGTATCGATAGTAACAATATCTATGGAGAAAATGGAGAAAAAAGAATATATACGCAGGAACTAGGGGATGAAAAGATAACGCAGCTTTTTGGATAGGTCCAGATAGGTCTTTAAAATAAATATTGAAGTGTAGGAACTTCAAGGCTTATTTAGCAGCAAAGGGTCTCTCAGGGTTCTATACCCGAACGAAGAATTATCTGATCCTTTGAAGGAACTGGTAATAATAGGTTCCAGCCTACGATGAATACCTTTCTGTAAGTGACGGTACTACTTCTCAGATCATGTCACAATGGATGGCTTGTATAATATGCTTCGAAAATAATTTTTTGCTTGTACGCAACAGTTAGTGGTATAACTTTTTAAACTGACATGGTCACTGACACTACTATTAATATCATAAACGGGATATTTACCATGTTTGATTGTTGTTTATCCGTGATCATGGTGCTTGTAACAGCGCCGAAATATCGGGAACTCGAAACAACAATCAAACATGGTAAATATCCCGTTTATGATATTAATAGTACAGTTAGTGGTGTCTCAGTGCCAGTCAACTCAAAATAGACATGTGTCTGTGTCTCTACAATTCACATGTTTACATTGCGGTGCAGGGAATATCAACGATACGTTTAGACAAGTTGACACAACGAACCACATTCCAACAAGGCAGCTGCACATGACGCGTGCTCCTTGCTGTGCCCGCTGCACACGCAGCTCAGCTCGTGCGCTGTCTGGAGATGATATCTTCTCACGCGAGTTAGAGCTTATTAGTTTTACAGGCTGCTCGCGGCACCGCGGCATGCTAAACTAGCTCATAGTTCTCCTTCGATAGTTAGTCACTCAATGAAATTAGCGGCATGACATCACCGCGCCGTCGGTAATTGTGCAATAGTACGAGATGCGCACGCACGCCGCGCGCCGGCGAGCCTGCCGCTCAAGTTCACGAGACGACACCCTTATCAGTTTTAGCGGTTGTTGTCGTTCAACATTGTTGACGATCATTGCAGTGATGACCGCTTAGCTTGTAGAAGTTGGCCCCTTTGGAATGTTATAACGACGTGGCTATCGCTAATATTGCAGCTCGCAGCAGAAAACATAGTTGCGACTATGTTGTCTGCTGACAACTACAACTTTGGGACTAATCAATGAACTCCAATACATTGGTGCATTCATTATTTTAACATGAGCTCATACTTAGATGACATTATATACCTACTACTATTATAAGTTCAACTGTTTTCAACCATGACCTACTTACTGTATGATGATGACAAGTACACCAATGCTATTTTCACGATAAGAAGAAGAATTGTGACTTAATTGTCTGTCTGAGCAAACTACTGAAATATTAACTTTTGAAAAAGCACCCAACACTGAAAACCTGGAAAAAAAAAACTAAGTTTTGAAGTCAAAAGTAGCTATTTCATAATTACTTGCTATTTGAATTTCATCTTCACATTACATACCCTTTTTTTTTTTTTTGGTGGGTGGAAGTGGAAAATCATCGAATGACCCCCCCCCCCCCCCCCCCCGCTCTTGGGCAGAGCGAAGGGGAGTGTCAGACTTCTACTGACTAAAAACAGAACCCATGTCTTTGCCCTTGCGCCGAGGCCACGTCATCTAGTACAAAAATCGTCGGCCCTTGCGGGCCCCTCCTTGCTGACATCTCTTTGAGGCGCGCGTGGAACACGAACGCGCCGCCGACACGGTCTGTTGCGCCGTCATGACGACGACGGCCGGACGGCGAGCTAGCCCATTACTTACCCACCGTCCACAGGCCCGCGTCTACGGTGGCCGGAAGCCATCACGTGGCCCCCGACGCCCGGAGCGCCTTCCGCGCCTTCCGCGGCGGCTGGGACGTTGAGAGGTTCTCTCCCTCTCTCGTTCCGCCACCTCCTTCGCTAGCATCACTGCTTCGCAGAAGGAGGCGACGGCGTCCCATTCCTCCTCGCTCCGGACCATGGCTTGCACCAGGGCCGGACGCGAGAGGTCGCTGCCGCCGATCGCCGCTACGAGAACAAGGCGGGGCTCCGCCCAAGCAGGGCACACCTCCAGTGTGCTCCACCGTGTCCTCCGGTCGATCCTCGCAGTGGAAGCATCCGGGCGTTTCCTCCCGCCTGATTCGGTGCAGGTACCTCCCGAAACATCCGTGTCCGGTGAGGACCTGCGTGAGACGGTAGGTGAGGGCGCCGTGGCTCCTCTCTAGCCACTCCTCAAAGAGGGGACTTACCGCCACTATCGTGGCGTGTCCTGCACGGGGTTGCGACTAGAGAATGCAATCTCGATCTCGTGAGATCCCGATCACCCGAAATCTCGCCTCATTTTTCGAGATCAATCTCGAAGCATAAAATGACGAGATCTCGGCCGAGATTGACGAGATCGAGCGGTAGTAGTTATCGAGGCATGGCGCGTGTTATATGCACGCGAGCGAGTCGGGATTCCCCGAAATTCCCTGATTTATGTTATTCCCCGGGCTTTCCCTTTATGTATGTCCTAATTTTAAGTGTTACTTATATGTTTACTTTGTTTACCTGTAATTTTTTGTCAATTTGTTTTTGCCCTGTGGGAAACCAATAAATCATTTTTCTTTCTTTCCCCGTGCTAACACGCAAGCCGCAATTGGCAGCACTGTGTCGGACTGCATACGCAAACTATTTCGATTATTCCCGAGTATTCACGATATTGGGCGAGTGGAATAGATAAGAATAATTGATATAGTTCTGACAGAGTTCTGACTAGAGTAAGTCAGCGGAAGTAAGTCCTAGTCTAGGAATGATTTTGGAAATAGCAATTTTTGTTTCACTACCTATCATTATTTTTGTTAAAATAACTACTTTCTTTTTACGAGATTTTACGGTGTGTTCGCGATAACATAAATAAAAATTATGTACTTATTTTGTTTTATTTTTAATAATTCATGTTGTATCTTACTCGCAACATTTAAATCACAACTACTAATCAGTTTCAATCATGTCAGTTATCTAATTAAAACAATACTTTTTGAAATCCATTCGAGATCTCGAAAATGCCGAGATCTCGCCGAGATTGAATTTCTGATGCCTAGATATCTCGACTTAGCGATCTCGTCTCGAGATTGCATTCCCTAGTTGCGACAGTCGCTGTCTCCATGCCGCCATGAGATCGCACCGGAGGTCTGTCCGCCGCGCAGCAATGTGCCGCGGCAGCAGAGTGACCCCCCGATGTAGCGCCTCCGCGCGCCACTCATGTAGGCGCGCGAGGACTATCGCCTCCAGATCCCACGGCGGCAATCCGGCAAGGAGATTCGCCGCCTCGCGGGAGATCGTGCGGTTCCACCGGCTGTCAAGGACGAGTCCGAGGTACTTTAGAGTACACTCGACGCCGATGGGAACCCCTCCCACCGTTAGCTGGGATCCCGACGGTGGCACATTCCCACGCCCATGGAAGCACAACATTACATACCCTCCAACCCTTTTCCCATGAGGGAAGGCAGAAACCACAAAATTCCACCTGCTACATTCCAAAGACTCCTTTACAAATATACAAATAACTTTACTGAATGCATATGAAAGTACAAGGTGAAATGGACCCTTGACCAGGTGCTCTAACAATCATTTTGCACATTCAAGTAAGTATTAATATTAATACTTACACCAAAATTATTGTTGGGAGACAACTTATTTCCTTTGGGTGATAAATCATGTTTTACAGTGTAACTCAATGTAACACACTCAAAACATTGTGCTGATGATGCTTTTAAATTCAATACAATACTAAGGCAGTAGTGGAGGTATTTAATGTGAAGTTATAAGTATTATTTAATACTAGCTTTTGCCAGCGGCTTCGCCCGCGTGAAAATGTCGATTTTCCATACAAACTTTCATCCCCTATCTAACTCCCTTAGGGGTTGAATTTAGAAAAATCCTTCCTTATTCCTTGTCTACATTATAAAGGGAAACTCTGTGCAAAATTTCAGGTTTCTAGGTCCAAGGGTTTGGGCTGGGCGTTGATGAGTCAGTCAGTCAGTCAGTCAGGACTTCTCTTTTTATTTATATAGATGAAAAATTTAGAACTGACTACCAATTCTCTGTATGGTTCCCAGGGTTAGTCTACAAAAAGAACACATTGCAATGACAGGGACAACAATTGCCTTATGGCTTCATTGAGGGTCCTTTCAAACCAATTATATTGTACTTACATACGAAAGAAAACAATTTAATAAGGGTTTGTCTGGCTGTTCAGGCTATGGACTAATTTTGACGGGCCTATCACTGGTAGAATTGGTAGATAGCTGAACTTATAAGGAGTCACTTGGATTAGTTTTGTTTTAGAAAAAGAATTAGAGTTTCTTGCAAAAAAATGAAATCCATTAAATTGTTAACAAAATCAAATAGGGAAGTATTATTTTTACAATAATTTCATGTTATGCAGACGAAGATGGCGAGCAACAGCATGATAATCTAAAGCACTTGGACCTACTCATAACATGATTGGCATACACTCCCAATATAATAAGATACTATGTTGCTCACCGCACACCTTACACAAACCAGTCTCATAAGGAAGAATATGATCTGCTGAAAGGTGATCCCGCCAACATTTCATACACAGCTTTCTTCAACACAATTGGTGCATGACGGATTCTGCACAACGCAGCAATCTGCTCACACCCACACGCATACACCCTAGTTGCTTGCTTGTTGACAAACTGATTTATTCCACAATCATTATAACATGCTACAATGTACCTACCAAAATATGCAGTTTTTTTTACAGATTTGCACTTCAATACCTGGTCCATTATTTCCCTACTGTTTATTTTTTAAATATTTTTTTATAGACTCATTTTATACAGGATTTAAATATGTTAGTGTTTGTAAGAGGTAATCATTAGAAGTACTGATTTGATTAGGATAGTTCTTCCAGTGACAGCTGTGTACCTATTGCCAAATGCTATAATCCACCACGCGGGCCCAGTGCGGATTGGCAGATGTCACAGTTAGGTACTCAAACTTAATTGTGAAATAATGAGATTTCAAATTCAAAAACAAGTGTAAACTCACTAACTTCAGACAAACTTAGGGACTCCTTATTTACAGGTTTGATTATTATTTATTAAAAAATTAAGTTAACATGTTTTCTTTTCTTGAATACATGACAAACTCTTAGGTCATAATTAAGTTTCTATGGCAACCTCAGGGCTTCCAGGTGTTACTTATATTTAAAAACTTAACATTGACTATGTACTGTGGAAACCTGTCTATCTATCAAGTTCATTGAATACTCAAAACTGCATGGCACATAAACTGCTTATACTGGTAGAAAGACTTGGAATGTTGTAGGAACAGTCCCAAAGTTTGCCTATCTGAGTGTTATCACATGAAGTCCATTGGATAATCTTATGAAATACGCGAAGAGAGCGAGTTCGTAGTTTATCAGATGGCTGTGTACACAATGTTACATGGTGTCCGTGTGATAAGATAAGGCCGCGGCGCGTCGCAGCGTGGCGGAGGCAGGTGCGCCGGCGCCCGCGCGCAGCTTGCATCACCGCCAGCGCCACTCCGCTGCACCTCAACACTCGACCACTCAAGGTCTTCGCCGCTACCTTACGGTTACGACGGAGGCGTCGCGCGACACCCCCCGCACTTACCTATGTAACTCGGCTCCATTTTCTCCGAGCCTTATCTGTTACGACGATGTCTTTTCAATCCAGTTTATGTGATGATAAAAAGTTTGTCAGAGACATGACAACACGCACACACACACCGCCACTCCCGAGTTGAAACTTTGTCCAAACTTTTCAAAACAAGAATATTGGAACTCGCGGAAAGACACCGCTGGCCGATATTCGTCACTGTTCACTTCAATGATCAACACTTTTTCCTCACTGACGCGCACAAACAAATAAAGTTAATGAAACTACGCTAAAAAGCGTGAAAAAATAATGAACGGACACAGCAAACTTAGTTCCGAAACTACGAAAATGACAGCGACTCGAGCGAACAAGATGACAAGCGGGGAGGGTGGGAGCCGCGCGGCACGACTAAGCAGCGTACGTACGTAGGAATTACTGTAGTTGTGAATGTGTGTCACGCACACTCGCATCGTACTGTGTGACCAGACGAAAATAAAAACATGACAAAAGTTTTGTACCCAACATTGGGAACATTATGATATTTAAAGTGGACTTAAATTCCATGCTGAAATGCTGAAGTTACACAAAATTATTTTAATTGTAGATATAAGGATGTCTCAGGCAGGCCATCTAGTTTTAGTCTCTAGAGGCGCATAGTTTTACTACATAATAATAGATGTCGCTGATATAAATATTTTGTTCTTATTCTATTTTGTTGATACAAATAGGGTTCCTTCTCCTTGTTGACTACGGACCCTAATGAAATTGGAAGTGTTTGTGATATCAAAATAACAGCTTTATAAGTATGTTTTTACATGTTACTTAATCTATACTTCTATACTAATATTATACATAGAGAGGTAAAGTTTGTGTGTTTATATAATATTCGCTGTTCTTTACAGGGTGTGAACACAATGGCCAATGGTATTCATTCATTAAAAATAACTGATTGTTAAATTGTAAGGGGTAATCTCGGGATCTACTGAACCGATTTTAAAAATTCTTTCACCAATAGAAAGCCACATTATTGCTGAGTGTCATAGGCTACTTTTTATCCCTGTATTCCCACAGGAACGGGATCTACGCGGGTGAAACCGCGGGACGTCCGCTAGTTTATTATAATTCTATTAGAATCAAGTTTTTCTTTGTAATAGGTAGGTACTTACATTTGCTATTACTTAAGTGTTTCTCATAGGGCGCGTACGCATATGCTGGTATGTCTCCGATCTCCACGACCCACGTGACTTTCCTCTGTGCCAGCATAGGCGATCGCGATGCCATCTCGCGGGTCGCACTCACTCTACTTCACATTCCACACGGTCACGAATCGTTGAACCACACTTTGCTTCACTTTTTTCTTTGCATTGATTACAAAGCAACGCAGTCTCTGAATCCAAACCCCGACCTCTTATACTTTAATTTGACTTGTGACTTAAAATAAAATCAGATAAATAGGTACGATACGATTTAGGTAACATGTACCTACCTACATGCTACCTACCTATAATCTGTAAAAGCTTGTAAAATCCGCAAAACAAACATCTGAACAATAGTAGTAGGAAGGTGTACAGAAGGCTACACATCAAGCTATACATTTCCAGTATAAGCTGGTCTCGCATAGTATAAGATTTCCGTACAGTGCGAGATCAGCGTAAACTGGAAATATATAGCTTGATGTGTAGCCATCTGTACTACTCAGCTAATTACCCATGTACCTACTGTTAGGATAAGGTGGCAACACTGTTTATGGGCAGCTAGAACTAAGATGGCGGAAATAAAGAACGCACGTAATTACTACTTAAAATGATTTTTATTTGAATCACCAAGTAAAATAACATGGTGGCAGCGGAAAAGTCTTCACAAGTTAACTGTTAAGGTACCTAGTGTTTCAAAAATAAAAGAATCGTCGTAAATAGTGATACAAAGGTATTGCGTTGCATGCTGGTTTACCACGTGCTACTCACTCAAGTCTTAAAGTATTCAACCTCTAACTGTGTGAACTGTGAAGTGAAAGGGGTACTACCATGGAAGGTCAAATTAACATTATTAAGCCAATTGATCTCAACAACTCAGATACTGTAGCGACATGGGCAAAATGGAAGCAGATCTTTGACAACTTTTCAATTGCCATGAAGTATGACAAGGAGAGTAAAGACAGAAAAATTGCTATTTTACTGCACTTCATGGGCGAGCAATGCTTGGATGTATATAACGCTTTCTCTGATGAAGAAAGACAGACTTATGAATCGGTCCTAGCAGCGTTTGACAAATATTTTATACCAAAGAAAAATTTGGCTATTGAAAGACATAAATTTTTTAGTCAACAGCAAGGAGATGATTCTTTGGACGTATTTTTGACTAAGTTAAAGAAGTTAGCTGCTGGTTGTGAATTTAAGGAGCTAAAAGACTCACTAATAAGAGACATATTTATATGCAATTTAAGTAAAAAATACACTCAAATAAGACAAAGACTTCTAGCGGAAAATGATATAGAACTTGATAAATTGGTTAATATATATAAATCAATGGAGATGTCGTACAACAACACCTCATACTTGGAGGGTGGGGATGTGGAAATTGCAGCAGTTCAGAAGTCTTCCAAGGGTCGTTGGGTCGTGGAAAAGTCCAAAACACAAAAATGTACACGCTGCGGGCAAGTACACAGGTTTACATGTCCGGCAAAAGGAAAGCAGTGTCTCAAATGCAAGAAAATGGGACATTTTGCACAACTGTGCAAAACACAAATAAATACAGTAGAAGCAGTCAAGAATGAAGACACAGGTAACCTGTTTTTAGTATCCAATAATAGTGACTCCAACAATGATTTGTTTCTGGGTGTTTTATATACTGAACAGTGTCTCATTAATCACATAGATATGAAAGATTGGCTCATAGAATTTATAATAAATGAACAAAATGTAACATTCCTAATTGATACTGGTGCTAGAGCTAATTGTTTGTCGTATGATTTATTTCATAAATTAAAATTATGTGATAAAGATCTGAAAAGTTGTTCAGCTAATTTAGTAGCATATGGAGGTAATAAAATACCAGTCAAAGGTTGCTGTACTTTGAAATGTCATAAAGACAATCAACAATATGAGATTCAATTTATTGTAGTTAACATACCATGTCAGCCAGTCTTAGGTGCAAATACATGTACTGAATTAGGTATTGTTAAAAGAATTTATACAATAAATAACAGTGACAAACAACAACCAGCCTTACAACAATTGTTAAATGAACATCAAAATGTTTTTCAGGGCCTGGGGTGTCTGCCAAGCAAGTGTCACCTGACTGTGAGATCTGATGCACAACCAACGATAGATGCACAACGCAAAGTACCATATGCACTTCAAGCAAGACTGAAGGAGGAATTGGATCGGATGACAGGACTGGGAGTGATTGAACCAGTCTCCAAACCAACTAGTTGGGTTAGCTCAATTGTTATTGTTGAAAAATCTAATAAACAGTTAAGGATTTGTTTGGATCCTCGAAACTTGAATAAGGCCATCCAAAGGTCTCATTATCCGTTACCTTCTCTAGAAGATGTAAGATGTAGACTAAATGGAGCCAAAATATATTCACATTTGGATGCCTATTCAGGATTTTGGATGATCCCATTAGACTCTGGTAGCTCTGATTTATGTACATTTAACACTCCTTATGGAAGATATAAGTATTTGCGTCTACCGTATGGTCTAAATTGTTCCACTGAAATTTTTAGCAAAATACTTATAGAATCATTCTCTGACATACCAAACTTAATCATTTATGTAGATGACTTGCTCATTTATGGATCAGATGAGAAATCTCATAATGAAACATTGAAAAAAGTATTAGAAAGGGCAGAATCTATTAATTTAAAATTTAACAAAGACAAATGTATTATTGGAAAAACAAAAATAAAATTTTTAGGTCATGTGTTTAGTGCTGAAGGAATGTCACCAGACTATGATAGGATAAAAGCTATCTGTGAAATGCCTAAACCTGATTGTCAAAAAAGCTTGCAAAGATTTTTAGGAGTGATTAACTACCTAGGCAGTTACATTAAAAATCTATCTTCAGAAACAGAAGTACTAAGAAACCTTCTTAAAAAAGACTCACAATGGTTATGGGATGAGAACCATGACAAGGCTTTTCAAAATTTAAAAAATTCATTAACATCGGCACCAGTTTTACGTCACTATGATAATAAAAAGCCCCTGACATTGAGTGTTGATTCTTCACAGTCAGCTTTAGGTGCAGTATTACTGCAGTCGGGTCAGCCTATAGCTTATGCTTCAAAAACATTAACTGATTGTCAAAAAAGATATGCCCAGATAGAAAAAGAATTGTTTGCTATTTTATTTGGCAGCCAAAAATTTCATCACTACATTTATGGACACAAAGTTAAAGTAGAGACTGACCATAAGCCTTTAGTCACTTTATTCAATAAGTCATTAAGTCAAGTACCTAACAGATTACAAAGAATGATGTTAGCACTGCAGCTTTATGATATAGAAGTCACATACATTCCGGGCACAAAATTATACATTCCTGATACACTATCTAGAGCTGCTTTATCAGAATCTATGGAACATGCTATTGATAAAGAAATAGCTATACATGCAAACTTGTTCATAACAGCACTGTCTATATCGGAGTCTAAATTAAAAACAATTAAAGAAGAAACTCACAAGGATGCATGTTTGCAATTACTTTTAAAATATTTTAATGAAGGGTGGCCTGATCACAAAAGTAAAACAGACTCACTTGTAAGATCTTATTGGAATTATAGGTCGGAAATTCATGTTATTGATGGAATAGTCTTCAAAAATAATAGTATAATAATTCCAATGTCAATGCGTAAAGATATGTTACATCAGGTTCATGCTAGCCATTCAGGTATATCTAGGAGCAAAATTCTTGCAAGAAATGTCATATTCTGGCCATGTATGAACAAAGAAATTGAACAAATGGTAGAGAATTGTCAAATTTGTTTAAAATATAGACCAGCCAATACAAAAGAACCATTACTGTTGGCAGAAGATCCATCTCTTCCTTGGGAAAAGATAGGTGCTGATTTATTGCAGTTCAATAATAAAAAATATTTAGTCATTGTTGATTACTACTCAAAGTACATTGAACTTGCTCTACTAAACAATGATTCTACAGCAAAAAATGTAATATTACAATTTAAATCAATATTTGCACGACATGGAATCCCTTTGAGATTGTATACTGATAATGGACCACCATTTGAATCAAAAGAATTTAATTGTTTTTGTCAAGAATGGGACATAGATCATGTCACTTCTAGTCCCAATTTTCCACAGTCAAATGGTCAAGCAGAGTCAGCAGTTAAAATTGTTAAAAATATATTGCAAAAAGCATATGATGAAAATAAAGATCCATATCTGGCTTTGTTGCATTATCGGTGCAATGATAAAGAGTATATGAAATCTCCATCTGAATTATTGATGTCTAGAAAACTGAGATATAACTTACCCATGTCAAAAGAATTGCTAAAGCCTAAAGTTATAGAAATTGAAGGGCAAAAGGAAAGGATTAATAAGCATAAACAAAAATATAAGTTTTACTATGATAAAAGTGCTAAGAATCTACCTGCATTAAATCAAGGTGATAGTGTCATGTTTAAGAAAATGCCTGATAGTAGTTGGGAGCCCGGTGTAATTAAAGAGGTTCTAAAGAATCGCCCAAGGTCGTATTTGGTAGAAGCTGACAATGGAAAGGTATATCGTAGAAATCGTAGTCACATATTACAGGTCAAGTCTAGAAATGTTGATTCAATGCCTAAGGCTTCTACCGAGGCTCTGCTAAATAAAAAGCACCAAATATTAAAACAAGATCAATCTTTAACTGTACCAATATCATTATCAAGTATGTATGTCAGAATGTGTCTTCCTAAACCGAGTTGTGAGTATGACATTCAAGATACAAGTATTATGAGTATTATGTATTATGTAGAATTAAACAGTCATGAGTCTTTGTCAAATGTAGAACTATTGGAGAGTGGCTCGGTTCTTGAAATAGTCTTATCATCTGAAGAATCCTCCATGGCTGGGGAATTTGAGGATGCTGAATCTGAAGAACCATCCATGGCTGGTGCATATGGGAATGTTGGATCAGATGAAACCTCTAGATCTGTAGATGAGGATGCTGGATCCCAGTCAGATGATACTTTGCTGGAAGATAGTCCTGTATATGTAACTAGAGTTGGTCGCAGAGTTTATAGACCTAAGAGATGTGATGATTAAAATGTGTCTTATTTAGTTACTCAAAATGTTTAATCATTACCTACTGAGACTAAGCTACAAATTAATGATAACTTAGATTGTTTTGTTTAATTCTAAATTATATTAGAAGTGTACCTACTCAAATTGTTTTGATTATTTAAGGTTTTCTAAGGTTTTATTAAACTTAAGTTTAGTATTTTTCAAGTGTCAACTTAAAGATAAGTTTTTCTTTCAATTTTAAATTATACTATAAGTGTATTCAAAGTAGTTTTAGTTTTTAAAATTTTTAATAAACTCAAGTTAAGTTTATTAATTATTTAGTGTAAACTTAGAATAAGTTTTCTTTATGGTACCTAATTATGTTACCTATCTACTTTAAAAGACTTGTGAAGGAGGATGTTAGGATAAGGTGGCAACACTGTTTATGGGCAGCTAGAACTAAGATGGCGGAAATAAAGAACGCACGTAATTACTACTTAAAATGATTTTTATTTGAATCACCAAGTAAAATAACACCTACTACCTATCAGGTACCTAAATACTTATTAATCATAAATTAGGTAGTTATTTACATAACTTAATTAATATTCTTACGAACATGTTCAAATGTAACTCCGCCCCTAAGATGACCCACTAACCAATTGGCTTTCGGTCCTGAAAAAAACACAAATTGGAACATCTCTGTGTCAATTCTCCCACTGATCTACGTTTGTGCAGCTTTTGTTTATTTATTTTTTTACGTCCTTGTCTGTTTATTTACGTTTTTATATTTATCAATGACGTACCTACTTTAATAAAATATTTGTGTGCCATGTTCCGCTCGCTAGGCACGGGGTTCCTGGCAGTTCCCGGTATGCGGCATGAGCACACAGCAAGGCTTCACTTTCATTCGCCTCGTACTGCGAAGTATTACTCGCGTGTACCTACCTATCTCGGTTATTTTTAGGTGGAAGTGGTTCACCTTGGTTGCTCTGCATCCTACAGATAGCCGTGCACGTTGAACTTGCAGTATGCAGTACACCCACTTAGATACAGCACGCGAACCCTACACGTCGGAAACCGGCCGCCGCGCGCCGCCCGCGTTCGGGTGGACCTAAGGTTAAATTGCACAGGCGTATTCCATGCCATTTCGGATACAACTACCTACATGACAGCCTTCCTACTCTACATAATTATATTCTACCACGTCCATCCCTCCATCGAAAAGAGGGAAAGTGATTAAATCTGTCAGACAGTGAGCATCGATCATGATTAAAAACTTCCCACACAGTCGCTGCTGCTAAAAAGTAGGATTGTTTCTTTATATATCCACAATCATTTATTCGTATAAATTCTAGGCAAATAAATAAAATTGAAAATGTCGGCTGTGCCTAATATCTAAATAACAACTTTTTACGCCTGTAATCCCCGAGGGTTTTGACAGAGGTGTACCTTCCCATAGAAATATAGAAAAAACTGGTCAAGTGCGGCCAAGTCGGACTCGCACATGAAGGGTTCCATAAAACCCGAAAACAAAACGTAAAAAAAAGGTTTGTTGTATGGCAGCCCCCCCCCCCTTAAATATTTATCTTATTTTTAGTAGGTCCTTGTTGTTGTAGCGGCTGTTATAAATAATGGTACGGAACCCATCGTGCGCGAGTCCGACTCGCACTTGGCTGGTTTTTCCTTTTACACGTTTATTCAGTTGGGCCATCAAATTATGTTAGGTTCCATTCGTGTAAATAATTTCGTAGCAATTTATTTGTACGATAATTATGATCATAATTTATTATGATTGATATTACAACAAAAAAATTAAAAACTGTACCTACTTAGTGCAAGAAAAAAACCGACTTTAGGAACCAACACAAAAAAGTGAAAAATATCTTTAACTTCAGAAGTCGGTGGCAAAACAACTAAGGCTGCGGTTTATATTGTACGATGTGCGCTATTGGTACTGTGTTCGTGCATAAAATCGGTTTATTTTGTACAAACGTGAGCTCTTCTTAGCAGTGTGACGTCATGATTGACGTCATCGATCGCTACCAACGGCGCACACAAAAATTTGGTAGTACAGTGTGTGCGGAGACGTCAAATTCGAATTTGACAAGTGTCAAGGAAAGCAATTGACTTGTTTTTATTTTGCTTTTAGATGTTGTTTGTTGTTGCACCATTATTTAGATATTATTCAATGAAAAATGTCGCAGTACGTAAATAAATAATTCCGAGAGGGGTATAATATTATGTTCTGTGCTTTCGGCTTAGTTCCGAGGTTATAATTTTTGACAGAAGTGACATTACAGGGCTATTGACTGGTTCAAATTGAAAGTGTACCGATGGTAAACATTCAATTTGAACAGCTAGTTTGTAGCGTTGGCACGTTTGTAAAGGATCGTACAATTTAAACCGCAGCCTAAATGAAACCAAGTTACCAAAAGTCAATAAGTTATCTTGATAATTTCTGCAAACGAAGGTCGTGGAGAACAGCTAGTAATTAATAAAACGATGAAGTTATAGATAAAACACAATAGAGCAACTATAAATGGTAGTGCGCAACACGCAATGACTGGTGGGGGTACCATCTATCTGGCAGAAACTTGATGCTCCGTTTATTTGGCATAACACACTTGGCATATTATTATTCTTCTTTGACTGTTATTTGATCTGAGTTGCGAGCCAAAGCCAGGCCAGGTCAAGCCGAAGCTGCGGTGGTATGTGTTAAAACCATCTGCGACGATAAACTTGCGTGGGACCGCCGGAGCATCGCAGCGCCGGAGCCGTGACAGAAGCCATGCCTGCTGCATGTTACACTTATGTATCAAAAAGAAATGTATGCCAAAAGACGATTCTGATTGAGAACTTTCGGCAATATGATGGTTCTGGAAATGAAGTTTATGCTCAAAGATGATTCTGACTTACAAAATAATGCGTTTTGAATTTATGGTAAATGAGTGTACGCCAAATGATTTTCTGCGAAATGAAGATTCTGCCATCCACTGCTATGCAAAATAAAATTCGGATATAAAAAGTTCTACTAAAAAAGGTAGACCCTTATTTTAGTTACCTACCGGTACACGGGTACACCACCAGTCGTGTCTACCTTTTTTTAGTAAAAAGAAATTCATAATCACAATCGTCTTTTGGCACGCATTTCATTTCATACATATGTGTAACATGCAGCAGGCATGACTTCTGTCACGGCTTCGGCGCTGTGGTGCTCCGGCGGTCCCACGCAAGCTTATCGTCGCAGATGGTTTTAACACACACCGTCGCAGCTTCGGCTTGCTGGCTGACTCCGCCGGCCAGCCTCAGCCGCGGTGGCGCGCGTTTAAGCCACCTGCTCCTCAGCTTGCGGGCCGCCTCGCCCCTCCGCGCCTACGCGGGCTTAGATTACACTCTCGGGGTAGGGCAGGGCAGAAGAGACTACGTGGATTTGCAGCGATTCGTTTCTGTCACTAACTTTTGTAGCAAACGGTATTGACTTTTAATTTTAAATTAGTTCAAAAATATTGTAATAGAATTGGCATTATGCCATAATATATTGAATTTGTTAAACTTTGTTGAATTTCTTAAACGCTCTGATAGCTCAGGAACCGGATCTAGATTTGTTTTTTAGTAGCAATAAAGCTATGCTTAATTATTGTATAATTTTTTTAAGTTAGTGTATATAATATTGACTTGCTGCACGCGTTGGTGTATACTGTAAGTGCAGCAAGTAACTGATTAAATAAATAAAAAATAAATAAAATAAATATAAATCTACCAAATAAAATTCTGCCATCTTAAAAGTATGCCATTGAAAATTCGGCCATTAAACATTCTGCGAAACGATAATTCTATTAAATAATTGTATTCGTTCAAAGAAGAATATGCCAAGTGTGTTATATATGCCAAATAAATTTCGGAGCATCAAGTTTCTGCCAGATAGATGGTACCCCTAAAATAAGTGTCGACTGGTGCACGGTCTGTCTAGTGAACTGTAGTGAACTAGTGACTGAGTTGGCACTAGTCGGCACTCGGCAGGTTCACGCGAATGCGCGGCATATCGGAAGTGACGCTGATAACGTATCACGACTCGCGAGGAAGCTAATCGCAGGAGCACAACAGATTCACTCGCACTAATCAACAATAGATATTTTAATGTCATACTGTTACATAACATTGTATTGCGGGCGTCGGGCGCCGGAAGCTGAGGTCACTCACACAGTCACACTATCCTTGGGGTAGTCATCGTAACACTACGCGACACTACTATAGTACATTTGTCATGAATTTCACCACAACAAACAACTACCAATAGAAAACTACCAAACACCTGGCAGCGAATGAGTGAAGGCGAAGCTAGTGGGATGAGCTCACACACCGTATAGGTAGTCCATTCTGTCTGTGGTAGAGTTTAGGACAGCGCAATCGCAAAGATTTACTAAGTGATGTCCTAAGTAACCATGAAATATCTCTGAGTAGCGCAGTAAGACCAACACGGGATCGGTGGAGACAATCCCCAAAAACAAAAAAGGGCTCTGAGATTATGGAGTTATAGTTTCCGGCGCCTGTCGTTTTGTTTATTTCGTCGGATAAGAGCCATAGATTATAGGATTACGTATGCAGGCAGCGCATGTTAAATTATTCTATAGGCAGAGAGGTGCGGTAGTCGGCACATAGTTTATGTGTGAAATGTGAATATGATAAACTGTTGCTTTTGACAGCGCGTCTCGCGCCCGCACTGCGCGTCGCCGCGTCGTGCACTCGTGCCGTATAGTCCAGGGGCGCAGCTACCGCCCTATCAGAGCCGTATGAATGATACGGGGCCCCCGGACTACAGGGGCCCCGATCGTGTGTAGGCAAAATTTGTAATAGGTATATTTATTATTCACAATAAACTCTCAGGCCGTACGTACACACGGCTACACATCAAGCTATATTGTGCGAAAAGATCTAGTAACGTGAGGCCAAGATTAACTGGTTTTGTATAGCTTGATGTGTAGCCGTGTGTACTTCTCAAGAAAAAAACAATAATAAAAATGTGCCCAACGTGCCTAAAGAAGATTCACTTTTAAATTACCTAAGAAAGTCAAAATACGAAAAATCTCCCCAACAAATGATAAAGGGCCCGTCTACGCCACTGCCCGTAGTCTATGCCATGGTCGTGCTAGTGAGTGGTGTTCGGAGTGCGGACATTGCGGAATGCGCCTCGCGCCGGAGCTGAAAATGTGCGACGATCACGCAATCGTGTGCAGCCACCTATTGCTATATATTATATACTATGTATGTATAACTAATCAACTGGCAACAATATCGCTAACTACACCTGAGTAATTACCGAAAACAAAAAAAAACAGCTCTACGGCCAGTCAACGTTTTCTCGAGAAATGAGAGTGTTAGCGGTCGTCGGCGTCGCCGAGGAAACAGGCCTCGAAAACGCAAACGTGGTGAGCTCGCGCAGTACGCGGCCACGACCATGACTGATGGCCGGACCAGTCGCTATCATAACCAATACCGGTCGAACATCACAACCACAACTTTACCATCACTTGTGGCCGTGTAGTGCGCGAGGTCCCTAAGTCGTATTTGTGAAAGATTACCCATGGCCACGCATGAAAATGTCCGATTCAACCATTATTTATTAATGGTTGAATCGGACATTTTCGACTTCACTAAGTTCTAGTATTGAATTTAGATTGAATCCGTAACAGAAACACTAGTGTATGAGCCAGCAGCCTGAGTGGGGCACGACTGCACTTCCACATGTGGGTGATGTGGGGCAGCGGGTGCGGTGTGCCGGTGTCCGTCTGTCTGACATTTACGTTTATTTTGATCCTGAACTCGCCGCACCGCCACCTCACAGCTGATTCACGCAACAACGCTGGGTAACATTTATAAAGTTCACTATAAATACACCGGTTCACTTATCCGTACTGAAGGCAGCCCATCTCTCGCACTCCACTATGTTACATGCACACTGCGCACTGCACAGTGTCCTATCTTACTGGTAAGGCTTTCTGTCTGAAACTGCTACCTACGTAGGATTTACCGTGACTTAAACTGACGATGCCGGATAAAAACTTTAATTCAATTCAATTCATTTATTTGTTTCAGACATACAATATCCATAAAATTGTTAGTACTAATTACATTTAAAATTATGTTTCAAATTATGTTTAATTTGTGTTTAATTAATATTTTTTTACCCGGACACGCTATTAATTGTGCCACCCCGAATAAGTCAAACGACTAACACACAAGTTTATAGAGTGAGTAGGATTCTCCTGGCACAAAAGGTGACTTTTGAATCCCTGCCCAGACTTTCTCCCGGCCATCAAATCAAAAAAAAAAAAAAGAGTGGTATGGTAATACATATAACACCCTAATAATTAATCGGCTTCTTCGGCTATTTATATCCAAGTGAGCTTGTTTATAAATACAATAGTTTTGATTTTGAACTTGAAAATTAACAACGTTTATTGACAATTTGACACCGATATCATTAAATACTTGCCGTTGTTTATCCAAAAACCTTGAAGTCTTCCTGTCTGAAGGCTCCACACCTTTTAGTCGTAATAACTCATACGAACATAGCAAAGTTTTAAGTTTTTTGATTATAGAAGTACTATTGTTATCTGTCCATAAGTTAGTCTCAGGGCACACTGATAACGCTTACCTACATAATGACTCGAAGCGATCATTCAAACAATAGCGATAGCTGTCACTCGTGAAACTGTTTTCTGTTCGATTACTTCGATATCTGACACGACATCGACATGACACCGATTACTGCCGATGCGCGGCGCGGTGGCGAGGCGGTTTCCTACCACGCTGTGTTCTCGATTAGCGTCAATTTGTACAAACGGTTCCGATTCGATTGATTCCGAATAATGCGTTGTTACCATCGTGCGTTGTAAGTGTGACACTAGTAGATAGGGCTACCATCTATCTGGCAGAAACTTGATGCTCCGTTTATTTGGCATAATACACTTGGCATATTCTTCTTTGAACGAATGTGTTTATGGCAGAACAATTATTTAATAGAATACTCATTTCGCAGAATGTTTAAATAGCCGAATTTTCAATGGCATACTTTTAAGATGGCAGAATTTTATTTGGTAGATTTTTATAAGGTATAACGACCGTCTCCCGAAAGTATCCTTTATGGGCGGCATGGGCACCGGGCCGTAGGCCGACGAAGGAGGCCGGCGGAGGCCCGGCACTTCGGGGACAGAAGATATTAGTGTTTTTTAATATGCGAGCGAAGCGAAAGCGCGTCATGGAGTACATGCGTTGCATGTATGAGTGACGTCATTATTATTATTAATAGTAATTATTATTATTATTATTTTTGACATACCAACATTTAATGTTCTCAGCTAGAAATTTTAGCCGGGGTGAGCTGATAATAATAATAATTATTATTATTATTGCATGTTACACGTATGTATGAAATGAAATGCGTGCCAAAGACGATTCTGATTATGAATTTTCGGCGAAATGATGGTTCTGGAAATGAAGTTTATGCTCAAAGATGATTCTGACTTACAAAATTATGCGTTTTGAATTTATGGTAAATGAGTGTATGCCAAATGATTTTCTGCGAAATGAAGTTTCTGCCATCCACTGTTATGCAAAACAAAATTCGGGTATAAAAAAATCTGCTAAAAAAGGTAGACCCTAGGGTCTACCTTTTTTAGCAGATTTTTTTATACCCGAATTTTGTTTATAGGTAGGTGGTGTTTTGTAGATAGGTCTGCTTCTTGACAGGCTTTACTAGGACAAAAATTGACTGAATTCGGTCTGTGTCCTTAATGAATCTAGTGGTAACAATTTGTTGTGTAACAGTTAACAGTAAAGCAAACAAAGTATATCAGATAGCATACTCGGTTCTGTCTCAGAGGTGGGACTTGTTGTGCTCTGTATTAGGTAGCCATTCGGATGCGTGGCGCCTACACTCTTGTTGTAAACAATGGCACGCAGCCTTCAGCTCACGGAACGCGCTTGCACCAGCTCTGCCGACCCACAGCCGGAGAGCCGCATTCATTATGCATTATTTACTCTTAAATAAGCGTGTCGTTTATTAAGTTATATTCATGATTTCTAGAAGATATCCGTGCCTCGAGATTTACTACACCAATATACCCAGTAAACTGACCTCCTCATGTGTGTTCGGTTAAAACCTGCACAGAGCAAACGTGACGAAAAAAGAGACAGACTTAATAATTTCTGCGATGGATAAGCTCTAGCAGGTTCTGGGGGTTGTATCAACAAGAGCATGACATTGGACCAAGTAGACGGGGAGGCAAAGCCGATGATGATTCGAAGTTAATCTAGGTGAACGTGACGCAAGCAAGCAGCTGGAACTTGCTGAGCACAATGCATTTATGTATACATTTTAGCATACATTGGAGTAATTATACGTGACTCATATGAGTAAAGATAGCGATAAGTGATAGTGGTGATAACTTGCAGTACCACACGTGTACAGACACAACACCAAATAAAAACGGAATTACAAAGAAGTGAAAGATTCACTAAAACTAGCCTGGTGATTATGGTCATAAGTTTATCCAGAATATTGCTGGTGTCCGTGTACCTAATAGGTATCGTAATCTAGTGTTTACGTCATTATTCTTGAAAAACTATCCTCATTAACTCTCAGTAGGAAAGGAACCCTCACAGTGTCGTTGTGTGACAGGTGATGAGATGTGATGAGGTAATGGACAAAGGAACAGTTGTCTGTTCAGCACAGTCATGGGCGAGTTATAAAGTCCCTTCTTGTAATTGTTATCAAACGTGATACCTGCTATCGTTGACACTGATTTAGTTTTCCCCACAAGTTGATGTTTTGTGCCCTGTCGGTGAATGTTGGATATTATCAGAGTTTAGTTAATTAATCTAATCAGTGACACCGTCACACTGCCGGCCGCTGGCTGGCCCACTTTCTGGAGGAAAGCGGAGTAAATTTATTAGAGTTATCACTCGCACGGATCATTAACTGATGCAGCAATTATTCATGTCACTGTATTATTGTGTCGCGCACGCGCGTCATGCAGCATATGGCGTGCGGCGCGCGAAGCGGTACGCGTGTGCGCGCTCGAGACTGCCGCTAGCGACTGCTAGCGACTGTCAAAATTGGCGGGAACCGGCGCGGGCGCATCCTGCACAATATCGCCAATCGAACTGACGTACAAATACAATAATGCACGATACGGATTTCTGCCCTGTTATCAACATTAGCATTCACGCAACGCTTTTTTAACCAACAATCAACTTTATGTTCATTCTACCAAGCCTCTGCAGACTGCACTCTTATAACCAGGACAGGAGCCTGGACCAAAGGAATGCGTGTTCCGCAACGCAGCTATGTATTCTGATACAGACGCTGGCACTGCCGTTATGTGAAGGTCTCTGCTTTTTTTTAATAATATTAAGATATAAACACTTACAGTAAAGATATTTAAGAAAATAGATAAAAATTGACCATTCCCCCCTTATCTCGAAAACTACTGAGCCTAAAATTTTGAAAAAGTACAGAATCATTTCTGTATTTTTTTCAAAACTTTAACACTTAGGCCGCAAATTCGGAGAGGAATGGAAAGGAATGGAATTTTTAAAAATTACATTCAACTCAAGCGTGCACGCTGCACGCCCCGCCTCTCCGAATTTGCGGCCTTATAGATTACAGGAAAACCGAAGTCTATGGTGTTTATAATTTATCTTAATGTATAATATTATTATAGTTACCCATACATTCCAACTGAAAATGTAAGTTTGGCAATTACAATGTTAAGTTTGGTTGATCGTACGGAACCCAGGTACAACCTATCTGGCAGAAACTTGATGCTCCGAAATTTATTTGGCATAACACACTTGGCACATTCTTCTTTGAACGAATGTGTTGATGGCAAAACAATTATTTTATAGAATTATCTTCTTTCTTGGATCGCAACTTATTCTCAGGATGTTCACTGTCTTCAACATAATTTGTAAGTTGGAGATAACCTTAGAATAAACAGAGATAGTATAATCAGTTGCGTCATTGATAAAGATAATCAGCGTGATGGTGGCGACTGGTGTAGCACGGTTCTCCCGGTCTCGGGAACATAGGGCGTTGCCCCGCGCCTCCCTGCTCATCTCCGGGGCTGCGTGTCCTCTCACTCCTCACGTCACGCGGTCACGCGTCACTTCGCTAACTTTGTGTCGGTAGGTTTATTTTTAATTTTATATGGGCTTACTCTTGACCTCAATCTTGCCTTGGGCAGAGATGAGGTCGACGATGGAACGAGCTTACCCAGAAGAAGCCTATTTACTCGCGACTTAAATAGATCGGAGCTATATGAACTCGGGAAGACTGACGCAGGCAGGGTGTTCCACTCCTTGGCTGTACGAATAATGAATGACTTAGCAAAACGCTTAGGTATGATTAGAGTGACACAATAATGTCTCATAGGTACTCTTATATTTCATTTTCAGCTCATTTAATTTTTCGATTCATTAAGTTTTAACCTTACCTAGGTACTTTTAACATTCCGAACCTTCCTATGTAGGTAGACGATCCAGGTATTTTTATTCATTAGTTTAATTAAATAGGGGATCGGACAAAAAAAACTAATTAGTCCGGCAGATAGATTTCCAAAAAATATATTTTCCACATATTTTTTTCTTTTTTCACGTAAACAAAAAATGAAGACGATACAGTGCTTCGAAAACTCGTGTGACGTCATAATAATTATGATAGTACATTTTGTACCTTCAAGTGACGTTTCAAGCCCCACTCCATGATCCTTGACGCGCTTTATCTTCGTCAATTATTTTAATTGATTTGATAAAACAAAAAACACGTATCCAATATTTTTCGATAATCTAACTGCCGAACTAAACAGAATTCTATTTTTTTGAGTCAGTCCGATCCGATCCCTTAGTGTGCACGAAGCCTTGACATCATTTTCTAAAAACAACGGTTTTTTATTTGATGCAGTGTCACGAAAGCATCTCTTGGGCAACAAGTGTGTCACACTCACAGGCGGCCACTCGAACCAATTGAAATCAATCAAACGCGTGCAGTGCGTGCGCGCAGCTGCTGCCGCTCGTTTGTCGTGCCACGGTAAGTCACAGAAGGAGTAAATGATGACAGGAGCAGAAAGTCTACTGGCTCACTCATTATTAGTCAGTCAGAGTCACCTATCGTAACCGACACTATTACGTAAGTATTCTGTGACCCAACTCTTCTGATTCCCCCCAAGTAGAACCTTCGTGTTGACTGTGCGTCATCGCGGCATGGCGGCATCGGCAGTGGTGAATGGAACTTCTGTTCCGAACTCCTTGGTGCTCTCCCGCAGTAGTGAGTTGTGACTCTTAGCGCCACCCCCGCTAGAGCGGCAATATACGCCTATGGTAATGAATTGATGACAATACTATTATTATTGTCCAACATCCATAACTGTTTGGTAACACCACTTGACTACTATATGTGTTAACCCAAGGTTTAGTTTAGTTTAACGGGGCTTTTATCCGCACTTAGCCTCTTGATTGGGCCATTGTGCGTTAACCCAAGGTTATCAGATATAATTATGTGTTACGTACGGCTAAAGGTGGGTGTGAACATAAACTTAAGATTAGCCGGCTAAACTGAGGTCTAACTTCGAGGAGGTGTTTATGTTAGTTTCTTCTATCTTTAGGCTGCCTGTCCACCGGAGCGGAGCGAGGCAGCGGAGCGGAGAAACGGAGAAATATTAACCAATAGGATTGCACACTGGGACCGGAGCGGAGATTTTGTGCAGTCCTATTGGTTAATATTTCTCCGTTTCTCCGCTCCGCTGCCTCGCTCCGCTCCGGTGGACAGGCAGCCTTAACCGGCTAAACTTAAGTGTAACTGCAGACCCTAGGCTAAAAATGTAGAAGGAAATGAAAAAGGAATGTAATAATGTTTACTATTTTAACACGAAAAATTACAAAAAAAATAATAATCACCACATGCTTTTATGTATCTGTTACCGGTCAAACCCGATTTCAGAGACAAAGTAGTTTTGCCTCGGCTAAACTAACACAATCAGCTGATCGCGAGCGTGGCGAGCAAACGTGTTTCGAGTGTGTCACTGGCGGGGTTATTGACCCGAGCGACTCGCGATATGGAAAATAACATTGTTAAATGCAGCAATTGCAATATAGTCATCAGTGAAGTGCTATCCTTTGTGCAAAACAAGATTGAGGTAATGGACAATGAAAGCCTCATACATATATGTAAAAGTGCCTTTAAAGAAGAGGACATAAAAGGAGCGAAGAGCTTACTATTTCAAGCCATCCCAAGGTGTAAGCGTATGGTAGCAAGAAAGAATAAAGGTAAATCTGTCAGAGACCTGGAAGATATAATTGAATTATTCAAGGAGACGGATCCGGAGGTCATACCGGTGTTCGTGGCGCGAGATCTACAAAAACTCCCACCTATAACGTTTGATCATGTGGATGTCACTAATCTATTGAAGAACATCTTAAAATTGCAACATGATATGAAGTATGTGAAAGAAAACTACGCGACTATCAAACAAATGGAAGTAATTTGCAACACCAAGATGAGTAACCAGCATAACCTCGAGCGATCGCCCATAGAAAACTCACAATGCAATGTAAATAGGCAAAGAGGGGCTTATGTGCTTAATGAAAGCTCATACTTAGATATGTGTGATTATTGTGATGCGATTAGTGATAGTAACAAAATGCCTACGCAGGTAGTAAACAAAAGTTCGGCGCCTCTGCCCGCCGGGTCAAAGATCGTTTCACCGAAAATTAACGACATACCGCTCACAAACAAAGGACGGACGGTGACTTCGTCACCACAAGCACTCGTGCGCACAGCGAGCAGTGATAGTTCCATCTCGCTTGCGCAAGCAGCCAGTGCACGCGTGCTAGCACCTGTGGAGCGTACTGAGGGAGACAGCGCGAGTGGGCAAGCGGAGACGAGTACCGGTGACGCAGCGAAGACATGGGCGAATGTTGCGGAGGAAGGGGGGCCGTGGAAACAGGTTTCTTATAAGCGGCGCGTAAACAACGATCGTTTTATTGGAAATAAAGGCAAGGCGTCGTCAGAAACTAATAGCAAATTTAAAGCCGCTGCTATCAAGATTCCGTTTTATATTTATAATGTAGATAAAGGAGCCTCGGAAAAGGATGTTACGGAGTATGTGTTTAGTAAGACGCATGTTAATATTTCACCGGTGAGAATAATTATGAAATTTCAGAAGGATTACTTAGCATACAAGTTTATGATACCTAAGGATAAACTAACAGTGTTTATGGACGAGAACTTATGGCCGGAAGGTGTATCTTTTAGGCGATTTGTTATGTTTAGGGGTCAAGGTCAGACGCAGAGAAGCGAGCTTACTAACTTACCTTCAAAATAATGGCTAGTAGTGCAAGTGTTAAGTTTACATCGTTTAACTGTAGGGGTGTAAAAAGATCACAGCAATGTGTAAAAGACTTGTGCACGAAGGCGGACATTATTGCGTTACAAGAAACGTGGTTGCTACCTCATGAAATCCCAGTGCTTGGTGGAATACATGAGGATTTCAGCTACACCGGTAAGTCGGCTGTGGACTTGTCAAGTAACCTGTTAAGGGGCAGGCCGTACGGTGGGGTAGGGATATTGTGGCGTAAAAGTCTGTTTAATATTGTGAGCGTGGTACAATGTCAAAGTGAACGACTGACGGCTGTAAAAATAGAATTAGAAAACAAAGAATTGTTAATTTTTTCTATCTATATGCCTACAGATTCGTCAGAAAACCTAACTGAATTTACGAACTGTTTGGGGGAAGTAGTATCTATTATTGACAACCTTGCCATCGAATCTGTATTCATGTTGGGGGATTACAATGCACACCCCCATCAGCTTTTTGGGGTGGAAATGATGAACTTCTGTCAAAGTCAAAGTTGGTTATGTGCTGATATAATGTCGTTGGGGGAGGGGTCAGACACGTACACCTTTGTTAGTGATGTGCACGGCTGTAGAAGGTGGCTTGACCACTGTTTGGTAACTGAAGCAGCTTGGCGGTCAGTCGTCAGCGTGCAGGTCTGTCAGGGTGTGTATTGGTCTGATCACCTTCCGTTACAGGTCGAATGCAACTTGGACGTAGTTATACCTAAGAAAATTGTAAATAATAATAGTGTTAACAAAGTAATCTGGGGCGAAAGAAACAGAAAACAAATTGAATTGTACAAGCAAATCTGTAATTGTAAGTTGAGAGAAATAGACTTCCCAACTGAATTAAGACTGTGCGCGGACGGTTATTGTAATAAGGAAAGTCATAAGGAGGTAATAGATAGACTGTACAATGACATTATAGATACTATGACCGAGGCAGCGATCAAGAGCAGTCAGTGTAGGGAGGTCCGGAGAGGTGGGTATATCACAGGCTGGAACAAGTACGTAAAGGATTCGCATGGGGAGGCTCGGCTTCACTTTGTGAGGTGGTGTGAGAGTGGGAAACCAGTCTCGGGGCCTATCTGGCGGGCTATGTCAGAGAGTAGGAAAGCTTTTAAGAAAAATCTTAAGTTCCTTCAGGGCAATCGTGAGCAGATCCGTATGGACGTGCTTGCTACTCACCATGAGAATAAGTCTTTCAGCCAATTCTGGAAACAGACCAGTAAACTCAATCTGAGGCCGAGTCTTCCAGTCAGTGTGTCGGGTAAAACGGAGGCTGTGGACATCGCCAATATATTTAAGGAACACTTCACGACAGAACCGCGGGGATCAGTTGATAGGAACGTTCGACAAGAGAGGGTTCATTTGTCGGAAAAACCAGTCAGAGTAACCACAAAAGAGGTGTCACAGGTTCTAAAATATATGCGTAAGGGTAAGTCTCCTGGTCATGACGGGTTGAGCGTAGAGCATCTGAAGCATGGGGGTCCACACCTTTGTAGACTATTGGCGATGTTTTTCACCTTCTGTGTTAGGCATGCGTACCTGCCGGATGATCTTGTCCGGGCGGTTGTAGTACCGATTGTAAAAAACAAAACAGGGGATATCAGTGATATAAGTAACTACAGACCTATTACGTTGGCTACTGTAACCGCCAAAGTGTTGGACGGGGTGTTGAATGGCTATCTTGCACAATCAGCTAACCTTGAAGATGCGCAATTCGGGTTTAGGCCCGGTCTTTCGACTGAAAGTGCGATATTGGTCCTGAAACACACCGTCAGATACTATACCGATCGCAAAACGCCGGTGTACGCTGCCTTTCTGGACCTCTCAAAGGCATTTGACCGTGTAGAATACGGGAGACTATGGGATAAGCTGCGGGTTAACGGAGTACCGGACGGGATCATAAATATATTTCAATATTGGTATGACCATCAAACCAACTTCGTAAAATGGTCGGGCTCACATTCTGACCCCTACCAATCGAAATGTGGGGTGAGGCAGGGTGGGTTGAGCTCCCCTATACTTTTTAACATTTATGTAAATGGGCTGATCCGTGAGCTCAACAGCACCGGAATAGGCTGCTCAATAGATGGTAAAATAGTTAATAACATTAGTTACGCTGATGACATGGTGCTGTTGAGCCCATCGATCAGTGCCTTGAGAAAACTTGTGAACATATGTGAAGTATTTGCGGAAACTCATGGCCTGGCGTACAATGTCAAAAAGAGTGAGCTGTTGGTGTTTCGGGCTGGGCGTAGGAGTCCCTCTCACGTTCCGCCCGTGACACTAGCGGGGGAGGCTCTAAATAGAGTTACTAAATTTGTGTACCTAGGTCATGTAGTAAATGAGGACCTGACCGATGAAGCAGACATAGAGAGGGAACGCAGGGCGCTGACGATTCGTTGTAATATGCTGGCACGCAGATTTTCCCGATGTTCTTTTGCGGTAAAGAAGACATTATTTAGGGCATACTGCCAGTCTTTTTATACGTGTAGTTTGTGGACTAGCTACACGCAGCGAACCGTCAGTGCCCTGCGGGTCCAATATAACAATGCTTTCAGGTTGCTGATGGGATTGCCTCGCTACTGCAGTGCGTCAGCGATGTTTGCTGAAGCTCAAGTGGACGGCTTTCACGCCATAATACGTAAGAGAGCAGCATCGCTGATGCGGAGGGTGAGGGGCGGTCCCAACAGTTACCTGAGTGGGATTGCAGACTACATCCATAGTCCTATTTGGAGGCATTGGATTGGTCTGCATATATTGTAAGCTGACTGGCGTGTTTTATTTTTTATCTTCTTGTTGTATTTTGTGAATCACTAACATAGCTATAAGTCACCTTGTTGTACTACTAACACTTTATGGACCGAAAAGTCTGAATTAAATGTTTTGAATTTGAATTTGAATTGAATTGAATTAAACTAGTTCTTCGTTTCCGTCAGCAGGTCGACGGAGCCCCGCTGCGGGGCTCCTATTTCTGTCTGCAGGGTTTAAATTTAAAGGGACCTAACTAACCGAACCTCGGGGTGCCCCTGATTTCGACCGTCTAGTATATTATTATCTATGTAGGTATTCAAGAAAAGATGACGCAACACTAAACAAAAACATTGCCACGTGTGCGCGCATTGTCTCCCCACCGTCCCCACCTCCGGCGCGTCCATCGAATACATTTTTAACCGACTTCTAAAAAAAGAAGGAGGTTCTCAATTCGGATGTTTCTTTTTTTTTTTTTTTATGTTTGTTCGGGCATAACTCCGTCACTCGCTAACCGATTTGAAAAATTCTTTTTTTGTTGGAAAGGGTATACTTCCCAAATGGTCCCATAATTTGTTTATCAAAATCGGACAAGCGGTTTTTGAAAAAACAAACAAAACTCAAAAAAAATACTACATTGTCCACATTATGGATGGACCCATGAACATGTGAACCACTAAAAAGTGAAAAATAAAAACTTTTTAACAAAAAATAAAACCGACTTCAAAAAAAAACACAAGAAAGTCAAAAATAAATCAGTTTCTGAAGTCGGTGGCAAAAAAATGAAATCAAACAAACAAAAGTCACCGACTTCAGAAACTGATTTATTTTTGACTTTCTTGTGTTTTTTTTTGAAGTCGGTTTTATTTTTTGTTAAAAAGTTTTTTTAGCCATTTCGTTTCGGTTAATGTGCATATTAGCCGGCTAAAGATGGAATTTCACAACACAAACTAACATGATATCAAACTTTAGCTGCTTCTCGACGGTAAACCTAAGGTTAGCCGGCTAATCTTAAGTTTATGTTCACCTTCACACCCACCTTTAGCCGTAACATATTATTATGCATAAAGAGGTAAGTATTGTAGCATATTATTAGAAGCTACATGATTGATGATACCTCCTCTTATTAAGTCATGCAATGGGGTATATTAACTTAAGAGTGAGTGACACACGTGTTGCTGACGCGATTTGACGTGAATCAAATTTTTATCAATATAGGTACCTACTTGACAACAAAAAAAAAACCAGACAAGTGCGAGTCGGACTCGCGTATGAAGGGTTCCGTACTCTGTTGTCAACTGAAATAACTTTCTGTAAAATGATAAAGCTTTAATTTGCGATAGGTATCTATTTGATAATGACGAACCTTTTTAGGCAAAATAAAACCGAGTAAGTAGGTACCAATTTACCAAAAAAAAAGCACAAAAATATCTAAAATAACTTATTTTAACCCAGCCTCTAACCCAGGTCATGCTCTTAGGGGGAGTTCATAAATTACGTGAGGTGTTTAAAGGGGGGAGGGGGTCGAGTCAAATTTCATCCAATCTTACGTTGGAGAGAGGGGGGGTCTCGGCAAATATCACACAATTTTTTTTTCTGATTGAAACAAAAAAAAAACCTATTTCGGTCCATTTAATCTAGATTGTACTATGCTTTTACACTTATAATTAAACTTTCAACAATATTGATCTAGTTCTTAACTAGTCGTAAATAAAAGCACGAAGCAATTTTTTTTTTCTTTTTACAGTAACAATCCAACGCGTTAACGTAAGAAACCCACATTTTGAAAATACTCACGTGAGATTGGGGGATGGGTGAGGGGGTTGAATAAAATCTCACGACATCTCACCAGGGGGGAGGGAGGGTCAGAAACTTTTAAAAAACACACGTATGTTATGGACGCCCCCTTACCGCTGTCGTCGTTCTATCTAAAATCTTCAGCTGTCGGCAATCCACATTCAGAGCAAAGACTTATGAGATTTCTACAGTTTGTTTGACACAATCTACGATTTCAAAATGCCATTATTTTTTAAAGATAATATTATTAATTGACTTGTTTATTTTTATTTGACTCTAAGTACATTGCGGTACATAGACAGAATAGCTGAAGATTTTATTCAGTGGTCACACCACTGTCTTTAGATCATGGCGGGCGGCGCGCAGACTTACCGGGCGATGGGCGAGGGTGACTCCCGCACCGCCACAGTTGTTCGTTTTACATATCGTACATAGGTGGCGCTATTTAACTATTCTGCAATTTCTTTCAAGACAGTAGGTATATAAACGTATTCTACTCGACGAACCAAAGTTTTATTGTCAATGAAATAAATCAGAGGTTTTGACTGCCTCGTTGGTCTAGTTGTCGCAAGCGCGACTGCTGAACATGAGGTCCTGGGTTCGATTCCCGGGTCGGGCAAAGTGTTATTGACTTTTTCAGTAGCAGCCACGGAGTCTGGACTTGTGCCCGGTTGATGGCAATAGGCTCGCCCCCTATTACATGGGACTTAAACATAACTGGCGAAATGTGGGTGTACTATTATACACCTCTGCCTAGCCCTTCGGGGATTACAGGCGTGATGTTATGTTATGTACCTACCTATGTTGTTGTTAACTAATTAAATTAATAGTAAGTAATTAAATTATTAAGTAAGTAATAGTAGAACTAAAGATAGAAGGTCCAGTAGGGACTAGGGACTGAATAAATTGACTTGGTATTAGGTGGGTACCTACATAGTGTCTCACTATTTTTTACGGTAGGTAGTCTTCTATTCTGCCTTCACACAGCCAAAGAGTGCAATACTTACCCTGCCCTCGTCAGTGTCCCGAGATCATATACCATCGGATTTTAGTCTTACTTCTGGGTTCATCATCTTCCTGCCCTTATCCCTTTCAATGTGGAGTCCGCGGAGCAACACGGTTTCTTCTTCCATTCTTCCCTGTTAGACGTCAAGGTGGCATTTACTCCTTTCTTACTTCTGGGTTAGCGCTGTTTATTTAGATTTCTTGTTGGGAGGCAGCGGCTAGGGCTTTCAATATTAAAACCAATCGTAAGACGGATTCCATACTTTATTTAATAAATTAAAAACTTTATTATTACCTTAGAAGAACAGTTTCTGAAGTCGGTGACTTTTGTTTGTTTGATTTAATTTTTTATGCACTGACTTCAGAAACTGATTGTTCTTCTAAGGTTTTTTTAAACGGTTTTATTTAGCTCACCCCGTTTGTTTTTTTTTAAACGGTTTTATTTAGCTCACCCCGTTTGTTTTTTTCTTGGATCTTTAGTAATTCAAATTTCACCCACTTCCAGTCAACCGATTAATCTGAAATTTTGTATACACTTTGGATTTTGGTGACAATACAATTATGTTTATTCATTATCATTATAAATTCAAGATGGCCGCCGCTACAAAATGGCGGATAATTTATGTTTTATTAATCCCATCAATATGGGTATCAAATGAAAGGGCTCAACAAGCAGAATACAATATACTATAAAAAATTGAAATCCAAGATGGCGGCCGCTACAAAATGGCGGATAATTTATTTATGTTTTATTAATCCCATCAATATGGGTATCAAATGAAAGGGCTCAACAAGCAGAATACAATATACTATAAAAAATTGAAATCCAAGATGGCGGCCGCTACAAAATGGCGGATAACGTAGGTTTTATCAATCCCATCAATATGGGTATCAAATGAAAGGGCTCAACAAGCAGAATACAATATACTATAAAAAATTGAAATACAAGATGGCGGCCGCTACAAAATGGCGGATAACGTAGGTTTTATCGATCCCATCAATATGGGTATCAAATGAAAGTGCTCAACCAGTATAATACAATATACTATATAAAATTAAAATCCAAGATGGCGGCCCCTTTAAACAGAATGCGAAATAAAAACTAAAAACTAGAAAATAAAAAAATAGGTAAAAAAACTTTTTAAGTTAAACGGTTTTATGTTAAACATACATTGCAATGTTTAAGATAAATGTACTAAAAACCAAAAAATAATAAAATAGAAAACCGTGGGGCACGTCAATTGTCTACAATCGTTGATTAAAATCATATTAATAATAATTAAGTCGATAATTTGTACCTAGACAATTGACGTGCCCCACGGTTTTCTATTTTATTATTTTTTGGTTTTTAGTACATTTATCTTAAACATTGCAATGTATGTTTAACATAAAACCGTTTAACTTAAAAAGTTTTTTTACCTATTTTTTTTTTCCTTTTTTTTTTCCTTTTTTTTTTTGTTTAATTTTGTTGAAATCGGTTTTATTTTTTGTTACAAAGTTTTTAATTTTTACTTTTTTAGTGGATCACATGTGTGCTTACCCCTTCACAGCGTATTACCGGTGTGATGTTATGTTATGAACTGTTGTACACACAATAGACAGACATGGGGTTTCAGCAATCCCCTTCCGTTTGCTATCATTTATTGAGGAGTTCCGTTGCCTATCTCCGAAGTTCTTAATCAGATCCTGATTTGGTGATCATGGATAGGATAGGAGGTACCCTTTCAAAAAAAAACAAAAAAAATCGAAATCGGTCCAGCCATCTTCGAGTAATCGGGGAACCCGGAACGGGAACATAGGTACATAAAAAGGACCGCCGACGAATTGATAACCTCCTCCTTTTGGAAGTCGGTTAAAAAGACAAGATGGAGGCAGTGTTGCCAACTAAAAGCATAGACAACCTATAGACTATACAACAAGCGCGTTCCATCGTTGACCCCATCTTTGTCTTCAAGGCAAGATGGAGGTTAAAGAGTAGAAATAAAAGCAAGTAGCTGCCATTGAGGAACAATGTACTACTGCTCTACTGCTTTATTTCTGACAGTTTCATCATCTGCATAACCTTTTCACAATTATGTTGGGGTCGGCTTCTCCCAGTCAGTACAGTATTTTACATGGAGCGGCTGCGTATCTGACCTCCACAACCCAGTTAATACAGGGTAATATGATACCCTTTGGTAAGACTGGTTGTCAAACTTTCAGGTCACTGACTACCTGTAAGTCTGTAACGACTGCCAAAGATCTATTTATGGCAGCCGGGACCAACAGCTTAGCGTGCGCACCGAGGCACGGAGGAAACTCAGTATGTGATGGACGGACACCCATCCTCGGACCATCCTAGGCAAGTGCGGCTTAACCTAAAGAAAAAATAGCTAGCGAGTGCTACCAACTATTACTAACTATATTACTAAACACTGGTCGTCTATTTGTGATGTCGGTGCTCAAACTGGTGCAGCCTGTGGGTGCAGCGAGCTCGGCCGAGGTCGCGCTCCTCATCATGCAGAACACAATATTATTGTACCAAAGACAAACACATCGCTGAGTGACGGCTGCGAGTGCGACCAGTACAGTAGGCGCGCTCGTAGGCTGCGTGGAGGCTCGCCGGCGGCGGCGGCGGCCGCGAGAACTAGGTGACGGCGACGTCGCCGCCCGGCACCAGCGTCCGCCCGCCCTAGTACAGGGACGTACTGTCTCTCCGCCAGGACGCTCAACACAGCACATAGTCTAAGCTCAGAATCTGTTACTAAAGCTTGTGAACAGACACACAGGCTTAGCCTGTGCTACCGTAAATAAATAAAATGAGGAGGATGAGGTGTGGCGGTAGTGGACTGTGAAGGTGTTTGATGCGAACACTTCACGACCACTGTTCGGTTCGGTTCGGGTGACTGATTTGAATGAAAATTAGGATGAAAATGAGGTTGATAAACATCTTCTCTCGTGTGCTATTGAAGCACAACAAAATGAGCATATTATTGTGGTAAGCAAGCGATTCAATGTTTGGATTAAATCTGATTACTGCCCTGGGGTGCATCTGTCTGCGGCCGGAGGCGCGCGTGCCAGCCACGGCGCGGCAGTGAGCCCGCGTCGCGCAGCCTGACTACTACCCGAACCGAACAGACCGCCTCAACATCTTACATCCTAATTAGCAAACGATAAAACTACCAAATACAACACTGTAGTATGAAAGTGGTGTCGAACGAACTTTTGGCTCTCTGTGTCTGTTGTTATTTGCCGTTCTCAGTGTGACGTGTCCCGGTGGCGGCGCGATGAGGCCACCGCTTGGCTGTACCTCCCAGTGCTTTACAGCGGACATTGTGTCGTGTGGACTGATCAGATAAAGTGCAAACGAAAATGAATGGCGGCAGATCAGACGCGTCCACTTCCACTGACGACGTCAACGTTAGTTCAGTTTGAATTTAAAGTAATTGCATGTACCTAGTAGTTCGAGTTCAATAAGCGAACGATAGTGTGGTGTGTATGTTCGTGTTCGTGCGAGTAGCTCAGCTACGTTTTGTGTTACAGAGTCGTCCGCTGTGCCTGTTCTACTTCACGCACCCATTCGGCGTGCTGTCGGCCGAGCCGCCCACGCTGGCCGCCGCGCCGCCGCACGTGGCGCGCGCCTTCCTCGACATGCAGCCCGTGCCGCCGTGGACTCTGTGGAGCCCCGCGCCCGCGCCCCCAGCCCCGCAGCCCGCACCCGCCACTCCGGCCGCCACCGCGCCCTCCGACGACGACTACAACTCCGGCAGCTCGTCGCGCCCCAGCTACGAGCTGGGCGCAACCACCGTGCACCGCACGCCGCTCAGCCTCGTGAGCGTGACGCGCACGCGCAAGTGCACGCTGGACTTCGGCACCAGCCGCGACTCCATCTCGTCGTCGCTGTTCTCGAGCGACATGTGGTTCAACTCCAACTCCAGCTGCCGCAGCAACGAGTACCCGCGCCGCCTGGTGCCCTACAACAAGATCCTCCCGCCGCTGCAGCTTCCCAGCCCCAAAGACTCTTCCAACTGGTCCAGCTCTGACGACTTTTGGCCGAAAAAGTGTTTAAATCCAGAGAAGTTTTCTCTCCCGCCGATCGAATTGCCCTCGGTGAAAGTGAACATAGTGCGGAATAAAAAGTGTAGTGCGAGCTCGGAGGAGGCGTCCGGCGCGGAAGGTGGTCTGCGAGCGGTGCGCGCGCGCCGCCGCCTGGGCGTCAGCAAGCCACGCCGCGCGCGCGCCGCCGACCTGCGCCGCCTGCTCGCCACGCTGATGCGCAGGGCACTCGCAGGTATGCACCCTCTACCTGTTTTGTTTAACTTAACACGTCAGTGTGACACGGTGTCATACTCGTATGCTGGTTGTCAAAATTAGTCTGCTGAATAGTTTTGGTTTAAGTATACATAATTATAGGTATTACATTTTTGGAACAGATCTCCTTCTAAGCTGTGTCGGGCTGTAGGCCTGTAGTGCGTACCGTTCCGTATCGTTCGCACAGTTGGGATTGCATTGTGGCAGTGCTGAGAGTGTCGCAACTCGCACATGTCTGTGTAACAAGTGTGTGCCGCACAGTCCGATACAAAAGTTGGTGAGGCTCGTGGGACACATTCGGCAGCGGCATGGGGTACCTGCTGGAGCGCTGCCCGCACGTGAACCGGTTCCTGTCGCTGCAGCTGCGCGAGGCGGCGCTGCTGGCGGGGCTGCTGGGGCTGGCGTGGGCGGCGCTGTACCTGTTCCTGTTCAGTGCGCCGGGCGCGCGGCTGGTGGCGCAGGGCGCGGGCGCGGGGCAGGTGGGCGCAGCGCTGCGGTACGCGCACGGCGCGCTGGGCGTGCTGCTGCTGGCGCTGCACGCGGTGCTGCTGGTGGGCGTGGTTCACGAGAGCGACTGGCTGTGCGACGTGTACATCTGGGGCATGGCGGGCTGCTGGCTGGGCCTGCTGCTGGCCGCCGTCACGTTCGCGGGCGCGGCCGTGGTGCTGGACCAGCTCGTGCTCGCCTCGCTGGTGTTGTTCACCGTGCTGCTCTCTGTGCTCTTGTCGTGCTACTTCGTGATGGTCGTCATTAACTTTAGGCTGACGATACCGTGATCTGCCATCGACTACCGGCCGAATATGCCGAGCGAGTTTTTTTTTTGTAAGCTTTGATACTGTAAAATCAGTTATTGCTGTATATCGTGAATACATATAATTGTATTGAAGTTATTTATTTATACACATTCTTAAATAAACGTAGACACTTAATCATGACTTGTGTGTTTACGAGTTACATGAGACTGCCGCGTAGCCGTACCACGATTTGCATCATCATCATAATATTATCAGATAGTTCATTAGGTACTAGCTAAGTACCTACTACTCTACCTACTACCCTACCTACCTACCTACTACTTTCTTACCGTTTAACCCTTCCCTGGACTTCCACGAATATTTCAAGACTAAAATTTGTCAAGTCGGTCCAGAGTCCAGCCGTTCTCGAGTTTTAGCGAGACTAACGAACAGCAATTCGTTTTTATATTTATAGACTAGTTGACGCACGCAACTTCGCCTGCGTCATATTATCATATAGTATACTATAGCAGCCTTGATAAATCGAGGAAACTATACATCATAAAAATATTTTTTCGATTACAACCAGCCAGTAGTTCCTGAGATTAGCGCGTTCAACCAAACAAACATTCTTCAGCTTTATAATTTTATATTCGTCCGCGTGTATTTTGAAAATATAAAAAAAAACTTTTTAACATAAAACTTTTTTACAAAAAATAAAACCGACTTCAGAAGTTGATTTTTCTTCGTAAGTTTACTTTTCACTTTTTTGTGTTTTATTTTTTGTTGAAGTCGGTTTTATTTTTTGTAAAAAAGTTTTTTTATTTTTCCTTTTTTAGTTGTTCCGATACAAATATTTGCCATGAATTTAGTTTTATATTGTTAATTGTTAACGATACATGTCATGGTAATAGGGTTATCCACTTAGGTATCCCTAATAAATGAAACTTAACATACCTTACTGTCGAAATTGTACAAATGTATTGTACACATCTGCGTACCCCCTCAGAGCATATAGGCGTGATGATACGTCATGATGTTGTATTTAAACAATAAACATCCAAGCGATTCCAGCAATCACGACAGATTTGCCGTCTATTTTTGAAGAGTTCCATTGTATATCTCCGAAGATCAGCACCAGAGCTTCACCGAATTAAAATGGGACCACCTCAGGAGTACACTCTTTCAAATAAAAGAAGAATTTTGAGAATCGGTCCACAAATGGGGGAGAAATCAGGTAACATACATAAAAAAAATACATACACACGAACATAATTATAACCTCCTCCTTTTTTGAAGTCGGTTAAAAATAAAACCAACTTCAACAAGTCGGTGACTTTTGTTTGTTTGAGTTCATTTTTTTGCCACCGATTTCAGAAACTGATTTTTCTTCTAAAGTTTACTTTTCACTTTTTTGTGTTTTATTTTTTGTTAAAAAGTTTTTTTTTTCATTCGTTAGTGGTACACATGTTTTACATGTTATATTATGAACTGGTGTAAACAATAAGTAGACAGACATGAGATTTCAGCAATTTCAGCATGTTCAGTTCATTTGCTATCATTTATTGAGGAGTTCCGATGCCTAAGTCCGAAGTTCTTCATCAGATCTTCACCAAATTGAAATGGGTTCACTCCGAGAAAGTACTCTTCCAAAAACTACTTAGATCATTTCAAGTGTGCCTATAAAATTTGAAGAGTTTTCTCTATTTTTCCAGGATCCCATCATCGGATCCTGACTTGATGATCATGGGACCACAGTCAAAAATGAAATCAAACAAACAAAAGTCAACGACTTCAGAAACTGAGTTTTCATCTCAAGTTTATTTTTAACTTATTTGTGTGTTTCATTTTTTGTTGAAGTCGGTTTTTGTTTTTTGTTAAAAAGTTTTTATAAAATGTAATTTTGATGTTCTTTTATTTAATTACGTACTACAAGACTACAACTGCTGCTAGCTCTATTATTTTTAGAGTATTTTAGTTTTTCGTACTGATCCGTATCGTATTCTTTGTCCGCGACGTACATGTTACCAAGGAGACAGTTCCGTCCTTATGGGGCGAACGAATCTCATGAGCAAAGTGCAGTCTCACTTCCATAAATATCTCCGTCGTGAATAGTATCGCAATACGGCAGTAACGCACTAGCTACAAGTGCTACAACTAAATGTTTAATAGCATTAGTCACTTCTGTCTTAGCAGTTAGCACATTCCAAACTCATCCTTTGTCTTTATTGTGTCCCGAAGCCGTGGTGCTGCAGCACTTACACTTCGTCTCTCATTTCCCTAAACTACTCCAAGCTAGGTATATTGCAATAACGGAACACTTAAAATATCCGCCATTCCGTTCACTGGCCATGTCCGTCTACGTTTTCACCCGCACACACACAGCCATTGAATTGGACACCACTGCCATGCTGGCATGGGCAATTTGGCATTACGAAAAAAAACAACCGACTTCAAAAACACCAAAAAGAGACAAATAAACTTCAGAAGAAAAATCAGCTTCTGAAGTCGGTGACATTTGTTTGTTTGATTTTATTTTTTTAGCCACCGACTTCAGAAGCTGATTTTTCTTCTGAAGTTTATTTTTCTCTTTTTGGTGTTTTTGAAGTCGGTTGTTTTTTTTGCAAAAAAGATTTTTTTATTTTTTCATTTTTAGTTGTAATAAGTACCTAAATTCAACCAAGAAACCTAACCCTTAACCTTCCTTCCCCTATTTTTGCTTTGAACTCTTAACCGTTGAGGAGTACCTAGTACCTTCCATTATCAGCTCATCAACATGAAGACAAGTGATGACTGCTGGATGCGAATACTTGAATAGCGTCAGAAAAAGCACGCAACACGTAATACGTGTCTATATTTTTAACCGACTTCAAAAAAGGAGGTTACTATGTTCGTGTGTATGTATTTTTTTTTTTTTTTTTTTTATGTATGTTACCTGATTTCTCCCCCGTTTGTGGACCGATTCTCAATTTTTTTTTTATTTGAAAGAGTATACTCCTGAGGTGGTCCCATTTTTTTTTGGTGAAGATCTGGTGCTGATCTTCGGAGATATACAATGGAACTCTTCAAAAATAGACGGCAAATCTGTCGTAATTGCTGGAATCGCTTGGATGTTTATTGAATATACCATTATCATGACGTAACATCACGCCTGTATGCTCTGAGGGGGTATGCAGATGTGTACAATACACATTTTTTTAGTTGTTATATGAATTTCATAGACACGTATTACATGTTTCGTGCTTTTTCTGGCGCTATTCAAGTATTCGCATCTAGCAGTCATCACTTTTATTCATGTTGATGAGCTGATAATGGAAGTTCTACTCCTCAACGGTTAAGAGTTGAAAGCAAAAATAGGGGAATTTTGAAGGTTAAGGGTTAGGTTTCTTAGTTGAATGTTAAATGCATAGTAAATATTTGTATAGGATATAATATAGGTACCTATTACAACTAAAAATGAAAAAATAAAAAAAACTTTTTTGCAAAAAAAAAACAACCGACTTCAAAAACACCAAAAAGAGAAAAATAAACTTCAGAAAAAAAATCAGCTTCTGAAGTCGGTGGCAAAAAAATAAAATCAAACAAACAAATGTCACCGACTTCAGAAGCTGATTTTTTTTCTGAAGTTTATTTTTCTCTTTTTGGTGTTTTTGAAGTCGGTTGTTTTTTCATATATAACAACTAAAAAAATGTGTATTGTACATATCTGCATACCCCCTCAGAGCATACAGGCGTGATGTTACGTCATGATAATGTATATTCAATAAACATCCAAGCGATTCCAGCAATTACGACAGATTTGCCGTCTATTTTTGAAGAGTTCCATTGTATATCTCCGAAGATCAGCACCAGATCTTCACCAAATTAAAATGGGACCACCTCTCTTTCAAATAAAATAAAAATTGAGAATCGGTCCACTAATGGGGGAGAAATCAGGTAACATACATAAAAAAATAAAAAAAATACATACACACGAACATAGTAACCTCCTTTTTTGAAGTCGGTTAAAAAGATATGGGGTGGCACGACACGACTGACTGTGGGAAAACTTTGTCATTGCAGCCGAGGCGAAATTAACATCCGAGCCGTATGCGAGGGTGTTATGAAGTTGAGAACTGCTGTGACAAATACCCACAGTAAATCAAACGACGCTTTCAATATTTCAAAGAAATAAAACAACAGAGCGAAATAGTACATTGTTACCTTAGGGGTTATTCAAAGGGTTTAGGCGCAAAATGCCAAATTCTCAAAATGGCAACAGAGTCGCAAAAGGACAAATTCTCAAAATGGACAATTCTCAAAAAGCCAAATTCTCAGAATGGCAAATTCTCAAAATGGCAAATTCTCAAAATGCACAATTCTCAAAAAGCCTAATTCTCAGAATGTCAAATTCTCAAAATGGCAAGTTCTCAAAATGGCAAATTTTCTACAATTGGGGTTTTACAAAAAACTCCAGACCTCTTCGATGCTTTTTCAGCGAGATATCGGCGATAACGTGGATTTCACCGTTTCGACGGCGCGGCCATGGGGTTTTAGTCTAACAGGTCCTAAAATATAAACCTAGGTTTTTTTTGCGTATTTTTTCAATGTTTGATAAATTCAAATCTAGGTTTTACAAAAAACTCCAGACCTCTACGATGCTTTTTCAGCGAGATATCGGCGATAACGTGGTTTTCACCGTTTCAATGGCGCGGCCATGGGGTTTTAGTTGTACACGTACAGCTCCTAAAATATAAACCTAGGCCTCACATTGATTACATCAATGAACCTAGGTTTTTTTTCTATATTTTTACAATTGTTTTACATATTCGATCTGTTATTCACCTAATCTTCAGGTCTCTGCAACGCTTAGTTTTAAAGATCTCCGTGGCCGATGGGGCGGCCACGTTCAAACCCTTCCAATTTTGTAACCATAACTTTGACAAATTTATGGTTTTGGGAATCAACTTTTACATACAGATAGCGCGCGAGTTGAATGCAGAGCTTAGGAATGCGGTAGTCTGTGACAGCAGTACCGCATTACACTAGTGTGAATAGCACAGCACTACACTGCTCCCGCTCTTTACCTCAGACCCCGACTGCATTCAACTCGCGCGCTATCTGTAGGTACTTAATCATGGCATAGTTTTAAAAAAAAAATCGGTTGTCTGTAAAATCGGTTTACTGACGATAGTTGAACGTGACAACGTCATAAGAAAATAAAACAAAACAATTGACACGCCGTTGCTATGGAACGCCTCAGAGCGAGGTAACGCCGCATGACGTCATCTTTTTTCGTGCGTGCAGCCGGCCATCGAATTATAAGACGTTGTCACGTCAAAAACGTCATGGCCGCGCGGTCGAAACGGACACCCGTTAACCCGAGGTAAACACTGTGCTTTTCATCACAAATACAAGGAAAGTTGATGGGAATAGGCATGCCCCCAATTACTTAAATCAGTGGATGGCAATAGGCTTTGCTTCTAATTACACCGGTTGATGGCAATAGGCTTACTCCTAATTAGATTAGTTGATGGCAATAGGCTTGCTCCTAATTACATCGGTTGGGGGCAATAGGCTTGCCCCCAATTACATCAGTTGATGGCAATAGGCTTGCTCCTAATTACATTGGTTGATGGCAATAGACTTGCTCCCAATAACATCAAATAATTTGACAGCTGTCAGTAGAAAGCGATTCTCCCTAGGGCTGAAAAGCAGTACTTTCAACCCGCTCCGTAGTCATGTTATGACCCACTTTCAGAGTATGAGTAATGAAAAGTATGTTTTGTTATGAATATTATGAAACTGGGATAGAATTATTTGCTTTTTGCCTTCTACGCAGGCTGAAGGAGAAGCAAAGGTATGAATAATGAAAAAAACCTTCACCAGAAACGTGTAAGTCCTATGTAATAGGCTATATCCACGAGTGTGAAATACTTACATTGCATGTTGAATTGATAAGTGTCCGTGTTTGAGGAGGATTAATTTCGAACCTTGATGGCAACTAACTAGAGCTTGATGGTATTTCGCTCCTCGGTAAAGTGGCACAAAACTAGACATCAGATAAGGTCGAATGTACTAATACATGGCGTTGTGTGTGGTGTGCCCACACTGAAAGAAAGAAGAAAGAAAGATATAACATTTATTGGTACAGACACTGCCCACAGTATCTTAGGTGGAAAGGAGAACGTACTGTTGCAGTTGGTTCAACTATACAGCTTGCTGCGGCGGTTGAACAAAGCGGACCGGTCCTGGCTCTGCGGGTCGCGCTTCTTGGGTTACACTCACCGGGCGGCGGCGGCTCCCCCCGCACTCGCCTTCCGCGGGACTCTTGTTTGTGTCTTGTATTTGGGTCACCTATTTACATAACGATCCTAATACCACCCCCAACCACAGTGCACACTGCACAGGCACACCCCAGGGTACACCGGCGGTGTGCGTGTGGTGCGTGCAGCTTACGCCCCATGTCAGCCACTATTACGTTTTTGTGGTTGGTACACACGGCTACACATCAAGCTATACATTTCCAGTATAAACTGGTCTCGCATTGTATAGGATTTCCGTACAATGCGAGATCAGCGTAAACTGGAAATGTATAGCTTGATGTGTAGCCGTCTGTACGATGCGCCTGAAACTTATTAGATAATTATGCTGTTTCAAGTTATTACTTTACAAACTATCCATTTCCCCGATACGTTTTCCCGTCGGTAATTAGTTTCTTCCCTAGGCTTAGGATATGAGTACTTACTTAAAACATATAAACGATGTCTTTAATCATAACCCTCCTTTGACTTTGCCGTAGTCGGGTAAAAATAATATCGACTACAAAACACCAAAAAAAGTGAAAAAAGAAATTCTGTGACGTTTGCATGTTTCATTTCGTTTTTTGTCCACCGACTGCAGAAGCTGATTTTCCTTCTGTAGTTTATACTAGAGTTGCCGCGAATACTCGCTATTATTCGGTATTCGGCATTACTCGACATTTTTTTGATATTCGTCAAATACCGAATAATAGCTAGTATTATTCGGCCTTCGGCGAATAGTCGTCTAAAATAAACTTTTAATGAACAAAAAAACTAATGAGTTAAAAATAAACATTTTTTTAATTATTTTCCCTATTAAAACAATACAAAATATCAATTATTATCTGTAATATGTGCCTGTGCCTGTCATATTCATGAAATTAAATTAGTTAGGCTTTTTAATTAATATTTAAAATCCAACAGAGGCAGATTGTGGTGCAAAAAAACAATTTTTTCTGCACGTTCGGGAGCAATTCGGTTTCGTTTTTCCTCGGAAAATAGTCTTTCTGAATAAACAGAGCTTGCTGGTGAGATTAAGTAACGTTTAGCAAGCTTAGCTTAGCTTAATAGGAAATCTATTCTTATTGGTACTCAAAGTCCACCATTCATATTGGTTTATTTTTCTGTCAGCCTTTGGTAATGCGATTGGCGATGTAGTTGGCGATTTCTTCAGCAGTGGCATTCTTGGGTTGCTCTTCAGTAGGTTGCTCTATAGATGATTCTTCAAAACATGCCCAAAATAGTTTATGAGTTTCCGAATCGATCTGCTCACTTTCATTGTCTAAACGAGACCTTTTGGATGCCGTTTCTGGATCCGAATCATCATTTTCGTCATCTAAAGAAAGCCTAAGACCTTCTCTGAGCGCAGCTCTACGGATCCGTTCAACTTGGGTAGCGTCAAAGTAAAAGTTCTTGTAGCGGGGGTCTAAAAATGTCGACAAGTAATATGTCTTCCTAAAGCATAGATCGTCCAAGTTAAAACGGGCTTCCATATTTTCTATTAATGCCTTTCTAAAATCATCAACGTGTGCACTCCAGCATTTAAAAGTGGAAAATTAAATTTACTACTTACATATAATATGTAAATATGTATAACACGAAACAGATTTCTTTAACTTTATTGTTTTCTTTTCTCACAACCTTAGAAGAAATTAGAAATATTTTTAATGTGTTTTTTATGTCGAATAGTGATGTCGAGTTATTCGACTATTCGCCAAAGTGAATGGCGATTATTCGGTATTCGACTATTCGCTATAACCACTATTCGCGGCAACTCTAGTTATACCTACTTCACGTTTTTGTAGCTGGTTTTATTTTTGGTAGAAAGATTTTTTAATTTGCCAGTTTAGTTGTAATATCATCAGGTCAACCTTCTAGCCTGAAAGAAATAAAGAATACAACTCTACGTATAATTTTGAAAGAATTTTCTTTCTGCGCCGATGATTGAAGGTACAATTCCTCAACGGCACATCCATATAAAACCTATAAAAGAGGGTTGCCCTCGATTTCCCTTCATCAGATCCTGACTTGGCGACAATGGGACCTCCTCGGAAGTATACTCTTACGTATACAATAATATTTTTTAATATCAGTCTCTAATTGACGGAGATATCGGTGAATAAGAAACTCCTCCTTTCTGGGAGTCGGTTAAAAATTGCTATAAGACCTAAGTACTACATTAAAGTGACCGACCCGTGGTACAACTGCGATGTCCAACTGGTTGTACTACGGAGAAGTAAATTTACCCATGGTTCAACTGGTTGTTCTATGGGGAAATATCTTTACCAATGGTTCAATTACAGTGAGTTGTTCTTTCCTTGGTCCAACTAGTTGTACTTCTGGGAATTGAATGTATGATCTATGGAACAACTACTGGTAATAAACAGGAAAAGGTTATCTATTAATGCTGAAGTGCAATGCAATTACTACCTCCTCTTTTAACCAAAATTATAATACGACCGTCTCGCGACAGTATCCTTTATGGGCGGCATGGGCACCGGGCCGTAGGCCGACGAAGGAGGCCGGCGGAGGCCCGGCACTTCGGGGACAGAAGACAATAGTGTTATGTAATATGCGAGCGAAGCGAGCGCGCGTCATGGAGTACAACATGCGTTGCATGTATGTTTGTTTTACACGATCATCCTATCCCCGTGGTCCAACCAGTTGGACATAATTCCACAGTTGTACCACGGGTCATAATCATAAATATCAGAAAAAAAGAGTTGAACCATGGGTAAATTTACTTCCCCGTAGTACAACCAGTTGGACATCGCAGTTGTACCACGGGTCGGGGTGGTACATTAATGGTCACAGGAATGAACATATTTTTTTTTTTTTTATGTGTTTAATATGGATGTATTTCTTATAATAGCGATTACTTACTACAGTATGATTTGTTTCTACAAGGTGGTCTACAACCTGAAGGCACTGGAAAAAAATGAACAGCCACACTACATCATTTAATGAGTTCATGTTTGCAATCACTCAGCAAGTCAGCATTGTTCTCACGTTGTCAAGTGTTTCACTTCAAGGAACAGCAGTACAACAGTTCTACTACTGTGTCGTGTTGCGAACGTGCGCTAGTCGCTGTCGCTGTCGCTGTCGCCGGCGAAAGACAATTCTAAAAGGAGAATTGATAACTTGAGCGGTATGAATTTGAGTACTTAAGCGAAAAATAAAATAAACTAACGACAAATATTGATTAATAATAAAATCCGGAACGAGCTTACAAAAAGTGGGTTGTGATAAATCCATTTCAGATATTAAAATTACTAACTGAGCGACAAAATTACTAAGTGAGCGACTAGAAATACACAAAGGGTAACTTAAAAGTCTCCCATGTTAACTAAATAAATAAATAAAATAAATTAAATATTAAGATAGAGACGATTTTTCCAATTGAGGTTTTACATATTATACTACTAAAAAACCGACTTCGACAAAAATAAAACACAAAAAAGTGAAAAATAAAAAATCAGCTTCTGAAGTCGGTGACTTTTGTTTGTTTGATTTCATGTTTTTGCCACCGACTTCTGAAGCTGATTTTTTATTTTTCACTTTTTTGTGTTTTATTTTTCGTAAAAAAGTTTTTATTTTCACTTTTTAGTGGTTTACATGTGCTTACCCCTTCACAACGTACCGGCGTGATGTTATGTTATGAACTGTTCAATAGACAGTCATGAGATTTCAGCAATCCCAGTCCATTTGCTATCAATAATTGAGGAGTTCCGTTGCCTATCTCCGAAGTTCTTCATCACGTTTGTAGTGAGTACAGGCGTGACATTATGTTTTGTGATGGCGTAAACAATGCTTAGATATGCTATAGCAACAATCGCGGTTAATCTGCTGTTATTTATTGAAGAGTTCCCCCGATGTCGACAAGATCCCATCATCAGATATTGAAATGGTGACAATGGGACCACACGGGAAGCACCAGCTTTCAAATGAAAAAAGAATCATGAAGTACATGCGTTGCATGTATGAGTGACGTGACCAAAAGCTTTGTTATACTTTGTTCTAATAATATTATTATGATAAATAAACATTATGTGATTTTAATTTAGGACTTAAAACTTTTATGGAAAACGTTTTTATGTCTTTCGTATATTATTGATTGTAATAAATAAGACAAATGGATTTAGGTCATAATTATTATATTTAGGGATTTCAATTTTATGGCATGTGATATTATGTGATATTTAGTTCGGGTAAGTTTGAAGTAGTAGATATAAGTGCGCACACATTATAATATTAACATTAGTATTAAACGGGACGTCAACCAAGTTACTCGTGTTTGATTCGCTTATCCCCTCACCTCATGGCGACCCTGCCAAGCGCAAGCGCTGCGCCGCGTCGAGGCATTGAGTTACGATAAGTCAGCAATGAGTGTGTGAAATACTAAGACTTTGTTACCTATGTGAGAATTCGTCATAATTGACTCGACTGCGATGGCACAAATAGGGCACACAGCCTACTATTAAGTGGAAAATCATTGCAAAAAAATGCAGCGGGAGCAGCAGCAAGTATGGCAGACAACCACGACCACTAATATTACTAAGCAAGTATGGCAGAAAACCACGACCACTATGTCTCAGATCAAGTAAAAATCCTAGTAATCGGGTACAGGCAATACAGAAAATGCCACAAGAAATGGATGCAGAACGAGATACGAGCAGATACCAGCATGCAACGTCTCCGGTATCGTTTATCTGGACGATAGAAGGCAGCCGATGAAGAGGAAAACCAAGTGTAAAAAAAGTGTGATAGTGAGTGCCTATAGTGAGTGAATATTTCAAACAAGGAAGTGCGTCCTTAACAATATTAATAACGAAACAGAAAAACAGTACCTAGCGTAAAACGGAAATATTCACACCAATTTACTGAGTAAGGTTAGCAGTAATTACTTAAAATAACCTATATACTTAGTTGATAATTTGTAACTATGACAGTAATGATTAAATGGAACTAATTGAGTTAAATGAAATTTATCAAAAGTTAGAAAATATTCAAGTAAATTTAAGAAAATTGGGTCCAGAAAAAAGAATAAAACATAAGGAAAATGTTAAGAACAAAATATTACAGAGCAAAGAATATTATAACCATGCAAACAGTTTAATAAATGTATTAAATACTAAAGAATTGAAAACCGAATCATCGGAATATAGTTTAGAAAGTTTAACAGATAAAATTGTATTAGTTTATAAGAAAATACTTAGCTACTCTACCAGCGTTGACAAAAATTGTTTAAAAATGGAGGAATTTAGCCTAAAAACGGCAGCATGTTTGATACCAGTAATGGATGGTACTGAAGCGATTATTGACAAAATAATACAAGGTGTCGAGATGTACGATAGTTGTCTTCAAGATACAGATAGCAAAAAAATGCTTATCTCTTTTGTTTTAAAAACGAGGCTTGATAAAACGGCTCGACTAAAACTAAGACCAAATTATTCAGTCTGTGAGTCTTTAATTCATGATATAAAACAACATCTATTGACAAAAAAGTCCGCAAATTCTTTATTTACACAATTAAATAACGTTCGCCAACAGGAAATGACAATACATAAATACGCAAAACAAATTGAAGAACTATTTGTTGACCTCACAATTTCTCAAGCAGATTCAAACGAAAAAGCGTATGAGATTTTGAGGCCAATAAATGAGCAACTGGCTGTAATGAAATTCGCAGACGGTCTTAGAAATAGACGATTAAGTACTATTATTTCAGCTCGCAACTATACAGCGCTTAAGGATGCGGTGCGTGCGGCTGAGGACGAAGAACTCGCACAACCTTCAACATCCAACACAATCATGACGTCGAAAGGTCAGTTTAATTATAAATCTAGAAATATATCTTCAAACAGAAGCCGAGATGGATATCAACGAGTGTGGATAACAAGGGGTGTCAACTACCAACAACGTGGTAACTTCCAGCGAGGACAGCAAAATAGAGGTAACTATACAAACCGTGGTCAACGTTTTAACAATTATCGAGGCAGAAATTATCAAGGCTATACGCGTTCGAATCGCGGTCGTACTAACTATAGGGGTAACCAAAGAAATGTATTCTCTACAGACACATCTAACCAAGTGAGGGAAGAAGCAGATGAGAATAACCAGCAGTTTTTTCGTCCCTAAACACGAAATTTTCATGAGTACAGTAAATCATCGATACGTTAGTTTTAATTCAGATAATAGGAGAACCTCATGGTTATTAGACACCGGTGCATCATTATCAGCGATATCACGACAAACCTTATCGAAACACATTCCAATACATACAGACAACATTGTAATTAACGGTATAGGTGGTAAGACTTGCTCACAAGGTTTTGTTTACTTAACATTACGCGCTCCAGACGGTACAACTTATGTGAATAAGTTTTATGTGATTAATAACTTACCATGTAAATCTGATGGTATAATAGGATTAGATTTTTTAACTAATTACAATTCGAATATCGACTTAGAAAAAAATACATTGACTTTAGTTAGTGATCAGGGATGTACCACGCTAACATTGTTTTCCGCACCAAAAGTTAGTAGCGAGTATTTATCAATACCAGCGCGATGCGAATCAATTCATTACATAAAGTTAAATTGTGACGTAAAACATGATTGCGTAATTGCACAAAAGGAACTAGAAGAAAACCTATTTTTAGCAGGATTGGTAGTCAAACCACAAAATAATATTATACCAATTAGAATCCTGAATACAAGCGAAAAGGATATATGTATACCTGTATTCCAACCAGAGTTATTACCACTAACAGAATTTGATATGTGTTTATTTACCCGACTGCGGCGAAGCCCAAAAGGAGGGTTATGTGTTTGACGTGTATGTATGTATGTAAGTATGTATGTATGTATGTCCGTTTCTTTGTTCCCTCATAACTCCTAAACGGATAAAGGGATTTGAATGAAACATACGTCGTTAGATTCGTCTTGATGGCGCGAGTGTTATAGGCTATATTAAAATTAAAAAACAAAGAAAAATCGTGGATTGTGGGGGCAAAATCGCGAAGTTGAAAAAAAAAGTTTTTTCTATACCATCGAGTAGGGTATCAAAATAAAGGGTTTTAAAAGGAGATTACAAAAATATATAATACTTATATGTTTAAAAGAAATTCAAAGTGTCAAATCCTATAAACAAGTACAAAAGTTAAATCTTTTGCGAAGTATTTTACGCGTGAAACGAAATTACAACTAACACAAAAGAACTAAAAAGATGGAAATAAAAAAAGTAGTTAAAAAACTAAAAAACCCGACTGAAAAAACCGAAAAGCAAAAAACAAGCACATTTTAAAACACACAAAACTTGGAAGCAGGCGGGGTTCATTTGAATATTAAATTATGAAATGAAAATAGAATGGACCCCGCCTGATTCCAAGTTTTGTGTGTTTTAAAATGTGCTTGTTTTTTGCTTTTCGGTTTTTTCAGTCGGGTTTTTTAGTTTTTTAACTACTTTTTTAATAAGTGTAGCGCGAACGCTGCACGTGCAAACACATTGTCGGGATTATTGAAACTTGATCACTTGTGTGACAACGAACGTAGAACAATAGAGTCTATCTGTTCGAAATACGCTGACATATTCTATCTACCCGGCGATAAGCTGACAGCAACGGAACTGTGTGAACATTCTATTAATTTGAAACCTAATGTAGGTCCCGTGTATGTAAAACCATATAGATTACCGCATAGTTTAAAACCAGAAATAAACAAACAAATTCGACAAATGCTAGAACAAGATATTACAGAAGAGGCTAAGAGCGAATGGTCGAGTCCTATCCTTTTAGTACCTAAGAAATCAGATGATAACATTGATAAAAAGTGGCGATTAGTGGTAGATTACAGGAAATTAAACGAAGTGATACAAGACGATAAATTTCCATTACCCAATATTACAGATATTCTAGATTCACTATCCGGTGCAATTTATTTTTCTCATTTAGATTTAAGCCAATCATATTATCAGGTAACCTTGAACCCAGAGTCCAGAAAGGTAACATCATTTACAACAAATACCGGGCAATATCAAATGAAACGCATGCCCATGGGACTCAAGACTAGTCCAAGTGCATTTTCAAGAGTTATGTCCGTAGCGATGTCAGGTTTAAACTACGAAAAGTGTTTCATTTACTTGTATGATTTAGTATGTTTCGGTAGAAATTTAGATACCCATAATAAAAACCTAATTGACGTATTCGAAAGACTACGTAAAGTCAACCTGAAATTAAACCCAAATAAATGTCAATTTCTAAAAACAGAATTACTGTATTTAGGTCATACTATATCTTCAGAAGGAATATTACCAGACAGTGATAAAATTAAAATAATCAAAAACTACCCCGTACCAAAAAATTCAGACGAAGTCAGACGATTTGTTGCATTCTGTAACTATTACAGGAAGTTCATAAATAAATTTGCAGAAATTACAGTACCTTTAAATGAACTTAGTCGTAAAAATAAAGAATTCGTATGGTCAAGTAAATGTCAAAAATCATTTGAACTCCTAAAAAATGCTTTAATGAGTCCACCTATCTTGCAATATCCAGATTTCTCAACAAATAATGAATTTGTTCTGCAAACAGATGCATCAGGCATTGCGATAGGAGCAGTACTATGTAACAGAAATATGAAACCAATAGCTTATGCCAGTAGACCTTTAAATAAAGCTGAAAGAAACTATCCAACAATAGAAAAGGAATTAACAGCCATTGTGTGGGGAGTTAAATATTTTAGACCCTACCTATATGGACAAACATTTTCAATCATGACCGACCATAAACCTCTCATATACTTATTTGGAATGAAAGATCCATCTAGTAGACTTATAAAATTTCGCTTGGCATTACAGGAATATAACTTTAAAATTACGTACGTGAAAGGAAAGGAAAATGTGGTAGCAGACGCGCTATCACGTATAAATATAACGTCAAATGATTTGAAAGATTTAAATGCGACAACTATGGTAGTTATGACAAGAGCACAGGCTAGGGAAAAAGAAAAACAAATGAGTAAAAGGAATGATACTGGGACCACAAGTATTGATACAAATCAAAGGCCTGATCAACCCAAGATTGTAGAAATACTTAAGTTACCAGAAAAAGCAGTAGAACTGTTATTAGTAAAAGGCGACGAAATAAATAAAATGAAACGGAAAAATAATATAAGTGCAGAATCGGAATGTTTTGCATATATATCAAGTAAAAATCAATTATACATAAACCTCGATTTTAAGTCACAATATACGCGAGACGTTTTTGTGAAAAAACTGAGTGAGTTTTGCAAAAAAATTGATTTTAAAGAAATATGCATAATTAAAAAAGATGATAACGCGTTATTCATCAAAAATATGATAGAAGAGATACAACATACGAATGCATGGCCCGGGCCCCGTATTTGCATATTGCGAGGAATAAAAAGAATAGATAGTGACGAAGAAAAGAATTTCATTTTAAATGATTACCATTTGCTACCAACCAGTGGACACGCGGGGGTACGCAGAATGACTAATAATATAAAACGAAAATATTACTGGCCAGAGATTGAAAATGACGTCAAACAATTTATTCGCAAATGCGAAAAATGTCAAAGAATGAAACATGCACGCTATGTTAAAGAGCCGATGACAATAACAACAACGGCTTCTACAGCATTAGAAAAGGTCTTTCTAGACGTAGTAGGACCTCTCGATAGGGATGAAGATGATAACACATACATATTAACGGCACAGTGTGATTTAAGTAAATTTATAGAGGCTTATCCTCTTAGGAATAAGGAAACAGTAAGTATAGCTAAGGCTTTCGTTAATAATTTTATTTTAAGATTCGGAATACCAAAGGTTATTACTACAGATCGTGGTGCAGAGTTCATGTCATCAGTCATGGAAGAGGTATGTAAATTGCTAGGGATTGAAAAATTAAACTCAACAGCATACCATCATCAAACTATTGGGGCGTTAGAAAACGCTCACAAACATTTAGGTTCCTTTTTGCGAATACAATGTGAAGGACATCCTGATACTTGGAGCCACTGGCTACCCTTCTGGTGTTTCGCATACAATAACACAGTACATACCAGTACCAAATATGCCCCGTACGAACTTGTATTTGGTAAACATTGTGAGATACCTAGTAGAGTAACGAGTATGGTAGAACCTTTATACAATCCCGATAGTTATAGCTTAGAGTTAAGGTATAGGTTACAAGTAGCACATAAGGATGCCCGTGAAAACCTAATTAATAGTAAACAACAAAGAAAACAAACATACGATAAAAATGTTAATTCAGTAATTTACAAAAGGGATGACAAGTTACTTCTGAAAAATGAAACAGCAGGAAAATTAGACAGTTTGTATAATGGTCCATATTTAGTGATAGAAGATTTAGAACCAAATGTAAAAATAATACGAAACAATAAAATTGACATTGTGCATAAAAATAGAACCAAACCATTTGTAACTGCTTAAGCTTAATTAAGATATAATTACAATAATTGTTGTATTAAAATAAGTTTTAACATAACATTGTTATAAGTACCTATATGTAACAGATTAGCAATAAGAAAAACTACTCAAAGTATGTTTAGATTTTAATTTTTTTAATTGTTATTTGATTAAGGTAAAAAAAAAAAGTTCTTTTTTTTTTTCAATTTTTACCCGGTAGGTGAAGTAGTAGATATAAGTGCGCACACATTATAATATTAACATTAGTATTAAACGGGACGTCAACCAAGTTACTCGTGTTTGATTCGCTTATCCCCTCACCTCAAGTTATCATTCGGACAAATGATGATTAGGACAAAAAAAGTTATGGCATTTTAAATTATGGATAAAAAAGTTAGGTGACACAATAGAGAACCCTTCATTTGATTTAAGTAAATACATATTGCTTTATTTTTTCGGAATACAACATGCAACCATAAGTCATAAGTCATAAGTTATTTATTTCGAAACAATATTAAACATTGTGTTAAAATTGAAATTTGTAAAATAAAACAGTAGGTAGGTACAATTAAAATGTTACAATCAAACATGTCTAAAAAATTAAAATAACAACCATATTAATTCACATAAACAATTACTAATTCCAAACAATAATGACTCTCATTCAATTAAAAATATTTAATAACAAAATAAAACGATAAGTGAAAAACTAAATAAAAATCAAATTGGTTTAAAAAATAAATAATAAATATGTCATCAAATTTTTTGTGAATAATCAATAAAAGTAGGTCAAAAAATGTAAATGTCAAATAAAAATAAATTAGGTAGAAATTGTTATAAAAAGGTCAGTCATAAATGTCATCTCAATGTAAATAGAATGTCAAAGATAATAAATTGTGATTACTTACTAAAATAATATTATGTCATTTAAATGTCTGTAAGTAATACATTAATAATACAAAATGACATTTACAACAAAAATACAACAACAACAATATTAAGTACAAAAAAGAAAACTAAATAATAATCATCATTTAGTTAAAATTAAATTCCAATAATCATAATATTACCGCTATGGCTTATCATCTAGATACTCATCGACACTGTAGTAGCCTTTCCTCAATAAATATGCCTTCAATTTGTTTTTAAATAAGTTTGGGCTATTTATGCTTTTAAATTCTAGGGGAAGCTTATTGTATAGAAGTACTGATTGGTACCTAGGACTGTGATGAACCACGTTTAATTTCGGTTGGATTGTGTTAGGCAAGTCCTTCCTACGTGTATGAACTCTAACTTGTCGTTGGTCATCAGTTTCAGATTTGTGCAAGTTTTTAACAAAACTGGTTAGCAGCACTAATATATAAAGGCATGGCACCGTCAAAATATTAAGTGTAATAAAGTGATCCCTGCACGAATCCGTCTGTTTTAATCGGAGCATTGTCCTTAAGGCTCGTTTTTGAATCACAAATGTCGAGTGAATATTATACTTATAACTGTTGCCCCAAAACTCAATACTGTATCTAAGCTTAGACTCAACCAAGGCGAAGTATACCATTCTAAACTGGGCCAATGTCAGTTCCTCTCTTAGGCTTCGGAGTGCATAGCATGCTGAGCTAACAGACTTAGTTACAGACGAAGTCTCAGCCTTCCAGTTTAACAATGCGTCGATGTGAACACCGAGGAATTTTACGCAATCAACCACTTCGACTTTGCAGCCACATGACAAAACCTCAAGACTAGCGTTGTTACGAACATTCGACTTGAATAGAACACATTTCGTTTTATTTATATTAAGCTTAAGATTGTTTGTACCAAACCAGTGTTCAAAAGCCTTTAATAAGTTATAGATTAATTATAGATTCTAAATTATTTAAGTTATTTGCAGATACGATTGCGTTAGTGTCATCCGCAAAAATAACGAGCCTGGTGACTGTGATGCGTTTTTTTATGTACTCAATTAAATCATTAAGGAATAATATGAAGAAAATTGGGCCTAGGACGGATCCCTGAGGGACACCTCGGAATACCGTCATTAAATCAGAGTTCAAAATTTTTTGTTCTTCGTCCACTACCGTCTTAATCTCCACAAATTGGCGCCTATTATGCAAATAAGATCGAAATAGCTTCAGAACATTCTCCCTTATACCGTAGTGCTCCAGCTTGGCCAGCAAGATTTCATGGTCCACCGTGTCGAAGGCAGAACTAAGGTCCAGAAATACACCTGCCACCTTATGTTTATCATTACACACACAATCACAATCATGCGCAAGCGGTGCACATCCCTGGTGCGTAGGTTGCGGGGCAGCCGCAATAGTATTCTTTTTCTGAACGTTACGACTGTCAGTACGTGAACCACTGCTGTATGGTTCACCTACAGACTAGTGTTACTATTTTATTTTAATCTAAATTTCTATTTTATTGTATTTTAATTTTAATTTTGTAATGTTTATTTTGTGATTACTTACTGTGCATACTAACATAGTTTATAAGTTCTACTAACCACTATGGATCATTGTTATCTCTCAATAAATAAATTATTATTATTAAGATTGCGAATAACCTCATCGACTAATGCTTCAACAGCATCAGCCGTTCCCAATGATTTTTGATAGCCGAATTGTTGTTCATTTAAGATACTATGCATTCGTAAGTGTTTCATTAGTCGTTCCTTCATAATCTTTTCAAAATTTTTTGATAGTACAGGCAAAAGGGAAATCGGCCTATAGTTGTCAGGATCCGTTTTTGAACCCTTCTTATAAATTGGAATTACTTTTGCAATTTTAAACTGATCAGGGAACAGTCCTTCCTCGATACAGTTATTATAAAGTGATGCAAGTGGAGTTGCCAAAATGTCAATATTATCTTTAATGATAGTCAGGGGAATCTCGTCATAGCCTGTAGACCTACGGTTTATTGACCATCTTTTTAACTAAGTTAAAAATTTCAAGAGGTGTCACTGCCTCAAAAGTCATGTTCGAGTCAACTCTGCTGACACTTTCACAGAGATATTCAATTGCCAATTTATGGTCACACGCTTTAAGGTGAACATTATTGTCAAACCTTTTTGAAAAAATATTAGCTACTTCTACGCCATTGTTAATTATTTTGTTGTCAACCTTTAGAATAATTGGGTCATTGTCAAGATTTTTCGTGGCATTTCGCTGTCCATTTACTATTTTCCAAATCATCTTACTAGAATCTGATGCCATTTCTATTTGTTTTCTGACATTGTTTCTTTTAGCACAACTTAACACTTTCCTATACGTTCTAATATACACACATCAACACGGTCTAGGGATATTTCATACTCAATTAAATAACTCGAAAAGTACTGGCCGCATTGGAATCTTTAATACACCGATTTGTTTGTAATTTATCTCAGACTAATTCCAAATTCAAATTTTTGGAAATTCTTTTGTTTCGGTGGCATAAAAATGTCTTGATGTTAGGAGAGGGAATTTTCATTTGTGCGAAATTTAAAAAACAATACGAATTACGTTTAGTTACAGTTTTTTTTCATTTTTAAACGAAAGATAAAGTTAAAATTGAGGTATTGTAGCCATGCAACGCCGACATTTGACGAGGGCGGAGATGTTACGAGCTGTGGGAATGCTGGAAGCTGAATCTGTTCAGCGTAATGTTGCTGAGGCCATAGGGACCCATCAAAATGTAATTTCAAGATTGTGGACACGCTATCGTGCCACAGGTGAAGTAGCGGAGAGGCACCGGGGGCCAAGTTGCATCACTACCCCCAGACAAGACCGATTTTTGCAAATTACTGCGCGAGCTCAACCAAATGCAACGGCGACTCAATTGGTCCAGAGGCTGCGAGTGGAACACCAAGTGCTTGTGAGTGACCAAGCTGTAAGAAGGCGACTGCATGAAAGCAATCTACGCTCTCGTAGACCACTCCGGGTCCCACCTTTACGGAGAGGCAATCGTGGACGACGATTAGAATGGGTTCGGAACCACGTGGACTGGGGCCGTGAGCAATGGTCCAATGTGCTGTTCATGGATGAATCCAGGTTCGGCTTCCATCCAGATTCACGAAGGACGCGTGTTTGGCGAGTTCCTGGACGATGTAGCCGTCTCCAGAACCCTCAGGAAGTTCACCCATACCAAGGAGGAACAATTATGGTTTGGGTAGAAATTCGTCTTGAAGGACGGACGGATCTCGTTTGGGTGCGGGGCAATATGACGGCAGAACGATACGTCCAACAGGTGCTGGGGCCCGTAATCTTGCCCCACAGAACACAAATGGGGCAAGATTTCCTGCTCATGCACGACAATGCCCGGGCACACACGGCGAGAACGGTAGCAGTTTGGTTACATACACATAATGTTAGGGCCTTAGACTGGCCTGCTCAATCGCCAGATCTAAATCCCATTGAGCATGCGTGGGATATGCTGCAAAGAAGAGCTCTGAAGGAAGTTCCTGAAAATTTGGCTACAGAAGATCAACTTTTTGCGCACCTCAGAAGGACATGGGACAATATTCCGCAGCAAGACATTGACAACCTTGTTCTGAGCATGCCGAATCGTTGCCGATGTGTTATGAACATCGTGGGCGCTTTCTCAGACTACTAACTTCAAGTTTATAAACACAAATTAAATGATTTTTCTATTTTTTTCAGTTTTTACTCACAAATTAAAAGTTAATTCTTATACGGTTTCCGTCTATGCTTCATTTTTTTTCCATAAAATCCTGAAATTTTAATCAGTACCTTAACCATTATTAAAAAATGGTAGAATATTAAATAACGTATATTTTAAATATATACATGTCATATAAATAATTAACACATTGATAGTAATTCGCTTTTTTAAAAATATCCCTAGACCGTGTTGATGTGTGTATTTGTTTCGGTATTCAACAACCGAAGTATCGCATTGCGTCCTATTCAATGTATTAAGGAAACGTTTTACTTTGCTGGATATTCTAATCCCGTTGGTTATCCATTTGGAACGTTTACTTTTATTGACGTTAACCCTCACTTTGTGCTTTTTAAAGATTTGAGAGTGTAATTCCCTGAATTTACTTATAAATGTGTTAATACCTGTGTCCCAGTTTGCCTCTAATACTTTGTTCCTAAACTCCCCTGTTTTCTCGTCATTATATTTTGTTTTCCAGAGTCGAAGATAATTTGTTCGCTTCTTGTACTCAACCTTTTCCAGACTAAGTGTACAGAATAGGCCCGCGTGTCCGTCTGACAACCCATTGTGATCCACGTTAGTGTTGTCAACGAAGCAGTCAGGTAGGTTAGTCAGAATATTATCAATACATGATTCAGAATTATTTCTTTTAAAGGTGGGGGACTTAATTAAATAGCGGAAATTATAGCATGTCAATAACGATAAAAAAGAATTGTGTCTCAAGTCATCTTTTAAGACATTAATATTGAAATCTCCACAAATTACACATAGTTTATTGAGAAAATGCTGTAACAGTTTTTCAAGGTTATCCATGAACTTATCGAAATTACTGTTTGTGGGAGTCCTATAACAGCAAATAACACACAAAGGAGAACGGGCGGAAGTGGTCCAAATGGCGTCGGCTGATGAAACCTAGTTCATATAATAGTTCGAGAATGTAGGATATTTTTTTACTATGGACATCATAAAATCGGCCTACGGAGAAAAAAGTTATCCCACCAAAAACATTCTGTAAAAAACTAGCCTAGTCTCGATGGAGCTGCTTGTTTATTTCTAAAAAGTAATGAAATCTAGACAAAGGCGTGCCAGCACCAGCGTATCGTCCGCGTAGCAGACGACGCTGAAGCCGTCAGGGAGGTCGGCACGCAGCACCCAGTCGTAACCGATGTTCCACATGGGCCGCCCCAGAACCGAACCCTGTGGAACACCGCACGACATCTCTCCCCGACTACACGACGAAGGTAAGCCGGCCGGCACCCGGTGATACCAGTGCCTCCCTGATGCAGCTCCAGGGCATGGTGTTGAAGGCGTTGGCGATGTCGAGAGACACCGCCAAGACCAGACCGCTCCGAGAGACCGCATCCAGCGTCGTGAGGGCTCTCACGCGCATGATGGCGTCCACCGTCGAGCGCCTCTTGCGGAAGCCGAACTGCTGATCCGCACCCATTCCCTCAAGGTGCTCGGCGAGGCGGTTTGCAATTACTCTTTCAAAGAGCTTGCCCACCTCGTCGAGCAACACAATGGGCCGGTATGCGGACGGCGAGTCCGCAGGGCGCCCCGGCTTCTAACGAAGCGGGAACTGGCCTCTTTCCTCTCTAGTTGGGGTCCAAGAGCCTCTGAATCTGAGGCCAGGGCTCAGGCTTTGCCAGGCAAGCCATCGGGCCCCGGGGAGTTATTCTTGGCCTTAAGCCTCCGTACCGCCACTCTCAGGTCTACCCCAGTCACCTCCGGAATGTCGTCATCAGATCCTGATCCTGAGTGTTCGCTTCCGGCACCGCAGGTGGCGGAGCCATTGGCGGGGGACGATGCTCCCCTCGCGAAGGGAACAGAGCGCTCACCACGTCCTCCACGAGCTCAGGCCGGAGACTCTGCGTCAGCGGGGGGGCCCGGGTGCGGAGTTGATTCCACACCTTATAAGGGCGCCCCCACGGATCTCTGTTGAGAGTCTCCAGCATCTCCTCGCGGGCCTGTTCCTTGGCCCGCCGACGAGCCTCGGAGAGCGCGGTCTTCGCCGCTCTGTATCCTTCAAAAAACTTTTTTACAAAAAATAAAACCGACTTCGACAAAAATAAAACACAAAAAAGTGAAAAATAAAAAATCTGCTTCAGAAGTCGGTGACTTTTGTTTGTTTGATTTCATGTTTTTGCCACCGACTTCTGAAGCAGATTTTTTATTTTTCACTTTTTTGTGTTTTATTTTTGTCGAAGTCGGTTTTATTTTTTGTAAAAAAGTTTTTATTTTTCACTTTTTAGTGGTTCACATGTGCTTACCCCTTCACAACGTACCGGCGTGATGTTATGTTATGAACTGGTGTAAACAATAGTCATGAGATTTCAGCAATCCCAGTCCATGCTATCATTAATTGAGGAGTTCCGTTGCCTATCTCCGAAGTTCTTCATCAGATCTTCACCAAATAGTTTTTATAACCTTTGTAGTGAGTACAGGCGTGATATTATGTTGTGTGATGGCGTAAACAATGCTTAGATATGCTATAGCAACAATCGCGGTTAATCTGCTGATATTTATTGAAGAGTTCCCCCGATTTCTACAAGATCCACGATACACGGGAAGCACCAGCTTTCAAATGAAAAAAGAATCATGAAAATCAGTTCACCCAGTCGCAAGTTATGAGCTAACAAACATAAAAAAAACTCCTTTAAATGTATGGGTGATATACCTATATGTGTCAATTACTTTTTTCTCCATGTGTCGATTTATTTGCGGGTACCTATAGTAAGTGTTAAGGAGATCGGACATTTTAGTATCCAATGGACTTTCCATTGGATACTAAAATGTCCGATCTCCTTTGTCTCAATATCTTTGATTCCACATACTTCAAAATAATCGGTTTTATATAATTGCTTACACACTTGAAGTTCCTCCACGTTTCTATCGTTGAGTGCTAAGATCATCGAGCCTCCCCTATTTTTTTTAGCTCTCGTGTTATAAGACCCCATTTTGTAATTAATAAAGCTGAACTGTCTTGCGAGAGTATCATTCAAAAAATGTTCAGATATACATATTAAATCAAGTGTGTTTGATAATTCGCTTACAAATATTTCAAGGTCATCTTTTTTATTGGTAATCCCACATAGATTTTGATGGAAAATATTGATTTTTTAGTATTGTTTATGATGTTCATTCTCGAAAAAAAGTTTGGGAATCACTGTCAATGTGTTCCTGATTAACAGTATAAATAACGTAAAATTTTAAATTATTAAAAATATTCACCATGCCGTAATAATTAAGTGTTCCATTAAGCTTAAACATGGAACGATCAAATGTCAAGTCTAGATTAGTGTCAAACAGTATAGCATAGTTATGAGTATCAATGTCAAGATATAATAAGTTGTTAAAGGTTTCAATTCGTGAATTGTACATAATAGTGGAAGGGTCATTTTTGTAAGTCGGCAGGCATATTATAACATTAGTGTGTTGCACAGTCATTATCGTCTCTCTAATATAAATAGTCAATTCAAGATAGTTCTGAGTTTGTCCAAAATCTTCGTCTCCAATAAAAATGATGCAGTAGTCGTCACTTGAATATTCAGCTAATTTCGTAGTGATGTTACTAAGCAGAAGTTTAATTCCTCTGTGTAAACTGCATTACCTACCTGGTAACCTACCCTTAAATAATTAAATTTCTTAGCTAAAAAAAGTGTTTCTTCAAATAGTTATTTCATACAAACATTAAAAAAAAAAGTGTGGTCATTACTCTACTCATTATAGTAATTTTCAAAGTGATTTTTCTAATCGAAACACTTCATTAAAGATAAAATGCAGTTCAGTAATATTCAGTATAAATAAATCATTTGCCAAATATTGAAAAAAATGCAGGACGTAACGTTGTCAGTGTCACTCATAAATAAAATTGGGTCGCTCAAAAATTATGAAGCTACCTACTCATTTTGTATTTTATGTAGCTCAAATTAATGTTTGTAAATTGCCGTTCTGTTGATTTCTTGTCGCTCACAGTCAGTCGCTCACTTAGTAATTCTGTGACCTAAATTAATTATTTTTGTAACTTAAAATTTTCATTTACAGTCACTCGTTTAAATACTACCCATTCTAAAACACAAATTCATGGCTGGTTTCAAAACTGCAAATGTAAGTCTGTTTTATTTTTACAATTAAAATCATCGTTCGGAGGTAGGTAGGCACGGTGGTTAATCAATTTAGTAAGTTCACATATTTTGATGGGCATCTACGGAACCCTACTTTGTGCGTGGTCTGACATGCACTTGGCCGGTTTTATCGTTATAACAGGAGTTGGTTAACTACCTAGAGGGACTCCTCGCGTCACCACCTGTATTACTAGGACGAGGTTGAGCTTTTTGTTTGAATTGAGCTTGAATTTGTATTGAGATCATCATTCATCCACATTGGTAGGTAACGGATGCGTACGGCGGTACGGTAAGCTTTGCAGGAAATAGGCAGAGGTTTGTATAGTTAGTATTCCACATGTCGCCAGTTTGTTTAAGGCCAATGTACCTACCTGGGGCACAGAAATCTAGAACTTTGGCTGGTACGGGGAAATTGCTGTTATTAAACCCACAATGTAATTGTCTCGAACAGATGTCAAAGTAGCTCACCGTCCCAGGTCAAACCGGTGCGCGGAGGTTAGTGAGTAACTCATTGAGACTTCCGCGAGACCTCGCGCAGGCAGGCTGGCGGGCGCGGGCGGACGAGTGCGGCGCGCGGCGAGCGGCGAGCGGCAGTCGGGCAGTGCCACTCGGCCACCGCCGCGGCCGCACGACTCACGCACGCCGGTTAGAGCCCCCCCCCCGGGCTGAACTGCGACGAGCGTCTCGCGAGCACTGCTTCCCGCACCCGCCAACGACTTCCGAGACTGACTCGTGTTTCTGCAAAATCCCTCTTGGGAGACGAACACGATTCTACTCGAAACTTGACTGACCAAACTTTTAAAGTCAACAAAGCCTTATTAACTGCGCCAAGTTCCGTCCGCGCCGGCCGACCACTTGACTGCTGTCATCAAACCGTCCAGCTCCAGCAGTGCATCGCTCAGGACCGAGCTTGTGTTGCCCCAACCGGGCACCATCGTCGATCACGTTTAAGTTAGTATCGATTGTGTTTACGTCGTCAAAGCTATCAAGCTGTATTAAGTACAAAGTGTGTAGTGGCGGATGGCGGTGCGTCTTCGCGCGGTGTCCGCAACTCCGCACTGCCACACTTTGTGTTGACGTCGCGGTCTCCGTGGCACCCGCCGCGCCGCGCCGCCGCAGCCGTGGCCGTGGCTGCCGTGCGCTGCCACTCACACAATGTTTGTTTGACACAACTCATTAACTATCTAACAATATTAAAATCTTCTTATCGTGCCCTTAAAGCGAAAACCAACTAAAGTCACTTAGAGGCAAAAAAAAGTAAAAAACTAAAACCCGACTACGACAAAAAATACGACGCTGAAAAAGTATCATACAAGATTTTTAGGATAGAACAAAAAGAAAAGCCGTAGTCACACGTTATAGGTACCAACCTAAACATTTTAATACCGTGTGACTACGGCTTTTCTTTTCCATCCATTAAATCTTGTTTCATACTTTTTCAGCGTCGTATTTTTTGTCGTAGTCGGGTTTTACTTTTTTACTTTTTTTTATTTAAACAATTTTGGTGTTAAATATATTTTTTTACTCTTGACTTTTTGTCCGCTAGAGGGCGTGATTTTAGATTTGAAATGTACAAATGAGGCCCTTTCAAATGATACCAAACACGGCGTATTTTTCTCCATTTTTATTTTTTAAGCCTTACTTTTTGTCCGCTACAGGGCGCCAAATCGCTTTTTGCGATACGTCACGTAACCTATGTTCAGCGAAAAATTAACACGGTTCTAACGATACCTCATAATGTCGAGTTCCGATAAGTAGATTAGAAGCTATGAGGGAACAAATGATGATACACACATACATACATACATGCATACATAGCCAGTCAAAATCATAACCCTCCTGCGGCTTTGCCGTAGTCGGGTAAAAAATGAGTTACCGATACCGTTAGAATCTCCTTTTCAAGATCTACATACCTACTGGTAAAACCCATTTTCCGAGATAACGCTCCGTTCTGGATTTAGTTTTTAGCTAAGGTAACTTATCAGGAGATTTTTTAAATAAAGAACAGACAAAACCCAATAAGTGTCGGTTAAATAAAGCAATGTTTTTGCACTGTAATCAATGTTTCTCGCCAGGAAAAACATTCCATCGCCGTTTAATAGGTTTTCTCATGATTCAAGTTAAATTAACAATAAAAAGAGAATGTGGCACTCGGAGACTGCCGCGGTAAAGCTATTGCATAGCATTTTTTATCAATTATTTAATTTGACAACCTCAGTTGACAACCTTGTTATTTTCCGTAACCATAGCAACCTGGTTGAAAATTTTCGTTACGGAATTTCTGGATTCGCTCTCCACGCTCAAGGCCCGCGATAGTAGAAGCTATGCAATAGCTTAAAACAATTTGATAAATGAGTAAAACTACTAAATATTTCCACGTAGTTTTAGCAATTACCCATTAGGTGAACATACAAATTCTGTTTAATTAAATTAATAAAAAAACTGCTGTCCAAACTCTTTTCCTAAAAATGTATGAATACATTGATGCTACAGGAAAAACCATTAATTTGCAGCACTTATTAAGCCAATCCTTATTTTTGCCTACTTGTTTAGAGAATTAAGTTCTTTTTTTTTCTTCCACCCGAATAATGAATACAATAAGAAATCAAAAATACACATACTCTCTAACTCTCCTCATTATCAGTTGTTTTAATAGAAATTTCACGATTCGAACCTTTAAACACGATTTTCTCGAAACTATGTATAAAATGTGTAAGTAGTTAGTTGGGTTTCGCAGTAAGGGGACGATATTTTTGCCGTATCGGCTAAAGCATGTTTGTTACGCTGTTGTTGACGTCATTGACGATGGAATTGGTAAAATTAATTCTCATAGCAGAGAGTTTTACATTCTGTATGACCTTGCTGTATTATGGCGTGGCCTAAGGCCAAAGCTGCATAGCACGCATTCTCTGCCAGTCGGTATAAAGTGGTAATGAGTTGGTGTAGATGGATGGTACCTTAGTAGTAGGTACGAAGAGTTGGGTTTGAGTAGCATAGAGCAATGTGGAGGATTAGAATACTTTAATGCATGATTACTACAGACTGTACTTCGGAGAGTGTGCGCAAGAGCTCCACGAGCTGATCCCGCCATCTCCCTTCTTCCATCGGGAGACTAGACGTACTGCAGGGTACCACCGATACCTAGTCGACATTCCACACATTCGAACGAAGCGCTTTGCTGGGTCCTTTATTATGCGCACAGCCAAGGAGTGGAATTCCCTGCCTGCGTCGGTTTTTCCGAGTTCACATAACCCTAATAACAGGCTTCTACTGGGTAAGCTCGTTCCATCGTCGACATCGTCTCTGCCCTTAGGCTGAGGCTACATTAGGCCGCGACGCGACCTGCGACACATGAGCGATTAAAACAAGTAAATGAATGCTCACGTATATGGCTACACCGTACATCAAATATTACTAGCGATCTTTGATTTTTTTATGCGATAGGAACAACATTACTGAAATCATGGCATCGGCTACATCAACATATGAGCGAAGTTGAAGCGAATTTATTCGAAAATTTCTCACTTGCACTACTAGTTCAATAGTGCTGCTAAATATGCGTGTGGCTACATTATGCGTATAGTAAACCGCGATGGATGATTTGATCGCATTCTAAGAAAACGACCGATTCAAATTGAGTCATTGTTATGATAGCGGCTACATTACAACTGTACTTCAGAACGTAAAAAACAAATGCTCGTCAGTTATATTAAATGGCTACATTATTTGAGCGAATTTAAATGAATGAGCGATTTATTTTGCGAGAAGTTCAAAGTTACTGTTTTAGTGGGTCCGCTGTCAAGTGGCTACATAATCACGCTACGGACATCGGACTGACACTCGCTCATGACAGTGTGCGACAATTTCAAACCAGTTTGTTTTGATCGCTCATCTAAAGAGGTTTGTCTATGAATCTACGACGGACGTTGAGTTGTTTGTATCCGAAATTCAAGCACGTCGTCCTGCAATATGGATGGCTAAACATGGAGCACACAAAAATAAAGTAGTTATTAAACGTTTGTGGGCAATAAAGGAGTTTTTTTTTTCTTTCAAGCAAAAATACAAGGTTTGGTTTTGACAGAGCCATTGAAAATAATACACGTTACGTTTACACAAAGCTACAGCAACCTATCGACTGTGTGATGTGAATGCCGCGAACGAACTAAACAACCTCCCCTCGCGCCCCGCGCGCGTCGCATTATTTATCTATACCTTCATGCATGTGTCGCCTGTGTGTGCTCCCTCTATGTAGCCATCTTGACACGGAGTCGCCGCGAATGTTTTAAGATCATTAAAATGCGATGAACTAGCGAATTCTCAGCGAAATCGCTGTTTTTCTTTTTATAGTGTAGCCGCATGAATCGCTCTTGCTAATTCGTTGTTGAGCATGTGTACTGTAGCCATGTCATCGCCGAATATACGCCGGAATTTCGCTTGTAATGTAGCCATACCATGTTTTTCTCGTTTCGCTCTTCCAGTCGCATCGCAAATCGCTGCCTACTGTAGCCTCAGCCTTAGGGCAAGATTGAAGTTAAGAGCAAGCCCATTTACTTATAATAAAAAAAAAAATTACACGCATGGAGACTATTTTACCTATTAATAAAGTATACCAACAGAAGAAGTGTGTAATTGTGTACCTATGTTGATTATATTTCGTCGCTTCATTCTTCAGATACAAATAACCATGTAGTGCCTTTATTCTACAAGGCTCTATTCGCACGTTTAAAGAATCGACTTTAGTCGATTGTCATTTTTTTTTTTTTTATCTGTGGTGTGGACCTCACTAGCGTGGCGTGATATTCGTGCCGTCATTCCTTTTTCTTGCGAGGCATCGTTCGCACGCGCCTTAAAAACTAGTGAATATTACGTGCTCAGCAATCGTCATTATAATGCCGAAAAGAAGAAATCTGGATAGAATTGAACGTTATCAACGTAAAATTCGAATACTAGAAGATCATCAAAGAAAATGTAGGTAATAGAATTATTTATTCGTCATCGGAAGAGACCTATAAAAATTCAGGTTAGTAAACCGTTACTCTTAATAAGTGTATGATTGTGTGTTGGTGGAAAAATATTTAAGAGAAATATAGTTCAATCTATATTGTAATGCCTGGAGGTTGACCGTGTGTCATCACGAAGGTAGCTCACTATACCTACAGCCTAGAGATTAACCACGTGTTAGCACAAAGGTTATCTGTAATTGTCTAAAGAACGATTACGTTAAAACAAATAAAACGCCTGGAGGTTGACCGTGTGTCATCACGAAGGTAACTCATTATACAGCCTAGAGGTTGACCGTGTGTCATCACGAAGGTTATCTGTAATTGTCCAAAAGACGATTACGTTAAAACAAATAAAACGCCTGGAGGTTGACCGTGTGTCATCACGAAGGTAACTCACTATACAGCCTAGAGGTTGACCGTGTGTCATCACGAAGGTTATCTGTAATTGTCCAAAAGACGATTACGTTAAAACAAATAAAACGCCTGGAGGTTGACCGTGTGTCATCACGAAGGTAACTCACTTTAAAGCCTAGAGGTTGACCGTGTGTCATCACGAAGGTAATCTGTAATTGTCTAAAGAACGATTACGTAAATAAAACGCCTGGAGGTTGACCGTGTGTCATCACGAAGGTAAACACTGTTTTAAGCTTTCACGGTTCATAACTATATTAACCAATAACAATCACGGAAGATATCCCTTAAGTGACATTTTAAATATTTTTATCACGAAGGTAATTTGTAATTAATACAAAATTAAATAAAATGCCTGGAGGTGGATCATGTACCCTCATGACGGTTATTTATAATACCGCCTTAGTGTCCTTATACTTCCTGAGAGATTAATCGTTTGTTAATACAATGTAAGAAGTCAAAATTACGTCTACCCTCAATTTTCAACTTTTATTATTTTATTGTTTTACACATTGAATGACGCCGATCAGACTGATATAAATATGTCACCCATGATGGCGAGTAGGAATCCACCCCAGTACCTGAATTGGATCCTGGTAATATCTCCGCCTTAGGCGAGACCATGGAAGAGACGCCAAAGCACAGATGACATTCTGTCATCTGTGCGCCAAAGTTTGTCGCCAAACCTAACGCCAAATTCCATTTCATTCCATTCCATTATTACAAGCCCTTAATTAAATTATGAAATTTCGGTCGCAGTAATCGAAGGTACCCGTCCGTATCCCTGACCATAGGGTAGGGGGGGGGTACAGCAGCAGCAACTAGGCCACGGCATAGCCGCCCTTAATAAAGGGTTAGACTTGTTTCTTGACGATGGCAAAGACAAAGTTCAGGCCATTACAATTTTAAGCGACAGGTGTCGCTTGCTGTACGATCTGCATTTTTATAAAATTAAATATACCTAATGCAAGATAGTGATCGTGATAAATTGCTTTTTGGAAGCAAGCTTTCGTAAAAGATAAAAACCACGAAAGTGATCGAAAACCATGGTTTTCAAATCAAGAAGTCCGCTGCAATAGCCAAAAACTCCTACTTCGTAACAGGCAACAATCAAAAATTGTCGCGCCTCTCCTCGCTTCTCGTCGAACAAGGGGGGGGGGTAAGGCCCAAGGAGGACTGCCCCAGCACCGCGCAAGCCAAGCGCAGCTCAAAGATCACTGATGATCCATTAATTCTTAAGTGGATAATTATATATCTAACCACTCAAAACGTCCCGACCGCTTTAGCGGCTTTTACTGCCATCTACACTTCGAAGTTTCGAACGCAGTATTATCTATGAAAACGTTCAAAGAGGTTCAACACTGTTTTATACAGATGGCGCTGTATTAAATTACGAAGGGTATTCAATTTCATTATAAAAAAGTGAATCAATTAACAACTAAGTATTTAATTCTGTATCGCAGCAATGATTTATATTCCAAAATATTTTTGACTCCTGAACCTTTAGAGGACAAAAAGGTTATTTTAAATTCAAAGGTTTTAAATAAGTGTGTTTTACACTGCTCACTTTAAAATGGAGAACCATAAGATTGCAGCTAGACTTTTACCTAAAGATGGATTTATGGCAAGTATTGGCATAAAGGAAACATAACTTTTAGTTCCTATTTATAAAGAACATCGTAAATACTTACGTTTTCAGTTTGATCATACATACGAGTTTAACGCAATGCCCTATGGTTTATCTGTTGCGCCTAGGTTTTTTCACGAAGTTGATGAACCAGGTTATTCACCTAAGACACAAGGGTCAGTAATATCTCTCGATGACATCTTTAACATCGGTAATACTTAAGATAAAAATGTCGTGACAACGGTAATGAAACATTGCTTAAATGCTTAGGTTTTGTAATTAATTACAAGAAAAGAAAAAAAAAATGTCTTGAACCACGACAAATTCGTAAATTTAGGTTTTATATTTTATAGCGTCGTTATGTCACTGGGCCTGCCAGATGACAAACAAACAGGGATAATGCGATGATCATTATGTTGTCTTTTCTTCCTAGCTGTTAGAATAGGGAACGATAGTTAGCTAGTTAGTAGTTGATTGGTTGAGTACTTACTGCAGCTTGTCCTGCAGTAAGATATTTATATGGTTGGTTTATACACCAAAACTCTCAAACGTCAGAAGATTTAGCCCTTCAAAGGTCTCTCTGAAGTGACCAAGTGGTCAAGGTGACTTTGAAGACTTTGACCTAGAGCGGTGGAGACGGATTTTCAACTCAACTTAACACACAACGTATTGAGAAGAGATTACCATTACGATTTAGAAATCTACACTAACGCTTTTAAAACAGGCTGGGGGCAGTCTATAACGGAAATCGAGCAAAGGGTGGCTGGAAAATCCAGCGGTATGTCTTAGAGGTTTGAAGTGCTTTGCAAGCTTGCATTCTAACTGCTCCGTGTTGCTTCGTGTGGAGAACACATCTGCTATCAGCTATATTAAATGTATGCATGGAGTTCGATTCCCACATTTAAATTAACTGAATAAATCTATTTGGCAATGATGTGAGAAGCGAAATATATTTCTATTTGCGTCATACATTAACACATTTCATATTAAAAAAGTGAATCAATTAACGTCGTTGCGTCATACTAACACACGACAATGTAGATGAAGAATCTCGGATTTGGCTTTCCAAAAGATAGTTCAAATTTTAGGTAAACCAAAAATCGGTTTATTCGCTTCCCGCACAAATATCATAATGTAGCCAAAACGTTCCATGAAGACCGAACCCTGATTCCATAAAAGTCGACACTTTTACAGTTAGTTGGCAATCTACCTTTTTCTACGATTTTTCCCCCGTGTGCTTTAAGCCTAAAATGTTTGAGAGAAATTATTGACGACTCAGCCACTGGCATCCTAGTCTTTCCTTTTTGGCCTGGCTAATCTTGGTTTCCCTTGCTGAGAAGAATGCTCATGCCATGTCAGATATGGACATAGGGACAGGAAGCATCATACGGCGCTATCAATAGTCACCGAATCTGTCCTTTCATTTCTCCTCGGAAATAACATTGAAGCAGACGAGAAAATGAAACGTCTAGGTAGGTACTGAAAGGTATTTACAGGCAAAAGCCATCTCATCCCAAGTAAAACACAACTTGGGACCCAAAAATAGTACTGGACTACGTTTCCCAATGGTACTCATTGGAAAAACGTAATAATCTTGACCCTAATAAACTATCAAAAAAAAAAAAAAAGCATCTTTTGTATGCGTTCTGTACTTCAAATCGAGTACAATTTGTCTCCAATAATGGAGTGCAAAATATCCACAAATCTCCCACTGGTATCTATACCGCCGTATATACTGGTATCTATATGTATATATACATAAACATTACTGACATGATAAAGACTTTTGCAGCAAATCGAGAAAAAACCCGTTTTATCTTTACCCAACCTATTTCGTAGAGAACCCGAAAATATGCCCTGCAAAAACTCTCGTTGATTACCTTTAGGTAACATCTGCTTCACGAACTGAAGAAAACGATAGTATTTTGCTTATCGTTAAAAGACCATGTAAAAAGCATCGTCATAAACTATCAGTAGGTGGATTAAGCAGACCCTAGCGGAGAACAAGTCACAGTATTCAGTGCGCACAGCACGCGCTACGCCTCCACCTCGGCGGCGGCTTCCGCTGAAGTATACCTATTGACACCATCCGGAAGACGGCTGGTTGGGCTAGTTCGTCTTAGACATTTTCTGGGTTCTAAAACCGACCCAATCAATTAATGATGAGGGTGTGTATATGTATGCTCGATCTATCTGCGCCATAAGTAATTTAAATCTAGAATTATTATTAATTACTATAGGTAATACTTACCTACTAATAAATCAAAATACATATAGGTATTTATTGTTTTTGTCTGTTGTTCAAATAATGATTAGGAACTTAATAATTTATAGTTATTTACTATTATGAACAATTTCTGTTTTTTGATATCAAAATAATAGTTTTCTACTGTTAATATAAAACTTTACTTATTAAAGTTTTATTTACTAATCTGAGAACATATCTCTAAACATCTACATGGTTATTTGTATCTGAAGAATGAAGCGACGAAATATAATATAAGATCAAACGAACTTCTTGAAGTGAAGTTCGATCAATATTATATGAGTCGCTTCATTCGAAGATACAAAGTCCTCACCCACCCAAACCCATCGTAGAAAACTGATCTCTAAACAAGAATGACGGCACGAATATCACGCCACGCTAGTGAGGTCCACACCACAGATAAAAAAAAAAAAAATGACAATCGACTAAAGTCGATTCTTTAAACGTGCGAATAGAGCCTTGTAGAATAAAGGCACTACATGGTTATTTGTATCTTCGAATGAAGCGACTCATATAATATTGATCGAACTTCACTTCAAGAAGTTCGTTTGATCTTATATTATGTCGCGGTAAGTGGTAGCCGTAGAGCACACACAAAGAATTCGAGCGATAACGAGTGCGAGCAGCGATAACGTGCGCACCGTACTTCCAAGTCCCCAGAAGGATGATTGTTTATTAGTGTATAGTTAGTACTGAGCCCTGTTTAATAAACATGCAAGTCTACAATTTCGTAGAGGCGACATTAGCTGTCCGCGACCTTGAGCGCGCGTTTAACTCATCGCCTAAACAAATAAGGTTGAAAATGGCGATGCGTTTGATGCTCGTGACTGCCAAAATGAACGATAGTTCGCAGATTTAATTTATTTAAAAAAAAAATACGCTGTAATGTTAAAATATTTTTACATATGTCTTTAGTTGGTTAAATTTCCTTTCTGATAGTAAAAAAAAAAATAACAGTTGTCACTCATAATATTGAGCATTTCGAGACGAAAATGTTTTTTCGTGTGATTTTTTTGTGATTTTGTGATTTTAGTTTCGAGGTTCTTGATTACTTTTAGAAAATATTTTTGCATAAGTCTTTTACCTATACATTTGACTAGGTATACACTGTATTTTTTTTGGAATTGTAATAAGTAGCAATACGGCTAACTCTGCGACGAAAAACAGGTCGTTTTTACGGTGCCCCTTTAACTGCGCCTTCTGACTAAAACAACATGATTCTGTTTAGTCCGTCAGTTAGATTATCGAAAAATATTGGATACGTGTTTTTTGTTTTATCAAATTAATAATAAAATACGAAACTACAACGTGTCAAAGATCATGAGGGTCGTGGGGCATGCTAAAGTTAATATTTTTTGTTTTTTATAATAGATCTGCACGATTCTAAAGGGTCTACTCCAACCACAGCTCGTAAACACTTTTTTTGCACAATGAATGCCTTGTTGCTATCGGTGGAATTTTCCCATATAATTAAGCCGTATCTTAGCACGTCAAAACTCAAACTCAAACTCAAATTCTTTATTTCAATTAAGCCATTACAGGCACTTTTGAATGTCAGAAGAACATTTCACAAAAAAAAAACGAAACTACGAGTGCAATACGTCATTCCGAAAGCCACCACGCCGAACCACACGCCACCGAATGCCCGCAACAACGAACACTGCGAGCACGAAAGCACGCAGCGACGCAAACCGCAACAACGAATGCTCGAGACCCCGAATCACGGAACAACGAATGCACGCCGCAACGTGCAACCGCCGCCCCGCGACCCGGAGCCCCGCACACCCGCCGCCACGGCCCACGCCACCGCGCGCCCCCGCTCCCACACCACTCGCCGCCGGTAACATCACACTCCCGAAACGACGCATTGCACTCCTACGCTACAGTCACAATCACAAGGCATAATATCGCGCCTTCGTAGACCATATAATTATGGCTCTAATGGCTCTTTTCTGCAGAATAAATATAGACTCGATGTCTGCAGCCCGTCCCCATAGTAAAATACCGTATGACATAACACTATGAAAATAGCTAAAATAGACTAGTCTCGCGGTATCTACGTCAGTAAATAGGCGTGACGACATTGTCAAATAATCAATGATTTAATGATATTAGGGGAAATTACATACGAGAAGGATTTAAAATACTGATTTAGTTTTATTTAAAAATTGAAGATTAGTAAGATTTTTAATAAAATAAAAGATTAAAATACTGCAATCGGCCATTTTGATTGCAACACCAATCATAGCGCACTACGTCACGCCTATGTAAACATCAATAGCTCACTGTGTTGTTTTGTTGACGATTACGCATTTGGATATTTTTTTTGTTACTACATACTTTGTGAACATCTTTAGCAATGGAATCAGGCTTTGTAAAAGCAAACAGTTTAAATTTGCCCAGGATAGATTTACTGATGTTGGGCGATTTCCTTTGGTCAAATAAAGAATTTTGCTCGTCCGAGTTCCGAAATGTGAAAACCTCCCTGTAAGTGAATTTTGTATTTATATCACTATAAAAATACAACAAGCTAATCAAACTCGTTTTGAGCTTGTAGGAGTTTAGTTTATTTTCACTTTCATGTGTTATTTTTACAATAAACTTGTCAGTTTATTTTTGAGGTTAGCTCCTTCGCAACTTTTAATAAAAGTTTGCTACTGAGTTAATAACCAACAAAAGGAGTAAATTTCTATAACTACAAAGCATGTAGTAGTATCTTTTATCATAGTAACAACCTACTATCTTATAAAAGTGTTAACAAAGACCAGAACAAACATAACCACAATAAATTAGTTATTCCATAGTAACTTAAATATTTCAACTATTTCACGTCAAATAAACATTTTATATTTAAAACCTATCAATCTATCAATTACCTAAACTTAATACTTACATCAAAGTGGTCTTCACAGAAATAAATTGGCGAATTCATGGCTACGTCCTTCGGGTTTCGAACCATTTATCTCGTATTATTTTCTTGTTTGGGACATATACAAACGCGTTGTTGGGTGTTGATAATGATGTGTTTTTATCACACGAAATAAGGTAATGTTTGTTTTAGTTTCCTCTAGCTGCGCTTAGACATTTCATGTTTACTTAGGCGTGACGTCAGACCCGACGCCATGACACTGCGAGCTGTTTTCGCGCTCTATTTAAAAAAAAATACAAAAATAGCTTTTATCTTCGTTAAACTTTACTTTATTACTGAAATAAAGGTTTTTTCGTAAATAAAAAAGATGTACCCACATTACGGAAGGGGATTTCAAAATCTTTCGTCATGCCTATTGACGGATTTTCCTAACAGCATATGCTGCTGAACTCAGCCGTCCTGCAAGAGATGTTATATGCGGACCCCACTGCAGCCTTGAGTCAATCGTTATCCCCAAGAAAACAGTTTCATTGACAAATTCTAGTTTCTCTTGATTCAATACTATGTCACAATCAGTACTTTTGACATTTGGTAGAGCAAATCTTATGCACTTCGTTTTTTCGTCATAAGCGCAGCTCTCCTTTGCAAGGTGGTGTAGCAGCCAGCGCTGCCGAGTGCCGAGCCGCGAGCATGACCCGGCGACCCACTGCCGCCATCGATCCGCCGCCACCGGCACTGCCCGGCGCCTCTCCCGTCAACACTAAATTAAACATGCTGCTACTTGCACCAGCACCGCGTCCAATGAAGTAACCCTTCTAGGAGCTACTAGCTCCTTTGGAGTGTCGTTGTCGCCAACTCGTGCTTTCCACCAATCGAGAACATCGCACTTGCATGTGATGATGATGTGATCAATGGAAGTGCCTGCCTTGTTCACGACTCATGAACGATAAATAGTGAAGACGAACAATTCCTAACTAGGTAGTGTTTTTTTGTTAATATGACCCCTTTTTTTTTGGTGGGTGGAAAATCATCAAATGACCTCCCCCCCCCCGCTTTTGGGCAGAGCGAAGGGGAGTACCAGACTTCTACTGACTAAAAACCACCCATCTTCCTTCTTAGCCCTTTATGTCGAGGCCGTGGTGTCCTGTGAACATCCCGCAGCTCCGACGGGACAATAATTATGTACCTATAGCCGGCGAGCTCATTCAAGTGGACGAGCAATGAGTCACGTCAAGTTTGCATGTCGCTGTGTGTCGTTGTGCGGGAGGCCGCCAAGTACCGCGATACTGGAGTGTCGGCGCGCGCATGTGTGCCTCACACACTGGGGCATTTTGCTTCAATTGCGAACATCAAATTATATTTTAGCCCTTCATCCTATAGATACCGTAATTACCGCTAAGAACTTTAAAACTTCTGCGAAGGAACCATTAATTTATTATTTTTAGTTTTAAAGTTATGCTGACTTCAGCAAAACCTGTGTGTACTTATTTGTCTATTTAAAAGTTTTGTAAATGTTTGGCAGTTAAAGTTACCCAAGTAGTGGTAGCCCCAACCCCAAAAATAAAATTCTATAACTCAGAACTCCCGCATTTCCGAGGGTAACGCACGATCTCCGGCGAGGCTGCGAGCCTCCTTGCCGGCGAGGCTGCGAGCCTCCTTGCCGGATGGGCGCCATGTGATCTGAAGGTGATAGTCCTCGCGCGCCTGCACGAATGGCGCGTGGAGGCGCTACATCGTGGGGAAACTCTGCAACCGCGGCAAATCACCGCTCAGCGGGCAGACCTCCCGGTGCGATCTCTCGCGGTCGCAACCCCTTGCAGGGTGCGCCACGATAGTGGCAATAAGACCCCTCTTTGAGGAGTGGCTAGAGAGGCGCCACGGTACCCTCACCATCCGTCTAACGCAGGTCGTTGCCGGACACGGTTGTTTCGGGAGGTACCTGTACCGAATCAAGCGGGAGGAAACGCCCGAATGCTTTCATCTCCTAGGTCTGCCCCGCCGTGTTCTCGTAGCGGCGATTGGCGGCGATGGTGACCTCTCACGTCTGGCCCTGGTTCAAGCCGTGGTCCGGGGCGAGATTGAATGGGACGCCGTCGCCTCCTTCTGCGAAACGGTGATGCTAGCGAAGGAGGTGGAGGAACGTGAGAGGGAGAGAACCTCTCGTCCCAGCCACCACGGGAGACGCTCCGGGCGTTGGGGGCCACGTGATGTCTTCCGGCGTCCGTAGGGGCGGGGCTGTGGACGGTAAGTAATGGGCTAGCTCACCGTTCGTCCGTCTGCACATGTCTGCCACCAGGCTGTATCTCAAGAACCGCGATAGCTAGACAGTTGAAATTTTCACAGATTATGTATTTCCGTTGCCATTTTAACAACAAATTAATACTAAAAACATGCTAAAAACAAAATAAAATAAATATTTAAGGAGGCTCTCACACAACAAACGCGATTTTTATAGATAACTAGCTGTTGCCAGTGGCGCGCGGTGTCGCCCGCTACAACTCGAAAATTGTCCCACAGAAGTATAAAATCGGGATCCAAGCGAGCGATGATGATGATGATGCGAGCGACACAGATAGGTATCTGATATCTGTGTAACAAAAATGCAAATCCGTTTTGTAGTTTTTGCAGTTTTGTAGTTCACACTCACAAATTTTCGCTCAATCACTTTTTTTTTTTTTTTACTTTAGCATTAGTGTGAAGTAAGATGGTACGGAACCATTATTTGACGCGAAATAATGCATTATTTTTTTAAATTTATTATGGACTTACTCTTGACCTCAATCTTGCCCTAAGGGCAGAGATGAGGCCGACGGTGGAGCGAGCTTACCCAGAAGAAGCCTATTTACTCGCGACTTAAATAGATTGGGGTTATATGAACTCGGAAAAACCGACGCAGGCAGGGTGTTCCACTCCTTGGCTGTACGAATAATGAAAGTCTTAGCAAAACGCTTCGTACGAATGTGTGGAACATTGACAAGGTATGGGCGATAACCTGCAGTACGCCTAGTCTCTCGATGGAAGAAGGGAGATGGTGGAATAAGCTCGTGGAGCTCTTGCGCACACTCTCCGAAGTACAGTCTGTAGAAGACCGACAGACATGCAACTTTGCGGCGGTGGGCCAGGCTATGTAGCTTGGCAACCAGCTTGGCGTCACCAATCAGCCTCCTGGCTCTGCGTTCTACTGAGTCGAGTGTGGCAAGTTGGTATTTGGCTGAGCCATCCCAAAGGTGACAGCAGTACTCCATGCCGGACCGGACTTGAGCTTTATACAATATTGAAAGCTGTCCAGGCTTGAAGTACCGCTTGACCCTGTTTAGGATACCCAGCTTTTTTGCCGCAGTTTGAGCTTTCGACTCGATGTAGGTGCCGAAGTTCAGATTTGCACTCAACTTCGTGCCAAGAAGCTCGAGACCATAGAGTATTAGTAACTGGCACAGTGGAGCATTTCGGGATTTTTCGCGAGTTGGCGGGGCAGCCTTTCCCACGTGGCTAGCGCAGTACTTGGGCCCCCTACTAACTGCGGTCGGCCAACGACAGAGACCGTGCCTCGGATCCCGCTACCCTCCAGTATGAGTCACCCGGTACAGAGTTGCATAGAGTCCCAGGCTGGTCCAAAGCCGTGAAACTGATCATCATTTCCATTCCCCAATGGCACTGGCACTCCCGCACACCGACAGAACACAGACAAGCTGTTTGGCGCCGGACTTCGGCGGGAGGGTGGTCGCGCGCCAGGCGGCCGAAGCCTACCACCGCTATATATACCTTCAGCCGTCACCACAGCCCGTGTGGACATGTGGTGCCGTTGCCCGGGGTGGACCGCTAGGAGGTAGATCCATAACCACCCCCAAAGTTTACGGTTTAAATTTACGGTTTCTATGGAACTTTTCGAATTTTTAAATAAAACTGAACGTAATAAAATCATGGTTCGTTCCCAGGAAGTTTTAGTTCTTTACGATCTATAGAGTGAAAGTAATAAAGTAAATAAAATATAGAAATGCCAGTGTGCGATGTGCGCGGCGTGTAGCGCGGCGGTGCATGCGGTGGTGGGGCGGTGACGAGGTCGGCCGCGACCCTTATCTTAGTGCCACTCAAATAGCCTGTGACTCACCCGCGCAGACTTAGCGACTGCCTAAATATTAGTCACATCACTACTAGGTACTCAACAGTTCGATACCGCTCGCTCGGCCTCGCCCGCCGCTACCAACCTGCCTACTACAAGTTAGCTCTTGGTTTGACGGCAACAGTTCACGGTGCACCGAGTGGTCCATAAGCGACCGGTCGACAGCACGCGGCCTCGCACTCGCGTGTCGTGCCCGTCAAAATGATCAAAAGTAAATACGAGCGGAACTACGACCGGAACAAGTGCGACCTCGTGCGCTCCCTCCCCCCGTACCGCACTGAGTTTCTACACTCAACAATTTATATCCAGTGAAAGCAATAAGGCCATTTTAAAATGTAGGTACCTAAAATGTAGTCTTATTTAAAAAGTACTATTTTAGAAATATAAAAATCAATTTTTTTTCGCAAAATTTAAAACCGACTTCAAAAAGCTGTAAGTAAAGGGTAGGCCTTTGGTGTAGGATGCCACTTGTGTCGACACAAGTTGCATCCCACACCAAAGGCTTACCCAACTTCCGTGGCATTATGGTCATACCATCTGGTCTCTTCCCGTTGACGCATCCAAAACAGCAGGCACACGGGCGGTGGCCAGAGCACGACGGATGTCACGGATGAGATCATTAATGCTGGCGTGCCGCGTACCTAATCCGAGCTGCGCTCTTACTGCAGGAAAGGCCATGGTGTCTGAGACCGTCGACTGCTTCACCACATTGACAGCGATGTGAAGCCCAAAATTAATTAGAGCGCAAATAAGGGAAAATTGCAGAAAACTAAGTGTTCCATTGACGGATGACTTGTGTTGTTTCAGGCGGCGCAGAGCGTAACGTGTCGCCGGCATTACGCGACGCGCTCAACACAATACGAGAGGCGTGGGCCGAGCCACGCTCGCTACTCAGTCGCTGGTCAGTACAACTAACTACACACTGTACACAATACGAGAGGCGTGGGCCGAGCCGCGCTCGCTACTCAGTCGCTGGTCAGTACAACTAACTACACACTGTACACAATACGAGAGGCGTGGGCCGAGCCGCGCTCGCTACTCAGTCGCTGGTCAGTACAACTAACTACACACTGTACACAATACGAGAGGCGTGGGCCGAGCCGCGCTCGCTACTCAGTCGCTGGTCAGTACAACTAACTACACGCTGTACACAATACGAGAGGCGTGGGCCGAGCCGCGCTCGCTACTCAGTCGCTGGTCAGTACAACTAACTACACACTGTACACAATACGAGAGGCGTGGGCCGAGCCGCGCTCGCTACTCAGTCGCTGGTCAGTACAACTAACTACACACTGTACACAATACGAGAGGCGTGGGCCGAGCCGCGCTCGCTACTCAGTCGCTGGTCAGTACAACTAACTACACACTGTACACAATACGAGAGGCGTGGGCCGAGCCGCGCTCGCTACTCAGTCGCTGGTCAGTACAACTAACTACACACTGTACACAATACGAGAGGCGTGGGCCGAGCCGCGCTCGCTACTCAGTAGCTGGTCAGTACAACTAACTACACACTGTACACAATACGAGAGGCGTGGGCCGAGCCGCGCTCGCTACTCAGTCGCTGGTCAGTACAACTAACTACACACTGTACACAATACGAGAGGCGTGGGCCGAGCCGCGCTCGCTACTCAGTCGCTGGTCAGTACAACTAACTACACGCTGTACACAATACGAGAGGCGTGGGCCGAGCCGCGCTCGCTACTCAGTCGCTGGTCAGTACAACCAACTACACACTGTACACAATACGAGAGGCGTGGGCCGAGCCGCGCTCGCTACTCAGTCGCTGGTCAGTACAACTAACTACACGCTGTACACAATACGAGAGGCGTGGGCCGAGCCGCGCTCGCTACTCAGTCGCTGGTCAGTACAAGTAACTACACACTGTACACAATACGAGAGGCGTGGGCCGAGCCGCGCTCGCTACTCAGTCGCTGGTCAGTACAACTAACCACACTGTACACAATACGAGAGGCGTGGGCCGAGCCGCGCTCGCTACTCAGTCGCTGGTCAGTACAACTAACTACACGCTGTACACAATACGAGAGGCGTGGGCCGAGCCGCGCTCGCTACTCAGTAGCTGGTCAGTACAACTAACTACACACTGTACACAATACGAGAGGCGTGGGCCAAGCCGCGCTCGCTACTCAGTCGCTGGTCAGTACAACTAACTACACACTGTACACAATACGAGAGGCGTGGGCCGAGCCGCGCTCGCTACTCAGTCGCTGGTCAGTACAACTAACTACACGCTGTACACAATACGACAGGCAGGTTGTGTGATACTATTTTGAATATGCACTTTTTATTTATTTAGTCACGCTAATGAGGTTAATCTAAAAAGCAATAAAAATGAGTGCGTGGGTGTTGCTGATGAGTGGTGAGTACGGAGTGTTGCGAGGTTGGTCTAAAAAGCCTTCGATTCGATCTTGACTTGGGCTTTACTGCAGTCTCCGGTGCCAAATCGACCACCGGTACATCGACTTTTGGAGTGTTTGTACAAAAACGCCACCATGTCAGTCCGACTTCAGGAACAGACTAAGTAGGTACATTAATTTCGCCAATCAGGAGCTGGAAACTGCCGACTCTGCTGTATTTCTGGGCATAACAGTAGATTCAAAATTACAATGGGGTTTACACATATCAAGCCTAGCTGGAAGGCTAAGTTCGGCCGCATACGCCGTCAGAAAAGAAAGACAGACAATACACTGACGTTGATACAGCACGGTTAGTCTACTTTAGTTATTTTCACAGCGTTATGTCCTACGGTATTCTGCTGTGGGGCAAAGCTGCTGATATTCAAAATATATTTGTTCTGCAGAAGCGAGCGGTTCGGGCAATTTATCAGCCCGAGTTTCCCTTAGAGATTTTTTTAAGGAGATTGGTATTCTCACGGTTGCTTCTCAGTACATCTTTGCCAACATTTTATATATTAGACAAAATATTCACCTGTACACTAAAAACAGTGACATACACAACTTCAACACTAGAAATAAGCATAAACTACGCGCTCCTTTTCACCGGCTTCACAAAGTTCATAATTCATTCGTAGGGCTCGGGATAACATTTAATAATAAACTGCCATCTTCTTTTCTAGACTTGCTATATAATGCGTATAAAGCCAAAGTTAAATCTAAACTTTGTTTAAAAGCTTACTATTCTATTAACGACTACCTAAATCAATAAGAATAGTTGGTCGCTGAGTTGAACACAAGACAATGTTTGTTATTTATGTTCTTTCTCCGAAATTAGTTTACTGTCATGTTATGTATTTATTATTTTATGTTTACATTGTTTATTGTTATATACTTTTGTTTATTACTGATTGTGTCTTTAGTAAATCTTAACTGACACCTTGCTATTGTATCGAGTCTGGTTCTTCTAACCAACCTAAGTCCTAACAGACAGATGTGTGCTGGGAAGTTTGTTGCGCCACTTCTTCTTTCCAGCTTAACACTAGGAAGTGTCGATGGGTGGGCGTTTTGGGGGACTGTCTTATAAAAATATAAAGTAAAGTAAAGTAAATTTTTGACGTTCGAAAAGTGCTGATTATCGGCCTAGTTTGAATAAATGACTTTTGATTTTGAATTTATTTTTACTATTGAACACGACCTTTTTTGTGTACTTATAGAAACTTTTTATGAACGTAGCAACTCAACCAATAAAATTAAAAAAAACCCTATAACTCACTAGTGAATAATAACAATGAAAATGTCACAGTTTGATTATAGGTGTCATTATGTGCCTAATTGCGGTGAAATTATAGCCACTTTATGAGCAAGTGTGTTGAAAATGAAACTTTCATTCAAATAATATAACTTTTATTTTCTCTGTATTATAGAAAACTTTTTCCTCATTTTATTAAACGGTTTTTATTAAACGGTTTTATTTAGCTCACCCCGTTTGTTTTATTCTTGGATCAAATTTAGTAATTCAAATTTCACCCTCTTCCTGTCAACCGATTAATCTGAAATATTGTATACACTTTGGATTTTGGTGACAATACAATTATGTTTATTCATTATCATTATAAATTCAAGATGGCCGCCGCTACAAAATGGCGGATAATTTATGTTTTATTAATCCCATCAATATGGGTATCAAATGAAAGGGCTCAACAAGCAGAATACAATATAGGTACTATATAAAATTAAAATCCAAGATGGCGGCTAAAAACTAGAAAATAAAAATAGGTAAAAAAACTTTTTAAGTTAAACGATGTTAAACATACATTGCATTGGAACAGGTTGTAAAGCTCCTCATCCCCCATAGAAAAGGGAGGATCCTCCGACCGGACGGGTGTTGTGTCCGGCGGGCTAACTGCCCGACAGTTGTAAGTCGGGAACTCCTATATAGGCTTATGTCGCGGATAAAGTTGATAGCGCGATGTAGGATTTCTGTCAATCGTTGTTAGTACGCAGGTGTTGCGATAGATGTCGCTAGTCGCCACAACTGTATCTATTTTATTATTTTTTGGTTTTTAGTACATTTATCTTAAACATTGCAATGTATGTTTAACATAAAACCGTTTAACTTAAAAAGTTTTTTTACCTATTTTTACGTGGCTAAAACTCTATCGTGCTCATTCATTTAGTCTATGGTCGATCGCCATTGTTACAGTATGACCATTTTAAGTGTGAATTTCATGGTGGCGCCACTGGTCAAGAAAAAATGCATCGCTACGTCAAACTAAGTACATTTATTTTAGTTCCATGTTTTCCCGCATGCACAGATAAGTTGGTCGAACTGTAGATGCGCGCATAGGACAACCGATAAAATTTTCCCGCTATTGTGAAAAAAAATCAGAACTCGTTTTAACTGTTGAAGATGACTTTTTAGTATTATTTTATTTTATTTATTTTCTTCACTTGACAAGTGTGTTGAAAAACGTCGTATGATACACGTGTGTATTGATGTTTACCGTCCTCTGCTTTCTTAAGACCCTCACCTGACGGTTCGGGTCTCAATGGCGCCTCAGCGGTAATCACCCACGTTACACACTTGTACCATAATGTACTATTGTCTTATTGTTTTAATTTCAAGGTTGTGTTTGTTCATCCAATGTGTAATAGTGTCAAACTGTCAAGTATAGAACTCAATCTTTGGTTTTATATTATTATCACATGATGTTATGATAGAGATATCGTCGGCGAACAATACGCATGACTCATTGATGTGGTTAGGGTTAGGGATCGTATTAATTCTATTTCTTTTGCTTTTTTTTTTTTTTTTTTTTATTCAAAAGGAACAACAAACAGCTACAATATAATACATAGACATCTAAGTATACAAGACTTATTAACAATATTGCAGCCCACAACGCTGTTCACAGATTAATTAAAAGATATATAACAGTAAAAATAATAATAATCATCGCTACGGTATGATTGTAATATTCTATTTCTACAACTTGTTCTCTATTTTTTAGATAAGATGGGAACCATTCGTGACTTTTTCCGCGGATACCTATGTTATATAATAATAATAATATTCCACAACTATCACACAACGCCATCTAGTCCCAAGCTAAGCAGAGCTTGTGTTATGGGTACTAGACAACTGATAAACATACTTATATATTTCTAAATACATACATATTATAGATAAATTACACCCAGACACAGAACAAATGATCGTGCTCATCACACAAACATTTGTCCTGGGTGGGAATCGAACCCACGACCTCCGGCATAGCAGTTAGGGTCACTAACCACTAGACCAACAGGCCAGTCATTAGTCATATAGTTTATTTATATATCGAATTGCACCATAACATAAGCCTTTGTCATGTCCAATAACAATCCTACAGCGTATTTTTTCTTATTAATTATATTGAGGGCTTCTTGATACACTTATAAACAGCCAAAACGGTTGATCGGTTTTTGCGAAAACCATTCTGACTATCATTGAATATATTAATTTTTTCACACGATCACACATGGCTTTCTCAAATATTTTCGAGGCTGTTGGTAAGAGAGCGATGGGACGGTAGTTGTTTGGGTCGGTGTTTATATTTTTCTTGTGGATCGGTTTTACAAGAGCTTTCTTTAATAAATCGGGAAAAACGCCTTCTTCAAATGATTGGTTCAGCAGTATATAAAACGGCAAGGTTAGTTCGTCAGCGCATTGTCTTAAAAGAGTGGGTGGAAGTTCGTCTGCAATACCATGGCTTTTTTTTGTTTTTTAATTATTGTATGTACTTCGTAAGGGCTAAGAAAAAAATTATTTTGTGTTGTTGAAAGCGTAGGTACTGGCGTGATGTTATGCCTGAAATACACAAATGCTACTAGAAAAGCATGCTTGTTTGCTACTAGGTAGTATTGTCTTTTGTAGCATGCTTTCCGAGTGTGCACATTTGCTCTAAAGCACAGACCTCAAAGCATACTTTTTACGATCATACTTCTTTTTAGCACGTCTGAATGACATTATCCCGCGACCCCATAAGAGCCACGCGGCCGTGCCTCGTGAATGTGGACGTAAGCGAGGCCTGCGGCCTAATAGGAACAATTAGCGGCGTCCTTACTTTGGCCGCACGGCTCCATAATTTTTTGTTGGATACATTGACAGAAAACAACAAAAACCGGCCAAGAGCGTGTCGGGCCACGCTCAGTGTAGGGTTCCGTAGTTTCCCGTCCGTCACAATAAACTCACAAGTGTTCCCACTTATGAGTTTAAAGGTGGTTTTTTTTTTTCAAAATGATTTTCCACCAACCAATGAAACTTGACCTCTGGATTGTATAGGCGCTCATACGATTCAGGGACCAAATTATATTGGTTAACTGCTGTATCCATCTGTTGTTTCCATCCAAGTTCAAAATGATTTTCCTAGAAAGTCCTTATAAAGTTCTACTTTTCAGATTTTTTTCATATTTTCTAAACTTATGGTTCAAAAGTTAGAGGGGGGAGGACACATTGTTTTTTTCTTTTGGAGCGATTATTTCCGAAATTATTGACATTATCAAAAAATGATTTTAGTAAACCCCTATTCATTTTTAAATACCTTTCCAACAATATATCACACGTTAGGGTCGAAATTAAAAAAAAAATCACTTCCCACTTTACATATGGGGGGGCTACCCTAATAAAACATTTTTTTCCAATTTTTATTTTACCACTTTGTCGGCGTGATTGATACACATATTGGTACCAAATTTCAGCTTTCTAGTGCTAACGGTCACAGAGATAAAGCGAGGACGGACAGACGGACAGACGGACAGACGGCCAGACGGACAGACAGACATGGCGAAACTATAAGGGTTCCTAGTTGACTACGGAACCCTAAAAAGGTGGCAGCACGATAAAAAAAACATGTAAGTAAATTAATAGTACCAAAGAATATAAAAAAAAGAGGTTTTATACGTCGTGCTAGTTAGCACGAAAAATAGACTGGCTAGCGATTAGGTAGCAGCATACTTATTCAAATTTTTCATTTTTAGTTTTAATATTCTATAGAAATATTTACTATACATTTAACATTCGACTAAGAAACCAAAAAACACGTAACGTGCCTATGAAATTTGAGGGTTGCCCTCGAGTTCTCTGGGATTCCATCACCAGTTCCTGGTTTCCATATCATAGTACCACCCTTAAAATATCTCCTTCACAAAAAAAAAAGAATCATCAAAATTGGTTCATAAACGACGAAGTTATTCGCTAACACACATAAACGAAAAATGTTCATAAATTAAGAAAAATCTTCATAAAATTAAAAGTACTGGGCCAAACTATACTACATTTTTATGGGACCAAATGGCAAATATTCCGCATCAGACTAAAAAAGAATCACGTAAATCGGATCATAAATCGCAGCGTAATCGGTGTACATACATAGAAAAAAAAAACATACCAATCGAATTGAGAACCTCCTCCTTTTTGGGAAGTCGGTTAAAAAGTATGCTCTTTTCGTATACACGTGCTACTTGTATGCTACTAAGTGACAGATACTTAAAGGAATATACATATTATCTACCTTGAAAAACAATATCATTTGACACAAGAAATAACGAAGCCGAGGTGGATAGAAGGATCAACTGCACTTGGAAGAAATTTTGGTTAATAATAATAATAATAAACCTCATTTATTCCATATTTTCTTAAAAAAATCTTTTTACAAATTAATGGTTATGATATTTTATTTGGATCCCTTTTAGGTAAAAGCCTCCTCCATCCCGTGCCAATTTTCCCTGTTTTGGGCCAACTCCATCCAACTCGGACCAGCTCCTTCAGTGATGTCGTCAGCCCATCTCTTGCGAGGTCTGCCCCTGTTCCTCTTGCCTCTCGGTCCAGACCACTTCGTTGACTTCAATGTCCACCTCTGATCTCTACTTCTCGAAATATGCCCTGCCCACTTCCATTTCAGTCGTAGAGCGTGTAGGAGGGCGTCTGTAATTTTTGTTCTTTTCCTTATCTCTTCGTTTCGGGTTTTCTGTATTCTCCTGAGTTTTAATATGCTCCTTTCCATGGAATGTTGGCATGATAAGATTTTATTTTTTATTTTGTTAGTATATGTCCATGTTTGGCTTCCATATGTCATACTTGGTAGAATACAGGTGTCAATTATTATTCTTTTGAACTTCAAGTGATAGTCCCCTTTTAGGACTTCCTTTTGTAACCAAAATTTCTTCCAAGTGCAGTTGATCCTTCTATCCACCTCAGCTTCGTTATTTCTTGTGTCAAATGATATTTGTTTTCCAAGGTAGATAATAATATTCTAAGTATTCAATCTGGTTTCCCGACACGTGTATTTCCTTTTCTGTATGGTCCGTCCGTCATGATCTTTGTTTTGCTTGCGTTCATATGTAGTCCTACTTTTTACTATTTATGTCCAGTTTTTGTATCATTTGTTTAGCTCAGTTCCTGATTCCGCAAAGAGAATGATATCGTCAGCAAATCTGAGGTGGCTTAGATATTGATCTTGCACTCTGAGTCCTTTGTTTCTCCAGTCAATTTCTTGAAATATTCCTTCCAACACAGCTATGAATGGTTTCGGAGACATGGGATCTCCCTGTCTGACTCCCTTTCCTATTACTATCTTTTCTCCTTTAGTTTCTAATCTTACTCTACTTTTTCTTTGTGAGTAGATGTTCTTTATGATATTTCTATAAGTTTGGTTTATTCCGCAACAGGCAAGTGCTTTCCAGATCGAGGCGTGTGTTATACTGTCAAATGCCTTTGAGTAGTTAATAAAGGCTACATAAAGAGGTCGATTATATTCTATATATTTTTCAAGTATTTGGTCTAATGTGTGTATATGGTCAATAGTGGAAAAACCTTGGCGGAACCCGGCTTGTTCTCTTGGTTGGTTGTTGTCTATTCTTGATGTTATCCGGCTCAGTAATATAGAGGAAAAAAGTTTGTAAATGCTCGACAGTAAGCTTATTGGTCTGTAGTTCTAGTTTCCAATGTCTGCTGGATTACCATTTTTGTAAAGAAGTATTATGTCAGAAACACACCACTGCTTAGGAGCTTTTCCTGTTTCGAGTGCCAAATTGAAAACTTTTGCTAAGCATGGTATTAGGACTGGGGCTCCTATTTTTATTGCTTCGTTACTTATGTTATCCGGCCCAGGACTTTTATCAGGTTTTAACTTTTTTATTTATGTCTTAATATTTCTTCGTTGTTTATAGGGTTCTATTTCTTCTTGTTCGTTTTATTCGAAAATTATTAGCTCTTTATCACAAGGGTCTTCTGGTGGTTTCATATACAACTCCTTGTAGAATTTGTTGTATGTTCTGTAGTGGCCTTTCTTGTTTTCGTTTCATAATTTTCTTTTTTAAGTTCTTGAATCCAGTCTTAAATTTATGTGTGTTTAGTTGTTTGTTTCCATTTTTAGTTGTTCCCAAATAAATATTTGCCCCCTCAGAGGATACAGGCGTGATGATACGTCATGATGTTGTATAAACAATAAACATCCAAGCGATTCCAGCAATCACGACAGATTTGCCGTCTATTTTTGAAGAGTTCCATTGTATATCTCCGAAGATCAGCACCAGATCTTCACCAAATTAAAATGGGACCACCTCAGGAGTATACTCTTTCAAATAAAAAAAGAATTTTGAGAATCGCTCTACAAATGGGGGAGAAATCGGCGAACATACATAAAAAAAATGTGTATTGTACACATCTGCATACCCCCTCAGAGCTGACATGCGTGATGTTACGTCATGATAATGTATATTCATCTATATTCATCATCATCATCATCAATATTATAAAGAAGTAAAGTTTGTGTGTTTGTATATTTGTTAAATTGTAAGGGGTAATCTCGGGATCTACTGAACCGATTTTAAAAATTCTTTCACCAATAGAAAGCCACATTATTGCTGAGTGTCAAAGGCTACTTTTTATCCATGTATTCCCACGGGAACGGGGTTTACGCGGGTGAAACCGCGGGACGTCCGCTAGTATTCAATAAACATCCAAGCGATTCCAGCAATTACGACAGATTTGCCATCTATTTTTGAAGAGTTCCATTGTATATCTCCGAAGATCAGCACCAGATCTTCACCAAATTATCGATCGGTCCACAAATGGGGGAGAAATCAGGTAACATAGGTACATAAAAAAAAATACATACCTACACACGAACATAGAACCTCCTCCTTTTTTGAAGTCGGTTAAAAACACTCAAATCACTTCAAGTGTGCCTATAAAATTCGAAGAGTTCTCTTTATTTCTCCAGGATTCCATTATCAGATTCTGACTTGGTGATCATGGGACCACCTGGGAAGTATACATACCTAGTAACCTAGTATACCTACCCTTTCCAACAAAAAAATATTTTTTCAAATCGGTTAGCAAGCGACGGAGTTATGCCCGAAAGCCCGAACAAACATAAAAAAATATATAAACATCCGAATTGAGAACCTCCTTCTTTTTCTAGAAGTCGGTTAATGAAAAGTACTGGGCCAAACTTTAATTTTTATGGGACCAAATGACAAAGTATTCCGCAACAAATTAAAAAAAAAATGATGTAAGTCGGATACTTACATAAAAAAAAACCGGCCAAGAGCGTGTCGGGCCACGCTCAGTGTAGGGTTCCGTAGTTTCCCGTCCGTCACAATAAACTCACAAGTGTTCCCACTTATGAGTTTAAAGGTGGTTTTTTTTTTCAAAATGATTTTCCACCAACCAATGAAACTTGACCTCTGGATTGTATAGGCGCTCATACGATTCAGGGACCAAATTATATTGGTTAACTGCTGTATCCATCTGTTGTTTCCATCCAAGTTCAAAATGATTTTCCTAGAAAGTCCTTATAAAGTTCTACTTTTCAGATTTTTTTCATATTTTCTAAACTTATGGTTCAAAAGTTAGAGGGGGGGGGACACATTGTTTTTTACTTTTGGAGCGATTATTTCCGAAATTATTGACATTATCAAAAAATGATTTTAGTAAACCCCTATTCATTTTTAAATACCTTTCCAACAATATATCACACGTTAGGGTCGAAATTAAAAAAAAAATCACTTCCCACTTTACATATGGGGGGGCTACCCTAATAAAACATTTTTTTCCAATTTTTATTTTACCACTTTGTCGGCGTGATTGATACACATATTGGTACCAAATTTCAGCTTTCTAGTGCTAACGGTCACAGAGATTAAGCGAGGACGGACAGACGGACAGACGGCCAGACGGACAGACAGACATGGCGAAACTATAAGGGTTCCTAGTTGACTACGGAACCCTAAAAACCAATCGAATTAGGTTCCTCCTTTTTGCAGGAAGTCGTTTAATAAAGTTTTTGGGAGTTAGAAGCGGTCAAATAAGTCGTGGACGTGGCAGCGTGGTCCCTTTCTAATAATATTGAGGTTATGTATATTCTTAAACAAAGATAAAGTTGAGATAGTTGCTGTAGTAAGTACGAGTATATGTATACAGTACACCATGAACAGAGCTATGTGAGCGTGCGAGTGTGCCGCGCTCGCTGCACAATGCACGGCTCATTGACGGCTCGCCGCAAATATGTCAGGTATGTCCACAGCCGCTAGCTTGCCGCTCGGGCACGCGACGGAGCCCGGCGCGCCGCACGCCGCGCGCAGTGCACGCCACGCGCTTTCATGATACACTTCGCCTGAAATAATTATGGAATATATTTGTGTCCGCACCGCACGCATAGCTGCCACTCTGCCATGGCCAGTCCGCCATCCGCCAGTCGACCGCGGCGCGTGTTGCGGATACGTGTGCCGCATCTTATTTATGGTACATATTTTGATAGTCGATATAAATAGTAAACAAACGATTATTTGGATGAAGCACGTGTCGTGTGCAGGCTGAGGCGCCGAGCGCGCGCTCCGCACCGCTGTCGTCGGCCAGGTCACCAGGTGAGACTGCTGGCACTGTTCAGTCGAAGCTCAACACTTCAGTCACAGAGCTTCAGTGTCGCCTGATGCTATGATAATTTCTGTCATCATCATTTATCTATATCTATTTATGTATGGCTCTTTGTTACCTGTTAATAAATTAATTATATTCTATTAAAACCATCGGCAAGGAAAATTATTATTTAATGAGATCTGTGATCTGTGATATTTCTAATGTACTTAACATCTTGCATGCTTTGTGTGTATACTCATGTTTCTGACAAATAAAATGCAAATAAATGAACTTTGACTTTGACTAATGAGGAACCGCTGAGTGTTCAATTAAATTATTATTTTCCTTCTGCCAAAGAAGCTACAATTAGGTAATTTCGAACTAATTTCCTTATTTACTTGAGGTCTATTTGTAGTCTCACACTCCGTCTGTTCATATGAGAAGTTCAACAAACAAAAACTGGCTTAGTGCTAGTCGGACTTGCACGTGAAGAAGGGTTCCGTAGTCCGTACCATCGTAGTAGGGATGCCCCCTTTTTTTGTTTTTTTTGGTGGGTGGAAAATCATCGAATAACCCCTCCCGCTCTTGGGCAGAGCGAAGGGGGGTGTCAGACTTCTACTGACTAAAAACCAAACCCATGTTCCTTCTTCGCCCTTGTGTCGGAGCCGCGTTATCCTTTCGACAAAAGCGGCAACAGACATTTTGAAATAACTTGTGAATAGAGCTAGTTTAGTAAAAGTCTCCGCAACACTGTCAACCGGTCTAACCAAGGGTTATCGTATTAACCCGTCCCAACTGGGTGGTGCAGGTCAGTTAGGCAGTCGTTCCATTTATATTACCTTCGAGTATTCAGCTGTATCCAGTTAGCTGCTGGAAAAGGCTAGGTTGATGATAAATAGGTTAGGTGATGATGATGATGGTGGCGCCGCAGCTGCACCGCGCGCGGATGTTAATGAGCGGCGCCGTCAACGGTAATGTTCAGTGTGATCGCGTTCGACTCGCACTATATATTATCATCTACATAAGTAGGCGCATCGGAATGCACTTGTATTCATAATTATGATCACATCGAGCACAAGTCTCGTGTGGCCCACTTTCTTTTTAACTTCTTCATCTAAATAGAAATTCATGGAAATTCTATAAATACAACATTGTCATATTGTTAGACATGATTGTATTTTATGGAATAAGTAACCATCTCGTATCGAACTTTGCGTCCAAAAAAAATCAGTAACAAATTGGTAAGTGAGGTGAGGCACAGAGGATGATTATACAATACCGTGGTAGTCCGTAGTTCTTACCTGAGCACATAAAATGACGGCTTGTCTTGTACTGTTTCCAGTCGCACGCTGCACCGGCCCCCCGCCCCAGCGCCCCCCCTCATGGAGCGCGCCGCCGCCGAGCTGCCGCCGCGCGCCGGCGCCTCGCCCGGCCTGCTGCGCCGCCGCTACTCCGTCCCCGAGACTATCATGAGGAAGTGAGTTCCTACCCAAGCGTACTGTCGCGCTCATCTCTGTGCGTAACGTACAAGTTCTCAGTTGTTTGCTATAACATTGCAGGTATCGACTCGCGCAGCAGAGATCAGACTCCGAGGAGAGCGCGCCGCCGACGAACCGCTCGGTGGCGTCGGCGTCCCCACCGCGCGACCCTTGCGACACGCCGCACCGGTTCGCGCGGCGCGACCGCGAGCTGATGCGCAAGTCGGCGCTGATGCGGCGCATGTGGGGCCGGCCGTGCGAGCCGGGCCGCGCCTGCTGCTGCTGCGGCGCCGAGCCGTGCGAGCCCGCGCCCTACCCCGGCCGCGAGACGCGCTCGCTGGACGGCAGCCGCTCCGAGCTGCGCCCGCTGTCCAGCCTGGCGTCGTCCCGCTCCTCGCACGCGGCCGGTTGGGCCACGCCTAAGCGCCAGCGCCTCGACTGCTCGCGGGACTTCCGCGGCAGCGACGAGATGCTGCGCGCCGCTATGAAGAACAGCTACGACCGCGCCGAAGAGTCGCGCACCGACCGCGCCACTAGAGCGGACTTCTCAGACTCTACGTATCGTTCTCACGTGCACGAGCCCTCGTCGTCTTATCTAGAGACAGTGACGGACGCGTTCACCGATAGCGACGGTTCCAAGTTCGAGAAGACAAGCGAGGGAAACGCATTCACGCAATACTCAGAGCGACAATCACCGGACACGACCACGCTAGAAGTGAAATCAACGACGGCGGACGACGCGAACGTGTCTAGCGAACACTCGGCCCCGTTCGCGCTCAGCGACGAGCGCTCGCTGTCCGAGTCGTCCGACTCGTGCTCGGCGTCCTACCCCACGACCAAGGAGAGCGCGCAGCTGACGCGCAGCGCGCACATCGCCGGGCACGTGTGCGCGCGCTCCGCCTCGCTGCTGCGCGACGACAACGACGCCGTGCCCTACGACAAGCCGCTCTCCATCCACGCACCCTCCTACGAACTGCTGGAGATCGTGGTGTCGGAGACCCTCAACGTCAGCGCAGTGCCGGCTGTGGGCGCGCGCGCGCTGCCGCCGGACAAACCACCGCACCACGCCAGAGCTCCCACAGTGAGCCAGAAGTGCGCTCGAAATATTAATATCGACGAATACGTATCCAACATTTTAGTGGAGAGCCTGAATTCATTGACGGATCAATTGGAGTGCATGAATGCGTCCATGGGAAACGATAGAAAAATTAGTATCGTCGAAAAAGAAATAAAAGTAAAGTTGCAAAATACAGGAGTGAACACGATAGTACACCTAAGCCCGACCTCCAACAACCAGATCATATTCGGTAACGAGGAGTTGTGCATCAACGAGGAGCGCAAGGACTGCTGCAACAACCCGCACGTGCAAACCGCGCACGACGCGCACAATGCGCACGACGCGCTCGCCATTCGCGACGAGGCGCACAGCGTAGAGTCCAACAACAACCTGACGTCGGCGGGCTCCCCCCCCGCCTGTCCGTGCGCCTCCTTCGACCTGCAGCACGACAACGTCAACCAGGCCGTGCTGCAGCAGATACAGAAACTGTTCCAGGACGAGCTGCACAACCTGGACCCCGACACCGACTACTCCGGCAAGACCATGCCAGAAATATCCCATATTGAAATATCCAATGTAACGGATGTGTTCATAGACAACGAAAGCGAGCCCCGTCCGATGGCAGCCGACCGGGAGCAGTACGAGGCCATCAGCGGCGTCGGCGCCGGCAGCTACTACCCCGCGCTGGACGAGCAGCCCGTGGTGCCGCGCTTCTCTGCCTTCCCGCACACCGACTCCATGGAGGTCAACACCTCGTCCTCCGACGACGCGGACTTGGTGGGCTCCGACTGCACCAGCCTGGTGGACAGCCTGGACGACCCCAACTCGCCGCGCTCCGTGCTGCTGCGCAGGGGCTACCCCGGGCGGCGCGGCGAGCTCGTGCGCTCCGCTATCGACGTTCTCGATTTGCTGCCAGAGAACGCTCGTCACGAACAAGCGATGACGCCCAAGGACAAGGGCGAAGCTTTTTTTATTAAAATAAAAGACAACGAATGTGACTGTGATAAAGAAAATGTCAACGTCGCCGACCGAATGCCCGAGAAAATAAAACAGAGACTTTACCGGCGACATCGCAAGAGAGAAATGCGCATGGAGTGTGCGCGCCGCACGCGCGGCAAGCAGCGCATGCGCGACAGAGACGCCGAGCGCCGGCACGACGAGCACTGCCGCGCGCGCCGCGACGTGGAGCGCGAGTGCGTCGCCATCGTCAACGCGCTCATCGACGACGTCATCGGCAACGTCGCGCACGACGAGTACAAGTGCATGCGCGTCAAGCACCGCCCCGCACGCATGGTCACCTCCAAGTCGGACGACAACGTAGCCAAGCGAACTTGGAAGAAAGACCAACAGCAGATTGACGACAGAGGGCCATTTAAATCTTTAAAAAACAACACCACTCAATACGACTCGTATAGTTCGAGGAAGCACAGGGGCGAGCGGCACCAAATACACGGCAAACTGTCGTTTGTGACGCGACCCACTGTTGCTTCAGACGATCGCGCCGCCAAAAGGATTTACCAAAAGTCTGAAATACACGACGGTAACAAATGTATCGAAATCTTAGAAATATTAGAATACGTAAACGGTTCACAGAGCTCACCGGAAACTACGACTTCTGACGAAAATCAAAATAATTGTATGAAAAACAAAAAGTCCCGCATTCCTATTCCGATTTACGAAAAAAACCTGAAGTCCCCCAACAACGAGCCACACAAAAACAACAGCAGGCGCAGCTCCGTGCGGGCGGAGCGCAATGGCAACACTAACCGCCTGATCGCAGACATGCTACTGGGCGCGCTGGGCGAGCCCACCAGTCCACCGGCCGCGCCCGCACCGCGCCGCGCCTCCGTGCCGCACGCCGAGCCGCGCTCGCGCTCCAACTCGCTGCGCTTCAAGCAGACGTTCGACATCATCCCCGAGGAGCGCAGCAGCCTCAGCCTGGACTCGGGCGCCGAGGATCTCAACCACAACCGCCGCGCCTCCGCGCCCGACGTCGCCGATCAGTACCGCGAGTCGCCAGACGCCGAGTGCGACGACGCGCCCGCGCCCGCGCGTCTGCCCAGCTGCAGCCCGCCGCACAAGCTGAAACCTCATCCTGATTCACCGAGACGATGTAGAGACATGAAGAGTGCAGCCACCTCGCCTATAACGGACAGTGATGGAGACAAGCGGGCGCTCAGGTCAAAGAACCAAACAACGATGACCTCCCCGAGCAGTAAATCAGCGGCGACCAGCCCCATGCGAGCTGCAGCGACGACGGACAGTGCGGTGAGGGGGCCGGGGGGCCGGGGGCGCGCCTGGCTGGGGTTCACGCGGCCCGAGGCACGCGCGCCGCACGACGAAGGTATCTCACTGTCGGTCTCGTGCGCACCGCTGCTGCCGCACCGCACCGCTTCCTCCGTGCCCGTCGAGTAGACACTCGCGCCGCACTCGCCACGCTTACACTAACTAGCTCCACACCTGCTAGACTAGCGAGCTATATCTCGTAGTTTCATTCTTGTCACCTGAATACTCCAGCACCAAAAAATCAAATAATTATATTTTTTTAGTTATTGTAACGTAGACGCGTATCACGACTGAGAGCAGCGAGCACTCCGCCTGCACGACTGCACGTCTGCACGTCACACGCGCACTGCACTGCACGTCACACGCGCAGTGCACTGCGGAACACGTCGCCTGCAATGTAGTGACCTGTCGTTGTAGTAACTCATTATTTATTGGGTATATTAGGCGCTGAGAGCGCATTTATGTAAACCAGAGTATGAATATTAAAATAAAAAATTTTAAACGTTGTTTTATTCACACGAAGGTAACAAAGAGAGGGCAGAGTCTGATAACAGGCGGCCGCGCAGATCAGTGACCACCCAGCACGAGCACGCTCAGGACACGCGAGCACACGCAGAGCGCATTAAGCGCGCAGAGCGGCCGTCCAGACCAGCACCGCGCCGTCCGCCACGCGTCCGCTCCCCCTCCGCCGAGCGTGCGCCCGCACCGCACAGCGATGAGCCGTCCGAACGCTCCGCGGACGACATCTCCCACATCATCGCTGATAAACGAAAATCTCAGAGCTTCTCTTTTGAAAGAAGTGATGACGACGGAATGCACGCGCCCTTCGTAAAGCTGCCGGAGTTCAAGGGTGGCGGCGACAGCTGCGGCGCGACGTCCAGCGACAGCAGTGAGTCTGGTGGCAGTCTACTGTGCTCGCTGGCGCCCAAGTGGCTGTCGCAGGGCCGCGCCCGCCGGGCCGCGCGCCGCCGCGACCTGGATCGCACCCCCCCCAGCCCCGACCCCGCCGCACCCGCCGCACCCGCCAGCCTGCAGCCACCAGGTAACACGCTCTCTACGTAATGTTGTGAATGTGTTGTGATGCGCCACGTGTGAGCTGACGGCGCTTGTGTGACAGGCGGCTGGTCGGTGACGGTGGCGGGCTCGTGCCGCGCCACGCTGCCCGCCGACGTGGAGATGCGCCTGCGCTTCCCGCACGACGCGCACGCCGCGCCCGACGCGCACGACGCGCACGACTCGCACGCTGCCGCCACTGGGCCCTGCCAGGTGCTACTCACCACACTATATTATAAACATTTTTTTGTTTTGTTTTAAGTCTACAACACTTAAATATTTAAAAAAATATATAAAATAATTACCACCATCAGCCAATAATGTTCCCACTGCTGGGACACAGGCCTCCTCTCTATGAGAGGGAATGGGCTATAATCGCCCACGCGAGCTCGTAGTTGGTAGGTTCTTGGACATCGTTTCCTCACGATATTTTCCTACAGTTGTTCTGTATGGTGTTCTATGGGGGAGGCCTTTGTCCAGCAGTGGATGTCTTATGGCTGATGATGATGATCCGTGCTCTGGCTGCATTAAGTTAAATCTATGAAAAAACAAGTTAGACCAGATGTTTTCACCTCAACTCAAATGGGATTCTGCATAGTCAACCGTTTGATTCCACGAAGGGTAGGTCGACAGCGGCCGCGGGAGTTAAACTCATCAGTCACATTTTGGAATCTTGGGAGAAGTGGTCAGACAGGATGCCATTAGCATTTCCAGTGATCTCTACAAAGCATTCGACTGCATCGACCACAACACACTAATCTGTAAATTACAGGACTACGGAATTAATAGCCAAGCTTCTAATCTTTTTTCTTTGGACCGTAGTAACTCATCAAATGACTCCTCCCGCTCTGGACGGAACTGCGGAAGGGACTATCAGACTTCTACTGACTAAAAGCCACCCATGTTCCTTAGCCCTTAATATTCCTACTTCGTAGAAGGAGGCGACGGCATCTCAAAAACTGCTGATCTTGTGCTTTCCTATCAAACCGGCAGCAAAAAGTAAACATTAATGGGGCGATGTCGTTCTCGCCTCTAGGCAAGCTAGGTGTGCCCCAAGGTTCAATTCTCGGCCCTTTCCTTTTTCTTGTTTATATATTAACTAGCTTTTGCCCGCGACTTCGTTCGCGTGGAATAGTGACTTCCGGCAGATTTTTGGTTTATCTCGCGTTACTTTCGCATTTATAATATTAGTATGGATTAGTATGGATGATGATCTCCCTTACATGGTGGCCAAGTTATCGGATATAATTCTTTCAACATTCATATTTTTTGTGTAGCACCCTACGACTTATTTTCGGGCCTACGTTGTCTCCAAATTTTTAAGTACTATTGCGGTAACATGAAAATATTGAAAAACAAAATCATTTTTTTAAATGATTTCAGTAGACATCATTGAGTAGACATGAATTTTCTTGCCGGTTCTTCTTCATAGGAAAACGCCAACCCTAAGTTACGGTGCACATTTTGTTGAAGTTTAGTAAGTGCCCAGGTAGGCCTACCTACTTATGTGAAATATAATACTTACTATGATTTTCATTTTTTGGTTTTTTGAAAGAAACAAAAAATTTAAGTTATTTCTAAGACCCCGACAATAGTATTTAGGGTGCATATATTTATTTAAGTACTTATAAGGTAAATATGAAACATTTTTATTTACTTACTACAAAAAAGGTACATACTACGTACGGGGTAAGTGTCGACACACCAGGTAGACACTATCACAGAACGTTACGTCACGAACTCACGAACGCCACCCACCGGACCACTCTGATTCAACATGCAGGTGCTGTCAGTGTCGTTACCTAGCCTGCGGCACAGTGCCACAGACAGTGCGAGTAACGATCATTGATTGGTGTGATATTTGTTAGGAGTGCACGTGTCGACACTGCGCCACGTGTGCGTGCTCGGCGCGGGTGGCGCGGGTGGCGCGGGGCGCGGGGCGGAGCGCACCCCCGCTGCCACCTGCCGCGCCGTCCTCCTTCGCGCGACTCGCGCGCACCGACTCCAGCAAACTGACACTCACCATGAAGAAGGAGGCGCTCGGTATTACTAAACTATTACTATTAGCGAATTTAGATCGGTTTCAGTCGGTCATTATTTTTTTTCGTATCCCCGCCAAGTCGAGCAATAAAGCGGCACGGCCGTACCATCCTTTTCTCGAAACAGTTCAGGCCATTTTCGACCCCCTATAACTTCGTTGTCAATGAAACTAGAAACCTGAATTTTTAGCAACCAATTAGGAATTGTATAAACACAGTATATTTCAAATTTCATTCAATTTGAACCAGTAGTTTAAGAATTATAACTAATCAAAGTTCCTTAATTTTGTCACTCACTGACTCACTGACCGATCATCAAAAGTCTAAGGCACTTCTAGCAGACCTAGAAGCTTCAAATTTAGAATACAATTAGTGTTCAGTGCATAAACCAAGGAAAAACTTAAAAAATATGCAATTTCAGTCTAGTTTTCTAGATACAATAACTGCATAAATAACTTTGTAATCCCATATAAATGTATAGGATTACAAAGTTAAAGTTACATTTTCAGTGAATGAATTTCACCGATTGGTCTGAAATTTTGCACGTATATGTATATCGCCTAACAATGCAATATTATGATGACATGGAGCTGATCTGATGATGGAGCTGGAAAGTGGCCATAGGAACTCCGTTATAAAACGACGCAAACCCATCGAATTTGGACTCGTTTGATTTGTCTTGAACATTAGTTTGTCTTTAGATTATGTCCTGGGTCTGATGATGGAGCTGGAAATGGCCACAGGAACTCTATTCTTGAATGTCATAACCCCATGGAGTTTGGACTCGTTTGATTCGTCTTGACCAGTACTTTGTCTAAGATTGCTTCCAAGGTCTGATGATGGAACTGGAAGGTGGCCATAGGAAATCCATTTTAGAACGTCATAGCCCCATCGAGTTTGGACTCGTTTGATTCGTCTGGACGAGTACTGTGTCTTTAGATGATTTCCAGGGTCTGTTGATGGGGCTGGAAGGTGGCCATGGGAATTCCGTTATAAAAAGACTTAACTCCTTCGAGTTTTGACTCGTTTGATTCCGTTTGTCGAGTAATTTATCTTTAGAAGGTATCCAGGGTCTGATGATGGAGCTGAAAGGTGGCCATAGGAACCCCCTTATAAAACCACGCAACCCCATCGAGTTTGGACTCGTTTGATTCGTTTTGTCGAGTATTTTAGCAGTTCTTTAAATTGATGACTATGACTGTCCAAGTTCGAATAAAACTAGTGTTGTTGATTCATTAAACGTGTCTACAAAGAAATCCCACTAAAAACAAAACTTGTAAAAAGAGCCAAGTCGTAGTAGAAGAAAACAGTTGTACGACTTGGCTCTTTTTACAAGTTTTGTTTTTAAACAAAACGACCAAGAAAAAAAAGTAAAGACTTTATAACAGTTACAACAAAGGAGTAGTAAACGAGTACAACAAAAAGAACAAAGAAACAGTGCAAAAATTTCCAATACATGATTAATTCAAAAATCTGGAATCTACATTGAGCTGCATTATTTCGTCAAATAACGTAACTGTGAGAATAGCTCTGTCGGTAATATATCTACATCTTGGCGAACGGTGTGGCTTAAGTTCGATCCCCACGGCGCGTGATTCTTTTTGTGAGTTGTCTCGTATAGTTTCTTAAATATGTCTATGGAAATAAACCACAACGTTACATTACGACGACGTAAGCAACTGTTTAGATCTAAGTCAATAGATTCGTTGAGCAATGATTCATCACTGGACAAAACAAATTCGGACATACACAGAAGTCTTGATCTATCAACGGGGGGTATAGACAAAAATGAATTTGACGAAATGAAGGTTGAAATACAACATCTAAAAGAACAGTTTGAACTAACACAAAATGAATTGGATAAGGTGATATGCGATAACAACGAACTCAAAGAAACAATATTACGACAGCAAATTTATATTAATACACTGAAAGATCTTTGTACCAGTCCTACACAGTCGCAAAGACAGAAATTATTATCTGCGAGAAAAAGAAATAGACGTTCTATTACGGATAGTCAACGTGTTGTGTCATTAGTCCAAGAACAGTCATCCAGCAACAATGAAAGAGACTGCATTGAGAGCTCAAATATATTATTAGAGACACCTATTTCTGATAAATTGCCTAGATCAGTGTCTGTACCCATATACGCCGATAAGCAAACGCAGACCGAAACATCTGTATCTACTGAATATAGCAATTACGCCGAAAACGAGATTAATAAACACAAGAAGACACTACAAGATCGTCGAGTTACAACAAAAGGCAGTAGAAAAAAAAGAAAGCTGTGCGTTCTCAGTAACTGCAACCACAGAGGGACACTGGAAATATTGGAAGACACTTTCGGGCGACACTTTGAATTTTGTCATTACTTGTCACGTAATAGTAGTGTTAAAGACATTATTTCTAATATAGGTACTAAATTACAGAATTATAGTTTAGACGACTACTGTAATAATAATGATTGGCGAGCAAGATTTTAAACGCACCGGGGAACCAAATGAAATGGTCAGGTTCATTAGAGAATCTCTTAAAACTGTAACTAATACAAATGTTATTATATGCTGCCCTACTTATGTACAGGGGGCTCTGATACACAATTATAAAGTAGAAATGTTTAATAGATTACTTCATATGGACATAGAAAATCATAATTTTGCTTATTTTTTTGACAGTAATTTTGACCTATCTGATGAAACATTCTCATATAACACGGGCAAACTTAACAAGCTCGGGCAAGAACGCATTTATGAAAATATATTCCGTCGCGTACTCATTGATATTGAGACCTATCCAAGTGAGTATGACTACAACTGTTACTGTGACTCTCCAAAATCACCAAAAAATACCCAAAAAACTCTTTTTCGTCCCATTACATAAAAAGGTTGCTGGTAGTAAGGAAAATTCAATGGAAAAACAAAAAGGGGTTTGAACTTTTTTGTATGGGAGCTGGCATATCGACCCACCGCCATTTTGTTTTTTTTTCGAAATCGCGGCCCACGATGAAAAAGGTATGTATGGATAGAGGACATTAGACGAACAAAAAATGTCCAAGAACACGGTACCCAAAGTGTCACGTTAACGAGATATTTGAAGGTAAAGATGGACATAATGAGTACAACGACCACATAAAAATGAGACCTTTTACGTGTCTATAGGCGTTTATTATTATTATTACTGGTTATTGAAAGAGAGTAGGTACATTACATACTACTAGGAGCACGAGAAAACAATTTTTTGACATAACATAGCGTTTTATTGCGATGCAAAGCGATTTTATTGTGCGTGTAATAATAATCAACCTGGGAACTATTATTTGGATACAATTTAACGCCTATACACGTAAAAAGGCAATTTTTTAAAATATTTAATGATTGTCGTTGTACTCATTTGTCGATCTTTACCTTCAAATATCTCGGTAACGTGACACTATGGGTACCGTGTTACTGGACATTTTTTGTTCGTCTATATGTCTTCTATCCATACATACCACTTTCAACGTGGACCACGATTTCGAAAAAAAAAACAAAATGGCGGACAGGTTGATATGCCACATCGGTTCTATCCCCTTTATACTATTACATCAAAATATAGCTGGGATCTTAAATAAAATTGATGTATTTGAGATCACAATTACCGACTTGGCAAATCAGATTGGTGATATAGATTTGATTTGTTTGAGTGAAACTTTTATAAAATCAGGTCATGAAAGTAATCTGGCTCTTACACACTACAACTTAGCTGCTAGTTACACAAGACAAGATAAGAAACGCGGTGGAACATGTATTTTAGTGAAAAAGGGTCTAATTTTTAATCCGTTACCGATAACTGCTGAAATGGCCATCGAATTTTGCTTCGAATGCTGTGGTATTGAAATATTGAGCCATAATTTAATTATAGTGTGCATTTATAGAATTCCAGATTCCGACGTGTTTTTATTTTTTTTTAATCTTGAATTATTATTACGCAATATAACCCGCAAAGTTAAAAAAAATATTATTTTATGCGGAGATTGGAACATATATATTAAAAGATAACAAATATTCAAAAGAACTAATATCAATACTTAACAATTATCATATAGCACTACATGTTAAGATGCCTACTAGAAAACATACTAGTATAGATCAAATCGCTAGTAATGTTCCCACACTTGACATGAAATGCAGTATACATAATTTAGCTCTCTCCGATCACGATACCGGACAATCGTTAACTTTTTACATACAAGAGATGAATAAGAATAAATCAAAAACTATACAATTCTGGTATGAAACGAAAAGAGATTACGACAAGAGCAACATAACAAAGTTTTTAGATTGTTTAGCAGCCTTAAGTTTTAGTGAAATGTACGAGGAGACAGACTGCAATAAAGCGTTTAATATATTCCACGACTTGTTCACGCTCTTTTACAAATTGTGTTTTCCCGAAATACTCATCAAAAATACCAATAAGCCAATTAAAAACAAATGGCTTAGTAGAGGTTTAAAAATATCATGTATAAAGAAGAGAGCTTTATATTACGCATATCAACACGATGCTATAAGTAAAGGCTACCACAAGAAAAAATACCGCAATTACACTAAGATCTTAAAAAAATGCATATCAAAATCACAGCAGATAAACAACAACAATTTTTTAAATAATGCTAAAAATAAATGTAAAGCGGCATGGTCAATCATAAAAAATAACTCAAACAAACCAAATAACAACAACAACTTACATGAATTAATAATCTGTGAAAAAAAAATTACTAATCCTTATGACATATGTAACCAATTTAATGACTATTTTATCGAACTGACACAAAAATCTAACAATAATAATTATAACATAAATAACATTGACATTGACAATAACCCAAATACTTTATTTTTGACTCCTGTAAATGAAATTGACATTATTAAATTAATTAATTTATTAAATAACACCAATTCTACTGGACATGACGAAGTAACCACTACAATAATTAAATTAAGTGCAAAAATTATAGCATCCCCACTTGCTTACCTAATAAATCTCTCATTTGAAGAAGGTATTTTCCCAACGAAACTTAAAGAGTCTATAATTAAACCATTATACAAAAAGGGTAACTGTTCTGATAGGGGTAATTATAGGCCTATCACACTGATTCCAATCTTTACTAAGATTTTTGAAAAAGCAATGCATGACAAAATAAATAGCTTTGTAACTAAATATAACTTGCTTGTGGAGACTCAGTTTGGCTTTAGAAAAAACTTCTCAACAACTCTAGCCTGTTTCTCCTTAGTGAGATTAATCACTGAGGCTCTTAATAAAAAAATGTCTGCTCTGTCGGTATTCCTAGACATGAGCAAGGCATTTGATTTTGTCTCACATAAACGACTACTCTACAAACTGGAAAAGTATGGAATAAGAGGCAAGGCGCACGATTGGCTTAAAAGCTATTTGTCTGATCGCCAACAGAGAACTGTTATTTCTAGAGTAGAAAAAAATACTAGTAAAACATATTGCTCAGAATTAAAAATTAATCCTTCTGGCGTTCCACAGGGAAGCATACTAGGTCCGCCACTATTTTTATTATATATAAATGACCTCATAAAATGCCTAAAATGTGAATGTATTCAATTTGCTGACGATACAACATTGACGATAAAATGTTCCAACAAAACTGACATAGAAATTGACACTAATATTGAATTAATTAATGTAATAAACTGGTTAGCGGACAATAATCTTCATGTTAATGTTAATAAAACCAAAGTAGTACAATTTCAAACAAGCAACTTGTCAGCTACACCAACAATAATTCGACATGACACTACAATTTTACAACCAGAACCATCGGCTTTATTTTTGGGTATAATAATTGACAACAAACTGAATTGGAAGGAACATGTGGAAAGAGTATGCAGTAAGCTTGATAAGTTTGTATATGCTCTTCGCAAGTTGAGACTAGTGTCCAGTAAAAAAACAGTCCTAAATGCATATCATGGTTATGTTTCATCAGTATTACGTTACGGTCTAGTTATATGGGGTAATTCAGTAGACGTGGACAGAGCGTTTAAAGTACAAAAAAAGTGTATCCGAGCCATGAGTGGAGCAGAATATTTAGACCATTGCAGACCATTATTTAAAGAATTAAAAATTCTCCCACTCCCGTGTCTGTATATTTTTGAGGTGTGTTTATTTGTTAAAAAATACCCTCATTTATTTTCATTGAATGAACAAGTCTCGGAAAGATTGAATAAAAAAAATGCTGGCAAACTGTTAGTTCCTCCTCAGAGACTGCATCTCTATAGTAGAAATGCCAGTTGTATGACGATCAAAATTTATAATAAATTACCATCTACGTTCAGAATGTTACCAATAGATAAATTTAAATGTAAAATGTTTGCTTGGCTATTAGAGATGTGCTTTTATTCAGTTAATGAATTTTTAAATCATAATTTTTGACATTGTAATGAATATTCTATGTTATTAGTATTTTGGCATAATATCTATAATTATTACTTTACTATAGAGCTTATATTTTCTGACATTGCAATTAATCTTAATATATGTATTACTTTGACTTGAACTTGTATTTTGGACTTAACAAATTAATCTTTATTTTACTTTTTGACATTTTAATTAATTTAGTGATGATTTGAATTTTGAATGTGCTTAGCTTTTTTTTTTATATTTCTACGCCAGCAATGGTAGTATATGTGGAACATTATTAGTGTAAGATCTCAAAATACCATATACTTGGAAATAAATACATTATTATTATTATCTCTTAAAAAAAATGACTCTATTTTCACGAGCGTCTCCAATGACGTTCTAAATTCAAAATGCTTAGACAGCCATTATTTTCTCACAGTAGACCGTGTAAAAAGTAGAGTATCCTCCTCTGGGCTAAAGGTGTCTTTGCCTTGGGCTAGCTTGAATCCCTTGCTGCATTCAGAATTCTTGCATTAACTCCCTCGCTTCGCTCGTGAGTTAAACTCTTAACTCCCTCACTGCGCTCGGGAGTTAAAACCCGAATGCTTCATTGCGCTCGAGATTCAATATAACGCCCGTGACATAAGACACAACTTTAGCCCCTCGGTGCATAATCTACTATTTGAATTGATGAACCATAGTCCATAGTCCATTTTAAGCTCGCCGGTTGTGAACTCGGAAGTTTCGTGGATTCTCGATTCCTGGATTGTTAATATCCGCCAAAGTTTCAGTGAGGATTCATTATGTCTGCTCTCTAATGAGCTGAACAGACACGTGACTTTTTATTTAAAAAAAGAGAGGCCTATTACCCAACAGTGGGAGATTCCAGGCTGAAATGATGTTGATGATGATAAATAATTATGCGATTCAACGTAATATGTATGTAAAAAATGCTTCTACGTAGTAAGATATTTATGGATACTAGATTTTTGTGAGTGAGTGTAAGCCCCTTCGTACACAAAGCTACTCAAATCTAGTGTAAGTTATTTGGCCTAATCAAATGAATTGGTTTGAATTACAGACTCTTCCATTCTTGCCTCCAAGAGTTCGAAGAAGTTTGGCGAACCGCTCCCCGATGTGGAGACGTACCGGTCCTCGCGCAGCAAGCTCAAGAGCTCTGTCAAGGTATAACACTCCTATGCAGATACCGCGCCGCCAACGACGGAGTCGCGTATTAGTTAGTGCTGCTCGTTGGCAAGCATTTACACCTAGAAGGCGGTTGTTTCAGACGCGTCGGGGGTACTCCCTGCACTGCTGGCTGCCAGACGCCGAAGCCGCGCCCATCAGGTATGCACATCCCTCGCGCCTGCACCTAACGTCTCGCTAGCAACTGACTTCCTTATTAGTAGTATTCTAAGTTGATCATGATGCGGGGGAAAATACGTGGTGTGAGTGTGACACCCATCACCACGTATTTACCCTCTTATACCATTATACAACACTAGCCGATGCGCGTCACGCGTGGATGTCGGATATGTACATAAACTTGACTTATAACCAATCTTTCCATTTGTCAAAACGGCATGAAAATAGGTTCAGTAGTTTTTGAGTTTATCACGAACAGACAGACGCGTCGGAGGACTTTGTTTTATAATAGGTATATGTAGTGATAATGATGACTCCACTAGGGTCAGGGTTCATATTTAACTAAATGTAAAGTCAACAGGGCAGGCCTATATTATTGTCAACATGTACAAAATCCGAGGTCGGACTGGAATTTTGAATTTCCTTGTGGCACAAGTCATAATAAGTTACCCCTGGCCGGTTAATGTAGATACCCACTGCGGTCGTGGCGGTGGGGCAGTGGTTGATGAGTGTCCGTGTTGTGTGCGCAGGGGCAGTAACGGCCTGTCGGTGCTGGGCAGTGCCATCATCCCGGAGCTGAAGCCGCGCGTGCCCACCATGAGCGAGCGCGACCTCACGCGCGTCTACACGCCGCGCCACTACCTGCGCTCCTAGACCAACACCAGCATTGTGTATATAATCTGTACTAATTGTATTTTATAATAAATTGTTCATTTTTGTAACTTTTGGCTTTGATTTTCTTGTACTTGCTGTGTTGAGAACAGTGTGGAGGTCTAGAAGGTGGTGATGAGAAAGTTATAATTTTTTTTGAAAATTTTGCTAAGTGTCGGAGGGTGAAAATGTTTTTCAGGGGTAGGTCCATTAGGTCAGGGAGTAGGCGGAGCACTACTATAGTCTGTCCCCACTGAAAACAGCACGTAAAACGCGTGTATAACACTAAAGATATCAACGTTTTGCTAAAATTTTCGTTTATGTAGTCCTGGTAAGGTTAGGTTAGGTTTTTTTTTTTGCGAGTCGGCAAAAATTTTTGTGAGCTAGCTGCACGTGCGGCACGTCCAAAGAACGGGCTCCGCGCGGGCTTGTCGAATAAAGAATAAAACATATGTAGTCAGCAAGAAAAAAATTGGGTTTTCCCACAAAAACCAGTTTTTAACCCTTTTCTTGACAATGTATCTTGTAAGACACATCATTGAAAAAAAAAACATAGCTCTTTTATAATTGATGTAAAACGGAAAGTTCACTTATTTCTTTTTAAAGTATACGTTTCTGAAAGCACACATGTGACACAATGACAGTTTACGTCAACTGCTTTTTCAAAATTTATCAAAATGGTGAACGGTTGAGTGCAACTCCGCGGAAGAAGGTAAGAAATTATTTATTAAAAAAAAAAAAAACTTTTAAAATGGTGTGAGAAATTGGTGTTATACTATTTCATATGTTTGTACTTTTGCTGGAAATTAATTAAGCAGGAGAAATAATTACGCTTGGCTTCGCAAACTAACAAATAAAGTGAATGTATCCTACAGGATACGTTGCTAGGTGTACTAAGATTCTTTGTACAAGTTTAGTGTATCCTATAGGATACATTGCCAAGTGAGAGAGATCATTTGTATTATTTTTGTAACTGTGTTTTGGGGAAAGGAAGTTGTATGCTTGGCATAAGTGTGCGAGTGAAATATTTTTTTCCCGAGCAAAAAGAATTTGTGCTCTAGCACCAAAACCACGTACAAGACGCTGTTACTCAGTCAGTCTTTGCTACCTTCGCCTGTGCTGCCTTCACCTCAGTCGCATCCAGCTCGACTACCATTTACATTGACGCAAAATGGCTCTCCTTCACAACCATCTTTGCCACCATCTCCATTAATTGCCTCTAACAGCCGACCAAGAAGACCTACAACATCCGGAAGGACTGCAAGATTAGTCACACCCCGACGTATTTTTCAAAAGCCTCTCAATTTTCAGTGGGCTAAGAATGAATTTAATCATTTCGCCCAGATAGCCAAAACTCCTTACGAGTATTTTACAAACTTTTTTACAGACGACATTTTTGATTGCATTATCGAGCAATCAAAACTAACCGACCGTGTATGCAACACAACACTGCACCCCAGAGCACATTGACTGACGTTGCTCATAAATCCGCTAAGCTTATGTGGGACAAGACTGGGCAAGTTTACCGCATTCCAAATGAGCTGTGGGCCACAATCTGGCCCTGACAGTCAGAAGGAGTCGCGGCAGACCTCATAGAAGATGGCGAGACGATCTGGACGACACTGCAGCGACCACGGGATCCACATTAGCCTTAGATCGAAACAACTGGAAGTTCTGGGGAGAGGCCTTTGCCCAGCAGTGGCATACAGGCTACCAGTATCAGTATCAAGTAGCACAGAGCTTCCTGAAAATGGGGCGGGGAGATATGGTAGACAATTGTGCAGTTTCTGGACCAACACTGTCGAAATAATAGAGGCACGACCTCCACCGGATGTAAGGTACGATCAGGTCGGCCATTTTCCAATGTTTGGTGCGAAAGGCAATGTAAAGTTTGTGTCAAGGGCCAAACTACGGTAATATATGCCAAGTGTTTGTTACGCTTACGCTTGTGTTTTAAGCCATAAATAAATTGTTTTGTGAAATTCCATACTGATAAGTAATTATTTCAGCTTATAGTGCACCTCAAATGTTTTGCAAACTTAATTTTTTTTGTTTTAACTAATCTATAAGTTGATTTTGATTTTTTAACTATATTATTGTTATTACATGCCAATTTTACACATATGTTTATTGAGATAATTTTGTGTATTTGTTCTCTTCAAACCTGGCAACGTATCCTCAAAGACACTTACACATAAGGTCAAAGTTCTCTACTAAGCTGGCAATGTATCCTCAAAGATACATGTAGAATCTCATTATCTGGTCATGAGCGATTTTTTTATATATTTTTCCCTAAATCCTAGGTTCATAATTAACATCATATTTGAAAATTATTTGAAAATATTAATTTTATTTTTTTGCCAAGAATAGGGTTAAGGCAAAAAAATTAGAAAAACAACCCCCAATCTGAACCCAGGACCACGGAACGCGTCCAAAAGTGCAGGGATGGAGGGTAAGTATGCCTGAGACTATTTAAAATTATACTTCGTATCTCTCCCGAAGATGATTACAGACTACAGTTTACATGCAGCAGTACGAGAGTTGATGCTGTCCTTATCACACTTTTTAGAGAATTTATTTTTAAATAAATTAAAAAATATGATAAAAAGTAGTGTATTGACTATTTCCCCCCACTGTAGTGCAAGCCGCCATTGCGCTGCAACGACAATCCTTGACTCATTACGTGATTTCGTGTTGTCCGACTCACACAAAACTTTGTTTCGTCCGGAAATAACTGTAATTTCGTTACACGATGGAAAAAATAAAGCGATCTTGTCGGGACGATAGTGACAGTGTCGAAAATTTACTAACAAAAGTGAAAAAACGAAGAAGAATCTCCTCATCGTCATCGGAAAGTGAACCAGCAGTATCTCCTTCGCATTCTCTGTTGGAGGATTTAACTATTTAGTGATCTAGAACCACAACGTAAGTAAATGGAGAAATACCCACAATGAATGTTGATTTAATTTCCCGCCTTTAAGATTGTTCTCAAAAAATAAATTCATTGTGTTATGCCGACGTTTATCGTGTGTGCATTATATGTATGACCATTATGTGTCTAACTACCTACCAATTTTAATATCCCGACGTATTTATATCGTGTGTGGATGCCTAATGCCAAGTTGCAAGTGCCTTATAATGATTTTATTCTTTGTGTTACGCCGACGTCTATCGTGCGTGGATACTATCTCCGCCGAATGTGTTGATACCTGCTCCCACCAACTTATATATCCCTACGTATATCGTGTGTGGATGCATGCCAAAGTTACAAATGCCATAAAATGATTTTATTCATTGTGATATCCCGACGTATATCGTGTGTGGATACTATGGCTGCCGAATGTGGTGATACCTGCACCCACCAACTTATATATCCCTACGTATATCGTGTGTGGATGCATGCCAAAGTTACAAATGCCATAAAATGATTTTATTCATTGTGATATCCCGACGTTTATCGTGTGTGGATACTATGGCCGCCGAATGTGTTGATACCGGCACCCACCAACTTATATATCCCGACGTATATCGTGTGTGGATACTATGGCTGCCGAATGTGGTGATACCTGCACCCACCAACTTATATATCCCTACGTATATCGTGTGTGGATGCATGCCAAAGTTACAAATGCCATAAAATGATTTTATTCATTGTGATATCCCGACGTTTATCGTGTGTGGATACTATGGCCGCCGAATGTGTTGATACCGGCACCCACCAACTTATATATCCCGACGTATATCGTGTGTGGATACTATGGCCGCCGAATGTGTTGATACCGGCACCCACCAACTTATATATCCCGACGTATATCGTGTGTGATGCATGACAAAGTTACAAATGCCATAAAATGATTTTATTCATTGTGATATCCCGACGTTTATCGTGTGTGGATACTATGGCCGCCGAATGTGTTGATACCTGCACCCACCAACTTATATATTCCGACGCAAAGCGTGTGTGGATAAAGTTAAGTACCTACCTACCTACCTATTTATATTATGGCGGATGACTTATGATTATATTTTACTCCTTGGTAGTTGAGATCCCAAATAATGAGGCACCATAAGAAGGAAAATAAACGGTTGGTGTAAATCCTGATGAACTAGACCCGGATATTTTACAATTGTTGGGCTCAGACCCTACACTAAATAAAGCATTTGGAGACAATTCAATCAGCAGCGCAATCTGTCGAGTACTACGTATCGTCTAAGCGGTCCTTTAAACGCATGGGAGGTGCCGCGTGCGGGCACCAGCCGCCGAGTCGCGAGCCGCCTCCACCGCCGCGGGATCACCGCCGCCGCCGCACCGCGCACAGACGGCCACGCGTGCACGGGTGGCCCACCACGCAGCCTGACGCCGTTAATCACCTCGGCACAGGTAGACAACAATATTCCATCCAATAGCTGGCTGGTTACAGCATTACTTTAATGAATACATACTCATTACAAAGGATAAAACTATCCTTTCTTGAATTAAAGGATATCAAATACCTTTTATTTGTGAACCACATCAGCCTGACAAACCAAAAAGGTTATTCATGGTCACAGAAAATAACATAATTGATAATTGTAATTCTGAGCTATAATCAGGTTTTATTTCTCAATGACTAGCTGTTGCCAGCGGCTTCGCCACCTACAACTCAAAAATTATCCCACGGGAAGATAAAATCGGGATTAAAACTATCTTATGTGTTAACTCAGGTTATAAACTATCTGTATACCAAATTTTATCGAAATGCGTTCAGTAATTGTTTGCGTGAGGAAGTAACAAACATACACACTTACAAACTTTCGCCTTTATAATATTAGTGTGATAGTGTGATGTATTTCACCTTCACCTTTATTTACAGTACCTAAGCCTAACGGGAAACATTTTCTTAATTTAAAAGGATTAACTAAATCCGTTCATGTTGACCACTTTAAAATGGAAGACTACCGCACAGTTATAAATCAAAAGTGTTTTATGGCAAATATAGACTTAAAAGACGCGTATATTTTTTGGTTACAGTTGCCCAAAGCGAGATTATTTAGGTACCTACCTAAGTCTTACTTGGAACTTAAAAAGATTTACCTACTAATCAATTATTTGAGCTTAACGTTAAGCTCAACGTTTTACCGCTTGGACTCTGTACAGCACCCGTACCCTACAAAGTATTATAATATCTGTGCCTACGTATTCACTAAATTTCCTTTCTGTATTTAGTGTGTACATAAATTGTTAAATAAATAAATTAACAAAAACCTGTAGGTACTGAATTATTTACGTTCACTGGGGTATTTATCAGTAAACTACCTATAATATGATTTTTTATGCATCGGTTAACCTGTCATAATAACGTCGTAGCGACAAAAGAATTATTATAAAGATTAGGATTTTTAATCAACACTGACAAAAGTAAAATTTACCCAAGTAGAAAGTGCCTGTTCTGTGCAAGCAACATGCCCAAAACATTACCGAAAAGGGAACCTGATAGACTTATAGGTCTGTAAACATCAGCATGTTCCGCCATTCAATACGGCTGGGTATACACAAAGGTTCTAGGAAGAGCAAAATCTCTGGCTTTAGACTATTCTAATAATTACAATAAACATATTTGAGTTACGGGCAACTTTATATGGTCTAAAAATCTTTACTTCACACAATGGTGTGAAGATACTCAGAACAAACAATACTATAGCAATTGCTAATATAGATACAGAATCGGAATAGCAGATTACGCATTTAATAAAGTAACACTTTCACACGGTATTCCACAGTTCGACTTATTTGAAAATAGCCAGAATCATAAATGTTACAGATGTACTTCCTGGAAATTGGATCCAAATTCCGAAATTATTGTTATTATTTATTGTTGATGGAGGAGCTCGTGGCTTAATAAGAACTGCCACTCGGGTCGATCTTTAGGTAAAGCTGTGCTTGCCTAGGTCTGTCTGTGGATGGGTGACCGCCCGACATACCGAGTTTCCTCCGTGCCTCGGAAAGCACGTTAAGCTGTTGGTCCCGGCTGCCATAATATAGATCTTTGGCAGTCGTTGCAGGTAGTCAGTGACCTGAAATTCTGACATCCAGTCTTACCAAAGGGTATCGTATTACCTAGTATTAACTAGGTTGTGGGGGTCAGATAGGCAGTCGCTCCATGTAAAATACTGGTATTCAGCTGCATCCGGTTGTTTGACTGGAAGCCGACCCCAATATAGTTGGGAAAAGGCTAGGCAGATGATATTTATTGTTGATTAGTATATTTTTTATGCTTTTACTCCTTTTAGTCTTATCTCAAAAGTTTTCATAAAATTAAAAATGACAAGCAGAAGGGATTATAGTACTACCATATTGACCAATACAGCCTTGGCACCCAGTGCGGTTAAAATTACATAATTCGAAAGTACTTTATTTTAATCCTGACAAAAATCTAATGTGTTTTACTTTCAAGGGGGAATCCTCTCCCCTCGGATCTTACTCTGATGGCAGGGAATTTATCCGGCAGTCACAATTAATGCGCAGAACCCAAAGCATCTCTCAATATATTGATGGCCTCTCTCTCCATAAACGCGCTGAAGCAATATAATACTGCACTAAACTCATATAGTGGCTATATTGTTGTTCGAGCTAAACGCCTGCTCGTTTGGAATGAGCAAGAAATCAACGTTGCGTAGTATATCACAGGCTGGAACAAGTACGTAAAGGATTCGCATGGGGAGGCTCGGCTTCACTTTGTGAGGTGGTGTGAGAGTGGGAAACCAGTCTCGGGGCCTATCTGGCGGGCTATGTCAGAGAGTAGGAAAGCTTTTAAGAAAAATCTTAAGTTCCTTCAGGGCAATCGTGAGCAGATCCGTATGGACGTGCTTGCTACTCACCATGAGAATAAGTCTTTCAGCCAATTCTGGAAACAGACCAGTAAACTCAATCTGAGGCCGAGTCTTCCAGTCAGTGTGTCGGGTAAAACGGAGGCTGTGGACATCGCCAATATATTTAAGGAACACTTCACGACAGAACCGCGGGGATCAGTTGATAGGAACGTTCGACAAGAGAGGGTTCATTTGTCGGAAAAACCAGTCAGAGTAACCACAAAAGAGGTGTCACAGGTTCTAAAATATATGCGTAAGGGTAAGTCTCCTGGTCATGACGGGTTGAGCGTAGAGCATCTGAAGCATGGGGGTCCACACCTTTGTAGACTATTGGCGATGTTTTTCACCTTCTGTGTTAGGCATGCGTACCTGCCGGATGATCTTGTCCGGGCGGTTGTAGTACCGATTGTAAAAAACAAAACAGGGGATATCAGTGATATAAGTAACTACAGACCTATTACGTTGGCTACTGTAACCGCCAAAGTGTTGGACGGGGTGTTGAATGGCTATCTTGCACAATCAGCTAACCTTGAAGATGCGCAATTCGGGTTTAGGCCCGGTCTTTCGACTGAAAGTGCGATATTGGTCCTGAAACACACCGTCAGATACTATACCGATCGCAAAACGCCGGTGTACGCTGCCTTTCTGGACCTCTCAAAGGCATTTGACCGTGTAGAATACGGGAGACTATGGGATAAGCTGCGGGTTAACGGAGTACCGGACGGGATCATAAATATATTTCAATATTGGTATGACCATCAAACCAACTTCGTAAAATGGTCGGGCTCACATTCTGACCCCTACCAATCGAAATGTGGGGTGAGGCAGGGTGGGTTGAGCTCCCCTATACTTTTTAACATTTATGTAAATGGGCTGATCCGTGAGCTCAACAGCACCGGAATAGGCTGCTCAATAGATGGTAAAATAGTTAATAACATTAGTTACGCTGATGACATGGTGCTGTTGAGCCCATCGATCAGTGCCTTGAGAAAACTTGTGAACATATGTGAAGTATTTGCGGAAACTCATGGCCTGGCGTACAATGTCAAAAAGAGTGAGCTGTTGGTGTTTCGGGCTGGGCGTAGGAGTCCCTCTCACGTTCCGCCCGTGACACTAGCGGGGGAGGCTCTAAATAGAGTTACTAAATTTGTGTACCTAGGTCATGTAGTAAATGAGGACCTGACCGATGAAGCAGACATAGAGAGGGAACGCAGGGCGCTGACGATTCGTTGTAATATGCTGGCACGCAGATTTTCCCGATGTTCTTTTGCGGTAAAGAAGACATTATTTAGGGCATACTGCCAGTCTTTTTATACGTGTAGTTTGTGGACTAGCTACACGCAGCGAACCGTCAGTGCCCTGCGGGTCCAATATAACAATGCTTTCAGGTTGCTGATGGGATTGCCTCGCTACTGCAGTGCGTCAGCGATGTTTGCTGAAGCTCAAGTGAACGGCTTTCACGCCATAATACGTAAGAGAGCAGCATCGCTGATGCGGAGGGTGAGGGGCAGTCCCAACAGTTACCTGAGTGGGATTGCAGACTACATCCATAGTCCTATTTGGAGGCATTGGATTGGTCTGCATATATTGTAAGCTGACTGGCGTGTTTTATTTTTTATCTTCTTGTTGTATTTTGTGAATCACTAACATAGCTATAAGTCACCTTGTTGTACTACTAACACTTTATGGACCGAAAAGTCTGAATTAAATGTTTTGAATTTGAATTTGTAGTAAATAGTATGTAATTAGATGTAAGGATTTTATGTACTTGCTTGTCATTTTTTTCTTCCATTTTTGTTCGTCATCAAAGCAATACACGTTTGACTAAGTATCAGCATTTTCTGGAGTTTCTTTGAAAAGTCACCTAAAATTCCCCCACATTTTGGTCCATTACGAAGCCGGATTGGGAATTACATGAAGATTTGTTAAAAATCAGTGGATTGGTATAAATATTACCCGGGACATATGCCGACGAGGTTATAAGCCGGCAACGTGATTTTAAACAAAGGACTTCAAGCTAATTTACGGTGTTAAGAATATTACGGTTAAAATATCATCACCCAACACTCGTTCAGGTAGTATTAATTAAGGATTTAAAAAGGTTAGTGTTTTATATTCCTGAATATTGTTAAAATAACTTTTTTACCTTATTTCATTGTGAATATTTTCTAGTACTTATCATTTGTATAATGATATTTATTGTGCAAATACAATTATACGTTCTTTCTTATTATTAAAGTGAAAAGTTCAGTAGATGTTTTGCTACATTTATAATAATTGTATAGCAGTATTTTAGTTCTATTCACAGTAGATAGTTATTAGTGCGTAGTTTGGTGTTAGATGATTATTACAAGTCGTTTTAATTAGTATTCATTCAGTTATTAAACCGTATTAGTCAATTTAGTTACTCATTAATTTGTTATTGTATTGCTTAAAATTAGACGTTAGGTAATTAAGTGTGTAAGTTTTGAGGAATTCATGTACCTACCTACCTAGCTTAAATCAAAGTCTAAATTAAAAATCCTATTTTTGTATTCACATAATGTTTACAACAGGTAGAAGTCAGTTACAGTGTTAACATCTTTCGTTAAATTGTTTAATTATAATAGTAGCTAGACGTAGGGTTCCTATCGTAAGTTATCAGTATTGCATAAATCCTACTTCCTACTTCCTACTAATATTATAAATGCGAAAGTTTGTGAGGATGGATGTTTGTTACTCTATAACGCCAGAACGGCTCAATGGATCTAAATGAAATTTGGCACAGAGATAGATTATAGTCTGGAATAACACATGGGCTATATAATGTCGCTATAATAAGTTATGGGGGTGAGCAATATTGCATTATGTGCATTTTCCTCAACTGTTTGACAGCCGATATCTGTCATAGTATTTATATCAATAGAACGATTATTTTGAATCATTTGACACAGGTGTAAGTAGCCTAACGGTTCGGCGATCTACCTGTAAATAAAGGTATGCAAGTTCAAATCTCAGTTAGTGCCTTCTTTTTGTGTTTTTTATAATGATGTAAGATTTCCAAAACTGTTTAAACATGTTCGCGAGTTCGATCCCCAATCGGTTTTCACTTTTTGTATTTTTTTGGTATTTGTTTTTATTTTGATGCTTTAGGATTTTAAAATAATTATAAAAACAACAAAAAGTGATAATAAATCTAAATACATAATAATAAATGTGTAGACGTGGATTTTCTGTACATTAAACATATTACCTATTTAAAAAAAAATATTTTCAATTGGCGTGTTTTAGAAATTTTTGTCTGTAGTCTGTCGGGAGGCCTTCCAACGCAACGTCTTCCGGTTCGCGGTCGCCACTCCACAACTTTTCGGCCTATCGGCCATCCGTTCTGCGAGCAATGTACCCATTGCCACTGAAGTCTGGCGAATCGTCGGGCTACGTCGGTAACCTTGATTCTCATACGGATATCTTCATTTCTGATTCGATCACGCAAGTAAACTCCGAGCATAGCTCTCTCCATTGCCCTTTGGGTGACTTTGAGATTTCTGATGAGGCCCATTTGTGAGCGACCACTTTTCGGTCCCTATCTAATCACTGGCAGCACACAACACACTGGTCTTAGACTTTCGTCTTGAGATACTGTGGTAAGTTGGATGAGAAGATACCGCGCAACTTCCCGAAAGCTGCCCAGCCGAGTAGGATTCGTCGATTGACCTCTTTCTCGAACTGGACCGTTTGTCCCAGGTAGACATAATCGTCCACAACTTCAAGTGTAGTGTCTCCGATCTTGATAAGAGTAGGTGATACATGGACATTCAACGTAACCTTGGTTTTGTCCATGTTCATTTTAAGACCCACTATTTCGGAAGCTCCACAGAGGTAATCGAGCATTGATTGATTAAAAAAGAAGACCTTATCGTCATAACGAAAGATACATACATGCAACGACATCTATTACATCAAATTGGTACTAATTAATAAATGTGTTCACAAGATAACTTTTAAATCTATTTTTTCAAAAAGTAATGATAGCTAAAGTACTCTTAAATAGTCTAAATGACACTGCTTTGAGAATCGACATAGCCTATAATATAAACCTTAAAGTTTGTTCGCTTTCTATGCATTAAATTTTGACTTCGTCTTCGATAGATGGCGTTGTACATTTGACGAATCAAATTTTGTATTTTCTGAATAAAAAATTTACGAATACACACAGTACGAAAATAAAACGAAAGTAAATTATGACAAGCAGCGCCACAATCAATCGCCCAGCCATGCCACTTCGCCAACCGTGCCGTCATATAGCTGTGTGGCTGTGGGTTCCTCGGGCATTGCTGCAACTTTGTTTTACAATAGCCCGACTACACAATAGTTGCACATTCCGTTTCCAAATTGCCGCTGAATCTTGCCCTAAATTGCAACATCACCAAAAACTGCGTCTTTGCAAATAAACTGAAAACAGGAGAGATAAGTCTGGAATCGGACGCAGATGGGCCAATTCTATTTTCCGAATATTTTTTCCCTCCAGCGCCAACAGTACTAATATGGGACGAGTGCACAATATCGCACAAGCATGCATTAGAGGCGTTGAACCGCAGCTTGCAGGACAGCGTTGTTGTGTTGATCACAGGCGACTGTAGTCAGACCCTGCCAGTCATTGCAGGGGACACACCGGTGGATGAAATAAACATAATATGTCTCAAAGCGTCGTCGCTGAGGTCCAGGATCAAAAATCTGCGTCTTATGTTAACTGTACAAAGACAACGAAGCAGGCGTCTTAGCAAATAAACTGATTCAAATAGGAGAGAATCGTCAGGAATCTGGAGGCAGATGGGAATATTCTATTTTCTAAAGATTTTTTTCAGCCAACAGAGGGTGAATGGATGGATGAATTATTATGCACGTTTTACCTATTTTTGAGGTTCATGTAGGAAAATAAGAATAGTGGTTTTTAGAGAATCAAATTCCGGACTTCATGCTCAGTAGTCGCGCTTAGGGCTACTGGATCAACAAGACAGACACACATTTTTCAACGTGAACGAAGTCGCGGGCATCAGCTAGTATATAATAAAAACATTACGTTTAACAATTTTAATTAGTGGTCCACCTAGGTCCTGGACCCAGCCCAGGGGGGGGTCATGACCCCCCTGACCCCCCCCCTGGATCCGCGCCTGGACATAATACATTAATTCATTCGTCGGAGAATAAAGGTACGACGAATTCTTGCACTAATGAAAACAAATCAAACGGTAGCTCGTCCCATTCCGTATCAACGTCATCACCCACTGACGCCGTGGCTAGCACTGATGTGCGTGCTAATAATTTAACTTTGGCTGCGGATCTCAGTTCGTTAAGTAGTGAGCGTAAACAACACGGTGTGTTATTGTCCACCGCTCTTATCAAGTTATGTGATCAGAATGATCGTGAGCACATAGTGCGGGCCCTGCTTGATAGCGGCAGTACATCGTGTTTTATGACGGAACGGTTATGTACACGGCTTAACTTAAATACTAGTCAGATAAATGGATCGGTCTATGGCATTAATAACGTAAGTTCTCGCGTAGGCAAAACATGTCATGTGAAAATGACGTCATTAGATAATAGTTATGTTTCTAAGTTTTATTGTTTTGTTTTGCCATCGATAACGACTGTTGTGCCTTGTCGTGAAGTCGATAGGTATTTCGGATCTGAATATTCCAGATAATATCTGTTTGGCTGACCCTAACTTTTACAAGCCTTCAGAAGTAGATATCTTAATAGGAGCGGATCTCTTCTGGGACTTGGTTGGTTCACAGATAATTAGACTAGGAGTAGGTAAGCCCGTGTTATGTGAAACGCTGTTAGGCTGGATTATTTCTGGCCCTGTTACCTATAATAATGGTAAATTATTGTCAAATAATATTTCGTGCAATTTAACTCATACTGATTCCCCCAGCAAGGATGATTTAAATAGAATTCACTCCGATTTAGAGAAATTCTGGAATCTAGAAGAGATTAGTTCACAATCCTCGCATTATTTACCCGAGGAAAAGTTGTGTGAAGAGCATTTTGTCAAGAATACGACACGTTTAGACAGCGGACATTTCTGTGTTCGTATTCCTGTTAAGCAGAACCCTTCTATTTTAGGAGAATCTTTCAAAAGGGCTTCTAAGTGTTTATATTCCCTAGAACGCAGACTAAAGTCCAAGCCAGAGTTTGGTCAATTATATCGCGACTTTATGTCTGAATATGAGACTTTAGGACATATGACCGAAAATAAAAATAATGACAGTCCCAGTGGATATTTCATACCACACCACGGGGTACTGCGTGAATGTAGCACAGCTACCAAACTTCGTGTAGTTTTTAATGCAAGTTGTGTTACGTCTTCAGGGGTATCCTTCAATGACGTGCAGATGGTGGGTCCTACAGTGCAGGACGATCTCATATCTATACTTCTTCGGTTTCGACAACACAAATTCGTCATAACAGCTGATGTTGCGAAAATGTATAGATGTATATACGTCCACCCATCAGATAGGTACCTCCAAAAGGTTCTGTGGCGTGATAATGCATGCGATCCTGTTAAGGTTTTCAAATTGAATACCGTTACATATGGTACAGCTAGTGCACCATAATTATCTTGCTACACGTTGCCTCATGCAAATAGGGATGGATTATCAATCCAATGACACTAACTCTTCAAGCTCAATGGGTGAGTCATCCTCAGATAGCAGAAATAAGATAGCTGACGTCATCATGCATGATTTTTACGTTGATGACCTCTTGACAGGAAGTGATGATTTGAATGAGGTTATGTTTATCCGCACAGAGGTCACCAACGCACTAGCATCTGCTTGCATGCCGCTTAGAAAGTGGAGATCCAACGTCCCTAGTTTAGTCTCTGGAGCTGAGCAGTCGTCATTAGATTTAGAAATGGGATCTAATGAACCTAATAAGTTATTAGGGCTTAACTGGTATTCTAGTTCCGACGAATTTGGGTTTTCAAGTGTAACGTTACCTTGTAAGGATTCTGTTACTAAGCGTGATGTACTTTCGGCCATAGCACGTATTTTTGACCCTTTAGGACTTTTATCTCCTTGCGTAGTTACAATGAAAATGTTTCTACAACGAATGTGGTTAGATAAGCTCTCGTGGGATGAGCCATTATCCCCGCCACTTAATGCTAGTTGGAATGCTATTGTCAAAGCATTGCCATTTGTCAATAACTATCGTGTTCCAAGACACGTTGGAACACGATAGATGTGATGCACATAATACACTGGAATTACATGTATTCACAGACGCATCAGAGCGTGCGTATGGTGCGTGCGTCTATGTACGTAGTACCAATGATGAGGGTGAGTACATGGTTCGTCTCTTAGCTGCTAAAAGTCGAGTGGCGCCGATTAAGCCGACCACCATTCCAAGGTTGGAATTGTGTGGCGCAGTGGTCGGAACTCGTTTATGCGAGAAGGTTGTGAGCTCAATGAGACTAAAGTTTAGTCATGTTTATTGCTGGACTGACTCCACTGTCGTGTTGGGATGGTTGCAGATGCTACCTTCTAAGCTTCAGCCATTTGTGCGAAATCGCGTTGCTGAAGTTTTAGACAAGACGGGGCACTGTACTTGGCGACACATCCCAACCGCCAAGAACCCTGCAGACCTACTATCACGAGGCGTGGATATTAGTGTTCTGCAATCTTTGGACTTATGGTGGAGTGGTCCCAGTTTTTTGAAGCAGGTTCAGTCTCATTGGCCGTCTCAACATAAATCATTGGAGTCCGACCAGCCGGAAACTCGACCTCATGCTTTATTGAGCGCTAGTGTTCGTTGTAATAATCAATGTGATACAATCATCGATTTTAATCGTTTTTCTAGTTATTTAAGGTTAATCCGTAGTGTAGCAACAGTTTTAAGGTTTATAAAATTGTGTAGGAAGCTTCCTTCTCCCAGTTTTCTATCACAAGTCGAGTTGCAGGATGCATTAAATATTATAATAATTAGAAGTCAGATTGAGTCATTTCCCGAGTACAAATTACTCATTAATAATCAAAAGTTGCCTCATAAAAGCGCCCTAATAAAATTTAACGTATTTTTAGACGATAATAAAATCATGCGTGTTGGAGGACGCTTAGCAAATTCAACTTTTTCTTTTGATAAAAAGCACCCTATTCTTATACAGTCCACTCATAAATTTACGAAGTTACTTTTCGAATATGAACATATAAAGCTTATGCATGCAGGCCCTCAGTTATTACTGGCTTCAATTAGAGATTCATACTGGCCTATAGGCGGACGGAGCCTGGCAAAGAGTTGTTATCGTAATTGCGTGCGTTGTTGTCGCATGTCGGGTAGAACAGTTACTCCTTCAATGGGTAATTTACCGCAGCAGCGTCTCCTTCCAGGTGGTTATCCTTTTCAAAACACTGGTGTCGATTATGCTGGTCCCATCATGGCTGCTAGTAGGCAGGGTCGGGGATGTAGGCTGGTAAAAGTGTACATAGCCATTTTTGTGTGCTTCACCACCAAGGCTATCCACTTAGAGCTGGTGAGTGACTTAACTAGCAATAAATATCTACTAGCTTTATTTAGATTTATCTCGCGACGGGGAAAACCCAGTGACATCTACTCCGACAACGGTACCTCTTTCGTTGGTGCCTGCAACGAACTTTCGAACTTCCTCAAATCTAATTGCAATTCCTTGGGCGAGCAGTTGGCTAATGACGGAATTAAATTTCATTTTATACCCGCGTATACTCCTCATTTCGGCGGACTCTGGGAAGCGGGTGTGAAGTCAACTAAATATCATCTCAGGCGAGTGTTGGGAAATTGTCATTTAACCTTCGAAGAACTTAACACCATATTAGTCCAGATTGAGGCGATATTGAATTCACGTCCACTGACGCCGCTATCATCCGATCCAGCGGATTGCACAGCACTGACTCCGGGTCATTTTCTTGTTGGTCGACCGCTGACGTCACTCCCACAGCAAGATGTACAGAACCACTCCACTGCTTCATTGTCTCGTTTCCAACGAATCGAGCAGCTTCGTCAGCATTTTTGGACTCGCTGGAGTAAAGAATTTGTGTCCGAGCTGCAGCAGAGGACCAAGTGGCATACCAGCAAAGATATGCTTAAGTTGGGTTCTTTGGTCATCATAAAGGAGGACCATCTTCCTCCTCTGAAATGGAGATTGGGGAGAGTCGTCGTCGTTCATCCGGGATCAGATGGAATTATTCGTGTGGCAGACGTCAAAACATCCACTGGAGTCGTCAGAAGAGCCTTCAATAGGATTTGCCCACTGCCCGTTGATTCTGCGCTTGGTTGAAAGCGCCTCTGCTGCTTCCAACGTCCGGGGGCATGTTCGAGCTAAACGCCTGCTCGTTTGGAATGAGCAAGAAATCAACGTTGCGTAGTAAATAGTATGTAATTAGATGTAAGGATTTTATGTACTTGCTTGTCATTTTTTTCTTCCATTTTTGTTCGTCATCAAAGCAATACACGTTTGACTAAGTATCAGCATTTTCTGGAGTTTCTTTGAAAAGTCACCTAAAATTCCCCCACAATTGTAATGGTAAAGGTTTAGATTACTGTGATTCCCACACTATTCAATTAATAGAATTCTTGACTTAGCTAGTTAATTCGGGTGTTACAGCACACTTAATAGTTCTGCAAAATCAATATTGTTAGGTCAGGAAATTTAAAAAGGTTTTTCAAAGAGGTCTATTGTATATACCAAAATTCCACACCTGGAATCACAATCTTGTATTAAGTTATTAAACCAATTAAGTACTTTCCTAATGATTCAATTACACTAAAAGATTGTATTAAAAACTGTAACTCTTTTAGCACTAGCATCTGCACAGAGAAATTAAACTTTAAGCCTAATAAAAATAAAAAATATTACTTTTGATTCAAAAAAAAAAAAAAAAAAAAACGAAGATTTAATATAAACCGGCCAGGTACCATTGATTCTGTTGCCATATATATATTAGAAAAAACCCTAACGTTTGCCCAGCTTTAACCTTCAAACACTATATAGATAAAACTGTTTGCTTACGTGTCATGTGTCAAGAAGATTCTTTATTTTGAAGTTATCAAACCACATAAGAAAGTGGGTTCTCAAACTTTTTCTCACTGGGTAAAACAAGTTCTAGAAAAAAGTGGCATAGATGTAAAATTGTATGGGACACACAGTACAAGGTACGCATCTGCGTCTGCTCATAGAGCAGGTGTCAACCTGGAAGTTATTCGAAAGGCCGCAGGCTGGAGTGAATCTTCCCAATTCCCATGTATTCCAAAAATACTATAATAAGAATGTACCTCCCCATAACTAAACTGAATTTGTAGATGCACTGTTTAGATGATTATTTATTATTGTTGTACCTTAGTTTTATGATTATTACAAACAAATGTAATTAGCATTACGTTTCAGTAATTAAAACGTATTAAATAGCGTATTATTTTATCGATCGCTTTAATGTCATTTTTTTTCGATGCTCTAAACATCTGCATGTAAACTGTAATCATCTTCGGGAGAGATACGAAGTATAATTAAGAATCAAACGAACTTACCTAGTGAAGTTTGATATCTAATTATACGAGTGTCTTGACCGAAGATGATTACACTCCCTCCCTCCCTGATAATCCCGAAACCTATCGAAAAAATCGAACTCTAAAAAATGAGTCAAGGATTGTCGTTGCAGCGTAATGGCGGCTTGCACTACAGTGGGGGGAAATAGTCAATACACTACTTTTTATCCTATTTTTTAATTTATTTAAAAATAAATTCTCTAAAAAGTGTGATAAGGACAGCATCAACTCTCGTACTGCTGCATGTAAACTGTAATCATCTTCGGTCAAGACACTCGTATAATTAGATATCAAACTTCACTAGGTAAGTTCGTTTGATTCTTAATTATGAAAACAGATAAAACTTTAGATTTGGATTAAATATTAAATAAATTGTTATAAAAATTTAGAAAAATTTTCTAAGTTTCGGAGGGTGAAAATTTTTTCAGGTGTAGGTCAATAAAATATGGTCAGGGAGTAGGCGGAGCACTACTCTAGTCTGTCCCCACTGAAAACAGCACGAAAAACGCGTGTATAACACTAAAGATATTATTATCAACGTTTTGCTAAAATTTTCGTTTATGTAGTCCTGGTAAGGTTAGGTTAGGTTTGGTTTCGTTTATGTAGTCCTGGTAAGGTTAGGTTAGGTAAGGTTTCGTTTATGTAGTCCTGGTAAGGTTAGGTTAGGGTTTTTGTTTTGCGAGTAGGCAAAAATTTTTGTGAGTTAGCCGCACGTGCGGCACGTCCAGAGAACGGGCTCCGCGCGGGCTAGCCGAATAAGGAATAAAAAATGGGTAGTCGGAAAGAAAAAAATTAGGTTATCCCACAAAAACCAGTTTTTAGGAAAAAAAAAATAGAAAACAACCCCCTATCTCTGAACCCAGGACCACGGAACGCGGCCAAAAGTGCAGGGATGGAGGGTAAGTATGCCTGAGACTATTTAAAATTATGAAAACAGATAAAACTTTAGATTTGGATTAAATCCTTACATAGTATAAAACAAAGTCGCGTCTGTTTGTTTGTTTGTTTGTCTGTATGCTTAAATCTTTAAAACTACGCAACGGATTTTGATGCGGTTTTTTTTAATAGATAGAGTGATTCAAGAGGAAGGTTTTAGTATATAATTTGAACGACATCCACGCGGGTGAAGCCGCGGGCATCAGCTAGTATTAAATAAATTGTTGTAAAAATTTAGAAAAAATTTCTGTCGGAGGGTGAAAATTTTTTCAGGGGTAGGTCAATAAAATATGGTCAGGGAGTAGGCGGAGCACTACTATAGTCTGTCCCCACTGAAAACAGCACGAAAATCGCGTGTATAACACTAAAGATATTATTATCAACGTTTTGCTAAAATTTTCGTTTATGTAGTCCTGGTAAGGTTAGGTTAGGTTTGGTTTCGTTTATGTAGTCCTGGTAAGGTTAGGTTAGGTTAGGTTTCGTTTATGTAGTCCTGGTAAGGTTAGGTTAGGGTTTTTGTTTTGCGAGTAGGCAAAAATTTTTGTGAGCTAGCCGCACGTGCGGCACGTCCAGAAAACGGGCTCCGCGCGGGCTAGCCGAATAAGGAATAAAAAATGGGTAGTCGGAAAGAAAAAAATTTGGTTATCCCACAAAAACCAGTTTTTAGGAAAAAAAAATAGAAAACAACCCCCAATCTCTGAACCCAGGACCACGGAACGCGGCCAAAAGTGCAGGGATGGAGGGTAAGTATGCCTGAGACTATTTAAAATTATGAAAACAGATAAAACTTTAATGTTGCGCTGTCGAACTTGTGTCTTATAACATTATTATTATTTCTATATACAGGGTACCTAAACACAATTATGTATTATTTTATGAAAAATTGGACAACTTACTCAAAAGACTTAGTTCTGGGACAAATAAAAACATTATTCTTGCAGGAGATTTTAACCTTGACGTATTAAAGAGAAATAAAATAACTCTTGAATTTGAATATTTTCTCTTACAATATAATTTAAAACTAGCACTTTACAAACCAACAAGACTCAGCAGTAATACCTGCATCGATAATTTTGCACATAGTTACAAAAGGGGCTGCAAAGCTGAAATCTTAGATCTAGCCCTCTCGGATCACACATGTCAAATACTGAAAGTGCCCATTAAAACAACTTGCAAATTACAACAATGGAAATGTAAAAAGAAAGATTACTCGGAAGATAATTTAACCAAATTTAAAAATCTCCTAGGCAGTTTATCTTTCGTAGAAGTCTTTAAAGCTAAAGATGCAAACGAGTCTTTTGAACCCTTCATGGAAGATTTCTTATTATTATATAAATTATGCTTTCCAGAAAAGATAGTGTACACACCGGGACTTACAGCTTAGTACGGCCGGTGTTCCAAGTGTGTACGATGTGACTACGTTTGAGATAATTGAACCTGGATCTGTACCTAAAGCCCAACTGACGCCAAACCTAGCCCTACAGTAACTATACCTAGCACCCCAGTTATCCTAGCCCTAGCCTACCATATACAAACCACACCAAACGTAGGTTACGTTGGTTGTACGAGAGGGAAGTCTGTCACAAGGAGACCTACGGTGACAGACGGAATTTGGGTAGGAAGAGGGTTTTGTGTACGTCGTGCAATGTACACAGGAAATGGTTTTCTTACTGCCGATCCCACAGACTCATAGGACCGATGATGGCTAAAGGTGTCTTGGCCACAGTAAGAGGAAGTAAGGAGATAAATCACACTCGACTCCAGCTTGATGACTAATTTTATTACAATAATGAACTTAATTATATACAATTTTTGTGGTAAATACACATTGATGGCTATTTACATGTGTGTCGTGTGTGTATCGAGCCGATGAAGCGAAGATCTCAGTAGGCCACCTCTTAGTGCTGACGGTGTGCTGGTGTTGCCGGCGCGTGGACCGTATGTGTGTCGCTGACGCTGTGATGCTATTGTTGGCGCGTGCAACTATGGTATGTTCACGGCTGAACATTCTGGCGCCTCTCAGGACCTAGGCTCCAGTTGGTATAATTCGATAGTTTCGTGTTGACGTGGTAAACTGTACACAGGTTCCGTTGTGATAGTTGGTTGGCCTGTTGTCGGTTTGGTAGTTGTCTTGTTGGCAGCAAGCGAGTTTGGTTCTCTTGCTGGTTGGTTCTCTGGCTCGGGACTTGTTCTTCTGGTCTTGTACTGCAATGTGACTCCAATCCATCTCAGTATGGCTGGGCCGTAGCAAACTAAAAACAAAAAGATTAAAAACATGATTATACACGATATTGCACTAGTTAAGTATGCGTGAGAACTGATTTGACTCCAAATAGTGCTATCTAATTCGGTTTGTAAAGCATTTTCTTGAATAACTAGGTTCTGAAAAATCTCTTTTGAGTTATCTACGACTTCTTCCTCTTTGGTAATGTTTAGCATGGATTTAGTCACCATTTGCGTTGTTATGGGAAAGTCTATTTGTTTTGAGTATGATGTTACTATCGGTACCTACTGAAACAATTCTTTTGGCAGTTAATATATTATTAGTTGTTTTAATAATGCAGTTATCTGCGATTCGTATTACACCAACATTTTGAAGCTCGAATTCTTCTCTTTGTCCATCACAAAGTATTGACGTCGTAACTCGATCTCGTACAATGAATAACCAAGTGTTTGGCATGTAAAGTTGTTTCCATATTATTTTATTGGATAAATAGTATGTTTTAGTAGGACATTTCGTCTGTGTTTGGTTTTTGAATAGTTGATTTACAATGCAATTTTCTTTTAATTGCATGTTTTTCACGGCCCCAGGAAAGCAAATAAAATGGTTAGTCCATTCTAAACAACGTTTGAACTCCTCATAGTCCAAGTCAAAATACATTTCGTTGTTGTAATCTAACCCTATGTAAGCTTTAGGTACTTCTATACTTTGGGCTAACTTGTCAGAGTTTATCTTTGGGACTGGTGTAACATACATTAAAGTATATTTAGTTATCTCTTGTATAGGAAAATAGGCGTATACTTTTATATGAGTCTTGTTCTCATATATCTTGGTGTCTAGTAACTGTTGTTGAACGATTCTTAGTTTAGATGGTAATTTTTTGTTTGCTGATGATATTAGGTCAGTGACGTTCTTTGGTGTTAAGACACTATAAACTGTCGCCTTGGTTAAGTATATCTCTAATAGTCCGTTGTAATAATCCATGATTTCTTCCATGTAATTATATGCTAACTGGTATGTCTGCATAATATGTATGTTTACACTGTTGTGGTCGACCGTACTGAACCAATGGTTGTTACTCTCGATGTAACCTATGACTTGGTTTAATTTAGTTTGAAATCCTATAAGTTTCTGTTTTATTCTTTCTTCAGTTTTGTTTACTTGTGAGATTGTTGATATCATGAATTTGGTTTGATGGTTGGCAGCTTCAATTAACTTTTTTTGGTTTAAATTTAATGTGTCTATATCTCGGTATGCTTCATCATTCACTCCGAAGATAGCAGTTAGTAACTCTCCCCATATTCCCCTTTTCTTCCTAATCTGGTTCACTTCTGTCAAATATTCTTTAGTTCGCTCTAATTTTGATGTCTCTTCTAATAAATGATGGTGCAATTGTTTGCAAAATCCGGAAGTTGTTATTTGTTCAGCATTTGTACATAGTTGACTGAATTGTGACGTCATTGTTTTTGTTTTGACAAGGTCTTGCTCTAGGTGTTGTTTTTCATAATTTATTTCTATCCTAAACATTCCTCTATCAATGCTTGCCGTTCCTATTTTTTCAACATAAAATCCTGGTGGTACTGTTTTTACAGAGTATGTCGTTGTAGTTGATTTTGCTGAACCCAATATTTGTAACATGATGAATAGCAACGTGAACCATTTAGATATTTTATTACATTGTTTGGGTTGATTAGTTTTGTTTTTTCTTAGGATTGTAACGGTATTTGTTTGTATTGACTGTTTAGGTTCATTGCTACTACTACACGTATTTGTTTCAATTGGCAATGGTATTAATGTGTGAATTGATCGTTTTTGAGTTGTTCCTGACGACTTTTGAAGTGTTACTACTCGGGATAGGTCGTCGTTGCCCGTATGTATTTCCTTTATTTTTGCAAGTGGCCATTTGCTAGGCGATACTTTTTCATCTTTTATAATTACTAGAGTTCCAACCGACAAGTTTCCTTGATTAGTTTTCCATTTGTACCTTTGTTGAAGTTGGTGTAAATAGTCTTTAGTCCAGCTTTTCCAGAAATCTTTTTTCATTTTTTGGATTTGTTTCCATCTGTTTATATGATCTGTATTAGTTTCCGATAGCGGGTCTGGTACCCCTACCGCTTCTCTGCCTATTAGAAAGTGACTTGGTGTTAACACGATGTTATCGTTTATATCTTCACTTAGTGCACATAATGGTCTTGAGTTTAAACATGCTTCAGTTTGGTGCAAGAACGTGCTCATTTCTTCATAAGTTAGGGTCTGCTCTCCTATCACTCTACGCAAATGGTGTTTCATAGATTTTACTCCTGCTTCCCAAATCCCTCCGAAGTGGGGGGATGATGGAGGAATAAAGTGCCATTGTATTCCAATATTGGTCAACGTGTTTTGAAAGTCGTCAGACTGGGTTATGTCTAACATTTCTTTATACAAGTAATTGGCAGTGCCTACGAAATTCGTCGCGTTATCACTATACATGTGTGATACTGGACCTCTGCGTGCCATAAACCTCCGTAGTGCTGCTATAAACGTTTCTGCTGATAAGTCGCCTACCAGCTCCAAATGTACCGCTTTCGTGGATAGGCAAACAAATATCGCAATGTACCCTTTGTAAGATTTATGTCCCCTTCCTTTCATTGTTCTCACTGATATTGGTCCAGCATAATCCACACCTGTGTGACTGAATGGGTACGATTCCGTCACTCTTGGTTTTGGTAATGAACCCATTTTTTGTGAGGCGGTAGATGATCTGTATCTAGTACACTTTACACATTTTCTAATGCTACTTTTCACTGCTCGCTTTCCTCCAAGTATCCAATATTTCTGTCTTATATACGCTAAGGTCATACTATTACCTCCATGTAATGTAGTTAAATGAGCATCATGAATTATGATTAATGTTACATGATGGTCATGAGATAACAGAGTTGGGTGTTTTTGATCGTATGGTAGAATGGAGTTTTGAAGTCTTCCTCCTCTAGGCATGACAACCTGTTTCCTTTCTTCAATGATTGTCCGGCTTTAATTGTTTTGTACTCCTCAGCAAATACTTCTTGTTGCACTAAGCGGAGGAGTTTTTTAGTTGTTGAATTAATTTCCTCACAGCTTAATGGTTTTTTGTATTCTTGTTTATTCACGAATCTGTAGCAATATGATAGTACTCGTATCATCCTTTTGAAACTTGAAAATCTTATCCAGATTTTGTTTTTTGGTATAATAGTTATGTGATAACATCGTTTAATCTCCTCACATATCTCTGGTACAGTTTTCGTACTAGGCATGTTATCACTTTTTAACCACTCTGGTCCATTCCACCATTGTGATAAGTTTTGTAATTTATTTGGTGCAATGCCTCTTGTAATTAGGTCAGCTGGATTTTGTAATGTATTTACATAATTCCATTTTGCTTCTGGTAATGTTCTTTGTATTTCAGATACCCTATTAGCTACGAACGTCTTCCATCGCTCAGCTTCACCCTTGATCCAACCGAGAGTAATCATGGAGTCCGTCCAACAGTAAATATTCGCGATTTGCATTTCCATTCCAGTAATCACTTTTTCCATCAGTTGGGTTAACAATAAAGCTGCACATAACTCCAACTTTGGTAATGTAGTTTTCTGCTTTTTTGGCGCTACCTTTGACTTAGCTTGCAAAAGGGTTACGTTAAATGTGTTGTTATTTTGTATCCGACAGTATATTACTGCACCGTACGCTTTTTCAGAAGCGTCACTGAATCCATGCAGCTCGACCCTCGATTTATTTGAAAAATGACACCATCTTGGTATGGATACCAAGGTAGGTGAAACGGAACGCAAACGACTAACATCGAGTCTATTTTAAATTTTCTTTAAAAATAATTACAATGTTACAATAGAGTTATAAGTGCTATAATTTTAAGTATTAAGTGCTTCTCAAGGCTATACATCGTTGTGGACGGTGGATTGCTTTCGAGCTCAACACAAAAAAATAAACCGAAATATAGCAGAATTTTAATGGAACACACAGACTGACATAGACAAACAAAAAGAACAGATGACATGACGATAACAAAAAAACATATAAAATAGTTAAAACTATCGTGATACAAAGAGGTTGTTATGCGTCGCCAACACTCCCCACCCTAGTGCTGGTACAGCACTCATTACCTACTAGAATAGGAGCTACACGTGCCGCAGACCTCCGCCATGTCCCTGTTTGCGTTTTGAGATCCACCATTCGAATGCGACCGTCAGATCCTGGGAATACGTGGGTAATGATACCCTTTGGCCACGTATTCCGAGGAGACTCGGGATCCACTACAAAAACCAAGTCTCCAACTTGCAATGGCTTTTGCTCTTCCTGCCATGTCTTTCGGGGTAGCAGACTAGGTAAAACTTCTTTTACCCACCTCTGCCAGAACATGTCAGCTAACCTTTGAGCCGTTCGCCATTGTTTTCTTAAATAAAAATCAGAGTCACTGAACTCTCCGACGACAGGCAAGTTTGAAGAACTTCCAAGTAAAAAATGATTCGGAGTAAGAGATTCAATACTACCTGGTTCAACTGAAACGTGTACTAAGGGACGGCTGTTAACCATGTTCTCAATTTCAGCCATCAAAGTACTCAGAACCTCGTCACGAGGTGCCCGCTCATTAAGAACGACTTTCAATGAAGTCTTAACACTACGAATTAATCTTTCCCATGCCCCACCCCAATGGGGACTTAGAGGGGGAATGAATGTCCAATTCATTCCAATATTAACACCTTCCCTTTTGAGAGCTTCTGTATCCAAGTCCTTTAAAGATCGTTGCAATTCCTTGTCAGCCCCTTTAAGGTTAGTACCATTATCGGAGTACAAATGACGAGGCCAACCTCGTCGTGCGGCCATACGGCGTAACGACATGATAAGCGAGTCTGAAGTAAGCGATGAGGCTATCTCCACATGGATGGCTCGCACGGTGAGGCAAGTAAATAAAACTCCATACCTCTTTTCTTTTCGTCTACCGACAGTAACCTGCATCGGTCCGAACAGATCCAATCCACAGAAGGTGAACGGGCGCTGATGATGGGCCACACGAGCTTTTGGTAAATCACCCATGCGAGGAACTTGCGGGGTACACTTACGTATCCTACAAAACATGCACCTAGACACGACAGACTTAACAGTAGGACGAAGTTTTACTAACCAGTATTTTTGTTTAAGTTCATTTACGACAGTCTCCTGACTTCCGTGGGCTGCCTTCACATGATAGTGACGTACTATAAGTCTAGCCACAGGGTGCTTACCATCGAGTATGATTGGTCTCTTCGCTTCCAGAAGAACATCAGTAGCGGCATCAATGCGTCCGCCTACCCTAAGAAGGCCTTGATCATCTAAGTATGGGGATAATGTAAGTAACCTGCTGGTCCTCTTTAGAGCCTTACCACTCTTGATTGTAGCCAGCTCGTCAGCATAGGACTCCGCTTGTGCCGCCATCAGTAGTAACCGCTCCGCTTGCTCCATGCGGGCGCAATCCACTGCAGCTTGGACACCCTTACACCTATCAACAAATTTGAGCACCGTTGCCATGGTACGCACTAGTCGCAGCCATGAAGAAAATCGTTGTGAATCTGGTACAGGTAAGTCAACAGGTACGTCTTGCAGCAATGAGACAGTAGCAGTAGGTTCACACGGATCTTTCTTAATAATATCTTTCGGCCACAAAGACTCGTCCAGAAACAAGAATGCAGGACCATTGAACCATTGTTCAAGGTAAGTGGTATCAAATGATTCCCTGGTAGCCAAATCGGCAATGTTCATTTTAGTGGGAATGTAATTCCACTCGTCTATGCGTGTCAACTCGTCAATCTCGCCCAGCCGATTTGCTTCAAATGTTTTATACGTACGTGTGTTGTTGCGAATCCAGTGAATGACTGTAGTGGAATCACACCAATAGAACTTACGCTCTGGAGTCATCCGGTGTTCTTTGACAATAGTGCTAGCTAAACGTGCACATAGCAAAGAAGCTTGTAATTCAGCTCGCGGCACTGTTAATGGTTTAACTGGCATCACTCTGCTTTTACTAGCTATAAAAGAAACGTGAACTTTACCATTTTCAAGCCATCTCCAGTACGCTACGGCTGCCATAGCTTTTGTAGAAGCGTCGCTAAAAACGTGTAATTGTAAGCTGGTATAAGAACCATCTACAAAGTTCCCGCCTGTAGTGGCGGCAGCTGTAGAGCTCCCACTAGAATACCATCTAGGAACGCGAACCTTACCTATATCTTTTAGTAGATCAATCCATTTTTGCCATTTGTAAAAAATTGCATCAGGAATCTGATCATCCCATCCGATTTTTTGTTGCCAGGTATCTTGCAACATTATTTTACCTTGGATTGTAAAAGGAGATAGAAAACCTAAAACATCAAAAATGGACATAATTACCTTTAACATTAGACGTTTTGTAGGCCGTATTTTACCCTGAATGACGTCTAAGGGAAGTTTTTTAAAAGAAACGTCAAAGCTTAAATTATCCTCAGCAGGATACCAGATGAGCCCTAGTGTTCGATCACTTTCATGCTGTTGACCTCCCTTGAAGCTCACAGCAGCGGCACCTAACGACTCTGTAGGTAAACTGTTCAATACCTCGACGCTGTTGCTGGTCCAATTCCTAATCTCGAACCCCCCAGACATGTGTATATACCTTATATTCTTCACCATCTCGATCGCGCTCGCTTCATCGGGTATCCTGTCAATATAGTCATCCATGTAATGGGAATTCCATATAGCATTGACAGCATCAGGCAGCGATGACTCATACCGTTTTGCATTTTTATTTTTAATAAACTGAGCAACAAACGGCGAGCAATTGGCTCCGAATATAAGCGACGTCATTACGTACGTTTTGACGTTTTCTGTGGGGGAATTTCTCCACAAAAACCTTAAAGCGTGCTGGTCTTCGTCATGGATTTTGACTCTTAAGAACATGTCCTTTATATCACCTGTTACCGCTATTTTATTCTCTCTAAAGCGCAGCATTATTCCAAAAAGTGGTAATAAAAGGTCAGGTCCCGTGAGCAAATAGTCATTGAGACACTTACCATTAATCCTATCCGCTGCGTCAAAGACCAGTCGCAACTTTTTCTTGTTGGGATTGTCAACTCCAAAATGAGGCAAATACCATTTGCATGGCAATATTGAATTGCCTTCAGCCAGTTCCTTAGCAAACCTATTTTCTAATAAATGATCAACCCGTTCCTGATACCTTTCTGCAAAACCTGAATTTTTACCCATTTTTCTTTCGATACCTTGTAGTCTTCTGAATGCGTTGGGGTATGAGTCTGGCATCTTGCGGTTTTCATCCTTCCAGGGAAGACCAACCACCCAACGCCCGCTAACAAGCTCAGCCGATCGTTCCAACTGGGCTATGGCTCGGACCTCATCATTGTTCTGGCGAGGTTTGCTGAGAACACCTAACGAATCTATGGTAAAGAAACGTCGGACTTCCTCATGCAAGAACCTATCATCTAGAGAAGTAGCACTTACCTCTTCACTATCGTTGATGGTCAGGATAGCATCAATGCAGTTGGTGTGATGGTTAGCGGCCACTGCCTGGGTCTTGCTCTGCGACACGCGTACTCTACCATGTACGCACCAGCCTAAGGGGGTAAGTGTGGCGGACGGCTCATTTACTTTACCTAACATAACTTTTTCAGAAAGTAATAACTCGAAATTATCTTGGCCAATTAACAATTCAGGCTTTGAGTCAGAAATACAGAGGTTATTCTTAATATTCATAAGATAAGGATACTTATTACAATCTACAACAGATACATTATGAATAGGCAAACTTAATTCTCTAACAGAACGCATTCTTATGTTAAATATTCTGTCATTATGTTTAGCAGCAATGTCTACATTGACAACTGTTGATACAACTGTAATTACAATGGCACTTTGGAGGTAATAGAAAAAACTTTTGGAGAACATTTCAAGTACTGCCGTTTTTCGAATCCTGGTAGTTCTTTTAAAGAACAAATGTCAAATATAAAAAACAAGATTTGTGACTTTGGCGAACAAGACTATTGTATAATTATGATCGGGGAAAGTGATTTTAAGACAAATGTACCCCCAATTGAATTGGTTAACTCAATCAGAGAAACATTAAGCCAAATAAAAAATACAAATATAATTTTATGTACTCCCACATATATTAGAGGAGCCCTTATTTATAATTACCGCGTAGAAATATTTAATAATTTGCTATATATGGATATTCAACACTATAATTATGCATATTTCTTTGATTCAAATTATAACTTAACTTTTGACATGTTTTCATACAATACTGGTAATTTATTGACATCTGGGATAAAATGTAACTATGATTGTATATTTAAGCGCATTCTTATTGACATACAAGCTGAATCAACACTGCCAACATTGTTAACGACGCAGAATAACTGTACCGAACGTAGCTTTTTTCGTTCCATCTCGTAGCATACACCAACGACAAAAATTATGTTTGACTAATTTTACACTAATTTTCCAAAATATCCAAAGCATCGGAAACAAAGTAGAACTATTAGAAGAATTACTTTTAGATTCTGAAGTTGATTTTATCTCACTATCAGAATTGTGGAAAAATAAAAATTGTTGTGAATCAATCGTGCCCCAGGGATATAAAATGGCGTCTATTTTTTGTCGCAAAACCCGCGAAGGCGGAGGAGTTTGTATTATTATAAAAGACTCTTTAGATTTTATTGAACGAACTGACATTGTAAATCACTCAAAGGAGTATGTGATAGAATTTAGTGCTATTGACATTCCCAAACTAAACTGTACTTTTATAGGACTTTATAGAGCAGATCGCCATATAGATATATTTTTTCAACAGTTGGGAAAAGTTTTACATAAATTAAATATTAAAAAAACACATAAACACTTAATAATAGGAGGAGACTTTAACATAAACGTGTACAATAAAAGTAAACAGACTCTGGACTTCTTGAACTTTATGAAAACATTTAACCTGCAACAAATAATCCGCGATCCAACACGAGTAACCAAAAAAACATCCACTTGCATTGACCTACTTTTCACAAACTACCCACCGCTTATAAACAAAGCAACTATCAAAGATTATGGACTATCGGACCATAAGGCAATACATGTCCAGTTAAATGTAGACGTTCTAGCAATTAACAATAGTAAAACTTGGTTTACCAAAAAAAGACTATTTTCTAAAAATAACATCGAATGTTTTAAAAATTCCCTTAAATCAGAAAATTGGGAAACTATACTGAACAGTAGTAATAGTGTACATACAAATTATGAATCCTTCGAAACAATAATAAAACACAAACTTAATAAATATATTCCACTGCAAAGAATAAGAATAAAAAGCATACCGAAAAAAGGATGGCTTACTAAAGGTCTCAAAAAATCATGTGAGCATAAAAGAGTATTAAGAACTATTTTTAATGAAACCAAAAGTTGTGTTATAAAAAAACACTATAAATTATTTAGTAAAATATTAAAATTGACTATTAGAAAATCAAAAAAACTGACATATATTAAACAAATGCAAAAATCTGACAATAAAGTAAAGACAATGTGGAATATAATTAACACAAAAACAGGGAAGACAAAAATAAATAGACGCGAAAATATATCACTCAAGGTAGACAATGAAGAAGTAAAATGTCCGCTAAATGTATCTAATGTATTTAACGAATTCTTTGCGACGGTAGGACAAAACCAAACGTCAAACTCGACCAATAATATTGGAAAATCTGTGGTCAACCCCTCTACTTGTTCAATGTATGTACGCCCGGTAGATCAAAAAGAAATAGTAAATATAATAAGGTCAACTAAAAATAAACACAGCTGCGGTATTGATGACATTCCACCAATTTTATTAAAGCAATGTGCAATAGAACTTTCCATTCCTCTAATGTTTCTAATAAATCAAAGCTTCCAAGACGGCCAATTTCCAGATGCACTTAAAATAGCACTAGTAAAACCAGTACATAAAAAAGGTGACAAGCATATCCCAAGCAACTATAGACCCATAGCACTGCTACCAACATTTTCTAAAATATTTGAAAAAGCTATGTGCAATCAGCTATATACATTCTTAGAAAAGTTTAATATTCTTGACGACGCACAAAATGGATTCAGAAAATGCAGATCAACAACATTGGCAGTATATAAATATGTTCAACAAGCGCTACAACATATAAACGACAAACAACATGTAATTGGGCTACTACTAGACATGACAAAAGCATATGACAAGGTACTTTATGACATCTTACTCACTAAACTAAATGGTTGCGGCGTACGAGGACCTGCTTATTCGTGGTTTAAATCATATTTACATAATAGGACACAAATAGTACAAATTGAAAATTACGACCATAATAAAAATGAGATCAAAACTATTAGATCACAAGAAAGACAAATTACTTGCTCAATCCCACAGGGAAGTGTGTTAGGATGCCCACTATTTTTAATATACATTAATGACCTTCCCAAAATATTAGATAAAGATACCGCTTTACCAGTACTATTTGCAGACGATATTTCAATATTAATTAAATGTGTAAACGTAAATAACCCCAGCCTTCAAATACAAGATGTGCTCCAAACTGTGGATACTTGGCTTCAGATTCACAACTTGGAAATAAATAGTGATAAAACAAAGATGATACAATTTAGATCGTACAAAAAACCACCTCTTAACCTAAAAACGACCTTCAGAAACAAGCAAATAGAAGAAGTCAATACATTTGGCCTACTTGGCATAAACATTGATACTCATATAAACTGGAAGTCACATATAGAACTAGTAAAAACAAAACTATCCAGGTTCACTTACGCTATGTTTCAAATTAAACAAAGCACTAACACACAAACAGCTATGGCTGCTTACTACGCATACGCATACTCATGGCTACGATATGGCGTAATGTTATGGGGAAATAGTGTTAACGCAGAGGAACTATTCATTATGCAAAAGAAGTGTATAAGAATTTTAGCTCAAATAGATAATACGGAGACCTGCAAACCACACTTCATAAAGTATCAGATTCTAACTCTGCCGTCTATATACATACTTGACATTTGCGTATTTGTTTTTAAAAATATCAACAAATTCACTAAAGTTGAAGATACACACAACGTCAACACTCGCCATAAAAAGAGGTTATGCGCTCCACCCTCAAGAATCAAAATGTTAAGCGATAGCCCATATTATATGGCAATAAAAATATATAATAAGCTACCCAGCACGTTTAAAACTGAAAAATCCGTAGCAATATTCCAAAGAAGGCTAAAACTATATCTCATCCAAAAATGCTTTTACTCAGTCAAGGAATATTTAGAATCTAGTCTAAAATAACGACTGTACAAAAGTGGCGATCTGACCTATAATACAAACAATAATATTTACCCTGTCCTAATTTAACTCTGTATAAAATAAATAATTGTGTTAGGTACCTGAGAAAAATGACATTAATATTGCTGACTAATTGTATTGTATCCACTATCATTGACATTTAATTTTGACATATCCATAATTTCTTTATTTAATTGTACTACATAATATAAATAAAATAGATATCTCAGTGTCATGTATATTGCATGCTAAAATAGATGATAAGGACAGGCGAATAATAGATTGCAATGCTTGTAAAAGGCTGCTAAGTTATAAGTACTAACCAAAATATACCTAACACCACATTGTTACACTTGGTTCGCAATAAATGTTTTGACTTTGACTTTGACTTTGATTCACAAACCATTTTATCATTGGACCACGCTCCGCGCACTGATAGTGATTCGCGACGGCCGCGCAGCCCGAGGCGCTCACTGAGGTCTGCACTTATTAACGATACACTTGAACCGTCATCGAGAAGTGCGGTGGTGTTTACGACACCGTTTGGTCCAAGTACACGAATCGGCACTACTTTTAAAAGTACTTTGACACTACCACTCGCGTTGATATGCGTTATAGTTTCCGGTGGAGCTGATGTTGACTCTGGTGGTGGCGACTCCGGTTCTAGTTGGCCTCCTGCCGTAGAGGTGTTGTTGTCCGTCACCACGTAGTGGAGCAGGCGATGATGCGGTTGGCCACAGTTATCCTTATCGCACACTGACGCAGGGCATGTCTGGCGGTCGTGTCGTGATACCAGACACTTATAACAAAGGCCACTCTTCTTCACGTATTGCCATCTGACCTTTCGCAGTGCTCTTTTGAAAGGTTTGCAATCTGTTAGCTTGTGTTTCGATTTGCGACAAAACTGACACTTAGCGTCAGTTTGTGTATCTTGGACTAGCACAGTTTGTGAACGTGTATTGTCATAAGATTTGCCTTTAGGATAATCATTTCGCCCTATAGTGAAAATACTAGCAGTGCTAGATATTTTAACGGCCTCTTCGGTAAGAAATTCAGATAGTATGACTAACCTTGGTTTCTTCTGTTCGGTAATCGGCTTGTAGCTGTAGTCTGACCACTTTGAAAGAAGTACAGCTGGTAGTTTGGTCAAAATAATTGGCACTATGCTGATACCTTCTAGGTACTCCCTACGTCCAATGGCTCGCACCGATTCTACATAATTTTGAAGTTTAACTGCGAATGGAACTATTTCTTTGTAGTATTCTTGTTGTAGCGGTTGTAGTTTTTTAATGTCCTGTAGAACTCGGGAAATAATGCAATCTGAATTACCAAATCGTAGTGCCAACGTCTTCATAACCTTATCAGGCGACGTGGCACTGATGAATAAAGCATTTACTGCGTCCTTTGCCGGGCCTCGTAAGCATTTCCGCAGTCTCCAAAGATTTTCTTGATCTGTAAATTTACAGATGTCCGTTGACTCGACGTAGGCTTGATGGAATTGTAGCCAGTCCATTGGGTCACCTGCAAACACTGGCAGATCCTTCGGAGTGCTGAGGCGGCTGAGTAGCCGGTCGTTATGTGAGGGTGCGCTATTTTGGTTCTTAGTGGACATATCCTTAATTGCAGTAGCTAATACCTGTACCGTTTGATTCAGCGCAGTCAGAGTACCGTCAGGCAGCGGATGCGGCAGCGATGGCGGCGGCGGCTGTGACGGCGCGTGCAGCGCGCGCGTCGGTGACGATGCTAACTGCGGCTGTTGCAACTCGCCCGTGTTGAAACCATACTCGGGGGCTTGTTGCACCATTGGTGGTTCTATGTGGGTGCTTTGTTGCTCCACCCATTCCTCGATGTTGCTTGGAGGAAGACTTTTCTCTTCGTTATGTGGACTGTATCCCTTTTGTTCTTCCTCCTCGCTAAGTTCTGCTAGTTGTGCCTCCAACGTTTGATCAACGAGCTCTAACCGTATTTTGGCCTTTTCCTTTGCAGCTTCTAACTGCAATCGGAGCCTTGCGCTCTTGTAGCTTTTATAGCTTACGCTTCTAGATTTGCAGGAAGAATGTGTTTTTGTTACAGATGAGGTACTTACTGCGTGAGGCACATTTTCTGTATTTTGTTGGTGCTCGAGCAATTGTTGTTCGCGCCGCGCCTTTCCCCGTGTCGTAACGCCTTCTTGTGGGGGCGGCGGCGTGCGATACATGATCCGGCCGAATGACCAAATGTGGACGGTGGATTGCTTTTGAGCTCAACACAAAAAAATAAACCGAAATATAGCAGAATTTTAATGGAACACACAGACTGACATAGAAAAACAAAAAGAACAGATGACATGACGATAACAAAAAAACATATAAAATAGTTAAAACTATCGTGATACAAAGAGGTTGTTATGCGTCGCCAACAATCGTTATCTCCTAAAAACTCAGGTGCAAAGTGACGAAATAAGCAAAGCTCCTGCAGATCATAAAACGTAAACAAATCAGTGACAACAACATAATACTGGACTTGGACTGAATCAGGAAGCCTTCGACACTTTTATTAAAGCAGGTACAATCTTTTATATCACTCATAACGACTTGAATCGATCTAAGTGCAAAATAAAAATCGTTAATTTTCAACTAAGTATTCAAATATAAACAAAGGATTAGTCAGTACACCAAAACTGAGAAAAGCGACATCTATCGGATTATGTCTGCACTACATAGCACACTGTTGAAAGTGATGGATCACACAGAAAATGTCACAATGAGACGTGCGCGTGCGCACTCCGATACAAACCTAGATGAGAGTGTCAATAATCACACACTAGATGGCACTATGCACAGCGTTCCTGATATATCGGAGGATGAAAATGCTGATATCATAACCGAACAGCAAAAACAAATTGATGGCCTGACTACAAAACTATTGAGTGCTAATACCGAAATAGATACATTATTACTAGAAAATGAGACGCTAAAAAAGGCGAACGAAAAGCTAAGCCGCAAAAATTCAATCTATAAACAAATAGTATCCAGTCCAAGCCAATCTCCACTCAAAACCCCTAGAAAGAACAATGGCAGCCGTTCATACATTAAAATAGTTGAGAAGAAATGGTAGTGTCTACATGTCAAAAATATCTTAAAATGTTAAGCTTCAGCCCCTGAGTAACTTTGTTCAAGAATTATGTCCTGGTAGGGCTCCAAAAAAAATATATTTAGGTTTGAACTTTTTTAGGTTATGTCTTATGTCACTTGAAGAAATTCATACGTTCAGTGGTTTTCTGTTGCTATCATAATGAAAAACGTCGCCGAAGCGGCCGGGACGTTTGAGTGGCCAATGAATTCTCAACATAACATGATTATCTACAGAGTTGAGCATTTAATATTGTTTTCTATAATATAAATGTATTTTTTGGACCTTCAATTGTCAAAGTCAGTCAACCTGTAGGTAATGTGTAATAACAAAATATTTATAGACAAGTACATACATCGCTGGGCATTCTACTTGTATTGCACAAAAGTACCTAGGCCTAGAAGATTTCTTTAACGGTCAATGGTTGCCATGTAGATTGATGAATGTAAGAAAAGGCAAAAAATGTTTGCCAGGATTGTAGTAAGATGAAGCATGTTTTCTCTGCCTACCCCTACGGGGAAAAGGCATGATTTGCCTAGGTGCAGCATTCATCATACTTTAAAAAGATATAAATGAAACAATTCTTAATTCTAAACACTCTTTTATTGTGCACACGCTATATTTTGTGTTTGCTGCTCGTCTGTACTCCGGTAACTCAATCACTGTGTTTGGTGCCTCTTGTTGGTTTGACGATACTGGTTCCGATGACTGGTTTTCTACTGGTACATTAATGTCAGTTCTGGCCTCATCAATAATGTTCATACGCCGAGCCTCTCTCTGCATGCGTAACCAACATGCATGGCACACACGATCAGACTGTTATCTGAAAGAAATAATTTAAAATAGTTTAACACTATGATCTACTAATAAACGCAGTAGATTGGAAGGAGCTAAGCACCAAGTGAAATCATATTAGAAAACTAATTATAGATTCTCTAAACCGCCCTGAGCGGGTCAAGGCTCGGTACCCCGGCCCGTTCCTGAATCTGGTAGGCTACTGTTTTCTATTTTTACTTAACAATGGACACTTTATGTAAAAGACATGGGTGTGAAAATAAACATCACATAGCAATTATTATTATGTTTTGTGAACGGCTAGTAACAATTATAAACATCACTTGTAACATACCTGTCGTGGTGCAAGCCTGTTTTCTATAATACATAGCTATGATAGAGCGTTGTAAATCAGTAGGGGTGTCTCTTAATATTTTATCGCTCTGTCTGCGTAGTATTGAGCATCCATATAAGAGACACACATGAGTATGGCCTCTGTGACTCGGTCCAGCATGCTGATCACCACTACCAGAAACTTCATGCTGGAGAGATTGATTAATTGCAAACATTGCAAGATCTCTGCATGCTTCACATAATTATAGTCCTTCTCAGTTATCTGGAAAATAGATGATAATAAAATAAAACAGTTATAATCACAGTAACAGCTAGCAGTCCATATTGAATAGTTTATAATTGTTTCATTTGAGCTTTTATAATTTTATTTCAAGATATATAGGTACTTACTATGAGTGGGTACACCCAGGTACAGAGTAAACTAGTGACTCTTGGATCGAGTGTCAAGGCAGGATAACGGCGCAACGTGTTATGCAAATGCTGCAATTAACACATAGGATTCGGGGGATAGACTTTCCATTAAGAACGGCTGATTAGGAAGTTCATTTTTTTTTTGTAGATAGTACTCATTATTAGAAAGCTTTTTGGAAATTGTCAAGTAACAGTTTTTTTTTTTTTTTTTTTAATTTTTTTTTTTTGTATTTTTGGATGTAATAAGAGTGTGCATAATAATTGTTGCTGTATTATAATACCAAAAACAGCGGGGCGGTTAGGTTTGTAGGGTACCGAACACGTAACTAGGAAAACTTGGATGCAAGAGCGAGCGAAGCGAGCTCGGGACTTGGGGCACCCCGACACGGACAGGTTAGGTTAGAAGGGGATGGCGGGGTCGAATGAGCGAGCGAAGCGAGCGAATAGACCCCGCCATCCCCTTCGTGGTTATTTTTTTTTAAAACCACCCAGAAGTAGGAGCCCCGCGAAGCGGGGCTCCGTCGACTGGGTTCCAAAAAATGAATTTTTTTTAAGAATGGTGCGTCGCCTTTACATGGGAGTGGTGCCAGAGCACAGTGGGCACCCCCCCTCACCTTTCCCTGTCAAAAGGTGCAAAATTTTGACCTTTTTCGCGTTTTAGCGCTGTTCTAACCTCAAAACTTTAACCATGGATATCTCCATAACCATGGGGCTCCGGGATTTGGGGGTGGTACTAGGGGGTAGCCCTCTTCCCCCCCTCCCACCCCCCCAATCCCCGCCTTAAAAAGCGACCGTTCTTAATGGAAATTTTAACCCAAAATCGGAGTCCAAAGGGGCAGTAGCACAGTCACGCAGGGCAAGATCAGAATCCTTTAGGCACGCACAATTCACTCAAAGCGAAGGGAAAGTCAGTTAAATAAGAAAATAACACGAACACAACCGACACGAAAAGCGCAGGAGCATCAGTTACAATACTCTTTGGCATCAGTGACAGGCCGCGCTTTGTGACGTGACAATGTGACATTGACATTTCATTTAAGCTGGTGTTGCTATAACATTAATAGAATTGTTACAAGATTATTACTAGAACGTCCCGACCGTTCCAGCACGATTTAACATTATGATTGCGATAATGTTTAATTATTTCAAGAAATTATTTTTAAGAAACGTTTTTAAAAAATAAAACACTTTTATTAGTACTGATAGTTATTTCAAAAATATATGTTGTATTTTGTGTTATTTTGGTGGTTTTACAAGTTTACATGAAAATTGAATAAATATAGTAAATGGCAACACTTGAATAGTGCAAAAGTCATTTGATAGTCCCAAAAATGTATGTTTTTTACGGCGACCTTAAAAAATATTTTTTTTTGTTTGAAAAATCATAGAAAAATAATCCAACTCATTTTATATTTAAGATATTTCTAGACACTATAATTTTTGTCAACTATTTTGCTGCCATTGTTCTTTTCACAGCAGTCAAAAGAACCTCGTAGTAACAAACAAACCCAAACGGAGTCAACCATAGCAAATAAAAGCAATGTTGTAGGAAGAGATCAACAAAACAATACAGTACAGCACTCCAATGCACAGATGGCGCCACCTGTCAAGTCTTATAAGGATATTACATCTAGTGGGACGCCCTATTCGCAGACCGTAGTTAAAAATAAACTCTGCATTATTAGTGCAAATAAAAGCAATAACATTTTAACCTTAGCAGAAGAATACTTCCTAGGAGACTACCACTTATGTCATTATCTTACACCAAATGTTGGAATAAAGTGTCTCCTAAAGGATATACAAACAAAACTATCAAACTTCACAATGAATGACTTTTGCATAATTATGGTTGGTGAAGAAGACTTTAGAAAGACAAATAACTATTATGACATAATAACTGACATTAGATATATGCTACAGGACATGAATCATACTAATATTATAATTACATTACCGACATTCAAATCTGACTACTATTATAACTGCAATATATATAACTCAAGACTGGAAGTATTCAATGGTATGCTATATATGGACATTATGACCCATGAGCATGTGTATCATTTAGACTCGAATTTGAGTTTAAGTTACCACCATACCTTATATACACGCTCTGGAACATTAAATAACCATGGTATGAAGATTATATTTAGTGACCTCTTTGATTTGATGTTGGCAATTAAGCAAGAAAATACAAGGAGTCTAGAAGAAAAACTGCCAGGCGAAGAAGTCCCAGAGTCTGAATCTCTTTTTCGCCCCTAAATATCTAAACATTCTTCATCAAAACATTGCTGGACTACGGACAAAATCGCAGTTATTAACAGTTGCTCTACAAGAATTACTAGATACAAAAACAAACGTTGATGTTATCTGTCTCACCGAGCACTTCATGATGTCCGGGTGTGAGGAAATCTGTTCGATTCCCAACTATAACTTGGTATCATGCTACTCTAGAACGAATTCAAAAAGAGGCGGGTCTTGTATATTTGTCAAGAAGGGACATAATTGCAAAGAAATATTAACATTAACGAGTTGTTCACTCTGCTCAGCGTTTGAGTGTAGTGCTATTGAGCTGACTGACTACAAAATTGTTATTGTCTGTGTGTATAGAGTACCCCTAGCTAGTAATATTGATATATTTTTTGATAGACTGAACAAGACCCTAACCTTACTCCTTAAACACTATCACAAACATAAGATTGTTATAGCTGGAGATTTTAATATTAATATTCTAAATAAGTGTAAGTTGACAAACGAATTTGAATGTTTACTATTAAATTACAATTTAAAATTACAATTGAAAGAACCTACCAGACATGTAAGTAAAACATGTATTGACAATTTTGCCCATAATTTTGGGAAAGCATGTAAATCAGAAGTAATTGAACTAGCACTGTCTGACCACACCGCACAATTGTTGAAATGTCAAGTGGGAAACATATGTATAATTAAGAACTGGAAAATCAGGAGACGGGATTTATGTGTAGAAAATCAGGCCAAATTCAAATATTATTTAGGTCGAATGTCATTAGCAGATATGTACAGTACTTGTGATCCAAACATAGCATATAATGTTTTCATTGATACATTTCAGTTGTTTTATGACCTTTGCTTTCCCTACAAAACTATAACCATACACCTCCACAAAAAAACCAAGTGGGTCTCACGGGGTATTAAGACCTGTAGCGCTAAGAAACGTGAACTACTGTGGAAATGTAGAAAAACCCCAAGTGTGGACAATAAATCAAAATTGAAGCAATACACCAAAAGACTGAAGAGGATTGTATCTTTGACCCAACGAGCGCAAAACAATCACAATATCTTAAACTCTAGTAATAAACCAAAAGCTGTATGGCAAATTATTAATACTGCAAAGCAAAACAGACCACTAGAATCTATCCCATATATTGAATCAAATAATAATATCGTGACAAATCCGTATGACATATCAAATGAATTTAATGACTATTTTGTAGATAAGATATCACCCATTAATACTACGCACATCGATCAGCATAAGCAATACCTAACATCTAGACTAAATTCAATCTTCATGAAGCCATGTCTGCCAGAAGATATAAAACAAATTATAAAAGGGCTAAAAAACACCAATAGTGTAGGATATGACGGTATCTGCACGAAAGTCATCAAGTTGGTAACGGAATGTATTTCGCAACCTCTGAGTTACATTTTAAACTTGTCTATTGAAACTGGTATATACCCAGAAAAATTAAAAGTAGCAATTATTAAACCGATCCATAAAAAAGAGAGTAAAGAAAGCGTTGTTAATTATAGACCTATTGCCTTACTGCCAATCGTCTCAAAAATTTTTGAAAAATACATTTATCGTGAGCTGATTAAATACTTTGAAACCCATAACATCTTAGCTAAGGAACAAAAAGGATTCAGACAAGATAAAAGTATCAACCTTGCTATATATGAGTTCTTGGAAATCATAATGTCTAATGTCGACAAGCGAATACCGATCTGCGGCATCTTCATGGATATGACACAGGCTTTCGATCATGTGGTGCATGACGTTTTACTTTATAAGCTCGAGTTATATGGCATAAGGGGCAACGTTTTAAAATTAATAGAAACGTACCTCAAGAACCGCACTCAATATACACAAATTAATAGAATTAATAGTAGAACTAAGATGGAGGAGACATATTTATCAGGGGGACGTAAAATTCTGTACGGTGTCCCACAAGGAGGCGTATTGAGCTCACTACTTTTCATTATATACATTAATGACCTTCCGAACGCTAACTCAAACCCAATGACACTTTTTGCTGACGACAGCACCGTTGCAATTAAGTGTAATGACAGAACTTCTTACGAGCATGATATAAACAGTAGCCTAAATGCAATCATACAATGGTTAGATAGTAACAATCTGAAGGCAAACATTGGGAAAACGAAAATAATGCATTTTAGTCAGCGTATCAATGCAGGTACACCTAAGATTAACTATAAGGGTGAACCTGTCGCTGAAGTCCTATTAACAAAGTTTCTTGGACTTACATTGGATAATAAGTTAAATTGGAAATCCCAGATTGAAACATTGTGCAAAAGATTGAATAAATCAGTATATGCCCTACATGAACTCAAAAAGGTCTCAAATATAAATACGTTGTTAGCGGCTTATCATGGTTTAGTTGCTTCAGTACTGAGGTATGGTGTAATTTTCTGGGGAAATTCGACGGATATTGAGATAATTTTTAAAGCACAAAAACGATGCTTAAGGGCTATGTTTGGGCTTCAAATGGTCGAAACCTGTAAACCGTTTTTCCAGGAGTATAACATTCTGACTCTCCCAAGTCTGTATATCTATGAGGTCTCAATATTTGTGAAAACCAATAAAAACCTATTTAAATTAGCATCAGAAATAAATAATAGACAACAACGGGACGCACTTCGCCTCTATGTACCCCGAACCTCTTTAATGTACAAGAGTGTGTTCCATATGGCTCCTGTAATCTTCAATAAATTACCTAAAGCAATAAGGGCAATGAATACGGCCCTATTTAAGAAAACTCTGAAAAAATTTTTGGTTAATAAATGCTACTATAACTTGAATGACTTCCTCAATGATAATTTTGACAAACTAAAGACCTCACAGTGACATCAAGCAAAATCAATTATATGAATATTATGCATGTACCTATCTCGTAATAACTAATCCGTTAATGTAATTTAATAATTCTAGGAATGACATTGAAATAATCTAAATACTTCTAATATTTGAAAAATAATTTATTCTCTACTATGACTTCAACTTATTATAATTGTATCATGCTTAATTCATTTAATTTTAATTTTATTTCATTTAATTTTATTTATTCCAATGTCTATCTTGATTAATTTATTAATATAATAACTATGACTGTAAAAATTTTGCATGCCTTACGGTAGAATCACTTGAAACATGTAATTCTTATAACACCATTGTAACAGTGTATTCAGCAAAAAATAAATGATTTATGATTTATGATTTATGATATCTTCTCAATAGTCTTAAGTTGTTTTTGTAATTCAATCCACCTTGTTTTAATAGTTTCCTCTACGGGCTGATCCCACTCTGTGCCATTTGTCCAAAGTTCCTGAATCATGAGTTTCATATTTATGACGACAGGTGCTAACCATCCCAGAGGATCAAATATCTTAGCTATTTCTGATAAAATACATCGTTTTGTTGGTTTTTCATTTTGATTAATGGTGATCTGAAAACAGAAACTATCCTCTAATGGTGACCATAATACCCCTAAGGATTTTCTAGTTTCATCTAGTGGTATTTTCATCACTTTGTCGTCTTTGCTTTCGTTAGGTATATTTTCCAACAATTGAGCACTGTTAGACGACCATTTGCGTAGCCTGAATCCGCCTTTTCGTAGCATATTTGTTAAGTTTTCTTGTAAATTTTTTGCTGCCTCAACATTCGTATCTCCTGACAAAATATCGTCCACGTAGAAGTCCTGGAGAGTTCTTTGGCTAGCTATTGGGTAGTTCGCTTCTTCATCAGCAGCGAGTTGTTGTAGCGTCTTAATCGCTAAGTATGGGGCAGCTGCAGTTCCATACGTCACAGTAGTTAATTCGTATTCGTCGATCATATGTTTCGGTGAATTCCTCCATACTATTCGTTGGTAGGTGTAGTCTTCTTTGTTAATATTTATGTATCGGTACATCTTTTCGATGTCCGCCATAAATGCTATCTTGTGTTTACGCCAACGTAACAGTATTACTGCTAATTCTTGTTGTAGTCTTGGTCCCGTAAACATATTATCGTTTAGACTTATGTTAGTATTTGATTTGCTCGACGCATCAAATACTACTCGTAGCTTAGTAGTTAGTGAATCTTCTCTAATGACTGGTTGATGTGGTTTAGAGTATTTACCGTGGTAATAGTCAGTACTCGATACTTTCCTCATGTGGCCCATTTCTTAGTACTCATTGAGAAACTCTTGGTATTTTTTCCGTAAGTTTTCATCCTTGTCGAACTTCCGTTCTAATTGTAATAGTCTTGCAATAGCTTTTTTGCGCGAATTCCCATAATCTACGCTTTGATTCTTGAATGGAAGTTTCACTGTGTATGTCCCATCTGGATTTCTTATAGTTGTTTTTTGGTAATAGTTTTCACAAGCCTGATCCTCGTTAGTTACTTGGTATTTTTCAGGAATTTCTTCTAATTCCCAAAACTTGTTTAGTTGCTGAACTTCTATAGTCCGTGTCATCATACTGATAACTGTATTAGTATTGGTGGTATCGCCGCAAATACCGCATAAAATCCACCCAAATTCGGTATTTTGAGCGATGATTCCGTCTTGCATCTTGTGTAATCCGTTTAGTAGTAAGTGGCTATATTCTTGAGCCCCCAATATTATATCTATTGGTCCTCTTCTGTAATATGTAGGATCGGCAAATAGTTTGTTTTGTAAACAATCTGATTTTAGTTCTAGTACATTTTTCTCTGGTAAACAGCCAGTTAGTTTTGGTAGTATTATGAGTGTGACTGGTAACCTATATTCGCTCGGAAATCTCGGCTGTAGCATAACATTGATAGAGTTTTTCGATGTTTTAGGTTTTTCGTCAGCAATCCCGATCACTTCAGTATGTATCTGAATACGTGGGTATGCCAATAGTTGGGCAACCTCTTCTGTACAAAATGATGCCTCTGAACCTTGATCACATAGAACCCTCAGTAAATGCGATGTCCCGTCCGATGAATGAGCTTTTATTAAGGCCGTCGCTAGTAGTGTAGTTTTTGGTATATTCGTTTTGTTAATAGTAGACATGTTGGACACAGTTTTTTTCATGGAGTTACTTGTAGACGGGGTCGATAAATTTTCCTTGTTTGGCTCAGTCTTTGCGTTTCTTGTAGTAACATTATTGTTATGATGGTGTAAATAGGAATGATGACCTCTTTTTCCACAGTATCCACAACTTTTATCACTGTGACACTTTACCGACGTTTCATGAGTCAAACAGTTTTTGCACTTCTGTTTTTCGTTTACGATGTTATTGCGTTCTTGTACTGATAGCGTTTTAAAACCAGTACATTGGTAAATGCTGTGTTCGCGACTTTGGCAAAACCAGCATACACGTTGATCTACTTGTTTGGTAGTTGAATTTGAAGACTCATGGCGCGATTTGTGAGCAAACGCTTCTTCTCTCAGAGTGCTTGAAGTTTCCAGACACTTAAACCTTTTTTCTAAGAATTGCATCATTGCCGAAAACTCTTGTACTTTGTTAGGCTCTAATAGTTGATGTTCGTATTTTTCATCAGTTTCTGAGTCCCATATTCTACTTAGTATTCTTGTCAAAATGGGGTCCCAAGTTGAAATGTCGATGTTTTGATTTTTTAGTGCTTCTAGGTTTTCGTTTAATGTGTCATGGAGATTTTTTAAGTTCGCGGCATTACTTTTCTTTATTTTCGACATACTTAGAATATTATCAATATGCTTAGTAATGATTAGTCTTTCATTTTTGTATCGTCTTGTCAACAAATTCCATGCAGTTATGTAATTTGCGTCACAAACTGTTAAATGCTTGATCAGCTTAGCGGCGTCACCTCGTACACACGGCTACACATCAAGCTATACAAAACCAGTATAATCTGATCGTTCATAGTGCGAAAAGATCTTGTAAAGTGAGGCCAAGATTAACTGGTTTTGTATAGCTTGATGTGTAGCCGTGTGTACATGCGTTTTTAAATACTGCATCTTTTCTGTGTCACTCAACGATTTATCTTCGTGGACTATTTTCAAGAATAAATCATAAAAGGAATTCCATGACTCATAACTTCCACTGAATGTTGGAATTATTATTTGTGGTAACTTAACCGAGGTTTTATGGTTGTATGTTGATTTTTGACCTATCATCTCAAATAATTTTCCCATCACAAGGTCGAATTCCGTTTGCGTTCTCTCAAACATATTCTCGTGAAAATAGCTGTGTTCTAACGTACTATCTTCCATTAGAATGAGTACATGTGTTTCTTCAATTTCTTGCCATTGTTTTTGCAAAGTAGTCATTACAGATTCTAAGTACCAACTTGCTTTCCCTTCAGTAATTAATTGAGTTGCCGACTGTAACTTTTTCTGCATCTGATTAATCCGAAACAGTTGAATAAATAGTTTGGGTGAGCTACTCCCTTCTTCCTCCTCGGGTTGTAAATCTTCTGGCTCATATAGTTGGTTTACTACCTGTAGTCTTTTCTCACACTTTAACAGGTATTCAATTGCCTGCGTATACAGTGCGTTGATAGACCCAAAGTAGTTGGTAGTGATGTATTTGTGATCACACAACACATCTTGGTCTTGTAGTAGTGAATGGTTTTTGGATGTTCTAGTAAATACTTCTGTGAGTCGAGTTTTCCTCTCCGTTATATATTTTAGAGTCTTCCTTGATGGTGAGTCTTTCTTGATGTTGGTGAATATTTGTCTTAGTTCGTTGTAATCTGCTTCTTGGCTTCTTATAACTTCGTTTATCCCTTGTATGTCCATCTTTACTGCCCTTGATACTATAAGTGTTACTTCTCAAATATCGGTGAACCCGTTTGTTGGAACCGAATTTCGATCCGCTATCGTTCTAATGGCGTATTAGTATGTCAGTCCCTTTACTCGCGCCTGTTGAGTACGCTAGTTCGAAGTACGTCTATACGTTACTCAGCCAATATTGGTGAGGGACAGAAAGAAGAACGTTTTATATTTATTTAATTTTATGTATATAAACGTTACTATGTTAAAGTACCGATTACACAAACTCCCTGGTTTCCTAAAATGGCTCGAAGGACCAAATGTACACACCGGGACTTACAGCTTAGTACGGCCGGTGTTCCAAGTGTGTACGATGTGACTACGTTTGAGATAATTGAACCTGGATCTGTACCTAAAGCCCAACTGACGCCAAACCTAGCCCTACAGTAACTATACCTAGCACCCCAGTTATCCTAGCCCTAGCCTACCATATACAAACCACACCAAACGTAGGTTACGTTGGTTGTACGAGAGGGAAGTCTGTCACAAGGAGACCTACGGTGACAGACGGAATTTGGGTAGGAAGAGGGTTTTGTGTACGTCGTGCAATGTACACAGGAAATGGTTTTCTTACTGCCGATCCCACAGACTCATAGGACCGATGATGGCTAAAGGTGTCTTGGCCACAGTAAGAGGAAGTAAGGAGATAAATCACACTCGACTCCAGCTTGATGACTAATTTTATTACAATAATGAACTTAATTATATACAATTTTTGTGGTAAATACACATTGATGGCTATTTACATGTGTGTCGTGTGTGTATCGAGCCGATGAAGCGAAGATCTCAGTAGGCCACCTCTTAGTGCTGACGGTGTGCTGGTGTTGCCGGCGCGTGCACCGTATGTGTGTCGCTGACGCTGTGATGCTATTGTTGGCGCGTGCAACTATGGTATGTTCACGGCTGAACAGATAGTAACCATCAAACTAAATAGAAAAACAAAGTGGATATCTCGAGGTATAAAGATATGCAGCCAGAAACAAAGACATTTACTTTGGAAATATCGATTTGACCCTAGCTCAACAAATAAGAATAATCTAAGGAAATACTCCACTCTCTATAAAAAAATTATAAAATTGACTCAGAAAGCCCAAAACAATTATTTTATAAGCTCTTCTCAGAATAAATCTAAAGCCACATGGCAAGTTATTAATAAATCTAAAACGTGCTTACCACAGGAACAAATTATGACTATAAATAGAGATAATTTGACTTTTACACGCCCTATTGACATTGCTAATGAGTTTAATAATTACTTTATTGACTCAATTGAAAATAATATAAATTCTGATAAGATTAATGGTAATGTTTTTGATAATCTTTCATCGCAATCTTTATTTATGTCACCGGTTTCGGAAAATGACATTATAAAAATTATCTGTGATCTAAAAAATACAAATACTGTTGGATGGGATGGTGTTTGTACTAAGGTCCTAAAGTATGTAAAGGAACATATAGCACAGCCATTAGCTCACATTATTAACCTCTGTATTGCTGATGGCATATTTCCAAACAGCTTAAAACAAGTTATTATTAAACCTTTACCTAAAAAAGGTGACAAAACGAATATGAAAAACTATAGACCCATTGCAAAAATTTCCGTCTTGTCCAAAATTTTTGAGAAAGTTATATACAACTCCATGTACACATATTTTGAAAAATATAACTTATTTTGCAATGAACAGAAAGGTTTTCGCAAAAACATAAATATTAACTTGGCACTGTTTGATTTAATCAATAGTGTCATGACATCAGTTGATAAAAATAATCCAATTTGTACTATTTTTACTGATATGACGAAAGCTTTTGATTATGTTGACCATGCGATATTGCTACAGAAGCTATATGGCTACGGCGTAAGGGGAAATATCCTGAAATTGATAGAATCATATTTAACTGATAGAGTTCAATGCACCGAAGTCTCTCGATTATGTCCCAAAACCAAATTAGAAACTGTATATTACTCAAAACAAAGATCCGTAAAATATGGCGTACCACAAGGTGGCGTGTTGGCACCACCTCTATTTCTGATTTACATCAATGATCTCCCAAAAATAATTCAACATAAGATGGTTCTTTTTGCTGACGACAGCACCGCTATAATAGAATGCAATGACATAAATAATTATGAAAATGATATTAATGAATCTTTAACTAAAATAATAAACTGGCTTAATGATAATAATTTGAAAATTAACTTAAGCAAAACCAACATCATGCAATACCATCAGCGTCGGGAAAATATTGACATTAATATAATTTATAAAGACCATAAAATTCAGGAAGTTGATAGTGCTAAATTTTTAGGAATCACTATTGATAATAAATTGACTTGGAATACTCATACTGACATAATATGTAAACGACTAAGTAAATCTGCTTATGCACTATTCCAACTTTCAAAAAAGGTTAATATTGAGACATTGCTGGTGGCATACCACGGACTCGTGGCTTCTGTTTTACGGTACGGAATTATTTTCTGGGGACAGTCGGCTAATAGGGAAGTTGTATTTAGGATGCAGAAACGCTGTGTGAGGTCTATGTGTGGTCTAAGCACGACAGATAGCTGTATTCCATATTTCAAAAAACTAGAAATATTGACACTGCCAGCAATGTATATAATGGAAACTGCACTGTTTGTAAAAAAAAACACGCATTTATTTGTCAGCTTATCGGCAGTCAGAAGAAATCCATTGCGTACTCAATATTGTAACAAACTTTGTAACGTTAAATGTAAAACAGCCTTAATGCGTAAGAGCTTTTTTGGAAACGCTCCAAAAATTTATAATAAAATACCGGATGCCATTAAAAATATGCCATTAATAAAATTCAAAAAGGCACTTAATAGCTTGCTTATTGACAAATGTTATTACACACTGGAGGAATTTTTCAATGATGGCTCAATATAATGCTGTTTCTTGCTATAGGAAAAAGAAAACAACTTAAATGATGAAGTAATTGGGAGCTTTAATTTAATATTGACATTTAAAATTTTATTTATATACTTATTTTTTGACATTTTCAATTATTCTGACTGAGATTTGTTTTTTTATTTCTTGACATTTGTAATTAAACAACTCCTCCTGACATCACACATTTTTTTTTAAAATAATATTATGTAATTGATTTAATTTATTTTCAAATTTTAATTATGCATGATTTTCAAACAACCTTTGTATGTAATGTAATTTCATAATATTTGAGCTAGATGCACACCATATTTGTACGCCTCCTGGCATAACATAGCGCTCTGTTCACCAAACTCAAGATCTGTATGTTTACCTGTGTTAACAAATAAAAATTATTTGATTTGATTTGATTTGATTTAGATTTGGATTAAATATTAAATAAATAAAAGTGATCGCGCCAGGACTCAGCCGAACCTTATCTCGGGCCCATGGAAGACAGGTCTCCGAACAGCTGCCGTCCTAACGTGATCAAATAGACGCGATACGCGCCTCCGATAATATTCCAAATTTGAACTCACCTGATTTCTTCGAGCCGGTTTATCCGTTATCCGCTCGCAAGTTGTGTAACTGTGTATGTGTATAATGAGTGTATATGACCTTGCGATGGTTTGCTGGTAGAACCGGACCCCCTCCACGACGTTCCGTCCACGTCGACCGGTGCAGCAACCACGTCGATAACGCTAGCCCACTACACTCACTCCGAATGTCTAAATACAAAGGCCTTGGTGCTTTCTTAATAGCACTCCCGAACAAGGCAAACCCGAAATATTAAGTTGTATTCACCAACGAGTCGCAGAATTCCCGATTGAATTCAACATTGCGTGCGCGCTGAACCGGTTCTCAATACGTACTACTATACACGCCGAGCCCAGCGCTCGACCTCTCTCCGCCCCCGCGTCTCTGTCGCACCGAGGCGGAGAAAATAAAAAATCTGAAGGTAGATTATAAACAAAAAGACTATACTAAATATATAAAGTAAACTAAAATAAATTGTTGTAAAAATTTAGAAAATTTTTCTGTCGGAGGGTGAAAATTTTTTCTTCACCAAGCTGCGGCTGTTTTTGGAAATATTTTGGCAACCATTCGAAATTTTAAATCAAACAGTGGGATAGCTCACCCTCGCTCCCACTTTTCACCAACGTCGACCACTCTAACACCCTTGAATGCCGACCTTAAAAGCCGCTGAAAGGCACATATTGCAGCGGGTTCAACAAGACAGCTTTTTGCAAGAAATTCTCTGCATTTTGAACAAGAAACCAATTTCTACAAGCAGCCGCCTCATCAAACTATCGCCCTCTCTGGGAGAAGATAATCTTTTGCGTTTGGCTGGAAGGATAAAGGCCGTAGAAGGCATCGATCCCGACTCCCGTTTCCCGATCCTACTTGACGGTCGCCACCCAGTCGCACGGTTATTGGTAGAATATTACCATCGCAAAGCAGGTCACGCAAATCATGAGTCCGTGATAAATGAGATAAGGCAAAGATTCTGGTTGTTGAGACTTCGCGACACGGTCAGAGCTGTAGCAAACCAATGCCTCTTCTGCAGAATTCGTAAATCACAGCCGCTTAATCCAACCACTGGAGATCTTCCACCACAAAGACTAGCTCATCACCAGCGAGCGTTTACCTTGACTGGTGTAGATTATTTCGGTCCTGTCAACATAACCGTTGGACGCCGCCATGAAAAGCGATATGTGGCCCTTTTTACGTGCCTCACGACCAGGGCCCTCCACTTGGAACTGGTACACAGCCTATCCGCGGACTCTGCGATCATGGGTCTCAGGCGTTTCTTTGCCAGACGCGGGATTCCGCAGACTATATATTCGGATAATGGAACCGCATTCGTTGGCGCAAACAGGATTCTACGCGAATTTTACACAAATGATGTGCAAGATTTTGCCGCTACAAAGGGCATTAATAATAATAATAATAATAATAATCATTTTATTTCAGGCAACTAATAGGCCCATACATAAAATACACACAATAATATATAAAACAACAAAAATAACAAACTAATACATATAAAACAGTAAACTAGGTATACGTAAAACTTTAACTAAACACGTAATGTCGGCGTCGTGTTTCGCTGCGAGGTGTCGCGTAACCGTCCTCGGAAACGACGGAAAACAACACCTTTCGGCCAAAAGTCTTCCTGCAAACAGGTCTGGAGATGTTGGGTTGGAACACGTACCACAAATGACTTAAAGTTGATGTTGTGGCGCGATTCCAACCTTTCGACCCTCAAAGTCCAATTGGTCTTCACTTTCATGTACTGCACCACTTCCTCAATCTTCGTGGTGTGATGCAGACGCGAAATATACAGCTGCGTCGTAGGCACAGCAGGGCGCAGCAGCATGTTGGGCCCAGTCGGTGCGGTACCGCACAAGTTCCGGGAACAGGGCTTCTTCTTCTTCCTCTTCACCACTTTAGTGAAGCCCTCGTCATCAACTTGGCCCGCACTTGGCATGCTACAATTGACCACAGGCGGGGCAGGCTGAGTACCCTTTTTTCCCCCAACATTGGTTTGTCGCTTATGTTGCGACGCATCCAATTTGCCTTTATTGACAATAGTAGAGTAGGCATGTCTTGGGGTCGACGTACCTACGTGTGACGTTTCCGCAGCCGGTGTTGTCGCGCGGGAGGCGGTGGCGGGCGGCGCTTGCTCAGCATTATCAGCAGCTTGTGACGCACTAGTGTTCGCCGATTCAAAACTGCCGACAGATGCACTTTGCGCCGCTCGACGTGTGTTCACCTTAGAGGCCTCAGGAAGAGGCCTCATTAAGTGGAGTTTCATCCCAGCGGCGGCGCCTACTTTCGGAGGATGCTGGGAACGCCTCGTCAGGACGGTAAAAGTAGCGCTGAACGCTACATTGAACGAAAGATTTCCCAAAGAGGAAACATTTTTAACTTTGTTAGCAGAAGCCGAGGCGATCGTTAATTCACGCCCACTCTCGCATGTGTCTACAGATCCAGATGACCCAACGACGTTGACACCATTCCACTTTCTCATCGGGTCTTCTTTAGAAAAATTTTCTGTCGGAGGGTGAAAATTTTTTCAGGGGTAGGTCAATGAAATATGGTCAGGGAGTAGGCGGAACACTACTATAGTCTGTCCCCACGGCTGTATGGTCGTTGGTCCCCACTGAAAACAGCACGAAAAACGCGTGTATAACACTAAAGATATTATTATCAACGTTTTGCTAAAATTTTCGTTTATGTAGTCCTGGTAAGGTTAGGTTAGGTTAGGTTTCGTTTATGTAGTCCTGGTAAGGTTAGGTTAGGTTTCGTTTATGTAGTCCTGGTAAGGTTAGGTTAGGTTAGGTTACTACCTGCGCTCCTAGACCAACACCAGCATTGTGTATATCTGTACTAATTGTATTTTATATTAAATTGTTCATTTTTGTAACTTTTGGCTTTGATTTTCTTGTACTTGCTGTGTTGAGAACAGTGTGGAGGTCTAGAAGGTGGTGATGAGAAAGTTATATTTTTTTTTGAAAATTTTGCTAAGTGTCGGAGGGTGAAAATTTTTTCAGGGGTAGGTCCATTAGGTCAGGGAGTAGGAGGAGCACTACTATAGTCTGTCCCCACTGAAAACAGCACGTAAAATGCGTGTATAACACTAAAGATATCAACGTTTTGCTAAAATTTTCGTTTATGTAGTCCTGGTAAGGTTAGGTTAGGTTCTTTTTTTTTGCGAGTCGGCAAAAATTTTTGTGAGCTAGCTGCACGTGCGGCACGTCCAAAGAACGGGCTCAGCGCGGGCTTGCCGAATAAAGAATAAAACATATGTAGTCAGCAAGAAAAAATTTGGGTTTTCCCACAAAAACCAGTTTTTAAGGCAAAAAATTTAGAAAAACAACCCCCAATCTGAACCCAGGACCACGGAACGCGTCCAAAAGTGCAGGGATGGAGGGTAAGTATGCCTGAGACTATTTAAAATTATGAAAACAGATAAAACTTTAGATTTGGATTAAATATTAAATAAATTGTAATTTTCTAAGTTTCGGAGGGTGAAAATTTTTTCAGGTGTAGGTCAATAAAATATGGTCAGGGAGTAGGCCGAGCACTACTCTAGTCTGTCCCCACTGAAAACAGCACGAAAAACGCGTGTATAACACTAAAGATATTATTATCAACGTTTTGCTAAAATTTTCGTTTATGTAGTCCTGGTAAGGTTAGGTTAGGTTTGGTTTCGTTTATGTAGTCCTGGTAAGGTTAGGTTAGGTTTCGTTTATGTAGTCCTGGTAAGGTTAGGTTAGGTTTGGTTTCGTTTATGTAGTCCTGGTAAGGTTAGGTTAGGTTAGGTTTCGTTTATGTAGTCCTGGTAAGGTTAGGTTAGGGTTTTTGTTTTGCGAGTAGGCAAAAAATTTTGTGAGTTAGCCGCACGTGCGGCACGTCCAGAGAACGGGCTCCGCGCGGGCTATCCGAATAAGGAATAAAAAATGGATAGTCGGAAAGAAAAAATTTAGGTTATCCCACAAAAACCAGTTTTTAGGAAAAAAAAAATTAGAAAACAACCCCCAATCTCTGAACCCAGGAACACGGAACGCGGCCAAAAGTGCAGGGATGGAGAGTAAGTATGCCTGAGACTATTTAAAATTATGAAAACAGATAAAACTTTAGATTTGGATTAAATATTAAATAAATTGTTGTAAAAATTTAGAAAAATTTTCTGTCGGAGGGTGAAAATTTTTTCAGGGGTAAGTCAATGAAATATGGTCAGGGAGTAGGCGGAGCACTACTATAGTCTGTCCCCACTGAAAACAGCACGAAAAACGCGTGTATAACATTAAAGATATTATTATCAACGTTTTGCTAAAATTTTCGTTTATGTAGTCCTGGTAAGGTTAGGTTAGGTTAGGTTTCGTTTATGTAGTCCTGGTAAGGTTAGGTTAGGTTAGGTTACTACCTGCGCTCCTAGACCAACACCAGCATTGTGTATATCTGTACTTATTGTATTTTATAATAAACTAGTGACCCGCCCCGGCTTCGCACGGGTACAAAAAAGATATTAAAACCTTCCTCTTGAATCACTCTATCTATTAAAAAAAACCGCATCAAAATCCGTTGCGTAGTTTTAAAGATTTAAGCATACAGACAAACAAACAAATAAATAAACAAACAAACAAACAAACAGACGCGACTTTGTTTTATACTATGTAAGGATTGTTCATTTTTGTTAGGTTTGGTTAGGTTAGGTTTTTTTTTTTTTATTTTTTTTTTAATACTATTCCTCTGACGACGCCAGAGACCTTACTATCTAATGCTTATCTTCCATTCCAGTTCTATCAATTATTCCTCTCGCACTTTCATTCCTCATACTTTATCTTTCTATCGTTCTATCTTCTCTCTCTCTTTAAGGGTGGGACGCCCTTCTACTTTCCCTATTCTGTACTCTACTTTTTGTTATTTTTCCTTATTTCGGGTTTAACACGAACACAATGTTTTTATTTGTTGACAGGGATTCTTATTATTACTTTACATTGTTGGCAAACTTTTACAACCATCTTATAGGACTATGTTACATTTTTCTTATTGCATAATTCTTATCACTATTTACATATTTCTTATTACATATTTCTTAATACTGTTTCCAGTTGCAACAATCTTTTAATATCCTTACTCCTAGTCACATAATACTTAATGCTATTTCTATTTGCTACGCTTAATTCTAGTACATTTTTGTTATGATTTTACAGTTTCTTACGACTCTTAAACTCTAAACAATCAATATGGGCAACATTAATATTAAATTACACTAATCTGTTTATTCTGGCTTTTAGCAACTTTGTAACTTCTGTTCTCAATGCTTGACTCTAATATTATTCACAATATTATGCAAACATTTTTGCTTATACCGTTTTGTTTCTTTTTATCACCTTTTCACATATTTTAACACAAAACTCCAGAAACAACTCTCTCTTTTTGCTCTTCATTATTAGCCACATGTCTACAGCGTCGAGTTTGGTGTCAAGTATTTGCTCGGCCACAAGTCTTTCTCTGCCGAACACGGGACAGCTGAACAATATATGTGGCACCGTTTCATCCATTTCAGGGTCGCAGATGCACGATGGGCTCTCCTTTAACTTGAAGCGATTCAAGTATTCCGAGAACCCACCGTGCCCCGTCATAATTTGGGTTAAGACGCTGTTAATTTTTATTTTCCTGATTATCCTGTAGGCCGCCACCGCGTCCGGGAAAAACAATTTTGTGACAGAAGCTGTTTCTCCGGAGCTGTATCTTTGGTTCCATACGTCAAGAGACTCCGTACGTTTGCATCGCTTGACATATGAAACCGGACACAAATCGTAGTCAGGTTTTCGTTTGGAACCCTCAGCGGCTCTTTTGGCTAATTCATCGGCTCTCTCGTTTCCTTCCAACCCCGCATGGGCTTTGATCCAGAACAAGGTAACGGCCTTGTTTTGGATCGACAGGGACCTAAGATTGGCCCTTGTCTCTACTGCCAGGGGGTGGTGTCGGTTGTAGTTCTGAATGGTTTGGAGGGCCGCCATGGAGTCGCTGAAGATTCCAAACGATTGCGCACTTTGCTTCAGTATCTCCCTAGTTGCAGCGCATATTGCCAGAAGCTCAGCCTGGTAAACGGTGCAGTAGTGTGGGAGAGCAAGCTTGAGGGTTTTGGTCTCGGCGTTACCACGCCATACGGATAGTGCCGCTCCGACCTTTCCCCCAATCTTGCTCCCGTCCGTGAAGATGCGAACTTCAAGTTCTCTCTGGGCATTGTCTAGTTGCTCTTGGTTTACCAGGCTAACGAGCTCTAGCTCAGCGCGCTCTGCGGGGTGTGGAGCCTCCATTGCCGAGGCGGCCTGCTCGACCCCCCTGTCGCCGAGTGCTGGCCGAGGCACCCCCCTTCTGGCCTCGTATAACGATGCCGCTTCGCGGACTCGCAGGTCAAGAGGTAGTATCCCAGCCAGCACTAGCGCGGAGTTCAAGGAGACCGTCCGGTACCCTTTGCACAGCTTCTGCGCAATGCCGCGCTGTACTGCTCCCAACTGCTTTCTGACGCCCAGCTTGTCGACGGCCGGAGCCCATACGCTGGCGGCGTACAGGATGACTGGTTCAACGGTGGCCACATATATTACCCTTATGACCTCGGGGTTTAGGCCCCAGCTGGTCTTTGCTGCCCTTGTTAGTTGCTTGTGGATGTCTATTGCCTTCCTGCACACATTTGCGACGTGTGTGTTAAAAGTAAGCTGTTTGTCGATGGTGACACCCAGGATTTTGATCTCATTAGACATGGCAATGTCGCCCCCGCCCATGCTCAGGCGTGGGGCGTCGTATTTTAATTTGCGCGTAATGACCATCGCATTTGTTTTCTGTGGGGCAAATTTTAGCTTATTTTGAACGCCCCACGCCCGGTGTTTATAATCTACCTTCAGATTTTTGATTTTCTCCGCCTCGGTGCGACAGAGACGCGGGGGCGGAGAGAGGTCGAGCGCTGGGCTCGGCGTGTATAGTAGTACGTATTGAGAACCGGTTCAGCGCGCACGCAATGTTGAATTCAATCGGGAATTCTGCGACTCGTTGGTGAATACAACTTAATATTTCGGGTTTGCCTTGTTCGGGAGTGCTATTAAGAAAGCACCAGGCCTTTGTATTTACGACATTCGGAGTGAGTGTAGTGGGATGGAGGGTAAGTATGCCTGAGACTATTTAAAATTATGAAAACAGATAAAACTTTAGATTTGGATTAAATATTAAATAAATTGTTATAAAAATTTAGAAAAATTTTCTAAGTTTCGGAGGGTGAAAATTTTTTCAGGTGTAGGTCAATAAAATATGGTCAGGGAGTAGGCCGAGCACTACTCTAGTCTGTCCCCACTGAAAACAGCACGAAAAACGCGTGTATAACACTAAAGATATTATTATCAACGTTTTGCTAAAATTTTCGTTTATGTAGTCCTGGTAAGGTTAGGTTAGGTTTGGTTTCGTTTATGTAGTCCTGGTAAGGTTAGGTTAGGTTAGGTTTCGTTTATGTAGTCCTGGTAAGGTTAGGTTAGGTTAGGTTAGGTTAGGTTTTTTTTTTTTTTTTTTTTTTTTTTTTTTTTTTTTTGCTTTTCCCCGTTTCGAGATAACGAGATCTTACTATGCTAGGTACTCATTCATTCCAGTTCTATCATGTATTCCTCTCGCACTTTCAAGCTTCATACTTTATCTTTCTTTTACACACTCTTTCATTCTTAGCCGGGTGGGACTCCCGCTATTCTATCTATTTCTTTATTATGTTGTTTTCTTTATTTAGGGATATTAGACACAATAAGTTTTGTTAACAACAGTGGCTTATGAAATTGGTTCTTTTACATACATTTTCTCTAATTACATTCTTTACTTAACTATGTTTTTATATACTAAGTTTTTAACTATTCTAAACATCTGGTGTATTGTTTTTGCACATCTTCTATATGGACAATTTATCTTATAATTTCTATGTTTTTAATACAGTCTATATGCAAACTTATTTTTGATACATTTTTATTTCCTATTTAATATAACAAACTTATTTACTTACTTCACTAGTTTTACAATTATTTCCTTAATTTACATGTCTATGCAATAACAGGTTTATTCTTATACATTACTTACTCTTATTTTCTAACATAGTATTTAAACTTATCTGCTTATTTCTACTATAATGAACTCAATATTTATAACACATTTTTCTGTAGGTACCTGTTTTAGGTATAAGGACATACGGTTTGGACTTGGACATATAGGATTTGGACGTTTCTAAGGGTTTGTGTGTCTTCCTTTCATTTTGTTGCATTAATTACTTAGGTACTTGCTATTTTGGCAATAATATAATATATACTTAGTTTATACATATTTATTGTCATTTCTTATTCTGGGCTCTTTTATATATTCAAATGTTTTCAAGGGTTGTTTGGAGTGTGTGTTTTGTATTGTGTGTGTGTTTTGTGTTGTGTGTGTGTTCTGATATACTTGTATATAATATTTACTATATATTTTATATATCTGTGCTTGTTTTTGTTTTTCGGTTTCCATATATATGTGTGTTTCGTAGTTGTTATCTATTTCAATGTACTCCCGGTTTGTGTTGCTGTCTTGGTGTGTTCCTGTGTGTGTTTCTGTGTGTGTTCTGTGTGTTCCTGTGTGTGTTCTGTGTGTTCCTGTGTGTGTTGCTTGTGTTAAGTGTACCTTAGGGAACAGTCTAGGCGTATGCCGTTGTCGTCCGAGCCAGGTAGTCCCATTTCTTGCGGACCGGGCACTCCACGCTAAAGGCGTTATGGTCTGTCTTCTGATTCTTCGAGTGTGCGCAGTTGCAGCACTGCGGTTCCGTACCCGCAACAAACTCCACGCATTTTTCGCGTAAATGCGGTCCTCCGCAGTGACTGCATCTGTCCACACTCTCAGTGCAAAATTTCCGGCCGTGTCCGAATGCTAGACATTTCGTGCATTGGATGAGCGGCGACTGGTCCTCCACCCTTACCCTTTGCAGGTCCAGGTAAAGAGCCCCGGCCTCCGTCATCCTCTGCCATATTTTCGGACTGACCTGAGCGACCACGTGCGCTGTCTTGGGGTTCCTAGTCCTCTTCTTATACTTTATGACAATTTCTTTTTCCTCTTGGTCTAGGTCCCTAAAGATGTTATCATTCTGGGAGTAGAGCGCCTTCACCATTTCGTCGTCTTCGCTGTCCAAAAAGACATCTTTTAGGACGACGAGCGGGTTCTTGTTCTTCATGGGCGCTACTACTAACCCTTTACCTCGGCTTTCAATCCTGTCTTTGATTTTCTTAAGCTCCGCTTCAGTGTCACACCCCACTATGACCGTCTGGTTCTTTGCCTTTCTGACTTTATTGATCCTTAGGCCAGTTCCCCTGGCATCGACCGCCTCCTTCACCATAGCGAGCACCTCGTCAGCATGCTCCTTGCCTTCAGAGGTGACCGCCACCGAATAAAGTGCCGGTCGATGCCCGGGCCTGGCTGCCGTGACGGTGGCGTACGTCTTCGAGTCAGTTTGTGGCTCGCATGCCGCTTCCCTTATGGCCGCCTGTATCTTACTTGTGCTGGTGGCGACCTCACCGACAACATCGCCGATTTTTTCCTCGAGAACAACCGCCGCACGACCCACGACGTTCACCCCGTCTATCGTGCGGCCGATGTTCTCTTGGACTACATCAATCTTGGCGCTGACCAAGTCAATGTTGTCGACGATCTTGTCGATGATGTCGGCACCGCCGTCGTCATTGTACACGGCCATGTCCGCGAAGCCTTTTCCCACTTTCTCCTCTAATTCTTTTAGCCGTGCATTAATATTATCCTCCACTTTCTCCAGCCTTTCTAGGATTCCCTCCTGTAGTTTGGGGGATGTTGGCGTGGTGTTGGCCTTCGCGGGCGGGACCGTTTTGGGCGCAGTTTCCAGGACCTTCATCCGTTTACTGAGCTCAAAGAGGATCCGCAGGCTTTTGTCTGACTGAGTCTCCAGGAAGATCCTTATGTCTCTCCTCATTTGAGGGTAATCCTTGACTCTGGATGGTATGTCTTCAAAGGTCTTCATGACATCCTGGAGAAGTCTGTCGTTTGACATAGCAGCGTAGGTGTCCGGCTGCTTTTTAAAAGCCTCCATGTTATCAACGGACCTTCTCTTTCGCTCTGGTCTCCGGATGAAAGTCCTGGCGGCGTCCAGCGCATGTCCAGGCGGGCTCGCGGGGTTGGGAGTGGTGGTGGAAGCGGCGGCACCAGAGGTCCCTGCTGACGACGACAGCGGCGTTTCGGCTGATTCCGCCACTGTTCCCCGAGCAGCATCCCTCTTTCCAAACGTCAGGGATATCCCTTTCGGCGCTTCGCGCGTTCCGGAGGGTCCCTCGTTTCCCGGTTGGGAAGGTGACGTGGACTCCTGTGTTCCGCTGGCGCTGGCTGCTGGTACCTTCACAACGGGGGTGCGATGTCCGAAAACCATGTTTCGTTAGGTGCGAGTAGGCGTATGAGTTCCTAGCGTGTGATGTGGCGTGTGTGTATAGGGCACAGTCACAGCAAGGAAAACAGGGAAAATTGTCAGAATAAAATTGTAAAATAAAATTGTAAAAATAAAATAAAATATAAAAATATACCTAATTGTCCTACTGCTAAATTTGTACTGTGGCTTATAGTCAGATTTTAAATCCTGTAAAGGGGGAGTCAAAAACCAACAGTACAAATCCGCGGTCCAAAATATTTTATCTAACTTCACCTCTGAGATATCTCTATTCTAAGATTTAAGGGATGGGGGAGGGTTAAATCGGGTAGGGGAGGGTACCTCTTGTGCGACTTTAGCCGTGGTTCGACACCACAAAGGCTGATTTTGAGGTCAAAAGCGTTCTAACTCCTCTCGTTCCCGAGTTATGGCCCTTTAAGGATTAGGGGTGAAGTAAATAAATAAATAAATATAGAGAAAAGGGGTGGGATGGATACCTCTGTAGCGGTTTTCACCTCAAGACACCACTCAAGGCTGAATCCGTGGTCGAAAAACGCCTATCTCTTCTAGTTCCAGAGATATCTGCTTTTAAGGATTCCTGCCGTACAAGGATAGAAAAAGATACCGCGCCGGCAGATCTTCCAGTTGACCTAGCTGGGTCTACTCGGCTCCGATTTTGGCGTGAGTGGGCTCGTTTATATGGTCTTGTTGAGCTCTTTCTGGTACGTCAGGTTTCAGGATATGGGATGGGGAGGGGGTGGGGGGGGGGGGGGGGTGGGGGTAACTTGAAAGAGATATCCCAGAAGCGTGAGGTGTATGGCTGAGGGCCACTTGGTCTATAAGACTATTAAAAACTAACAATATTTAAATAAAAAATTTTTCGAAGTCCCTGGGGTGACTTAGCCCTAGAGGGTTGAAATTTTGACCAAAGGTGCGGGTGGTCCCTTATGGTTGAGTATTCAACCAGGGGGGAGGGTCTGGGGGGGGGCTTCGAAAAATGTGTTACTTTTTGTCTAGGACGCACCGTTTCAGAGTTACAGGCCTTTTTCAGTTTTGGTGCGGTTGGTAAACTATTTTTGTCTTGCTGAAAATTATTTAATTTAGAAACTATGAGTCTGAAAAATATTTTGAAAGTGGACTCTCCTAGGGGAAGGTCCAACGAGCGTCTGACGATTTTTAAAAATGGGGCGTCCGCTATAGGGTATGCGCTGTTGCCTCCTGAAAGAATTTTTTAAAAACCAACAACCGCAAATGCCTGTTTTTGGTTCGCCCGGATTTACTTACTTCGGGCTCTGTAACTCTGAAACGGGTTGCCCCCGGAGTCTGGTTCTTAATCCTATTCTTAAACACTAAACTAATCTACTTATACAACTAAGGGTCTGCGTGTTACCGCTGATCTTCTATGCTCCAGCGACGTCCGAAGTCTTCCCGGGGGTGCCTGCTCCAGGGCGCAGTGTTGACCGGGATGCAACCTGTGCGGGCTGTAGGGTGGATGTTTCTTCAACTGCTGGCACAGGTGTGGTTCCGGTGGCTGCTGCGGTTGAGGAGATATTCCCCTGGGAAGGTGAAAATTTGACCCTGGCGAGCTGGTGGTAAAATGGCCAGGGTACACGTCCTAGCTAATTTATTTTCGACCAGATTCGTATTCTTCGTAGTCTGAGCAGCCTTGTGGATTTTTTTACGATTTTTGTATTTAATATTTAACGGTATTTATTTTTACAGGGAATTTTTTGAAATTTTGTAACTTTATAACTACAAGTCCAAAAATTCTGAAATTTTGCGATAAAGTTCTTTACACTATACACTGTTTTATAATGTCCAAAAATTGGTTTGTTGTCGATTTAAATTTTGAATAATTAAAGTTTGAAATTTAACACTATTTTGCTAATTTTGAAAAATTTGTATCTTCCAGAAGGGTGGTCTGATTTCGATGGTCAAGGTGTCGGATGAATGGGTATGGCTTCCTGCGCCTATCCCTGTCTCCAGATTTTCCCTCCGACTGCTGGATCTCGACCTCGTGTCCACGTGGATTTTCCTGATGATCCTGTAACTCGGCGAGTTTTCACGGGAAAAATCCCAAACTCAGCCAGGATGTGGAGCTTGTCCAGGTGTTTCGAAGGGCAATCCAAAAACACAGGGTCACCGATCGAAATCGAGCAGCGTTTCACTTTTCCACTTTTTGTTTACACTTTTGGGGTTAAAATTTCGGTTTTTCGTTTATAACTCCGCGAGTTTTTCACCGAATTCCAAAATTTTTTCACGAACACTTGTAACTCGTTAGCGCACAACTTTTAGCAAAAATACGGGAGTTTTTGCTCACTTTGACTAACTTTACTGATTTTTCGAGCGCGGAGCGGCTTAAAAGTGATCCGATCGCGGCGGGGGGCGCCGTGAGACTCGGTTAGGTTAGGTTAGGTTAGGTTAGGTTAGGTTAGGTTAGGTTGGGGGACCCCCCACAGTGCTTGCGTCCACGTCGCGTCCCCTGGAAACGACCCAGTTCTGACCACCGTAACGGAGTGGCAGACTGGGTTGGCCAAAGTGCACTGTGCATTCGTAGTACCATTTTATATTTGCGTTGTTTTCTACGAATTTGAGGAACTATCATGTCGAGCTCTACGCGGGATGCCTGCGGGCGATTTTTAAAACAAAAAGGCCCTTCTCAGGGCCAGCCAAAAGGCCCTTCTCAGGGCCAACCCAAGGGCCCTTCTCAGGGCCAATCCAAAGGCCCTTCTCAGGGCCAACCCAAAGGCCCTTCTCAGGGCCAACCAAAAGGCCCTTCTCAGGGCCCACCCAAAGGCCCTTCTCAGGGCCAACCAAAAGGCCCTTCTCAGGGCCAATCTGAGGGCGCATCGGCGTCGGAGGCTAGCCGCGCGGTGTCTGCGGCTAGCATCTATAGCTTAGCGGACGAGTTGTTGGACTCCGACAACGAGTCCATTATCTGCGAGTCGGACGCAAGTTCGGGGATTGGTCGCCGGGAGCCGGAGAAGCGGGCCCGTCACAGAAATGGGTCCGGGGGTTCCTCGGACTCGAGGCGGCCATCCTACGCGAAGGCCAGGAAGCCGGTGTCGGACACCCACGACGTGGGTCTGGCAGAGGCCCAACACCAGTTGGACCTGTCTCGGCGGGCGCAGCTCCAGCAAGACCTGGAGGAGCGGGTTGCGGCTAAGGAGCAACGGACGCGCGCCGCCCGGGCCAAGTCCGGATACGGCGCGTCCCGCGTTGTCTATGCGGACCACTCACTGGTGGAGCTGGAGCGGATGGCTGAGGAGGACGAAGAGGAGATAGTGGAAGTCGCCTCTAAGTCCTCTAATTTAAAAGGGACTTTTCAAAAGTCCCTTAAATGCAGGGCCGCGAGCATGCGCGGCATCGTCGGGGAGCTGGTGCAGCGGAAGGCGACCGACGAAACGCGGCAACTGCAGGCGAAAGTCGATCGCCTGCAGTCAGAGGTCAGCCAGCTGCACCAGAAGCTGGCTGATGCCACGGCCCGGCCAAACCAAGCCGAGCCGAGACCAGCGGCTGAGGTCCCTCCCTCCAACCTTGAGGATATAATCCGCAAGGTCATCATGGAGGAGAGGGCCTTCACGAGAGCCTGTCTTGCGGGCATAGAGGACAGGCTCTTGCCTGAAAAGCGCCTCCGACCGCCGCTCGCGGCGGACAATAGGCCACGCGAGCTGGAGCCGGAACCTGCGCCTTTGGGAGGCCCAGCATCGGGTGCGCAGCCCCAGGCCTCGAAGCCCTCCAAGGGCAAAGGGAAGGGCAAGGGCAAGAGGACCAAGGAGGCCTCTCAAACGCCCTCCACGAGCGCGGAGGCAGCGTCTGACGCCCCAGCCGACCCCCGGAACTCGCAGGGGGAAGACGCCCTTCTTCCCTCCAACACCCCGTCCAACCAGCCCTGGACAAAAGTGGTCAAGGGGGGAAAGGGGAAAAAGCCCAAGCCCGTTGCGACTGCTCCAGCAGGCAAAAAGGCTCCAGCCGGCGGGAGAAAACTGGTTCCTCCCAAAACCGCGGCCGTCGTGGTGACCATCACCCCGGAGGCCGTGGAACGGGGGGAGACGTACGCGTCCGTAATGAAGCGGGCGCGTACCAACGCCGATCCTACCCAACTGGGGATCGGTACACCGTCGTGCCGCCAGACCCAGGCCGGGGCTCGAATTTTCGAGTTCCCGGGGGCTCAGGGCAGCGCCAACGCGGACCTCTTCGCAACCAAGTTGCAAGAGGTCATTGCGGACGTGGCAAAAGTCGCCAGGCCCGAGAAGTCTGTAGCCTTGGAGGTGACCGACCTCGACGACTCGGTCACAAAGGAGGAGGTGGTGGCGGCGGTCGCAGCTATGGGGGGCTGTGGCGTCACAGCGGTGCAAGGTCGGGCCATCAGGCCCGGCCGCGGCGGCATGGGCACCATTCGCCTTGAGTGCCCAGTCGCCGCAGCTATAGCCGTCCTCGCCAAGGGACGGCTTTCTGTCGGATTCAGCTCGGGTGTAGTCCGGGCACTCGCAGCCAAGCCCCTGCGCTGCTATAAGTGCTTAGGAGTCGGACACACTCGGGCCCTTTGTCCGTCTGAGGTCGACAGGGCGGATAATTGTTTCCGATGTGGCAAGGACGGGCACAAGTCCGCCTCCTGCGAGGCCGCCACGCCGCACTGCGCGGTGTGTGCCGCCAGTGGCTGCCCGGCGGGCCACGTGACGATGGGGAGGAAGTGCAATCCCCCCCCAAAGAAGGGCAAAGTGCAGGCGTCGATCCGGCCTGTCGCTGCCGCCGCCATCCCTGAGGCTGGGACTTCGGCGGCCGTGGAGGGTGATGCGATGTCTGATTGATGGATAGGGTCAGACATCGCATCCTCCAGGTGAACACCAACCACTGCAGAGCAGCCCAGGATCTGCTGATGCAGACCATGGCTGAGTGGTTGGTGGACGTGGCGGTGGTTGCCGAGCCGTACTCGGTCCCTGGCCGTTGGCTGGGTGACCGGGATGGCTCGGTGGCATTGGTTGCGCGGTCTTCCACGGACTCCCCTCCCCTCTCGCTCTTAGAGAGGGGACCGGGATACGTGGCCGCCGCGTGGGCGGATGTGGCACTGGTGGGAGTATATTTCTCACCAAACCGCCCTCTCTCGGATTTCGAGAATTTTCTGGAAATCCTCACCGCAGTGGTCGGGAGGGCGGCGCCACGCCAGGTCGCAATATTGGGCGACCTGAACGCCAAGTCGACGGCCTGGGGCAACCCGGCCGTTTCCTGCAACGTCCGGGGTCGCGCCGTGGAATTTTGGGCGGCGTCGTGCGGTGTGTCCCTCTTAAACAGAGGGACCGTCCACACATGTGTGCGGCAGCGGGGAGGGTCGGTGGTCGACGTCTCGTTTGCCACCCCCGTGCTAGCCGCGCACGTCGCGAACTGGCGGGTGGAGATGGTGGAGACCTTGTCGGACCACCGATATGTGCGGTTCGACATCTCCACCCAGAGCTCCCTGGGGACGGTCCGCTCGGGCCAATCCAGGTTCCCACGGTGGGCTCTCACCCGCCTGGACCGAGAGGCTGCGGAGGAGGCGGCGTTCGTCCAAGACTGGCTCGCGCCTCCTGTCGAGGCCCTTGACGTGGACGCCGCGGCGATCCAGCTGAGGGGGTCCCTGACCGAGGTGTGCAACTCCAGCATGCCCCGGTCTCGCCGCCCACCTCCCCGCCGCGCCGTCTATTGGTGGTCGGAGGAACTGGCGGGGCTCCGATCCGCCTGCGTAGCGGCCAGGAGGGCCTACACGCGGAGTCGGAGGCGCAGGACCCGAGACCCCACCAACGAGGAGGGCCTCTATGCCTCTTACGTCGAGGCAAAGACGGTCCTCAAGGCGGCAATGCGCGCGGCCGAGGACTCGGCGAGAGCCGAGATGCTGGAGGGTCTCGACAGGGACCCCTATGGTAGACCATACAAGGCGGCGCGGAATAAACTGCGCCTCTGTGGTCCTCCACTGACGGAGTCCCTCGAGCCGGCATTGCTGGATGGGGTGGTCCGGTCCCTGTTCCCGCCCAGGGCCGACTTCGCCCCGCCAGCGATGGACCCTCCGCGGGAGGCGATTCCGCCGGAGGAAGCGGAGGAGGAGGTCCCCGCGGTTACGGCGTCGGAACTTTACGCGGGGACTCTCCGCCTCCGCGCTAAGAACACGGCCCCAGGGCCGGACGGCGTTCCCGCACGGGTGGTGGCTATCGCCGCCTCACTGATGGAGGGGAGGTTTCGGGACCTCTTTAGCGCGTGTTTCACGACTGGAAGGTTCCCGAAACCTTGGAAGGAGGGGCGGTTATGCCTCCTCCGGAAGGAGGGACGCCCGGCGGACTCCCCCTCGGCTTACCGGCCCATCGTTTTGCTCGACGAGGTCGGTAAGTTATTCGAGGGGATAATCGCCGACCGGCTGAATAGCCTGCTGGGGACGGTGGGGCCGGACCTGTCGGACGCCCAATTCGGGTTCCGACGGGGTCGTTCGACGGTCGACGCGTTGGCCCTACTCAAGGGCCAGGTGAGGGAGGCAGTCGAGGCGGGTGACGGAGTGTTGGCGGTGTCTTTCGACATAGCAAACGCCTTCAACTCTGTCCCCCACTCGACAATCTTGGAGGCACTCCGGTACCACGGCGTGCCTCAGTACTTGCGCCAACTCTTGGCCAGCTACTTGGAGGACCGGGTGGTCCTCCTTGAGGACAAGACGGCCAGAGTGAGGCGATATGGCGCAGAGTCCGGTGTTCCACAGGGGTCGGTCTTAGGACCACCGCTGTGGAACATTGGATTCGACTGGCTCCTGCGGGGGAACCTCCTCCAAGGCACGAGCATCATTTGCTACGCAGATGATACCCTCCTCATTGCCCGGGGGAGGGACTTCAGGGAGGCGGCCAGTCTGGCCTCTGCTGGCGGATCCTTAGTGGCGGGAAGGATCCGCCGCCTTGGGCTGAAGGTTGCGCTGCACAAAACCGAGGCCGTGTACTTCCACGGGCCTCGGCAGCGCATCCCTCCTGACGGCCACATTGTGGTGGAGGGCGTCAGGATCGAGGTCAAGGCCCAGATGAAATATTTGGGCCTTGTACTCGACAGCAGGTGGCGCTTCGGCCCACACTTCAGCGGGCTGTCGACGCGCCTGCTGAAGACCGCGAACGCCCTGTCCTGGCTCCTCCCGAACCTGGGAGGTCCGAAGGCGCGATGCCGGCGCTTGTATGCCGGCATCCTTAAGAGCATGGCCCTTTACGGGGCCCCAATCTGGGCGGACTCCCTCCACAGGAGGGAGAACGCCACTGCCATCCGCAGGCCACAAAGAGCCATTGCACTGCGGGTGGCGAGGGCCTACCGATCGGTGGGGTTCTCGGCGGCGTGCGCTCTGGCCGGCACCCCTCCTTGGGAGCTCGAGGCATGGGTGCTGACCAGAGTGTACGAATGGACGGCGCGGCGTAAGGCGCTCGGGGAGCTCCCCGCCGCAGAAGAGCGAGAGGCCGTGCGGCAAGAGGCGAAGGACGCAATCGTCCACCATTGGACGGAGGACCTCGCCTCTGCCGCTTTTGGTCGCCGAACTGTGGACGCGCTCGGGCCAGTCCTGAAGGATTGGCTTGAGCGGTCCCACGGTTTCCTCTCTTTCCGTCTGGTGCAGGTGTTATCCGGCCATGGCTGTTTCGGATCGTACCTGCACCGGTTAGGGAGGGAGGAGACCCCGGCGTGCCACGACTGTGGCGCGCCGGAGGACACGGCGCAGCACACCCTCGAGGTGTGCCCAGCTTGGTCCGAGCTGCGCCGCGGTCTGACCGCGGTGGTTGGACAGGACCTCTCACTTCCCGGCGTAGTCAACGCCATGCTGGGGAGCGAGGAGGCCTGGACAGCGGTTGCCTCCTTTTGCGAGGATGTAATCTCGCAAAAGGAGGAGGCGGAGCGCGCGCGGGAGGACGACCCTCTCGCTGCGCCACTCCGCAGACGAAGAAGGGGTCGGAGAAGGCGCCGTCCTCTCCCTCCTCATGGTGGCGATGGGCGGGTGGCAGGCACGGGGGTGCCTGCGCCCGCATTGCACCCATCACCACCTTCGTCAGTCATTCCCGGACCCGTCCTCCCCCCCCCTACGGGCGTGGGGTGAGGGCGTGAGGGGTCCGCCCTGAGGGGCCATCGTCGGCGGGGTACTGGTCGTTAAGGCTGTGCCAGTTTCCCAGTCCCCCGCCACTCAGACGAAGCGGGAATGCCGCTGGGTCTTTTTAGTGGGTATACCGGAGCAGACCGGGGAGTCCCACATAGCCCCCCATCCCCCGATGGGAGGGTATGCGTAATGCATTTTTTCCCAGCGCAAAAAAAAAAAAAAAAAAAAAAAAAAGGTTAGGTTAGGTTAGGTTAGGTTAGGTTAGGTTAGGTTAGGTTAGGTTAGGTTAGGTTAGGTTAGGTTAGGTTAGGTTAGGTTAGGTTAGGTTAGGTTAGGTTAGGTTAGGTTAGGTTAGGTTAGGTTAGGTTAGGTTAGGTTAGGTTAGGTTAGGTTAGGTTGTGGTTGGTGGACTTGGCGGTGGTCGCCGAGCCTTACTCGGTCCCTGGCCGTTGGTTGGGCGACCGGGACGGCTTGGTGGCGTTGGTGTCGCGGCCTTCCACGGACTCCCCTCCCCTCTCGCTCTTAGAGAGGGGACCGGGATACGTGGCCGCCGCGTGGGGAGACATGGCCCTGGTGGGGGTCTATTTCTCTCCAAACCGCCCTCTCTCGGACTTCGAGGATTTTCTCGAAATCATCACCGCAGTCGTAGGGAGGGCGGCGCCGCGCCAGGTCGTGGTGTTGGGTGACCTGAACGCCAAGTCGGTGGCCTGGGGCAACCTGGCCGCCGGGTGCAACGTCCGGGGACGCGCCGTCGAGTTTTGGGCGGCCTCATGTGGTGTGTCCCTCCTCAACAGGGGGGCGGTCCACACGTGTGTGCGGCAACAGGGCGGGTCGGTGGTGGACGTCTCGTTTGCCACGCCCGTGCTGGCCGCCCGCGTCGTCAACTGGCGGGTAGAGATGGTGGAGACCTTGTCGGACCACCGATATGTGCGGTTCGACATCTCCATCCGGGGAGGGGGAATGGCCCGCGCTGTGCAATCTCCCTTCCCGCGGTGGGCACTCACCCGCCTGGACCGGGAGGCAGCTAAGGAGGCGGCCTTTCTTCAGGACTGGCTGTCGCCCCCCGTCGAGGTCCTGGACGTGGACGCCGCAGCGGTCCGGCTCAGGGAATCCCTGACAGAGGTGTGCAACTCCAGCATGCCTCGGTCTCGCCGTCCGCCTCCCCGTCGCGCCGTCTATTGGTGGACGGAGGAGCTGGCGGCGCTCAGGGCCGCCTGCGTGGCGGCCAGAAGGGCCTACACGCGGAGCCGACGACGCAGCGCCCAAAACCGAGTCCGGGCAGAGGAGGACCTCCTATACGCCTCTTACCGAGAGGCGACGACGGTCCTCAAAGCTGCAATGGGCGCTGCAAAAGACTCGGCGAGGGCCGAGATGCTGGAGGGTCTCGACAGGGATCCTTATGGGAGACCATACAGGGTGGCGCGGAACCAGCTACGCCCTTATGGTCCCCCACTGACGGAGACGCTCGAGCCAGCGTTGCTGGACGGGGTGGTCCGGTCCCTGTTTCCGCGCAGGGCCGACTTCACCCCGCCAACGATGGATCCCCCGCAAGGGGCGGCTTCGCCGGATGAGGAGGTCCCCCCGGTGACGGCGGCGGAGTTCTACGCGGGGGTTCTCAGCCTCCGCGCGAAGAAGACGGCCCCTGGACCAGACGGCGTCCCCGCACGGGTGGTGGCGATCGCCGCCTCCCAAATGGAGGACAGGTTTCGGGACCTCTTCAGCGCGTGCTTTACGGCTGGAAGGTTCCCGAAACTGTGGAAGGAGGGGCAGCTATGCCTCCTCCGAAAGGAGGGACGCCCGGTGGACTCCCCATCGGCATACCGGCCCATCGTCCTGCTCGATGAGGTCGGTAAATTGTTCGAGGGGATTGTCGCCTCCCGGCTTGATAGCCTTTTGCGGGGGGTAGGGCCGGATTTGTCGGATGCCCAATTTGGTTTCCGTCGTGGGCGTTCGACAATCGACGCGCTGGCCCTACTCAAGGGCCAAGTGAAGGAGGCGGTGGAGGCGGGGGACGGAGTGCTGGCGGTGTCATTCGACATTGCAAACGCCTTCAACTCCGTCCCCCACTCGACGATATTGGAGGCGCTCCGGTATCACGGAGTGCCCCAATACCTGCGGAACCTCCTGGCCAGCTACTTGGAGGGCCGAGAGGTCCTCCTCGTGGACAAAACGGCCACAGTGAGGCGGTACGGCGCAGAGTCCGGTGTTCCGCAAGGGTCAGTGCTGGGGCCCCCCCTGTGGAACATCGGGTTCGACTGGCTCCTACGGGGAGCCCTCCTCCAGGGTACGAGTGTCATCTGCTACGCGGATGACACTCTCCTCACTGCCCGGGGGAGGAACTTTGGGGACGCGGCCTGTTTGGCCTCGGCTGGCGGGTCCTTGGTTGCAGAGAGGATCCGCCACCTGGGATTGAAGGTGGCGCTGCACAAGACCGAGGCCGTGTTCTTTCGCGGGCCTCGGCAGCGCTGCCCTCCCGACGCTCACATTGTCGTGGAGGGCGTCAGAATAGAGGTCCAGCCCCAGATGAAATATCTGGGCCTGGTGCTGGACGACAGGTGGCGCTTCGGCCCGCATTTCAGCGGGCTGTCGACGCGCCTCTTAAAAGCCGCGGACGCCCTCTCATGGCTCCTCCCGAACCTGGGGGGGCCCAAGGCAAAATGCCGGCGCCTATATGCCGGCATCTTGCGGAGCATGGCCCTATACGGGGCCCCCATCTGGGCAGACTCCCTTCACAGGAGGGAGAATGCGACCGCCATCCGCAAGCCCCAAAGGGCCATTGCACAGCGGGTAGCAAGGGCCTACCGCTCGGTGGGCTTCTCGGCGGCGTGCGCTCTGGCCGGCACTCCTCCTTGGGAGTTGGAGGCCTGGGTGCTCGCCAGAGTGTACGAGTGGTCTGCGCAACGGAGGTCGCTCGGGGAGCGCCCCGTCACCGAAGAGCGGGAGGCCGTGCGGCGGGAGGCGAAGGACGCCATCGTCCTCCACTGGACGGAGGACCTCGCCGCAGCCGTTTTTGGCCGCCGGACGTTGGACGCGCTCGGTCCGGTCCTGCAGGGCTGGCTCGAGCGGTCCCACGGTTTCCTCTCGTTCCGTCTGGTGCAGGTGTTGTCCGGCCATGGCTGTTTCGGATCGTACCTGCACCGGTTAGGGAGGGAGGAGACCCCGGCGTGCCACGACTGTGGCGCGGCGGAGGACACGGCACAGCACACCCTCGAGGTGTGCCCCGCTTGGTCCGAGTTGCGCCGCGGTCTGACCGCGGTAGTTGGACAGGACCTCTCACTTCCCGGCGTAGTCAACGCCATGCTGGGGAGCGAGGAGGCCTGGGCAGCGGTTGCCTCCTTTTGCGAGGATGTAATCTCGCAAAAGGAGGAGGCGGAGCGCGCGCGGGAGGACGACCCTCTCGCTGCGCCACTCCGCAGACGAAGAAGGGGTCGGAGAAGGCGCCGTCCTCTCCCTCCTCATGGTGGCGATGGGCGGGTGGCAGGCACGGGGGTGTCTGCGCCCGCATTGCACCCATCACCACCTTCGTCAGTCATTCCCGGACCCGTCCTCCCCCCCCCTACGGGCGTGGGGTGAGGGCGTGAGGGGTCCGCCCTGAGGGGCCATCGTCGGCGGGGTACTGGTCGTTAAGGCTGTGCCAGTTTCCCAGTCCCCCGCCACTCAGACGAAGCGGGAATGCCGCTGGGTCTTTTTAGTGGGTATACCGGAGCAGACCGGGGAGTCCCACATAGCCCCCCATCCCCCGATGGGAGGGTATGCGTAATGCATTTTTTCCCAGCGCAAAAAAAAAAAAAAAAAAAAAAAAAAAAAAAAAAAAAAAAAAAAAGGTTAGGTTAGGTTAGGTTAGGTTAGGTTAGGTTAGGTTAGGTTAGGTTAGGTTAGGTTAGGTTAGGTTAGGTTAGGTTAGGTTAGGTTAGGTTAGGTTTCGTTTATGTAGTCCTGGTAAGGTTAGGTTAGGGTTTTTGTTTTGCGAGTAGGCAAAAAATTTTGTGAGTTAGCCGCACGTGCGGCACGTCCAGAGAACGGGCTCCGCGCGGGCTATCCGAATAAGGAATAAAAAATGGATAGTCGGAAAGAAAAAATTTAGGTTATCCCACAAAAACCAGTTTTTAGGAAAAAAAAAATTAGAAAACAACCCCCAATCTCTGAACCCAGGAACACGGAACGCGGCCAAAAGTGCAGGGATGGAGAGTAAGTATGCCTGAGACTATTTAAAATTATGAAAACAGATAAAACTTTAGATTTGGATTAAATATTAAATAAATTGTTGTAAAAATTTAGAAAAATTTTCTGTCGGAGGGTGAAAATTTTTTCAGGGGTAAGTCAATGAAATATGGTCAGGGAGTAGGCGGAGCACTACTATAGTCTGTCCCCACTGAAAACAGCACGAAAAACGCGTGTATAACATTAAAGATATTATTATCAACGTTTTGCTAAAATTTTCGTTTATGTAGTCCTGGTAAGGTTAGGTTAGGTTAGGTTTCGTTTATGTAGTCCTGGTAAGGTTAGGTTAGGTTAGGTTACTACCTGCGCTCCTAGACCAACACCAGCATTGTGTATATCTGTACTTATTGTATTTTATAATAAACTAGTGACCCGCCCCGGCTTCGCACGGGTACAAAAAAGATATTAAAACCTTCCTCTTGAATCACTCTATCTATTAAAAAAAACCGCATCAAAATCCGTTGCGTAGTTTTAAAGATTTAAGCATACAGACAAACAAACAAATAAATAAACAAACAAACAAACAAACAGACGCGACTTTGTTTTATACTATGTAAGGATTGTTCATTTTTGTTAGGTTTGGTTAGGTTAGGTTTTTTTTTTTTTATTTTTTTTTTAATACTATTCCTCTGACGACGCCAGAGACCTTACTATCTAATGCTTATCTTCCATTCCAGTTCTATCAATTATTCCTCTCGCACTTTCATTCCTCATACTTTATCTTTCTATCGTTCTATCTTCTCTCTCTCTTTAAGGGTGGGACGCCCTTCTACTTTCCCTATTCTGTACTCTACTTTTTGTTATTTTTCCTTATTTCGGGTTTAACACGAACACAATGTTTTTATTTGTTGACAGGGATTCTTATTATTACTTTACATTGTTGGCAAACTTTTACAACCATCTTATAGGACTATGTTACATTTTTCTTATTGCATAATTCTTATCACTATTTACATATTTCTTATTACATATTTCTTAATACTGTTTCCAGTTGCAACAATCTTTTAATATCCTTACTCCTAGTCACATAATACTTAATGCTATTTCTATTTGCTACGCTTAATTCTAGTACATTTTTGTTATGATTTTACAGTTTCTTACGACTCTTAAACTCTAAACAATCAATATGGGCAACATTAATATTAAATTACACTAATCTGTTTATTCTGGCTTTTAGCAACTTTGTAACTTCTGTTCTCAATGCTTGACTCTAATATTATTCACAATATTATGCAAACATTTTTGCTTATACCGTTTTGTTTCTTTTTATCACCTTTTCACATATTTTAACACAAAACTCCAGAAACAACTCTCTCTTTTTGCTCTTCATTATTAGCCACATGTCTACAGCGTCGAGTTTGGTGTCAAGTATTTGCTCGGCCACAAGTCTTTCTCTGCCGAACACGGGACAGCTGAACAATATATGTGGCACCGTTTCATCCATTTCAGGGTCGCAGATGCACGATGGGCTCTCCTTTAACTTGAAGCGATTCAAGTATTCCGAGAACCCACCGTGCCCCGTCATAATTTGGGTTAAGACGCTGTTAATTTTTATTTTCCTGATTATCCTGTAGGCCGCCACCGCGTCCGGGAAAAACAATTTTGTGACAGAAGCTGTTTCTCCGGAGCTGTATCTTTGGTTCCATACGTCAAGAGACTCCGTACGTTTGCATCGCTTGACATATGAAACCGGACACAAATCGTAGTCAGGTTTTCGTTTGGAACCCTCAGCGGCTCTTTTGGCTAATTCATCGGCTCTCTCGTTTCCTTCCAACCCCGCATGGGCTTTGATCCAGAACAAGGTAACGGCCTTGTTTTGGATCGACAGGGACCTAAGATTGGCCCTTGTCTCTACTGCCAGGGGGTGGTGTCGGTTGTAGTTCTGAATGGTTTGGAGGGCCGCCATGGAGTCGCTGAAGATTCCAAACGATTGCGCACTTTGCTTCAGTATCTCCCTAGTTGCAGCGCATATTGCCAGAAGCTCAGCCTGGTAAACGGTGCAGTAGTGTGGGAGAGCAAGCTTGAGGGTTTTGGTCTCGGCGTTACCACGCCATACGGATAGTGCCGCTCCGACCTTTCCCCCAATCTTGCTCCCGTCCGTGAAGATGCGAACTTCAAGTTCTCTCTGGGCATTGTCTAGTTGCTCTTGGTTTACCAGGCTAACGAGCTCTAGCTCAGCGCGCTCTGCGGGGTGTGGAGCCTCCATTGCCGAGGCGGCCTGCTCGACCCCCCTGTCGCCGAGTGCTGGCCGAGGCACCCCCCTTCTGGCCTCGTATAACGATGCCGCTTCGCGGACTCGCAGGTCAAGAGGTAGTATCCCAGCCAGCACTAGCGCGGAGTTCAAGGAGACCGTCCGGTACCCTTTGCACAGCTTCTGCGCAATGCCGCGCTGTACTGCTCCCAACTGCTTTCTGACGCCCAGCTTGTCGACGGCCGGAGCCCATACGCTGGCGGCGTACAGGATGACTGGTTCAACGGTGGCCACATATATTACCCTTATGACCTCGGGGTTTAGGCCCCAGCTGGTCTTTGCTGCCCTTGTTAGTTGCTTGTGGATGTCTATTGCCTTCCTGCACACATTTGCGACGTGTGTGTTAAAAGTAAGCTGTTTGTCGATGGTGACACCCAGGATTTTGATCTCATTAGACATGGCAATGTCGCCCCCGCCCATGCTCAGGCGTGGGGCGTCGTATTTTAATTTGCGCGTAATGACCATCGCATTTGTTTTCTGTGGGGCAAATTTTAGCTTATTTTGAACGCCCCACGCCCGGTGTTTATAATCTACCTTCAGATTTTTGATTTTCTCCGCCTCGGTGCGACAGAGACGCGGGGGCGGAGAGAGGTCGAGCGCTGGGCTCGGCGTGTATAGTAGTACGTATTGAGAACCGGTTCAGCGCGCACGCAATGTTGAATTCAATCGGGAATTCTGCGACTCGTTGGTGAATACAACTTAATATTTCGGGTTTGCCTTGTTCGGGAGTGCTATTAAGAAAGCACCAGGCCTTTGTATTTACGACATTCGGAGTGAGTGTAGTGGGATGGAGGGTAAGTATGCCTGAGACTATTTAAAATTATGAAAACAGATAAAACTTTAGATTTGGATTAAATATTAAATAAATTGTTATAAAAATTTAGAAAAATTTTCTAAGTTTCGGAGGGTGAAAATTTTTTCAGGTGTAGGTCAATAAAATATGGTCAGGGAGTAGGCCGAGCACTACTCTAGTCTGTCCCCACTGAAAACAGCACGAAAAACGCGTGTATAACACTAAAGATATTATTATCAACGTTTTGCTAAAATTTTCGTTTATGTAGTCCTGGTAAGGTTAGGTTAGGTTTGGTTTCGTTTATGTAGTCCTGGTAAGGTTAGGTTAGGTTAGGTTTCGTTTATGTAGTCCTGGTAAGGTTAGGTTAGGTTAGGTTAGGTTAGGTTTTTTTTTTTTTTTTTTTTTTTTTTTTTTTTTTGCTTTTCCCCGTTTCGAGATAACGAGATCTTACTATGCTAGGTACTCATTCATTCCAGTTCTATCATGTATTCCTCTCGCACTTTCAAGCTTCATACTTTATCTTTCTTTTACACACTCTTTCATTCTTAGCCGGGTGGGACTCCCGCTATTCTATCTATTTCTTTATTATGTTGTTTTCTTTATTTAGGGATATTAGACACAATAAGTTTTGTTAACAACAGTGGCTTATGAAATTGGTTCTTTTACATACATTTTCTCTAATTACATTCTTTACTTAACTATGTTTTTATATACTAAGTTTTTAACTATTCTAAACATCTGGTGTATTGTTTTTGCACATCTTCTATATGGACAATTTATCTTATAATTTCTATGTTTTTAATACAGTCTATATGCAAACTTATTTTTGATACATTTTTATTTCCTATTTAATATAACAAACTTATTTACTTACTTCACTAGTTTTACAATTATTTCCTTAATTTACATGTCTATGCAATAACAGGTTTATTCTTATACATTACTTACTCTTATTTTCTAACATAGTATTTAAACTTATCTGCTTATTTCTACTATAATGAACTCAATATTTATAACACATTTTTCTGTAGGTACCTGTTTTAGGTATAAGGACATACGGTTTGGACTTGGACATATAGGATTTGGACGTTTCTAAGGGTTTGTGTGTCTTCCTTTCATTTTGTTGCATTAATTACTTAGGTACTTGCTATTTTGGCAATAATATAATATATACTTAGTTTATACATATTTATTGTCATTTCTTATTCTGGGCTCTTTTATATATTCAAATGTTTTCAAGGGTTGTTTGGAGTGTGTGTTTTGTATTGTGTGTGTGTTTTGTGTTGTGTGTGTGTTCTGATATACTTGTATATAATATTTACTATATATTTTATATATCTGTGCTTGTTTTTGTTTTTCGGTTTCCATATATATGTGTGTTTCGTAGTTGTTATCTATTTCAATGTACTCCCGGTTTGTGTTGCTGTCTTGGTGTGTTCCTGTGTGTGTTTCTGTGTGTGTTCTGTGTGTTCCTGTGTGTGTTCTGTGTGTTCCTGTGTGTGTTGCTTGTGTTAAGTGTACCTTAGGGAACAGTCTAGGCGTATGCCGTTGTCGTCCGAGCCAGGTAGTCCCATTTCTTGCGGACCGGGCACTCCACGCTAAAGGCGTTATGGTCTGTCTTCTGATTCTTCGAGTGTGCGCAGTTGCAGCACTGCGGTTCCGTACCCGCAACAAACTCCACGCATTTTTCGCGTAAATGCGGTCCTCCGCAGTGACTGCATCTGTCCACACTCTCAGTGCAAAATTTCCGGCCGTGTCCGAATGCTAGACATTTCGTGCATTGGATGAGCGGCGACTGGTCCTCCACCCTTACCCTTTGCAGGTCCAGGTAAAGAGCCCCGGCCTCCGTCATCCTCTGCCATATTTTCGGACTGACCTGAGCGACCACGTGCGCTGTCTTGGGGTTCCTAGTCCTCTTCTTATACTTTATGACAATTTCTTTTTCCTCTTGGTCTAGGTCCCTAAAGATGTTATCATTCTGGGAGTAGAGCGCCTTCACCATTTCGTCGTCTTCGCTGTCCAAAAAGACATCTTTTAGGACGACGAGCGGGTTCTTGTTCTTCATGGGCGCTACTACTAACCCTTTACCTCGGCTTTCAATCCTGTCTTTGATTTTCTTAAGCTCCGCTTCAGTGTCACACCCCACTATGACCGTCTGGTTCTTTGCCTTTCTGACTTTATTGATCCTTAGGCCAGTTCCCCTGGCATCGACCGCCTCCTTCACCATAGCGAGCACCTCGTCAGCATGCTCCTTGCCTTCAGAGGTGACCGCCACCGAATAAAGTGCCGGTCGATGCCCGGGCCTGGCTGCCGTGACGGTGGCGTACGTCTTCGAGTCAGTTTGTGGCTCGCATGCCGCTTCCCTTATGGCCGCCTGTATCTTACTTGTGCTGGTGGCGACCTCACCGACAACATCGCCGATTTTTTCCTCGAGAACAACCGCCGCACGACCCACGACGTTCACCCCGTCTATCGTGCGGCCGATGTTCTCTTGGACTACATCAATCTTGGCGCTGACCAAGTCAATGTTGTCGACGATCTTGTCGATGATGTCGGCACCGCCGTCGTCATTGTACACGGCCATGTCCGCGAAGCCTTTTCCCACTTTCTCCTCTAATTCTTTTAGCCGTGCATTAATATTATCCTCCACTTTCTCCAGCCTTTCTAGGATTCCCTCCTGTAGTTTGGGGGATGTTGGCGTGGTGTTGGCCTTCGCGGGCGGGACCGTTTTGGGCGCAGTTTCCAGGACCTTCATCCGTTTACTGAGCTCAAAGAGGATCCGCAGGCTTTTGTCTGACTGAGTCTCCAGGAAGATCCTTATGTCTCTCCTCATTTGAGGGTAATCCTTGACTCTGGATGGTATGTCTTCAAAGGTCTTCATGACATCCTGGAGAAGTCTGTCGTTTGACATAGCAGCGTAGGTGTCCGGCTGCTTTTTAAAAGCCTCCATGTTATCAACGGACCTTCTCTTTCGCTCTGGTCTCCGGATGAAAGTCCTGGCGGCGTCCAGCGCATGTCCAGGCGGGCTCGCGGGGTTGGGAGTGGTGGTGGAAGCGGCGGCACCAGAGGTCCCTGCTGACGACGACAGCGGCGTTTCGGCTGATTCCGCCACTGTTCCCCGAGCAGCATCCCTCTTTCCAAACGTCAGGGATATCCCTTTCGGCGCTTCGCGCGTTCCGGAGGGTCCCTCGTTTCCCGGTTGGGAAGGTGACGTGGACTCCTGTGTTCCGCTGGCGCTGGCTGCTGGTACCTTCACAACGGGGGTGCGATGTCCGAAAACCATGTTTCGTTAGGTGCGAGTAGGCGTATGAGTTCCTAGCGTGTGATGTGGCGTGTGTGTATAGGGCACAGTCACAGCAAGGAAAACAGGGAAAATTGTCAGAATAAAATTGTAAAATAAAATTGTAAAAATAAAATAAAATATAAAAATATACCTAATTGTCCTACTGCTAAATTTGTACTGTGGCTTATAGTCAGATTTTAAATCCTGTAAAGGGGGAGTCAAAAACCAACAGTACAAATCCGCGGTCCAAAATATTTTATCTAACTTCACCTCTGAGATATCTCTATTCTAAGATTTAAGGGATGGGGGAGGGTTAAATCGGGTAGGGGAGGGTACCTCTTGTGCGACTTTAGCCGTGGTTCGACACCACAAAGGCTGATTTTGAGGTCAAAAGCGTTCTAACTCCTCTCGTTCCCGAGTTATGGCCCTTTAAGGATTAGGGGTGAAGTAAATAAATAAATAAATATAGAGAAAAGGGGTGGGATGGATACCTCTGTAGCGGTTTTCACCTCAAGACACCACTCAAGGCTGAATCCGTGGTCGAAAAACGCCTATCTCTTCTAGTTCCAGAGATATCTGCTTTTAAGGATTCCTGCCGTACAAGGATAGAAAAAGATACCGCGCCGGCAGATCTTCCAGTTGACCTAGCTGGGTCTACTCGGCTCCGATTTTGGCGTGAGTGGGCTCGTTTATATGGTCTTGTTGAGCTCTTTCTGGTACGTCAGGTTTCAGGATATGGGATGGGGAGGGGGTGGGGGGGGGGGGGGGGTGGGGGTAACTTGAAAGAGATATCCCAGAAGCGTGAGGTGTATGGCTGAGGGCCACTTGGTCTATAAGACTATTAAAAACTAACAATATTTAAATAAAAAATTTTTCGAAGTCCCTGGGGTGACTTAGCCCTAGAGGGTTGAAATTTTGACCAAAGGTGCGGGTGGTCCCTTATGGTTGAGTATTCAACCAGGGGGGAGGGTCTGGGGGGGGGCTTCGAAAAATGTGTTACTTTTTGTCTAGGACGCACCGTTTCAGAGTTACAGGCCTTTTTCAGTTTTGGTGCGGTTGGTAAACTATTTTTGTCTTGCTGAAAATTATTTAATTTAGAAACTATGAGTCTGAAAAATATTTTGAAAGTGGACTCTCCTAGGGGAAGGTCCAACGAGCGTCTGACGATTTTTAAAAATGGGGCGTCCGCTATAGGGTATGCGCTGTTGCCTCCTGAAAGAATTTTTTAAAAACCAACAACCGCAAATGCCTGTTTTTGGTTCGCCCGGATTTACTTACTTCGGGCTCTGTAACTCTGAAACGGGTTGCCCCCGGAGTCTGGTTCTTAATCCTATTCTTAAACACTAAACTAATCTACTTATACAACTAAGGGTCTGCGTGTTACCGCTGATCTTCTATGCTCCAGCGACGTCCGAAGTCTTCCCGGGGGTGCCTGCTCCAGGGCGCAGTGTTGACCGGGATGCAACCTGTGCGGGCTGTAGGGTGGATGTTTCTTCAACTGCTGGCACAGGTGTGGTTCCGGTGGCTGCTGCGGTTGAGGAGATATTCCCCTGGGAAGGTGAAAATTTGACCCTGGCGAGCTGGTGGTAAAATGGCCAGGGTACACGTCCTAGCTAATTTATTTTCGACCAGATTCGTATTCTTCGTAGTCTGAGCAGCCTTGTGGATTTTTTTACGATTTTTGTATTTAATATTTAACGGTATTTATTTTTACAGGGAATTTTTTGAAATTTTGTAACTTTATAACTACAAGTCCAAAAATTCTGAAATTTTGCGATAAAGTTCTTTACACTATACACTGTTTTATAATGTCCAAAAATTGGTTTGTTGTCGATTTAAATTTTGAATAATTAAAGTTTGAAATTTAACACTATTTTGCTAATTTTGAAAAATTTGTATCTTCCAGAAGGGTGGTCTGATTTCGATGGTCAAGGTGTCGGATGAATGGGTATGGCTTCCTGCGCCTATCCCTGTCTCCAGATTTTCCCTCCGACTGCTGGATCTCGACCTCGTGTCCACGTGGATTTTCCTGATGATCCTGTAACTCGGCGAGTTTTCACGGGAAAAATCCCAAACTCAGCCAGGATGTGGAGCTTGTCCAGGTGTTTCGAAGGGCAATCCAAAAACACAGGGTCACCGATCGAAATCGAGCAGCGTTTCACTTTTCCACTTTTTGTTTACACTTTTGGGGTTAAAATTTCGGTTTTTCGTTTATAACTCCGCGAGTTTTTCACCGAATTCCAAAATTTTTTCACGAACACTTGTAACTCGTTAGCGCACAACTTTTAGCAAAAATACGGGAGTTTTTGCTCACTTTGACTAACTTTACTGATTTTTCGAGCGCGGAGCGGCTTAAAAGTGATCCGATCGCGGCGGGGGGCGCCGTGAGACTCGGTTAGGTTAGGTTAGGTTAGGTTAGGTTAGGTTAGGTTAGGTTAGGTTAGGTTAGGTTAGGTTAGGTTAGGTTAGGTTAGGTTAGGTTAGGTTAGGTTAGGTTAGGTTAGGTTAGGTTAGGTTAGGTTAGGTTAGGTTAGGTTAGGTTAGGTTAGGTTAGGTTAGGTTAGGTTAGGTTAGGTTAGGTTAGGTTAGGTTAGGTTAGGTTAGGTTAGGTTAGGTTTGCAGCGGAAGGCGACCGACGAAACGCGGCAACTGCAGGCGAAAGTCGATCGCCTGCAGTCAGAGGTCAGCCAGCTGCACCAGAAGCTGGCTGATGCCACGGCCCGGCCAAACCAAGCCGAGCCGAGACCAGCGGCTGAGGTCCCTCCCTCCAACCTTGAGGATATAATCCGCAAGGTCATCATGGAGGAGAGGGCCTTCACGAGAGCCTGTCTTGCGGGCATAGAGGACAGGCTCTTGCCTGAAAAGCGCCTCCGACCGCCGCTCGCGGCGGACAATAGGCCACGCGAGCTGGAGCCGGAACCTGCGCCTTTGGGAGGCCCAGCATCGGGTGCGCAGCCCCAGGCCTCGAAGCCCTCCAAGGGCAAAGGGAAGGGCAAGGGCAAGAGGACCAAGGAGGCCTCTCAAACGCCCTCCACGAGCGCGGAGGCAGCGTCTGACGCCCCAGCCGACCCCCGGAACTCGCAGGGGGAAGACGCCCTTCTTCCCTCCAACACCCCGTCCAACCAGCCCTGGACAAAAGTGGTCAAGGGGGGAAAGGGGAAAAAGCCCAAGCCCGCTGCGACTGCTCCAGCAGGCAAAAAGGCTCCAGCCGGCGGGAGAAAACTGGTTCCTCCCAAAACCGCGGCCGTCGTGGTGACCATCACCCCGGAGGCCGTGGAACGGGGGGAGACGTACGCGTCCGTAATGAAGCGGGCGCGTACCAACGCCGATCCTACCCAACTGGGGATCGGTACACCGTCGTGCCGCCGGACCCAGGCCGGGGCTCGAATTTTCGAGTTCCCGGGGGCTCAGGGCAGCGCCAACGCGGACCTCTTCGCAACCAAGTTGCAAGAGGTCATTGCGGACGTGGCAAAAGTCGCCAGGCCCGAGAAGTCTGTAGCCTTGGAGGTGACCGACCTCGACGACTCGGTCACAAAGGAGGAGGTGGTGGCGGCGGTCGCAGCTATGGGGGGCTGTGGCGTCACAGCGGTGCAAGGTCGGGCCATCAGGCCCGGCCGCGGCGGCATGGGCACCATTCGCCTTGAGTGCCCAGTCGCCGCAGCTATAGCCGTCCTCGCCAAGGGACGGCTTTCTGTCGGATTCAGCTCGGGTGTAGTCCGGGCACTCGCAGCCAAGCCCCTGCGCTGCTATAAGTGCTTAGGAGTCGGACACACTCGGGCCCTTTGTCCGTCCGAGGTCGACAGGGCGGATAATTGTTTCCGATGTGGCAAGGACGGGCACAAGTCCGCCTCCTGCGAGGCCGCCACGCCGCACTGCGTGGTGTGTGCCGCCAGTGGCTGCCCGGCGGGCCACGTGACGATGGGGAGGAAGTGCAATCCCCCCCCAAAGAAGGGCAAAGTGCAGGCGTCGATCCGGCCTGTCGCTGCCGCCGCCATCCCTGAGGCTGGGACTTCGGCGGCCGTGGAGGGTGATGCGATGTCTGATTGATGGATGGGGTCAGACATCGCATCCTCCAGGTGAACACCAACCACTGCAGAGCAGCCCAGGATCTGCTGATGCAGACCATGGCTGAGTGGTTGGTGGACGTGGCGGTGGTTGCCGAGCCGTACTCGGTCCCTGGCCGTTGGCTGGGTGACCGGGATGGCTCGGTGGCATTGGTTGCGCGGTCTTCCACGGACTCCCCTCCCCTCTCGCTCTTAGAGAGGGGACCGGGATACGTGGCCGCCGCGTGGGCGGATGTGGCACTGGTGGGAGTATATTTCTCACCAAACCGCCCTCTCTCGGATTTCGAGAATTTTCTGGAAATCCTCACCGCAGTGGTCGGGAGGGCGGCGCCACGCCAGGTCGCAATATTGGGCGACCTGAACGCCAAGTCGACGGCCTGGGGCAACCCGGCCGTTTCCTGCAACGTCCGGGGTCGCGCCGTGGAATTTTGGGCGGCGTCGTGCGGTGTGTCCCTCTTAAACAGAGGGACCGTCCACACATGTGTGCGGCAGCGGGGAGGGTCGGTGGTCGACGTCTCGTTTGCCACCCCCGTGCTAGCCGCGCACGTCGCGAACTGGCGGGTGGAGATGGTGGAGACCTTGTCGGACCACCGATATGTGCGGTTCGACATCTCCACCCAGAGCTCCCTGGGGACAGTCCGCTCGGGCCAATCCAGGTTCCCACGGTGGGCTCTCACCCGCCTGGACCGAGAGGCTGCGGAGGAGGCGGCGTTCGTCCAAGACTGGCTCGCGCCTCCTCTATTGGTGGTCGGAGGAACTGGCGGGGCTCCGATCCGCCTGCGTAGCGGCCAGGAGGGCCTACACGCGGAGTCGGAGGCGCAGGACCCGAGACCCCACCAACGAGGAGGGCCTCTATGCCTCTTACGTCGAGGCAAAGACGGTCCTCAAGGCGGCAATGCGCGCGGCCGAGGACTCGGCGAGAGCCGAGATGCTGGAGGGTCTCGACAGGGACCCCTATGGTAGACCATACAAGGCGGCGCGGAATAAACTGCGCCTCTGTGGTCCTCCACTGACGGAGTCCCTCGAGCCGGCATTGCTGGATGGGGTGGTCCGGTCCCTGTTCCCGCCCAGGGCCGACTTCACCCCGCCAGCGATGGACCCTCCGCGGGAGGCGATTCCGCCGGAGGAAGCGGAGGAGGAGGTCCCCGCGGTTACGGCGTCGGAACTTTACGCGGGGACTCTCCGCCTCCGCGCTAAGAACACGGCCCCAGGGCCGGACGGCGTTCCCGCACGGGTGGTGGCTATCGCCGCCTCACTGATGGAGGAGAGGTTTCGGGACCTCTTTAGCGCGTGTTTCACGACTGGAAGGTTCCCGAAACCTTGGAAGGAGGGGCGGTTATGCCTCCTCCGGAAGGAGGGACGCCCGGCGGACTCCCCCTCGGCTTACCGGCCCATCGTTTTGCTCGACGAGGTCGGTAAGTTATTCGAGGGGATAATCGCCGACCGGCTGAATAGCCTGCTGGGGACGGTGGGGCCGGACCTGTCGGACGCCCAATTCGGGTTCCGACGGGGTCGTTCGACGGTCGACGCGTTGGCCCTACTCAAGGGCCAGGTGAGGGAGGCAGTCGAGGCGGGTGACGGAGTGTTGGCGGTGTCATTCGACATAGCAAACGCCTTCAACTCTGTCCCCCACTCGACAATCTTGGAGGCACTCCGGTACCATGGCGTGCCTCAGTACTTGCGCCAACTCTTGGCCAGCTACTTGGAGGACCGGGTGGTCCTCCTTGAGGACAAGACGGCCAGAGTGAGGCGATATGGCGCAGAGTCCGGTGTTCCACAGGGGTCGGTCTTAGGACCACCGCTGTGGAACATTGGATTCGACTGGCTCCTACGGGGGAACCTCCTCCAAGGCACGAGCATCATATGCTACGCAGATGATACCCTCCTCATCGCCCGGGGGAGGGACTTCAGGGAGGCGGCCAGTCTGGCCTCTGCTGGCGGATCCTTAGTGGCGGGAAGGATCCGCCGCCTTGGGCTGAAGGTTGCGCTGCACAAAACCGAGGCCGTGTACTTCCACGGGCCTCGGCAGCGCATCCCTCCTGACGGCCACATTGTGGTGGAGGGCGTCAGGATCGGGGTCAAGGCCCAGATGAAATATTTGGGCCTTGTACTCGACAGCAGGTGGCGCTTCGGCCCACACTTCAGCGGGCTGTCGACGCGCCTGCTGAAGACCGCGAACGCCCTGTCCTGGCTCCTCCCGAACCTGGGAGGTCCGAAGGCGCGATGCCGGCGCTTGTATGCCGGCATCCTTAAGAGCATGGCCCTTTACGGGGCCCCAATCTGGGCGGACTCCCTCCACAGGAGGGAGAACGCCACTGCCATCCGCAGGCCCCAAAGGGCCATTGCACTGCGGGTGGCGAGGGCCTACCGATCGGTGGGGTTCTCGGCGGCGTGCGCTCTGGCCGGCACCCCTCCTTGGGAGCTCGAGGCATGGGTGCTGACCAGAGTGTACGAATGGACGGCGCGGCGTAAGGCGCTCGGGGAGCTCCCCGCCGCAGAAGAGCGAGAGGCCGTGCGGCAAGAGGCGAAGGACGCAATCGTCCATCATTGGACGGAGGACCTCGCCTCTGCCGCTTTTGGTCGCCGAACTGTGGACGCGCTCGGGCCAGTCCTGAAGGATTGGCTTGAGCGGTCATACGGTTTCCTCTCTTTCCGTCTGGTGCAGGTGTTATCCGGCCATGGCTGTTTCGGATCGTACCTGCACCGGTTAGGGAGGGAGGAGACCCCGGCGTGCCACGACTGTGGCGCGCCGGAGGACACGGCGCAGCACACCCTCGAGGTGTGCCCAGCTTGGTCCGAGCTGCGCCGCGGTCTTACCGCGGTGGTTGGACAGGACCTCTCACTTCCCGGCGTAGTCAACGCCATGCTGGGGAGCGAGGAGGCCTGGACAGCGGTTGCCTCCTTTTGCGAGGATGTAATCTCGCAAAAGGAGGAGGCGGAGCGCGCGCGGGAGGACGACCCTCTCGCTGCGCCACTCCGCAGACGAAGAAGGGGTCGGAGAAGGCGCCGTCCTCTCCCTCCTCATGGTGGCGATGGGCGGGTGGCAGGCACGGGGGTGCCTGCGCCCGCATTGCACCCATCACCACCTTCGTCAGTCATTCCCGGACCCGTCCTCCCCCCCCCTACGGGCGTGGGGTGAGGGCGTGAGGGGTCCGCCCTGAGGGGCCATCGTCGGCGGGGTACTGGTCGTTAAGGCTGTGCCAGTTTCCCAGTCCCCCGCCACTCAGACGAAGCGGGAATGCCGCTGGGTCTTTTTAGTGGGTATACCGGAGCAGACCGGGGAGTCCCACATAGCCCCCCATCCCCCGATGGGAGGGTATGCGTAATGCATTTTTTCCCAGCGCAAAAAAAAAAAAAAAAAAAAAAAAGGTTAGGTTAGGTTAGGTTAGGTTAGGTTAGGTTAGGTTAGGTTAGGTTAGGTTAGGTTAGGTTAGGTTAGGTTAGGTTAGGTTAGGTTAGGTTAGGTTAGGTTAGGTTAGGTTAGGTTAGGTTAGGTTAGGTTAGGTTAGGTTAGGTTAGGTTAGGTTAGGTTAGGTTAGGTTAGGTTAGGTTAGGTTAGGTTAGGTTAGGTTAGGTTAGGTTAGGTTAGGTTAGGTTAGGTTAGGTTAGGTTAGGTTAGGTTAGGTTAGGTTAGGTTAGGTTAGGTTAGGTTAGGTTAGGTTAGGTTAGGTTAGGTTAGGTTAGGTTAGGTTAGGTTAGGTTAGGTTAGGTTAGGTTAGGTTAGGTTAGGTTAGGTTAGGTTAGGTTAGGTTAGGTTAGGTTAGGTTAGGTTAGGTTAGGTTAGGTTAGGTTAGGTTAGGTTAGGTTAGGTTAGGTTAGGTTAGGTTAGGTTAGGTTAGGTTAGGTTAGGTTAGGTTAGGTTAGGTTAGGTTAGGTTAGGTTAGGTTAGGTTAGGTTAGGTTAGGTTAGGTTAGGTTAGGTTAGGTTAGGTTAGGTTAGGTTAGGTTAGGTTAGGTTAGGTTAGGTTAGGTTAGGTTAGGTTAGGTTAGGTTAGGTTAGGTTAGGTTAGGTTAGGTTAGGTTAGGTTAGGTTAGGTTAGGTTAGGTTAGGTTAGGTTAGGTTAGGTTAGGTTAGGTTAGGTTAGGTTAGGTTAGGTTAGGTTAGGTTAGGTTAGGTTAGGTTAGGTTAGGTTAGGTTAGGTTAGGTTAGGTTAGGTTAGGTTAGGTTAGGTTAGGTTAGGTTAGGTTAGGTTAGGTTAGGTTAGGTTAGGTTAGGTTAGGTTAGGTTAGGTTAGGTTAGGTTAGGTTAGGTTAGGTTAGGTTAGGTTAGGTTAGGTTAGGTTAGGTTAGGTTAGGTTAGGTTAGGTTAGGTTAGGTTAGGTTAGGTTAGGTTAGGTTAGGTTAGGTTAGGTTAGGTTAGGTTAGGTTAGGTTAGGTTAGGTTAGGTTAGGTTAGGTTAGGTTAGGTTAGGTTAGGTTAGGTTAGGTTAGGTTAGGTTAGGTTAGGTTAGGTTAGGTTAGGTTAGGTTAGGTTAGGTTAGGTTAGGTTAGGTTAGGTTAGGTTAGGTTAGGTTAGGTTAGGTTAGGTTAGGTTAGGTTAGGTTAGGTTAGGTTAGGTTAGGTTAGGTTAGGTTAGGTTAGGTTAGGTTAGGTTAGGTTAGGTTAGGTTAGGTTAGGTTAGGTTAGGTTAGGTTAGGTTAGGTTAGGTTAGGTTAGGTTAGGTTAGGTTAGGTTAGGTTAGGTTAGGTTAGGTTAGGTTAGGTTAGGTTAGGTTAGGTTAGGTTAGGTTAGGTTAGGTTAGGTTAGGTTAGGTTAGGTTAGGTTAGGTTAGGTTAGGTTAGGTTAGGTTAGGTTAGGTTAGGTTAGGTTAGGTTAGGTTAGGTTAGGTTAGGTTAGGTTAGGTTAGGTTAGGTTAGGTTAGGTTAGGTTAGGTTAGGTTAGGTTAGGTTAGGTTAGGTTAGGTTAGGTTAGGTTAGGTTAGGTTAGGTTAGGTTAGGTTAGGTTAGGTTAGGTTAGGTTAGGTTAGGTTAGGTTAGGTTAGGTTAGGTTAGGTTAGGTTAGGTTAGGTTAGGTTAGGTTAGGTTAGGTTAGGTTAGGTTAGGTTAGGTTAGGTTAGGTTAGGTTAGGTTAGGTTAGGTTAGGTTAGGTTAGGTTAGGTTAGGTTAGGTTAGGTTAGGTTAGGTTAGGTTAGGTTAGGTTAGGTTAGGTTAGGTTAGGTTAGGTTAGGTTAGGTTAGGTTAGGTTAGGTTAGGTTAGGTTAGGTTAGGTTAGGTTAGGTTAGGTTAGGTTAGGTTAGGTTAGGTTAGGTTAGGTTAGGTTAGGTTAGGTTAGGTTAGGTTAGGTTAGGTTAGGTTAGGTTAGGTTAGGTTAGGTTAGGTTAGGTTAGGTTAGGTTAGGTTAGGTTAGGTTAGGTTAGGTTAGGTTAGGTTAGGTTAGGTTAGGTTAGGTTAGGTTAGGTTAGGTTAGGTTAGGTTAGGTTAGGTTAGGTTAGGTTAGGTTAGGTTAGGTTAGGTTAGGTTAGGTTAGGTTAGGTTAGGTTAGGTTAGGTTAGGTTAGGTTAGGTTAGGTTAGGTTAGGTTAGGTTAGGTTAGGTTAGGTTAGGTTAGGTTAGGTTAGGTTAGGTTAGGTTAGGTTAGGTTAGGTTAGGTTAGGTTAGGTTAGGTTAGGTTAGGTTAGGTTAGGTTAGGTTAGGTTAGGTTAGGTTAGGTTAGGTTAGGTTAGGTTAGGTTAGGTTAGGTTAGGTTAGGTTAGGTTAGGTTAGGTTAGGTTAGGTTAGGTTAGGTTAGGTTAGGTTAGGTTAGGTTAGGTTAGGTTAGGTTAGGTTAGGTTAGGTTAGGTTAGGTTAGGTTAGGTTAGGTTAGGTTAGGTTAGGTTAGGTTAGGTTAGGTTAGGTTAGGTTAGGTTAGGTTAGGTTAGGTTAGGTTAGGTTAGGTTAGGTTAGGTTAGGTTAGGTTAGGTTAGGTTAGGTTAGGTTAGGTTAGGTTAGGTTAGGTTAGGTTAGGTTAGGTTAGGTTAGGTTAGGTTAGGTTAGGTTAGGTTAGGTTAGGTTAGGTTAGGTTAGGTTAGGTTAGGTTAGGTTAGGTTAGGTTAGGTTAGGTTAGGTTAGGTTAGGTTAGGTTAGGTTAGGTTAGGTTAGGTTAGGTTAGGTTAGGTTAGGTTAGGTTAGGTTAGGTTAGGTTAGGTTAGGTTAGGTTAGGTTAGGTTAGGTTAGGTTAGGTTAGGTTAGGTTAGGTTAGGTTAGGTTAGGTTAGGTTAGGTTAGGTTAGGTTAGGTTAGGTTAGGTTAGGTTAGGTTAGGTTAGGTTAGGTTAGGTTAGGTTAGGTTAGGTTAGGTTAGGTTAGGTTAGGTTAGGTTAGGTTAGGTTAGGTTAGGTTAGGTTAGGTTAGGTTAGGTTAGGTTAGGTTAGGTTAGGTTAGGTTAGGTTAGGTTAGGTTAGGTTAGGTTAGGTTAGGTTAGGTTAGGTTAGGTTAGGTTAGGTTAGGTTAGGTTAGGTTAGGTTAGGTTAGGTTAGGTTAGGTTAGGTTAGGTTAGGTTAGGTTAGGTTAGGTTAGGTTAGGTTAGGTTAGGTTAGGTTAGGTTAGGTTAGGTTAGGTTAGGTTAGGTTAGGTTAGGTTAGGTTAGGTTAGGTTAGGTTAGGTTAGGTTAGGTTAGGTTAGGTTAGGTTAGGTTAGGTTAGGTTAGGTTAGGTTAGGTTAGGTTAGGTTAGGTTAGGTTAGGTTAGGTTAGGTTAGGTTAGGTTAGGTTAGGTTAGGTTAGGTTAGGTTAGGTTAGGTTAGGTTAGGTTAGGTTAGGTTAGGTTAGGTTAGGTTAGGTTAGGTTAGGTTAGGTTAGGTTAGGTTAGGTTAGGTTAGGTTAGGTTAGGTTAGGTTAGGTTAGGTTAGGTTAGGTTAGGTTAGGTTAGGTTAGGTTAGGTTAGGTTAGGTTAGGTTAGGTTAGGTTAGGTTAGGTTAGGTTAGGTTAGGTTAGGTTAGGTTAGGTTAGGTTAGGTTAGGTTAGGTTAGGTTAGGTTAGGTTAGGTTAGGTTAGGTTAGGTTAGGTTAGGTTAGGTTAGGTTAGGTTAGGTTAGGTTAGGTTAGGTTAGGTTAGGTTAGGTTAGGTTAGGTTAGGTTAGGTTAGGTTAGGTTAGGTTAGGTTAGGTTAGGTTAGGTTAGGTTAGGTTAGGTTAGGTTAGGTTAGGTTAGGTTAGGTTAGGTTAGGTTAGGTTAGGTTAGGTTAGGTTAGGTTAGGTTAGGTTAGGTTAGGTTAGGTTAGGTTAGGTTAGGTTAGGTTAGGTTAGGTTAGGTTAGGTTAGGTTAGGTTAGGTTAGGTTAGGTTAGGTTAGGTTAGGTTAGGTTAGGTTAGGTTAGGTTAGGTTAGGTTAGGTTAGGTTAGGTTAGGTTAGGTTAGGTTAGGTTAGGTTAGGTTAGGTTAGGTTAGGTTAGGTTAGGTTAGGTTAGGTTAGGTTAGGTTAGGTTAGGTTAGGTTAGGTTAGGTTAGGTTAGGTTAGGTTAGGTTAGGTTAGGTTAGGTTAGGTTAGGTTAGGTTAGGTTAGGTTAGGTTAGGTTAGGTTAGGTTAGGTTAGGTTAGGTTAGGTTAGGTTAGGTTAGGTTAGGTTAGGTTAGGTTAGGTTAGGTTAGGTTAGGTTAGGTTAGGTTAGGTTAGGTTAGGTTAGGTTAGGTTAGGTTAGGTTAGGTTAGGTTAGGTTAGGTTAGGTTAGGTTAGGTTAGGTTAGGTTAGGTTAGGTTAGGTTAGGTTAGGTTAGGTTAGGTTAGGTTAGGTTAGGTTAGGTTAGGTTAGGTTAGGTTAGGTTAGGTTAGGTTAGGTTAGGTTAGGTTAGGTTAGGTTAGGTTAGGTTAGGTTAGGTTAGGTTAGGTTAGGTTAGGTTAGGTTAGGTTAGGTTAGGTTAGGTTAGGTTAGGTTAGGTTAGGTTAGGTTAGGTTAGGTTAGGTTAGGTTAGGTTAGGTTAGGTTAGGTTAGGTTAGGTTAGGTTAGGTTAGGTTAGGTTAGGTTAGGTTAGGTTAGGTTAGGTTAGGTTAGGTTAGGTTAGGTTAGGTTAGGTTAGGTTAGGTTAGGTTAGGTTAGGTTAGGTTAGGTTAGGTTAGGTTAGGTTAGGTTAGGTTAGGTTAGGTTAGGTTAGGTTAGGTTAGGTTAGGTTAGGTTAGGTTAGGTTAGGTTAGGTTAGGTTAGGTTAGGTTAGGTTAGGTTAGGTTAGGTTAGGTTAGGTTAGGTTAGGTTAGGTTAGGTTAGGTTAGGTTAGGTTAGGTTAGGTTAGGTTAGGTTAGGTTAGGTTAGGTTAGGTTAGGTTAGGTTAGGTTAGGTTAGGTTAGGTTAGGTTAGGTTAGGTTAGGTTAGGTTAGGTTAGGTTAGGTTAGGTTAGGTTAGGTTAGGTTAGGTTAGGTTAGGTTAGGTTAGGTTAGGTTAGGTTAGGTTAGGTTAGGTTAGGTTAGGTTAGGTTAGGTTAGGTTAGGTTAGGTTAGGTTAGGTTAGGTTAGGTTAGGTTAGGTTAGGTTAGGTTAGGTTAGGTTAGGTTAGGTTAGGTTAGGTTAGGTTAGGTTAGGTTAGGTTAGGTTAGGTTAGGTTAGGTTAGGTTAGGTTAGGTTAGGTTAGGTTAGGTTAGGTTAGGTTAGGTTAGGTTAGGTTAGGTTAGGTTAGGTTAGGTTAGGTTAGGTTAGGTTAGGTTAGGTTAGGTTAGGTTAGGTTAGGTTAGGTTAGGTTAGGTTAGGTTAGGTTAGGTTAGGTTAGGTTAGGTTAGGTTAGGTTAGGTTAGGTTAGGTTAGGTTAGGTTAGGTTAGGTTAGGTTAGGTTAGGTTAGGTTAGGTTAGGTTAGGTTAGGTTAGGTTAGGTTAGGTTAGGTTAGGTTAGGTTAGGTTAGGTTAGGTTAGGTTAGGTTAGGTTAGGTTAGGTTAGGTTAGGTTAGGTTAGGTTAGGTTAGGTTAGGTTAGGTTAGGTTAGGTTAGGTTAGGTTAGGTTAGGTTAGGTTAGGTTAGGTTAGGTTAGGTTAGGTTAGGTTAGGTTAGGTTAGGTTAGGTTAGGTTAGGTTAGGTTAGGTTAGGTTAGGTTAGGTTAGGTTAGGTTAGGTTAGGTTAGGTTAGGTTAGGTTAGGTTAGGTTAGGTTAGGTTAGGTTAGGTTAGGTTAGGTTAGGTTAGGTTAGGTTAGGTTAGGTTAGGTTAGGTTAGGTTAGGTTAGGTTAGGTTAGGTTAGGTTAGGTTAGGTTAGGTTAGGTTAGGTTAGGTTAGGTTAGGTTAGGTTAGGTTAGGTTAGGTTAGGTTAGGTTAGGTTAGGTTAGGTTAGGTTAGGTTAGGTTAGGTTAGGTTAGGTTAGGTTAGGTTAGGTTAGGTTAGGTTAGGTTAGGTTAGGTTAGGTTAGGTTAGGTTAGGTTAGGTTAGGTTAGGTTAGGTTAGGTTAGGTTAGGTTAGGTTAGGTTAGGTTAGGTTAGGTTAGGTTAGGTTAGGTTAGGTTAGGTTAGGTTAGGTTAGGTTAGGTTAGGTTAGGTTAGGTTAGGTTAGGTTAGGTTAGGTTAGGTTAGGTTAGGTTAGGTTAGGTTAGGTTAGGTTAGGTTAGGTTAGGTTAGGTTAGGTTAGGTTAGGTTAGGTTAGGTTAGGTTAGGTTAGGTTAGGTTAGGTTAGGTTAGGTTAGGTTAGGTTAGGTTAGGTTAGGTTAGGTTAGGTTAGGTTAGGTTAGGTTAGGTTAGGTTAGGTTAGGTTAGGTTAGGTTAGGTTAGGTTAGGTTAGGTTAGGTTAGGTTAGGTTAGGTTAGGTTAGGTTAGGTTAGGTTAGGTTAGGTTAGGTTAGGTTAGGTTAGGTTAGGTTAGGTTAGGTTAGGTTAGGTTAGGTTAGGTTAGGTTAGGTTAGGTTAGGTTAGGTTAGGTTAGGTTAGGTTAGGTTAGGTTAGGTTAGGTTAGGTTAGGTTAGGTTAGGTTAGGTTAGGTTAGGTTAGGTTAGGTTAGGTTAGGTTAGGTTAGGTTAGGTTAGGTTAGGTTAGGTTAGGTTAGGTTAGGTTAGGTTAGGTTAGGTTAGGTTAGGTTAGGTTAGGTTAGGTTAGGTTAGGTTAGGTTAGGTTAGGTTAGGTTAGGTTAGGTTAGGTTAGGTTAGGTTAGGTTAGGTTAGGTTAGGTTAGGTTAGGTTAGGTTAGGTTAGGTTAGGTTAGGTTAGGTTAGGTTAGGTTAGGTTAGGTTAGGTTAGGTTAGGTTAGGTTAGGTTAGGTTAGGTTAGGTTAGGTTAGGTTAGGTTAGGTTAGGTTAGGTTAGGTTAGGTTAGGTTAGGTTAGGTTAGGTTAGGTTAGGTTAGGTTAGGTTAGGTTAGGTTAGGT